>CM038230.1:64787088-66102326 GCA_021442155.1 Cymbidium sinense
TGATGAGTTCTAGCAAACCTCTTGAAGAAAAGGTGCTCCCAAGAGCAAATGTCTTTTGAACCGTTAGGCAATTAAATACCCTTAAATGCAACACCTAATAAACAATCGAAGGGGCATTGTTAGCATATATAATAAACATCCTAGATAGCCATATTTATCAAATTAGTCTACCTTTTGAAAATGAGCCACCTTGAGCTTGTGCCAATGCTTCTCTCTGCTATGCTTTATATCCTTCATGCAGGTTCTATCCACCTTCTTATGCAAGCCACCTGGGGAATGTTGCAGGATGATAGATATGGGCCAACTTCCTGCTCTCTATGGGGAGGTTGTGAAACTAGGGTTGAGTTCGCAATGCTAAAAGCACTACCATCAACTTCTCCATCTTGTCAATATGATCATCTCTAAGCTAGTGGAGGTTCGAGTTGAATGGATGGTGTCATCTTTCTTCAATACCTTCCACTGAGTCTCTATGAAGGAAGCTCTAGTATCGACCATGTGGACATTGGTCAAATCTTCCAACAAATCATCTCATCAAGGTCAAACACCTTACCCTCATCCTAATTGGGACAATCACTTTCAAAGATCTATTTCTTATCAAAAAAATCGCTAGAATGTCATCTAAGGAATAGTTTAAGCGTCGTATAAATACTCACTACCGGTAGTAGGGTTGTGCTCACTTGAAATACATCTAACACCGCCTTCCATTGGACCGCTATCTGGAGGACTATGCTCACTAAATGATATATGCTCATGATTGCCCACTATCGGTGGAGTCTCTAGGTGGATCCACCGCCACGAACGCAAAATTGTCTCCTCCCCATCTATTGCTACACCGCCAACGTGGTGGAATGACTATGGCCCTCTTGGGTCACCATTCCTTCTTGACCATAGTTGAAGTAGAAGGTCAAGAAGGAGAGCTCGACCTCACCTCAAGGGGTGGCGAGATGGAGCGGACCTTAAGGTATCGAATCACCAATGCTTTCTTTTCCCCATTGCTATCTTATGTGCTTTAGTCAGGGATGCTAAAACATGTCGGTGAAGGTGGATGACGTGTGGTGTGGTGTGGTGGAGACACCTTCTCGAGGAACTCTCTTCTTCTACACGTTAGTACTATATTATCGATGGTTGGTCAGGGAGATCGAGAAATCCACAAGAGAGGAGGTTGCTAGCGCATACCTCCTCCTCTCTCTTCTATCTACCTACACCGCCCGGGCCTCAGATATCTAGCTCTATGTATGATCCCCGATGCTTAGGGATCAATGACCTTAAGTCAAACAATGCAGACTCGAGCATCTGTGGGCTCTATCATCAGCGAATAGCGATCATAATCGCGTAGGGTCTCTTCCTCTCCCTAGTGATGTCTCATAATAAGTCGGTGGTGGAGGTGATCGCTATCCTCCATAGTCCTCCTCTCCGAGCTTAAGAGGGGATAAAATCTACGCCCTAAGTAAGGAAGAAACCTTTGGTGAACCCTCCTCTATAACATGGGATGCTACCTCTACCTCTACTTCTAGCTCATGGTACCGCTTGATCTTCTCTTGTTGTGTGGGTAAGCCAAGAAAGGTGGGAGTTACAACCTACCTCAAGGTGAGAGACTATCTCGAGGCCAAGATAGCCTTCTCCTTTGAAGGGACCAATGAGGAGGTGTCACCCTCATCAGGTGGCGTGAATGAACAAGTGTAAGATGGGAACCACTAACTGGTGCCACCACTAAAGCTGATCATCTTTGCTATTGCTCACTGGGAACCTTTATTGCCTTCCTCTTTAGTGGAGGAAACTCAAGGTTAGAAGGAATGTCAAAATGAATAAATGGCATCTATCCGCCACCTCCTCTTTCCGGTCATGAGGACTGTCCCCTCACATGTGACTCCACACCAAACCCATGACCAAAATCACCCACAATGGGTGAAGTGAGCTTGGCATGATCGCCAAGTGAAGACCCGTTGAAGGAGAACACAAATTTCTAGGAGCCATGTGTACTAAAGCTGATTTGGACAAGAAGCGATCTATAACTTAGTATTTGTTGAAAACATAAGTAAATCACCTTTTGCCTTGATATTTGATTTGAAGATATTTTAGACTTGATTTGGAAATTTGAACCCACTAATAAATTTAGTTATGTTAAGTGGGGCTCATTGGAGACAATTTGATGATGTGAGGAGAGTCTTTGCCATTTGATTTTGATTTAGAACCCATACTCAACCAAGTTAAGTAGGTTGGGGCAAATATTTGAAGATGTTTGTGTTGTTATCTTGTTTGAAAATTTTGATTTGAAAAATTTTACTTAGCAAATTTAGGTATGCTAAGGAAAGGTTGTGATTGTATGTTTTGAAAATTTTGTGAAAAATCTTTGCTTGTGGTGATTGATTATGTGTGTGATATATGTTGATTTGATTTGAAAGTGGGGCTTCTTACTTAACAAATTTGGCATGTTAAGTAAGAACCAAATGTGATTGATATGTATTTGTTTGATTTGAAAATGAGGCTCTCCACTTAACAAATTTAGTATGTTAGGTAAAACCAAATATGATATGATTTGAAAATATGATTATCACTTAACAAAATTGGTATGTTAGGTGGAACCAAATATAATATGATTTGAGAATAGATTCTCACTTAACAAATTTACTATGTTAAGTGGTAACCAAATGTAATATGATTTGAAAATATGATTCTCACTTAACAAATTTTCTATGTTAAGTGGAACCAAATGTGATATGATTTAAAAATAAGATTCTCACCTCATAAATTTGGTATGTTAAGTGGGAATCAAATATGAAATGATTATATGATTCTCACTTAATAAATTTGGTATGTTAAGTGGAACCAAATATAATATGATTTGAGAATGGGATGATTCTTACTTAACAAATTTGGTATGTTAAGTGGAACCAAATATAATATGATTTGAGAATGAGATTCTCACTTAAAATTTTGGTATGTTAAGTAGAACTAAATGTGATACAATTTGAAATGAGATTCTCACTTAACAAATTTGGTTTGTTAAGTGGCAATCAAATATGGTATGATTATGTGATTCTCACTTAACAAATTTTGTATGTTTAGTGGAACCAAATATAATATGATTTGAGAATGGGATTCTCATATAACAAATTTGGTATGTTAAGTGGGAACCAAATGTAATATGACTTGAAAATATGATCCTCACTTAACAAATTTGGTATGTTAAGTGGAAACAAATGATATATGATTTGAAAATGAGATTCTAACTTTATAAATTTGGTATTTTAAGTGGGAACCAAATATTGCATGATTTTTTTTTGAAAAGAGGGAAGTTTCAATTCTAACATATGTGAAATATGTTAAGTGAAGTTTCAATTTTATGCTATGATTTTATTTGAAAATAGAATCCTCATTCAATTTATGAGTATGTTGAATGAATATGGTCATTTTCAAGAATGCTTTTGAAAAGATGGAAAATCCAATTCTAACATATGTGAAATATGTTAAGTGAAGTTTCAATTTTATGCTATGATTTTATTTGAAAATAGACTCCTCATTCAACAATTTTGAGTATGTTGAATGAATATGATCATTTTCAAGAATGTGCTTTTGAAAAGATGGAAATCCCAACTATAACATATGTGAAATAAGTTAAGTGAAGTTTCAATTTTATGCTATATTTTATTTTAAAATAGACTTCATTCAACAGCTTTTGAGTATGTTGAATGAATATGGTCATTTTCAAAAATGTGCTTTTGAAAACATGATTTTGATCTTGATTTTGAAAAGAACCTCCATGTAATAATCATGGGGATTGTTAGGTGAGGTTTGGGAGTGTTGTGATCTTTTGAAAATTTTATGTAAAAAAATATTTATTATGTGAGATTTGAAAAGGTACTTTTGGAAAGTGGCACTTTGCAAAAGAGTTTATTTTCATAATCATTAAGATGAACCTTGCCTCACCAAGCTAGTGGTAAGGAGGTTTTAAAATTTTATCATCCGCTTTCATGGGTTAATTTTATTTTGACATATTAGGAAACCCAATAGGGTTCTAGGACCTACAAGGAGTGAGGTCCTAAAACTTAGAGGATGTTGGCTAGCTTTGCTTAAGAATAAAATAAGCTAAGTGCCAATGGAAGAAAAGATAGTATTGGACTCATATGAAATACAAGTCCACTATCGATACTTGGAGATAACAATTGTCTACTAAAGATGGGGAGAAGAACCATCCCCAACGTAAGTCGCTAGAAAAATATGTGGTGTTTATTTTTGGTTATGTGCATGTATGTGATGTGTTGTATATGGGGGGGGGGGACACCACATATATCAAGACATACTTATTGAGGTGATCGGCACGATATCAAGGAATAGTGCACCATCTCAAAAGATAGAAATCACTACCCTATGATGGACCTAATCACCTAATAAAGACTCCTAAAGTATGATGGGTCTTTGAATGTACTAGAGATTTTTCTCCTACTTTATATTGATGAATAAAATAGGGTTTATTTAAATCGGGTTCTAAAGTTCCATATAGGGAAAACCCCATAGTTAATTACATCCTAAGGAAAGTGAGTTCCTTATAAATACTCGATTAAAATAGGCAATTGTTGTCTCCAAAGAATTGAGATATGACTATCAATAAATTGGTTATGTTTGGAAGATCACATGGGATAGATCAAAGTAGAGATTATTATCAAGACTAAAAGGAGATGAGTAAGGGATGCTCATGATACTAGGAAACTTAATGATCATCCAAAACTATCCTATAATTGGATTTTATATGTTTAAAATTAAGGAGAATTATATATTTGAGTTAAAAATTTTATTAAAAATTTAAGACTTATAATCCCATAATACAAGATTGTGAAAATGCCTAAGAGGTGAGGATTTATGCTTGTAGCCCTAAAAGGAAACAACAACCTCATATCCTAAATTTAGGAAGGTTCACGAGGGCCAAAGCACGAAGCTAAATCTAAGGTGAAAGTGGGTATATTGTTTACCTCCATAAGAGAGGGTAAATCACCCACCATCGAACTTATAAGTGACTGAGCGACGCCTACTAACTCCTCCTACATTTTAAAACAATGTGGTCAAGTCACATTTGCAAGTTGGTTAGGATGTTATTATTTAGAAAGAAACTAGAGTCCTTAAACCCACTCCCTAAGAGACTAGAGCATGAGTGGTATGAATAATGACTTATTCTAATGCAAATTTTATCAAATTTTATTTGATTTTGGACTCTTTATTTTGACACGACTATAGGATTTTAAATGCACGATAAAATGGGTTATGGGATAAATCAAAAGAGAAAGAGGTGTTTTCCATCATAGGCTCTCAATGGTCAAACGTTTTCCTATCTCACAAAGATGAAAATTCTCTCTAGTAAGAAGAGTGAAACAAAATGACATACATGATATTAAGCATACAACATCCAAATAAGGGGTTGCTAAATATTTTATTATCTTGATTTAATGCCTTGGCTTTTGTGAGGTTATGAGTTGTTTTAGAAAATTTAGTTATAAGTTGTAGTTGGGGTAGAAAATTTATTTTTCCTAAGAGCCTAAACGAATCCAGCCACATTAAATCATCATCCATGAAGAAACTAGAAAATACATGTCATTTCTATTGTACAATGTAAACAAATCATCAACCAATTTATAACATCAACGGAAATAATAATAGTCGGTAATGGTCTACCGCATAACCCAAAAGAAAAAGATGGGTAGCCGAAGCTCTACCCTTATACAACCCGGTAATGTAAAAAATAATTACAAATTAAAAAAATGATAAGTGTTATGGGGGTCTTCTAGCCTTCATGCTCCCTCAATTTCTTCATTGATTTGTTCTATTTGATTTGGTAGGCTCGGGCATCACATGGCACCCCTGTGATTAAACCTTCTCGCCAATGTTCATCCATAAGCCCCATAATACTTAACCAAATTACTTATGCACATTTACATTAAAAGAGTGGAAAAGTAAATCTAACTACACATGCAAAATAAATGTCACTACACACACCATACAACCCAAGCAAGATAAGAATAATTTGGACTTTGCTTGTATATGGGTAACCAAGTCCACTGTCTAATATAGATTATGCTTAGGTGTGTTAAGCAACTTGCAAATGAGGGCATTTTTATTTATTTTAAGTGCCCCTTAAGCATAATCTCTTGCAAAAAAACATGATTAGGATAATCACGGTCTAACATCCGCCTATGAAACATACACCCTAACATCGGTCTACAATAGTACATCATAAAATAAGCATACATCAAACCATACACGCCTAACATAAAGCTAGAAATAGTGACTTAATCTAATGTGTATGTTAGGGCTTGTGTGGTATGTCCTAGCTAGGCTTTAGAATTAATATTTTCTAAGTATGAAAGACATTTAATTATAAAGGGTGGTTTCACTTTAAATGGTTTAACGATTTGTAAATTTTACTTAATGTTTTCTTTTATTTCATTTGACCTACACTTAACAACTAAGTATTATGAAGAGAAAGAAAGAGAGGATCACACTCTTTTATCCTTACCTTAAGTCACATCTAAAGCAAATTAGTTAATCAATTCTCTTTAGTGAATGACTTATTATATATTTTAATTACTCCTAATGTTTGGATTCACTTTAAATAAACTCATCTAATGAGAAAAGCATCTTACAATTAGTTAGAATGAATTACTATCATATAACACATGTTTGTTCATTTCGCTCCATCATGTACATCATGCATATGATTAAATCCTAAGCATAGCTATACATATAATTTATATCTTAGCACACTTAAATAATAAATGTGAGTAAATGTATTTGGGATTAATGTTTCATTTGGTTGAATGATTTTGTCATATTAATTTAAAGCTCGTCTAAATTCTTATGTAAAAGCATAAAGAAAGAACCTTAACTCACATTGTTGACCTCATTTTTATGATGAGCTCTCAACCCCTCCATTCTTAGACATAGGACTTCTCCTAGACTTTAAGAGATCATAAGTCTTAATAAACATCTAGTGATTAAGTGGATACTGAACCTACAGAGACTTAGAAGTGTTAGCCATAGGAATAGGTCATGCCTTAGGGGTGTTAGGAAAATTTGCCTACCTTATAGCTTGAACCAAATTCTCACTTCCTCCCTTCAATTCAAACTCAAATCAATTCCAACTTAATAGATTTCCTCCAAACTCAAATAAATTCTACATGATTGAAACCCATGATTAAAACTAATGATTGAAGCTCATGATTAAAATTCCAAGTCAAAAATATTTCCTAAGTCCTTTGATTCCCTCGTAGACTTAGCCCAAACCAAGTTCAAATCACTTCAAATTCATGAAATTTTCTCACAACCCATTTATATTCTCATTTATATTCACATATATAAATGAAATATAAATCCAAATCAATCAAACTAAATTCAAAATTCAAATCTAAATTTCCATAAATCTTTCCTAAGTCCCTTTGATTTCACCTCATGGACTTAGTTCAAATCATGTTCAAATCACTTCAAATTCATGACATTTTCTCATAACAATTTATATTTTTATTTATATTCATAAATATAAATGAAATATAAATTCAAATATCCAAAATCAAATCCTAAAATCAAACATAAACTCCTCAAAATTCAACCTAAGCCTTTCAAGTCAAATTCTTGAACTTAGCCAAATCAACTTCAAATTAAGCCAAACCCTTGATTTTCTTCATGATTCAATCAATCCTTCAATCATGAATCCAAATATAAACCCAAACTTCAATCATCAAACCAAAACTAAAAAAGTCAAACCCAAGTCAAACTCATGTTCACCCTTTGAACTTGAATTTGTCAAATGAATCAAAACCCATTTGACCTCAAACCACTTGCAAATGGATTTATATTTCAATTATAAGTCCATATGTGAGTTCAATCAAACTCAAATCAAGCTTTGACCAAGCCATTTGACCTACTTAGGGTCACTTGACCCAAAGTGACCTAAAGTACCTTATGAGCCAAATTCTAATCCTAACCAAATTGGATTGAACTAAGCCCATCTAAGCCTCTCATCATGATCAACAATCATCATGAGATGATCAATCACTCAAATTGGGTCAAACCAAGTCTAACCTAAGGGTTGACTAAGTCAACACTTAGCCAAAGCGAAACCTAAACTAACCAAAATCTTTCATAGGACAAATTGATTGAAACCATTGCTCTAAGTTCATTCATGATCAATGTTTGAACTTGACCAAGTCAACATTTGAGCCTAACCTAGCCCAATTGGCCACTTGACCCAAGTTGACCCAACTTGGCCAAAAAAGTCAAAATGTGTCAAAACTTAATCTATGCCAAATTGAAACCAATGGGCCAAGTTCATTCCAAATCACTTATTGAACTTGACCAAAGCCTCAATTGGCCAACTAGACCCAACCTAGCCCAATTGACCATGAACCTAACTTGACCTAAAAGGTCATATTGAGACAAACTTAAATATAAACTAAATTGATTAGAAACAAAGATACCAATCCATTTTAAATGACCAATAAAACTTAAGCCAACCCATGACCTAACCCAAATAAGTTTAATGGCTCAAATTGGTCAACTTGACCCATTTGACCTAAATGAACTCAATTGAACCAAAACTAAATATAAACCAAATTGAATCAAACCAAAGCCACAAAAATATTTCAAACGTTCATATGAACTTGACCCAACCCTTGGTTTGACCCAATTTGACCAATTGGTCAACTTGACCCAAGTTGCCCATTTTGACCTAAATGGGTCAACATGAGCCAAACCATATCAAATCAACTCCAAATCAATTGAAACTTGGCCTAACCCATTTTTTCAATCATGCCAAACATATTCAAATTAAAACCTAAGCCAAATAACCATTTTACCCCTAGGCCATAAATGTTGGCCAAATTCACTATGAATTTGGTCAAATCCTCTCCATGGCCACTTGGGACCCTCTTCGTGGACCAAGTCAACACTAGTGAGTGCACCTAACCCATTGGGTTTGGGTCAGCCCAAGCCAACCCAAGGTAAAACCGATCACCTCCTTTAAATTGAGCACTTGGAAATCCATCCTCCACTCAATTAAACACATGGCAACTTTCCCACTACCTCCCTCTTGTTAAAATGACCCATGTGCAAGCCCTAAATGGCCTAACAACCCATTGCATGAGGCATATTGATCAAAAAATAGTAAGATCCTTCACGGTCATCCGATTGCTCTAAGGGGAGATATAGTATCGACAATTTCATTTGAATCCATGACTCTATAATTGATTGAGCAAAGGAAGCCGAGAAGCCATTTTCAAGTCTTCCCAAGCTCTCTCAAGGGAATTCAACTTCTCCATTTTAGATTTTCTAAAACCAAAAATAAGGGAGCCCCATTGAAATTCAATCTCACCCCACACTTAATTCCAATCCAATTCACTTTGCAAGCTTCACCAAGGAACTCAATCGAGTTCACCCAAGCTTTTCCCAAGCTCTAAAGGTAAGGGAGGTGCTACTTTGATCAAGATTGAGCTCTAGTGAAGGTGAAGTTGGCCCATAGGAGGATCCATCCAATCTCAAGGCCTCAAACCCTCAACGACTTCATCTCCACTGGGCAAGCTACTTCAAGGGAATCGAGCACCGGTGATAGCCTCTAGCTAGGTAACCCATGAAATCGAGCTTAAATTAGTATGCTTAGGATGCATCCATATGCATGTTATACATGTTGGGAAACAAATGAAGTGATGTGCATTTTGTTATATTAATTCACTTTACTTACTCTTAAAATATCTTTCCTTCTAAATAGGTTTGTTTAGAGTTGATCTAAACTTAGGATTAATTAAAACACATAACAAAGCTTTTACTAAATAAAATTAAACATGAATCTACTTTAGAAATTACTTAAGGTAGGAAAGGAAAGAGAAGTTGTGTCTCTATTCCCTCTCTTTACAACTTAGTAATAATTGTAGGTTCATTCAAACTTAAACAAATCACCAAATAAAAATCAACCTAAACCAACTAAACAACTTAAATGAAACCACCCTCTAAGTTAAACATTTTCATACTTAGGAAATCTAAGACTTAAAGCCTAACTAAGCATATCACACAAACCTTAAATAACACACACATTGGGCTAAGTCACTATTTCTAACTTTAGGTTAGGCGGTGCATAGCTTGATGTTTGCTTTTATTTTATGATGTATTATTTCTATTCAATGTTATGGTGTATGTAATTAGAATGAATGGTAGGCGATCTTAGTCTAACCATTATCTTTTATAGGAAATTGTGCTTAAGGGACACTGTAATAAAAATATGAATGCTTTTATGTGTGCTTATACCCCTAAGCATAATAATAGTGAGGACTTGGTTACCCATGTGTTAGGTGCTAAGTCCAATATACATGCTTGGGATTTATATGATTTATTTAGTTAATCTCTATTTTGCGGTGTTAGTTAGATTTATGTTTCCTTTTCATGTATTTTTCAATTAAGATTTTGGAATGATTGTTATGGGGATTAGGATGAGCATTGGTCATAAGATCTCATCTTATGTACCATATGAAGCCTTTGGAGCATCTACATTCCAACCATCCAAAAAAAAGGAATCAAGAAGAATGAAGAAAAGAAGAAGAAAGAAGAAATGAAGAATGAAGAAATGAAGAATGAAGACCCCATAACATGAATTTTCTTGCTTAAATTGTAATTAATTTATTTGTAACTGGGTTGTATAAGGGTATAACTCAACTACCCAATTTGTTTTCAAGTTTGTGTGGTGGTGCCCGAGCACAAATGACCTTTTATTCTTTTGCTAGTTTTATAAATTGGTTAATGTTTATTTAACTTGTGTATTAAGAAATGGCATGCTTTTTCTAGTTTCTTCCTTACTTTGATGTATGGCTGGATGATGATTAGGCTCTTAGAAAAATAAATCTTCTACCAAATATAATAACTCAAAATTAAAATAAACAACTCATAACCTCACCTAAAGCTTAGGCTAAAATCAAGATAAAAGAATTAGCAACCCCTTAGCGGATGAGTATTACTTTTCTCACATCATGCATAAAAGCATATTATTTCACTCTTGATTTGGAGGGTTTCTACCAATGCAAGTGAACTTGGCTTGACCTTTGAGAGCAATGGTGGAAATACACCTCCCTCACTGATTTTAGCCCATAATCTTCTTTCTTATGCATTAGGCATAATGAATCCTATAGCCTAAGTCAAATGATTGTCCAAAAATAAAAATAAAATGTAATATGATTTGCATTAGATTTAGGCCATTGCTCATGCTCGCATACATGATCTAGTCTCTTAGGGAGTAATTTTAAGGACTTAGTCTCTTTCTAAAATAAATAACAGCCTAGATATCTTGCATAGCATATGACTTGCCTACATAAATTTAAAATTGTAGGAGTTAGTTGGCGACCCCTAGGCAATTATAAGTCCAAGTAGTCGGGTGATTTATCCTCTCTTGGAGGCAAACCAAATACCCATTTTCTCCTTAGATTTAGGTCATGATTTAGCCCTCACCAAAGCTCCATAGATTCAGGTTAGATTGCTACTTTTATTTGTAGGCTATGAGCATAAATCCTCACCTTTTAGGCCTTTTCATAACCTTGTGTTATGGAATTGTAAGCCCTAGCATTCTAATAAAAATTCAACTCAAACAAACTAATTTATTTTCAAAATATAAAGCCCAACCATAAGGTAGTTTAGGATGCTTACTAGGCTTCCTATAGTATCTGAACATCCCCACTTATTTTCATTTGGCCTAGATATGAACTCCCTTCTCTTGATCGATCTCACTTGACTTTCTAAAAATAAACCAATCAATTGATAGTCCTACCTTTTGAAAACTTAGGAGACAACGATCATTTACCTTAATCGAGAGTATTCCTAAGGGATTCCCTTCCTTAGGATATAATTAACTATGGGGCTTGCCTCTATAGGAAAAGATCAACTTATAATGGCAAGGTGTATGAAAAGATCAATCCATATAATGTGCAACCTCACCAAAATTAATTCTCACAAAGGACCACTTAAGGGAAAGAGGTAGAGAATTCTCTCCACTTTTCTCTAAGATAACATCCTTCCCTAAGCTCCGATACTCTCTCACATTTAAGTTGATAGATTAGGCTCTTTAAATGGGGTATTTATAAAAAAATGGTAAATAATAAATAAAAAATATATTTTTTTAATAAAATATCCTAATCACAATGTGTGATCACCATTATCTGCATAATCAACATAATTTTCTTTTGCTTATTTAGATTGGATGATATGATCACCTAAAAATTTAGCTCTTTATTTATTTTCAATACACATTCACATCATACAATACAAACTACATAAAGAAATTAATTTTATTTAATTTTATAGATTATAGATTTAAATGAGGTAATTATGAAATAGATTTTTATTATATGAAATATTTTGTACCATACAATAATTTATATTTGAAAAAAGATAATTATCCAACTAAATCATGGTAGTTATAATTAATTAATAAAAATAAATAATCATATAATGTGATTAGAAACAAGACAGTACAATTAGTTAAATTTTGAGTATTTTGGAATTAAATGACTAAATCATGATGGCTAAAATTAATTAACAAAATGAATAATTGCATGGTATGATTAGAATTGTACAAAATGATTTTTCAAGAAAGAATATTTAATTTTTTGACTCTCATGGGTTTTGCATGCTTGATTATTTTCATCATTCACATGTCAAATATATGAAAATAATGTGAAATACAAGTAACAAAATGATGAATATAATTTTAAATTTTTAGTCTCTCATCGGTTTGTGCTTGTTATTTTCATCATTGACATGTCAAATATATGAAAATAATGTGACATACAAGCACTAAAATGATGAAGCCATGGGCTTGACTAGCTTTTAATTATTCTTTCATTGTTTGTACTATCTTAAACAACTTTCATTAACTTGAACATTTGTAGTACCATTGATAACTTACCAATTGATTAGTATAAACAAATGGTTAATCAATAATGTTTGTGATCATCAAAACCTAGAATCCATGTGAAGGCTTGTGGGGTTAATAATCTTTTTTTGGTGATGGAAAACCTTTTAGTTATATTTGTGAGTTTATTTAGCAAACATAACTAAGATAATTCCCTGTCAATTTGTGTCTCTCAAATTATTCAATAAATGAAAAAATGTTTATACAAAGATGCAAAAATATGCAAAAAGTACCAAAAAGGCAACATGGACGTGAATTCTCAAACAATCCAAAAAAGCGGTAATCTACTCTCTTTTTGACATATTAAATGGTTGAAATGTGAAGATGGACAAGAGTATATAGAAACAAATCATGCAAATAATAAGGATGCAATAGCATTTAACACACATATGGTTAATATGTATATTTAGAATACTCAATTAATGTTCAAATTATATGTTTTACTAACTTTATCTTCTTACTAACCCTGTAATCATCTACTTATAGGCAACACATTTGTAGTCATGCATTATTATTTATGCAAATCACTTAAGTTCATAATAAAACATGATGTTACTTAATGTTTTCTTGGATGATTAGAGATGTTAATACATGAGTGAAACTATGTCTAGGTACCATGTAATCTACTTAATTATGTGCATGCTTGTGTTACAATGCATCCTATGCCACAACCATGACACATTTAGTATGGATTTAAGATAAACTTCCAAATAATAACTTAAGTGATAAAATCAATCAAATAAATATTGTTAATTTTTATACCTTCCAAAATAATTTTAACATTTAAATTTGGAAAACATTTATCATTAAGAAACTTTACATTGAAACCCTTATCAAATAATTGAGTAATACTAAACAAATTGTGTTTTAAATCATCAACAAGAAGGACCTTCTAACTATTAATATTTTTTATACAAATGGTACATAGATTTAGTACTTTCCAAGTTGTTTTATCTCTAAGTAAGCCTTCCCGCACTTTTATTCCAATGAAATAAATTTAATTTTTCTCCCATCATGAATCTCAAGTACCCATTATCTAAGTATCATATTCCTCCACTAGTCCCGAGTGAAGGCATATCTATGAAATAGATTTAACTTAGTTTTTTTGGGAACCTAAATAATCTTAGGTTCCATACATCTCAAATAAAGGAGCTATAAAAGTTCTATAAGTTTTCAAAAAACATGCATATCTTGGGTTTTTCTATGAATGATGTATGCATAGATTTGTTATCTGTCCTAACATTCCTTAAGAAAAGCATCGAACATTTGAAGGAATGCATGATCTTGTTGCTTTAAAATTTTTTCTAAGTGGATATATTCTTTTACATTTTTCTACCTCTTTTTTCAAGTTTTCATTAGCACATTCAAGAAAGCTAATTTTTTAGATAAGACAACTTCCACATTAATATTTTGAATTTATAACTCTTTGAAACAATTTTTTAAAATTTTTCATATTCCTACAAAAAAATGCAATAACTCTTTTCCGAGTAGAAAATTTTCATTAATATTAAATATTTTCTTAGCAAAGATTTGAATGCAATATGTAACTCATCACAAAGTTGAAAAGTTTATCATAACTAAGAATATTTACATGTTCATCATGAGAGTCATACAAATCTTTTTTTTTGCCATCAAACAAAGGTTTGTGTCTTCACTACAAAAAAAGCTGATTTTCAATAGAAAATTCTATTGAAAATCAATCCAAATCTATCAAAAATACACATTTTGATATATTTTCAATGGATTTACTCTTATCATTAAAACTTTAGATGCAATTTTGTTCAAGTGGAGATCTTATCCATTGGTAACATGTTTTGATAGATTTTCAATGGAATTTTTGCCAAAATATTTTCCCAAAGAACTAACGAACATCCCCATGAAAATCTGTAGGGGTGAATTTCCTATCAAACTTTTAATTAAATTTCTACCATAAATTTTACCAAAATTTTGTGAAGATAGTAGTTCACTAAAATCTAATGAAATTCCTTTTGTCAAAATTTCCCACCATCGAGGGCCTTTATAATAGTTAGTATTGACTCTATTGATGAAAAATCTTTCAAACATTCATTGAAAACACATACAAATTTTTTTAAAAAAATTTGAAATAGCTTCACATATGTTGTGATTTTTACTACTAAAAAACTACATAGTAACTACACAATTGATTTATAATTGACTCTAACATAATCACAACCAAAAAGAATATAGGTTCAATCAATGTTTTTATTTCGGTTCTAAAATATTAACATTTGACCAATTATTTATCAATTAAAGTTAAACATTGAAAATAACATGATATAAACATAATATTCAAACTGCGAACAAGAAACTACAAGTATAAGCATGGACCTACATACCATTAGTCTTCTTATCATCATCATCCTCATCCTCATCCTCCACCATGAGCTTTTTCCCCTTTTGCATCTTCTCCATTCTAGCATCCATGGCATCTATATGAGCGTACCATTTGAACCTCTATCTAAGTAGCATGGTGGAATTTTATTTGTTTGAGATTCCACATAGATCTTGGGTACTTATTTGGGTAATCAAGTACATCATTAAGTGATAAATATATTATCTCAAAAGATAATCAAATTACCATATAATGGATTAGCATTAATAAAGACTCCTAAGGCTAATGGGTCTTAGATGTACTAAATATTTTTCCTTTAAACTATCTGAGAAGTAATATAGGATTTATTTAATTGGGTTCATAGTTCCTTATAAAGACAAGCTTTTATAATTAATTACATCTTGGGAATGAAGGATGCACCTAAGAATACTTTCATTTAAAGAAATAGATTTTATTTCTATGGATTTTAAAGTTTTTCTTAGAAGGATGATAATTTAGAAAGTCAATAGGAACACTTTAAAAGTGAAAGAGTTCTTTTGGAAGTCAATTGGGATTAATAGAAAATGACTATAGATACTAGGATGCCTAGTAGGAATTTTAACTAACCTACCATTGAGCTTTATAATTTTGAGATTAGATTTAGTAAAATTTGAACTAACATTTTCTTAAAATCTAGGACTTAAATTCTAGGAGCATAAGACTAGATAAATACCTTGGGTTGAAGAATTATTTCTATAAGGATGGTTAAGAACCTAAGTCTACAAGTGCTTCCCGCACAAGTTAGAAGCTCGACCTAGTTTAACTTCGAGAATTATCTACTCCTTCTCTCACTTGAGAAAATGAATCTATCCGGCTCTTCTTGACTTATCACCTGTAAGGGCTATCGCTAACACCACCTAAACAAATTTTAAATCCATGAGACCATTCTTTATGTTATGCCGGATGGCTGAGTTGTTATATTTTAGGAATGAATCTATGAACCTAAACTCACTCCCTAACCTAAAGATCATGTTAGGTATGATATGCACCTAACTAATGCAACAAATTTTATTTTTTATGTTTTGACTCATACTTCATTTAAGGATCATATGTATGAAATTTATGCTCACAATGATATGTCTCTATAAGTGGTCGTGGGCTAAACCAAAAGATAAAGCCCACTTCTCCAAGAAGACAAGTCATCCTCATAGATTAGATGCCCCTTGTATGCAATGGGTGAAGCACCCAATTTAAGGAGAACAACAATATGCTTTCATGTTTTGCTTTTAGGTTGTGCTTAGGGCTTTAATTTATGTGAGGTTATGAGTTAATTTATCTTTGTGTTCAAGTTGTTTAGATTTTGGTTGGTAAAAAAATTTAATTTTCCTAAGATCTTAACATTCTAGGCCAAGACTACCCTAGAAAAGCAAGATTATTCTAATGCATGCCAAAATAAATCAAAATAATTTAACTAAAATAAACCAATGTGGTACCATTGTACACCTCAAAGAAAATTAAAATGGAATGAGCTCGCCATTTTATAACCTAGTCTAGAACTAAAAGTTTGATCTATGGGGCTCCTCTTCTAGGATCGCCACCTTCTTCAAGGACCTCCACGGGCTTCACAGGGTCATTGAGACCACGCTAGTAGAGTCGACTCTTATTTTTCCTAGTCCCCATAGATCCTAACCTAATTCTAGGCTTAAATTAGATCTAAAATTCCAAAAATAAATTTCTAAACTCTACAAAATAGATGTTAGGAAAACACAAACAATAGCTCAATAATCATATTTAAAAATATATGAGCTTAGCATTAGTTGCTAGCCAAGCCACTCATATTGGGCTATTCTTAGGGACTTAAGCATACTTGCAAGAAAATAATATTTATATATATTTTATTATTACAAGTCCCTTTTAACATAGACCTTTGCAAAAAAATAGTATTAGGCTAAAAAGAACATCATACCATCTAGACTAGCGACAAACAATCATAGTCATCCTAAAATAATATAGCATAAAATAAGAAAAATATTTCACATCACATCACAAAATATTACGTAACATCGACCTAACCAAGATCTATGGTGACCTAATAATATAATATGCTAAGAAAAATGGGCTTGTGTGGTATGACCTAACTAAGTATTTTAGGTTCAAGTTTTCATTTGGTTATGAACATTTATTTAATTTATCATTGGGTAGTTTCAATTTAAGTAGTTTCAATTTAAGTGACTTGGCTAATTTGTGATTTTATTTCCAATTTTAAATTTACTTTTGTGTTAAAGTTAAAATTTAGGTTTTAAAGAATGAAGAATTGAAATAAGTCCCACTTTGGGTGGAACCAATTCTATTCAACATCCTAAACCCTAATAAAATGGGCCTTCATCCATTCTAGAAAGTCAAGTTAATATCGTAAATTTTAATTAGCCTCTTCTCGGTTCGTTGAGTGATTTATTTAATTTGAACTTTATTTGATTAATATTTTAAGTTTCTTTTTAAATTTTAGAGTTTATGATCTTTTGGTTTATAACCTTTGATTAAAATTGAGAGTGTTTCCTATCATTTAATAAAATGTTTATTTGATTTGATCTTACTTATTTATTTCATTAATGTTTATGAATTTTGATGAATTAACTTGATTAGATAACCTTGATTATTTTGAATTTTAATGACTTTATTCATCTGAATTTCAAATGAAATAATTTATTTATTTTATTAATGTTTATGTTCATTAGGTTAAGTGAATCCACTTGATATGTTTAATTTGATATTGTAATTCAAGCTTTATTTAAAGATTTTTATATTAATTGATTAATTAGTTTATTAAGAATTTATCAAATTAATAATTTAAGATTTGATTTTTATTCTCTTTCATTTCATTAAATCCTAAGTATGTAATTAATAAAAATCTTTAACTTGAGGGTTTGAAAGTTTTCTTCAAGTGTTTGATGTTAATAAAAAATATTTTAAGTTGAATTTATGAATTTTTATAATTTATATTATTTTTTACTATTTCACTTATTTTGACCCAAGGATTGGAAATTTAACAACTTCTAATCAAGAGGTCATTTGACCTTCAAAGTTTTATGGTAAGTGAGGTTCCTTAGCAAGCTAAGTTTTCTAAAGTTTCACCTTAATCGATGTATAATTTATAACTTAAATTAAGCCTAAATTAGATCAAATTGATTAGGGTTTTAATTTTCTTATATTCTTCTCTAGAAGATGAATCCAAAGTGGGTTTATTTATAATTTTTTGGAAATTTGGTTAATTTATTATAATTTTTTGAAGTTCAAATTAATTTAATTTATTCAATTAATTAACAAATTAGGTCATTTTGGGAATTATAGGATTTTAGTAAGTTTTAATGATGTAGTTAGACTTATTAAAGTTTTTTTATGATGATTCAAATTGATTATATAATTTTCCATAATTTCTCTAATTTAAAATTTATTTATTTCTATAAATTATGACCTATGGCTTGAAAATTTTGTATTTTAAGATTTACTTGCCAATCAATTATTGAAAATTTTATCTAAGATAGGTTTTAAACTTAATTTCAATTCCCCAAAGTTTCAAATTAGTTGGATTAATCATTTAAGTTTAATTTGAGTTTGATTGATTTCATATAAACCCAAATTAACCTAAAATTACCAAATAAAAATTTGGAATTTTGGGTTTAATAGATTCTCCTCACTATGATGAATCCATAGAGCACTTATTTTCATTTTGGGTTAAATATTTTATTTTCTATGAATTCTTATAGGTATGGTGATTTTTTTTACATTTTTTATTCAAAAAGTCAATTTTCTTACTTAATCTAGCCAAGATATGGCATTGATTGGGCACCCTTTTACATGTGGCGTAATGCTACTGATAGAATCCACATCCACATTGAAAGTGGTGTGGAGATCATTTGGATGAAACTTCCCAAATTCTAGCCCAATCATCTTATGGTATTAAATCAAACGGTCACCAATAAAATATACAATTTTGTTCTTCTAGCCACGTTGTTGTATTTAGGGCACCGGCACTATCGTAGACTTTAGAAGGATAACTACTCAAAGCTAGCTATCAAAATTATGACATAATGCAACAACACTGTGATCTTGGTGCCGAGGCACTACTAGCTATTAAGAGGGAATAGTTACAAGGAACATTGCTATAAATAGTAGTGTCAAGTCAACTACTACTCCTCTCTTTTCTCTTTCGGACCACTCTCACTCTCACGCTCCAACATTACACTCGCACTCTAGCGATCTTCTTTTGTTCTAAGACACTCTGTTAGCTTTAAGAAAAGATTTATGCCATTTTACCTTTAAAAAAGAGAGAAATGCATTAAATCATAATCCCATCATTGATGTTGGATTGGAGTAAAAGAAGATTATATGATTTGAAGACCCTATCATTGAACTTTTTTCCAACGTGAGATGAAACCACTCCTCTCCATCGATCTTAGATCTAGAATATGGGAGAAGAGTGCTTCACACTATGATTCTAAAATTTAGTACGCTAAAAAAGAAATGCTGCCAAAATTTGTATATTTTTTCTAAAATCTTATAAGAGACTCAATTTCTAACTCATAGCACCTCAAGACTAAATATCAATGCCACAATGCTATGCTCGGGTATTCTATTTTAAATGATAGTGCCGACACCCGTGTATAAGCATTACGATACCCTATCAAAATCACCCTAGCACCACGGTAATGGCATCCATGCATAGTGTTATGCTCACTTGGTACAAGAAATATAACTTAGAGTATTTTTTCATAAACTCAGAAATCAGTTAATGGGACCGCCATCTGCTATATCTCCCTAACACCAATAAAATGACTTAGAAAAATTTTTTGCTAAGGGGAAAATATCCCACCGCCATGGTGTCATAGGGTTAGCGCTAAGCTCGTGTTTTAATTTGTTCATAGCGTTGAGGCACTATCATCAGATTTCATTTTATAAATTTATTCAAATTTTTTAATCTAAATCTCGAGCAATAAATCAACAATGTTAATCACATATAAGCATATAACACAAAATAGTAAAAGAAGAATTTTCTTTATAAATTCAAAGAAAATTAAAAATTATAATAAATGGGGAAAAGTATAAGAATGAGGGAAACTAATAATCATACTCATCACCCTCCTCTTCCTCTTCTTCCTCCTCTATGCATGATACCAGGTTATTACATAAGTGATATTGAGGCAATCGTAAGGAAGGTGACTTGGCTCGGATATGTAATATTGCAATGGAACATGTTGACTAATGAAGTATTGAACTGAGCCATGTAAGAGAATTACATCTATTGTTGACCCATATGACGGTCAAACTTACACTCTAGAATCTCATGCCTATGACTACTCCTTTCCACCCTATTTCTTATGTCTGCTGACGACTACTAATATATTGGACTTGCTTGGCCAAGTATGTGGAAGATTGGGGTCGAGGTCACGGGACACATGAGCCTTCCCCACTTCAATCATCCACCCAAATCCCCTAATTACCCTATTTGTTAGAAGAGTCTTATGAATGAGTATTTTTTCATCGCCCCTCCTGCCGCTCCCATCAAAGACATAAATCATAAATCAAAGAAGGGTTATCATACCCCATAGTAGTACTCCCCTTTAACATATTATAAATAGAATTATAAATAACTTTCTCGATATTGATTGTAAATCCCCTTTGAATAGCAAAATTCATAACAACCTTATCTCGCCACCTCTTTAATGTTGGACATATTCTTGGCGTAACTAAAGTAATGCCAAGCCTTAGATTTAGTGAGGCTAGCAAGAAAGAAGTTGATAATTATTTCTCCCCATCATTTCCATTGCATATTTGATTTAAGCAAAAAGAACATGTAAAGATCTCATCAAAATTATCAAAACTTAACAGCTTCTATACATAATCTTGGCGTTTCATGCATCCATAAAGAATTGGTGCACCATGCCCCACTAATACAATGCATGAGCGTGAGGTCGCTTTGGCCCGCCTTGTGTCACGTTATTTGACACATCGTAGGGATCTGAGGGCTCCTCTTTGGGACCAAATGTTTATGGATGAGGGTGTTGACACCTCTCCTCAAAGAACGAATCTATCAACATCACCTCTTACCCTCTTCACCACCACCCTTCTAAGAGACATCATGAATATATTAACTATAGAGAATAATAGAGTTGAGAAAGAGGAAGAAAATCTATAAGGAGAGAGACGCTAAATAAAAATTTGAATAGCCCTAGGTTTTATTTATAAATTAGACCCACCCCGTAACACCAAACATGGCCAGGTGCTGGCCTCTCAAGTTGCACAACATGACATCAAGTTATGGTGCCCACATGTAGCGTTGAGGTGCTAGTCCGCTTATCCCATTCATTAATCTGTTGTCAAAGAGATAAATTTAATTATAATAAATTTCATAACTAACACATGAAAATGTTTGTCAGCGTGCTCGACCTTGCATCACATCACCCCTTAAAATAAGGTGGTCATTTCCCCATTTAATCATTATACGTTGTCAAGAATCTTGACCACCACCGTGATGCTGATGCTACAATGCAACATTGTGGCACTATTCAAACAGTCAAATGGACCAATAATGCTAGTGCCATGGGGTAACCCATGCAACATCAAGGCATCGGACCTCACAACTCACATGTACACCTAGATAGCCTATAACGCCTAGCGTGGTATTCCAACGAGGCACAACACTTTTAAATAAAATATAATAAAAAGGGGACTTCAACCCTTATTTTTGGCATTCCAATGGGATATAAGCCCAACCTTTTATTCATTCACCATATGAACCGTCTGCTCACCACGCGTGAACAAATTTATATCGTCCACCATATGGACAAACCTAATTTTGGCATTATAAAAGATATAAACCTAGCTTTATATCCATTCACCATGTTTACATCTACCCATTCGAGCATGTGAACACCTTATAATATGTTCACCACATGAACACTCTTACACCACTACACTAAAATTCTAAGTTTTAGATACTTGAAATGAAGCAACCCATGGCTAATAAAATTCTCTAGGCATTATGGCTATGTCCCTTTAATGTTGGTAGGCTAGAATAATGTAGTCCATAAATGATGGATCCATGGATTGGAATTACACTCATATTTCCTTTTAGATAGTCATCTCGAATCACACTATACCTCTAAGATACCAAATGCATATCGATAGATATATTTTTTTATAACCTTAATCGAGAGTGCTTTCTTGTTGTGGTAAGAGGGGTAATTAACTATGGAAGTTTCCATCCATAAGTAGTAGAAGCCAAATCTAAATAAACCTTAATGTGACATTAGGGAAATCTGGTTGAAAATTTATCAATCGCCTCATGAAAAATATACTCCCACCCATGTCATCCAAAGATAGTGAAGCGCATCCTTGAAGGTGTTTTTTTAAGTGATTCAATTTTAGAGACTCCACGGGATTTCTTCTATCCATCTTGGTTGGAAAGCTAAAATAAATGGTGTCTTAGAAAAATCTCAACTTGTATTTCTTAGATTTGATTCTAGTAGAACTTGACTTTAGATTTAAATTGGTTCAAAATCAACCATGGCGAACTCAACTAATATGATGTCACCAAATTAGGGGAGGGATCCATTATCAACCAATTTTGTTGGAGCCACTATCTAGTTTAGAATAATCTTTGAGGTTATTTAATTTCTACCAGTTGGACCATGAATGAATTCATACCTAAGTATACAATGAAAGAAATAGGTCAACCTTGAATTAGCCCAGCCCCGACATAACCTCAAAGAGAATATCGTTCAATAGGTTATAAAACCCCACATGCTAAGTATAAAATGACTACCAAGCCCAAATTGAAATCTATCATAGTCAACATCGCATATGAGGAACAGAGCCACAGAAACCACTATCCTAGCTTCGAGTTGCAAAATGACCATGAAGCATCTTCTTGTGCACTAAGATGTCTATAAGAGCTTGGAAAAAATTAATGCCTCTCATAGAGCTAGCACTACCTATTCATACTTGAGCAACAATCTAACCCATAGGTAGATGGAAACATACCTATAGCTAATAGCTTTGACTTATTGAGATAGGTTAGAAAAATAATCAAGAAGTTATAAAGAAATCTTTTGGGACATACCTACAAGCCCCATGTCTTAGAATTAGTTATGCAAAGGGAAACTATTTTTCTCAAATTTTCAAGTTCATGAAGACGTTAAGAATAGAGGTCTTCAAAAGATCAAAAGTTGGTGAGCCATGTCACCAAACCAACAAATTCTACCTTGAAAGGTGTGAGAATATTAAGAAGTATCATCTTACCCATCTTGAGTAGAAATCAAGACCAAAAAATTTGACATTCGGTGAACACCGAATAAAGCCATCCAATCTAAAACAAATAGATGGGCCAATTATTGGAAGGTCTCATAATAATATCAAAGAAAACCATATCACCTAGGCTATTCTAACCTAGTTGATGAGCACTAGGGTGTAACATCTAGTACTTATTCTCAAAGATCCATCTGGGAGGTCCCAACTAATATAGAGGACTAAAGGATAGAAAGGTATCAAAGATGAGAGAGCTCAACTTGAATTAGCTACCCCAAATAATGAAGAAGTCGACTCTATCATCACCGGGAAGTATTAGTATGAAAAGAACTAACTAATGGATGATGACATTGATGATCAACTTTTGGAAAAATGAAGATCTCCCAACTAATGAAGAACTACAAAGTTTATACCTCAAAAATAATGAAGATGCTGATTATATGGAAGCCAAGGTCATTCGTATGGTTGGCACTCACCTAAGAAACAAAAGTGTAATCTATTAACAAAGATAGTGAGGAGGATCAAAAGAAAACCCAACTTACCAAGAGACTAAAGGTGAGGCACAAGTACAAGTGGAAGTGTTTTAAGAACTCATGGATATTGTAGTAAGGCTACAATAATAGATGGGTTCCCATCTCTAAAAGAGGGACCAAGATTACTCACCAACAATCACCTTAATGAAACAAGCAAGTTCATGAAAGAATTATTTGGTCGCTTAACCTTATAGCAATAGCATCACGGATGGATACCTCCAAGGAATCCACTAGAGATAAATAATCCAAGAGTGGAAAATGAGAGTACATAATTCTCAACACAATTTAGCTGCCAGAGATATAAAATTTCCACAGGGAAGCTATCGAAGCCTCATCAAGAAGGCGATGTTATCACCAAATCGTAAGTGGAAGATCTCATTAGCCAAAAGATCAAAGTAGTGATAGACTCGAGATTGTTGAGCAACTTGTAGGAAAAGGATGACCATATCCAGACTAGTCAAGAATAGTATCCTAAAGGATACATCATGCTGAAGTTTACTACCTTCTCGTGCATAAAAAATGCGACAACACTTAGCTCAATTTAAAGCATCATGGAGAAATACTAGTAAATGACACTTTAATTTTATGCCAATTCATCTGTAGTCTCGCCATACAACCTTGAATGGTATGTTGAGTTTCCTAATGACTCATAAAAATATTCACTATGCTAGAGACACTCTTCATCAAGGGATTTGTAGGTGCAACAAAGAAAGTAACAATTGCAGGTCTCACCTTGAAAAAAAGGACAAAGGATGAGGGTGTCAATACATATATCCCAGATGAAAAACCTAATCATGAGATGTGATCAATAGCTCACGAAAAGTATGCAATGAATCTCCTCAAGATAAATATTGATGATCAAATGGTCCTATACCTTGCCATGGCTACATTCAATACATTCCAAGAATTATTACATTGTGTAGCCAAGTTTGAAAGTTTCCTAAGAAAAAATTGCAATAATAATAACTTTGCTAGAAGAGGAAAGCCAAGCTACAAGAGTCCAAAAGAATGATGTGAGCATTACATTCATATTTACAATGGAGAAAAGGAAAATGGACGAGCATCAACTTCATGATGTGTCACAAAGTCGACAAAGAAATAGAAAAGAGTACCAACCTCCGTGAGAAGATGGCTAAGCAAGACTCATTTAAGAGAGAATGTAATGCTATGAATCATAAACATTCCTTAAAGTTGGGATTATAGATCAAGTAGAAAAGGTCGATGATTCCAACTATTTCCCCATCCATAAGCTTATAAGCCACTCTATTGAATATTGTTTTATTTTCAAAGACTAGGTTGAGAAAAGCTATCACAATGGAGAACTTACCTTGTCAAGCGTGTCTTAGTAAATCCTATAAAGGAAAAGGTAAGCATTACTACTACGACACAACTGAATCCTAAAGCACAAAATGGGAAGGCTGAGTCAAACAAGACTCAAAACACAAATAAAGACCAAGAAAAACTTCACAAGTAGAAGCGTAAGAAGAAGGTGGTCGGAATACTTTTATCTCAAAGGAGACTAAAAGAATGATCAAAATTCTTTTAGCTATAGAAGGTGGTAGGTGGAGGAATTCCCGAAGATAAAATTGATTCCAAGATACTTCCACTAAATAGGGGCAATTTTATACAAAATGAAGTAGCTGATGAAAATAGTAAGCTTTCGCATCAAATCCTCAATCATCAAAAAAATAACAAAGCTCAAAACAAAAATTTGAGATTGTTGACTTCACTTTTGTGGTGAGGACTCATCCTTCCCATCTTAGACTTATGAATATTCTAAGCACTAGGATTTTATTAGTCATAAGACACTTCTAATGATTAAGAGAACACTAAACCTAAGCCTAGAGACTTAGGAAGGTATACCTCAAGCTTTGGTTATACCCTTGGACAAATAGTTTCTACCTATCCTATGGCCTAAACCAAAACCCGTGTTTGCCCATTCATCCAAAACTATCCTCAAGCCAACACAACCAACCTCAATTGAATTTTATCTTATATCCAAGCTCTAAGCCAAATTAACTTAACCATTAACCTAAATCAATTCCACCATCATCCTATGGATCCAACCCAAGCCTATTCAATTGAAACCAATCCAATTGATTTTACAAAAGCACTCCAACCATTCAATACCCTATTTCAAACTCTTCTAAGGTTTACAATTAAACCGATCCAACCAAATGAGTATAATTAACCTGTGGTTTGCCCATTTGACCCCAAGGGTTTAAATGAGCCAAAATCCAATCAAAGCCATCAATCAACCCTAAATCCATCATTGAACTCTTCTCAACACCCAATTCAATCAAATTCAACCAAATCAACATGTTTGGTCCACTTAACCGCCTAAATGGCCAATTCAAACTTCAATCCAACCTAAGTTGGAGTGAATCAACCCATCCAATCTCTTTTGAAGATTGTTTATCACCTTTTATTATCAAATTACAATCAATTGGGTCAAACTGAACTAATTTGATCAGTTGTCCCAAGTTGACTCAATGGACCAAAATGAATTATTCCAACCTCACTAATTGAAATCAATTACTCCCATCAATCATAAATTTGAGCATGACTCAACCACCAATTGAACCCAATCAAGCCAATTTGGTCTCTTGACCCAAGTTGACCCAATTTGACCTAAAGGGCCAAATTAAGTCAAGTCAAATTTCAAATCAAATTAATTGAAACCAATGTCTCTAATCAATATTTTGATTATTGAACATGATCCAACATCCAATTGAAACTAATTTGATCAAATCAACCTAATTGATCCATTTAGCCTAAATTGACCTAAAGGGTAAAATTGAACCAAACTCTTCCCAAATTCAAATTGATTCAAATCAACACCTACAATCTTTCTTAAATGATCAATTGAACCTAAACCAACCCTCCACCCAAACCAATTTGGCCAATTTGACCAAATTAGTCAACTTAACCCATTTGACCCAAATGAACCCAAGTGAACCAAATCTAAATCTACTTCAAATTAAACCAAAACATTCCAAATGATCATTTGAACATGCCCAAACCCTTAGTTTAACCCAATTTGACTAATTGGTCAACTTAACCCAATTGTACCCCATTTGGCCAATATGGATCAAATTGAGCCAAACCCGCCCAAGTCTAAACCCAACCAACTTAGCATGACTCATCCTGGGTTACCATGGGTCACCTAAGTGGACCCAACCCATGGTGAACCTAGTTTTTGTCAAAACCCATGAACCAACACACCCAAATGGAATAAAATCCTTATTTAGATGGTCTCACCTACTCCCCAAGACTTGGCCACCCCTTAGCTCATTTTGGACAATAGGACCACTGACTCAACCCCAGGTTGTTGGGTTTATCCTTGGGTCTAGAGAGGGTGAACTCACCTAAGGCACTTCATGGGTTCACTTTGGGAGGAGGTACACCCCATGCTAGCCCATGCCTCGCCTCTCAAGCACCTCCCACCTCGAATCCACGCCATGTTTGGCAACCTACCCCGCCAGGATGATCGCCAAAGGCTAAGCCAATCTCCCTTGATTCACTTGAGGAGGAGAGTACTCCTCTCCATCCTTTCAAACCTCACACAAAGCTTCTTTAGGGTATTTTGAGGAGTCCCAAACCATTTCACGATGCCCTGCTGCCACCACCAACAGAGACTAACTCTCATTCAAAACTAAGAGCCTATCCAACCTTGCCTATACTCTACTAAACTTAAATTAACTCTTCCCAAACCTTCCTCCGCTCGATGAGTCAAAATGAATTGAACCGAATTTGATCACTAGATGGCACTCCAAGACCAAATTTGGCGAGCTTAGCAATGGCACTTGGTCCACTAAGGCACCAGAGGGAGCCGCTCAATTTCTTCAAGGTCTTCATCTCTTCAAGATGAAGCTACCTTAGTCGATGGACTACCGGTCTCTAGCTCTGAGATAAAACTCCAGTAAACCATAGAAAATTCCCTAGGTGTTGGTATTTTGTGAAGCAAAGTGTGATTGCATGTGATTTCCACCATAGGATCATCTTAGTTCTTCTCTGCATGTTTTGAGTCACGATCCCGCCACCCATGAGCTCAGATCAAGAGGTAGAAGGTGGATGGTGTCCATCTTCTAGCACTCGAGGTATGATAGATCATCGATTATCCATTCCTCATGATTAGAATTGACCATCATGATTTAATCTAATAAGAACCACAGGATTAAGCTCGCCATCCGATATGAGATCGATAGTTGGGATGAAACATTGATCGCTATAGGCTCAAGTTGTATGGGATATTTTAAATAGCCTATCTTATGGTACCGTGTGGAAAGCACCTCCACATAACCTCTTGTATGACCACGGTTAGGGGATTAATTAGGAGATTAAAATGCAATTAATTAGCTAGAACTTTGAAAATTCAGAACTAATTATACAAAAATAAAAAATTATGAGCAAACCCATTTTGGAAAAGGTAAACATAAGGAATTTAATATAAAAAAATATCCAATGTTTAATTCATGAATATAAGGTTTGAAGTTTAGGCTAATTATCTTAATTAAAGTTTAATTACTTGGCCAATGGTGGGTCAATCCTATGGGATGTCCTCCGGCTCCCATAAGTTTTTTTGGGATTTATTAGCCATGTAATTTGGAGAATTTGAAATTATAATCTTAATCACCCTCTTTAATTAATTTGTTGATTATTAAAAGTTCTAAATAGTAAAATTTAAATAATTAATGATGGTCAATCACTATTAATATTGGAAATGATGAGGAAAAATAATTAGGACCTCTTTCCTAGTTATTTTCTTAAGTGTATTTCCATGGGAGGGTTAATGGATGCATATGTTAATTAAGGTTAATTAAGTAAATTAATGGATTATAAATCAAATTAAAATGATAATAAATCCAGATAATTTAATCTAAATTTTTGGGTTGCTCTTTATGTGTTTAATAACATAAAGAACCTTAAGGAACACATGGTTAACCCAAGGGTGTGAAAACCATTTAAGTACTTAATTTAGATGTTTCCTTAATCTAATTAACCCTTAAGTATGACCCTCATTGTATTAGGTCTTGTTAAGTGCATTGCAAATTTTAATTACCCATTAGCATATCATTAGAGGCTCATAGTCAAATGGTTAATCAAATTGAAGAGACTTAGGAAAGGGAAATTAAGCTATTTATTAATGACTTGAATTTAATGAATCCATAAAATTAACTTAATTATTATTCCTTAAATACATTAAGTCACTAACATGGGATGGGAAAAAATAGCAAATATTATTTCTCCTCTCTAGTCTAATAATTTAAATCCAAAATTAAGCTTCATAACAATATTGGTTAATCTTAAATTATTTTATTTAACTTTATTGTACTTAAGAATTAATATGGTTTATTGTATTATGTGGCAATGTTCAATCATTCCTTTTCAATCATTATAAATTTATATGTCATTTGTGTCATGTACTCATGTTTTCAAATAAAAGAATTAAATGAATATGATTATATATGTATAAGTTGCTTGTGTTGGATAAATCTTATTATATGGTGTGGCTAGTATCACTAATAAATTTAAGATTATTTTTTGAAATTAAAACTTGATAATGAAAATTTAAGGTGATGTTGGCTATGAATATTCTATGTTATCTAAATTTACTTATAGTTTAAACATGTTAAAGCATTATTCTATTTTAATAATTTATATGTATGTTTACATCTTTTGAATGTTAGCAAGTATATAGTTTGGAAATCTCAATACAAGGCTTTAAGTAGTCCCAAGGATGTTTTAGATTACCTCACTTTCTTGGTTTAATAATGGCACATACTTGCTTAATTTCATTCATATGTATGGATGCATTGGAGTTTGGATAGAGCTTCACTTTACATAAGTAAATAACTTGCTAATATGTAACCTTATTTCATGACTTAAATCCTTATGTTTATTTATACATTTATATGTGTTTAAGATAGCAAGTATGTAGTATAGACATCCGAACATGAGGTTTTAAGTAGCCCAAGGAGGTCTTAGATTACCTCACTTCGGTTTAATAATGGCACGCACTTGTTTAAAATCTTTAATGCATGTATATATATGTGTGCTTAGCTAAAGAATGGAATCCCTTTTTCAACCGAAAATATAGGCATTAGCAATCATTCAAGTGTAAAAAAAATACATTGCATGTATAGGTATGTAAGTTCAAAATCATATGCATGCTATTGATGATGAAAAGAATGATGTGCCATTATCCATGTGATAGTAATTCAATCCCATTAATCTTAAGATTGCATTCAATTTGAATAGGATTATTTAAGATTAACCCAAATTTAGGATCAATAAAATATTTAATAAGTTATTTACTAAAAGAAACCAAATCATAAGAACATGCTTTAGAAAATAACTTAGATAGGGATGAAAGGGGTTAAACCCCTTTCCTCTCTTATAACAATTAGATGTTAAATAAGTATTGAGTGAAATAAAAGAAAATACAAATCAAAATTCATCAACCTTCTTAATAATCCTCACGTTAAACTTAAATAATTCCAAGTTTAGATGATCATAATCCTAAAAGCTTAGCTAAGATATACCACACTAAGCCTTAGACACACATTATGATAATAAGTCACCACATCAAGTTAGACGGTGTACATCATGATGTTGTGTTTTGTTTTGTGATGTAATGTTTTATCTTGGATGTTAGGATTATTTAAGCATAAATAGATGATATTAGCCTAATGATATTTTCTACAAGAGATTATATTAAAGGGGTCGCTAAAATAAAAAAAAATATAAATGTTTTTTCTTGTAAGTTTTTATGCCCCTAAGCATAATTCACATTAGGATAAATGAGCTTGGTTACCCATGTGCAGTCGACTCCAAATTTATAGAATATAATTGCTTAGGTTGTATGGTTGTTTAGCTAACATCTATTTTGCACGAGTAATTAGATTTTTATTTTCCATAAACATGTAATTTTCCAAATAGGATTATGATTAGTGCTATGGGGTAGTGGATAGAAGGCAAAGTCCTAGGAGGCCCTATGAAGCCCTAGAGCAAAACCAAATCAAAAGGAGGAAAGTGAGATTAAGTATGAAGATCCCCATAGTATTAAGTCAATTATAATTGCAATATTCTTTTATAACTGTTTGTATAATGGTAGAGCTCACGACTTTTTTATTTTCGTGAGTGTACGGTAGTACCGGTAGCATTGGCCTTTTTTCTTTTATGAAATCTATACATGTTTGATTATTGTGCTTAATTTGTACAATAGAAATGGCATGAATTTAAGTTTCTTTTGACGATTGAATGTATGGCTGGATGAGGTAGGCTCTTTAGGACAAAATTAATTTTTCTACCCCATTAAACAACTCTTAATTAAATTTTAAATATAACTCATGCATAACTCCTAATTAATATTTATAAAACCCATAGATGAATGATGTATGTGACAATAATCATGCATAACATCTTGCTTCATTCTTAAATATGAGGGTCTCCACTCTTGCACGATAGAAGAATGCTTGTGTGAGGGCACCCCTTATAGTGGAGAACACCTCCTACCATTGATTTAGCCAATAATCTAATTTCATCATGCATATAGAAATAATTGTCCTAAGCCTTTGTCCAAATCAATGTGTCAAAATGATATAAAGAATTATAAAATTTTACATTTATTCTAAGTAATATATTTATATCGTCATGATCTACTCTCTTAGGGAGTGCGTTTAGGGCTCTAGTCTTCTTTCTAATTAAATGATAGCTTAGCTATCTTGCATTTACATAAAATGGCCTACCTAGTTCAAGTGTATGAAGTGCTAGTAAAGTCGCCTAGGTAGTTGTAAGTCTACAAAAGTTAGGATGGATTTACGCTATCTTATAGAAGTAAACCCTTATATCCTATCTTTTGATTAGATTTATGTCATGCTTCTAGCTTATCCTAAATCATCCTAAATTTAGGATCTAAGGCTACTTATTTCCTTTAAGCAATGAGTATTAGTCCTCACCTCTTAGGCATTTCGACAATCTTGTGTTGATGGACTATAAGTCCTAACATTCAAAAAAAAATTTCAACTCAAATTAAAATAAATCTTCTCTTTCAAACATATAAAGCCTCACTCTAGGCTATATTGGAGTGCTCACATGGTTTCCTAGTATCATGAGTGTTCCCTACTTATCCTCCATTGGAATCCAAAAAATAAGTCTACCAAATTAAACTTTCCCACTTAATTTTTCCAAAAAAAATAGCTAATCCTTTGACAATCTAGCCTTGAAATCCTTAGTGATATTAATTGATTACTTTAATCGAGAGTGTTCTTAGAAAATTCCCATTTCCTAGGATGAAATTAATTATGGAGGCTTGCTTCCATATGGAACTAAAGAACACGGGATAAAGTAAACACGCTTTTTTTTATATAAAGTAGGGAAATATCTATGATATATATGAAGACCCATTTGCCTTAAGAGCCCTTATTAGTGATTAGGTCCATTGTAGGGTGATGTTTCCATCTTTTGAGAAAGTACATCACACCTTAATGTTGTACAATCACTTCAATAAGTACAACCCAAGATCTATGTGGTGTCCGACTCCAAATTAAAACATTATAAATTTTTTGGCAACTCCATTGAGGAAGGTTCTTATCTCCTTCTTTAGTAGGAAATCATTATCTCTAAGCATCGATAGTGGACTTATATTTTATATAAGTCCAAGATTATTATTCTTTCTTGGACACCTTGCTTATTTCATCCTTAAGCATGGGTGGCCAACATCCTTTAGGTTTTGGCTCTCACTCCAAGTAGGTCTTAAAACTCCTATTGAACCTCCAATAGGTAAAAGAAAATTAACCAAATAAATCTCCCAAAAATAAATCAAATAAAATCAAGAACCTCTTAGCACTAACTCAAGAAAGTAAGGTTCATCCAACATTTTCAAAATCCCAATGAAGTTCAAAAGAAAAATAAAAGATTCTTATCCAAAGTTTCAAATATCTCCAACATACTCCATTTAACATAATCAAATTTATTAAATGAGGGTTCAAATTCAAAGTCAAAATCAAATCAAACAAACAATAATCAAAAGCAAAGTCAAATTCACACCCATCTTTTTCTAGTAGTGAAGAAGCTCTAGTTTTCTCTTCTTTCAAGCAATCAAGCACCATGTCCCGGAAACTCATTTTCTCTTTTGCCTTTAGTGTGGATTTGGCCTTGAATAGGCCATGCTCCCTCACCTCAAGTTTGGCCTTGGCTTTGAGCACTTCAAAGTCACTTACAAGGGACCTCACCCCTGCTGGGAGGAGGTGGCCGACAAGAAGCCACTTCTATAGTTTGACCTTCATTCTGAAGTTCACATCATTAAAGAGAAAGGCCTTAGAGGTTCACCCATGAGTGCCATCTATACCGCCATAGTTTTAGTCGTGACTAGTCAGATCACCCCGCCTTTAAGGGGAAGTCAATGCTAGTTTCTGATAGTCTCCCTCATGTTTCATGTTGGTTTTAGCTCTCATCCTACACCATTAACTAAGACCCAATGTCATAACAAGAATAGAAATATTAAAATACATTATCAACACATGACTAAGGAGGTTGAGGAAGCCTCCCATGTGGCTAACGAGGGATCCTCTGAAACCTCTCCCTTTCTTGGTGGTAGTAGGTTTCACCCTCTTTCAACTACAAAGGAAGAGGATGGCATCGAAAAGATTGTCGATCACCAACATGATTTATAGGGTATGAGGCACGAGATAGGAGAGGAGAAAATCCTATATCTAAGGTCTTTGCTAAGGAGAGTTAAAAGAACCCACGATGCTCTAAGTCGCTACCTAGCATTATTTGAGGAAAGTGATCCCTAGGAGTGTTAGGGATCAGATATATCAAGAAAGGGCCACATAGGCTAAAGTTACCTAAGCGGGTAAAAGGGATAGATGGACGTTTGTCGCACAAGAACCTCGCTTTGATAGACCATTCTAAATGGCAAGATGATAGAGTCGATCATTTTGATAGGATAATACTTATCATTTCCTATAGAAAGAGATCTTTTGGTGGAGAGGCCACCTGTCACCACCTTTACACCGCTTACTTCACCACCATCACCCATTCATGTTCCACCATCTAAAGTGCCTACCAAGTTCCATAAGTCAAGATCTAGAGATAGAGCATCCCCTTGGTGATAATGATTACATCCCAAGGAACATACTTCATCTATTCTATCTCTTGAGGTGAGGCCGAAGCTCCCCTTGACCTTCCATCCCAACGGGTGGAAAGGAAGGAGTGGCGCCCAAGAGCATCGAATGCCTCCATCACCACAATTGAAGGAGAAGGAAGGAAGGGATGCCAAGATGACCCCTATGATTATTGGGATATATCATTCTTAGATATCTAATGCATTACTTCCATATTAGCACAGTCACCATCTATGTCCCAAAAGCAGTGGATGACTAATCTTTGGAGGAGATTTTAGAAGACTATCATGTCATGGTGATGATAGTAGGGATGATAAGTCCACTATGAGGGTATGATGACTTTGATGATGAAGATGACTTATTGGATGACATTGCCAAAGTCCACATATGGATCTTTGCATGAGCAACCTAGTCAAGAAGCAATCAGAAGTGTGAGGCATCACCAATGCCTCCTCCAATAAATCAAACTAAAAGATGATCAAATTAATGATGGTAGAAGTTGATGGTAGTTGTTTTAGCCTTGCATAATCAAGTACCGTGTCACAACCCATTCATGTGGAGGATGATAGACGAGCTAGTGCATGTCCTTGATCATCCTAAAAGCACTCCCTATGGATGAGGATGTTGGTAGTTGGCATAGGAAGGTGATCGATAGCACCTCCATGCATGTAAGATGGCGAGAAATGAAGGAAGCATTATCATAAGCCCATGGGAGCTCATCTGCTCCAAAGGGTAGACCCTACCTTGAGGAATTTGATGTAGTTCAATACTTGAAGGGTTTTGTGCCACCATCCCTCAAGGTATTTGATGGCAACCTAGATAGCATACTTCAAAGCCAATTATTGCAATGTTGGTGGTAGCGATGCCTTACTTTTACGGTAGTTTGTTAGTAGCCTTTTGGAGTTGCATTTGATTGGCATGCCAAAGCCTAATAGTTTGGTGAAGTCCTTTAAAGTTAGATTAGCTCTCCATCAAGAGATTTGTAGGAGCACACAACAAAGGGTAACTATAGGGGACCTTGTCAGAAAGCAAAAGCCCAACGAGTCCCTTATTGATTATATTCTTAGATGGTGCAACATAAACATGAAATATGAACCACAACTGTAAGAGAAGCATTCCATTAAGATTCTTCTTAAGAATATCTATGGCCTAGTTGCTTTCATGCTTAAGGGCTTCACCATAAAGACATTTGAGAAACTAATTAGTAAGGCGGCAAACCTACAAGAGGAAGCCAAACAGCGTTACCCATCTCGGACTAGTCATCTAAGGCCAAGCCCCAAAAGGTGTATGAGAAGAAAATAGTATTGGTAGTGAGAAGGGAAGTAGCTGGAGAGTTTGCTGAGACACGGAGTTCGCAGCCCCACTCCCACCTCCTCTTCTTCCATAATCTTGGTCACCACAACGGCCACCACAACACCTACACAACAACACTATCAAGATCCACCACCATGTAGTTATTTTGTACCTACTCTTAGACAAACTCAAAAAAGCCATACTCATTCAAGATGGAGGTAGTCAAAAGATCTTCAAGAACCTTCTCAAGAAGCCCGATTTCCAGCCCAGCCTAGAGACTCAAAGGAAGTGGGTAGGAGTGATGATCCTAACTAGAGCTCCTACCACGCATGCTAGGCCATTTCTGAGGATTACTTTACCTTAAAGGATTGTCTTGAGCATAGTTATAAGTGACATATTATCCCCAAAGAATACATACTAGAAGAACCTTCTAGTTCTATTAAAGTAATCTTTAGGGATACATCTGATCCTCTTAAGGCAAAAGAAAGTTGAGATATCTATTTATCCTGTACTCTAAAAAGATCATTTCTAAAATCAATAAACTTTCTACAGCTTGCTGACTCGCTTAGACCTCCAACACCAAGGAAGGTCTCTAGTTATGAGGGATAATCTGGAGGGTGGAATCCCAGTAGTAGCATCATCTGTCACATGCGGATAGTTCCATAGTGCAACCATCATTTGAGTCCAGCATTTTTCATTCCACCATTGTGGTACCACATCTACTAGCTCCTCCATCACCGCCAGAAGTATTGTATCTATATATGAGGGCACCAAGCCACTCACCGATTATTTTACTTGATTTCTACTATGTACCACCTCCAAAATTAAATAAATCAATGAAGAAGAATGATTCACTTACATCTTGTTTACTTTTGATGATCTCAATAATTTCAGAAAGATAGCTCTCCAAGTCATAACAATAATAATCTAATTCTTATCAATCCCATGTAGATTTAGAAATAGAATTCCCTTTTAATCATCAAGGTTCACCACTTGAGATTGATTTAGAGTCATCTCGACTCAGATGATCCTATAAGAGAAGATATAGGTATATGGTAGTAGGTAGAACTTTTCACAACTTTTCACAAACTCCTCATCACAAGGAGTCATTAAAGTCAACCTCCATACGGCAAAGTTCTACCTCCTATAGTAGCACCTCAAGATAAGAGTAAATAGGTCATTGGTTCCAATGAGCGATATCCTCCACAAGATGCTCCACCCTTGGATATGATTATGGAGGACTAACCCAAAGTCGACTACAATGTTCTAGCACATCTTAGAAAGTTTCTAGCTAAGTTAAGCATATATGATTCCCTTGTCTTATCCAAAGAGATGAGGGAATCACTAGTCAAAAGCATTGGACCCTAAAATATGCTTAACTCAATTGGACGTTACTTGATCCAACTAGAAAGGCGACATGCTTTTTTAAAAGAAGTCCTAGGAGTCACATTCTCGGATGAAGACCTACTTCTAGGGACAATAGAGCATAATCGCCCCTACATCATCGTGGATATTGGCGGTTTAGGTTGTCCAAAGTGTTAGTTGATCTAGGTACATCATTAATCATTATGAGTCTAAGAACCCTTGCCTACTTGTGGATCAATATCTCTAAACTCCAAGCGAGAAGATGATGTTGAAAGGATGATAACATTCTAATCACCTCCCAAGCCTCAACAATCCATGCTAAGAAGATTATGACCATTCTCGAAGAGTTATTGCGATGAACCGGGCGGATTAACATGGAAAAATCGCTATAATTTTTAGCAAGTCCGTAATGTCGATGGAGGACCAACCGAATAGCTAGAATGATCGACATCAATAAAGTCCAAGAGCTATAGTATCTTGGCATCAAATTGGACATGAGGAAGTTTACTAGAGCTGATCACTTGAAGCTAATTCATAAAGCTAATGTTGCTTACAACACGGGGTTCTAGACATCTTTCCCCCTGGATAGACCACTCTTATCAAATCCTTGTTACTATCCTTACCGCATTTCAGCTCACTCACATGGAGGTATGGAAATGAGAAATTAGAGAACTGGAAGCAAGGGGAATCAACAAGCTAGATGGTCATGGATGGAGCTTGTAGCCTAAACAACATTATCGATGGAGGATTGCCAATGGGAAAGGGTGCAAGTTATGGAGTAGATTTGGATGGTTGATAGAGCATTTTCTAGGAGGCTAATTATGACAAATACTACAGTGCTTCAAGACATGAATGTGGCATTTCCACCGAAAAAAAAGAGATGGAATGCTAACCTTGGAGGTTATTTTTGGATAGCACCTTGTCCACAAATTTTAGTAAATTCCCATCTTTGCTAAACAATAAAATGACCAACCGAACTCATCAAACTCTCTCTTGGCAAGTCTATAACATCCCAAGCATATGATCCTCTCTTTCCCAATAGTAGCCAATAGCACCAATGGTTACATAAATTCAAAGCTGTGAGAATCTTTTCTCGGGTGCTATTAAAAGGGGCCCTCCCCACATACACTTGGCTGAATTCTAAGGGTTTGGTAGAAGAAATACAATGCCCTTGGGACTATTTAGACAATGAAGATGTTGAGCACATTGTGATAAGATGCTCCCTCACCATGTGAATCCTCCATACCCTTGCCTCATGGGGTTCAACATCACATCCTTCCCAAACCTTCAAGACTTGTCAAAAGCTTTTCAAACCACCACAATGAAGAATGCAAAGATGGCCTAGAAATCGCTATACCATCTACCAAGCTTGGAGAGCTATAAATGCAAAGACTCATGGTGACCATATGGTACTCCCAAAATCATTATCGCCACCATTCTTGAATCCTTCACTCACACTAGTGCTTTTCTATTTCAAAAGCAACAGAGATCCTTCATCCCCACAGCCTTGTCTTCTACCTTCTCATGGACTCCCCATCTCCCCAACCCTCTCTTGGATGGATTAACACCAATGTCGATGGAGGCCTTCTTCCCTCTAGTTCACATTGGGATGGTAATCGGGGATGAAAGTGGTGCCTTCATCAAAGATATGGGCACCCACCTTCAGATTGGGATAGCACACATTTAATTACAAGCCATGCTAGCTATCAAGAATATCATAGAACCATGAATGCATGAATATAAAGGGCTTGCCATTGAAGGGGATAATTATCGTGTTATGGACTACCTTAAGCATAGCATGAAGCAAGACATTTGCGCCGCTCAAGCCCCGACCTCATCATTTTCAAGGAGTTCCAGTGATCTTCTCCTAGAAGAAGAAAGCACAACAGTTTTTTGACTTTTGTCAGAGCACTATAGGAGCTTTTTTTTTTTTTTGGCATGATAGATATAGTGATACCATTCCTCCAGATTTTTTTTGTCATTTTGGAGGAAGATAGAAAACATGATGTACTTAGTTAGTTTTTCACTTTACCTTGTACTTTTTTGTACTTCTTTTGTAACTGCTTTCTTATTAATGCAAATGCAATATTTTAAGAAAGGCTATGTTGGTTTCATTCTAGGGATAGTTTTAACTATCCCCTAGACCAATATAGTGATACCATTCCTCCACCTTATGCATCTTGACCCTAAGCTATGACATCTATATGCTCTCTCATAAAGCTATGACACTATATTGGAAATGTCACCCCTAAAAGTCTAACCCAACTCATATCATTCCACTATAATATCTCATGACATGACCACATTATCCGGATGGTTAGCAGATGATGGTTCATAATTTTATTATAGATTGACATCGATGCACCTCCATAATGATGTAAGGACAAGCACCCGTGGATTTTTTAGCGGCACATCCACTTCATGTAGATTCTCCACTCAATGAAGATCTTCCCGATGAATAAATCATAAATTGAGGGGATATAAGCATTAACCATTGTCAAATGTACTTTGATGGTGTGGCTTCCTCTCAAATAGAGAAAGAATAACAATCTATTCTCCCAAGTAATGGATAGTCCTCCTTACACTAGACCACAATATGATGAGATTCTCATATCATTTATCTAAGCCTTGCACCAACAATGAAGCCAAATATGGGGCTCTAACTTAGAGTTAGCTATCTCACTAGGCATCGAATATTAACATCTTTGGGGATTCATAGCTAATTGTCAACCGATCTGGGTCTTATAATTTCTTGAAGTCCAAACTCCATCACTACCATAAGTACAACATGGAGTTACTATCCCAATTTCCGTGAGGTCACAATCTACAAGATCCCTCAAGGAGAAAATTCCATAGTTGATGCCTTAGCCAACCCCGCTAAAGAATTAGCATGTTAGGAAGATGAGTCAATATCAATAGAGGTCTATAATAGACAAGTCTTGCATCTTATTGATGTTGAACTAATCAATAAATACTCTCTTGAAGGGGAGATTATTGTTGCCAAAAAGGATGAAGAACTTGATTGGAGGCAACCCTTCATTGATAACCTAATCAAAGATAAACTACCTCAAGAGAAATCTCAAGCACATCAAGTGAAGCAAAAGGCATTCTCCTACTCGTGGATGGTGTCTTATACTAATGGTCCTTCGATCATATGTGGCTATGTTATTTAGGCAAACAAGATGCCCATTAGATCATGATTGAGGTACACTCAAGATAATGTTGACCCCATCAATGCAGTCCCAAGATGAAGGCCAAAATCAAGAGACATGGGTATCGTCGACGATGATTACGGATTGCATGGATGATGGCGATGCTACCAATGCCAAGTACATGGAGTGGTCCTACACCACCTAACATTCTACATCCAACATTGGCCTCATGGCCATTCGAGTGTTGGGGCATCCACATAGTGGGTCCAATCGAACCTCCTTCATCCAAGGGTCTTCGGTTCATTCTCGTAGCTATGAATTACTTCTCCAATTAGTGAGATGATTTCGCACAAGGAAGTCAAATATCTACCGCTCCAGCTTCATGAACAATATCATGTATAAATTTAGGGTGCCCCACCGAATCATATCCGATAATGGTACCGCTTTCAAGAAAACTAAAATCAATAACATTGCCCAGAAACATAGAATGGAGATACTCTACCATTTGCTACCCACAAGTAACAATTTAGTAGAAGCTTTTAACAAAACTCTCATCAAAATACTCAAGAAGATGCTCAACCACAAATATAGTGGCATGAGGCTTAGTTGAAGCCTTATGGGCTTATAGTAGTACTTTAACTCCAACATAGTCTACCCCTTTCTCCTTAGTGTGTCCCAAGCCATTCTACCATTAGAATTTCAACACTGTTGCTACTGGATAGCTATGGGTAGCAAAATCACAATCAAATAGAATACCAATATGTGGTTATAAAACTCAAAAGTTTGAGGAGAGGTGCTTATGAGCTTGCCGTAAACCTCAAATTTTATAAAGCAAAGATGGTTCAAGCTCATAATAAGTTGGACTATCCTAGAAATTTTCAAGTAGGAGAGTGTATTTTAATTCTAAAAGACCAATTTTGCCCATCATAAGATGGGAGGCATGTTAGAACCTACTTGGGAAGGCTCTTTCTCCATAGAAAAGGCCTACCGTGTAGATCCTACCAACTCATAAATCGAAGGTGAATGCCTGATGCTTCCAATCAATGAGCTTAACATAAAGAAATACTATGCATAAATAATGTCCAAAAAAATTTTCATCAATAAAATTTCTTTTAATCGAACTTCTCCAAATTGAAATGTCTCCAAATTACTAATTTTTCATGGTGTGTGTTAGGTAAAATAGAACCCAAGACATCCTATCAATCATTAGCACATCACAAACATAAAATTACACACAAACACAAATAAATCAAACAGATCCATTACTTTGGGCTATCTTGAGTTGAGATAAGACCCCTAGGGGACCTCACCAAGATTTTCTCTAGGTCGATTCACACCTAACTTGTGTGTCTCCCTGGTCATTTCGCTAGGAGGATATGAAACCTTATGCTTTCTTCCTAGCTTAACCACTACAAACCGATGAGTGAGTTGTTAGTGTGGTATTCATTATTGCATGCCAAATAAGCTAACTTGATGTTAGCTTTGTTTAAGAAGATGTGAGTCCTTGAGCATTCTTCTTGTACTCAGCCACCATGCACCAATTAGGTTCGAGTTTATATTTAAGGATTAGGGCAAGACCCCTAATGGCTCTTCTTCCTCTTGACTACTCAAGCTTGGGTTCACATCTTTATGACTCCCCACTTGGTAGTTGCCTAAGTTAGTAGATGATGAATTATTTTGATGATCAATTATGCTTAACAACATGTGAGTTCCCAATGCTTTCTTTCCTGATTAATCATCACAAATCGATGGACACCTTAGGTTGGCTAGTGTTCTCTTTACTTAAAGCAACCCACCTAATGGATTACACCACTGTGCATATGTGACTCCCTGCACTTTCTCCCTAAGTCGACTATCGTGATACCTGTGCATTATATTTTAGAGATTAGGATAAGACCCTAGAGGTACCTCCCTGGGGCATTCTATTTGGATTACATCTTCATGACCCCATTCTATTTGGATGAATAAGTTCTACCTATCCTATGACCTAAACCAAAACCCATGTTTGTCCATTCATTCAAAGCTAACATCAAGCCAACATAACCAACCTCAATTGAATTTTATCTTATATCCAAGCTCCAAGCCAAATTAACTTAACCCTTAGCTTAAATCAATTCCACCATCATCCTATGGATCCAACCCAAGCCTATTCAACCGAAACCAATCCAATTAATTTTCATAAAAGCACTCCAACCATTAAATACCCTATTTCAAACCCTTCCAACACTTACAATCAAACCAATCCAACCAGATGAGTCCAATAACCCAAGATTAGCCCATTTGACTCAAGGATTCAAATGAGCCAAAATCCAATCAAACCTAAATTAATTGTACCATCAATCAACCCTAAATCCATCATGGAACTCTTCTCAACACTCAATTCAATCCAATTCAACACAATCAACCTGTTTGGCCTACTTGACCCAAAAAGTGGCCTAAATGACCAAATAATTTCAAACTTCAATCCACCCAAGTTAGAGTGAATCAACCCATCCAATCTCCTTTATGATGATTATTGATCACTTTGATTGTCCAATTACAATTATTTGATTCAAACCAAACCAATTTGATCACTTGTCCCAAGTTGACCCACTTAACACATATGGACCAAAATGAACCAAATCTCATTCCATCCTAAACTAATTGAAATCAATGACTCCCATCCATCATAAATTAAATATTTAGCATGACTCAACCATCAATTGAACCCAATCAAGCCAATTTGGTCCCTTAACCTAATTTAGCCAAATTGAGTCAAATCAAATCCTAAATCAAATTAATTGAAACCAATGCCTCTAATCAATCACAAATTGATTATTGAACATGATCCAACATCTAATTGAACCTAATTGATCAATCCAACAATTGATCCATTTAGCCCAAATTGACCTAAAGGATCAAACTGAACTAAACTCTTCCCAAATCAAAATTAATTCAAATCAACACCTAAAATCATTCTCAAATGATCAATTGAACCTAAACTAACCCTCCACCTAACCATTTTGGCCAATTTGACCAAATTGGTCAACTTAACTCATTTGACCCAAATGAACCCAAATGAACCAACTCCAAATCCACTTCAAATTAAACCAAACCAATTGAATTAAAATATTCCAAATGATCATTTGAACATGCCCAAACACTTGGTTTGACCCAATTTGACTAATTGGATAACCTAACCCGCTTGAACTTCGTGGTGTTTTATTTTGAATGTGGTGGACACCATGATCTTAGTGGATACTTATTGAAGTGATCGTATGCCATTAAGGTATGATGTACTATCTTGAAAGATAGAAACATCACCCTACAATGTACCTAATCACCTAATAAGGGCTCCTAAGCAATGATGGATCTTCGTATGTAGACTCTTCCCTACTTTATATGGAAAAGTAAAAGGTGGTTTATTTTATGCTAGGTTCTTTAATTCTCTATGGAAGCAAACTTCCAAAGTTAATTACATCATAGGAATTGGGATTTACTAAGAAAACTCTCAATTAAAGTAGTCAATAATTATCTCAAAATATTTCAAGGTTAAGACTATCAAAGGATTGATATTTTTGGAAAATCAAATGGGATTGTTCAATTGGAAGACTTATTTTTGAATTTGAAAATCAAAAGTAAGAAATGCTCATGATACTAAGAAGCCTAGTGAGCATTCCAACCTATCATATGGTGAGGATCTATATGTTCGAATGAGAGGAGATTTATTTTGAGTTAAACTTTATTAGATTGCTAGGGCATATAATCCATCAATACAAGATTGTAGATATGCAAAGAAATGAGAATTTATGCTCTGCCCAAGGGAAACAAGCAATCTATGATCCTAAATCTAAGGACCTTTAGCACAAGCTAGAGCTTAATCTAAATCTAAGCGTAAAGGGGACATAAGGGTCTACCTCCATAAGAGAGAGTAAACTCGTCCTCTTCTAGACTTACAACGCCTAAAGTGATCACCTAACACCTACAATTCAAAATCATGTAGACCGCCTTATGTAATTGCAAGATATTTACACTTATTATTTAATTTGGAAAAAGTCTAGAGTCCTAAACACACTACCTAAGAGACTAGATCATGCCCGGCATGAGTATATGACTTAGCCTAAAAATGCAACATTTTTATAATTTTAAATCATTTTGACACAACATTTTGGACAAAGGCTTTGGAATATTTAATGCCTAAATGCATGATGAAATTTGGTTATTGGCCAAATTAAGAGAGAAAGAGGGTGAAGCTCCTTCATAAGAGGTTGCTCTCATAGGTCGGTCCCTAAAGTGCCAAAATGGGGCCCTCATTTTACAAGAGTGATGTAATATGACATGCATGATATACAACATATAACTAAGGGGTTGTTAAATATTTTAGTTATCTTGATTACTAAGCTCTATATGAGGTTGAAAGTTGGTCTGAATTTTAGTTATGAGTTGTTAATTGGGTAGAAAAATTAACATTTTCCTAAGAGCTGTTGCATCCAAGACACACATTAAAACATCAATCACTAAGAAATTATGAAAGTCATGTTATTCTAGTGCAAACTAAACACAACAATAAGCATTTTATAGACTACCATGAAAGAATAAGAGGTCGATGTGGCCTGCACTACCAGTCTAGAAAAGAGATAATTGGGTAGCCAAGCTCTACCCTTATACAACTTAGAATTATAAAATAATATTATAATTTAGAATTGAATACATGCTATGGGGTCTTCATTCTTCATTTCTTTTTTCTTCTTTCTTCCTTTTTTTGATTTAATTTTCTCCAAGGCAGTATAAGGCACCCGGGACTAAGCCTTCTAGCCACCACTCATTATAAATTCTATAACATTAATCCTAATTCCTATTATAAAATTACATTTTATGAAAAGTTAAATCTAACTACACCTACAAAATAAATATTAGCTAAACATACATACAATCCTAATTAGTTATATGTCATAATTTGGACTTAACACCCTACACATGGGTAACCAAGCCCACCCTAATGTGGATTATGCTTAGGGGCATAAACAACTGATAGAACATTAATATTTATTTTTGAGACGCCTTATGCACAATCAGAGAAAATAATATTAGGCTACCAATGACCTAACATCTAGTCTATGATACATTCCTAACATCTAGTCTAAAACATTACATTATAAAACAAAACATGCACATACATTATTATCCTAACTTAAAGTTATAAGTGGTGACTTAGCATTCTAATGTGAGTAATTATGCTCCATGTGGTATGCCCTAGCTAGGCTTTTGAATCATAATTTTCTAAGTCTTGAAATTATTTAAGTTAACATAATAGTGGTTTGATTTCAAGTTGTTTAGAGGTTCACAAATTTTAATTTGTATTTTATTTTATTTTATTTGATTTACACTTAGCATCTAAGTGTTATAAAGAGAAGGAGAATGCTTGACCTCCTTCATCCCTACCTTTAGTTGTTTCCTAAAAGCATATTTTTATGATTTAATTTTTTTTAGTGAATGATTTATTAAATTTTTTATTAATCTTAAGTTTAGGTTAACCTTTAAAACTACTATTCAACATGAAAGGCATCTTAAGATTAATGTAATTGAATTACCATCACATAGAATATGTTGAACCATTCCTTTTCATCACCCATAACATGCATATGATTTAAGACTTAGTATACATGCAACATAATTCAACACATTTAAATGATTTTGAATGCATATGTTTTTAATAGAAAATGGGAATTTCATTTTCTAATTAAATATACATACACATGTATAAAAGATTTAAGCAAGTACATGCCGTTTGTTTAAACTACGGAAGTGAGATAATCAAATGACCTCCTTGGGGTTACTTAAAGCCTCATATTCTGGATGTCCAGGACTATATACTTGCTATCTTGGATACATATGAATGTATATACAACTATAAGGATGAAAATCATGCAAAATATTATATTTTGGTTGAATTATTTATACATGTAAAGTAAAGCTTTATCCAAATTATAATTCAAATATACATAGGAATGAAATTAAATAAGTACATGCTTTTGTTAAACCGGAAGTGAGATAATCAAATGACCTACTTGGGGCTACATAAAGCCTTATATTCTTGAGAATGTCCAGTCAATATACTTATTATCATCAAACATATGGATTTACATAGTTAATTACATCTAAAAAATTAGAATTTCTTATGAATACTCTCGATTAAAGTAGTCAATAAGTATCTCCAAGGATTTCAAAGCTAGACTATCAAGGATTAGGTACCTTTTAGAATTCAAGTGGAAAAGTTCAAATGGAAGGACTTATTTATATATTCCATGGGAAGATAAGAAGGGAGTACCCAAGATACTATGACACCTAGTGGATACTTGATTTACCTTGTAATGAGGCTTTACATTTTAGAAAGAGAGAATATACTTTTATTTAAGTTAGAATCTTATTAGAGGTAAGGACTTATACACATAGCCCAAAGGAAATTAGTAGCCTCAAAACTTAAATCTAAAATCTTTAGTACCAACTAGAAGCATGACCTAAGTCTAATTGAGAAAATGAGATATAATAGTTTACCTCCATAAGAGAAAATAGACACATCCCAACTATTTTGGGCTTACATCCCTGGAATGGCTAGCTAACACATCCTAGCTTTAAAGCCATGTTAGGTGGTCTCAGTAAATGCATGATAGATTGGATATTACTTAATTAGGAAAGAAGTTAGAATCCTAAACCTACTCTTTAAGAGACTAGATAGTGTTTGACATGCATATGACTTAGACTAATGTTAAAATTTTACAAGTTTTCAAGATCATTTGACACATTTATTTTGGACCATAGCTTGGGACAATTATTCCTATATGCATGATGAAATTAAATCATTGGATAAATCAATTAGAAAAGAAGTTCTTTCTATAAGGGATTGCTCTCAAAGGTCAAGCATATCTCCGATGTACAAGAGTGGAAACCCCTTACCCCTACTATTTAAGAGTCGCACAATATGATATGCATGGTGTGATATCAAATAATATTCAACTAAGTGGTTGCTAAATTAATTATCTTCATTATAAACTTAGGATTTAAGACGAGGTTATGAATTATATTAAAATTTAGTTCTGAGTTAGGGTAGAACATTTAATTTTATCCTAGAGAGCCTCGCATCCAAGCCACATATCAAATCAACCCACTTTAATAAACCTATAAAAGAATAAAAGGTTTGCAAGAATGTACCCCAAAGAGAAAATAAATTGGGTAGCCGAAGTTCCACACTTATAAAACCCGTTATAATTGAATATTATAATTAAAATAAATGTTATGGGGGTATTCAATCTCGTGTTCTTCTTTCATTCTTTAGATTAATTTGCACCGGGCAGGCCTCCTTGTTCTTTTGCCTTCTCACGCTCATCCTAAACCTCATAGCACTAATTTTATCCTATTACAAAAATTTCATATTTATGAAAAATAAAGTCTAACTACATAATAGACATTAGATAAATTAACATTCAAGCCAAGCAATTATGTTTCACATATTTGGACTTAGCACCCTACACTTGAGTAACCAAGCCCATCTATCCTAATTAGATTATGCTTAGGGGTATAAGCGACACAAGCAAGAATATTTGTATTTATTGATTATTACAATGACCTTCCCCTCCACGCATAAAACATCATTACGTTATTAACGCCCTAACATCTAATCTACCCATAAACAATCCTAACATCAAGTCAAAAATATTACATCATAAAAGAAAATACATCATCAAAACATTCACTAACTTAACACTAGAATCGGTTACTTAGCATTTTAATGTGTGCTAAGGCTTAATGTGGTGTGTCTTAATTAAGCTTTAAGAGTATGATTGTCTAATGTTTAGAATTATTTAACTTAAACATTAGGGATGATTTCACTTCAAATCTATTAATGAATTGATTTATTTTAATTTAAACTTTCTTGTTTCATTTGATGCCTACTTAACATCTAATTATTATAAAGAGAAAAGGAGGTTTGACCCCTTCATCTACCCATGTTATTTTATAAAGGTATATTATTATGGCATTAGTTTCTTTAGTAAACCATTTATTAATGTTTTATTAAGCCTAAGTTTGGATTAGTCTTAAAGAGTATTATTCTAACATGAAAGACATCTTAGGAATAATAAAATTGAGTCGTCATTACCGAATAACATTCCACTACTTCTTTTCATCATCAATAACATACATAATTTTTTCATTATATTTTTAATGATATTTGATTTAAGATACATATTTGTACATGCAATATATATTCATATTTTGCACACTTGATGATCATTAATGCATGAATTTGGTAGAAAAGAAAGATTTTATTTCATAGCTAGGCATATACAAACATGTACTAGAGATTTAAGCAAGTACATGTCGTTGTTAAACCAAGGAAGTGAGATTATCTAAGACATCCTTGGGGCTACTTAAAGCCTCATGTTCTATGGATCTGAGACTATACTTACTAACTTAAGTATATGTTAACATATACACAAGAATAAAAATGAAAATCATGTAAAGGTTATATAAAAGCAAATCATATGTTCATGTAAAGCAAAAGCATTATCCTAAATTCTAGCACATGCATACACATGAATGAAATTAAGCAAGTATGTGCCATTGTTCAACCAGAGAAGGGAGATTATCTAAGTCATCCTTGGGGCTACTTAAAGCCACATGTTCTGGATGTCCAACTATATATTTGCCAACTCAAATATATGTAATCATTCACATGAACTATGAAGATGAAACAATCATTTATTATCTTTAAATTATAACTAAATGGGAACATTATTAAGAATTTCTAGCCAACATCAAATTAAACTTTACACATTTTTATTTATTTTTAATTTATAGTTTCAAAAGTAATTTGAAATTTATTAGTGATAATAGCCACACCATATAATAACATTTATCCACATGCAACTTAAATGCAATTATATTCTTTTAATTCTCTTTTCTTTTTAAAATATAAACATATGAAACAAATGGAATTCATATTTTATAATAATTTAAAAGAAGTAATTAAATATCGCCACATAACATACTCAATTTCACTATATCCTAAGGACAATGCTAAATAAGTATTCCTTTAGACTAACCAAAGTTCTTATAAAATATGATTTTCATGTTTAAGTTATTAAAACCTAAAGAGGAGAAATGATATTTAGTATTTACCACATCCCATGTTGGTAATTTATCATGTTTAAAGAAGGAAATTAGATGGGTTTTATGGGTTGATTATGTTCAAGCCATTAAGCACATCAACTTAATTACCCTTCCTAAACTTCTTTAATTTAATTAACTACTTGATCATGAGCCTTGAATGATATATTTTCTTAGGAAAATATAATTAACAATGCACCTAAAGGAATCTAATGCAATTAGGCTCAAGCTTAAGAGTTAATTAGATTACAAGGAAAGAATCTAAGTAATTACTCTTTTAGTTTTCACTCACTAATGGGATAATGATAATTTCTTTAATAACTTTATGCTATTGAACACATAAAGGAAAATTAATGGATCATACTTGAATTACTTGAACCAATTATTAATTTTGATTTTTTACTTTATCATTAACTTTCCTAATCATTCCCTAATTGTTAAATATGTTAATTAACCTTCTTAAGGAAATGCACTTGGAGAAATGATTAGAAAAGGGGTCTTAATTACTTCTCCTCATTACGTCCATTATCCACCTTGATTAATTATCATTAAATATTTAATTTTTTATTGTTCACTAATTTTAATAATTATTTAATTAATTAGTAATTAGGATTGAAATTCCAAATTCTTTAAATTACATGGTAAATATTCCAAGAAACTTTGGGAGGTAGAGGAGATCCCATAGATTCACCCCACCAAATTTGGAATTAATAAGATAAGTACTTTAGCCTTAATTAAAATAATTAGCTTAAGTTTCAAACCTTAATTAAGCACTCTTCACGGGCACTAATTAAGGATTTTATTTTTCTTAAATTCTCCTTTGTCAAACCTTACAAAATGGGTTTATTTAGATTTTATACAATTAATTATGATTTTTAAGTTCGCCATTTAATTACATTTTGAAAACTTAGTTAACCATTTTAAACCATCGGTGTGACGCAATGCTTTCCATGTGGCATCGTAGTATTCTCTATTTAAATTGTCTAATATGGCGGTGACTCAATGGTGATGAATGTGATTTCATCCCAACCATCCGATCTCAAATCGTGTGAGAATAAGCTTGTGATTCTAAAGGGATTAAATTAAAATTTCTAACATGATTAATCACAACCCATTCTAATCATACAAAACGATGGTGATTCATCATCCCATGAGCATCGAAGATAGACATCCACCTTCCATCACTCGATATGAGTTCACCAAAGCTCGTTTGATAGTGAAATTGACTCTAAAATGATCGAGAATGAATCTAAGGAAATCCTACATAATTTATTTAAGAAGACCGATACCTAGAGGCCAAGACTACGGTTGTTGTACCTCATAGAAAGAGGCGGTTGTCTTGATGAGGTAGCTTCATCTTGAAGAAATGAAGACCTACTTAGAAGACCACAAGATGCCTCTTAGTCAATCAATCTATGGACCAAATGCCATAGTAAAGCTCATCAGTTAGTCTTGGGACATCTTTCATGGTCAAATAGCTTAGAAAATGATTCATTTTGACTCACCGTGAGTGAAGGTGTGGGAAGAGTTAATTTGAGTTGGGTAGATTTTGAGAAGTTTGGATGGATAGAACTATTGAGTTTGATCGAGCTGGTTTCATCGATGGTGATGTGCACAAGGAGCTCGTGGGAAGGTATGGGAATGTGCAAAATGCTCTAAGAAAACTATGTGCTCAGTTTGAATGGATGGGAGGAGTGTAGTGGATGCATGAGGTGTGCACGAGGTGAGAGGTCGGAATGTAGTGGACTGGCATGAGGTACACTCTCCCTTAGGTGGAGTAATGGATGCCCATGAGTGAACTCACCCTCTTTTAGCTAAAGGCTGAGTCCAACAACTTTGTGTTAGGTTAGATTAGTGTTCCTCTTATCCAAGAAGATCCAAAAGTGACGCCATGGAGTAAGGAGGTGGAGGACCACACAAATGAAAATTTTATAGCATTTGGGTGGCTTGGTTTAATGAGTTTGACCCAAACTAGGTTCATTATGGGTTGGACACACTTGGCCCATGGTGACCCAAGATGAGTCATGCCAAGTTTGGTTGAATTTGGGCTTGGTTTTAGTTGGGTTTGGCTAAACTCATACGGGTCAAATGCAAGTTTGGCTTTGACCATTTTGACCAAATTAGGTCAAAGTGGTGACTTGGGTGAGTTCAATTAGTAATTTGGAGTGAATGAATGTAATTATTTTGATTCAATTTGGGTTAGACTTGGATTTGGCTCATATGATTCAATTTGGGTCAAATGGGTTAGGTTGACCAATTTGACCAAATTGACCAAATTGTCCAAATTGGTTTGAGCATAGGTTGCTTCTATGTTCAATTGATCATTGGTGATTGATTAGAATAGTTGATTTGAATTGATTTGGATCATGGAGTGAATTGGTTCAATTGAAGGTTGACCAATTGGGTTCAATTGAAGGTTGGATCATGTTCAATATTGAATTCATGATTTGTTCGAACAATTAGTTTTACTAATTTAGTTTAAGATTTGATTTGGTTCAATTTGACCCTTTAGGTCAAATAGGGTCAATTGGGTCAAAGGGTCAAATTGACTTGATTAGATTCAATTATAGGTGGAGTGTTCAATAATGACATGCAATCATCAATGAAGGGATTGGATGACTTGATTTGATTTAATGAGAGTTTAATTAGAGTTTGGTTTAATTTCCTCTCTTAGGTCACTTTAGGTTAAGTGGCTTTGTCAAGCTAACTTGGACCAATTAGGGTTATGGATAGTTTGGATGTGTTTAATGATGAATTTGAGGTTGATTCGTGGCTTTGATTGCAATAGACTTGGCTCAATCAGGTTTTGCCTCATTTGAACCCTTTAGGTCATAACTTGGGTTGGTCACATTCCATTCATTCAATTTGCTTGATTGCAAGTGTTGGGCCGGCTTGAAATGTTATAATGAATAATTGAAGTGATTGAGAAAATCAAATTGGTTAGTTTTGCTTGAATGGGTTTGAATTTAATCATAGGATTATGGTGTATTAACTTGGGTTAAGGTCAAAGTTAATTTGGCTTGGAGCTTGGATTGAAAACCAAATTCAATTAAGATTAATTGAATAAGTTTGAGGTTGGTTTAGCTCCATCTACATGAGCTTAAGTTTGGATGTGAATAGGTATGAGTTTTGGATCAAGCCTTTAGATAGGTGAAACCTATTTGTCCTAAAATGTACTGAGCTTAGGGATAGGCCTTCTAAGTCTCTAAGCTTGAGTTTAGTATTCCCTTAATCACTATAAGTATCCTAGCACTAAGGAAATCTAAGTATCTAGAAGGTTCCTTAAGATGAGAAAGATTAATCATAACTCCAAAAGTGAGGTCAACATGTATTTATTTTATTTTTCTATTATTTTAATCTTCTTACTTTAATGTGATTGCATGGGCTTTAAATAATTTTATGTTAAGATCATGAAATAAAATATTTTCTACAAATTTCAATAAAATGTTAAGTAATCTTATAATTATTTAAAAGTTAAAATTAAAAATTTAGTCTCTCTCTAACTAAATAATTCAATTTATGTTTTTTTATTTTATATATCTTACTAGAGGTATAAGGTTATCCATGAAGCTATCCTATGATCAAAACCCTCAAGTTTTATTGCAATTTTATAACATATCCAAGTCAAGCATGCATAATTGAAGATATCTTTTAATTAGAAACAAATATACAACTTGCATATCAAATGTTAGAGCCTTAATTAGGTATATAATATTTGTAGTTGTTAAGCTTCTTAATACTATAAGAAGCCATAGCCTAACTTATATAGAGTTATAAGTCTAAAGTTAATTAGTTATAGTTGTGTATAACTAGGCTATCTCATTTCTTTTTCTTTTGTAGGTAATTCTTTATATGTATAAGGATTCTTGCATCCTTTTAGCTTATTATGCAAAACTATTTGTTTAAGAATTCTATGTTTTCCTTCTATCATTTGAGATCATGGACCAACTCTAAAGGTGCAATTTGTTGTTACTAACATAACATCGATGGTCGAGTTGACATCCTTATTAATATAAATGAATTTGAACTTGATAGCTTTAGATAATAGATTATGAAGTTTGGACAAAGATTTCTCTCGAGCCTTTGGTGAGTTAGTAATCATTATCACATAAGCTTTCTATCTATAACACCATCATCACTCTTAGTTATTATGATTTATCCTCTACTTTATGAATTGACACATCATATATGAATTATTCTATTATAAGTAATAATCATTAAGCAATAAGTCCTCTTTGAATCAAAATCAACGTAAATGGTTTTCTTCCCAATTGACTCTATGGCTCGGGGCACATTCAAAGACGGAGAAGAGGCATTGTTTATTTGCTTAACAAAACTTTTTTAGAGAGCAATTCTTTAATTGCTAAAGTGGATGGTCACAATTTTCCTGATGATTGCTTAGTGTTTTCTAGATTAAATTAGATTCCAACACTCTTGTCAACATCATCAACGGCATCCTCAAGCCCCTTGGCCATTAATTTGCTAACTTAGAAATATAATGAACATGTGCTCCACTATGAATGTTCAGATATCTCACATCCACTAAGAGGGCAATGTTGTTACAAACCTCCTTGAAAAGAAAGGATCCATGGATCAACTAGGATCTCTCTTGAAGGATGTAACATGTTAAAGTATTTTGATAGTAGGGATAATTTTGGACTCCCTTTTATTAGAGTCTCTTTCTTATAACCCCTCAAATTTTAATGAAACTTACTATTTTAAAGGAAAAATGATAAGCCCTCTTTGATAGACTCATTAAAGCCAAATCAAATAAAGATGTGATGTCTCTTATAAAAACATTCTTTTGAAGATGTCCTCCACAAGAAATAAAGTTAGGGCACCTAGTACATTTTGGAGATCAAGTAACCAATATTCTTCTAATTCATTTTTATCAACTTGATAATATGCCTTGAAATAATTATTTTTACAAGTCTAGATAAATGGTGATGATCTTTATTTTGTTCGTTCCATTATCATTTTGCAAAATATTATATAAAACCCATAACATCATGTTTAAATTCATCCCCACACTACCCATGACCAAAAGAACTTTTATTTTCTCTAATGTCATACATGGAAGATTTTTGGGCCATTGTTTGCATCAAGAAAATTAAGTAAAATCTTATAAAGAACCGCCACTAGTGGAAAAATCTTAAAAAGGGGACTATCCCCTAGGCTAGGTCTTCTTCTTTCTCCGCTCTTAACTCCTCACTCTCTTATTAATTTTGTAAGGAGACTTTCAATAGTAGATGGTCAGTGATTGTTTGAGGATGCTTTCCTCCTACAAAATATCAAAGCCAAGTTCATCACTATAAACCTGGGTAAAATTCTAGAAATGTAGTTTTATACAAATTTCTCTCTTATAAATGATATTTTGCAAGATTTCACCATCGATCTTCAATCTAGAATAAAAGACTGCCTCCATACCCTAGAATTCTAGAATTCAAAAGGAACCTTTATCATTTAACTTAGTTCCAGCATGAGAAGAAAAATAAACCTCTCTCTGATCTTAGATCAACAAGGGAGAATTATAAAAAACATGAAAACCTAGCATTGCTAAAGTTTTACTCGTCAAAAGTTTCTTAAAATTGCTTAAATACTCAAGAATTCTTGTTCAATATTTTCATTTCTATCTCACAATGTCAAGGTGCTAAGCTCTCTAGAATGAAGTCCTTGGCGGTTTGCCTTATAGAGCCAGGCACTGCTACTTAGCACGCAACACTTTGCTCTCAAATTTCTTGTATTTAACACAATGCCATAGCAATTACACCAAGAAGGCCATGCCGGAAGTCTACTCTACCATTGAACTTAGTTCTAGTGTGAAATGAAACCCTCCCTCCATTGATCTTAGATTCAATGAAAAAGAGTGCCACTAAACCAAAAAAAAGATGTAAACATCGATTATAAAGTATTATGCCAAAATTTTAAAATTTTTCCAAAAGGTTATTAATGAAATAACACATTGGGTAATATTCCATCACCAAGTTGCATCCTTAGGAAAATAGAGTTTAGAAGACATCCCATAGTGTCGAAGTCTGATACTCCAACTTAAAAGCATTATATTCTTGAAATAGACATTTAATGGATAATATTATGGTATTTATATTCTATTTTAAATTGAACCTATAATCAACGCTAAGCTCTCTATGACTATGACTAAAGCACTTAAGTGCTCAATTTTAGCAGTTACCCTGTAATGTCATTTTATTTTAAATCATAGAGCTATCCAAATGTCAAACAAAAGAACATATACATAGAAATGCACAAAGTGAAATAAAAATATTTTTATTAAAAATCAAAATATTACATAAATTATACAAAAAAGAGAAAACACAAAATAAATAAAAAAAGGAGGAGGAAACTAGTAGTCATAATTATCCTCCTCTTTCTCTTTCTAGTTTTGATGAAGTAGCTACATAAGAGGGATATTGAGGACACGAAAAGAAGTTTGACTTGAATCTCCAAAGCCACAATTTTCAAACATATGGACCAATCCAATAATAAGCTAGGACATATAAGAAAACTTCTTTTATTGTTGATCCATGTGATAATCAAACTTTTTTCCTAATTCCTTCTATCTACAACTAGTCTCACCCACATCTTTCATTAAATCCAAGACTTGCTTGTTTAAGATTTAGAGTTTGGGGTTGAGGTTGTGTGGCACATGAGATCCCCTCCCCACCCTCCCCACTTCATACCTCAAACCAAACTCTTTAGTAACCCTCTTTATTAAAGGAGCCTCAATGAGGGCTTCTTCATGCTCTCTAATGCACCGCCATAGTGCACAAACTATAAAAGAGGGAGGGATGACCATAACCTCGTAGTACTACCCCTAAGCATATTACAAATGGAATTATAAATTATCTTCCTTATATATATCATAGAGCCCTTTTAATAAAAAAAAATTCAACATGACTTAATCTAATTAATATTATTACTAGTCGGCATCAACTTGGCGTAAAAGAAATAATGTGAAGCCTTAGACTTAGTAATAAGGTCGGTAGGCAAGTTGATGATCTTTCCTCCTATCATTTCCACTAGTGACTAAATATATGATCAATCTAAATCACCCATCTGCTCCGACATATGATTAAAAACTCAAATTAAATGGATTTGCTTGTTGAGCCATAAACTATAGAATATATTTAATAGGAAAAATCCTTCTTTTAACTAAGGTCAACTTAAATTTACCACCTTAGACAAATTTCACCCCAAGTCTACAAGAACACATTGGACGATGCAACACATGGTTGTTGACAAAGATTCTTTGGTTATGATCTAGTTCACCTAGTTAAGTAAACTAGGGATGATGATATGATGATAGAACCATAGGATCTTGATCGTGTATGTCATCATTCTCCCTAATATACACTTTGAGTTATATGACACTTATTTATGTCATATTACGCACTACTAGATATCAATTCATATAAAATAAGATAAGTTTGTTTCCCAACTTTAATTGAGAGTGCTCTATTACTATAGTAAGAGGGGTAGTTAACTATAGAAGTTTGTGTTCATAGAAACCCATATTTAAAAAAACTCTAACATAATATTAGGGAAATCTAGTTGAATATATATATATATATATATCAATCCACCTTACAAAAAAACATACTCCCACCTATCTATATAAAGATGGCAGAGAACATCCTCAAAGGTGTTATTTTTTCCTTAATGATCAACCACTTAATGGAGTCCTTTAACTTTTCTTTTTATATGTAGATTTTTCTCTCAAGTATTGATCAACTAATTTATCTACTCGAAGAATGCCTATTCTATGTTCTTTAAATTATGTTAGATTCTTTTCTTTATTATGTAACATAAAGAATCTACATGTTCTAAGAATATAAAAATTAAAATCTAACCTACTAGAAGTAATACATTTCTTTCCTTTATTATTTAATGGCTAGTACCTTCAAAAAGTAATAATAAAAGATTCTTTCCTTTATTATTTAAGAGCTAGTACCTTTAAAAGAAATACATTTCTTACCATATTATCTAGACATGAACTGCATGTATAAATCACATTATAGTCTCACTACTTACTTCTAAAGTTGTTTACTAAGTTTGATATCTAAGACTTGAAAGATAATAATTCTCAACATTAATCTAGAAAATAAAATCAATTGAGCAAAATTTATAATTTTGTGCCTTTTAATGAAAGTAATGAATGGTTCATGTACTTATCATAATTGGTGGATAATAATATTTAGGATTTTATAGATGAGGTTTGACTCATTTTTCAATGAAGTAATTTTATATTAATCATAAATTAAGTACTTTTGAAAATTAGGAAAACTCATAAAATATTCAAAATGTATCTATAAAGATTCATCGTAGGGCAATAATAGTTAGGACATTGATAATGCTAGTCCAATTTGAAGAATTAAATTAATATTTGTGTTTGTCTCTTGAATAATTATTATGACAGATAGATATAGTTCAAAAAAATATGTGTTATCATTCCAAATGTCCTCTTACTCATTACTTTGATAATGAGTCTCCTTGCTTACCATACATTAACTATAATGAGTTCCTTATAAGCATGTAGACCACTACATGATCATGTATATCCAAGATCCCTCTACCTTATTTCCTAAGATTTTAGAACCCATAAGTGTAAGGCCAACATCTAGTTTTAGTCTCTCTCTCTCTCTCTCTCTCTCTCTCTCTCTCTGTGCCTCTCCTCTCTCTCTCCTGTCCCTCTCCCACTCTATTTCTATCTCTCTCACCCACCACTCTCTTTTCTCTCTTTAATAAGATTATCAAAATAAAAGAAATTACAATATGGATTTATTTTAGAGGTTCTCATCAAGTTCTAAAATTTTAGGAGTTGTTCCTAAGTTATTACGAAGCATTTTTTTGCAATAACCTTCATCTTTGTCTATTTTTCTTATTATCGATGTAGCATAACCTTCTCTAATAATAACCTTATTCACAATTTTATACAATAACCCTATATTTACTATATTTATTATTGTTCACTTGAAAGCATCTTGTCTTTATGTAAGTGTGCTTGTGGAGGACATTGTGCAAGGTATTATTTCTAATAAAAAATGAGAATGGGATGTTGTCCTTATGGAATGAAGGTTGTCTTAAAAGAATTTTGGAGTAAATACTTTTGTGCCCTTTAAAAGAGTAATAGATTTTTCTTTAAAATAGACTATTCAAGAAATCCATGGTGTGAACATCAATGTTGGCAATGAAAAATTGTGCAAGAATCATTGATTTTTTAAATAATTATTTATATTTATATTGCATCATAATATACTTTAATAATTAGGTTCAAAATTTCTTAAAACCCAATTCAACCCTCACATTAGAATTATGTAAACCATCAATTATTATTAAAGACTTAGTTTTATTGATTAGGCTTCAAATCCAAAAAAGAAATTTGCAAGTTACATTTATTTAATGTGCCTTTTGATAACAACACTTTATAATAAATTAAGGGCACAACATAAGATAACTAACCCTTTTGATGATATTCTTTTTTTTTATTTTAGAAGAGTAGAATGATGATATACATACAATCATATTACATGAGAATCTAAAGTTTTTCTGAAGGTTATGACAACCTTATTATTATTTTTTATTAAAGGCAAACAAATCCCAAAGCAAACTTGTGGGTATACTTGTCTTGGAATTAGACTTGGGTCCACTTACCGGTAAAAAAAGTAAATGCGCTCATGTGTTTTGAAAAATAATGACTATATAAAGATTTATAACTTAAGAATAATAAAGAAGATTTTGGACAAGTTAGTCATCAACTATAAAATAATAGATGAGATAAAAATAAGATAGATTAACATTTTAATATAAAATATGAATTATTTAAGATATTGTTTGGGAAAACCTTTACAAAGAAGTTTAGACACTTCACCAAAATCATCAATTGGCTTTATTCAATTAATAAGGAACATTCAAATTGGGAATAGGTAAATAATATTTTAAGCTCTTTGTTGAAAGAGTAAGACCTTAAGGTAATAGTTAACTCTAAAGCAAGGCATTTAGGCTATTAAATTGTTGATCATTTGGATACTTGTTCTGAAAGCACATGAGTTAAAGATCAAATCAAGAGAAGATGAAATGAAACTAAAGAAAAGGTAAAAAATATATCATTAAAATGTCATGACTTGATTGATAGTGAATCATCTCCCTTCATAAAGTGATAGTAATTATATGACATTACAAATAGTCTAGCTTGTAAGAGTGAAAATTTTCTACAAAATAAGAGTATCAAAATAAACCAAAATTAAAAGAATAAAAAAATGGCATTACATGTAAAAGTAAAAAAAAAAGATAATTAAATTTGTTTTAAATGTAATAAGCATGACCACTTTAAGTGATATTCACTCAAGTTTAACTGAATGAAAGGAAAAGCATACATTTAGAATGGCAAAAGATATTAAGAGTGAAATATGTAGATTTAGAAAGTAAGTAAGCATAAACAAAACTATTTAATAAAGTAAGAGTAAATTTACTCTTATTTGTGATTAGTCTAAACATTCAAAGGAAGATTTTGTTTATGATGAACTTTAAAATTCTTTATTTAAAATAAAAATTTAATTATTTAGAAACATAATTCTCACACTCTAAAAAAAGAGCATGCAAATTTAAATTTAACTTGAAAATGAATTACAACACATTGGAAAAAATGTCAATAGATTAGATAAAATGTCTTTATTAATTTCTTAGAAATAATTGCATATTATGATCCAAAGTTGCATATTTATATAGTTAAACTAAAAAACATATTGTTCAATTAGTCCATAGTTTATCTAGAACTTCAAGAAAATCACATTTTAAAACTTCGCACAAACACTTGCTAGGTGTAGAAATTTAACACATATTTAAAACTATATGGATAGAACAATGTACAAAACACCATAATATGACTACATTCTTAGATTCATATATACACATATTGTTAGAACTTTTCAATGTAGCATGTTCTTCATATTCATTCTAATGGTGGATCTAAAATAAAATAGGCTTTCAAATTCGAGCAAAATTCATGTATACATATTTCATGACTTTAAGACTAGTGAAGAAAAATGTTACTTAAATAGTGTAAGTTTTAATCATGTGAAAGGATATTATACATTATTCATTTGATTGAAGCTAAGACATGGTGGATATGTGTCATTAAAAGATAATATCAAGAGAAAGATCACCGGAATTGGTATCATTGCTCATATGCCATTAAGAATGCCTTACTAGTTGATGATTTAAAGTATAATCTAACAAGTCTTAACCATTTTGCAATAATGGGTATGATGTTTAGTCTTTCTTTGCTAAATATTTAATTAAATTAAATGGTGAAGTTTACTTTACTAGTTATAGATATAATAATATATATTTGTATAAACTTTATAGAATAATTGGATGTGGTTTGGAATATTTAAAAGCATACAATGATGACTTATTGCTTTGGCATAGAAATTTTTTTTATGCATGACCCTTTATCTAGTTCATCTAAACATGAGGTGGTAATAGGCTTACTTAAGCTAAACTAAGTTAAAGATCACTAATATGCTAATTACTAGTTACAAAAAACAATCTATACATCCTTTTTTTATTATAAAAGGATTTTTTTTTATCCTTGAGATTTTTTAGATAAACTTGAGAGTACAATCCATTAAAAGAAGAAAGAAAAGTTACAATCTTTTAATGTATGGTATGTCTAGAAGGTCTCTTTGAGTGATGTAATAATTTTAATGATAGGACAATAGGAGAAGATAGGCTCCTCAAAAGTGAACCCATCCCTATGAAAATATTAGTCATTGGTTTCCTTCTTTGTATATGAATGATATGGAATCAAATAATTGTACCAAAGAGAGATTCTAGTTAGAATATAGGTGAGATACTAGGGGTGAGGTACTTCCTTTGAAATATATTTGCAAAGATTTAATGAGTCGATTCAATCCAAATGCCAAGGAGATGAATGGAGGTCGCAATTCTTAAAGTTGTAAGGTAGGCTAGCTTTAGCAAAGAGTGCATTTTGCAAAATAATGGATAGAGAAGTTGAAAATGCAATGGCCCTGATCTCTAAAAATTGCTCCAATACTAGCAACCATGGGAGACTTAAAACTTCCATCAATATTAATTTTAATGCATCCTTCACAGGTTTGTTCCAATACATAAGTATACTATTTTGGATATTTTGACGGTGTAGGCCATTGACAAATAAATGTTGTAAGCTCTCTTCATCTCTTCCACAAAGGTGGTAGGTAGAGGTGATTTTAAACCCCATAAGTTTCAATATATCATCGTTGGAAAGGGATGGTGCCATAACTTCCAAACAAAAGAATGAAATTGAAGGCTTGATAGCAAAGACTCCAAAAGGTAGGTTGCTTCAAGATAATGTTGGCTTGTTTAAAGATATTAAACAAACTTTCTGGACAAGTATGATTTATTAATGTTGTATTTCAGCAATAATTTATCAACCATATGTGGATGGATTGGAATGTTGTTAATTTCCTTTGTAAGGTGCTCATTGAGATAGTACGCTTTGGGATATCCCAATTATGGTCACCCTAGAAATCGTGAGATAGAAAGATGATTAGGGATAGGAAGATTAGATAGATCTAAAAGTAAGCCATCATGGAACCATTGACCATTAGAAAATTTGATATCCCCACTACCCAATTACCAAAAGATCTGATCTTCAACATGATTTCTATGTTTTAGCAAAGTTTTGTATTGATGGGAGTCAAATCCTTGCTTGCACCATGGAGGGATGAGTATGCAGACTTACTAATAAGAAACTTTGCCCAAAGGGTATGGTTTTACTTAGTTTGATCTAGAGTTTGATCTAATTAAATTAGAAAAGGATCTACTCTTCAACCTTAGGTTTGCACATTTTCCTCCAACTAACTCAATGGAAAGAGTTTTCGTGTCCACTTCATAGGAATCTATTGAAGATTCTCTCAATCTTGTTTGGCATCCGCATGGCATATTCATGATTTGGGTTGAAAAAGAGGAATGGAGCAAACGATACTTTATAATAATGTAATTCTTTCAAAGATAGGAAAGTATTTTTCCATGAATTGATTTGAGTATGAATGGAGTTAATAATTGCATCAAAATATATTGCTTTGGTTCTTCCTTTATAGATGTTTACCCCAAGATAATTGAAAGGAAGTTAGATTGATTGAAACCGGTAATCCTTGATCCACTTTTTGTTATGTGTTGTAGAATTTGCCCATTATGAAGAAGCATTTTGCTTATTGAATGTCAATCCTGAAATGGCTTCAAAAGAGTCCAATATGTTCTTGTAATGACATTTGTTTCATCAGCAAAAGCATGGTGGGAAATATTGATTTTCCCTTTGACCGATATTTGATAGACTTTTTTGATGTATGACTTTCATCTAGCATTGGAAAGATAATCAAAATTTAGTATGAAAACATAATGAGATAAGGGGTCACCTTGTTTAATGCCTCTTGAAGCTTTAAAAGATGCCTCCCCATTAATGAGGAGGGAGTGAAAGTTGTTTAAGATGAGCTTATTGATGAGAGAGAGAAATTCTTCATTGAAACCCCGCCATCGATTTTTAATATCCAATTTGATGATCAAATTCCCCTCTACACTTCTTTCAAGATCCTTTATAAGCTCTGGGAGAATGTTTTAGCAATGGTTCTTCCCTGACAAAGGTGAGGATGGATGAGGTTTGGTAGGAATGGCTAATCTATTGGCAATAAGTTTGCTAATAACAAAGAGAGAGGCTTACTGATCTGAAAGTTTCCCAATTTTGTATACTATTGGATTTGGGTATGAGCATAATGGTGGATGTCAAGAATTGTATCTACTTTCCATTGAAGAAGGCTTGAATGGCTATTATGTCTTGCTTGATACAAATCAGAGAAGTAAGCTATAAAACCATCCGCCTAGCTTTAGATCAATTGAAGGAAGTAAGGCACTCCCAAATATCCTTTGGAAGGTAAGCAAGGTTCAAGTGACCGCCCTATACCATTGGCATTTAGTAACTTCTCATTGAATAAGTTCAGATTTACACTATATTCTTGAAAAGAGCTTAGAAGTAATTAATCCCAATAATGTCCTCCTTAGTGTGCAACCAAGTGTTATTTATTTTGATTTTTGTGATGGATTTGCATTCTCTCTTTACTTGAAGTGTGCATGATAAAATTTGGAATTCTTATCCCCTACTTTCAGATTAGTCACAATAACTTTTGAGCAAGAAAGTCCTCTTCCATATCAATAAGTTGATTAAGGGTGATCTAGGCAAGTTTGAGATCTTCTTCAGCTTGAATTGAGCCTTGATGCAATTATTTTTTAGGAGAGAAACTTTGAGCTCATGTGCCCTAATTTCATTATGATTATGGACAAACATAGTCAGTTCCACTATTTCAAAGCTTAAATTCCCTATGAAGGGTCCATAATCGATCCAAGGATATGATTCATTAAACTTCTGCATCCAAAATGTAGTTATTAAAGAGGTTGAGTTGGGTCCACATCTTTCAAAATCAAGCATGTGTAGATGGTTTGGGGATGTGATGGATGGTTAAAAGCAAAGGAGCATGATTAGATCTAGTTCTATTTAGATGCCTTATAACAACATTATGGAAAATATTATACCATTGGGAATTAAGTAGAATTATGTCCATCGCTTCAAATACTCTACCCTATTCCAAGTAAAAGGGGAGCCAACATAACTTGGATCAAGTAAGTAATGCATTTTCAATGTAATCGAAATTTCCTCATAACAAATTCATTTGATTTCCTACCACCTTTCTTCTCGGCATTGGTAATCATAATAACCAACCAACCAAGAAAGGTTTTGGCTAATGTTAATGATGTTAGACCAAAGATGTCTTTTGAATCTTTAGTTCATCTTTGTAAAACAAAGGTTTCATATATTGAGTGATTATTGTAGGTGATACATGTATGGAAAAATTGAGGATTATCCAAAGAAAAGATCAACATGGAAGGGGTGTTTTAAAAGAGAAAAATCTTACTATTATAATTTTGTAAGATGTGGAATTTTTTGAACTTCCTTTTAAGTTTATCAAAACTTTGGGGATGGATGATAGGTTTAAGGATGGCAAGATTGTGTGTCTTAGTGAAACTATTAAGTCTTTTAGAGGATGCTTGATCAACAATACCTCTAATATTCTAAATGGGAAGGTTAGTCATGTTTAGAATACTTAGAGCCCCTAGACTCTTGTAGTAATCCCATCTGGCGTCATCCCTTTGCTAAGATTCCAACTATGGAGGTGCTTCCTAAGTGGGAGGCATCATTTAGATGTATATGTTTGAGTTTACTTATACCTTTATGTTTATTCTTTTGGGATTTTTGATCAACCATTCTTCTTCATTATCTTGAATTGTATTATCAAGAGCCTCAACATCAATTTTCTATTATTAGAATGGTAAAGAGATAACATCATTAGGTTGGCCGGGCCACAATCTTCACGCTCAAGACCGAGGTTAGTGTTACAATTGCCAATGGAAAGAGTTGTTCAATAGGAGAAGGTGTAGTTTCTTCAAGTCTCACATTACCAACTTGAAAAGTATCCTCCAACATATTTTTAGCAATTGAGGAATTTTGACTTGATCATGAGATGCCAAAATCATTTCACCAGACAGTGAACATGATCTTGAAGTGAGATAGTACCTGCATCGGAGATCTTTGCATTGACATCAACATTTTAGAAGACTTTGGCTTTTGGTACTAAGTTTAGGGTAAGCTATCTAGTTTTCAAGGTATCCAAACATCCTACACTTTGGGAAAAATGTGGCTTTTCTTAATAATAACTGCCAATATCTATTAGTTGGGGTGCCAATCTCATCGAGTGAGGGGGTGATGTCCATTTTAACCAAAACCCGAGTAGTGAAGGTCATGAAAGGTTGAAGGTGGGTAAATCCAACTTTAAGGGTTAGCCAAAGGATACAGGGAGTATAAACTTACTTGAAGAGGTGGAGTTTCAAGTTTAGGAAGTTTAGCCATATTAGGACAATAGGAGGTTCAATGTTGTAATCAAATGTGGGAGTCCATTTAAAATTTCCATGGGAGTGTTATTACGGTAAAGTGTTTTTCAAAATAGCCTACTATAATCGTCACCAGCGATTGCAAATGTATGTACTATCAATCCAACATTCCCTCCAACTTGAGCTCATCAAATTGTTTACAAATAATGTCCATCTTAGGGGTTTATAGGTGAACTTGCTAATCAAAGTAAACTTAAGAGGTTCACCAATAATGAAGATATAATTTCAAGAAGAGGGCTTGTTTTCCATTTTTTTGACAAGCCTTCTTGAGGACACCACCACTACTAGTGCAGAAATTGACATGATAGAATTGAGGGAAGATGAGCTTGATAGAGGGTCATTAGACTCATTAAGAGGGAGGTTGATGGAGGGCACCATGTAGGAGGGGTTGAGAGACCTCTACTTAAACCATCACCACCGCATCTCTTTTATATCTTATAAGGTATGAAAACCTTATTTTATAATTTGTAATTAAAATACCCTACAATCACTTCAATTCCAAGAGAATAATTTGCTATTCTTACACATCTATTAGTCAATATCACATCAAAATTTCTTTGTTATCTCTAGGATCCTATTTAATTAATTTATAAGTGCTCTCCAAAACATAGAGTATACTAATTTTTAGATCTAATTTTATCCATGAAGTAATGCTAGACTTCAATCATGTGTCTAACTGAGAGTAGGAGGGAGTTGAGAGAAAGTGGATGGAGGGTATATGGAAAGTATAAGAAGTTAAATTATATCTAAATCTAAGAGCACCATTTCTTGAATCCAAATATGCCCAGAGTGAAACCTTCCTATGTACTTGAAAAATAGGGTTAGAAAAATACAATGATAGAAAATAAAAAAGTGAAATAAATATCTCAAATTTTATTGTTTGGCCAAGAACTCACCAAAGTGGTAAAAGCTCTTTGAACCCCAAGGAAGAAGAAAGAGGAAAAGAGAGAAAAGATCCCGCCTTTAAAATAACTACTTTTATATTATTAAGGAGGCCTATTATACATAGACAAATAAGGCAAGTCAAGGGAGGTGACACGCCTCAATAGAAGATAAATGTTTAGCAGGAATAGTGAGCTCAAGGGCAATTAGAATGAAATGCTTGGTGCTTACTCAAATGTGTGACTATTTTATGAAATGAATTCCCATGATATGGTTGGGTGACCGACCTTTGGTCATTTAGGCTAGTTAGTCTTCCTTAGTCACTGACTACCAAAGTTGGCACCCATGTCATTCTAAGATTTCTTCCTTCATACATATGGCAAGTATTCATTATCAGTAGCATACCTTCATGAATTCAATCCTATTCGATGATGGCTTCATATGTAAGATAGTTTATGCTTGCACATTTGTGTATACACCATAGAAATCAATAAGAAAAATATCCCTAATGTCATAAATCCAAGGGCAATACAAAAAAGAGTAGATTAATAAAGAGGTATGAGAGAGAGAAAAAAGACCCCAAATACTCTTCTTGACTTCATATTTATAGGGTTAGAGGGTTACATACATTTAAAATGATATATATATATATATATATATATATATATATATATATATATATATATATATATATATATATATATATATATATATATATATATATATATATATATATATATATAAAGAGAGAGAGAGAGAGAGAGAGACCTTTGAGATAAATCATATACTATCATGTGTTTTTATGGGTGTGATTCTATTAATATAGATCTCACATTTACTCAATAGCAGTATTACATCATTAACTTGCTTTGAGTGAAAGGCTCAGCATGTTTCCTTATAATTGTGTCTTGTGTTTTTCTTAGGTGAAGTATGAATCATTCGGTCATGCATTTTGGAGAGTGATGAGTTCCATACCCTTAGATCATCGTGTACCAATTGAAGTGTCAAGTACCAAGTGGCTACCGAGTTTCTTTAGTTAGGTTAGCAATTCATTAATGTGTTGTCCATTTGGGGCAAATTCTTGATCAATTTTTTGAAGGTGAGCTCTTGTGTTAAAATCCTTGTTCTGGGAGAGTGTCCTTCACTCAAGGATGTACTCTTGGTGTATACTAATAAAAGATGGTAAGAGATTAGAAGTGGAAGAATAAAACAATGCACAAAAATTTTATTTTTCAAGTAGAGGAAATAAAATATTAAATGTAGATAAACCCTCCTCTCTTTCTCCTAGTTAGCAAAAAACCTCTTTTTCTTATCCTACATTTATTAGATAAGCGTTTAGATAAAGTATTATAAAACAAGACTCTAAATATGCTTTTTTAGAAATCATGATAACCATAAAATATAATTAGGGAATCATATATTATGACTAATACATAATATTAAATATAAAATATAAGTTTAAATGATAATATAGTATAATTTATTCAAATTAATTAGCTATTTAATTTCCTCTACCTAAATATATTACTTAGAAAATTAATTATATTGTATTATAACTATCGTAGTATATGAATAATATAATTTTAGATTAACTTTATTATGAAAAGGAGTATGTCTACTCAAAATCAAAATTAAACTTATAAGTATATTATGATATTCATTGTGCATTATGATTAGTGCATGAAAATATATTTTAAATTTTCTTAATTGATGTAAATTTATTTTATTGGATTTCATAAATCTTAGTGCATAACATATGATGTAAAATGTTAGAATAGGATCAATCTCTACTTTTTTGCTATGTTATTCCAACTTAGAACATAGATAAATTTGTAATCTTGTACATCAAAAGACATCAATAAATTATCGTGGAACCAAAAGATGAACAAGGGCTCGAGCTCACTAAGAAGCAAGGTTTGTGACCGCAGACTAAGGGTTCACAGGAAGTTACCCTAGAGTGGGCTTTAGGCAAGAACCCCAACAACAGTATAGGGACTTCTAACAAGCCTTGACCTTAATGATATAACCTATACAATAATCAAAAGCTCAATTGTAGAAGAGAAATGTGAAAGGGTACAATAACCATCTTTGAAAGCCATCACCATCTCTAACATCTATCAACCATCATCCTTCACAACCACATTCTTAATAATGCCATTCTTGATGCCTACCTACCACCATTCTTGACAATTGCTAACCAAGAATGTGAACTCAAAGAAAGCAAATAGATTATATAAATAGCATCCATCCCTTCTTTTGTTTACATTATTGAGTTTCTTCATGTATTCCCTTAGCTCTCTATCCCTTCTTTACATGTCTTCTAGCCATTGAAGCTCTTTTAATGGTGCACAACTAAGGACATCTATTATCATACTCCTATTACATTGAACATTAGTAAAGTACATAGAATATCTTCTTTTTTCTTACATGTTACAAAAGCATTAAATTGCTTAATAAATTTTAGTGGCCACTTATGAGCTTCCCAAAAGTTAGAATCGCTCTCCGCCATTACATAAGACATGCTTAATGGATCCAATGTACACTTTGGAGATTCAAAATAAATGCAATCTTGAACTCTTATGAGTAACTTAATACTATTCTTGGATTAGAACTAAAACCATGAAGCACTCTTGATTCAAAGATTGAAGGTATATTTCTTCCACGATTTTACACTTTTAAGAGAATGTTGAAACACATATGTACTATGTGATGTAGAACATAATGTGGATCTAGAAATTAGAGCTCAAGGTCCATGTACAAGATCTCAAGCTAAAGCCCAAGAAAATTCAAGAAAGAAGAGGCCTATTATCCTACTAAAGCCCATTTTATGATTTCATCTTTTTTATTTATGTAATTTTAATTTTCCTCTAGAAACTCTGTGTTTGTAATTTTGAGTTTAAAAATTCAAAGCATGACATGTGAGGTGGTTGAATCTACATAAAATCATAACATGTGAAATGGTGGATGCCATAAAATAATAAGGCAACTTAATGTGACCACCCACCTTTCCCTATATTTTGAATTCTTTTCTTTCTCGATTAATTTATGATAACTTGCTTTATTTAAAAAAAAGCGGCATGATAAATCTGAGCATTTATTTTCATTGCATTAAAAAAATTGCATGCATAATAATACAAGTGTGTTAAACTTCATGACTTTGAAGCTAAATAGAATTTTTTTTCAAAAATACCTAAATTGTCTAAGGACGCTTGATTTAAGTAATCTTGTCCCCCCCCCCCCCCCCTTCCTCACGTAGAAGTTCTCTTAGCCTAAAATTTTCTTTTAATTTAATTGCACAATTATATTATATTATTTTTATTTTTATTCTTTGATCCATTTTCATATATATATTTTTTTCTTTAAAAAAAATCTCATGGCACCAAAATCTATCGCTCAAGACCAAGTTGAAAATTAATGAAAACTATTATAGCATGTCTACAAAATAATAAAGTACCAACTCCTCCAATACTTTCGACCGGTGCCAATAGGGATAGACGAATAAGATTCATATCGAAACCATAGAAAACCAACCACTTCAAGACCATCAATTGCTATAAATGGTGGAAGGGGAGGAAATTATTTTAAGACTGAAGACTCTAATGATCCATCTTAAAGAGTTAAAGTAGAAGCCCCAACTTATGATGGTATACATGACCCAATAAATTTCTGATTAGTTCAAATGGATGACTTCTTTGATTGGTATAAAAGGGTTGATTACCAAAGGGTTAATTTTGCTAAAATGAAATTGATAAGACATGCAAAAATTTATTGGGCAAATACTTTAGCTAAAGAACTAAGATTACGAAGGGCAAACCTCACTTGGATAGAAATGAAAGAAATGTTAAGAGTAAAGTACTATCCAAGGTATTATTATAAGAAGCTACATAGTCAATTATTAACTTTGAAACATGGTAATCATCTTGTAATTGAATACTTGAATACTATTGAAGATCTAGTTTCTAGAACTAATTGTGCGATAATGATTGGCTAGCCAATAATAAATTTGTTAATGGACTTAGGATAGACATTAGAAATAAAGTTGAGTTATTTGACCCACAATCTTTAGAGGAAGTATTTCATTATGACTTTTGGTTGAACAACAAAAAATCTACTTCCATCTCTAAAAGTAAAAGTCAAGTGTATTCTATTTCTTTCCATAGATCTCACCCATCCAAATAGCGACCCCTTTGCTTAAAACTTCAATTGAAGGGAGATCTAAGAGCACTATGAAAGTAATATGTTTTAATTGTCATAAAAGGGTCATATGTAAAACTAATGTAATGCTCAAATCTTATTTTTAAAAGAAGTTAAAAGTCAATAGATGATAATCTAGAAGAAGTTTATGATGATATCCCATTATTTGATAAAAAAATTGGAATTAATTGATGACCCTCAAGTTAATGTGATGAGATGTCTTACTATAATTACAAATGAAAGAAGATTGGAAGAGAAAGAACATTTTAGCATGTATGTTTTGTGTAATGAAAAGAGATGTAGGTTAGTTATAGATGGAGAAAATGTAATGAATGTCATTTCAACACACACCTTAACTTAAGCCAACCTAAAATCAACCACACCACGAACCATTTCATGTTACCTGGGTAAATCATACATCTCTTCCCATAACCAATCGATGTTTAGTTCCAATTAAAATAGGAAGTTATGAGGAATCAAATTTGGTGTGATATTCTCCCCATGGACATTGCTCATATTCTTAGATGACCTTGGTTGTATGAAATGAATGTTATTCACTATGGTAGGAAAATACTTATATTTTAAACATAATAATAACTATTAAACTCCTTACCAATAAAGCTAGAAAAACACCATCCATAACACCACAAAACTATTTAACTTGCAACCTAAGCCTCTATTGCAAAAAATGACAAACTTAATTAATTATCATAGAAAATCCTACTATTTAGGGTTAATACTATCATTTATTCTTACTTTAAAATATCTATTCTTCCTTCTTTGACCCCAAAGATAGAAACAATAGTTTTGGAGCCTTACAAAAAAAGAATTTTCTAATTAATTTCTCATTCACTTATTACATGTAAAAGAAGTCATATTAACTAATGAGACTCACATACTTACTGTGGTCTCTTCTCTTCTTTAATTTTAAAGATATTACACCCAATGAGCTTCTTGATGAGCTACCTCCTCTAAGAGACATTCAACATATTATTGAGTTCTTACATGGTTCTCAAATTCTAATCTTCACATTATAGGATGAACCTCGAGCATGTTGAGATTAAAAGATAAGTTGAGAAATTATTAAAAAGGTTTTATTCAAGAGTCTTAGCCTTTGTGTAGTCCCATTTATTAACTCAAGAAAGATGGAACATGATGAATGTGTGTTGATAATCGGGAAATAAATAAAATTATTATTAAGTATAGGTTTCTATTTCTTGATTAGATGATATGTTAGATTTAATCTCAACAGAGCAAAATTTTTTTCAAAGATTAATCTAAAAGTGGATATCATCAAATTTAGATTAGATCAGATGAGTGGAAGATTGCTTTTAAGACCCGATGGACTTTATGAATGGCTTGTCATGCCCTTTGGACTTAAATGCTCCTAGCACATTTATGAGATTAATGAATACTATTCTTAAACCATATATAGGTAAATTTTTGTGATGTATTTTGATGATATTCTAATTTTAGTCCAAGTGAAAATGAGCATCTACAAACTATAAAAGTCTTTGAAATACTTTGGAAAGAGAAATTATTCATTAATTTAAAAGTGTTTCTTTTGCAAGCTAAGGTAATCTTTTAGGCTTTATTATATCCACTATTGGACTTAAACCTGATCCTTCTAAATAAAAGTAATCTTACATTGGCCATCACCTAAAAGTTTTACTAAAGTTAAAAGCTTCCATGGTTTATCCACTTTTATTGAGATTTATCAATAATTTTAGTACCATTGTTGCTTAGATAATAGGTTATACTAATTGGACTCTAATACATAAAAGGCCTTAGAGAAAATTAAAGTTCTTATCACTTTTGCATCAATCCTTAGGCTTCCTAATTTTTCTAAAGCCTTTGAAGTGATATGCGATGCTTCAGAATTAGGATAGGTGGAATTTTAAGTCAAGATAATCATCCGATCGCATTCTTTAGTGAAAAGTTAAATGAAGCCAAACAATGATATTCCACTTATGATAGGATATTTTATGCTATAATTCAATCCTTAGGCATTGGCGACATTATCTCTTATATAAAAATTTATACTAATTATGATCATCATGCCTTAAAATTCATTAATACTCAACAAAAATTAAGTCATAGGCATGCAAAATGGGTTTAATTTTATAAGACTACTCTTTTGTTCTAAAGCATAAGCCCGGAATTAAGAATAAACTTATTGATACTTTATCCAAGGTAAACCTAATGATTTCTCTTTAGAATTGAGAATCTCGATTTGATAGAATTAAAGATGATTATATTATGTGCCCGACTTTTGCCTAATTTATCTTGAACACCTAGATAAACTAATAACTTTATAAAGAACATTCTTGATAATAAATGGATATTTATATAAGAAAACAAACTATGTATTCCTCAACCTTCCTTAGAGAATTCCTTATCAGACATGCTACGTGTAAGTAAAAAATTAACTCCATGGTCTCCCTTTAACCATTATTTCTGATAGAGATGTTAAGTTTGTCACATATTTTTGAAAATATTATGAAAATTATTAGGTACCAAATTAAAAGTTTCTTCTTCCTTTCAACAATAAATTGATGAACAAATTGAAGTAATCAATCGCCTTAGGAAATTTGCATAAATGCTTGGTAGGTAAAGTTTAAGAAATTAGGATTTAAATTTACCAACCTCATAATTTGCTTATAATAGTAATGTTTCTAGAACTACAAAAAAGAACACCATTTGAGATAGTCTATGGTCAAAACCCGATGACCAATAAATGTAGAAAACTTACCATCTCATATATTTTCTGCAACATTTCCATTTGCTAAAGATTTTCATAGCCTCCATGAAGATATATAAGAAATAAATTACTATAAGAAATAAAAATTAACTTCTAAGATAAATCATAATCATTCAATGAAAGAATATAAAGAAGGTGATTATGTATTCATTTGCATTCGACCTAAGCATTATCAAACCAAATATAAGAAATTATATGCAGCTTATGGTTCATTTAAAATTTTAAGAAAATTGAGAACTAATGCTTATCACCTTGATTTTTGTTGATATGCTAATTCATCCAGCTTATTAATAGTGAAGATATTATATCATATGAAGGAATTAGTGAACCTCCACTTATTCAAGATAACTCTTTAGTAGAGATATAGCACCATAATTGTAGAAGCCCTCTTTCTTTGATGTTCACTATATTATCACCAAGGAAACACCCAATAATTTAGATTTTGGACATCATTTTTAGTTCATTGGAAGAATAAGGCACCAACTAAAGATGCATGCTTGACACGTCTTGATTTGGAGACTCCCCATAATTAGTAGAAGACTTCTTAGATTTCAACTCTATGGGCAGTTCACTTGAGCCTAGAGGAGTTGATGTAAAATCATGTGGATCAAAATTAGAGCTCAAGATCCATTTATAATCTCAAGCTAAAGCCCAAGAAAATTCAATAAAGAAGAGAGCTTAGCCCATTAGCTTGCTAAGGCCCATTTTATGATTTCATCTTTTTTATTTATGTAATTTTAATTTTCTCTAGAAACTCCAAATTTGAAATTTTAAATTTAAAAATTCAAAGCATGACATGTGAGGTGGTTGAATCCACATAAAATAATAGCATGTGAAATGGGTGGATGACATAAAGAATAATGCAACTTAATGCTTCACATTAATGTGGCCACCCATCCTTTCCCTCCATGTTTTGAATTGTTTTCTTTTGAAAGATTATTTGTAATGGATATAAATAGCCCCTTGTTGGAATGAAAGGAGATCTCCGAAATTATAAATTATTTGAGTTGTTCATGTTGTTTGAGAGCTTGGTGGCCAAACCTTGGCAATCCTTGGTGGGAGCACTAGTTATCCAACATATCTTCTTTTCTCACCTCCAATATCCAAGTTCTCTCAATCTCACCAAAAGAAAGAATGCCCACCTCCATCACTATGTACTATCATTACAAGTGTATAATATGCTCACCTTAATCATGCTACCACAAAAGCTTCTAATGCTTAGACTATATTGAATAATCAATATGAGACATGTAATCAAACCCACATTCATAATTTAAAAAATCAACTTGTATAGAATGATTAGTATAAGGAAGATGCATAAAAGTTTATTACACAAATCAAAATATGTGTGATCAAATAACAAGTAATTAGAATATCAAATTCAATGAAATATTTAATAAGAAGATGTATCCAGTGCTTCCTCCAAAACATCATGGTCTAGTAATAGTCTAGGCACTCAAATTTGAATTACCTTACTAACATTCAAAGAATTATCTTCCATATTATTGAAAAGAAGAATTACTGAAAAGTCATGATAGTGAAAAGGTGTTACCCTTACTACAAAGACTAAAAGTACTTCAAACTAGAAATAGAAGGTAAAGAAGAAGTGAATTTAGGTTCATACCATTACTAAAATAAAAGGGGCACATCATCAAAGAATGTTGAAAGAATCTTTGATGAAAAAGTGGAAACTTGATGTAATGATGGAAGGAGAAGGACAACAATACTATGGTAGAATTAAAACTATTTGTTGCATATGAGGAAACATGTTCTACAACAAAAGCTACACCATAAGATAAATCATTGGTACTAGATAGAGGAGGAACACATCACATACAAAGCAAGAGGACTGGTATGTTTTATAAAGCCTCATAATAAACTAGTAAATATCATGGAAGGCAATGATGCAAGATGACCTATAAAATGAACTAGAACAATCTCAATCTTGATTGATATTCTTGTTCACAAGAGTTGTCCAATGTACTATATGTTTCTAAAGTAAAGAGATATTATTATCAATTACCATAACTAATAATATGGAAGATCATTCTAAAAGGGATGCGGAGACAATAGATTCTAATGAAAAGTTAATATATGTAAAGGTTTAAACATAATAACCTTTATGAAGTTAATACTTTCAAAATTAAAATAGATATATTCTCAATACCTTATGCCATGAACAACTTGGACACATCTTCTACACAATGATGAAGTAGATAAATAAAGAAAAAATGATGGTTGTAGATCTACTAGAGGTCTCGATGTATAGGAATCTTGTCAACCTTTATTTGAAGGGCAAGAAAATCATGAGGCATTTCCATAAGAGACATCATGTATAGTAAGACTCCTCTAGAATTGGTGCATGTAGACCTTTGTGGTAAGATGTCAACACTTTCTTTAGGAGGATTTATCTACCTTTGTTGTTAGTCAATAATTATAACAAATATGTGGGTTTATTTCTTTTGAGACAATGTTGAAGATTTTGCCAAATTTATATTATGGTGTAAAGTTGTTGAAAATGAGACAGAAAGCCTCAAAATATGTTGTGTACAAATTGAGGAGGTGAATTCTCTCTAGAAGCATTCAACAACTGAGCAAATTTGGGGTTAGAAGATAAATCACATATTGATTTCAACAAAACATAGTGGTGGAATGTAAAACCACATAGTTGAAGAGATAGCATGATGCATGATGAATGGGAAAGTCTTGCCCAATACATTTTGGAATGAAGTAATCAATATATGTATACATCTTAAATCACTATTACACAAAAGTTATTAATGGAATAACTCCTCAATAGGCTTACTCAAGTTAAAAATCCATCTATATCTTATTTTAGAACATTTGGAAGTGAAATTTGTAATGTTTCTACAAGAATAGGAAGAAGTTTCAAGACAAAAGCTGAAAGTCTATCTTCTTGACAGAAGAGTTGAAGGTGTACAAACTCTTTAATAAGGAAGCTAAGAAAATAATCATAAGCTAAGATGTGGTATTTAATGAAAGGTAATGTTAGTGGTAGATGGAATTACCCCTTCATCAACTAAAGAAATAAACCACCAAGAGAAACCCTAAAGTAGTAGGACAAAATTTTTTGATGATGAAATAGGTGACATGTAATTTATCGATCCTTAAGGAAAGCCACAACCAAACTGTACAACATCTCTTTAATAATAAAATCCAAAAGTCATGGAGTCAAATTTAGAATAGAATGAGCCTTGAAGATCAAAGAGAATAGAAGAGCAACTTCATTCAAGACATAATTTGGTGATTGTAAAACTAATGATAATGTCATCAAGACCATAAGAACATTCTTCATTTTTGAAACTCTAGTTGACCCAAAATGGAATGCAACAATGCAAGTAGAGTATGATAGTATCATATAAAATAAGACATGGGATTTGTTGACAAACCTTTTAGGTAAAATAATTAGTATCAAATTGATTTGGAAAGTAACTTTAAAGTGGATGAACTTTAAAAAAATATAAAGTTGTTTGTTGCACAAGGTTTCTCCAAGTTGTGGGATTTGATATTAGAGAAGCATTCACACCAACAAAAAGTGCCATAATTATGTAGGTTCTTGCTACTATAGCTTTCAAAAAAATGGTGAGTGCTTTAAATAAATGTCAAATAAGCTTTTCTTAATAAGCTTCTTAAGGAAAAAAATTTTAGATTAATTTGCTAAATTCCAAATTCAAAAAAATAAAGTATGCAAATTAAAAGGTTTTATATAGCCTAAGCAAGCTCCTCATGCTTGGTAAAAAAATTGATAACTTTTTTTTTTGAAGTGTGGTTTTCATAGAAGTTATTTAGATGCACATTTATGTGTTTCATGAAAGAAATATGAATGTTATTTTAACTCTATATGTAGATGACAATCTATTAATAAAAGATTATGAAGACAAGATTATGGTTAAACAAGAAGTTCAAAATTACAAACGTAAGACTCCTCCATTATGGATTGTGAATTAAAGTATGGTAAGGAACTATGAAAATATTCATCACACAACAATGATTTGTTATTGAGATATTGTGGGCATTTGGGATGTATGAATGCAAACATATAGTTACACTTATGGAGATGAATGTGTAAATCTCCATGGATGATCCTACACCTCAAGTAGAAATTAATAAGTATCAAAGAATAATCGAAGCCATATTTTTCTCTATAACACTAAACTAGACATAAATTTTGTTGTTGTTATTCTTGGCGGTTCACTATTAAGCCTTAATAGGCTATTGGAAAGCATGAATGAGAATACTAAAAGGCATAGTGAAATATGGCATCACATTCCATTCTAGAGGCACCTTAACTGAGTTTTGTGATTTTGAATGGACAAATGATATAGGCATAAGAAAATCTATTCTAGATATTTTTTCATTACATGGTACAAACATATTGTCCTAGCTAAGAAATATGCAACCTATTGTATCCTTTTTATTAACTAAAGTAGAACAAAAAGCCACATGTCTTACAACATGTGAAGCTATATGGATAAGAAGAATATTAAATGATGTTGGCATCAAAGGAAGGAACTTTGTATCATCAAATGAAATAATCAAAGCTACATTATAACCAATATTATATAGATTCAATATCAATATGAGATTAAGCTAATTGATGAATTATTTGAGATTGAGTATTGTTCTTTAGAAGGCAATGGAGGATGTAAAAGTAACTTTGCACATGACTTTAAATGTCGTAACTTTGCACATTACTTTAAATGTCTTAATCAGATAAATTGAGAGAACTTTCCTTTAGTGGTAGTTAAGTATACCCCATTAGTAGTTTAGTTTCAGATTATCACATTATTAATTGCAACTATAAGACTTAACCTTAACTTGCCAATTATTTTTTTATGACAACTAAGAGAGTTGGACTTTTTTAGTTTAATTGTTGACCTCACAAGGTGTCGTCCTTATACAATAGTTGCCAACCACACAAGAGTGTTTATCTTAAAGTTGCCAACTAGGATAGTTGGCCATTTTGAGCTTTGTTGTTGACCTAATGGTGTGTCGGTCTTACACTATAATCACCAACCACATGTAGAATTAAAGTTGACAACTAAGAGTGTTGGTCTTTTTTTTAAGTTTAGTTGCTAACCTCACAAAGTGTTGGTCTTACACTATAGTCACATACTACATAGAGTATTGCTCTTTAAGTTGCCAACTAGGAGAAATTTTTTTTTTGTTTAGTTTAGTCGACCTCATGGGGTAACGGTCTTACTCTATAGTTTCCAACCACACAAAGTATTAGTTTTCAAGTTGCCAACTATAAGAGTTGGTCTTTTTGAGTTTACTTGATGACCTCATGGGGTGTTAATCTTACACTATAGATTTTGTAGAGTAAGTTCAACTCGAGAATCTCTTATTGACATTTATGGGCTAAAAATAATGCACTAAGTATTTAGATCTCTACTTATGCTTTCACCGCTCATGGAGTGGGACCTTTCCTTGGGTCAAAAATGGTAGCTTGAGTATTCTGAGTCATCACTCATCTCCACGAGTGTTTTATATCAAAGTTTGGCTTTGCTCAATATCAATATTTCTTGGGTTAAGAGTGGCACACCAAGTATTTGAATCTCTAACTCGAGCTTTCACCGCTAGTTGAGTGGAACCTTACCTTGGATCAAAAATGGCACACTAAATATCCCAAGTCATCATACGCTTCCCTAAGTGTAGGTTTTACCATTTAGCATCAGTATGCTCTATTGCTAGCTATTATCATCGTATGATTTAACTCATTTAAGGAGCAAAAGATAAAATTTTATTATTGAAAATAAGAAGTTACATGAGATTCAAAACTAGTTAAGTGAGTACAAAATATAGGGTGTTTCTCTTAAGAATAAAGCTTTTCAATTCTTTAGAATTTATATTCTTAGTATCCGAATGAGATTATAGATGCACTAACTTAATCCTTGATTATGAAAATCCCATCCTAAATGTGGGTGAGTTTGACAAGAATATTCTATTGAAAGAGATCGCTTTCTTTAGCACTAAAATCACCTCTTTTGTAATGCTTTTCCTTCACATAGCAGACTTATCTATATGCTTTTTTCATTTCTTCTTATCTTATTGATTCCTCAATTATTAGTTCTTCAAACATGTCAAGCTTATTTTCCATAACCTCTAAGTTTTCATTACTCCACTCACCATATTCACATCTCATTCTTTCCAGATTATGACTCTTTTGTTCTCACTTCATACTTGACTTATAGGATGTCTTATATATATATCATGTAAATGCTAAGTGTCCTATCACATTAGTGGGAGTTATTTTAAGCATGTGGAGAAATGTGGGTAATGTGTCTACCCATTTAGCCATATCACCTTCTACCTTCTTCTTGAGTAAATTGAGGATTTTCTTATCGGCCTCCACCAACTATTACTCGATGTACTAACATGGAACTTAACTTTACTTCTTGAGACTCATAAAACTCCTTTAAGCTTCTCTTAATAAATTAAGACCCAATATCAATGATGATTGCCCATGATAACCTATACCTATAGATAATATTAGCCTAAATAAAGTTTCTTATTACTTGAAAAGTATCTTTGTGGCTTTGTTTTGATTCACTTACTAAAATAGTTAATCATGACTAAGATTAACTTTCTTTATTCACTAGAAATTGCTAAGGCACTTATCAAATCCATCCCCTAAATAAAAAATGGACATGATTTGTTGACGGATTGCAAAAGCTATGATAGCTATTAGTGTCAAACTTTGGCACAGTATACATTTCTTTGTAAAATCAATAGCATCAATTGATTGTTGGCTAAAATACCCTTACCTTAAGATTTTATATGAGCATCTTCCCTAAATGCCGCCACACTCGCTAGAATGTATTTTTTAAGGACCTTCCATTATTCATACTTTGTCATACATTTGAGACTAAGCGAGGTTCCCACCTTTAAAACAACTCTCCTCTTATCGCAAGTGGACATTGAGTAGGGTGTTAGTAAAGGATTAATTTCCACACCCTATTGTTGTGTTAATCTAATTTGAAACATTGAAAGATTTATGATCTTATGCATTGAATGAGATAATTGGATCATCAATGGAATCAAAGACATAAATGGGTGTTCAGAGCATGTCCCAAAGAAGTGCGGTTAGGGAGGTAGTTCTCGTGAGGGTTCAAGGGAAAACCCCAAAGTAGGGTGAGGCAACAACTCGATGTGGATCAAAGAATGCTGAAACCCTAGCTCAGTAGCGATCCTATGGATCCTTCATTTTCTTTCACTCGAGTTCTCTAGTGTGGTTTCATTATGGTTTCCTACATAAGGTAAGTAATTTTGTCTTCAATATCTCATAAATCTTACTATATTATAAATTATAGGACATTATGCTCCATGTCCGAGCAATCTCATATTGAGGGTCTTACTTCACTTTATATATCCGACTTCTAGTTCTTAACCTCATCCATGCTCACTACACCTAAAAGGATGTTAAATTTAAATCTACTTGTGTATGGAGAAGGAACCTTCTACCTAAGAAATAGGGCTAGAAAAATTATTCTAAATAGGAAGATAGAAATGTAATGAAGTATAAGAGAAATAATAATCATTACTCTTCAAGGTTGAAGTACCAAAAATATTGGTCCTAATGCAAGAGAGAAAAAAAAAAAAGATCCCGCATAAGAGAGGAACTCCCTTTTATAACACCAATGGGTGACTATATATTCCCACCTAGCAGTATGAGTTTCTCCATGAGTGGGTAGTTTAGCTTAGTACCTTGCAGATATTTGTGACATAATAGATGGGCCATTATTTTCCACCTTCTTCTCTAATAAGGATTAAACTAATTGAGTCTTCTCCCATTCATAAGTACAATAATATTGCCTATCTATTTTGGGCTCTACAATAAATGAGGTGATGAGTAAAGTCTTTAAGTCATTAAATGCTTTGTTACATTATAGAGTCCACTTGAATTTTTTTCTCCTTTTAGACCTTGAACAATAATAAATAATGCTCCCTTAATTTTAAGATGAATCTATTCAATCCTATTACTTTCCTAATAAGTTGTTATACCTCTTTTACATTTCTAGGTGAGGGCATGTATAGCCTTCACTTTAGTTAGATTTATGCCTTTAAGGGTAATGAGAATCTCAAAACTTCTATAGTCCACCAAAATGTAATTTAGAAGGTTAATCACATACTATACCTTTTAAATACAGAAATATCTCTTCAAGGTCTTAGATGTGTTGTACTAGTGGTTTAGTTTTGACTAGCAAGTCAATTGTATAGACTTCATATTTCTTCCTTTTGCTCCTTGAATACTGGTCCAATATCCTTTGGTAGGTTGCCTCTGCATTTTCATTCGAATGACATAACTCGGAGTAGTATAATCCTTCAACAATAATAAAAGTTATTTCTTTCAAAATATTCGTGTTTAATTGAATTTTATGGTATCCGGAGAATGCATCTAGGAAACTCATCATTGTGTAACAGAGTCAACAAGCTTGTCTAGGAGAGGATACTCATCTTTGGACACATTAAGTTTAGGTTAGTGAAGTCAACACACACCTCCACTTGCAACTTGACTTTTACATGAATATCATGTTGGACACCAACTCTGTATTTGATCTCTCTAATCAAGTTAGCCTTGAGTAGGGTGACCGCTCATTAATAGGCTTGATGACTATAGCCACTATTTTTCCCAATTTCTATTTGACATGTTGCACATTTGTTCAAAGCAATGATAAACAGTGTTGTTGTTTATGCCTAGCCTCCATTATTGTCCAAGCAATTATTCAAAAAAATTTGGATAAGAACTTTATGCTAAGACAAAAAGTTGAGTTAACTTCTAATACTCAACCATTGTTTGAATTTTATTTATCTCTTCAAAGACTTAAATTCTTATTTGTGCAATATCTAACTATAATATGATAGAGAATTGCTTACAAAGAGTAGGATGTCCTAGATATTATGGAGAAAGGGATGCTGATCATCCACTCACCAAAGTGGAATAAGTTAGAAGTTCTACTTACTGAGTAGAAAGGTAGTGAGAGATCATTGAATTTCCCAAAAGCTAGTTACCAAGCTCCAACTAGAGTGTCTTCATTCCAAATGTCAAATGCAAAGCTAAAATATTCTTCATTAGATTAGAATAGGTGTTTAAATAAGTACAAAACTCCAAAGGATGCATCCCTTGTGAAGAAACCAACCAAAAACTAAAAAAAACTCAAAATAGTCATTTTGTAGTGCAATGGCTCCACCGAAGCAATGGGGAACCATGGAACATATGCCAAGGTACTAGCATCTTGGTTTTCACATACTAGAATCTATAGAGTGTAGTGCCAAGGCACCAAAAGGTAACATCAGGCGCTAGACCCACACTTATTAAATTAAATAAATAAACTAGCATATTTTCAACCATGACACTAATACAATACTTACACATGATTAAACAAACCCATTACTATGTAATGCAACACATGAAACATAAATTAACATATAAAGTCTACTAAAAGTCCTCTTGAGTTCATGCTTTGACCTATGACCTAATAGATCCTTACCTCTTTTGATGTGCTACATCAACTCCCTTGGGGCTCTTTGATGAGTTAGGATTTTGAAATTCTTCAAGAAGTTTAAGGGCAAAGTTCTTCTAAAGTCATCCATGTATCTTAACTTTGTGGTTAGTTTTTCCACCTTATTAGGAATCTTTGACCGGTAGTATCGCCTATGGTACCTTAATGATGTTCTCCACCTTAAAGAATGTTGGTTGGATAGATAATTACAAATAATTTCAATCATCTCTAAAGTATCAACTTGGAACTTTGGAGGTTGGGTAACCCTCTTAAAAGATATTAGATCTTCCATAGTGAAAGTAAAGCTAATAAATATGTGAGGGGTAATTCAAGAATATAAGTACCAAGTTTTTTAATAATTTTGAATGGCCTACATGCTCTTACTTGTAACTTCTTATATTTGGTGGAAGAAAATCTCTCAATATGGATACAAACTAATATAATCGCCTACTTCATATTCCTTAAAATTTTTACGTTTATTCTTTGTTCAACATACTTAGCATTTTGTATTTCCAATTATTTTTATATGCCCCTCATGAAGGTTATTAAAATCACAAGAAAATTTATATGCTAAATCAAAATAATGCATGAGCACGTGTAGTAGCTAAGTTAATAAGTATTTTAGAGTTGTATCCATTAACATTATAGAAAGGTGGTTTATGTATTGTTAAGTGTCGCTTTTTTAAATATTTTCTAGTTAAACACCTTAGAATATTTTCTAATGTCATATTGACTACTTCTATATATCCATCTATTTGAGAATGAAATGCATATAGACTTTAAATTATGTTCCCATTAATTTTATAAAGTTTCTAAATATAGAATATAAATTGAATGTCTCTATCAAAATTATAATGGATGGTACTCTGTATAATCGACAATTTCCCTAAAGAATACTCTTGCTATGTTAGATGAATCATTTGATTTTGAATAGGGTATAAAATATGTCATTTTAGAAAATTGATCTACTTTGATAAAGATATTGTCATGTCTATGAGGCATTCTAGATAAACCTAATGTGAAATCTATGGATAGGTATTCTCAAGGTCTAGAAGAAATAGGCAATGATGTCTGGGCCACCATTTATTTGACAATTTTAGCTTGATGATAAGTGTAACATTGGGCTACTATATGCTCAACATCTTTTCTTAGGGATCTCCAATAAAACCTTTGTTCAACTAATATTTGGGTCTTTAATTACCAAAATATCTTGATATACCTTCTAAATGTAATTGAGAGATAAGAAAATCTCTAAAAGAGATTTTTGAGATACAAAATTGCTTAACTTTGTAAAGATATTCAATTAGAATGACAAAGGAGCTATCAAAAGTTAAGAGCATAGATACATGTTCTAAGTATATTATATAGAAATCATGATAAATTTTATAATCTTCCTTTAAAGTTGTAAATCACGGAATTTGAAAGGAAGAAATCATTAAGATACTCTAGATAGAGCGTCTGCGGTTTATTTTCTATCTAGGTTTATGTTTAAGCATAAAGAAAAGTCTTGAAGATATTCAACCCACTTAGTGTGTCTATGATTTATTATCTTTGAGTTAATAAACTTTAAAGTGTGATGAATAGTGTTGAGAACAAACTCTTTATATAATAGATAATAACTCTAATGCTTATGAGTTTGAATAATCATAAAACTCTTAATCATAAGTGGAATATTTTTTGTTAGCATCATTTAAATTCTCATTGAAAAATCTATGAGATGATTTACTTGACTTAGTATTCCACCTATTCTAATCCCACGATTCATTGTAAGTCACTTCAAAGACTTTATTGAAGTTAGAAAGTCTTAAGATAGGTGTGGAAGTCGTAGGAGTTTTAATTCATTGCATGGCTTTTTTTGGCTTCTATGGTCCACATAAATTTATTTTTTTTAAAATGTCATGATAGAAGCTACAATAGCACTAAAGTTTATGATAAACCACCTATAGGAAGTTGCTAATCCATGGAAACTTTTAACATTTGTAAAGATTTTAGAGTTGAACACTCAAAAATAGGTTTAATTTTTTGATGGTCAACCTTTAATTCATCAACATATACAATAAATCTTAAGAAAATGACTTCCCGATAATAGAAAAATTATTTTTAAGGTTTGCAAGTAATTTTGCTAACCTTAATTCTATAAGATCATTTTAAATGATGTAGATAGGACTTCTCATCTAAGCTATAGATATGAATATCATTAAAATAGACTACAAGAATTTAACCAATAAAAGATTTCAAAATAGTATTTATTAGTCTCATTAATATCTTAAGGATGTTGGAAAGCCCAAACGACATGACTAACCAATCATCAAGATCATTGGGAGTTTTGGATGATGTCTTCCATTAATCACCTAGTTTAATATTTATCGATGATATCCATTTCTTAAATCAATTTTAGAAATTAATGATGAACTTAAAATAAGATCTAACATGTCATCCAACCTAAGTATAAGAAACCTATATTTTATTATGATTTTATTTACTATTATACTATCAATACACATCCTCTAAGTTCCATTTTTTATGAGTTAAAAGAAAGTACATCATAAGGACTAAGACTTTCTTGGATAAAATCCTTCTTTAGAGTTCATCTACTTATCATTTTAACTCTACATGCTTAGATTCATCATATAATGAGGTAAGTTTGGTATTTAAGAACCAAGGATCAAATCTATAACATATTATATATCCTTTAATGGTGGTAGCTCATTAGGTAAGTCATTAGGGATCAAATTAGTGAATTTAGATTATAGATCTAAGACTACACAGGTATGTTGTGATCTTTAGTATCAATAGAGATTTCTCAAAGGTGCAAGAAAAATAGAGAAGTATGTCATTAAACTCTTTAGTTAAACATATAAACCCTAAGGTTGTAATTTAAATTCTCAGATTCATATGTATTATACATATATATATATATATATATATATATATATATATATATTCTTCCTATCATTTGATTGTGATGTAACTATCAACTAAAGTTTTGCATTCATTCCTTAATTTAGTTTTGGTTGAAGTTTAGAATTAGGTTCGTGCAAAGGTGTAGGTTAAATTCTATGAGGGGATGCAATTGTGAATGAATTCTATGAGGGGATGTAATTGACCTCTTTTCAATAGGCTTTATAGAACAACATAATTATTTTCTAATTATGCTTGAATATGTAAGCATTTTCATGCCCATAATGGATCGCATTAAAGTCATAAATCCATGATCTTCCTAATAGGATATGATTTATTTTTATTGAAAGAGCATCACACTAAATTTTATCATTATAGCTACCTATTTTAATTGAAACAAGACATCTATTGGTGATTAGTAGGGACATGTGATTTACCCAGTGACTTTGAATGGTTCTTAGGAGAGGTTTAGTAGTTAGATTGGCTATAGTTATAGCATATGATATAACATTCATAGAATTACATCTATCTATTGCTAGCTTACCTTATATAGAATATACATTGAGAAAATATTCTTCTCTAGAAGCAATCATGCACCTTATAATTAATATTATATTATCTATATTTAGATCTACTTCATTAGATAAGGGTGTATAATCATGTATCTTCTCAATATCCTCTTCTTCTTTTAAATCTTTTAATTCATCTAGTAACATGATTTTTTTCCCTACATTTATTTTGCATATGGCCCTTCTTACAATATTTAAGGAAACCTATCTCTTTCACATTTTTAGAAGTTGATTAATTGGGGTTTACTTTAGAGGGGTTGTTCGATGTAGAAAGATTAGGTCTAATGATAGGCTTTTGAGGTTAAGATGTAGACTACTATTTAGAAGATATTTAAGCTTTTATTTTGGATGATTCAACTTTCTTATGCTTTTCTAGGAGTAAAGCATAATGATAGGCATCTTCTAAAGTCTAGAGATCATAAAGCTCTTTCTCATTTCTAATATCTCTTTTAATCCATTAATAAACTTGTTAGCTATTTGCACTCTTGATCAATGCATTAAGTTCTAGCTATTAAGTCCTCAAATATGTTCATATACTCCATCACTAACATGGTTCCTTGTTTAAGAGTAGTCAATTATTCTAGTCTTTTATCATAATTTCTATGGTAGTATTTTTCCTTATGATTTCTTTCATTTCTACCCAAGTCATAAGATTTCTATTGTATCTCTCTTATTTAGCTAAAATATTATTCCAATAGATCTTTGTAAGACTAGCAAGTTTCATTTTAGCAAATATTGTTTGTTGGTAATCATCCAAATGATACTAATAAAAAAAAGTCATCCACCAAAAAAAAATATTAGGATCATGAACACCATCATATGTTGGGGATTTTATCTTCACTTATTTTATTTGTTTTGTGTGCTTCAAGGATCCTAAGTTGGTCTTGTCTAAGGAGGTTCCTTAGGTTTGGCCTTTTGTAAGATACTCATCTATAGGAAGTTTAATGAATTTACCTAAGCGGGTTATATTTAGTGGGGTTTGAAGGCTAGTACTCATGATTTGAATTTGTGTAGTGAGATTCATTAGTAAGTATTCTACATTAGTGAATTTCTCTTCACTCATGAAAATTTCATCTACACTTCTAGTTAAGTCTTCTAATTGGTCTAAACTAATAGATTTAGATGCATGATGCTAACACCAAAGATGCAATATGATACTCCAAATGATGATTGTAAATAAAACAATGGTGAATGAAGCTTAACGGATAAAATAAGATGCATAATTTTAAAATTACTAGCCCTCAATAAGCACAAAGGAACACATGGATACTACAAAATCTAAAACACACTTAAAAAAAAATAATAAAATATTTAAAGATATGATTTTGATTTTTTTATGTAGTATTTAAGTAGGCTATTTAGTTAACTATCCCTGTCACTCAAGTATGATGGCTTGTGGTGAAGTTAAGTAGGGGAAAGGCTAGACATTATAAGTAGAGAAAATTAGTTTATAATAATATAAATATTCATAAAACTTTCTATCCCTTATATTTAGTATGTGTTTCAAAGTGAAATCATTAATTCTATAAAGACAATTACACACAATCTAAAGTATAGAACTAACCTTGCTTGGATTTGATATGGATTATCTACAAACACATTCTCCATGCCTGAAAATCATGGGCTTTGATACCAAAATTGATGAAAGTTGATTGAGTGTAGGATGTCATAGCATTTATGGAGAAAGGGATTCTTCTACTTACAAAAGTAGAAGAGAGATGAAGGTCTTCCACTCACCAAAGTGAAAGAAGTTAGAAGTTTACCCACCTAAGTATAATGATAATGAGAGATCATCAAATTTCCCAAACGACCACCATTAAGCTCCAACCAAAGAGTATTCACTCCAAATGTCACACATAAAGTCAAAAGTTTTTCATTAAATTATAATAGGTGTTTAAATAAGTACAATACTCTAAGGTATGCATTCTTTTGGGGAAACTACCAAAAACTAAAAAAGAAAAGAAAAGTCAAAACAGTCATTTAGGGCTATGGCACCAAGAATCAATGCCACAATGTCATAGTCTAGTGCTATGGTGCCATATCACAACCAAGGCACCAACTTCTTGATCATCACACACTAAAATCTGAGTACAAGTGCTAGACACATATAAAATTAAATACATAAACTCGCATATTTTCAATCACAATAATACAACACTTACATATGATTTAATATACCCATTACTATATAATACAACACATGAAATATAAATTCTCATATAAATTCTACTAAAAGTTTATTGAAGTTCATGCTTTGACTTGTGACCTAGTGATAAGTCCTTTCCTCCTTTAATGGGCTACATCAACTTCTAAACTTGATGAAAGATTGAGCGTAGAGAGTTGGATGTCATAGTAGTTGTGGAGATAAGGATGCTATCACTCATCAAAGTAGAAAGCGATGAAGATCTTTCACTCACCAAAGTGGAAGAAGTAATTTCTACTCACACAAGTAGAATAGTGAGAGACCAGAATCTCTTAGATAGCCGCAAATAAGCTCCAATTAGAGAGTCTTCACTCAAAATGTCACACACAATCCAAAATGTTCTTCATTAGATTATAATAAGTGTTTAAATAAGTACAATACTCTAAGAGATGTGTTTCTTGGGAGAAAACTACCAAAAATTGAAAAAAAGTCATAACGATCATTTCACGATCGCGGTGTGATAAACTAGCATCATAGAACCATAGTCTAGCACCATGGAGCTATTTACTAGTGCCAAGATGCTAACTTCTTAATTCCCATACACTAAATCTATAAGGTACAAGCAAGGTGCTAGACCCACACCTATGAAATTAAATACATAAACTCACATATTTTTAACCATAAATCTAATACAATACTTAGATATGATTAAATATACCCATTATTATATAATTTAACACATGAAACATAAATTCACATATAAAGTCTACTAAAAGTCCACCTAAGTTCATGCTTTGACTTGTGACTTAGTGAGACCATTCCTCCTTTAATGTGATACATCACAATACTTCATCTTTTTTACTCAAGCTACCAATGGCTTTCAAGTAGCATGGTTGAGATTAGTTGAAGTTTTTCTAACAATAATCTCTTCTTCTTTAGTGAGGAATTTGATGGCTACATGATTCAATTCCACCACTTTGAATGTGTTGAGTAGGTCTTCAAGATAGCATTATAAGCAATAGAGGCTTTTACTATGATAAAGTTGACCATGGCCATAAGCTATTTCTTTATCTCTCCTCGGTGGTGGAGTAATTATCCCATCTATTTATGTTCGCTATCCTAAGAAATTATATAGGGCCTCTTATGTGCAGTTTGAAATTCATCTATCTTAACTTAGCAAAGATTGATTTAAAAATAATATTGATTAAGCTCCCTGTCAATTAAAACTTCCCACCGGTAGTTAGTGATCAAGGTTGTCATACCATGATTGCATCATTATAGGGGTTCATAATAGTTGGTTTATCTCTTCCAAAACTCACTAGGACAATGGTTGTAGATGGAGCTTGCATCATGATGGTTAAGTTTACTTCTCTAAACTATAACTTTTCATGATGCCTTGGAAGACACTCCATTGCCCCAAAAGGCATGACCCGTGATATGAAAAATGTGTATAAGTATGCATTTATTGTCATCTTCAATAACTTCTTTATCTTTCTTCTTAAAGAACTCCTTGAGTTTCTCTGCCTTTATTAACTCATCCCTATGCTCTTTAAATGTCAATACTTTTCAATGTCATGGCCATAATCAAAATGATAAGTAATATCTTGATTGGTCATACACTCAATCGACCTTCATAGGTGGCGGGTGATTGAAATTTTCTTTGAACTACCTCTAATAATTCAATCATTGGCACTATGAGTGGAGTCATTATAGTAGGTTGTGTATATTCCCAAATATCGAGTTATCGATTTCTAAAGCCTAACCGTACATCTAGTAGCCTCTTCTTATCCATCCCATCATAATCACTATGAAGGTCTTTTAGCAAGTCTTTAGTTCTAGCTAGTGAGACTGCTTGAACCACTTCATTATACTCTTCAACATTTACATTGTTGTTTACTAACTCTAGTAATTGGTGAGTTTCTTAAGTTGTTGGAGTCATAAGGGAGATCTGAAGGGCCCCTCCTTCAAACTTTGAATTAGTGCTACTTTGGAGACTACAAGTTCTAAGTCTTTAAGTTCCAACATTTCTCATTGGAAGTAGGTAATGAACTTCCTTAAGGACTTGCTAGGTTCTCATCATTTGTAGGAGAGCTTGTGAACACTTTAGTGGCTTCTAGGTGGTAGTAAATTATGTAGCTTGGCATCCTTTTAAAGTTAGCAAATGATATTATTACTCCTAGAGGTGTGAGAACCACCTAAGGGCGACTCATTAAAAGTGGTGAAGAAAAATTAGCATTCATCACATCATCCAAGTTTAGTTGTGATGTGGTTAACTCAAAATATGTCATATGATTTGTTGGATCTTCAACCTTTGTATAATTCAAGATGCAGATATTGAACCTATGAAGAGGGCACACTTCAATGATCTTCATAAAGAAAGCATTAGTTAATTGTGGTTGCTTTCTTGGCACATCTTCTTTTCACTTGTGCCATAGGATTATTCATCAAAGTTAGGAATCTTAGATGGATAAGAGTTGGGGATCTTAGATGGATTTCTTCATTCTCAATGAGCTTAATGAATGGCCAATCTAGTAAATCCTTCTTTTCTTTCACTCTAGGTTCTTTATAGTATGGTTTCCCTATGGTTGTCTACACAAGGTGAGTGATTTTGCCTTCCATGTCTCCATATAATACTATGTTGTGTGAATTATTGGCTCCATGTCCATTGAGCGATCTCATGTTAAGAGTCATACCTTGTTTTGTATCTAATTTTTGGTTCTAAATCTCATCCATGCTCATGACACCTAAAAGGATGTTGAAATTAAATCTATTTATAGATGGAGAAGGTACCTTTTAGATACTTAAGTAAGGTTAGATAAAAATATTGTAAATTAAAAGATAAAAAAGTAATGAAGTGCAAGAGAAATAATAATCTTTAATATTTAAGAACAAAGTACAAAGACCAAGGAGCCTAGAGAGAGAGCCAAAACAAATCCCCATATTAGAGAGGAACTCCCCTTTGTAACACTAAAGGGTGCTATATAAATAAAGTACATATAAGATACATTGAGTACAAGAAAATGCTTTCCTAGGCTAGTAGTTGGTATACATGTGGTGGGTATACATCCAATAGATAGTAGGTGAATGTAGCTCATCATTACACAAGTATGTGAACATGGATTAAGCTAAGAAGAGTACCTCATTGCTTTAAGTATTCACTTACTATTGGTGAGTTAATTCATACCTTATTCTATAGGTCATTATTCTCTAAGTCCTTAACACATTGGTTCACTTGATCTTTCTCTTATTGGGCACACCTTCTATCGAGTATACTTATTCTAGTTTCCTTTGTTATTGAGTATCCTTTAGACTCATCATGTTGAATGGGCATGCTTTACATTGTGTATGTAACTATAATGCAAATATATTTACAAAAGAATTACCAAGTACTCAACACAATTAACATTTTAATTTTATTGGCATATATCTAAGGTATTAATCTACAAGGAGGTGGACATTGAGCGGGGTGTTAGTAAATGGTCAATTTCCACACCCCTATAGCTATGTTAGACTAATTCAAAACATCGATAGATTTGTGATCATATACATTGAATAAGATCATTGGATCATCTTTGGAATCAAGACATGAGGGGTTTAGGGAATGTTCCCAGATGCAAGGCTGGGTTGGTAACCCAAGTAAGGGTTCTAGGGCAATGCCTTAGAGCGGGGTTTGGAGCGACAACTCCAATGGTGGGATCCAAAGATTGCTAAAAAAGCCCCAACCTTGAAGATATAACCTATATATAATTTGATCTCAATTATAATGAAAAGATGTGAAAGGATAACCATCCACCATTTTTGATAACCATAAACCATTATCCATGATAGTCACCAATCACCACCATCATCCTTGATAGTTGCTAGCCACCATCTTTCACAACCTGTTAGCTTTTCCTTGATAGATAATAGTTGTAAATGGACTCAAAAAAAGTTGAAAAAATCTATAGTTAGTATCCATCCCTTCATCAATTTATATAGTTGAGTTTCCTCCTATAGTCCCTTAGATCTCATTCTCTTCTTTACAAGTCCTATAGCCATTGAAGCTCTTCTATGGGTGCAAGAATAGGGACATCTATTGTTTCAATTCCATTTGTGTTGATCATTAATAAACTTTTATAAAATCTATATTATTTTTTTCTTACATAAAACACTAAACATGTAGCTTTCAAGTTGTAAGGTTAACACATTTCATAGGTTATCCACTACAAGGAGTTAGGACTAGGAGTACAATTAAAAAAAGTTTATTTGTTAATATTTTCTCACATTAAGCTTATAAGTATTGATGGAACATTATCAAATAAGTTTTTAGTAAGAGTAATGCAAAAAAATTGAGCCAATTTATTAAGAATGATGTTCAAAATATAATGCATAGGCCAAGTGATTAGCATGTAATAAGAAATTAGTGGAATTATAAGAATAAGTCAGATAAACAAGGGAATTTTAAAGAATGAAGTCAAGTTGGTAGCAAGAGGTACAATCAAATTGAATGAATATACTTTGGAGAATCTTATATACTTATAGCAAGATTAGAAGCTATTAGACTTATGTTAGCATTTAATTTTATGAAAGATTAAGATCACATTGAATATAAGTAAAAATATATATTTTTAATATGATTGATTATAGACAAAAATGTTTATGTATAATAACCTCCAAGATTTTTTAACCAATTATATCCATATCATGTGTTCTAGCTAAAATAGTACTTTATGAACTTATTCAAGATCTTAGAATGAGGTATGAAAGGTTGAGAACTTTTTTTTAATAGTTTTGAATTTTAATGAGTGTAAAGTAGATACCATATTATCCATTAAAAGAATAGAGGTGATATGATAGTGACACATCTATATATGGATGGCATTTTATTTGTAGCCACAAAGACTCATTCTATCATAAATTTATAACAACAATGAGTAAAATGTTTAAGATAAATTTAATGAAAGAACTCACATACTCTCTATTTATAGGTTAAAAAGGTAAAGTTTTCATATCACAAACTAAATTCATCATTAATTTGATTATATAATCTAAAAGGATACAAGGTTACGGGTCTAGAAATATCACTATAAGCCTATTAACTAAGTTAGATAAAGATGTAAATGACAAGTAAATAAATTCGTAGTTATCTAAAGGAATTTCAAGATTTATTTTCTTTGTCGGATATCATATAGAACAAATATTATGTTTGTAGTTAGACTATAAGCTAGATTTTAAGTATACCCTATAGATTCTTATCTAATAGTGGTGAAGAGGATTTTAGATACTTTATTAGTTCAAAAAACTAGGGTATCATACCCTAATAATGAGTTTCATATGGCTTGTGGGTTATTTTAATACTAAATATGCAAGGCATTTAGTTAATTTAAAGACTACTTTAAATAATTTTAGATCTTAAAACTTTCACTTATACATAATATGAAATAAAACTATATTTGTATCCATTAAAAGGCTAATATGTCCCTATAATTAGTTATGTTGAACAAGTAATCTAGACTAGCATTAGATCAAGGATAATGGATGTAAATTTGACCACAATTTGATGAAATCCAATAGCATAAGTGCAAGAAAGCAATGAAAACCACTACAAATCGCTCAAGAACAACCTATATAAAGATTTAACATCACTTCATTTGAAATCTCACATAGTATGTGGTGATATATTCATGGAGTTTATTAGTGAAAATCATCAACTTACTAATATCTTCATAAAACCATTTATAGAAGATTTGATTCTTTTATATGATGCTTGGAAATACTAAATCCCTCACTTTAAATATTAACTTTTGACCAAATGCAAAAAATTATAGTTAAGAAGGTACATAAGTATGAAGTAATAAGAACCATAGAATAGATCATGCTTTTGTGTCATGTTTTATATTAAAAAATAATATTTTATGAATTTTATTATTGTTTATATTTTTTATGGTTTCATGACTTATTCCATTGTGTTATTTTTGTATCAATTGGCACATAGTTTGTCATCACATATATTACAACTAGTGAAAATTTTTTTATATGGTTTTTATGTTTAAAAACTAATATTTTAATTTACCATTTAATTTATAAAATGATTATATTTAAGAAGTTTGATATCCAAGCTATCATACAATGAAAAGTTTCTTAATATATATTTATCATCACAAAACTAAAAATAGATCACATGAGCCCATCAGCCTTTTGGATTTTTCATGATATAAAATCACACTAAAAAACTTAGAATTGATCCTAATAATGGAAAATACATAATTACCTATTTTAATTTACCATTTCATAGCAATTGGCATGCTAAAATTACTACTAGTGCCATTTTTTAAGTACTTGCAGTGAATAGGTATTCCATCATAATATATCAAGCACTTGAAAACCTTTAAAAAAAACATTGAAGAGGAAAAGTGCTTTTCTTGGTAAAATTATCCATTAATATTTTTGTGTTGTTAAATGCTCAATTTCTTCACGTAAGAGTTCATTCATGTGTAAGAACTTTTTTTCTAATATGTTTTTTATTATATACATTAATTAGATTTTTTTAATTTCATTTAAGTGATCTAATAAAGAACATTATGGGAAGGTATCATTTCTAAAGACTTTATGAATTTATTTTAGTAGAAGGAGCCTATCTCAAAGAGAACATCAATGTAAAGGCTTTTCATCCTAATGAAGTAGTATTGATTTATGTTTATTATAAGTTGTGAAAATCTTAGGGTAGGATAAGATTGAACCACATAAAAATCATTGCTTATTTGTATGATTTTTTATATTTTTATTTATTATTGCACCATAGTTTTGTTTCTTTTATATCAAGGAACATCATGAACTGAAAATAATTTGAAATATTAAATAAGCCTAATTCACTCCCATCTTTGGTAAGTTTTAAACCATCATACAAGAACTTAGAGAAAGAAAATTAATGACCTTCCCAATAGAATAGCCAAAAGACCTAGAATGTTGAACATATTAATTGGTCAAATCCATTACAAAACTTATTTAATAAAGACCAATCACTTAAAATTCCATCATATAAAATATTTTCAATAAAAAAAATATCATAATAAAGTATATTATAAGGCCTATGGAAAAAAGGCATTATAACCATTGATACTAGCGTAGAAGTGCAATTATAACTTATTTATCCTTGTGTTTAATAAGATACATCAGAGAATAATCAAATTACTTATGGCTTAGACAATACTAAAATGTATTACCCAAATAAAAAAATTATTATTTTAGGTAAAATTGGATTCTTTCCACCAATATCATAAATATTTATTTGACATACATAATTTCACGTGATATTTTATCCTCTTATCTTTCATGATCTTGAATTGACTAACATTAATCTCTTTTCTTGTTTTCTAACATTTATAATTTATGAAGATAAGGTATAATAATTACTTAAATAGTCACCTTGGCTTAACCACGCAATCAACTTATCTATCCAACTCAAAGTGATAGATGCTTACTTAATTTATGTTGCAATATTTAGCCAATTACTCTTATCCAACTTTGTGAACATCATTAATGTTCTTCATTTATAAATAAAGTTCCATATTTTAGGTGATAAAAAATATTAATGGGAAACTAATCATTTGTTCAACCATATTACCTCCAACAATTCAAATGAAGGACTACCATCATTATAGATGACTCTAGAAAATATTTTCATTTTAATAATTAGCATTGAGAAGTCATAAAATAGATGTGGATATTTTCAATGAATTATTTAGCTTTCATGGCTCCTCAAACAACTTATCTTTATTTCTATAAAAGTAATTCAAAAGAAATCTAATCACATTGTTAACCCATTTGATTAATAGATATTATATGGATTAATTTACACTACTAAATCATTGACAAAACTATATTTATTCAATTATTTATATGATAAAATCCTATAATTAACCATAACTACTAAAATAACTAAAATATTATCTTCATATCAAGACTTCCAAGGAAGTTCAAGCCTTCCAATAAGTACAAACTTAGCTTTAGAAAGAAATTATGTTTTTATCTCATTAGAATTGTTGGCAATAATTTTCATTCAACTCTCCTTCACCTAAATTAGTTTAATCTATGGTTATTAGGTATCAAATTCACTTATATCATTTAGACATGGTTACATTATTTGCAAATTACTTGTTTTCTTTTGATAGGTATTAAATACACCAACTCCATTTAGGCCCTATACTTAAGACTTATAATTCGTATCTTAATCAACCTTAGTATAATAAGCAAAGTTAGATTTTGTCAATTTAAAATCATCCTTTTCTATGATGTATTTTGTAATAAACATGAGTTAAATCTCATTATAATCAAAACATTATTTTTATTTGGTCTAAGTTGACCTAAGCTTAGTTAGACTCAAACCTCGACTAATCAAACCTTAAGATTATTCTTAATTTAATTAGTTGGCCAATAATCACCATAGGTTAATTAAGACTACCTTGATTGACCATGACTAAATATGTCACATTCAAGCCCACCAAAGCTAACCTTGAGCTAATGATCAAAATAAAGTTGCACAAACGCTTGTATGTTTAAACATTTTTAAATTATCTTAATCTTTAAAAGGATGTGAGGCAATTTTTAATGATCAAGATAGACTTAAATTGTTTTTTTCTTGCCTTCATTGGATTTCCACTTTCCTTCTCCTCTTAGATAGTTGGCTTTCACTCATCAAGGCATGATTTTGGTAATTTTATATGGGGAAAATCTATAAGTATAAATCAAATCAACTTCAAATATCCAAATGTGGTTTAGTCAATAAGGAATAGTGATGTGGTTTTTAGGTAATTATACATGAATTTAATATAACTTATATACAAATATGATGATAATCTACATGCAATGTAATTTTCAATTATTTTGTTTATGTTTGAGTTGTTATGACTAGCTATCAATAAAAATAATTTTTTTTTTTTGAGTGTTTGCTTCTACAATGTACCGATACTTTATTAGAAAGAGTTATGCTGTGTTAGATATTTGACATATATAGAAAAGCATGTGGCATATATTTGGCATGTGTTAAAACACACTTGTGACATGTCCAATTTAAAATAAAAAATAAAAATACATTTAAATACATGTATCGGACATATGTGACTTGAATAATTATCTTCAAATTTTATAAATATTAACTAAATATATAATTACATATTAAATTTTATAATTTATATTATATCAAATAACTTATATTTATTTTTATATGCAATTCTCGAGATTTATTTTATATGTTTTAAAGATATTATTAGGATTTGATGAATTATTATTTATTATTATAATTATTAATTTTATAATATTTTACTACCATGATTTATGTACAATATGTTAATTTTCCATTTATTTTCTTATATCATTAAATATCAATATTTTTTATTCTTATAACAAGAAACTTTGGTGACTTAATGTTTATATAATTTATTTGATTATTACATATTATTTTAAAATTTATAGATTATATAAATTATAAATTTATAATATTTTGTTAAATGTATATTTTTGTTCTATAGACAAGTCTTCTATCCATGTCATTTCAAATTCACCTCCTTGTGTTTGTATCAATTTACAAATTCTTTGAAGGTTTTTTTCTTCCCCTTACTACCAAATTGTTCATCATTGAAGAAAGAAAAAAAAAGGCAAGATTAATGCACTATTAATAATATTAGCAATAGAAATATGCCAAAAAAAATTTACTTTAATAAATGAGGTGATGGGATGACTAAAACATAAGCATTCTGAAAAGTTTGCATCATTTAGTTTCACTTGCATAACCTCCAAATCAAGCTCTAATAATAATTGATGAAGTGATGATGTAATCTTGAAGGGTGAAACTTGAATAACTTAATCGTCATAAAACTATATAAAATATTTTAAATCACATCTTACTATCTTTTCAAGATGAAACACCTACAATAAAGGCTTTGAGAAATAATAATTTGATTCAATTTGTATAATGAAAGTTACAACTATATATAACCGTAAGAAGAGAAATGGATGGTTGATCTTTGTGTAGGTAGTTATGGATGAATAGTGAGATGCAAGGTGTTGTTACAACCCATGTGATTTGTTGTGGAGTGTAATAGACCCCGGTTGACTTATCCTTGGATGAGACAAGATTGAATGCTAAGAGTTGGAATCTTGAGGAATGAGGGGTTTGGTGAGTAAATTAGAGTGGTGAATGTAACAAACTGTATGGTCTTTGAGCAATGACCGATGAAGTGGTAATTTAGCTCAACATGCTTCATAATGTATGTTGAATAGGTTAAAGAAGGTAGGTAGCTTGATATTGTCACACTAAATAGTAGGAGTTGAGGTGTGCTGATAACCAATATCCGTAAGAGGTGTATTATCCAAAGAACTTAACTGCATTTGCAAGAGCTTTATACTATGCTTCTGCTAGACTGTAATAATAGTAGGTTGCTCAAGACCAAGAGATGAGATTTGGACGAAGAAAATGTAGTAGCCACCGTGGACTTGCGATCATCAAGACAGTTGGCCTACCAACACCAGTAAGCCCGGATAAAGGGGTGAGGAAGAGGTTGATGTTGAAGACCATAGTGAATGGTATGCTTGATAGTGCAAAATTCTTTTATAGCATTCCAATGTTGAAGGGGTTAGTAAATTGGGAAACTTTATTAACAGAATTCAAGGTATGGGTGAGTGACTAATATGTATTGCAATGCTCGACAATGTCGCGATAATTAGTGGGGTCGTAAGGGAGTACCGATGGTTTTGGAGAGTTTCCAAGAAGAGGACATGGGGTTGGAGGTAGGTTTACAACCAAATATATATGTTTGTTTCAAAAGATCAACAATGTAAGTGGTTTGGGATAGGTGTAATCCTTTTGTGGTGTTGGTAATGATAATGCGAGAAAATGATGTAAAGGTCCCATATCTTTAATAAAGAATGTGTGGAGAAATGAATGTAAAGTTGTGGGGTTATTTCTAATAATGATTAGGTCATCAACATAGATAAGGAGGTCAAGTGTTATCTGCTAGTAAAGAGGATAAAAAGAGAATTATCGCCAGAGGTTTTGTGAAAGTTATGATAGAGCAAAAAAGATGATAATTTAAGGAACCGTGCGGGGTGATTATTATAGACAATAGAGAGCTTTTTGTAGTTTACATACATGATTGGGATAATGTGGATCTATGAAGCATTGTGGTTGTTTCATATAAATGTCTTCTGTGAGATCACCATTCTAAAAGCATTATCAAAGTCTAGTTTCCTTATAGGCCGAGTGAGTAATGATAATGTTGAGAATAATCCCAATAGTAAAATGGTTTAACCACAAGACTAAAAGTTTCATCATAATCAGTACTTCAATTTGAGTGAATCTACAAGTGTGCTTTGTAGTGATCGATTTACCATAAGTTTGTGTTTAATGCGATGGAGCCATTTGCAAGAGATAACATTCATGTTGGGGTTATGAGGACAAGGGTCCATGTATGATTGTGGAAAAGTGAATTAAATTCTATTTCCATTGCTTTGAGCCATAGTGGATGGGATTTTGAGTATGGAGTTGGAAGTGAGAGAGGTGGTGAGGGGTAAGGTGGATATTTGGTAGAGTGAAAATATTTTTATTTTATGGACCCAATTTTGTACCGCAGAATGGATGGTTGGTAGTAAAAGGAGTATTTGTTCTAGAGGATGTCAGTATGTAGGGATGATTGTCTAAAGGTGTGGTAGTAGCAATTGGAGATGGGGATTTTGTTTGGGTGTTGGGAATAGTGATGAGATTGGGGAGGGTGATAGTAGTGAGAGAGGTATTGGTTAGAGATTATAGGGTGGGAAAAGTGGATTCATCAAGTTAAACATGGATTGATAAATGTATATATATATATATATATATATATATATATATATATATATATATATATATATATATATATATATATATATATTTGCAAGGTGGAAAGATCCTTATAGAGATAGGCATTGTGGTTTCCACTATAACCAAGAAAGACATAAGGTTTAGATCGATTTTTTAATTTATGATGTGTATAAGGGTGAAGCCAAGGAAAATAAAACAACCAAAATGTAGCTTAGTATGTCGGGTGTTGTTTTATGAAGTAATTAGAAAGGAGAAGAGTGATGAAGAATAATGAGGGTTGATTGTTGATAAGATAATTTTCCATGTGGAAGGCATAAGGCCAATATGATAGGAAAGGAAGGATTTGTGTAGAAAGAAACCAAGTTCTACAATATGACGATGCTTTTCGTTCACAATCCGTTTTGAGGGGTATAAGGTGTTGAAAGCGATGATGAATGCCATGAGTTTGAAGAATAGGTGTAAATTTTACATATTCTCCACCCACGATTAGAATTATTGTATCTTTAGAGTGAACAAATTTTTAACATGTAATTTGAATTGTAGGAAAACATCAAGAGCATCGATTTATATTTAAGTGGGTAAAACTAGCAAAATGGGTGTAGCAACAATAAAGATGATGTAATATATTTTATTATTTACATCGAGAAATGGGAGCAGTCCCCAAATATCGAAACAATAAGTTGGAGTGGTTTGGTGTAGTGATTTGTTATAGAAGGCATCGGTAGGCCGAGCTCTTGATTGTTGGCAAGCATAGAATATAGGATTGAATGATTTAGTTATCGTTGGCAAATGGTGCGGCAAATGAGATGCTAAAGGGTGTCTATCGTAGGATGCCCCAATCTTTCATGCCAACCAGAGGTGAGGTGCGGCAGTGGAGACAATACGCTTCAATGAAGTTAGAATGATTGGGAATTTGTAGAGTTCAATGTCAAGTGTTCCCGAAGGAGTTCGGTCTTTGTTTTGAGATCCTTCACAACACAATAGTAGGGGTTAAATTCAATAAACATATTATTGTCATTTGTAAAATGGTCGATAAGAGATTGCGAATAATAGAAGGAACATGGAGAATGTTAGTTAGATGTAATGTAGCGACGGTGAAGGAGAAGGAGAGGAACTAGTATGTAAGATAGGTAAATCTATACCATTGCCAACACAGTGTTTGAACCCATGTAGGGTGTATGAAGAGAGAGGTTTTGTAGATCTACAATAACATGATGTGATGCTCGAATTTGGGAACTAGGCATCGATTACTTTCTTTGAATTGTGGTATTAATAGTTGGTACGCTAGGAGGGTAAGTAGAAAAATTCTAGCGATGGTAGCGGTTGAGAGCTATATGGCCAATGCGATTACAAGCTTAGCGATAGTGGAATTTCTTCCTTGAGAGAAAAAGCATCCATGACCTCTATTAAGGCGAGCACTATATGAAGGAGGGAGTGATGGTTCGAGGGTGGTGTAGGTGTTGAATCTTGGATGGAATTTGAGAGGGGTGGAGTTTCATTTATGATATAATGTTGTGTATATAGTAACTTCGTGATTAAGGAGTAATCCACATAGTTCGTCGATGGAGATGGGCTCTAGTCGAGTAGTAATTGCATAGCCAAGGAAAAATAATCAGGACAAGGGATGATAAAATACTAAGAATCAATTATTGATCGGTTTGAGGAGATCCATCAAGAGCTAAGTTGTGAAATATATTTGAATTGTTGTAAAAAATCAATCATAGTAAGAGATCCTTTTTTGAAGGTGCGCGGTTGTAGCTCAAAATGTTGTAGATGAACACGAGAAGTGGAGGCATAAATTGTAGCAAAGGTTTCATGTCCAATAACTTGAGCAAAAATTGATTCACGAGGGTAGAGAAAATCCGAGGATTAGTTGATCTTGGAAGCGGGATGTATAAATTGGATTTACTTCATTGGAGTTATGTAAAATAGGGGAAGGAGGTGGTAATGTTCCATCCACATTTTGAGAAGATTATGGGCTCAAAAATAGGAAGAAACTAGGATCTCCATAAAATGTAATTAGTCTTGTCAAGTTTCACTGGAGGAGATGGTGTATTATGGCGGGAACAAGTGTTTGCCACTGTTTCCGTGTAGATAGTGGTGAGGTTTGGTGCTTGCGGAGGAGGTTGGGGAAGCCATAGATTAGGACCCTCACATGCGATACCATGTTAAATCACATCCTTCTTTCTTTCTTGAAGATGAAACACCTATAATAAAGACTTGAAGCAGAAATAATAATTTAATTTAATTTGTATAATGAAATTTACAACTATATATAGCGAGAAGAAGAGAAATGGATGGTTGATCTATATGTAGGTAGTTATGGATGAACAAGCGAGATGCAAACAGGTTATTCTGACCCATGATTTGTTGTGGAGTGCAATAAAATGTAACCAAATAACTACTTCATCTTTACTAAAAGATGTGCATCACTCTGTCTTGTCCAAGGAAAATATAACAATATTTTACTAAATTAAATGTGAAAGCAAAGAGAGTAATCTCACTTATATTTTAAAATGTAATGCCCTACAAGCTAGAATTCCTTAACTATTATAAGATTTATATTATGAAATTCTTGAGAGCTACAAAAATAGTAACAATTATTTATTTACTTAAAGAATTATAAATTTAAAAATATAAATCATCATCTATCATATTAAGTCAATAACCAAGGCTACATGTTGAAGCTTATATTTTCTCTAAGATGCCACTTTTTCTCTCCTTTCTTATCCTAAACATTAGTTTATGTTCCCTTAGGACATAATTTTGGGGATTACACATGAGAAGCTGAATATAATTTAAATCAACTTGTAACCTCCTAATCGAATCAAAAGTTAATTAATTATAATGATATGGCTTGTCTCATCATCAATCTTAATATGATATAAATTACATGTAAATTTATAATAATATGCATTTAAAATTCATTTTACTTTTGCATATTTTCTAATAAAAGAAAGCAATAATAATATGATAGTAAACTTATATCATAATAATAAGCTTCTTTACTTAAGTCATGCAATGTTCTGCATTTAAACTAGAGTATTTTCATATAATATTTTTAGAGAAAGCCATCCATATAAACATATTAATGAATTTCGTGTTTATCAACTCTTATTATTTTAACATATGCATTGCATTATGATGATCCCCAAAATTTCAGATTATTAAGGAACTATGATATTAAAATAAAATAACAAATTATTAAAATGGATCTCTTCTAAGCAACGAATAAAGTGCATAGGATTCTGACATTCATGACTAGAACACCATTTTAAAATATTTCAATATGCTATTTTCTGCGCATTAAAGAAGTATTTTCAAATGATAAAATTCTAGGATAGATAGAATTTGAAAGTTCCGTTGAATGTCTCATGCATTCGCTAAACACCATTATAAATATTTGCTACAAACTAGTATGGACCTTCACCACCGACGACTAGCGATGTTTACTAAACACCATTGTATTCAATGCTCAATGTTGATGTTCGTCAACATTTGCCAGCAACGTTATGGATATTTGGAATCAGGCAACAATGGCATTCACTGTTTGCTGTCCCTTGACTTCGACTAATAATTATGCTCCTCGCCTCATTTTAAAATATTGTTCATCTTATTAAGATCACTTAAACAGTTTAAGACTCATAATCCCAACTTTAGAAGCAATATAGTAGTGAAAAACATTATAATTTAAAGTCAATATGTTATAGTTACTTTATGGATTTTATATATTTTTGGATTTTACAAATAAAAAATATTCGCCGAACTATGATCTACTTATATTCGTCAAAATTATTTTAGCATATTTATTTCAATTGTGATTATTTATTAAATTATTTTGATTTTATAAATGATTATTTTATTTCAATCAATTATAATTACAATCATTTAATATTTTTATTTAGAAAGATTTATATAAATACAATATAATTTTTATACATTTATATATCCATCACTTAAAGTTTGATATTTACATATGTAATATTTTTTTTACATATAAAGATATATTTCACACAAAAGTATATTATAATCATATTTTCATGTGATATTAATAATTTTGATGTTATTAATATAAATATAAAGTTTAACTATTTGATATATATATAAATATATAAAAATATATATCATATCAAAACATCTTCAATCTATCTAATAAAAAATTTTACATACATACATACATACAGTGTGTGTGTGCATATATATATATATATATATATATATATATAATCTTATATTAGGTAGATTGAAGATGCTTTGAAATTATCTCTTTTTTTAAGAATTGACTTCAAGTCAATCTTGGGATTGCCCTATTTCCTCGCATTCCCATTACAAATAGAAATTCTTTTAAAATAAGTATGGTTTAAAATATAATTAATAATTTAAGTATTAAAAAAATATTTAGATATAGGTATAGTCACCGTTTAATAAGCGACTTGCCAAGTCGAATCTAACTGGTGTTAATGCCTCATTAACAGGACTTGCTTAGTTATGAAAATGGAGCCGACCCACCCCCTAGTTGAAAACAGCCTCACCAACATCTGGTAGCCACCTCCCTCATTTAGATCGTGGGCCTCTCTTTATTTATTAAAGGCCGGATAGATCCTCCTACCACATATTATCATAGAGCACCTATAGAGCAAGTAAATGTGAGTAATTACAATAATATTTTGATACTTTCAATATGTTGGTTACATAACCGAGGCTAATTTCTACTCTTGTATTTTATGCGAGCACTTTTTTGGCTCAGACATCTTCTAGTCATGCTTTGGTCGTGCGGTGATCATGAGTTACAATTATGTAAATAATATGAGAAGCTCTACTGGGATATGAGGTTAGATGCATATTAGTGACACCGTTATCGAAAGTCTCCAGAGAGTGTCTCATAGGAGGAGATTTCTACCCAAATGACAAAGCTCTATGTCTTGGGTATCGGACCATCTACATTTCGATCCGGTCCATCCACATATCAACCTAGTTTTCTATCACAACCTCCGTTGTTTACCCTATCACGGACTATCCTACTCGCACATCCGGACGGATCGACACTATATGTTGATATACCATAGGTTCATGAAGAACCCGCATTGGAGGGTCACCATCGGTTGTGTGATCGTCGCCATGTGCACCTAATCGATATGAACTGCGTGCATTTCACGCAGATAACCCTAGAGACGATAGCTTTATAGGATAGTGTTACTTATGTGTCTCGAGTACATGTATTTATTTTTTTGCTATCTATCAAATGGTTTAATTTTTGGTCATACGGTTTATTATTTTGCTATCTGGAGCACATGTGTCTCGTAATCATTTATCGATTGCTTCATATTTATTCTTCTTTATTTTTCATCTCGATTCTTAACAATAGACCCTAAACTTTAATAAAAAAACTATAATAATATTCATCTAGTTCATAGGATGTAATGACTTTCATTTTAGTATATTTACAATCACAAATATAAATAAAGTGTAATTTTAAACTCATAAGATCTAGTAGTGAGTTCTAATATTGGAGATTAAGCAATTAAAATGAGTGACCATTTTAGATATCTTTTATTGATTGTTTAAACTTTAATAAAACTATAATATTATTCATCTAGTTCATGGAATGTAACAGCTTTCATTTTAGTATATTTACAATCACATATATAAATAAATGTATTTTAAATTCATAAGATATAGTAGTGGAGTTCTAATATTCAAGATCAAGCAATTAAAATGAGTGAACATTTTAGATATATTTTATTGATTATTTACAATGATGGGTGAGAGAGATTGGTCGAAATTATTATTAAAATTCAATCTGGCCAAGAAAAAAGCAGCAAAAAAATTAAATGTTTAACATATGAGGTACCTTTTAGAATGAGAGGCTTTATATATGTTTTTTGGAGTTTCAATGACTGATAATATTGGAACCCGTGATTTAACGGTTGGTAAAATACTTTTAAAAAATGATTACAGTCGCCCATTTAACGACATATAATTTCACAAGTCACCCATTTAAGAACTAGCTAGTTACTTAAACGGCGACAAGTCGACTGACGCAAGTAAGTCACCCATTTATCTATATCTAAATTTTTTAAATTAATAATTATATTTTAAATCATATTTATTTTAAAAATTTTGTCCAATAAATATCAAGTGGTAGCATCCCTCAAAAGTGCAAGGATTTCAGCCATGTTCGCCTTGTTCCTCACCTTCATCGCGGTCGGTCAAGCACACGTAGGCGTCGCTGGAAAAACAGATGCCTTTACTAAGATCCCCGTCGGCTCCTCCCTCCATGCTGACTCTAGCGGCCCAAGCTCTTGGCTCTCCTCCTTCGGGCCGCTTCGCCTTCGGATTCTACCTAGAAGACCAGGGGTTCAACATCGGCATAAATATGTACGTCTCCCCTGTGGCTGAACCCTTAGTGATATGCACAGCGGCAGGAGAGCAAGGCATCAAGCCCTTCTCTAAGGACGCAGTCCTATCCTTCACTCAAGAAGGGTTTCTTCTCATGCCATGTAAAGGAGCTAATAAGACCATAAACCTCATCAAATTCAACAGTACGGAGTCCCCGGCGCTGCCATGCTTGACAGTGGCAACTTCGTCTACGACACTAACCGTTCAATTCCCACGAAGTATCCATTTTGGTCGGGAGTGACGTCAAAGGCAACTGTTGTCTCACTTGGCAGAGTTTCAATAACCCGACGGATACAATGATGGGCGGTCAGCAGTGAGAATATACGCACGGTGCGGAGTCCGCATCACAGCCCTCTTTTTTTTTTTTTTTTTTTTTTAAAATGAGACAATCTCATCCGGAGTCCGCACGTAATATTTTTCGTCAGCAGCTGATCTGTGGCACGACCACATCTCCCGTCAGAGCACCACCGATCATTCATTTTACATGCCCTCTACGCAGTGTGACGCCAACCTAGTCCTTTACGCGGTAAAGAAGATTATTAATTCGGTTGGTAATACAACTACAGGTAATCAATGTGTTTTAAGGTCATTTTATCATCCCTGTTTCTCCATCAAGAAAGATTTAGAAAAAAAATTGCGATTGTGAACAGAATCAAAACCTAGTTGGGCCTCGCAGACCTATGGAAAGGAATACACAAAATTGGTCGTTGGCGAAGGTGGCCGTCTCTTCCTCAGCATACCTAACGGAGATTCTCAATACAATCTGTCACAGTATAACCCCAAAGATAACCAAGCAAAAATGCTCTACCGTGCGACGCTAGCGCCAAATAAATTCTTCCGGGTGTTTGAGCTGAATTTAGTCACCAACACGTCCACTGTATTATACGAGATTCCGACTCTGAATGACGATCGCCACATGCAATACCTTTGCGGTCTGAACAGCTATTACGTGGTCATCAACAACCGCGCCGAGTGTCGCTATCTACCTGGCTTCAACTTCACCGATTTCAGCGCTCAGACGAAGGGATGCCAGAGAAGTATTGCGGAACCAAACTGTTGGCCACCAGACAGTTCCGATACTAACCCTTTCTCGATGGAACCAGTGGAGAATTTGGTGTGGTTGGACGGTGTGTACAGCATTGTCTCTACCGAGAGCAAGGAAGATTCAGCAGCTTCTGCCTCACGGAATGCGACTGTGAGGCCGCAGTCTTCTTCAAAGAACTGCGCCAAGCATAAGCTACCGATGAGTCGCGCTACTAAAGAAAACAACTTCACCACGGGAATGAGCACTGCTTATATCAAGATTTCCGCCGAGGGATGCGGTAGGAATGCTGAGGAGAAAGAAAGACGGAAAAAGTACCTGGTAGGCGTGCTCCTGTGCGGGGAAATCGACGCTGGTGCCTACCTAGTCTTGTTGGTCGCGGGCACCGGAAGTAATTGGCTGTTTTATGGGAGGTATCGATTGCTGTGGCACAAATGGGCGCTGGCCTTTCAGGAGGAGGTCGCGCCTCGAGCTTCTTCATCCAAGAGCTCGCCGAGGCTATGAATTCCTTCTCCTTGAATTGGGCAGAGGAGCACGCGACCATCTTCAAGGGTTATCTGAGAATGTATGGAGGATGTTATTCTGAGCATGCTGGAAGGGGTATTGCACCATGAGTTAGCTGGGCAGCATCGGGGAAAATAAAATTCAGCATTTCTAATTCACGCAAAATAATGAGAGATTTCGTATATGCAAAAATATGCTAAATTTTATGAATATTGTGTGGACTGCTTCCTTTTCTTGTTTCAAGCTACTGGATTTGTTTCTGTTCGGTTATGAGATATTTGAATTTATATGCTTCATATTATTTTTATTTGATTAAAAATATTTCTTAAATTTTAGTTTAAATAAATATATTTAAAATTTATTTTAAATAAAATTATATTTTGTTGAGGAATACTGACATACATGCACAAACATTCAAATATGAATGCTACTCGAGCTTTCCACTTGCAATTATTTTTTTGTGACTACCTTGGAGATCAAGTAATCTGAGTTGATAATGTCTTTAACAAGGTCACCATTAAGTTATTTTCCAAAAGTTTATTAGAATTTTTTAGATTTGACTTATGTTAAGAAAGGTAGAGGTAGACCTAAAAGACTTCTAAGATGTATAAAAATGACCTTAGTATACTTGAATTAAATGAGAATTTGATATATAATAGGACACAATGGAAAGGATTCATGTAATCCACTTAGTGAGATAAAGGTTTATTGTTGTTGTTGGATTAGAATGCATTCATTGTCCCTTGCAACACATTTTGAATCCAATTTGTCCACAACAATACTCAAACACTACATACAAGTTCCATGAATAGATGTGCATTAAGAGAAAAGGGAAAAATAAAACTCTGAAGAATCTTGTTCTCCCATGCAAGAAGCTTACAATATTGTCTATATCCTTGAGTAAAAATATTCATTTGATGTAATATTTATAGAATTTTTGGCACTACAAGAGATAATGGACTTTCATATAGAAAAATAAATAAATAAATCCATGATATGGCTAGTGTAGGCACTTATACGTTATAATCAAAATTTTGATGAATAAATATGGATTGTAGTTTGAGTGAGTACTATAAGGATTTCATCGATTAAATAATTAATTCATTACCATAAATAGGCAAGTTTCTTTTCTACATGGATGAGTGCCTTTGGTGCTTGGGAGATTCTAAGCTAGACGAGTGGAAAATATTTTCATGTGAAGTGAATATATATGTGAAAAATGTTGGAGTAGCTCTAGTGTAAAATAAGATTCGAGAGAGTCACCTTAGATGGTTTTACATAACATCATCCATCCGATGATCCGTCAAAAGAGTAGATATATTAGATTGGACCTATGTTAAGAAAGGTAAAGGTAGACCTAAGAAGAGTTGAATAGGTAGTATAAAAATGATCTTAATTTATTATAATTAAATCAAAATTTGACACTTAATAGGACATAATAGAGAAGAAGGATTCATGTAGTAACCCCACATCATGGATAAAAGCTTGTTATTGTTGAGAATCAAACACTATGTTTAGTGTTAGAACCTAATTCAATTTTTAATATTGAATATAAGGAACATTAAATTCAAATATTAGGTTTAATAATGAATAAAATAAATATTTAAACAAGAAACAAACTTGTAATATAAGGTTTAGCCCTTATTCTAACCTTTTAAAAATTTTATTTTAATCTTATTCAACTTGAGTTTGAGCAATGTTTAATTACCACCATCAAAATAAAGTATCGAATCAAATTTGAACAAATCGTTCATTTATTTTTGAGTTAAATTCATATCAAGTTGGAAATGATTATGTATATCATTTCAAAAAGTTTGAAATCGAGCTTAAATTATTTTCATATATATATATATATATATATATATATATATATATATATATATATATATATATATATATATATATATATATATATATATATATATATATATATATATATATATATATATATATATATATATATGCATGCCTCATGAGCTTGATGATTAATAGGTCATCCAAATTAGGATAGTTATGGCACAATGACCTACCGAGGGACAATGACCGGCCTCATGTTCAAGCACATGGATGATAGAGCTTTCATTGGCGATCAATTCTCACTAGTTCACATAAGGATCCATTTGCTCATATATGGGGCAATGCACATCTAGGTGCATGATGAAGATGGACCATCCCATTATAGTCCAAGATTCCTAGCCTAAGGTACGCCACCTTACCGCGATGGACTCACCGCTCAAGCAAGTCATTTTTCTTATTTACGATTCATGTTGATTATATGTAAAACCTCCCTTAAGACCCTATAAAGGGAGGGATTTTTTTTTTTTAATTTCTCAGGATTCATTTTGGTCACTTCTAGGTCATCTATCTCTACTCTCTCTAATATCTAGAAGCTCAAACCCCGCTTCAACTCTAAGTAGGTTCTTCCTCATTTACAAACAAAATTTTATTTTACATCTTTCTAGGTGTGGTAAACACACAAGGATGAGAATTAGATGTCGGCATAGTGTGAAATAGGTCACTCACCATGGACAATCGGGCTAGAGTTGAAGTGCACCACCATTTGTCGCACAATAAGACCTAAAATACAAGGAAGATCAAATCACTTGCCTAGTAAAAGTGGCTATGAAGAAGGAAAAGAATGTTGGACAAGGCCAAGGAAAATGAAGGCTGCTCAAGATTATCAACTAGCGAGCTCATTGAAAAATCGGGAACTATCAAATGCCTAGTATTGAAGATGAGTCATATCAAGCTAGTGGAGATGATGACACCCAAAGGGAGCATATGAACCGAACTAAAGATTTCTTGAAGTTGATTATGGAAGCTCACCCTCCACACAAGTTTAAAATTCCACACACTTGGAGTCATATAGAGGCACTATTCTTGTTGACTATATAGCATACTGAGTCAACATCATCACTATTGGATTTAGATGATGCAATGAAGTGTCGACTTTTTCACTACCATCAAAGAATTTCCTCTCAAATGGTTCTTACAACTATAGTCAAAACCATAACCTCTTATATTAAGTTTAAGAGGACGTTCAACATAATTTGTAGCACTCAAAACCAAAGAAGAGCTTATAGACTATATTAAAAATGAGATAGGATCTTAATAAATCTCTTAGAAAGTTAACCACCCATATTTTAGAGGGAGATATTGAAGATTAAAGACTTAGAGCTTGTAATCACACAAGTTGCACTCACTCAAAGCTTCTAGGAGTTTCCTTTTAGATATGCACTTTTTCATACTCACCCCTATATGGGGACCACTATTCAACTTTTGGTGAAAGAAGATGATCGAAAAGAATCATCACTCTCCATTACATGGGAGGAGGTGAGAAGCAATTCCTATGGATGACTTCATCTTCATGGAGGTGCGGCACATAGAATGCCATCTCTATCCAAACCACTATTAAATACATTTAGAGTAGTGGTATCGACCTATCACGTAGGTGGTTAAGTTCTTAGCTAGTGGAAGGAGGTCATCATCGAGGAGACTTAAAACAAATCTATGGCTTGCTACTACTTACAGTAAAAAAGACACAAATAGATTGGGGAAGTCCTACAAATGGAGGTCATGTAAACTTGAGTGGAGATCATCAAAGAAATCGGGGAAGTGGTGACTATTTAGAATCGAGGGTCTTAAGAGTCAATACAACTTTCAATATTGAGCACAAAGAACCCATCTTTACTATTTAAGACATCAACGTGGTCACCGGACCATAGCCGAGATGTTAAGTATCAACACTTTCCATCAATTAATGTTGAAATGATGATCGACTTATCAAGCAAAAAAATGAAAGATTATGCATCTATTCACCAAAATAATTAAATATGAAGCTAATTTACTAGAAGGCTTTATAAGAGAAGTTTAATACTAAGAATGAATATCAATTGTAATGATGGTACAAAGTTTAAAGAAATGAAGATTGTGTGTGGATTTTACAAACCAACTTGGCATGTTTAAAGATGGATACATGATTCTAAGGATACGACTCATCAATAAAGTGGTAGGTTATTCAATGTGTTTCTTAGATGCTCTTTTATATACCATCAAATATGAATGTATTTGGATGACATAGAAAAATAATATAGCCTAGAGCCCTATGGTGATTATATGTGGATGGCTCTTCAAGAAAGAAAGTATGGGAACAAGCTTCATATTAAAAGCTCGTGGGTATTCCCATAAGCCAAACCTTTAAATTCAACTTCTAAGCCACAAATAACTAGTATGAGTATGAAATGTTACTTGTTCAATTGAGGTTCTCTAGAGGACTTAACACATTTTACATGTTGTTTCTCACTTAAATGCATAACTTGTGGTGAAAAAAATGTGGATTTTGAAGTTAGGGACGAACCCTTGTAAAGATACCTACTTAAAATGAAAGCAAAATTAAGAGGTTTAAATATTTCAAGATTGAGTGTTTAGGGAAAACCAACTACTCACCATTTACTATCCAAAGCTAGTAGACTGGAGAGTAGTCTATTATTCAACTCGCCCATCCTAAAATGGTGGAAGAAGAGTCCCTCCAAATAGAAAAAGACTAGTGCAGTTAGGTCAACCCCATAAAAAATTCTTGCAGATTTGGAAGATATCAAAACCAAAGAAGCCTCAAGATCAATGTTCCACAATACTTCTTGATTGGGTGACTTATTTTGGAGGTCAAAGGCCGCAACATAGGGTGTGTGCGATAAAAGAAAGCAACGTAGAATACTTGAAGAAGTACATTCGTAAATTCTAAAGTCATTTGGGAGCATAAATGCTCACCTACGATCTTACGATAAAGATACTTCTAGGATATTAAGGAAAGATGTAAAGGAATTCACTAAAATGTGTGAACATTGCCAAAGTTTTGCTTCTTTGCAACAACAACCATCACAACTCTTATGGCTTATCAATATCCCTTAGCCCTTCACCATTTGGGGAATGGACCTAATTGGCTTACTACCACTCACTAGTGGACAAAGGAAGCTCTTACTTATCATAATTGATTATTTCAACAAGTGGATTGAGACAAAGCCACTTACTAAAGTGGTCATCAAAGTAGTTAGTTTAAAACATCACTTGGACCAACATCATATGCAAATATGGACTACATGTTGATCATAATGATCAATATGTTATAATTTATTAACAAATGAGTGATAAAATTCTATGAATCACAAAGAATCTTCTTGAAATATGCTTTGGTGCATCACCCTTAAAGCAACGACTAAGTCGAACATATAAGAAAATCCGAACTTGTTGAAGAAAAAGTGTGAGGTGCTAAAACGTGTGGGTTGATATCTTACCCACTACACTTTGAACCCTCATGATAACTCTAACCTTAACCATTGGTCACATGTTGTGCACTCTCGATCGGATGGAGGCGAGTTCGACTTAGTATTAACTTTCTAATCAGAGCATATGATTATCAGTAGGGTAAAGCCCGACTAGTGTGGGAACTCAAAAATAGCAAATCTATGAAAAGACTCTTAACTTATCGAAAGAGCTAAGGGTCAAAGCCTCATTAAGATAGGAAGAGACAAAAAAAGTGAATGGCTAAATATTATATTCATCACATTAATAAAAAGCACTTTAGAACTAAAGCCCATAGTATTAAAGAAAGTCGATGTCGATGCTCATTAGAAAATATTGAGACTCACCCATACTTTGGACAACCCTTATATATTCACCAAGCAAGTTGGCCCCTAAAGCATTTCAATTATGGATTCACTCTGAACAAGATGTGCCATGCACTTAGAACATGAAAAATCTAAAGAGATTCTACTAATGAGATAAGCCATACTTTTGCACTATAGTTTATACTATTTTATTATCTATTAAATATTAAAAGCTTTTTCTTTTGCATGATGAATGAAGTGATCAATTAACTAGCTACAAAATTTAGGTGAGTACCAACAATTCGTTAATAGTTGAGGAGTTAAATATCAATTTAGGTTGCTTGGTAAGTTCTGTTTGCTCAAGTGAAAAATACAAAACTTCACTAGCCACTCTTAGCTCGAGCAAGCAAAGGTCAACTTGGAATACTAGAGAAAGTAATAAGATAATACTTGCATAAAATATTCTATGAATTACCAAAGGGATGATGAGTATAAGACTAACACCTTATTAGGTTAGCGAATCCTAAGACCAACACTCCATGAGGTTGGCAATTTGAGTGTAATACCAAAACTAAGTGAGGTCAATGACTCCACAGACCAACACTCCATGTGGTTGACAACTTGAGAGTATGATTGGCAACTCAGGAGGTAGGTGACTCCCCAGACCAACACTCTATGTGGTTAAAAACTTGAGTGTAAGATCGACCTGAGGTCAATGACTCCTAAAGGCCAACACTATGATTGGTACTCCATTCCCCTAATATGTAATGAAATGATAACTTAAAATAATTATTCCATAGTGATTGTGATCAAAAACTTTTCATTGAGTCAAACATCACTTATTTATGACCAAATCGATATGCTCAATGAACATGCTTCATGAACTATATCCAAGTTCGATTATAAGTGCAAGTACTTAATCAACAAACATGAATAAGTACTTACACATGCCAAAATAAGCATTTTGAACAGCATTAAATAATTATTTACCACTCCAAGTGCATTAATAAAATAAGCTCATTCAACAAAAAGTAAGAAAGTGTAAAAGAGGCTTCATTACTTTGAAAGAAATTTTAAATAGAAAAGATTCTTACGTGAGTAAATTAAAGTTATTATGTATATTCTTTGAGTCATGGGAAAGATAAAGATAAAAGGAGGAGAGAAAAAAAGAATCTAGTTGGTGCTTCTCTCATCACCACTTTTATCATAGCTTGACCTTAATTAAGCAATTACATTATCAAACTCTAAGAACTTGGCATCCAACCTGAGTGCTTCACCAACTTGGTAATCACTAGTCACCTTCCTAAAATCTACTTTCACTCATTAGAGCCAAGGAAGCCAAGAACATAGTCTCCTTCCACTAAAACTTTTAGTGAGAGATAGTTCCACCTCCATCTCCTTCTTCACCTCTTCTTGGCAAGTTAGCTCTAGGATAGTTCACTCTTTCTCTTCATCTTAACACTTCACTTCCTTTCAAGCTTGGTGAGCTATCCTTTAGAAACCTCTAGCTCACCCTTCATAGTTACATGCTCCTTCCTCTTGATAGCTCCTTTCTCTTCAACAAGAACTTACTATAGACCTTCTAAATTGGTTGCCACATAATGGCATGGCTAGTCATCACAATGATGTAAGGCTACTTCTTATTATGAAGGTCCTCAAGGACCTAGTCTAGCCCAATTAAACTAATTATTACTACAGCTCAAAGGCCTCACTCATCAACTCGAGGAGGTTAGGAGTATAGTTTCTCATGATATATTCCTCCAAGTTATTATTAGACTAACTCTTCTTGCTCTTGGGATCACATAGGGTGGAACTTGCTACTCTCTTCTTAGAAATCATGGGATGATAACATAGCCTTATTTCATCAACCGACTCCTTAGGGATGGCCTCGTGAAGGCGACTCACCACCATCACCATCATACTTTAGCATCAAGAAGGAGGAGCATCAAGTCATTATCCTCGCCAACAAGCAACAAAATGAGATTAATTTACTCGACCATAATTATGACATAATATGAAATACTCAATAAAATTAAACTCATGAACTTGACTAAAATGAAGGTAGTGATGTCCAAATAGCTACCATTCACTTTCTCCGTATCTCCTTCTCTTGTGGACTTACCATGGGACCTTCACCTTATCTACTAGGAAGAAGATAAGCAGTTGACATTGACTAGCTAGCAAATCCTTGCACAAAGCAAAGCTTGACAACACTTCTTGACCTTGATTGGTAGATTATGGATTTTTAGTAAAATCATTGAAATTGGATGGTTCTAGTGAAGATGTGCTGGAAGAGAGGAAAGCTCCATGCTAGTCCCTTCTCTCTCAAGAGGATGAAGAAGGCTGGTGATGCTTTCCAGTGAGTTCGACAAGACTTGGGTAGACACTAACTCATAATCATCAAGGATATCCACTCACTCACAAACCGTGGAATTTATAAGTCACACGAAGTGATCAAAAGGGATGCAAAACTCATCCCACGATGATAGTAAATCATTCATCATCATTCACCACTCACACTAAAGGTTTTAATTATTATGGCAATAAGCGTGGAAGATGAATGTGGTGATTGATGACTAAAGTTTGGGAAATATTTTAGCCTTGCACAGACCTATTACCTACTTTTTTTGAGCCAACATCATTATGTCTCACAAATAGTCACAAAAAGCTAAAAAATCAAATGAGGGAACAAGAAATAGCTCACCACGACAAGAAACTACTCGGTCATAACAAAGTGTAAAACATAGTAGAAATTCAACTAACCATAATGAAAGGTAATCTATAAACATGAAAACCAAGACTTGATAGTACATACGTCATATCAATCCTTAAATGGAAAAATCAATATGAAATCCCATAGAAATCTAAAGTGGCTCACATCATGAGGAAAATAATTAAAGTATAGCTCACATCCCAAAAAAGCAACAAACTTAGCACTCAAGAGATAGAAATAAATGCTAGTATTTTCATACAAATATACTTTGTTATCACAATGAATAAATTTATAAATACACTCACTAACCCCTATGTACATCATCTCTTAAATTATTTTATAATGGGGTCTAAGTGTCACTCCTCGACAAGTGCCCTTTTATTATATTAGTACTTAAATATGAAGTTGACACTCATGATAAAGAAAACAAAGTCTCTTGATTCACTATGTTGTGAAGTTAACCTAGTATACTCAAAATAAGTAAGCAAACCAAATGCTAAAGACTTATCGTATGCATGGCATAGTAAGAACATAAGCATCGAGCATTTAGATATAGACTTGCACTCAGGCAAGCATTTGGGAAAGAATGATCCTCTTTCAGACTCAAGCATATCACCCTCTAGAAATAAGAAAAGAAACCACTCACGAAATCAAACCCTTTGTATACTTGAGGTGAGGCTTATCACTTTCTAATAATAACTCACCTTCAATCAAGGTTAATCTTGTGTACATACTCAACCAGTTCTATTTTACCCTTGTCTTTTGTTCTCCCCTCACACCAAAAATATGATTGGGATGGTTTGGATTTGGCTTTGATTTGGCTCATATGACTAGTTTAGTTTAAGAAAGAGTTTATTTCTCTCCTCATAAGCTTTGTTCTTTCTTTGTCTAAAATAAAAGAAATTCTCCATTTTGTACTAAATTATTTAAGTGATAAACAAACCATATCTTTCCCCAATCTCTCCATTACTTCTTGTTCCTCTTTCCATTAACCATGCTTCCCAAGTACCTCATTGAGGTTTTACTTTAGCCATGAACAAATTTGAGTCAACATTAGCTTCTATAGTCACCAACCTCTATTGAGACTCTACTTCTGCTACCTTTGACTTCTATAACTCAATCTAGTCCATAGCTCTGTCTCTATCTTGATGGACCCACACTTTCTTTGTTTGAGGCCACGCTCCTCCATAAGGCATGACCTGTCGAAAAGAAGATCAATGGTGACTTCCCTTCAACCTCTTCTCTTCCATAAGGGACCCTCTCATCTTAGAATCACCATTATCATGATGAGATGATGAGGGGAGACATGCCAAAATTTTCTAAATATTTATTGAGGTGAAGTTGGTCATCATACCACCAAAGCAAGAATAGTAGTGTCCCCTTGGGTTAGAAGGTCCACCCCAAGGGAAGACTTAAGCCCATCAAAGGAATACCGATCACATCAAGGGAATACTCAAGGGAGCTAGAATCACCTCTACATGATGAGAAATGAATTCATTAAGCAATGATGATGAACAATGCCCAAATAACTTACTCATGGTTAAATAAATTATTTTCTGAACTACCTTATGAATCTAGTGAGATAACTTTAGGAGCGATGAGTGCCCATTGTCACCCTCCATCAATACTAGCACACTTGTCATGCTTAGTTGTATGAATAGAAATAAAAGTCAAGAAAGAGACATAAAATAATAAAGTCTCCAAATAATGACAAGCCCTCCCTGAGAGACTCCTCAATTGCCCTTTCATGGAGGTGGTTCTTAACAACCTTCTTACCATGACTCCTCCATCAAAAGAGAGGATCCTCATCCATCTCCTCATCTTTTGAAGAATAGGAAATCTCTGAGAGAAAGATAAAATATGACTCTACCATGATGTTTGAGCTTTGTCCATAAAAAAAGAAGAAACACTCACTCGCTGAAAGCTCATGTCACTATCCTGGAGCATAAACATCGTGTAGGCAAGGGTCATCGAGGTGCTTGTCTGAGAGAGAATTAGTCTTGAACTTTGCCGACTCTTCTCTTAACCTTTAAAGACTCGCCTAGATTTATGTCGTCCAAACATAGAGCTTGGGATCTATTACCAAGCAAGAAAGCTTTATATCAATAAGAACTAGCAAGGGGCAAGTAGTATCAAACTCAAGAATGAGTGGGGTGAAAAATCTCAACTCTAGATACCCTTTTATTGCTCGAGAGTGCAGAAAGGCCAATGAAAGGTATTAATTCCAAGGTAGCATACATTTATGATAAGAAGGCTACCACTTCCTCAATATTTAAATTAGCATTTATGATTATCTATAATTTCATCATTTTTTCCATTTTGTGAGTAAATTTTACAAGGAATAAAAAGAATTGAAGAGCAAAATGTATACTCATATGCATCTCATCAGCCAAGTGATCATGAGGTCATCTAGATCAAGATAGCTTGAGTATAACTCTCCCTAGGGACAAAGACTCTCCCCATGATTGGCAAGCAATAGAAAATAGAACTTCCACTAACACATAGATGCTCGAAGATCACCTCAAGATCAACAACTTCGCTCACATCCAAGTGCACGATGAAGAAGGACTATCTCATTAGAGTATGCGATTCTCGCCTAGTGACCTTACCACCCAACCATGAAGGACTTGTTGCTCATGGAAGTATTTTTTTTTTACGCAATAATGACTACATAGAAAACCTTTCTTAAACATTATAAAGGTAAGGGATCCCCTTTGCTAGGGATTTTTTTCCTTTTTTTCAATGACTCTTTTTGGCCTTTTAGATCTTCTTTCTCTTCACTATATTGTAGCAATTTCCTTAGAAAGATGAAGATAACTTGTACTAAGATTTTCTTTTTATGATTGAATATTTCATACCCTTCTACTTTCTTTATATTATTTTGCAAGCTCAAACTCCACTTCTCAAGTGCCTAAGTAGGTTGTTCCTCATATGCACAAAATTAGATTCAATTATTATTATATATATATATATATATATATATATGTGTGTGTGTGTGTGTATGCATGCATGTTTGTGCACGTATGTTCTAACTAGTTCTTTCTATGAAAAGGCACTACATCACGTGGGTCTTATAAAAAACTAAAGATATGATGGAAAAAATTATTTGATGGTATAACAAAAAAAACTCCCATCAAGTAGCTTTTAAATTCTCTTAAAATAAATTTTAAGACTTAATTTATCAACCTTTCTTCATGAAGGTTGATAATAGAAAAATGATATATGCTCTATTAAATTCAAAATTAGAGGTGAACACTATGTTTAAAGTTGTTGAATTTACTTTAATATCTAAGTAAGTTGTTGAATTTACTATAATATCTAAGTCTAGATTTGATGTGTTTCCATTTAAGAGAAGTTTGAGGGCATGTCGAGAAGACTAATTTATAATTACCATGATTATGAGTATAACTTTATGAATGTAAATCTAGTGACTACATTCATAAAGTGCTTTATAAGAAAATTTTGAAATTTAAATGTAATTTATTATATATGGTATTTGTTGGCTCTATCAACCTCACATTTAATCATATTAATTTTGATGATAAAAAATGTATGCTTGGATGTTCTAATATATGTGTTAAGTATTTTAAGTATTTATTTTGAAGATGCACAAGATTGTAAATTACATAACCAATACATCATACAACATATGTTTGATGCAAATTGCAAGTATGAACGAATGGAAGATAGATCAAGATGGATAACTTGGAGCACAAGATATAATATTTTAGGTTATATGCATTTAGAACTATCTTAAAGGTCCATATGAGTTCATTAACACAATTTGATTTGCTCAAAACTAAAATATTTCTTTAACATATTTTGTATGTTATAAATTAATGATAATGAGCTTAAATTTTATATAAATAAATTATCTTCCAATAATTAACATTCAAGTTCATATTTATAAAAAACTTATATGTTGCATACATAACATTTAATTTATGAAAACAATATATGATTATGTAACTAGTTTATATATTTGGAACTTTATCTAATACAATTAAAATTTTAAGTTAATTTAATTTTTATGATAATTAACTAAAAATGTGAGATTATATATGAATTATATCTTAATTTTAAATGTTATTTATTATATCTAAAACTGATAAAAAAATACATGAAAATTTATATTTAAAAAAGACATTTTATAATTAATGAATTTTGATCTAATTTTTATCTCAAATAGATTCCCTAGAGTTTTTTCCTTTAATTTGATAGATTACATGACTTAATTTTGATTAAAATTGAATTTATTATGATTGTTTAAGCATAGCTATTTTTAATATTGGATGCAAGCTAGTCGTTATGATTATTTTAAGAGTCATTTATGATTGTTTTGACTTGCCCATGTAACTAGCCATTTTCTATCGATTTGAATCTAATATTTATTTATTACAAATTAATTATTTATTAAATATTATAATATTATATGATAAAATATTATTAGAGTAATATATTTCTTTAAAATTACTTAAAATAGTCTTCTTAGTTATAAATAGCCCTCATTCTCTTCGAAAATGTCATTTTTTTTAAATTAAAAAATTTCCAACAAATTTAAGAGAAATTTTTAGACTTCCATTCCAAGTTGCATCTAAATACTATAAAATCCTTGGTTTAGATGCTTCAACACTTTCAGCCAAGCAATCTTTCTTAAGTTATTTGAGTTTTATTTCTTAATTTAAATATTTATTAGTTGTTCAAACTTTTTCACCATCAATTTGTTCTTTCAAATCTTTAATTTTTGGTAAATTAATATTTGGATATCATAGTTTATGTTTTTTTTACATCAAAGTTCTTTTATTTGAATCTAATCATGTTTGTGAAAAAATTTTTGTGATAGTTTGTAGGATTTATTTCATTAAAAAAATTTATTTTCCTAAAATTAGTATTTAATTTTGAAAATATTTCTTTATTAGTATTGTTTAAAATATCATTTATTTTTATATTTATTTGGAAGTGTATTTTAAGCATTTAAAATTAATTTGTTGTGCTTAAAGTATTCCTTTATTTTTAATAAAAAAATTTGCTTAGTTTTCTTGAATATATCCTATACCAATTGTATTTAAATATAATGTGATCTATTAAATTAATTTAAAGTGTCATTTGTTTGAAATAAAAGTAGTTATTTGCCTGATTTTTTAGTTATTTGCTAGATTTATTGTATGTAAAGTTTTTTTTTTTCAAAATATAGTTTATTGAAGATTAAATTATTTAATTTTGCACTTAACATTTCATGCCAACTAATATAGTTATTTTAAATAATTTTTTATCTTGCTGAAATTTAGTAAAACTTGCTATATTTATTGTTTAATAATTAAGAAAAATTTTTTGTGGAGGGTTAATCATTCTTTCTTTATTATATACATGCTAGTTATAATTCATCTTAAAATTAAAATTAGTATTGCTAAAATTTATTTCATTGCAATAAACTATTGTTATTTTATTTTATAATTTTATTTACATTAGTATATAAATTACATTAAGATAAATATTTAGGTAAGATCATTTCAAAATTTATTATAAGTTATAAAGTGATCATTTATAAGTTGTGAGATCACCTTTTGATTTGGATAGCTTGATAGGTTTATGAAAAAATATATTGTATCTAAATTTATTATTTTATATATTTTGTGCTTTGAAATTTTTATTAGGTTTGTACCCACCCGTTTGTAGGAGAGAATGTGTCATTTTAGGGGTTTGTACTCACTTATAAGAGAGTTTGTAAGCTATTTTGTGTTGAGTGGATTCGAGCTAAGGTGGTTAGGCATGGACGAGGCAATTTTTTTAGGGTTTGGGAACCAAATAAAAATTTTCTTCATGTTATCTCTCTTTATTTTATTGTATTTTGGTTGTATTGCATTGTAAATTATAACTTATCATTATTAAATAAAAAAATTAAATTTATACTAATAATGAAAATTTGAGATTTAACTTGTAATTTTAAGAAAACCCAATTCTCTCCCCCCCACTTTGGTGCCATAGAAACACAGATATGCTTAACTATGAGAACATATTATTTTATTTCATTAAGATGCTAGCACTAGTTGAAGATAAAAAATATATTTTTTGATAGTCTTTGGGAAGGTTATCATAAGAGAAAATATATAATCGATTAAATAAAGATGTGATCCACATCATAGAAAATACATAAAGGTGAACAATCATAGTGGAAAGAAATCCCCAACCTAGAATGTTGTCATAAAATATATCATGTCATTATAATATTAGATTTATAAAGCAATCTCAAAATTAGAAAGATATGTATTGAGTGCCTCTGAGAAAAGGCTCTCAAAATACTTAATTTGAGCAACAATAATGCACCTATAAGCAAATTTTTTTTGTAATACTAATGTATAATCATGTAAGTTATATGTATATTATTAAATCTTAAATATTAGTTTAGATTAATCATTCATGGCAATTAACTTGCAATGTTATGATGAAATTTTAGGTGATTATTTCCTTACATATGCACACCGAGCTAATGAAAAAACTTTTGTACATGATTTACACCAACCTTTTTCAATTCAGTATTTTAATATAATTTCTTAAAGGGTGTGGTGATCACATTTAGAAAGAAAAAGGAGGTGAATATATAAGAAAACATAAATGAGTTCATGTCTTCTTCTAGGTATTGAACATTATTCATTAATCAATTTAGTAAGTTTTTTGTAATCATTAACAAAAAAGATTAAGAAACTAAAATTAGAGAATAATTAACTAAGATTGGGGCACAAATTAAATAATTCAAATGATTTTGTTAATTAATTTGTACATACAAATGAAGAAAATAAAGGAGATGAGGATAGTGAAGATGATCATATTGTAGATTCTACCATTTATATCAAGGTTGAAGATGATGTGGTGGAAAAGTGCAAGATTAAGACGTAGTCTTAATTACAAACACAAAAATTAAATCATTAGGTTGATGTGGTAATACAATGCTTGAATCAAGAGACTCAATCCAATTAAGATGTATGTACAAAAGCTAAACATTTGAGAATAGTAAAAGTGAGATCAATAAATGAACTCTTAGTAGTGTAGTGTATCATTAAAATATATTTTATACTTTAGGACTAAAACAAAGTAGGATGAGTAAAATATTTAGACTAATGTATTCTTGCTTGTTAAGCATAGTGTAAGCTTAATCTTTAAACTTGCTAAAGAAGAGATTGTCAAGTTTTGCTTGCAATTGCATTGAACTAATTTGTGCAATCTCAACTCTTTAATGTGTTGAACTAATAGAGGTCATGACTTGGCTACTATAGTATATAGAATCAGAAAAAAGAATTCAACTTAAGGTTTGTGAGTTGAAAATGTGGCTTTGCCCCTTCAACCATTGAATTTATATGTAAAAGTGTATGAACTTTGTTTCTTGGTCCTTTAGTACGTTGAGATATATATGAAGCTTATCTTTTGAACTTCTAAATATAAATAATCATTATATCCTTACATGCTTAATGAATTAGAAGCAATCTTAATTGTAATCCTCCAACATATGAGCCTCATATATAGACTCTCTTTGATATAATGAACTAGAGAAATGAAATCTATCATTAGGCTTGGTCTTTTAGACTTATAAAAATAAAATAAAAGTTGAATCCTATTTGGTTACTAAGCATATCATTTTGGATCAATCATTCGAGATTAATCTTAAAATATATTGAGCCTTTCATGTAGGATCGATCCTCAAAAGTGATGTACTTGAAAGAAAAGGTGTTGACTCAATCTTGAATAAGAGATTTATTTAATTTACTCAATCCTTACATGTATGAGTGTGAGTTCTACTAATTAAGCCCTCAAGCTTATTGAACAAGGACTTCACCTTCAAATGGAATCATTGGATGCATTAAGCTTTATGTGAACTCTCAATCATTGGAAAGTTAAGTTTAAGATTGATGGTGCAATTTAATTTAGTAAAAATATGGACCTAAGTTTTTATAACTTAGACTCAATCAAATGACTAAATTAGAGAGGATTTATGTTGGTTTATGAATGTGTTTTAGTGACTTGGACTTAAATGAAAGACAAATCTAAGTAATAATGCTATCAAATAATATGTATTCTAATTGGTTAACTCAAATCCACTTTATGGTAGAAGTTATTTGTAATTGAAAGGATATATGAATATAAATGGTGCATTTTATTTTTCATAAAAATGAAGCTTGCAACACTATTAAATAAAACCATATTCATTATAACAAAGAAATCCATATAAGAGTAAAACATCATTAATTTTAAAATATACAAATTAAAATGTTAAAAGCATATATATACATAAGAATAAAACAATATCTATTTTTGTGAAAAGAAAGAGTGGAACTTGTGGATACAACATTATGCATAGTTGTCACAAGAAAATTCTTGTTAGTATGTGACCATGATCAACCAAATGGTAAGCTCCACTTTTATATACCTTTTACAATTTAGTTAACTTTGTTGGTGTACATTCATGTTGATCAACTAGTAAGATTCACCTTTATAAACAATTTTATAATGAAGGGATTTCCTCACAAACTTGCCACCTATATAATGGTGTGTTCTTATAGGCATGCACAAGAATAACACATGGTTAATAATAAAAAAATATCCATGTTTAACAAACTTATCATGCTTTAAGATAAGATATCTAGACATGATAAAATTCAGGATTATGTTAAAATTGTAGGTGTAGTTCATCAAATTATCGATACTTCAAGCATAATATGGGAATTCTATTCTTTGCAAAATTTGTGATTTCTGAAGTATAATGGAGCTTAATTTCACAATAGAAAAGCCTACATCCTAAATGTCAATGTGCATATAATTGACTATGTTGAGATTTGATAAGTAATCTAATAAATCAAAGTGCTTTTATCATGTTATTCCTTCTTGTTTGTAGATAATAACTTTTAATTTGCTAGATAAGAGTTCTACTTAAAACTTTAACAATCATGTTAGCTCTAAGATAATATATAATATAAAATCAACAATTTAAGTAATGTCATCAAGAAAATTTAATATATTTTATTATCTTTAAAATTGTGTCATTATATAATATAATTTTTTATGGATAGTAAAGTAGTAAAATAATAGTATTTAAAATATAGGAAACTATTATTTTCCCTTGCCACTTTATGGGTATTTCTTTTACCCACATAGTGACATAATTAGTATTAATTAAACTTCTTATTTTTAAAAAGGTTAGTCAATTAGACCTAATAAGATCTATACATGAACATTAAAAGGGGTATAATGGTAAGTGAAAGAGATTTTGGGTTGATGAAAACAACTCCATGAACTTGACATTGTTGACATCTATAAATATGTTGAGTAACATTCTATCATAGCGCCAATAATAATGCAACAATTTTATTTTCATAGTCATTGTGACACTTTATTAGTAAAAAATCAAATAGTTTCTTGTAAAATTTATGTTAGCCTTATGTGCATCATCTCATCATAGTTATAGTTGATTAATTTCATTGAGTACTATTTAAATATAGAAATAAGAAGGACCACTTTAGATTTAGCAAGCTAATGAATAACCATCAAAGGCCTTGCCTTGATGCAATATAATTTATCATTGGTTATTTCTAATTAAGAAAAATCATTTCTTACTCTAGTGTATCAATGTCATATAAATTAAGAAAAAATGGTGGTAAGATTCTTTGATTTAGGACCATGGCCAACATAGGTGAGTTCATAAGATTAGTTAGATTTTTATTTTTCTAGCTAATACATTTTCCTTATGAGACTCTAATAAGAGTAACTCCCAAAATATGTTATAGTAAATATATAACTTATTAATGATAATTAGAAAGATCTATCATAATATTCTTATAAATGCTAACAACATCTTTAACAATGATTTATAATTTTCATGTTTTCATTGATTTAATCTCCATTTGAATAGTTAACATTAAGTCAACAATTAAAGACATATATTCAAGTTTAATATCTATATGGAAATTTGAGAGGCTACATGAGTGGTGTATTAAAATTTTCTTTGATGATTATACACATGGTAGTTAGTCTATGGTTCAAATAAAAAAATTATAGAAGAAGAACCATCATAATATTATGCTAAAGTTGACATGCTCTAGTTTTCCAAGCCCAAGATCTCTTTATCGAGGTATAATATCATTAAGTGAAGATTCTTTAGAACTAAGGTGTGCAATAAGAAAATTGGTAAGAGCTTATTCAATAATATCTTACTAAAAAATAAAAATGATATTAAACTATATGAAACTTTGCCATCTTGTTAAGCCTCCTTAAAGCAAAGAATGTGTTAATTGTTGACTCCATGAACCTCAAGACTCAATTATTTGATTTTGATGGTAACAAGCATATGATTGAAAGATACTAATGCTTCATTTTAAGTGTTTCGAGATAATTACTAAAACCTAATTTAATCGGTTAGTTTATGAAGGTCTATTCATTGGACTTGGGTTCATTAGAAATTTTCTTATTCATTGTATAAAATGACAATAAAGTTCGAAAATAATAATAATAATTTCTAAAATAATTACATTTTATTTATTTTAATTTTCGAATATGTTTGCAAAATTAATTTGCATTATTTTCTTAAATTCATGAAATTATATATTTTTGGATAATTTGGATCTTGATTTTTTTTAAATCTTATCCATTGCATCTTAACTTAGTTTAGTTACTTTAATATTGCATTAATTAAATTTCATTCTTTATTTATTATATATCCATTTAATGTAAGCATGAGACATTGAATATTTTATTAATTATTTTAATTATTATTTTCTCTCTTCAAAATATTCTTTTATTTTTTACTTTCATATCACTTTTCTCTCTTTTCTCGCTCCCAGAACCCCACCCTCCCTCAATTAATTTGATTAGATTTAAGTTGATTCATATTTAAATTTAAATTAGATTTCATTGAAATTTTTTTTCCATTTATCCTAAGTTTGGAAACTATTGGCTATCCCACATATTTAATGGATTTAAGTTATTTTGTTAAAGTTAAATTCACATTGGTTTCTTATTAATTTTCTTGATTATTCCATGATTATAGAACTAAATTAATTTACATTAATACTATTTATGGTATGCCTTTAACATACCATGTAGTGATTTTATTGATTGAATTATTGGATTTAGTTCAAACTTGTTCCAAAATTATTCTTTTAATTATTACTTAATATTTAGATTGATTGATTGCATAAATTCATCTTCGTCCATGCCTTGGTCATCCCTCATCTAAATTTGAATTTGATTAATTCAAATTCAAAAAAAGTTAATTTGAATTTTGAAATGGAATTTGATTGCTTTCCAATTTGACTTTTCTCTTGAAAAATTTCCCTCTTATTTCCTTCATGCATGGCTAACCCCTCCATTTGATTTGTTTTTTAATGTCTCACATTTACATCATGACACTCAAGAAATACCCTAGATCGACCTATTGCAAAATTGTTCAAAGAGCTTTTCATTCAAGTGTTCATCTTTCCTCACCTATTGCATTTTTTCAAGCTTTCTCAAGGGGAGATCGTTACATCTTTTCAACCCTTCTTCTTGCATTAGAAGAGTCATTCAAGTCTAAAAGGGCTAGAGTAAAATTGTTCTTTGTTTCATTTAAGTGTGCTTAATGCTTTTGATTTCTCATGTTGAATGATAAAGTTGTTTAATTTTTTTAAATGTTTTGATCTTTAATTATTTTCATGAAGTGTTCAAATTTTCTAAATCATTATGGCTTTATGTGTGAATTATTTTAGATTTGTAAGGATACACTTCAAAGGATTATTTTATCTTCACATTTTACAATTGCTTTAAGTTGAAATTGTTATAAAATTTTGCTTTTACTTAAAAGTTCATATCATTGCATTTCTAATTTCAAAAATGAAAATAATAATAATTTATAAGCTTTCTTTTATTTGTCATGTTGTTGCTTAGTTGGGTTGTGAGCAAAATATTTTAAAATTTAGAAATAGATTTGTATATGTACTTTCTTTTCTCTTGTAATTTGAAATTATTGGGGTTGTACTTGTCCAATGTAAGAAAGTATGTGAGTTAAGGTTGTACTATAGAAAAGTATATAATTTAGGGTTGTACTTTTTTTAATGTAAGAGAATACATGATTTGGGGTTTTATACCCCTTTGAAGAATAGTACAAAAACGTTGTAATCTTTTGAGATTTAGTAAACTTCGGCTCGGGTTATTAGGCATTAACATAGGCCAATGTTTAGGTTCAATTGAATAGTAAAACTTTTATGCCTCCCATCTCTTTACTTATTGTATCTAATTTTGAATTATTATTGTTCTCTTTTAAAAGACTTAAATAATTCAACAACTAAAATTTTTTCAAAGATTAAAATTAAGTTTTAACTTAAAATTTTTTGAATACCCAATTCACCCCTGCTCTTGGGTGGCATAGCCTCTTAATTTTATTAAGTATCACAATGGGTTAACACTTGACATAAGACTAATCTTGCATGATAACATGCATCAGATTTTACACCATAAAATTAGTTTTAAGGTAATGTTCTTTATAATCAATAGTTTAGATAAACTAGAATAAGATGAAAAATAGATAGGACATTGTCTTTGCCTTGTTTATATATTTAATCAATAATGGACAAGCAAAGAGATTCTTCTAAAGTAGTATAAAGTATCAAAGGTTTTTTGATAGGTTAAAGTTATGAGTAATGTCGTTACATCAAGAAGTATTTTAAATTATCAAATGACTCTTTAGAAACCTTGTCATAAAAAAAAAGTGAGCTTTTAATTTTTAGAACTACTAATAAATAGCTTATATATACACTAGAAATGTAAAATATAACTTGTTTAGGAAAATCTAATATCACCTACAATGATCCTAATTGGGTAAGTCTCACGAATAGAAGGATCTATCTTAATATCATGAGCTTAGATTATAAAGCTTAAGATCTTTCTAGATAACAAAAGTAAAAATCCATAAAGGTGTATAGTAAACTGTTAACCCAATGAACCTTACTTGTATTAAATTATTTTGATGACTACAAACTTGAATTTGTCTAGGGTGACACTAAGTATAAATGTATCATGCAAGTTTTTCTAATAATATTTTAATACTAAATTAGAATATAGTTTCAAATTTTAGATAACTCAAGATAAGACTCATGACTCAAGGAAAACACAAATTTAAAATTAGTCAAAAGTTCAAGGTAATTAAGATTTGGTAATATTGTTTTGATGATTCGGCATCAAAAGTTCAAACTAATTTTATCTTTTTTTTTTGTTAAGAATTCTATATTATTTTACATTTTAGTTTTATGAGATGCATGAATAACTAACACAAATGTATTAGTGAATCAAGCAATAAAATTAGATACAATAATTACTTAAAATGATCTTAATTTATTATATTATAGAAATTTAAAATTTTTTATAGCAATTAAATTATAAGAAAGTTTTATTAAGTAAAGATGATAATCTAATTAAGTGAATTTCAACATTACATCATATTATATAATATACATGTACTATATAATCTATTTCATTTTAGAATAATTTTACTTGGAATAATTTTCATTAATAAATAAACTCAAAAGTTTAATTATTTGCATTATGCAAATGGAATCATATCATACAATCAATATGATTATTTTAAGTAGTTTAAGTTGCTTTAAGTTTTGAACTCTTTTGGTATAGTCACTAAATTTCCATAATTACTTTAAGTAGGTAGATGAATCAATATGATGATAAGATATTATTCAATTAAAATTAGTCATATTATTCTAATGTTACATAATGATAGACATAAAAGTGATGATGCTTGCCATTGACTTTGATTACAATTATTCTAATACTAGGTCATAGAAGTTAATAAAGTCACCAAACCCCAGCACAATGAAAATCTCATCCTAAATCTATAGTGATCAAATATGGCATAAAGCTCATCTTATAGTTGTATTGAACCTCTTAACCTCATTAGCAAGTTACATAGTTCAAATTGCCATAATAATATGCCATAAATACCATGTCTACCAATAGTATGGTCATCTTGGAGGACTTATAGTACATAAAATTTATAAAAGCATGAACAAATTTTGTTATGGCAGCTATAAAGGAAAATTGATGGAAAACAACACATTAGAGAAAAGCTTTAGAAGTAGTGATAATAATGATTTCCACAACCATTAGAGTATGTTATTATAAAAATAATAATTTTTTATGTGACATCAAATTAAAATTTAGTACAAATGTATCCAATCTTCCTATCATGATTACAAAATCTCACTAACTATGGTGATATAAGTTTGTTTAGATAGCTCAAACTTAATGCATTAAAAGTGAGTACACCTCACCCAATCATCATAAGAATTAAGTACAAGTAAATTTTAAAAGTATTAAAAAATAGAAAATGTAGATAAAAGTGAATAAATTAGAACTCTAATTCAAATTTTAAAATATTTTAACTAGATGTTACATTATACTCATTAAAATATATTTATTATAATCATATTACACTATTTCATGCATTTCATTTACTTATTAAGAAAATGCTTGAATAATGGATCTAATATATTATCTAGAGTGATCAATCATCATTAGTTATTATAAGACAAATTTGTTGACCACCACAAATTGAGAAGACTTTATTAACTCATTGTGGTGATGAGATATTATAATCTATATGCACAACTCTTACAACTCATTGTATAATAACTTAAACTCTCCAAGTGAGGTTGTACTTATGCTTAGGTCTAGTGAAACCATTTTTAATATTAGGCTAGGAAACTTAGCCCACAAGCTAGCAACCTTATCCTCCCACTCTTAGGAGCTTTTCTTGCTTTCCTCATAGCAATGAGAACATCCTACTCACATAAAAGATAAAGTAACCCACTACTCACCCACATTTTGAAGTAGTTCATATGGAATTAAGTAGGAGAGCTCATCATATCTTTTCTCTCCATAACTAGAGTTACTCTTATGGAATAAAATAAGGCATCAAGATTAGGAGAATTTATAAAAAATACTCATTAGTCGAGTAAGGAGGTGCTCCAATAGGCTGGTCATCATAAGCATATAAATGTTGAGCATACACCTTATGTCTCTCACTCTTTGATATATGAAAAAAAATCTTACGATGTAGACTAATAATTTGTTAAATACTCTTTGTAGATTCATTTATCCATAAAAGTAATCATGATTACCATTATAAATTTTAAATTGTGTTGCTAACAAATTTATGCATAAAATTATTAATGTTTATCTCTGAGCATTTTAGTAAAATTATGAAATTCATCGCCATGTCACTCAAGTGCTATTTTTAAGAGGTTTATGGTGGTAAAGTTATATTATATTCTGCAAACATTTAAGAGATGTGCTCACTATAGATATTTTAAATTTTTTATCATCATTTTATAATTTTATTTATCTTAAATTTTCTTTTCAAAAATTAGTAAAGTTTATAAATATTTTTACATAATTATATACAAATTATTTGACTAATGTTTTTTTAAATTGCATAATTAATCTATTTTAATTAATTTGGTAGAAAATTAATTATGAAAAATTATAAATTACTTATATCATTATATGCAAAATTTAATTTTATCTGTTAAAAAAATTATTAAATTTATTTGGCGTTGAAATTCAATTATAAGCAAACCTCTTATTTAATTAAATTTATTTAAGTTTCTTTTGCCAATTATCATTTAAATTTTAATAATAATTTCTTATTAATTTTGGATGCATAATTTTCTTAATTATATCATTTTATTTGAGATTCATTAGGCTTTTAATTATTCTTAGTTAATTTAGTTTATTATAAATATAGTTTAATTCAAAACTTTTCTAATATAAATAAAACCTTTTTCCCTCTTTGCATGGCCAAATTTTGGACAATTTTATTTAGTATTATTTTCATTTAATTTAAAATCCCTCCTGAGTTAAATTCAAATCCTTCTATTACTCTTCCAAAGCCATTTGAATTGACTCATGCATTAATTCTTGCCAATTTTGGTCCAAGCTATGGCTGACCACTTCCTTCTATTTAATTAATTTCTTCTTTGCTTTATACACCTATCAAAACTACTCCATGGTCATGGATACAATTCCTATATTATTTCAAAAAATTTCTTAAAATGAAAACCCAATAATTCTTTCACTTTGGTGGCCAAAAATAAGTTCTTCCTTCTTCCAAAAATCAAGCCATCCTTGCAAGCTTTCAAAAAAAGTTCTATAGAGATCTTGTGAGCTTCATTTTAGGTCTTTTAGGTTATACATTGGTTTATGAAGACATCTTCACAAGGAGTTTGGTGCATGCAAAGGAAAGGTTCATTCAAAGTTTATGCTTTCTTGTTCAAATTCTCAACCATCTTGTGAAATTTTCTTACTCTAATTTACTATTTGTGATTTTATTACATGTGATTGATTCATATTCTTCTTGATTTGATTATTAACAGATCATCAATTTTAATTAAGTTTTCACTTATAATTTTCTTAAAATATCCAATTCACTTCCCTCTTGCGCCATAGTCACTCATAATTGTTATGAGAGATTGGGCTCTATTGTTAGCAGCATCAAAGAGTAGATCATTCTCACACTATGGAACATTTATTGGTTGCTTGTTATTTTGATAATAACATATAATATGCACTAATTTTTCATAAAGTCAACTTTAAAATTTGGAAATCTTAATTCTTATTATTCTTATGAGTATCAATTCTATAATACAAAATGTTTGCTTAAATACAAATTTATCTTTAATTACTGAATGTGAGTTAAAGCTTTTAATCAAAATTTTTTTTCATGTGATCATATGATATCTATTTTTAATGAGCTTTCATATGTATTATCATACAAAATCTAGAAAAGATATACGATGCTCTCATTGTTTTGTATACTTGGTTATAAGATAGATCGTTAAGAAGCTATGGCACCCAAGATGGGGAGGGGAGGGTGTGTGAATTCAATATATAATATATTTTAAAAATTAAACCTTAATTTTAAACTTTATAAAAAACTTAGTTGCAAAGTTTATAAAATATATTTTAAAGAGAAATATTGCAACCAAGTAAGTAATGTGTAGAAAAGTAAAGATAGAGGCACTTAGAGTTTTTTATGGTTCAGTCAAACTTCAAAACCATTATGTGTCCACACCTAGTCACTATGACTAGAAATTCAATAATCAAAATGATATTACACCCAATCTCCCATACTTTCTACATCGACAAGTACAACTATACAAGTACAACCCCAACACTTTATAACAAGAATAAGAGAAAAAATAATTTGTATGTCTAACACTCAATTCTAAAATGATTTTGCACTCAACCCAATCAACACAATGATAAGAAAAATAAAGAGAAAAGCTCAAAGTTTATATTATATGTTTAATTGGTTTGGAAATATGCAAAGTGCAAATCAATTAAAATCAATACAATACTTAGAAGGATGTTATGAAAGCTTGCATATGATGCATGAACAAAGAATTAGCAAGAAATTTTAAAATACTTGAATAAAGTATAAAGCAGAGATTTTGAAGATAGAACTAAAATATATAATCAAATCAAAATTTACCATGAAAAATTCAAATCAATTAAATCACAAAGAAAATCTTTTAAGTTGCTTCAACGTGAATGATCGAGATTTGAGAAGTTTTAGATTATAAGGCACATAAATCTATTTCATCCAAAATAAGACAATGATGCCTCAAATTTAAAGAATTGAAAAAATACAAATTATTACTCGAGTTCTTGTTTGATTGAGCAATGAAAGTAATGACTTAATGTGATATTTATAAAGTTGAAAAGAGTCTTGCAAGGGTTAAATGAGATCTCCACTTGAATGATGTTGAAGATGTAAGAAAAGGGGATGATCTCAAGTATAATCACTTCAAGCAATCTTCAAAATATATCTCACCAAGGTGGAAGCATTGAAGGAACAAGAGCTTTTCAATTTGCTTCAACCATGACCTTAGGATGGTCTTGGACAAGGTGAGATCGATGGAAAGAAGATTGATTTAGAATCTTCAATTAACCAAAACCTTAAGCAATGTCTTGGCCAAGAAGAAAGCAATAGAGAAAAAAAAAACTTTAGCACTTTGAACCTAATAAAACATCCAATAAATCAATTTGCAAGATTCAACCTAGTTCGAGAAGTAAGAAGAAGCAAAGCTTGGAGAGAGTCTCTTTAAATAAACAAATGAACCCAAGGTTAGTGCAAGACATGAAGGAGAGAGACGAGAGATGAGAGGGAAATTATTAAAGAAAGATTTTGAATTCAAATCAAAATTGATTTGAATTAAATCAACTTCAAATGATGGTGGCCAATCAAGTATAGAGAGAGAGAGAGAGAGAGAGAGAGAGTGTGTGTGTGTAAGGGGAGAGAGAGAGATAGAGAGTGAGAGAGAGAGAAAATAATTGAGCAATTCAAGTATATGAGTTTTGACAAAGTAGAAGAAAGAGGAAAAATAATTAAGAAAAGAATTTGTGTTTTGAATAAATGATCACATGATCATAATTTTGAATTCAACTCAACTTAAGGAAGTGTGTGTAGACTTTTGAGCATAGTAGGAGGGAAAGACTGGCTTAAAATTCATTAACAAATTTAAATCTATGAATGATGGATTTCAACCAATGCAAATAAAGGATGAAATTCAATCTAAACAATATTTTGATTTCAATTAAGCATGGCATATAAGTTAAATTTAATTTAAACTATAAAAATGATGTCGCCAAGGCTAAAAATAAGGAAGGAGATTTATGCAATTAACATAAATTAATCAAATACATTAAGAAAAACAATCAAGCAAGGAAGAGATTTGAAATAATTCAAAATAAATTGAATTTCAATATTTCAAATGTAAGAGACAACCAAGCATATTCCAAAGGTGATTCAATCAGATCAATGCAAATAATATGAGATATCAATTTAACTAAACTATTTGAAATAAAAATAGTAGGATTTAAAATAAAAATCCCATAAAATAAATCAATGAATATATAATTAGGGATTTTAGCCAAGTTGTTCTAGAAATAGATCAAGCACCAATTAAAGAAATCAATCATACGTAAGTCTTGAGAAATTCAATTAAGAAATTGTTTGAAACATTTACAAAATTTAGTTTAATAAAAATTAAATAAATAGGAGCTAGCAAAAATCATTCTTAAAATGAAAAATAATTTTGGAAAATGGACTTAATTCAAGATCAAATTTAATTTGAATTTAAAACAACATACATTAAGTTCATTAATTTCAAATATGTTGAATTAAAATACATTATGGGTTGGCCAAAACATCCCATAAAAATTAAAACACATATGAAAAATATTAAGGCATAAAAGAATTTAAAATTTAAAATTACTTAATTATGAAATTCAAGTAAATAAAAATTCAAAATTTATTAAATAAAGGAAAATAATATGATAGTAAATATAATAATTTTTAAAACTTTAAATCCAAAATTAGTGAAATCTTTTGGCCAAAAAAAATAAATGGACGCTTGATAGGAGAGAGATAAAATAAAGAATAGGATGGAGAAAAGGATAATCTAGGAAATAAAGGAATAATTTTATTTTATTGACAAATCGAAGAGATAAATAATTTAGTTAAGTATGAAAATGACTAAATAAAGAGTGAAATAAACTTAAGTCACTTTAAAATTAATGGTCAAGATTAAACTCATGCAAGTACTTAAATTATCCAAAAAGGATATTTCTAGAAATATTGATAAATGATGCAAAATAAAATATTAAATAAATATATTAAAATTATAATAATTAATATAAAAATATTTTAGTCAGTATTTTCATGTTATAGAGCTATTATTTGTCTTATTATTGTGAAAGCTAAGAAAATTCCCAAGTCGCCTAGTGTAGCTAATCATTGTTTTCTAAATGACTAAAAAGTCATTTGAGCTTCTGAAATACTTATGAAGAAAATCATGGGAATAATTCAAAACATTGTAATAAAAATTACCAAACTTAAATAAAAATTATAGCTCACTAAAAGCTGAATAAATACCAAAATCACCCAATTAATGGATTAAATATATTAAATAATTAAATTCAATAGGTTGAATTTAGAAAATTCATAATAAACTAAATAAAATCTAAAAGTTTAAATAAATTTTGAAAGTATTCATCATTTAGAGAGAAATAAAAGAAAATTAAAAGCCCTAATTAACTTTCAACATTTTAAGCTTAATTTAGGTTCTATTAAAATTATTAAAACATTAATTAATCCTAAAATACATCTCTAATCAAAATAAAACTTTAGGAAAATGAAATTAGCAAGGAACCTCACTTCCCATAAAATTTCAAAGTAAAATGATTTCTGAATCAAAATTTATTAAATTCATAAGTTATAGGTTAATTTAAATTAAATAATAAATAATAAAATCACAAAATTATAAAAAAATACTGAAACCAACTTAAAACACTTCCAATAAAACTAGAGGGCTTAGAAAAATTAATTAACCATCTAAAATTAAGGAATATTAAAATCATATACTTAAAGGGTAATCATTAATTAAAGGTATGAAATTAATTAAAAAGGTTTACATTTAAAAATCCAAAATAAATCAAATAATTAGTTGAAAATAAATCATTTATTAATCTCTAAACTTAATATTTAAGTAAATTTCTATTGAAATTTGAAAGCATCTATGATATTTTAATTTGGAGTCGTAGGGACACCATATGGATCTTAGGAGGTACATATTGATGTGATTTGGTACGACCATCTCCAAAGATAGAAATATCACCCTATAATGGACCTAATCACCTAATAAGGACTCCTAAGGTAGATGGGTATTTATATATACTAGAAATCATTCCCTTACTTTACATGGAGAAGTAAACAAGGGTTTATTTTATGTCGGGTTCTTTAGTTCCCTAGGAAGCAAGCTTCCATGGTTAATTACACCATAGAAAATAAGAATTTCCTAAGAACACTCTCAATTAAAGTAGTCAATAAATATCTCAAAAGATTTCAAAGCTAGACTATCAAAGGATTGGATTTTCGGAAAGTCAAGTATGAGAGTTTAAGAGGAAAGACTTATTTATGAATTCCAAAGGAAGATAAGTAGGGAGCACTCATGATACTAGGAAGGCTTAGTGAGCACTCTAGTCTACCTTATGGTGAGGTTTTATATATTTGAAAAGAGAGTTTATTTTTATTTGAGTTGAAATTTTATTAGAATGCTAGGGCTTATAGTCCATTAACATAATATTATAGAAATGTCTAAGAGGTGAGGGACTTATACTTATAGCGATGGAAATAAATAGCCAACCTAAATCTAGAATGAAGACAAGCTAAAAGCATAACCTAAGTCTAGGGAAATGGAACATAATGGTTTACCACCACAAGAGAGGATAAACCTATCTAGACTCTTACGGGCATTCAACCTGAGTGACCCCAACTAACACCTCTTACACTTCAAAATCATGTAGGTTGGTCTTATGTAAGAACAAGATAGTTAAGTTATTTAATTAGGAAGGAAAGTAGAGTCCTAAAATCACCCCTAAGAGACTAAGTCATGACTGGCATGAATGCATTACTTAGACTAAATGCAAAGTTTACAATCCTTTATATTATTTTTGACACATTCATTTGGACAAAGGCTTGGGACAATTATGCCTATATGCATGATGAAATATGATTATGGGCCGATTAGCGAGGAGATGTTCTCCACTACAAGGGATGCCCTCAAAGGTTAAGAATTTCCCTATTATGCAATAATGGAGACCCTCCCTATTCAAGAGACAAGATATTATGCATGATATTATAACATTCAACATTCAACTAAGAGGTGCTAAATATTTTAATTATTTTGATTACAACTTAGGCTTTAAGGTGAGGTTGTGAGCTATATTTAAAATTTAATTATGAGTTGTTTATTGAGGGTAGAAAAATTAATTTTATCCTAAAGAGCCTACCGCTTCTAGGCCACACATTCAATCATCAAACTTAAGAAACCTTTGAAAACCATGCCATTTTATTGTACAACCAAAGCATAACAATCAAACATTTATAAACTTTCATAAAAGAATAAAAGGCCGGGTAGAGTACAGTACACCCTAAAAAATAAATGAATTTAGTTAGTTGAGCTCTACCCTTATACAACCTAGGTTTGAAAAGAATATTACACTTACATTGAAATAAATGCTATGGGGGTCTTCATTATTCTTTCTTTCTTTCTCCTTTGATTTTTTTATTTAGTCTTCATGTCCTCGCCTTTTTTTTGATCATCTTAAAGCCCATAGCACTAATCCTAATCCTATTTTAAAAAAAATTACATATGTATAGAAAATAAAATCTAACTACACCTGCAAAATAGATGTTAGCTAACCAAACATATAAATGAAGCAATTATATTCTATAAATATGGACTTAGAACCCAACACATGGGTAACCAAGCACACCTAATGTAGTAGATTATACAAATGGGGAAAAGCAACCTATAAGCAAAGCATTTATATTTATTTATTATTTTAGTGACCCTTTTATTATAATCCCTATAAAAAATATCATTAGGCTAATAATGGTTTAACATCAGTCTACGCATAAGTAATTATAACATTCAGCCTATAATATTATATCACAAAATAAAATTTAACATCATAACATCCACCATCCTAATATAGAGCTCGAAGTGGTGGTATAGTATTTTAGTGTGTGCTAAAGTTTGGTGTGGTATATCTTAATTAGGCTTTAGGATTATGATTGTGTAAGGTTTGGAATGTTCAAGTTACACATAAGGGGAGGTTTCACTTCAAGTTATTAAAGGATTGGTAGATTTTAATATATATATATATATATATATATATATATATATATATATATATATATATATATATATATATATATATATATATATATATATATATATATATATATATTTGTTTCACTCAATATTTACTTAGCATCTAATTGTTATAAAGGAGTAAAGAGGTTTGACCCTCTTCATCCCTATCTAAGTTGTCTTCAAAAAAATATGTTCTTATGGATTTGGTTTCTTTTGAATGATTTATTAAAAATTTTGTTAATCCTAAGTTTGGGTTAATCTTAAAGAATCCTATTCAACATGAAAGACATCTTAAGGTTAATGAGATTGAATTACTATCACATGGATAATATTTCACCATTTCTTTTCATCATTAGTAACATACATATGTTTTATTTATTTATTATTATTTATGATATATAATTTAGCATTCTTATACATGCAATGTACATGTGTGTATTTGTGGCACACTTAAATGATTGTTAATGCACATATTTTTGGTAGAAAAGATAGATTCTTTATTTAGCTAAGTGTACATGCATATGTATTAGAGATTTAAGCAAGTACATTTCATTGTTAAACTAGGAAACTAGTAAAGTAAACTAAGACTTCCTTGGGGCTACTTAAAGCCTCATATTCTTGGGATGTCTAGACTATATATTTGCTATCTTAAATACATATGAATGTATACATAAACATAAGAATGAAAATCATGCAAAAGATTGCATATCAAATAAATTATTACTCATGGCAAGTAAAGCTCTATCCAAATTCTAATACATGCATACATATGAATAAAATTAAGCAAGTATGTGCCATTGTTAAACTAAGAAAGTGAGGAAATCTAAGACCTCTTTGGGGCTACTTAAAGGCTCATGTCTGAGATGTCGACTATATACTTGCTAACATTCAAACATATGTAAACATACACATGAATCATGAGAATAGAACAATCCTTTAACATGTTTAAACTATAAGCAAATGTAAATCACATAGAATATTTATAACCAACATCACTTTAAATTTTCATCATCAGTTTATAATTTTGAAAATAATTTTCAATTTATTAATGAATGATAGCCACACCATCTAATAAGATCAATTCAACACAAGCAACTTATACATATATAACCATATTCATTTAATTATTTTATTTGAAAAACATGGGTACATGATACAAATGTCATTAAAATTATAATGATTGAAGGAATGACTAAACATTACCACATAACACATTCAATCACATTAATTCCTAAGGACAATCAAGTTAAATAAGTACTTAAGATTAACCAAAGCTTGTTATGAAGTTTAATTTTTAGATTTGAAATATTAAAACTTAAAGAGGAGAAATGATGTTTGTTGTTTTGCCCCATTCCATGTTAGTGACTTAATGTATTTAAGGAAAAATAATTAAGTAAATTTTATGGATTTTTTAAGCTCAAATCATTAAGTAATTAATTTAAATTCCCTTTTCTAAGCCTCTTTAATTCAATTAACTACTTAATCATGAGCCTCCAAGCATATGCTTATGAAAAATTAAGACTTGCAATTCCTAAATGGACCTAATGTAATTAGCTCACGCTTAAGAGTTAATTAGATTAAGGAAGAATCTAAATTAAGTACTCTTATGGTTTTCCCACACATGGGTTAACCATAACTTCCTTAATGATCTTTATGTTATTAAAACATAAAGGGAAACCCATCAATCATACTTAAATTATCTGAACCAATCATCATTTTAATTTGATTTAATTAACCCTTAATTAACATATGCATTAATTAACCCTCCTATAGAAATGTACTTAGGAAAATAACTAGGAAGATACCATAATTATTTTTTTCATCATTCCCATTATTAAGTGATTAATCATCATTAAAAATTTAATTTTACTACTTAGAAATTTTAATAAACATAAAATTGATTAAAAGGGTAATTAAGATTAGAATTTTGAATTCTTTGAATTATAAGGCCAATAAATTACAAGAAAATTATGGGAGGTAGAGGACATCTGATGGAATTAACCCACAAAATTTGGGATCTTTTGGCCAAGTAATTAAGCCTTAATTAAGATAATTTGCCTAAAACTCAAACTTTAATTAAGCACTATTCCTTTTCCAAACATTAGAGATTTAATTTTTATTAAATTCTCCGCTTACCCTTTCAAAATGGGTTTCTTTGTATTTTATGAATTTTTTTATAATTAGTTATGAAATTCAAAATTTTGGATATTTAATGGAATTTTTAATAATTAATTAACCTCTTAAACCGTCGCCATGTCTTTAACAACAAAGACTTTCTACGTGGCACCACGAAGTTATGTAAGACATTGATGTGGCGGTTGAGTCAATGGTGATGGACAGCTTGTTCTCCCTTGATCTCGCATCGGATCGAGATTAGTCTGGTTTCAAATGGATTAAATCGAATAATCTAGCAAATTAAATCATGGTCATTCATTCTAATCACACGTAATGGATGATCGATGACTGTCGTGCCAGAAGATGGACATTGTTCACCTTCCACCACTTGATCCGAGCTTGTAGGAGCTCATAAAATGACGACTCCAAAATGTGGGAAGAGGAAATCTATGAAGATCCTATAATGAAAATTGCTTAAAATCACTATTCATTTCATAAAAGACTAACACCTAGGGGAAAATCTATGGTTTGCCGATTTTACCATGCTAGAGCTAAAAATTGATGATCCAAACTAAGGTAGCTTCCTCAAGAGATAAGCCCTATTGAGAAGATCTTGAGCTACCCCTTTTTGATGCCTCAAAGTTTGCTTCAAAGCTTGTTGAAGTTAGAGTGCTGATCAAATCAATGGGATCAATTTTTTTAACTCATGAGTGAGGCGGTGTGTGAAGAGTTAATTTGGATTTAGTGAGGTTTTGGTGAGGTTGGAGGGATGATGCTCTAGATTTTGTTTAGTGGTTGGTCACTGAGATGGAGGGATTTATGGAAGGGTCTAAGACCGCCGTAATACTCTATATAAAGCTCTATGAAAGTTTGAATGGATTGGTAAGAGTATACCTCCCTGAGTAAACTAATGGTCGATCGCCTTTAGATCGCCGGGTTAGGTGGTAGTGAAGTGCTTGAGGTGGATTGAGGCAATGGCATAGCATGGGGTGTACCTCCTCCTCCATGTGAAGCAATGGAGAGCTAAGGGTTAGTTCACCTTCTCATGCCAAAGGCTAAACTTAACAACCTTGGGTTGGGTCAATGGTCCTAGTGACCAAGAATGGCCAAAGGTGGTGAAGGCCTCTAAGTGGGAGAACCTATCCAAATGGGGATTGTGTCCCATTTGGCTTGGTTGAGGTTTTGACCCAAACTGGGTTCACCATTGGTTGGGTCCACTTGGTAGGCCCATGGTGACCCAAGGATGAGTCATGCCAAGTTTGGTTAGGTTTAGAATTAGTTTGGCTCAATTTGACCCATATGGGTTAAATTCAATTGGGTTAGGTTGACCAATTGGTCAAATTAGGTCAAACCAAGCATTTGGGTATGTTCAATTGATCATTTGGAATGTATTTGTTCAATTGGTTTGGTTTAATTTGAAGTGGATTTGATTTTGGGTCATATGGGTTCATTTAGGCCAAATGGGCTAAGTTGACCAATTTGGTCAAATTAATAGTCGAATTAGCCAAATTGCTTGGGTGGAGGGTTGGTTTATGTTCAATTGATCATTTGATAATGATTGTACATGTTGGTTTGAATCAATTTGGATTTGGGAAGGATTTGGTTCAATTGGACCCTTTAGGTTAATTGGGCTAAGTGCCAATTGGGTTGGGTTGACCAAATTAGGTTCAATTGAAGGTTGGATCATGTTCAAAAATCAATTTATGATTAATTTGAGGCATTGGTTTCAATCAATTGAGTTGGAATGTGATTTGGCCCAATTTGCCCCTTTAGGTCAAATTGTGTCAACTCGGGTTAATTTGTCAAATTGGTTTTGTTTGCTTGATTGCAATTGAGCCATCAAAGATGATCAACAACCATTATGAAAGGGGTTGGATGGGTTGATTCAATCCAATTTGGGTTGAATTGAAGTTTAAGTCAAATTGGTCATTTAAGCCTTTGGGTTACCATATGGGTTGATTGAGTTGAATTAGTGTAATTGGGTGTTGAGAAGAGTTCAATGATGGATTTAGGGTTGATTGGTGGCCTTGATTGTAATTGATTTGAGTTTGATTGGATTTTGGCTCATTTGGACCTTTTAGGTCAAATGGGCTAACTTGATTGGATTCATTTGATTTGATTGGTTTAATTACAAGCATTAGAGTTTGAAATGGTCTATTGAATGGTTAGAGTGCTTTTGTAAAAAATCAATTAGATTTTGTTTACTTGAACGCTTTTAGGTTGGTTCAAAGGATCATGGTGGAATGAACTTAACTTAAGTCCTAAGTCAATTTGACTTGGAGCTTGGATAGGAAACAAAATTCAATTAATGTTGGTTGTGTTGGATTGAGGTTGGTTTTGGATGAGTGGACAAGTTATTATGGGATAGGTAAGAACTATTTGTCCTGCGTTTTTAAGGTATGCCTCCTAAGTTTCTGCTTGGGCTTAGTGTTCCTTTAGTCATTAGAAGTGTCCTATGATTAGCTAAAATCCTAATGCTTAGAAGGTTCCTAAGTCTAAGATGGGAAGGATGAGTCCTCACTCCAAAAGTGAAGTCAATAACATCCTAAATTTTTTGAATATTAAATGAATGATTTAATTATAATTAAAATTAGATAATTACCCATAATATAAACACTCAAATGCCTTAAGAAGTTAATGTTCTAGTCTAGTTTAGTACCCTATTTCATATACATAAGTTTCCTATGCTAAAATCAAGAATCAAAAAAGAAATGTGCAAATTCAAATCATTACAAGCCTATTTAAATAATAAACTTAAAATAATAATAATTCCTAGAACATACAAATTTGATAACTCCAAATCAATCGAACTCAATAAAGTGAAGGTATGAATCTCAACAACAAGACTATAAATCACCTAATTTCATAAAATTTAATGAACTTCAAATCAAGCTTAATAAAACCATTAAATTAGAAAAGAGTGTTGAACAAAATAATAAGCTTAACAAATCTTTAAATTAAAGCCAATGAAGAAATTGAGTATGAAATCAATGTTAAATAAAAAAGTCTAATCAAACTAAACATTAACATGATCAACTAACCCTTAAGTCATCAATGAAAAGACATGTTTAATCAAATGAAATTATAAATAGAATTTAAACTCTAATAAAATAATAATAAATTTTAATCAAATGAATTAATTAAACTAACTCAAACATTATTGAATTAAATTAAATAATTATCAAACTAAAATAATCAACATATAGATCAAATATTTAAATTTAATAAACTTAATAAATGATCAAAATTTTTATTAGAATTTAAATGAAAGGTCAAATTAAATTTTAATCAAATCAAAAGTTAGTTAAATTAAAACACATTAATAAATTCAAACTAGACCTAAATGAAATGAAAAGGTCATTAAATTTAAACAACATTGAAACTATTTAATCAATATCAATCGTATAAAATTTAATAAAATCTTTAAAATAAAACCCAAGGAATTTTTTTTTATTCTTCATTCTTTAAAACCTAAATTCAATTTTAATATAAAATGAACCTAAAATTAAAACAAAATTAAAAAAATCAACTTAAGCATTTAAATTGGAACCATCTATTGGTAAATTGAATAAAACTTGAAATTTAATCAAACTTAAAATAAATAGGGCCTAGTACAATTATACCACACAAGGCCTTTCTTTCACACACTAGATTACTAGAATCTATATTTAGATTTGGTCGATGATTTATGTTGTGTTGTGATGTATTATTATTTTTATTTAGTGATGCAATCTTTTAGATTGGATGGCAAGAAATTATTTACATACATAGTCGAACTTAGTGCATTCTTTTTGTTAGGTTAACACTACTTTTTATAGAGTACTTAAAGGGACCACAATAATAAAATATAATAAATATTATTTATAGGTGTTGCTTAAGTCCTTGAGCATAGCCCAATTCGATAGGTGGGCTTGGTATCCATTAGTGCTAAGCTCGTATGTTTGAAACATAATTATTGGTGTGTTCTATATTTTCTTGATGTCTATTTTACAGAGTTTATGATTTTTTTTAGAATTTTAAAATATAATTTGAGCTTAGAATTAGGTTAGGATCTATAGGGTCTAAGAAGTCGACTTTACATGTTGGTGGTCTGTGAAACCCAAGGAGATCCTTGAAGAATGTGATGATCCTAAATGAAGATGCCCAAAGATTTAAGTTTTAGTTTTAGGTTAGGTTGTATAAGGGTAGAGCTTGCCCATCTTTCTTTTTTCTGGATGTGCAGTACCTTGCCACACTAGCCTATTTTATTTAATTAAATGTATATTGATTTATTTTGGGAAGTGCAATAAAACTCTATGCCTTTTATAAATTTCTTTCTATGATTAATATTTTCTATGATTAAGCTGGATACATTAGGATTTTAAAAGACTAATTTTTCTACCTCATTAAATTAAAATAACTCAAACATGAATAGAAAATTCATAATCTCACTTAATTAAAGTCCAAACATAAACAACTAAACACTAGAAACAATTAGTCTTTGTGAATTATAATGAGCATATTCTTTCAAAGTTCTTGAATTGGGCACTTTACCCATTACACATAAGGGGAATTGATATATGAGGAAGATGACCCTTCCGGGAAAGTGTGCCTTCTTTTATTGATTTAGCCCATGACCTTTATCTAACTACATCTTATCTTAGTCATGAATTTGCATATCTAAAGTATTAAATAGAAACTATGAGTCAAAAGTATATAAAAAAATTATTGCATTAGTTAGGTGAAAAATATATCAAACATTATCTTAGGATTAGGGAGTGAGTATAAACTCTTAGTTTCTTTTCCTAAGTACAACAAATGACCATCTCAGATTCATTAGATTGAACTAATGGATTTAAAATAAAATTATTGCTCACATGGTGTTAGGTAGCAACCCTTTTGGGTAGGAAGTAAGTCCAAAAGTGTCAAGGATAGGTTTATTTTTTGAAATGAGAAAGAGAACTAATAATGCCTAAAATTAAATTAGGTTGAACCTCGATTTATGTCTAAGTGCTTTTGGACTTAGGTTCTAAAGTACCTCATTTGTTATGAGGATAAGTCTTCAACTCTTAGAGACTTGTGTTTCCAAAATCTAAGTCTTAGATTTCTAATAAAGTATCAACTCTCAATAATTTTAATTTCAAAATTGTAAAGCCCAATAGCATGATAGTTGAAATGCTCACTTGGTTTACTAGTATCTAAAAGCATTTTCTACTTATTCTCTAATTAATCTAAAAAGAACTCTTCTTAGAGAATTCTCTTTAACTTTCCAAATAAATTGTCCTTTAAGACAAGCTTTGAAATCCATATAGAGGTAAAATTAATTCCTTTAACAAATAGTTTTCTTAAGAAAATATTCCTTTCTTGAGATGTAGCTAACTATAAGGGCTTACCCTTATAGGAACCAAGAACCCTACAATAAAATAAAACCCTTTTCAATTTCACCATATATAGTTTAGGGAAAAACTTTAGAATATTATATACCCATCTATTTTAGGAGACTTACATTAAGTAATCAAATTCATTATAAGGTTAAATTTTCATCTCTTGAGATGATCTATTACCCTGATGATGTACTTGATTATCTAAATGAGAAATTTTGAAATCTACGTAGTGTCATAAATTTTCTTCATAATATATAATATTTGAATAATTTATGGAAGTTTGAGGCATATATCTAAAAGTTATAAGAGTAGAAGTACACACAAAATCTCCAATTTACCTAGATTCTCATGCTAACATATACATATATATTATTATACCTCCTCATAGATAATTTTTATATTTTGTTCATCCCATTTGTAAACCTTTTTTCGTAAAATATAAGGATTTCATTAATAGGAGCCTCTAATAAAAGCAAGCCCAAATTGTTGAACAATAATAACAAGCCTTTATCCCACTATGTGGGATGGATCCTCATCTCTAACACGTAACTTAGTCTTATGCTTCTCTTGGCCAACATTCTGCACCATAAATCATTGTAGGCCTTACCAACATCTTATAAAATTTTCCTTTAAGTCTAAACAATACTTTTTTATCAATAGACAAAGCATTCCACCACTTCAACCATCCAACTTGAATTATGCTAATAACATCTTTTATTTCACCATCATTTTGATCAATAAATCTTAGATATATAAAATCCTCACTCTTTTTAATGACTTGATCACCCAAAGTCACAACACCACCACTAAAACTTCGCAACTAAGATAACACTCCATATATTTAGTTTTCAATCTCTCAAATGAAAACCTTTAGACTCTAAGGTTGACCTCCATAATTCGTTTCTTTTGGACTCTCTCTCTCTAGTCTTATCAACAAGAAGAATGGCATCAAAAAACATACATTAAGGTATATCTTCCTATAAAGTCTAGCAAGAACATCCATAACTAAAGAAAAATAATAGGGGCATAAAGCCGATCCTTGATGTAATCCAAATAAAATAGGAAAATATTTTTCAATCATCCTTGTGTTTTGAGTAAGTAATAACTAGAATACATATCTCTAATGACATGAATATAACCAATATTATCTTTTTTTTTATTTTTCTAGAACTCTCCAAAGGACTTCTCTTAGAACTTTATCATATGCTTTCTATAAATCAATAAATATCATATGTAGATCCTCTATACTTTCTCTATATTTCTCCATCAAACCTCTCAACAAATGTATAACATCCATAGTAGGTCTACCCAAAGATGAAACCAAATAGATTTTGAGATACTTTTGTATCACATCATAAACTATGCTCAATTACTCTCCCATAATTTTAATGTATGACACATCAACTTAATTCCTCTATATTTTGCACACTCTTGTGCATTATCTTTACTCTCAAATAGGGAACCAACAAACTTTTCTCCACTCATTTGACATCTTTTTAGTCTTTAAAATAACATTAAAAAAATTTGCAAGCTAAGAAATTCCTTGATCTACTAAACATTTCGCCCTTCTATTTAAATATCATTTGGTCCTACTATTTTTCCACACTTCATTTTTTTTAAACTCTTCTAACTTCAAATTTAGTAATATGATGGATAAGAACAAAATTTTCTATATTTATTTACCTATTAAGATTGCTAAAATAAATTGTATTCTTGATCCTTTATTGAAAAGTATATCAAAATAACTCATTCACATATTTTCAATATCCTTTTAGAAAAGTACTATATGATTTTCATCATTACACCTCACTTGAATTATATCTTTACTTCTCCTATGTCCTTCTTTGGCTAACTTATACATACATATTTCACTTTCTTTGGTATCTAATCTATTGTCTAAATCTCTAAGAGCTAAAAATTTTTGCATTATATATTACTTTCCTAGAATAACTATGAGCCACTTTATATCTTTCCCAATTCTCTGAGTTTTACACTTAAATCAAGTTTTATAATAATTCTTCTTATTTATTATCATTCTTACATATTTTGACTCCACCACCAACTATTTTATTAAAAGAAGCTTTTCCATTTGATTCTCCTAGAATATTTTTGTAACTTGATTAATTTCACTTGTTATGTTTTCCCACATAACAATTAGCTTCCTTATGAACATCCCAAATTCTAAGATCTTGTAGCTTGCTCTTAAAAATATTTTATTAATGTACTTTAAGCACCTCCATCTAATCCTAGAAAAATATTTACAATTGATGTTGGTACTTAAAATTTTTACTAAAATGATCATTCAATCTTTATAATCTAAATGTTCTAATTTTTCTTTTTAGAAATAATCAATCTATGTTTACTAGATCCATTCTTATAAGTAATAATATGCTCATCTCTTTTATTAAATAAAGTATTAGCAACTACAAAATCATAAGCTAAAGTAAAATCTAATATATAGTCCTACCTTCTTCATTAGTCATTTCAAATCAATAGTTACCATGAAAACTTTTAAAATCTTTTACCACTTTACCAATGTCTATTTAAATCTCCTCCAATGAATACCTTTTCTTCAGATGTATCTTTTGTATTAATCTCTTTAAGTCATTTTAAATTTTTCTTTTGATCCTACATCCAAACCTACTTGAAGATCATAAACACTTATGATATTGATAATCTTAGTATCAATAACAATCTTTAAAGATATAATTCTATCTCTAATCATATTAATATTTATAACATTATTTTTAAAATTTTATCTATAATCACACCTACACCATTTCTATTTCTACTCTTATCGAATATCAAAGTGTAAAACCTAAACTTATCAATCTCCTTGGCCTTCTCCCCAACCCATTTAGTTTTTGAATTAATAATAAAATTATATTTTATGAATCATAATATCTATTAATCCTATTAATTTACATGTAAGAGTATTTATATTCCAAGTTTCTAACCTAATTAAAGTTTCATGGACTAAATTCTTTGCTTGCATCTATCTATAATGTTGGAACCCTTGCTTATTTTGCGGGAATTGATGTAGCTCTTTTTTTTTCACTATATTTAGGTCATTGTGTGTCACTTCTAGGGGACACCCTAGCATTAACCCAATGTATTAATGATTCATGTTATGATTATTCATAAGTGTTATCTTTGGTTTTATTACCATCCTCCACTTTTAACATCCAAGACATGGGACCCAACAATCCCAAATTATTTTTAAAAAATAAAATGTTTTATAATATCATTAGCACAAAAGAGATAGTGGTAGGTTATTTTATTTCTCCTTGCTTAGTTAGATGGTCAATTGCTCTATCCTACTCATGTGAGTGAGGGTCACTTTCATTTGATAACTAACACCATTTATTCGAGAATGTAGATCAATTTCCATGGGGTGCTTTTATTTTGTGAAAGATCTATATTATATTTTGTAAATTAGTCACTTTCTAAATGGGATTATTTGGAAGATGGTGAGAGTTTGATTGTAAATAATAAATTATTAGCATTGACATATAGAGAGTTCACTACTTTTCATTATTTTGAAAGATACAAACAACCCTTCCATTCCAATCCTTTAGGATTCCTCTTTAAACCAACTATCTATTTATTAGATCTAAATGATCCATCATTATTAAATTTTAACCATAGTGCTTTTGGTTTAATCTAATATTATTGTGTGTGGTTGATGTTACACTTTTGATTAGTTATCCTAGAGATTATAGGCATTCTTCTCCTTTTAGATATAAATTACTAAGGATTCCATAACTTTGTGCCTTTTGGAGGTAAGCTATAAATTTGTTGTAAAATTTATTGTGGGATCTTCTAATATTATTATGTTTAGAGTCATTCTTGTCAAAATACCAAAAATACAAAGATTGGTATTAAGATTCTAATATGTTTACTTAAATTATGATTTATGGAGCATTTCTATGAAAGCAAAAGTTGAGAGGGATCTAAATGTGTTTGCTTTTGAGAGTGAATGCCAAAATGATCTTATAAGATTTTTCAAATTGTTATAACTTTTGACATAGCAAGAACAAATGGTTTATAGTTTTCAAATTAGGACACTATTGGCATCTAAAGATAAGTGTGATGCCTTCCCTATTTAGAATATCATCAATTGTTAAGCTAAATTAAATAACCTATAGAAGAAAAAGAGATAGATGGCTTACAACTTTGGTGCCAAAGTAAGTTTCACCAACGCAAGGTGTAAATGTACAAGTTTCTTTTTTGTATAGTGCTTTGGAAAGAGATTTTGGTATTTTCATGGTAACTACTACTTGGTCTTTATTATATTCTATGATATAAATGATGATTTATATTATGATCTTGGTTGGTAGCACCATGAGAAGCACCAATTGATTTCAAGTTAAAATTTTATTTGCTGTTGAAAGAAATCATAGAACCTTTATTTATTATATTTTTCTAGTTGAAGATTGATAAGGCTTCATGCAACCATATGTCATGCCAGGTTAATATTTTCTTCCCCAATTTGCAACTTAAGGAACAATTCTACTATGCAACTAAATTTCAGCATGCTCCTCCTTCATGGTGGGTCGATCTTTTGGTTGGCTAAGCATTGGATGTGTTTTAGAACAATACTTTTGATCATAAATTTAGCCTGAAAGAGGATTTATGTTGATATTTGATTCATAGCTTCATTGTATTGCATATAATTCCATCTTGAAGTGACATAAAATCAAGTCCACCATTATCTTTAGGTTTGTAAACCTTCCACTAGATATTGCAATGATAACCTCTCTTTTCTCCATTACAAAAAAATGTTTTGGATGAAGATTCAATCCTTCTTTGTATACCAAATGGCATGTTAATAACCTGCAAAACATGCAAAGAAATTGAGTTAAGAATGCTTTTAATTTCAAGTGAGTCTTCTTCCAAAAGAGAGGTGGTTTTCCCATGATAAGATTATATTATGGATTTTTTGACATGATATTATCAAAGTATATCTTCTTCATTCTTCCAAAGAATAGGATTTTCCCATGTATTTTTCAAGGAAGATTTTAGCTTTGAAATTGGTATTATTCTAGATCCACTTAGAGATTGCATTAGGAATTTTGTCGAATTAAGTATAGGACTTGTCCTTATTGAAGTGCATCGTAGTGGCATCCTCAAAACTCTTTATAACTCCATAGACTTTCTTAATAGACATTCTTGATCCATTGTAGAAAACTATGATATCATCAACAAATATAGGTGAGAAACAACTATGCCTCCCTCTGTATGTAATTGAGTGGATGAACTTGTATTGATTAATTAGTTTATTAAGGTTGAGAAGTATTCCATTACAATAATAAAGTTAGTTAGAGAGAGGGTCCCCTTGCTTGAGTCCTCTATTATATTTGAAGAAACTAGCTTGGTACCATTTACAAGGATTGATTAGTAACTTGCTTAAAATAATCTTTATAATAAAAGCCATTAACTCAAGGTTGAATCCTTTAGCATTTAAGATATGATGGATGAATTTCGATTGATAGTGTCAAAAGCTTTAGGAAAGTCAAATTAATTTTTTTTTGCATTAAATCCTCTGCATTTAGTGTTTAAGTCTCTTAATATTTTTTTGAGCTAATATCACATTTGACTTACTTCCTTTCCTTTGGTTAAGGCAATTCAATTAAGAGAAAGAGATTATGAAGATTAGAAAGTAGTCTTATAGCTTGTTGTTGATAATTTTGCTAATGTCTTTAAAATATTTGTGAACTTAATGATATTTGGATTACTATGCTAATGGATTGAATTTTTTTAGGCATGCCTTTACTTTAAAACTAGTAAAGTAGATAGTAATTAGATGATAGATCTTTAATGCATATGATAGGAGTCCATACATTATTTATTTCATTAAAACCAAAAGATAAGAAATAAGTATCCTTATGAGATAATTCTATAAGAATGATATTTAAAGTTACCACCATTGATTGTGGCTTTATGCCATCTATAAAGTCTAACTCATTAATAATTTAATCTTTATTAGTTATTTGTGTGATAATGGATATGATGTTTAATTTTACTTAATTGAGGGTAAAGTACACTTTACTATAATATATATTTTGTTGAACATAATAGATTACTTGCTTGTTGTTTAAAAATATAAAAGAAAACTAGTCCTTCTACTATATAGGGACAAGTGATCACCTAAAGGTTGTAGAATAGATTGATCATTAATAAAATGGATGATCAAGCTCAAGATTATCATAGATTGGCCACCACCTAAAGGGGTCTAAATTATATGGAAGATAATGATGATGGAGATGTTGGTGTACAATGACTCTAAGGAGTTTCGTACTTGTCTTTTCTTGTAATGTTTGTATTTTTTTTTTAGTTTTATTTTGTTTGGTCTTGTTGTAGTAGTATTACCCATTATTTATCATGACAAAAGAGAAGAAAAAGAAATATAATTTCTTGTATTTAAAGTAGTGTGTGAGAATGTGAAAGTAAAAAAGCATTAAGAATTGTTGAAAGATTGTGTTTTATACCATAAATTTTTAATATCAATGGCAAAATGGTCATTCCAATACTTGGTACATTTTGGATTTTAGGTTTCATCATTATATACTTGTGTTATTTTCAAATTTGTGGACCAATGATGATTTTTATTACTTTTTTTACTAGTAGTGCAATTTTTTTTTGTATGTGATATCTATGTTATGTAAATAAATAAATTTATTTTTTTATCATTTTATTTATAAAATGTACCATACTTAGAAGAAAGGATGCAACCTAAATCACTTTTAAAATGAAATTTCCATTTTGTATACTTCTCATTATCAAAATGGGAGAGATAGTTAACCTCACGTGCCCATGGAAAATTTAAGATTTTTGATGATCACAATTAAACTAGAAATAAAGGGTTGAGAGTTCTTAATTTATGTGTTGGTAAGAAATTGGTACTATCATAACATATTAACCACATGAAGGCTAGTATTTTAGAACTAGAACTTGTATTATATCTTTTATGTGTAAGAGTTAAATAACCCAAATTATCAAAGGCATATAAGGATAGAAAGTAAATGATGACAAAACTACCCTTAGTAAAACAAACTTTGTATCATTAATCATGTTACCAAATCATTACTAAAATAAAGTATTATTAAATTTTATTTAAGACCTTATTAAAAATTAATAAAATTAAGATTCTAATTAATGTAGCTTAAATTTGTTATAAGAAAGTCATAATAATGTAACATAAATCACAATAAAGTTTATAGGTATCTACAAATCCATTATAAGCATCAAGAAAACATTAATATTAATATATATATATATATATATATATATATATATATATATATATATATATATATATATATATATATATATATATATATATCAAAATTATTAAACATATCTTAAGAATTTTTGTAGCTCTCTGAACTACATTTTAGGACACCATATAATTTTGTGAGTAACCATAAATACCAAAAATAAAAAAAAAATATTTAATGATGTATTTTAGCCTTTTAAGGCTTCATTAAAAGTAAAAATAAGCAATTTTGAATGATTATTGGCAATAGAAATGCTGAAATTATGATTTATTCTTTATAAGTAGTTGTTTAAAATCTAAAGTAATATGTATATCCAAAGTGGGTAGGCCTAAGCAGCCTACAAGTCAAGATAAGGACACTCACATGGAGGTCACTTGACAAGGGTAGATATGTCCAACCCAATAAACCTTGAACTTGGAGTATGATAACTCAAGGGTAGACCTAATTTTACTCACTAGTATCTAACTAGGCAAGAACAAAATGTACTCTCTTCCATCTCATCTTTATTTGCATGCTCGATGAATCCTGCTTACCTCCATCAACTTAGGTCAACCCTTTGTATTGAACATATCTTATATGATCTTGCTTTATGACTATTTGTCGATATTATAAAAGAGATATTTCTTTCGATGAGGGTGGTGGTTTGCTCATAAGCTGAACCCTATATTGTACTCACATTTTGGGCATCTTAAGAAATATAGACTATTTTCTTTACTTTTTTTTACTTTATTGTCTTCTATTATCCATCTCTTTTCTTAACCCTATTTCTTAGGTATCTTAGAAGGTTCTTTCTCCATCTACAAAATATTGGATTTAACACCCTTTATGCGATGACCATGGATGAGAATATGAATGACAAGTTAGATACAAAATGATGTAGGACTCTCCACATGAGATCACTTTGTAAACATGGAGCAACATCCAACAATTTATGACTCAAGAGAATTTTGTGAAGATAGAATCACTTGCTTGGTGCAAGTAGCCATAAAACAATGACAGTAAGAGCCTAAGCTAAAGGAGAATAAAGGATCCATGAGATTAGCAACTCGCTAAGCTTGGCAAGAGTTAATACACCTATCTAAAGACCCTAGTGCACATCCACTTAGATTTTCAAATTTGAAGATGACTTGTATGACACTAATGAAGAGGATGTGTTGAAGAAATAACCATAGTATAATAATAATTTTCTATGAGAATTGTAGAAGCTTGCCCTTCTCAAAGGTTCAAGATCCCACATCTTGAATCTTACAAAGTCAAATAGACCCCACTCACCACATAACCTATTTTGACTCGACCACATCACTAGTAGACTTATGTGATGTGATGATCTGTCAACTTTTTCACCACTTTCAAAGAGTCATCCTTAGGTGTTTCTCATGCCTTCCTCTAGGAGTAATCATGTCATTCAACAACATCAAGAGAATGTTCACCACCCAATTTATCGGTGCTTAATAGTTGTTGAAGAGTTTCAAGCTCTCTTAGTTGAGGAGTTAGGTGAGACTCTCGAAGTTTTGCTTTCAATGAGAAATGCTAGAATTCAAACATCTAGAGCCTATAATTGCTCAAGCGGTATTCAATTAGGGTCTAAAAGAGGGGCTTTTTAGTATTCCTTGGAGCTAATAGCTAAAGATGCTTGAACCACTAGAGTTGGCCAACAACCATGTAAATGTTGAAGAGTACATGAAGTGATCCAGCATCATCACATAATAAGGGAAAAGACTTATTGAATAGGCCATCAAAGTGACTATCAAAGAAAGAATATCAAAGGTGGAGAGTGGATAAAAGGAAGAGATCTAAAGTACCTTGGAAAGGCTTCAAGAACCTAGCTACTCACTAGGGTGATGACTATGCACAACCTACTCTAGCAACTCTTAGAGTGTTTATGATATATCTTGTATAAGCTATCCAAAATAATGACTACTTCAAACAACTACCACACATGAAAGTCAATAGAGTACATGATCAATTAAGCTATTATGCCTATCACCACAATCATGGCCTAAAGATTGTTGCCATTTGAAAAGTCTAGTGGTTGAATTGATAAAAGCGGGAAGCTCAAGGAGTTCATTAGGAGGAGGAAAGGTAAAGTTTGTTAAACCTAGCAATGAATCTATGCCCATGCATCATGATACATATTGTAAAGTCATACCTACTATGTTTGTGGGGATGGTGAATCTCTCAAAAGGGCAAGCATGAAAAGTTATAATCTAAAGAAGTGAATTCAACTACCATGATGTGAGTACACCCTAATATCATTATACCACCAACTTTTAGAAAGGGATATAACCTATTATGAATATCTATAATGACACAATTGTAGTGATGGCTATCACAATCATGTAGAGAATAATCCGATAGGCATGGGGAGACGATAAATATTACTTTTAAATCAACCTTTGATAAGCGAAGGAATTATAACTCTCCCCATCACTAGTGGAGAGGGTAAGAAGTAGTTCATGGTCATGGTTAACTTCATCTTAGTAGAAGCCCACTATCTACAATAATACCTTTGGCCAACCTCTTCTTAATATATTTATAATGGTGGTGATATGCCACATAACCATCAAATTCATTACTAAAAGAGAAAAGATTACCATCGGAGTTACTTGAAAGCCGTTTGTGGGTTGAGGAAGGAAGATGAGGTGTTGCATTTGGATATAGCTAAAACCAAGATTGAAGTACTTAAGGAGATAGAAATCCCAATCATGTAGAGTAATGGATGAGCACTAAAGGTCACTCTACTTTCTATCCCGACCATAAGGAGACCCTCGTTATAACCCTAATAGAAAATATAAATGTGTTCACCTTAATAGCCATGGAAATGTTAGGCATTGATGCCAATATTTCTTATCATTGCTTGAATGTTTTGTGGAAAATGAGAAAAATGATAGTTGTACTCATTGCCTATCAAGGAGGAGTCGCTAAACGCCGAAGTTAATTTTATTAGAAAAGTTTAATACCATGAATGGGTGACTAACGTGGTGATGGTATAAAGTCAAGTGCTAAGTGGACAATGTGAGATGACTTCACTAATTTAAACTCAACATGTCCAAAGGACGTATCCACTCTTTCAATTGATGCATTTTTGACTCGGCAGGATTCTGGTGATGAGTTTCCCCAAAACCTTTTAGTTTATCACCAAATTCAAATGTATCTTGTAGATTGAAGATGACTTTCATTACTACTGAAGGATTATCTTGGTATAGAGGTATGCCTTTGGGCTTAAGAACATTGGGGTGACTTATCAAAGATTTGTAGTCTAAGTGTTTAAAGAGTAGAAGGCCAAAATGTAGAAGTCTATCATAAAGACCTACTCGTCAAAAGAAAGTCACACATCATATTTAAGACCTTGAGAGACATTCACCACACTCAAAAGGAACAACATGTGCCTTAACCCTTTGAAGTCTATCTTTGGTGTAGGTGCATGATAATTTTTGGGGTTCCTTATTACCCCTGAAGGAATAATCAAACCAAGATAATGAAGGCTATATTTGGCATGCCCTTACCTACAAACATAAAAAATTTATACAATGACTTACTAGATACAGCAAGACTAAATTGGTTCATCTTTAAGGCTAGGAATGATAATTGTCATTCTTCAAAGTTCTTAAGTGAGCAAAATAGTTCAAGTATACCTCAAAATATGAAAAAACCTTTACTAATTTAAAGAAACCTATTCATATACCTTCTTATGTTGCAATGTCCAAAGGATGAGAAGCCTATTGCTATACCTGGGAGAAGGAGAATAGTTGATTAACTTAGTCCTAATCAGAGAAGAAGGAGAAAAATACTATCATATATTACGTGAGAAAATCTTCATGAGGCACCAAGTTAAATTATCTACTAATAAGAAATTAGCACTAGCATTAATTGCTTTGATCAACAATTGCAACCTTACTTCAAAGCACTTTCCATACAAGTCATTATCAATAATCCGTTTAAGTCAATGCTCTCCAAACCCAATCATCAAAAAGATTGCTCAAGTGGTCCATAGATTGAATGAGTTTAATATATCCTACTCACCTTAGACCATAATTAAAGCCCAAGCACTTGTAAATTTCTTGATAGATTATAGTAACTCACAAGATGTTCTGAAGCTAGAGCCCTTATGGTGACTATATGTTGATGGCTCTTTGAATCAACTATGGAAGCAAGTATTGTGTTAAAGAGTCCAATAGGAATCACCATCACACAATCATGTAAATTTGACTTTAAGGTGACAACAAATAAGCCAAATATAAAGCTTTACTCATCAGTAAGATTTGTTAGAGGACTTGGAGCCACACATGTGATAGCTTATGTAGACTCACAAGTCATTATAATACAAGTGAAGAATATGAGGTCCTAGATGAGTCATTGATGAAATATTTATTTAAGGAAAAAGTAAAATCATAGCTAAAATATTTCAAGATTGAGCATTTCCTCAAGGAAGAGCCAACATGCAAACTTGTTATCCATAGCAGATCAGTACAAAATCATCTCACCCAACCAAAAAAATCAAAGAAGAAGAGTCGATAGGTAGATATAGAATACCCACCAAGCTGGTCAACCCCATCCAATTACTTGCATACTTGAAAGATTAGCAAAATGATGAAAGTCTTGAGGAGGTACAAGATTAGAGTAGCTCAATATCTATTGATAGAAGGAAAACTATTAGAAGATTGGTAACCTCACTTAACCTTAAATGTGTTAAAGAGGTGGAATAGAGGAAAATTTTGGAGGAAATACATTCTTGTGAGTGTGGTAGTCACTTAGGAAGGAAACTTGTTAATAGGATTTAAGGCAAGGACATTTCAAGCCCACACGACAAAGTGCATTCAAATGAAGATGCATATCATGCCAAAATTTATAGCACTTTAAGGCAGCCATCACAACCTTTGCAACCCATCACAAGCCCTTGTCCAATCATTATTTGGGAATGGATTTGATAGATCCATTGCTAGTCATCAACAAAAAAAATAAAGTTTGTCCAAGTCATGATCAACTATTTCACTAAGTGGATGGAAGCCAAGCCACTAACAAAATCACCTTTCAAGTGGTAAAAACTTTTTTGGACAACATTGTTTGTAGGTATGGGTTTGCAATCATCATTAACAATGGGCCTCAATTCACCAATAAAGGACTAAAGGAACTTTGCAAGTCCAAAGGAATCTATTGACCTCATTTTTTGATGAGGTTAATATCATTTTAAATTAGTAATTAAGACACCTAATCTTAAATTAGGCACCTTCTAATTAAAGTACCTATGACACTACACTTAGTGACCCTAATGCATCTTCTTTGAGTTTAATCTAAACTAACGGTCTTAGGTGGACTCAACCCAAATTCCAAATTTGAACTAGATCACATCAAATACAAATAAATCATATTGAAATCAAATTAAAACAAATGAATCCAAAACTAAACCAAAGTGAAATCTAAGTCAATCCATTTGGCATAGGTTTGACTTAAGTCATTCCACCAAGTTAAAGGTCAACCCACAAAATTGACCAAATTAAATCATTCAAAATATTCCAAATGATCAAATAAACATGTTTGATCATGAATCTAAAAAATTAAATTTATTTAGGCCATATTAGGTTAATTAGACCACTTAGTATAAATAACCTAAATGGGTCCTATTGGGTTCAAACAAAATCAAATTGAAATCAATAAATTAAATTTGATTTTTTTAAATCATTTAAAAATGATAATCAAACACAATCCAACCCATAATTGGGTCTAATTTAGTCAAATTTGTCACTTGACCCAAATGAAGGCTGCTTAACCCATTAATCCCACTTTGGGTCAAATGGGTTCAAATTAAAATCTAATTGAAATTAAATGAAATTAATCACTCCAAATCATCTCACACATGTGATCAAGCATGATTGGACTTTAAACCAATCCAATAGAGTCAAATTGATTGATTGGAACTTAACCCATAGGTTTAAATGGGTTTGAAATGAAATAAAATTAAAAATTAATTCAAATCTAATTGAATTAATAAAATCAAACCTAATCAATCATAAATTAAGGATAAAATTCAAAATTAAAAGAATTAAATAAAATTAAATACTTTGAATCAAAATGCTTGGATTGGATTCAAATTTCCAATCCAATTCAAACAATTGGACTTAACATCAAATTCATCTTGGGTTTGAATTGGGAAGCCATGAATTAGTCTAATTTAGTGGTGATGCCATGAATCATAAAAAAAAATGAAAGAGGTGGAATATGAGAGAGGACTTGAAAATTCCTAAAAGCCAAATATCATTTCCCTCTTATATATTCCTCATTTTACCTTTGAATTCAAAGAGATTGGATTCTTTCCAATTGAAGGCCACCAAAAAGAAACCAAATGGAATTTTTCTTTCTTTAAGAAAGAAACTAGAGAATAAGAAGAGGAGCCAATGAAGAAAAGAAGCTCGAAGAAAGGAAGAAGGGGCAAAATGCCCTACTCTATCAATTTATCATACAAACTTTCTCTCATAAGGCCAAGGGGATTGAATCCACCTCTTGGGACCTTGCCACCACTGCGGTGATGGAATATGGCCACCTAATGGACAATGATATAGCTCTCATCCATATATGGAAAGATGGGAGAGAGAGCTTCTTCCCTCCCTCTTTTCATCTCAAATCATTCACTAAGGGAGGAGATGAAGAATTGGTCCCTTCCCCTTCTTAGTTCGACACATTGAAAAATGAATGAATCATGGCCACTAAGCTTTGTTTAATGGTGAAATGCAAGGGAGTATCCTTCATCACTTTCAACATTACAACACATTCTATAGCTCGAGGCCTTAAATGAATCACCCCATCCCTCCAATTAGTGAGGAGATCAACCAAGGCTTGCGGAATCTAAGCTAAACTTGGTTTAGAGGTGATCCATGGGAGGCATGCCACCAAATTGTGTGCATGACATCATCACATCGAGGCAAAGCTAATGTAGTAGATCCCAACACCGGTGATCACCGTGTGGTGCGCTCGCCACCAACCTCTAAGCATTTGGTTTTGGTCCTTTGTGAAGGGAATTTGATCCCCATGAGGATCAAATCATATAGATTGGTTACAAATTGATCCTGATCATTTGAGTTGAAATAGACTCAAAATTTGCTAGTGATCATTGAAAATTTGATGAAATGATAGACATTGTTCTCCCAGAGATGTGGGAGATGATCTGTCATCCAATACTTCTATTTAGAATAGATGATGATCGAACCATACAATCCAATTAATTACCTTAAGGATACTACAGACCAAATCGACCATCGATCTTGATTGATGATCGAGATTCATCCCGTGGCATGATGAGGATGCCATGTGGGATCTGAATGCCTCCGTGCCCATGTTGGCCTGTGGTCTTAAAATGGAAAATCCTCATTTAAATTAATTAAAAATAATAATTAAAAATCACAAAAAATAAAAAATTCATGAAAATCATATACAAATCCAAAAAAAATGCAAACGGGCTCTATAGATTCATCATGATGAGAAGAATCCATTAAAACTAAAATCCCCAATTAATTTTAAGTATTTTGGCCTTAATTTTGGGTTTTAGTGTAATGAGTCAAACATAATTCATTATAAACTATTAATCTAGTTTAAATGAAACTTTGGGGCTAAAATTGAGGTTAAACACACATTGGGTAAAATTTTCATGAATTATTCTAATGTAATTCATGAAATATTAAATTTTAAATCCTAAATCTCAATTTCAATTAAATAAATTAATATAAAATGAAATAAATCATGAAAATGGATTAAACTTCAAGTTAACACCCTAATGAACCTAAAAATACTAATGAAACTCAATAAATCATAAAATGGCTTAATTAGGTAACTAATTGAATTAAATAATTTATGTAATTAACTATAACTTAATTAAATGAAAGTAAACCAACCAAATTTCCAAAAATTATGAATAAACCGTTTGCAAACATCTTTTGAGAGGAATATCTGAAAAATAAAATTCTCAAATGATGATTAAATTAGGCTGAATTTAAGTTTTAGTGCAAAAATTAAAACCTTAATTACACCCTAATTATGCATATAATCAAAATGAAACAATATGAAATTGGCATGAAAGCCCACTTGAAATAAAATTTTAAACATAATTGACTTTTTTGGGAATTATTGAATTTCCAAATCTCTAGGTCAATATAAATCAAATAATTAATAAACAAATTCATAAAATAACCAATCATCTTCATTAACATCAAAATACTTGGATAGTTCTCCAATATCCCAAGTCAAAGAACTAAAACTTTTCCATGCTTAGGATTAATGAAATTAATAATGCATATTAAGTGTAATTAAACCTTACATGAATGAAATCATAATCAAAGAACCCAATGAAATGTTAAATCCACATTCAATCTAACTTAAAATGAATTCAAATATTAACCTAAGTGCCTTAGGTTAACATAAATTAAACCAATTAAATGAATATAATTCAACAAACCTAAATATAAATTAAACCAAAACATTAATGCAAATTAAATGAAATAATTCTAACGAAATCAAATGAAATAATTCAATTCAAAACAAATTAAATCATTAATGAGATTAAATCAAATAAAAAAAGTATAAAAATTAATAATTAAATTCCAAAGAAAAGAATTGAAACATTAATCCAAAATTCAAATTGAATTTAAACCCAAATCATTTAAATGAAATTAAAAGGAGTAATTAAGATACTTAAGGATCTTAGTTATACCATTGGGGTGAATCTTCATCTTAGGATGAAGATTTTCATTCCAATAGGTTTGGATGTTGAATGGAATGGGTTCCACCCAAAGTGAAATCTATTCAACTCTTCATTCTTGAAAACCTAAACTTCACTTTAATAAAATAAAAGTAAAATGAAATTTAAAATAAACTTTTAAATCATTTGAATTGAAACCACCCAAAGCTAAAATTCAAACAAACCCAAAACCTCAAATTGAAACTTGAACTAAAGAGGCCTATCAAAGTCTTACTACACAAGCTTTTTTTCTTCACATACTAAATTTAATGGTCATAGAACCTAGACTTAGGTTAGGTCATTCGTGATTTCTTTTAATGATTCTCTCTATTGTGATGTGTTTCACATGTCCTTTTGGTGTGCTATTTTAGACAACATGTCTAGGATTATTTGCCCATTAGATTGAATAAGGGATGTTCTTTTTAGATCTAACATTATCTTCTATGGGGTATCCTAGAAAGGATCTATCATAAATAAAATTAAAATGTTATTTCTTGTGGTGTGCTTAAGTCCTTAAGCATAGTCCATAGGATAGATAGGCTTGAAGCTAATGCTCAGTATGTTTTGAAATATAACTTTTGTGTATTTGTATATCTCTAACATTTATTTTTTGCGGATATGGAATTATTTTTGAATTCAAAATGTAAATTTGAGCTTAGTATTAGGTTAGATCTATATTGCCTAGGATTAGCGGAGCTAAACCTACTAGAAGATAGTAGTTGGTCCCATGTGAAGCATAATAGATGTCCCCTGAAAGAGATGATCCTAGAAATAAGACCCATAGATCTAAACTTTAGTTATAGGCAGTTGTATAATGGCGAGCTCAACTATCCATTTGCTCTTTCTTCTAGGTGTACAATGGTATGCATTGGCCTTTTCTTAAATTAAATTGTCTTAATTTATTTTGATGCAATGAGTCAACTTACTTTTCTAGTTTTCTTTATGTTGTGCTTTTTTGTGATGAATGCCTCGATGATTAGGCTCATAGGAAAATTAAATTTCTACCCAATCTAAATCTAAATAATTGAAAGAAAAATAAAGAAAACTTGCAACCTCAATTAAATTAAAGCCTTAGAAAAACATAAAATCAACTAGAAATAAGTAGGTATTTAAACCATGAAATCAAATTGCTCTAATTCTTGAATGGGCACTTCTCCCATTGCACATAAAAGCATCGACCTATGAGGATGACCACCTTCTTGGGAAGCCTACCTACTTTTAATGATTTGGCCCATAAATATTTCTAATTGTAATGGAATTAGGCATAAAATGCATACCCAAGATCTCAAATGAATCATAAATAAAAATATTTAAAAATCTAAAAAATATGCATTAGTTAGATGTGTTTCATGCCTTACATGATCCTAGGGGTTAGAGTGTGTTTAAGATTCTTAGATGCTCTTCTTAAAATGCAGTATAGCCATCTAGCATTCATGAGACTTAGTGTCATGAATTTAAAATGCTCTTAGGTGGTGTTAGATGGTAGCCCTCGAGTTGTAAGTCCAGAGTTAGGGATATGTTAGTTTCTCAAGTGAGAGAAAATATTTCCAAAATGAAACTAAGTTGAGCATCTTAGAAACTTATTTAGACATTCTGAAGCATCCTCCTTGGAGTAAGTCTTCAACCTTAGGCATTTATAGTCTTGTGTTTTAGAATCTAATGCCTAGATTTCTAAGAAAACTATCAACTCAAAATCTAAGTTAAGTTCTAAAATTTAAATCCTAATTATAGGATAGTTGAAGTGCCTACTAGGCATCCCAATATCAATAGACATTTTTACGTCATCCCATTTGGATTCCAAAAATAACTCTTTCCACTTTGGATCTCTCTCAATCAAAGTCCAAGAATCAATCCTTTGAAAACTAACTTAAAAATCTTAAGAAATAATGACCTATTTATTTAATTGAGAGTATTCTTAGGAAGAGACCCTTCTTAAGATGTAATTAATTATAGAGGCTTACCTCTGTAGGGAATCAATAACCAATTTAAATTAAACCATGTTCTACCTTCCATGTAGTTCGGGAAAAATCTTTGATAAAAGACCCATTAGTCTTAGGGTCTCTTATTAAATGATCTATATAGGATAACATGTTTATCTTTCATAATAATATGTTTTTTCCTTAATGAAGTATTTGATCATCCAAATAAGAAATTCTTAAACTCTACATGGTGTGTCAAATAATTTTCACTCATCAGAATCAAGCTAAAATTCACATCAATACATCACCCATTAAGCGATGAACCAATGGAAGCTTCTATTAAGAAGATACTCAACTTGCTCAAGAAAAATGTCAAATGTTCAAAGGCTATGTGGGGAGATACATTTCTTGTCATTGTTGATCAAAGCAAGCACTTGATACTCACAAAGCTACATAATGGCTCATGATAATTGGTGCACCATTTTTGGCCTAAGGAATCATCCCATTCAATGAGTGGGCAGTAGGAGACTAGATACTGTGTGCCATTCTTGGCGAGGAGAGTAGTCTAATGACCTATCCTCAAAGCTTAGTGTAAGATGTAGACCATGATGTCAACTAAATTTAAAAGTCCAACACTCTGTGTGGTTGGTGACTGTAAGCTCGACACCCATAAGGTTAGCAATTATATTAAAAAGAACCAACACTCTATGCAATTGGTGACTACAATCTAAGACCGACATCCATGAGGTTGACAAATATATTAAAATTACCAACACTCTATGCTATTGGCGACTATAGCATAAGACCAAACCCTATGTGGTTGATAGTTGTATTAATAAAGACCAATTCAATGTGGTTGGTCACCATAGTTTAAGGCGACACCCTATGAGGTTGGTAGTTGAATTAGAAAGATGAACTCTCCTAGTTGGCTAATTAAAAGAACCACACTCCATGTGATTAGTGACTATTGAATAGAAACCACATCCATCAAATCGGCAACAAAGAAATGACCAATCTTCCTAGTCAACATGTCAAGGCTTACCCTTAAAAATGGAGTGATTAACAAAGAATGTGAACACACAAAGCACCCAAAGCTAAGCGAGCTATTTATGCATCTATAAGTGAGTATCAACCTAATGAGTAAGTATATACACATAATATTAAGATAATTTCTTAGGGAAACATCTGTATGAGTTAATAGCTCAAAATATTCTATGACATGAGCCAATTCATTTAAACAAATGACATTATATTAGCAAGTCTATACATGATTATGACACTCTCCATCATTAGCACCATGGTTTGATGTTACTTGCATATTGATAAATAAGCATATTAAATTGGCCATGTTAAAATGATTGCCAATAGATAAACCCATCAATCAATAGCTTAAATATTCTAAGTTAGACAGAGCCACTTGCATATTAACTGAATATCAGTCCATTCATTCAAAAAAAAAAGAAATAAATCAAGTCATAATGTAGATAAGTATATTTGATTAAAAAATATATTTATAGCTTTCATCTCATGGTATATTTAACATATTAAGTGAGTAGGATATACATGGCCTACTCACCTAAACTAAGAAAAAGGAGAGAGGTTTAGGAGACAAAATTTTGTTACAAAAAAGAGGAAAGAATGTATCAACAAACTCCCTCTCATTATTTAAGTCTAGTATAAGTATATTAGAAGTCTAAGATTATAGCATCCATGTGACCATGCTTCAGCAACTTGGTTATGACAAAGTCGTGTCATCCATGAACTTATACTATAGGATCTCATGGTAATCATTAGAATTGAGAAACTCGATGAACTCATCTTTTCTCCTCTAAAACTCCTCAATCTAATGAAAGATCCCTCCTCCAAATCCCTCTTTTCTTCCATGAGAAAGTAACCTCCACCATCACCCCGCTTTCTCCTCCTCCTAATAAACCACCTCCTAAAGTTCTATGCTAGACTTCAAAGGTTGTTCATTTCTTCTTTGTTCATGCCGTAGATCTTGCTCACAAAAGCCTCCTTCCTCCTAGCAAGAAACTTATGGAATTCATCCTAAGTTGACTGCTACACTATCGCTAAGAAATCATTATAATGTGTGTGGTAAAGCATTTAGAAGGTCACATAGTTTATCGAGAAGTTATCCTTTAGCCTTCTCTTCCCTCCTGAGTCCATCTATAGGTGACTATGAGGAGAGCTTATTTTTTAGACTTTTAGGAGTAGAACTCAGCCCAACTCATCAACATCCTCAAGAGGAGCCACACTCAGCTCCCCTCCTCTTTCTCTTCACTAACCTCAGAGAGATAGGTTCCTCACCACCACCACTAGCTTATTGATATCATGTTCCCCTTCCTCAAGGGATTAAAGTACTCATGATGTCAATGAAGTGGAATCCTATAAGAAGAAGTTATAAAGTTATGAAAGCTATTTTATGAGTAGGAGGGAAGCCAACCATTATTTCTATGATGTCATATGAAGTGAAGCTAGTTTGATAGAACATTGATAACCACCCCAAGTAGAGAGAGATCTCCACCAAGTCCACTCATGATGTTAGCAATAAAGCGAGTCTCGGTCAACAAGAAAGGAATTTTCAAAATTTAGAAAGTAATTTCAATAAAAGGGTTCACTATAGGTCCAACCATAAAAAAATCCACTTTTGAGTAAATAGAATTCTTCTTATTGAAATATTGGCCTAATAAATCCTCCATTAAATAATGAAGAAATCTACATAGATACCTAGATTGGAGGAGGTGACTTGGTGATGAGTGCCCCTCACCATTCTCTATTGAAGCCTAAATGTTGGCTATGCTTAACTATGATAAGAGAAGATGACAAGAGATTCAAATTAAAAGGACTCATAGTATATGACAATAGGCAAACTCTTCTTGATGAGATACTCCTCTATGACCACTTTCTTAGTGGCCAATCCAACCAATTGGCTAATCATCCACCACCTTCCTATGTTGAACCAAAGCTACATCTACCCCTTCTTCCTCTTCTTTAGGAATTGACATTTGTCACTCACTCACCACAATAGGTAGCACCATAGATGGGAGTGATCAATTCTACTTGCAAGTTGGAAGGAGTAGTCGGATGAAGGTTGTCAAGATTAGAATAGCTAAAGTCCTCACTTTAGCCATAAGAATGACTATGGTCTCTTCTACCTTCCTCACTTTCTTGCCTTACTATGAAGGTGTACCCAGGACTACAGGATCAATGTCTATGAGGCCTCTTTATGTCTATAATGAGTATGTTTTAATATGCTTTATAAAGTCTCTTGAGAAGCCCATAACTTATCTAAGTATATACCGGAGAGTACTAAGTGAGTAAAAGAAGAAAGAAAAATTCATTTATAGCCTCTAGAGCACTAAAAAATTAGATCAGTCCAAAGATGATGTGACCTATCAAAATTGCATCAATGTTCTCAATCCATAAAATATTTAATAGCTAACCATTTTTATTCCTCTATACATGAATTGGTATGCTTTTGAAAGTTCTTAAAGCAAAAAATAAAATTAATACTTTAGCATTTAGTAAGTGAAAAGAGATTTAAACTAAATGATTCAAATATTAAAAGAGTATCATACTAAGTAAAAGAAAGAAAATAATAGAACTATGGTGTCACAAAGATTTATAGTGGTTCAAGTCAATGGACCTACATCCACTCTCCAAATCTCCTCCAAGAATTCACTAACTCTCTTATGGCATAACAAGCAAATGTAGAGATGCCTCTCTCATTTTAGAGAAACTCTATACCAGCTCTCCTTCTCTTTCAAGACAAGAAGAATTTTAGTCCATTTAAAAAGGGTGCAAAAAAATTTCTCAGAAAATAAAGCTTACATGAGTTCTCTCTAAGGAGCAGAATCTCAAGTTAAAACACATGTCATAAAGGTAATATGGATGAGAAATAAACAATCAAAAGTAAAGTGCAATCTTACCAACAAAGATTTGTTAGAGAAAAGAAGAGAGAGACCTCTCCATTCTTCTCATAATATATATTGAAGGGGAGTACTATTATCATGTATGCGGTCTCCCTTCTTTGATTTAGTTTATGTGTCGTGGTGGGAACAATAGGGGAGAGGGGGTCTGATGAATAAGTACTTATTCAAAAGGCTCCTCTAATAAAGAGGGTAATTGGGGATTAGGGTCAAGGTTTGAACTGAGGGAAGGCTCACATGCCCCCACCTGATCTGCAAGTCCCTTGAGCAAGTCCAAGAAATTGGCAGTCAAGTCATGGACTTAAGAAAAAGGGTGGGCAGTAGTCATAGGTAAGAGATTCTAGAGCACATGTTTGACCATCATATGGGTCAGCAAATGAAATTCTCTTACATGGCCCATTTCAACACTACCGTCGATGTTATAGAATTATAATCTTTGAGATCCTAACTAGGTCTTCCCTAGTGCCTCAATATCATCCTTGTGTAATTACCCTAAGTATCGGGCACATAGAAGAAAGAAGAAGAGGAAGAGGAGGCTGTATAATTATTAGTTTCCCTATTTTATACTTTTCCCTTTTTTGTAATTTATAATTTGTAGTTTTCTTTTAATTTAGAAATAAAATTATAGTTTTTTATTATTTTGTATTATATGCTTGTATGTGATTAGCATTGTGAATTTATCTCTAGGATTTAAATAAAAAAATTCAAACATTTTCATAAAAATGAAATCTAAGTGATAGCCAACAACTCGATCTTGTGAAATAGATTTAAAACCCAAGAGCTTGGCATGCAGTTCCCTATGGTCATGGAATTGGGGTGATATTTTATTCCCCTCGCCAGAAGAATTTTCTATATCCTTTTTTTACTTGTGCTAGGGAGATATAGAGCCAATGCAGTCCTTTAGCAGAGTGCTAGGGGATTTTATAATCAATATTCTAAGTCATATTTATACACCAGTGACATGGTCCCTCGATGTGATGAGATGTCATGGCGGCACATTTTGGTGATCCGTAACTTTAATTCCTATTGCTATGGCACTTCCCATTATAATAGGCATACCCAAGGAATAGCGTTGCGGTGCTATTCAACACTATGGCAGTTAGTCAAAAATTGAGTTTCTTATGAGATTTAAAAAAAGGTAGAAATTTCAATAACATTTCTCTTTAGTAGTGCTAGATTTAAAATCATAGTCGCACTCTTCTCTCTTATTACAGATCTAAGATCGATGGAGGGTGATTTTCATCTTGCATCGACAAGTTTGGCGAGGTTTTCAAATCTACCATCTTCTTTTCTTTAGTGGATCCAAGATCAATAATAGAATTATGATTTAACATGCTTTTCTAAAGGTCAATTGGCATAAATCTTTTACTTGGCGTGAATAAAGTATCTCTAAATAAAAGAAGAATACCGAGTGTGAGTGTAATGTTGGAGTACATTGAGAGTAAGAGTGGTTGGAAAGAGATAAAGGGAAGGGAAGCGAGGGTGGAGACTACTATTTATAATAGTGTTCTCTGTAACTATTCTCTCTAAATAGTCGGTAACACCTCAACATCATAGTGTCCTGATGTACCATAATGACTAGCTCTAGGTTATCTTTCTTTAAGGGTAGCAACATGGTGGTGCCATGAAGGCGCTTAGGTGCTAGAAGAACAAAATTATATATATATATAGATAAATCTCCGATATATTACTCCAATAATTTTCATGTACTACACAATAATAGAGAGGCAGTTCTGAAGAAAATTTTAGCTACAATAGTTGATTGGATTTCTCTAATGCAAATAGAAGTTGTTTGAGCTTTATAAACCATAGTAGCATGTCTCTCTCGTGCCTCATGAAGATCTTGACAGGCACTTTCCTAGTCACACTCCAATGAAAAGTGTTTGCTCAAGTTTGGACATCTAAGCATCTACATGTGAGCAATCTTTTTTCTATGGCTGAAACTTGTAGATCATAGATATACATTCTAGAAAATATTATCTCTTTTGTTATAGTTCTTTCAATTCATTAGAGATATGGAGGAGTTCCATCTGTGCTCTAGAAAGCTCTATTTGGAATGATCTCAAGGCTTTAAGAGTATGCTCTAGATCTTGGTGAGTTAGGAGACTTGATGCAAAATATTATTAGCTACTTTTTCAGGTAAGTGTATGACAAGACCTCCTCATAGGTAATGTGTAAAGAGAATAGTCTAAATTCAACATCTTTATAGAGGATTCCCTGCACTGTAATTCTCATATCTCGAGGCGAGTGGTAAACACAATCTAATAAAGAATTTGTCTCCACATATAAGTAGGATAGATCGGGCAAAACCTCTAAGTCGACACTTAGAAATATAGTTGACTGGCCTATTATATGATATAAGCTTTTGAAGGACTACTATGCAATGGAGTTGAAGCCACAGGGCATATTTTGGAAAGAAAACATGAAATTTCTAGGCAGATAATCTAGATTTGTGGAGTCATCTTGGGTTGTGCTATTCATTACTCAAGTTGAATCGATAAAATTGGCACAAAACTAATAGCCACAATGCCGACTCTTTATATGTGTATTTTCTCTAGTATGTATATGATTAGTACTAGTAGGTTGAATGAATACTAGAGAAATTATAGTAGTATTTGTGGATAATACTAGCATGATATCAACCCCCCTTCACTGTTGGTGATTCAACTACTATTGGTGAGGCAAGGATATGAAGAGTTATCAATGTCTACAACTCATATTAGAATCAACTAGAGAAGGGCTCTCTGAGGTGCTATCATCTTTCTTTTGGGTATTTAAATTGATTTCATCATTTCCTACTACCTTTATGGTTGTGGAATGCTACTTTAGAAGCATTAGTCATATGTGGTATAGGTTAGACCAATTTGGTCTTTCACATTTTAAAGTTGTATATGCAAAAGCCTAGCTCCAAGAAAGACAAGAAGGTGTGGTGGATCCACATCAACCATATATTATTGACTCATATATGTGTCTCATGTGGAGCTATATATAAACTAGAATGGGTCCCGGGATGAAGTGTGAAGGTCCATGCTTTAGAAGCATTAGTCGATGTGGTAGAAGTTGAAGTCTTTCTCATTTACAATTGTATAAAGCTCTTAGAAGGAAGAGAAGCTATGGCATCCACATTAACCATAAGTGTCAATCTTGTAGGAGTCTCCTATGGAGCTATATATAAAAACTAGAAAGGGTCCCCAGATGAAGTGTGAAGGTCCATCTTTGTAGAGGCTATTGCTAAACAACTGAGTGGAAGTCCTCCCAAGGAATAAATATATATTATATCCATTATCAATGGTAGCACATATAGGTGTATCACAGTAAATATATAAACAACCACCCTATTAAGGTTATAACCTTCAAAGATTGTAGATTCATGGCGATAATAGCATAGCCAAGTGGGTCTCATCAAAGAGATATTCTATAATGTTTTATATCCGGTTTTCATAATGGTAGTTGAGTGATTCTACCAATGAGAGAATCTATAAATTTAAACCCATACTTTGAATAGATAGACTATAAAAGGATGATGAAAGCAATCTATTATGCGTGTGGCAAACATGAAGGTTAATACACGATTTATCTATTGAGATTGTAGCTATTCAGTTACATAATCATGGGAAATTTTACTCTCTGAAATAAGATGGTATCTCAGATAACTAAAGGCTCCTAAAATATAAGTATGAATCCATCCATGTAGATAATAGGGGCATCCACATCATAGTTTGTGAATTACTCATGATGCTTACTTTGCTAAATTCATAATATAAGTAGGCTAGTGTTGCGAGGCGATGATATCCTTTCACCATGAGTGAGTAGGCTAGCCATCAATAAGGAAAAAGGATGGAATAGTCTATTATGCCTAGGGAATACAAAATAACATAGCAGTGGAGATGAAAGCTACTAAGATAGCTCATCATCAATATCTCATGCTAATATTTGGCAAGGATTGGTTCTTCCCTTTAGTTCAAATTTGGTACTAATAAATGTTTGAATACATTATCAAATGAGTCCTCTAGCCATGCAAAATATGGTAGGCGTATCTCGAATGGAGGAGGCTTTATGAACATATATCTTGAGTGATCATATTTTGACATCTATGACCATCCTCCATTCTTTGGATAATATTTGATAATGAGTTAAGGCATGATGTAGTCATAATATATGTAATTACCTCTCCACACTAGCCATCTTACTATAGAAAAGCTCATGATCGGTAGGATGCATCCTTCATAGAAGTCATTATAACTAAAGTCCTACTATATATTGCATGTTTTCCATAGTTATTATCATCTCATGTGGGCCAATCTAGCAAGTATTGGTGACCCTATCCTAGTGTTTTGCTTCTAACCCATGTGAAAGGAAGATGGCTATAGAGTGAAGCATAAACTTCCGATATATGCCACTTTTAAGAACATCACCATGTATCTCTAAGTGGTGTTGAGCCCATGTACCCATTAATAGCTAATAAAGGAGTGCCAAATACTGACTTTGGGTCCTAAACACCAAATTCATGATGTAATATATGCTAACTTAGTAGACTGTATATTCTATAAATAGAGCAATGTCTTGATTGTTTGGAGCACATTCGATTGCCAAAGTTAAGGTGACTCACTCTAAAGGTACATCATGTTTTTTGTCTCAATTTTATACTGGTTACCAAGTTAATTGGGTCAGCCAATTGTGAGTCAAATAGTAGGAGACATGGTGATCTAATAAGCGAGTCTTTGAAAACATGCGGCTCTTAACATATCTTGGCCTATCTTATAACTTGGCTATACCAGTGGATCATGGGCTTCAATCATGGCCCATATTTGCTCTTTAATAAGCTCAATGGAAGGTATATCATATAGTCTTTTCTAGATAAATATTGTAATCTATATCTAGAATGAGAAGCATGTGCCTTTTAGGATTATTATATAAATCGGCATCAATAAATGAATTTATTCATGAGATATGTTTATGGGCTTTTAATTTAGTTTTAATGCAAGTTTATATTTAAGCTCTCTCCTCTTGGTCATATTGAAATATAACTTTAGGTGTAGATCCACCTCTTTGGATATGATGGATATGATCCACTTTTGGCATGTTGGATCTTAGTTTTATTTAGATCCAACCTCTTTAGGCATGATGGAACTTAGTTTAATTTAGATCTAACCCCATTGGGCATGATAAATATTAGTTTAATTTAGATATAACCCTTTTGGGTATGATGGAATCTAAATTTAGGTTTTGGATCCAGTTGAGCATCAAGGATCGATCCACCTCTTTGGACATGGTAAACATCCGCCCCATGGTGGGTCCACTTTGGGTATGATAGATCTTGGTTTAATTTAGATCGACCTCTTGGGGTATGATGGAATCTAAATATAGGTTTTGGATCTATCCTTTTTTGGCATGATGGATCTTAGCATAATTTAGATCTAACCCTTTAGGTATGATGGAATCTAAGTTTAGATTTTGGATCTAGCCCTTTGGGCATGTTGGATCTAATCGACCCTTTTGGACATGGTGGATCTAATTTGGGTATAATGAAATCTAACTTTAGGTTAAATTTTAAATTTAATTTGATTGAATTTCTTTGTATTAAAGAGTTCTTCTCATAATGCAAGGCATATATATAAGTTGGGGCACCTCTCTTTAAATAGGAGAGTACTTCTTTTATATTTATGCATAATATCCTTTGAGATATTGTCCATTTGTAGGTGGCATAGGTCTGATGCCTTTTGTATTTGTGAGATGATAAGCTCGACCTTCATACTATTTTGATGATATATGGCACTTCCCAATTTGGGTTGAATTTTCCATGAGTTTGTTGGTGTGGAACTAGGCCTTCTTCATACTAGCACAAGTTCCTCTACTTTGAAGCTTCTTGGATAAACCATACGATCATGAACTTGGGTCATTCTTGCTTTGTATAGTTTTAGATTTTCTGAGCTTGTAGTTGATTTTCATGAAGGCTTCAAGCTCTTGATATCTTATTTAAATATTTACTTTCATTGAAAGTTCATTTTGAACTAATGTAGAGTGAATGCAATTCTACTTTGAGGAGGTATTGCTTTTGCTTCAAAGATTAAAGAGTATGGTGTTGCTTTTGAAGTAAATTTATAAGTGTTATAATATTCCCACAAAGCTTTTATTAATTGATCGCCTCTTTTTTATTTTTGGAGAGAATTTTTTAAGCAACTTAATTAGCATTTTGTCAAATGCCTCAAACCATTGGCTCCCAGATGTATATTAAGGAATATCACTAATCTGTCTTATCTTATTCAATAAAATGATAGATTTTGATATTCTTGAAGGCATGTAATTGCCCAATATAATCCTTTGATTCTAAATCTATAGACAATATGGTCTTGAAAGAACTTTACTATATCATCTACTTTAACTTCTCTTAATGAGATTGCTTCTACCCATTTTGAAAATATTTAATAGCAACTAGAATAAAGTGATGTACTCTAGATGGTGGAGGATTTATTGGACCTATTATATTAGTTCCCCAACTTTGGAATGCCAATGATGCTATTTTGGGTGTAGCATATTGGGTGGTGATGTAATGTGTCTACATGTATTTGACACTAATGGCATCTTTTAGCATATTCAATGAAGTCTTAAACTATGCTAGGTAATATCCCATTCATTTAAATTTTATTTTCATTTTAGAGCTATATTGGTGTGCTCCATATAATCATTCATGAACTTCAACCATTACTATCTTGGCTTCATCTAGTTCACGGCATCATAGCCACATTTGGTCAAAATATGGTGATATAATGTGTTATTTATAAGAGTGTATCATAATACTCTTTGTGAAATTTGATAAGCCTTTGATTTATCTTGTGGTAGCCCACCACATTTGGGATAAGTGATGAATGGTTCTCATCAGTTGTCTTCTTTCTTTATGGATGTGACTTCTTAACCTTCTTTAACTTTAAAGGCTTGTAGGAGGTTGGCACTAGTACCCCTATTTTGGACTATTATTGTAATTGGATTTTTTTGAGGGTCCATGATTTCTTTAGCTAATTTAGCTAATGCATCAACTTGCCATTGTCTTGACATGACATCCTTATGATGGTTGCTTCAAGATTTGTTTTAAGAGATCCAAGACATATTTATAATAAATCACTAATTTTGGCTTATTTATATTAAAAGTCCCAATTATTTATGAATTATAAGTTAAGAATCTCCATAAATATGAAGCTTCTTAATTTCCATATTAATTGTTAGTTCTAGGCCCATAATTAATGTGATTATTAGTTCAAGGCTCAAGACTTTAAGAATATCGTAATATACCCCTTGCCATGTTACAAATATCAACTTATTTTGACTTGTCTTGTAGGTAAGTTAGGTGGTTTAGCTAATTTTATCTATGAAGCTCTATTAAAATAAAGCTCTTATCTTGATGATTGAGCCCTTTCAACTTCAAAAATTTTCCATTAGGCAACTCATCACTAAGTAGGAGTCTACCGGTAAGGGATGAGCAATTAGGAAATCCACCAAGGCTTTCCTTTTATAGCCTTTTAAGGGACACATGTTATATCAAATTGCAATAATAGGATAGCCCATTTAGAAACATATTAAGGAAGATCTCATCATCAAAATTTGATGGGGTTAACTTTGGATATTAATGTTATCTTGTGAGATAACATATAATGGCATAGTTTCTAAATGCTAAACACTACTTTTCAATAGAAGAATACTTTCTTTCAACTCTATTAGACGTTGACTTATATAATATAGGATATTTTTCTTTCCTTCTTCATTATTTTTGCTAGCAGAGCTCTAGTGATTCTTCTTAGGTATATATAATATCAATGGTTTCCTATAATTGGTGCCAAGATTGGGATGTAATAAATATTACTTTATGCTTTCAAATGCTTCTTGACAAGCATCATCCCATATAAAGGCACATTATTTTATTAACCAAACAAAAGGCATTTGCTCAAAATATTGGTGTTGACCTCATTTTTAGATGATGTTAATATCATTCTAAAATCAATAATTAGGATGTCCTAATCATAAATAGAATCTCTAATTTATTTTTAGGACACTATACCTAGTGACCTAGTGTACCCTCTTGGTTTGATCTAACCTAAGGACTTAGATGGGCTCTCGACCTAATTTTCAAATTTGGATTAAATAAAATCAAAACCAAATAAATCAAAATGAAATCAAATTAAAATAAATGTACAAATCCATAACCAAATCAAAGTCAAATATAATCATCCATTTAGCATAAGTTTGACTTAGGCGGTCCCACCAAGTCAAACCACCAAGAATTTAATCAAATTAAATCAATCCAAATGTTTTAAATGATCAAATAAAATTATACCACTTAGTCTAAATAAATTTAAATTCATTTAGGCCTTAAGTGGTTAGACCACTTAGTCTAAATAACCCTAAATGGGCCCTATTGGGTTCAAACCCAAATCAAATTGAAATCAACTCAATTTGATTGCTCAAAATTAGTTGGAAATGATAATTAAACATAATCAAACCCATCATTGGGTCTAATTTGGCCAAATTGGTCGTTTGACCATGAAACCCAAGCTTAACACATTAAGACCACTTTGGGTCAACTAGGTTCAAATTGAAATGAACTTAAAATTAAATAAAATCAACCACTCTAAATCATCTCACATGTGATCAAGCAAGATCAGTTCAAAAATCTAATTGAGTTAAATTGGTCATTTGAACCCAATTGGAATCAAACTTAACCCATTTAGCTTTAAATGAGTTGAAATGAAATGAAACTCAAAATTAATTCAATTCTCAATGAATTAATTAAATCAAAACCAAATCATCAATCAAAGATGATTAAAATCAAACTTAAAGAATTGAACCATAAATCACTTTGAATCCAAATCCTTGGATTGGATTCAAAGTTTAAAATCCAATCAAATAAATTTGAACATTGGTTTCAAACTCATATTGAGTTTGATGTAGGCATCCACACATTATTCTAAAGACATTGATAGTGATGTCTAAAATCAAAGGGAATAAATGGAAACCATTGACCAAATGAAGATTTTTATTAAATTTCTCCCCTTTGCATAGATTTTATCAAAATAATTCTTTGACCTTTAACCACTTCTTGGGATAATAATTCCAAAGATGAGGATGGGAGAGGATCCTCAAGCCAAAAGAATTTGGCTTCCTCCAGAAAAAAGGAAAGAAAAAAAAGAAGAGCCATGGCTAGGCCAAGAAAGGAAGTGGTAGATGCCTTCCTCCCTTCCTTGTGATCATCCGAACTTGCTCACAAAGCCGGGGGGATTGAATTCACCTTATGGCTAGTCTTGTCATCACCTGGCCAAAATCTTATCACCTAGAAAGCCAAAGAAGTAGCTTTTGGCCAACATAGAAAGGGGAGGGAGGGCCAATTCCCTCCCCTTTTCATCTCAAATTGTTCACCAAGGCAGGAGATGAAGAAATAAACCTTCCTTGACTCTTCAACATTGGCACCTAAAATGAAAGGGATGAAATTTGAGCTCCTTTAATGGTGAAATGCTAGGAGACTCTCCCACATCAAATTAAATATGCCAACACATTCTAGAGGTTGAGGCAATCTCAAAGCATCTCCACCTCATCCCCTCATCAGCTAACCAAGAAGAAACCAAAGCCACTAAAAATTCAATCTAATCTTGGTCTAGGGAACAATACATGGGAGGCAAGATGCCAAATTGCGCCTTTGTCACATTGAAATGAAGATAATGGAGTCGATCCCACCGGTGATCACCAAAATTGAGTGCAGCTCCACTACCATTGCTTTAAGCCTTCAATTTTGCACTTTTAAAAGAAAATTGATCCCTAACTGAATCAAACTACATGGATGGGTTACAAATCAACCATTGATCAATTTGTAATTGAAATCCCTTTCAAATTCATCTGATCACCAAAATTTTGTTGAAAAGGATGGAGTGTCCATCTCATCGTCGATCCTTATTTAGAATAGATGATTGTGATTTAGTTGAACAATCGATTTATCCCTTAAGGATACATAATGAATCGGGACTATCGATCTTTGATCGAATGATCAACATTTGTTCCATGTAGCACTACTTTGATGAATACCATGCGGATTCCATTATTTAATCCCCCTCACCATGTGGCGACAAATCCCACCCGATTATAAAATGAATAAATCCTTTAAAAATTAATTAAAAATCATAAAAATTTCAATAAATCATAAAAAATTAAATACAAATCCAAAAGAATATAAACTTAGGCTCTACAGTTCATCTTGATGAGAGGAATTAATTAGAATTAAAATCCCCAATTAATTCTAGGGTATTTTAAATTTGACTTGAATGAAGTTAATTAAACTTTAATCAAACCATTAATTAAATTTAAATGAAACATTGGGGAACTACAATTGATGTTAAAACACACCATAGGAACTTTTCATGAATTAATTCAATGTAATTCATGAGAAATGAAATTTCAAAATCCTAAACCTGAATTTTAATTAAATAAATTAATATAAAGGAAATAACTCATGAAAATGAATAAAATAATCTTAAATCAACTTAATGAACTCTAATGAATATAAAACACTAATGAAATTCATTGAAACTAAACAAATCAAAATTGGCTTAATTAGGTAATTGAATTAAATAATTCAAATAATTAATGAGAAATTAATTAAATCATAATAAATCAACCAAATTTTTTAAAAAATATGAATGAACTCTCTTTGGAAACATCTTTAGAGAGGAAGCAATGAAAATGAAATCACTATATGATTTTCATCAAATTAGGCCTAATTTTGGTTTAGATGAAATAATTAAAATCTTAATTACACTAATTATGAATCTAATCAAGGTGATACTTTGGAAATAGGAAAATGGCATAGAACCCCACTTGCCATAAAAATTTCTAGTCCAATTAACCTTTAGATTAGGAATGGTTGAATTTCCAAATTCCTAAGTTGATATGACTCAAATAATTAATAAAAAAAATCCATAAATTTATCAAATCCTAAAATAATTTGAATTAATCTTAATCAAACATTAGAAACACCTAGGATGGTTCTCCAACATCCTAATAAAAAAACTTAATTATTTTCATACATAAAATTTAAAGAAACCAACAATGAAATGTTAAGTTTAATCAAATCTTAAGTTTAATTAAAGTCATAATTAAATAAACCAATGAAACTTTAATCTCTAATCAATATAATCTAATAATGAATACCAACATTAACCTAAGTGCCTTAGGTTAACAAAATTAAATAAATGAAATGAATATAATTCAATGAACATAACTTAAAAAAAACATTAATGTAAACCAAATGAAACAAGTCAAAGAAAAATCAAATGAAATATATTAAGAAAACCCAAGAATATAAATCAAATCAAACCAAAAAATGAAATGGAAAGTCAAATTCCAAAGAAAATAGTTGAAATATTAATCCAAAATCCAAATTAAATTCAAACCCAAACCATCTAAATAAATAACAAAACTTTGGGATGGATCTTCATCTTAGGATGGAGGTTTCATTCCACTAGTTAAGATGAAAACAAAAGTGAAATGAAAATGAAAATAAATTCTTGAATAAATTAAATTGAAACCATCCAAAGGTGAAATTCAAACAAACTTAAAACCCAAATTGAAACTTGAACTAAAGAGGCCTTACAAAGTCTTGCTACATAAGCTTATTTTCTTCACACATTAGATAATTAGTTCACATACCCTAGACTTAGATTAGTCCATTTTTGATGTTCTATGTTGTGATGTTGTGTGCTTCACATGTCTTTGTGGTGTACTATTTTAGACTTCATGTCTAGGGTTGTTTGCCATTAGACTAGATGATAGTAAATTCTTTTAGATCTAACATTGTCTTTTTTAGGAGGCTATGCTAGAAAGGGCTACTATCATAAATAAAAATTAAAATACTACTTTCTTGTAGGTTTGCTTAAGTCCTTAAGCATAGCCTATAGAATAGGTGGTCTTGGCAAGTAGCCAATGCTAAGCCGATGTTTTTTGAAATATAATTATTAATGTTATTTATATTTAGCTAACATTTATTTTATGATTATAATTAATTTTGAAATCAAAATATAAATTTGAGCTTAGAATTAGGTTAGGATCTATGGGGTATAGGATTAAAAGGAGCTAACTCTACCAAAAGATAGGTGTAATAGTCCCCAGTGAAGCCCAATGGATGTCCCTAAAGAAGGAGAATATCCTTGAAAAAAGACCCATAGATTTAGACTTGTAGTTTAGGTGGGGCGTATAAGGGTAGAGTTAAATTTGCTCTTTCTTCCATGGTGCATAGTGGTACCTAGTTGCATTGGCCTTTTTTAAAATTAAATCAGCTTAATTAATTTTGGGTGTGCAATAGAATCAATCTACTTTTTTTATGTTTCTTCTGTTGTGCTTTCTTGTGATTGAATGCACGACGATTAGGCATATAAGAAAAATTAAATTTTATACCCAACTTAATTCTAAACAAACTAAAATAAAAATAAAAGAAAATTTGAAACTTCACATAAACTAAAGCCTTAGACAAAACTTAAAATCAATTAGAAACCAATTAGGTCTTGAAACCATGAAATCAAAATGCTCCAATCCTTGAATTGGGCAACATCTCCCATTGCACATAGAGACATTTGACCTATGAGGATGAGCACATTCTTGGGTAAGCAACCTTATTATTGATTTGGCACATATCCATTTCTAATTTCATGGAATTAGTCATAAAAATGCATACCAAGATCTCAAATAAATTTTAAATCAAAAAACTTTAAATCTAAAATATGTGCATTAATTAGATGCATTTCATACCTTACATGATCCTAGGGATTAGAGTGAGTCTAGGTTCATAGATTCCTTATTAAAATACAATGACCCAACCATCTTGCATTTGTGAGACTTAATGTCATGAATTTAAAATATGTTTAGGTGGTGTTAGGCGACCTCTAGATGGGTTTGTAAGTCTAGAAGATTCAAGGATTAGTTTGTTCCCTCAAGTGAGAGGATTGGTCAATTCCAAAATGAAATTAGGTGAGCATCTAAGAAAGAAGAACCTAAGACTAGATCTTATCTTTTAAAATAAGTCTTCAACCTAGGAATTTGTAGTCTTGTGTTGCTAGAATATAAGTCATACTTCTAAGAAAATGTCACTCAAAATCTAAATTAAATCCCCAAAGTTATAACCCAATTATAGGATAGTTGAAATGTCTGAGCATCCTTGTATCAATAGGAATTTCCTACTTCATCTCTTTTGGCCTTCAAAAGAACTCTCTCCAATTTGAACCATTCCCAATTTAAAATTCCAAAAATCAATCTTTGAAACCAAGTCAAAATCTTTAGAAATAATAACTTATTTCTTTAATCGAGTATTCTTAGCGACCCTTCTTAAGATATAATTTACTATATGGGCTTTCCTCTATGAACCATGAACCCAATTTAAAATAAACCCTATTTTACTCTCCATGTAGTTCAAGAAAAAATCTAGTGCATGAAAGACCCATTAGCCTTAGGAGTCTTTTAGTAAATGATCAATCCATTTAGATAACATGTTTATCTTCTAAGATAATATATCTAATCTTTAATGGTGCATTTAATCATCCAAATAAGAAATTTGTAAACTTATGTGGTGTCATAAATTTTCTCCATAATTAGAAATAAATCTTCTAAAATAAGCTAGTTTGCCTTGTAGAGTGAAATTATTTCATGGTTTTGGTTGTGGCATTTCCATTATTGCTTTTAATTTAGAGAAATCTATTTCAATCCCACCATGACATACTAGAAAGCCTAAAAATTTTCTAGATGTCACACCAAAAGTGCATTTTAGAGGATTCACTTTTAGATTGAAACTATGAATCTTATTAAATATGATCTTTAGATCATTTATGTGCTTGCTTTGTGATTTTTTTAATGACCAAATCATTGACAAACACTCTACATACTTATGTATGAGATCATCAAAAATGAATCATCCTATAGTAAGTGCACCCACATTTTTCAAGTCAAATGGCATTACTTTGTAGTAATATATGTTGATTAGCATGTGAAAGGATGTATGCTTCTCATCTTCTAGTGCCATTTTAATTTGATTATAGCCCAATGATCTATCTATGAAGGAGAACATATCATAGTTGGACGTATTATCCACCATGAGTTTTTGATAATGAGAAATCATCTTTCAAGCATGCTTATTTAAGTCTCATAAATTGATACTGATTTCAGATTTGCCCATTTTTCTTTCTTATTGTGATAATATTGGCAATCCAATCAGCATATTTTTCTTCGAATGAACCCTTCTTTGATGAGCTTTTTTGTTTTGATGATTCCTTGTTCTTCAATTTCTAATCACATTCACCTTGATGCTTTTGTACATCAGTTTAATATCCAATTTATGTATAGCTACATCTAGCAATAAACCTAGGATTTCATTATAATTTAATGTGAAGTATTCTTTATATTCATAAAGTAGTACTTTTTATTCTTCCAACTTTTCTAATGTAAGGTTAGTTGAAATCATCAAAATCTTCATCAACATTTGTATCTAGCATACTCTAGCAACTAAAGTCTCCCAACCCTGTAGATCTTATGAAACCGCCTAATCTAGTAGCAAAAGTCTCCCAACCTAAACCAGAGATCTTTAAGCACATTTTCATTCCCATGAGGTACCCCTTTGTAGATTCACGCTTCAAAAGGGATTAATTCTTTATCGATATGGAATACCATGAGCTTGTTGAAGAATATGATGAAGAAATATATCATAATTCCCATGTAGTGAATTTTCCATATCCTATGGAACTCAACATTATCTCTTTGATAGAGCCTTTTGAATAATTGATCTTGTGCATTCAATTGTGATAGGACATTATTTCGATTAGCCACATTAAAAGCGATGAAAGTATTGAGGAATGATTATTGAAACATGTTCTTCCTCAAAATCATCTTCTTCAAATAGTTCTTGAATGGAATTTATGGTTTGCTCTTCAACTTCTTAGAAGAGGATTCCAAGACCCTTGTAACCCCTTCTAGGAGTGACATAGAACATTTTTAATTATTCTATTTCTTCTCTCCTTAGAGTTGATAAGAATTTTACATGTGCTTTTGGTATTAATGTCATTTTCATAGCCTTATCAAAGACCGAGACTTAGACAATCTTATTAGAGAAGTGCATAATTTCTTTAATTTTTTAGTCACACCACTAGTATTAGCCTCTTCTTTCTTTTGACTAGTTATGGCCCTCTTAGGTACCAATTCTTCTTCATCCTCTTCTATCACTACCAAGGTGGGGAATTACCTTGGGTGTTTTGATTCATTAATAATCTTACTTTTGAATCGCCACTCCTTAACATTAGTTTGATAGGTGGAGTTTCTATCTTTGAGCGTTAACCTCTTCTAACTTCTTAAGAATAAAGTATTTGGTGTCATCGTAGATCTTGATTTTATATATCAAGAATGGATTCATGTCCCCATGAATTCAATGCTCTATATCATTTTGGATATATTTCATGCATTAATAAAGATTTGAGGGTACTATACCATACTCATGAATCCATGGCCTACCAAGGAGTGCCTTATATGCAACTTGGGCCTTAATTACATGAAATTTTTTTCTTTTGTATATAATTTAATGAAGATTATGGGTAGGATAATGGACCATAAGGTTTTCTACTCTTTTCATTAAAGCCTTATAAAAATGTTAAGCTCTTATCATGGTATGAAGCATCCAAAATCTAGTTCCCTAAGTGCTTGGTCAAGAGATTTCTTGAAGCACCTATGTCAATCAAAGACTCTTATGCATGTAGAATTAATTTTAGCCATAAGATAGTGAGGTCAATTGTGTTCAATCATTCTAAGTAGCAAGTAGTTATCATTCATGGTGATAGTTGCTTGCTTTTGCAAGGTAAGAAATTGTTTCATTCTCTCTTTGAAGAATACATCATATTATTGATGACTTTTATTAAGGTCTCTCTTATATCCTAGATAGCATGAGAGTATCAAATACACTTAATAGACCAGGAAGCTTGCATAAGTGTGCCGTAACATTATAGTTTACTAATATTTTGGTAGACTTTTGGAGTTTAGCCTGGTGGAGGTAAAGTGTCCTCATTAATTTGAATTTTTTATCTTTTTTTTTTATTATTTTCTCAAGTTGAAGCTTTTTCCACTCTCTAATTACACTTTTTATTAGTTCTTCTACTTGGCTTTCCTCATCATAAAAAAGTTTTGAGCTCTATAACTCTTAAGAGTTCTTAGAGTCTTCATGACATAGAACTACTATTTGATTCACGGCATAGTTTCTTAGAGCCCCGACTTGTTTATTTTGTTTGATAGGCTTTTCTTGGGAAAACATAGCTCTTCTTTAGAATAAATTTATGTTGTAATCATATTTATCATTCGACATGTTTTTCTTACAACTTCTTCATCATTATTGAGCTATAAATGGTGCATATATTCCTCCAACCTAATCAGTCTTTGAGGTGGTTGTTCATACTCCTCTGAGAATCTATCAATTTTTGTATCTCAAATTTTTATTTTCAAGCTTTCTTAATTTTTACTTGATTTATGAGGCTTTGATGCAAAAGGCTTATTATTATTTATTTGCTTTTTTATTTGGTCTAAAATTATCCATGTTTAAGGGAAGTATCCTGATTGATTTTAGGTTCTAGGGCATTCCTCCACCAAACATCTTATAGCTAAAATAATATTCATTCTTTTAGTCTTCTTTAAGATGAAAGTCTCCCAATCATCTTCCTTTTCTTCTTGTACTTGTGGTGTTGTTTTTTTTATTTATTTGTGTTAAGTCTTGCTTTCGGTCTTCTCATTTTGTGCTTTAAGATTATGCCATAACAATGCTTATCTTTTTTCTTTTAAGATTTACTAAGACACTACTTAACAAGGTAAGTTTTCCATTGCAATAGATTTTCTCAACCGTCTTTGAAAGCAAAATAAGCTTCTTGGGTGACTTATAAGTATATGGAAGGGATAGTTGGGATCATCAACCTTGTCTACTTGATCGTCAATGCGCTCTAGTAGTTGTAATCCCAACTTTAAGGAATGTTTAAAATTTTAGCGGTACATTCTTTCTTAAATGAGTCTTGCTAGCCATCTTCTCCTAGAGGGTTAGCACTTTTTCTTCTCCCCTATTGGCTTTGTGACCAATCGCAGTTGATGCTCCTCCATTTCCCTTTTGTCCACTATAAATGTGAATGTTGTATTCACATCATTCTTTGGACTCTTCCATTGGGCTATTTTCTCTCCCAGTGGAGTTATTATTATAGCCCAAATTAAGCATTTTATTAGGCAACCTTTTAAACTTGGCTACATGATCTAATAATTATTGGAATGTATTGATTGTAGCCATGGCAAGATATATGGCCATTTGGCTATTAATATTTCTCATGAGGAGTTCCTTGCATGTTTTTCTATGAGGTGTTGATCACATCTCATGCTTAGGTTCCTCCATCTAGTAATATTTTTAATGACACTCTCATTCTTTCTCCTTTTCTAAGGTGAGATCTAATTGTTACTTTTTTTTTTGCTTGTAAATCTCTTGATGAAGAGCCTCTAGCTCGATGAATGTTTTTATTACATCGTTATAACTTCGCATACCATTTGAAGGCTATACAAGTAAGACTTTTGACGAATTGACATAGTAATAAAATGCCATTTCTGGTATTTCCACATGATGCTTTAATTTGAAATATGTTGTCATGGATCTTCTATGCCTAAGAAGGTATTTAACTTCACTATCCCTTAAGATATTGTACTTGCTCATATTTGGCTAGATATGGTCATCATTTTCCTACCAATTGCTCAACAATTTTTGAGGCTATCCGCTTTGAACTTTTGCTAATGAGGTCTTCCACTTAGGATTTGGTGATAACATCCTTCTAATGAGGGTTTAGTATGGATTCCCTTGGAGATTCTTATCTTTATGCCAGTTACTAGTAAATTAGGTGGAGCATTTTGTACACCACCATTCTCCATTGTGAGATCACTTATCTTTAGTGGAGTCCTTGGAGGTATCCACTTTATTGCTATTCTTATAAGGTTAAGCTAACCAAAAAATTCCTTCATCGCCTTGTTCATTTCATTAAGGTGATTGTTGAGCTAATTGATTTCTTAGTCTCTCCTTTGGAGTTGAGAACCCATCTATTGTTGTAGCCTTTCTATAATATCTATGAGTTCTTTAGCTACATCCACTTCTACTTGACCTTTACCACAAGTCTCTGACTTTGGTTTCCCTATTGATCCTCTTTGCTTTACTGCTCAAACAATACACCTTTGTTTCATAGGTGAGTGTCAACCATATGAATGATCTCACCTCCATGTGATGAGATCTTCATTATTTTGGAGAACTAAAGTTTGTAATTCTTCATTAGTTGGAGATCCTCATCTTCCCAAAAAAAGTTGATCATCCATGTCATCATTAATTGGCCTATTCTTTTAGATCGAAGCTTGGTGATGGTAGAGTCGCCTTCTTCATTATATAGGAGCTAATTCATGCGAAGCTTTCTCATCTTTGACATCTTTCAATCTTTTGGCCCTCCATATCGGGACCTCCCTGATGGATATCAGAATGAGTCCCCTAATGTCACACCCTTAAGCTCATCCTGGGTTTGAAATGGCCGGGTGATATGGCTTTCTTTGATAATGTTGTCGAACCTTCTAATAACTAGCCATCTATTTATTTTGAATTGGATGGCTTGTTGTCGATCTTGATAAATCTTGGTCTTGATTTATGCTCAAGACAAGAAAACGATACTTCTTAATATTCATTTTGAAGACCTCTATTTTTCATGACCTTGTAAATTTAAGAAGAAATAGTTCTCTATACCATGACTAATTATAAGACATGAGACTTGTAAGTTTGTCCCAAAGATTTCTTTGTAAACCTTTAGACTTATTTTCTTTTACCCATCTTGACCGTCAAAGCTCTTACCTATAGGTATGTTGGCATCTACGTGTGGGTCGCTATTTCTTAGTTTGAATAGGTAGTCTAGGAGGCATTATATTTCCTTTGAACTCTAGATGTCTTTGCCTAAAGAAGATGTTTTATGGTCAATTTTGCCACTGGGCTAAGATAGTGGTTTTGCTAGGCTTTGTTCCTAAAATGTGAGGCTTGGAAGCCATTTCATCTTTAGCATGTGGGGACTATCTTTGATAACCTATCAGAAGATAGATATTCTCTTTGAGGATGTGTCAAGCTTGGGCTCACTGGGGTTGACTATTTCCTTTGTATACCTTAAGTATAAATTTATTCATTGGTCAAGTCAATAGAAATTGGACAACCTTAGAGATTATTTCAAATTATATAAATTCTCTAGTAGAACGATGTTAATTATAGCTTGGGGAATGAGAATGATCCCTCCCTAATTTAGGAGTCATCATATTGGTTGAGTTTGCCATGGATGATTTCAAACCCGAGTATAAATATAAAGTTAGGTTTTACAAGAATCAAGGAATCTAGGAATATACTGTGATATTCCTAAGACATCATTTATTTTAGTTTTCCAATTAGAGATGGAGAGAGAAGCAATTTCCTGGAGTCATTAGAAATTTGATCACTAAAAAAATACCTTTAAGGATGCTCTCATCACTAGATGAGATGGTAGGACCATATTTTTTATGAGGTAGATTGATATATATTCAACCGATTCCCCTAACATTATGTTTAGATTTGTTTAGATATAGTCCCACTTCTTATGAACGCAAGCGTTCATATTAAATTCCTCTTACCACGTAAAAAAGCACTCTCGATTATGGTTGAAAATAAACATATATATCTAATATGCATTTGGTTTCTTAGAGGTATATTGTGGTTTAGATGGCTATCTAAAAGGAAATAAGAAAGTAATCCCAATCAAGATCCCATGGTTCCATCATCCGGATTACACTTATTCCAATCAACCAACATTAGAGGGATATAGCCATAATGTCCGGAGGATCTAATTAGCAACCATGGGTTACCTCCTTTTAGGTATCTCATTAGTTTTAGAATTTTACTATAAGTGGTATAAGAGTGTCCATGTGGTGAACAAATTATATGGTATTCCTATGCAATGCGGAGATGTTCACATGGTGAAGAATTATAAAGTTGGGATTACATTCCTTTGGAATGCCAAAATTAGGTTGTCCACATGGGAATGGATTGTGGGATGTTCACATAAAGAATACATGTTCAAATGGTGAACAGAAATAGGCTTACATCCTTTGGAATATAAAAAAATTAGGGTTATTTACATGGTGGATGGATATAAATTTCTTCTCATGGAAAATGAATTATGAGGTGTTCACATGGAAAATGGATAGATGTTCACATGGTGAACACATAGAAAGCTTGGATTACATCCCTTTAGAATGTCAAAAAAAGGTTGAAGTTCCTCTTTTTCATTATATTTTATTTAAGAGGAGTGCCTCCTAGAATACAACACCTAGCACTACTGCTTAGGTGGCGTCAGGTGTACACATGAGCTATGAGGTCTAGTCTCGATGTTGCATGAGTAGTGACTCGTGCTAGCATTATTGGCCCATTTTCCCATTTAAATAGCATCACCTTATAGTGCGAGCTAGTAAAGATTCTTGATAGTAGAATGATTAAAATAGAAATCAATAACCTCATTTTAATGGGCACCGTGACACTAAGTCAAAGTCTTTGCGGCTCAAGTCAAAGCATCACACATTGCAATGTTTTTTCGTATGTGTCGATTACAAAATTTATTATAATTAAAAAAATTTTTTGTCGACATAGTAAGTGATGGGATATGTGGACCAGCACCTCTTAAGGCATGTGGGCTAACAATGCGTCGTGTTCTATAAAGGCTACGTGCCCAATGTTTGGTCCCCAATGGTGTTGGGTCAAATTTTAAATAGATTGAGGGATGTTAAGAATTTTTTATTTAATGGCCTCTCTCCATATATATTTTTCTTTATCTCTCTCACAACTCTATTCTTCTTTAGTTAAAATATTCATCATGCCTCTCAAAAGGTGAGCGGGAAGAGGACTATTAACCTCATTTTTGGATGAGGTTAATATCACATCCAAAATTAATAATTAGGACACTTAATATTATATTAGGAACCTCCTAATTAAGTCCTTAAGACACTATACCTAGTGACGTAGTGCATCCTCCTTGGGTTTGATCTAACTTAATAGGTTTAGGTAGATTCAACCCAAATTCTAAACTTGAATTAAAATAAAAAATCTAAATAAATCAAAATGAGTAAATCAAAATGAGTTCAAATTAAATCAAATAAATCCATCCAAATTCAAACCAAGTTCAAAATGGTCAACTCTTTTGAGATGGGTTTGACTTATGTGGGTCCCACCAAGTCAAAGGTCAACCCACCAAAATTTGACCAAATGAAATTATTCTAAGTGGTCTAAATGATAGAATAAACATGTTTAACCATGACTATAAAAAAAATTTAAATTTATTTAGGCTTTACCTAGGTTAATTAAACTATTTGGTCTACTATTGGGTTTAAACCCAAATCAAATTAAAGTTAACTCAAATTGATTATTCAAAATCATTTGAAAATAATAATCAAACATAATCCAACCAATCAATTGGGTCTAATTTGGTCAAAGTGGTCATTTGACCAAAATGAACCCAAGCAAAGAAGAAGAGAGAAGCCATGAAGGAAAAGCTCGAGGGAGGAAAGGGGAGGAAATGACCTCCCCTCAAATTTCTTATCCAAACATGCTCACAAGGCCAAGAAAGATCAAATTCACCCTTTGGGTGAGCCTCCCCCACTGGGTGGCCAAAATCTGGTCACCTAGAACATTTCATACATGGCTTTCATCCATGCATGAAAATTGAGAGAGAGAGGCCTTCTCTCTCCCTCTTTTCATCCAAAATATTTACAAGGTGAAGAAAAGAAGAAATAGAGCATTCCCCACCTCTCTGTTGACAAGCTAGAATTTCCCTAAAGGCAGCAATCTCTTGGCCTCAAATGGTAAAATGAGAGGAGAGTATTTCACTTGGAATTGAACATCCCAACATGTTCTAGAGGTTGAGGCGCCTCAAACTCATCGAGGCTCATCGCCATTAGAAGGCTGAAAATGGGCCAACATCACAAGAAATTATCTATGAGTTGGTCTAGAAACCAATCCATGAAGAGGCAATCTAATTCCTCTCTCCTATAGCTTCATCACGTCATTCTAAAGGTGTTCAAGCTGATCCCATTGAGGCCACCGAGTTGAGGTATGCCATGAACTCCACTCTTTAAGCTTTTAGCTTAGTCAATTTTGAAATAAAATTTGGTCCCTATGAGGATCAAACCATATAGATCGTCAAATCTATCCTTGATTGTTTTACAATCAAAATTACATCAATTTGGCCTCTTGGCAAAATCAATCAAATTAAATGGACATGTCATCTCTCACTAGAGGTGACGGGAATGATCTTAATCATCCATTCCTTCTATTTGAAATGGAAGGCCAAGATTTACCATACAATTTGATTCAATCCATAGGAAATTGAGAGCAAATGAAGACCATCTAATCTTTTTGGGATCAATCCTACGCCACTACTTTTGAAGTGGCCATTCATCCACATGGCTAGTGGCCCACAATTACCATAGTTTAAAATGGTACTTCCATTTTAAATGATTAAAAATTTATTAAAATGTTAAAATTTTAAATAATCACAAAAAAAATAAAACATAAATCCAAAAAAAATGCAAAAGAGGGCTCTATGGATTAATCTCATGAGTAGAATCCATTAAACCCAAAATTATCAATTAATTATGTGTAATTTTAGATTAATTTGACATTAAATGAAATTAATTAAACTCAAATTAATCATAAACCATTAATCCAATTGAAATAAAAACTTTGGGAAACTAAATTGAGGTTTAAAATGCACTTAAAAAATTTCATGAATTATTGCAAAGTAAATTAAAGATATTAAATTTCAAACTTTAAACTTTAATTTTAATGGAATAAATTAATATTAAATAAAATAAATCAAAAAATGGATCAAATCACTTTAAATCAACATAAAACCATAATGAACTTAGAAACACTAATGAAACTAACTAAAACTTAATAAACTACAAAATTTCCTAATTTAGTAATTAATTAATTTAAATAATAATTAGAACATAAGAAAATCACAATAAATCAAGTTTCCAAAAAATTCCAAATGAACCCTCTATGGATGCATTTTTCAAAGAGGAATTTAAGAAAAATAAAACCTCTAAATAATCCTCATTAAATTTAGATTAATTTAAGTTTAATGAAATAATTAAAATCTTAATTACACTCTAATTATGCATCTAATTAAAATGAAACTTTTGGATATGAAATTGGAAAGGAAACTCACTTGCCATAAAAAAGTTAAAACCCAATTGATCTTTGGATTAGGAATTTTGAATTTTCAAATGTCTATCAATAAAAAATAAATAATAAATTAAATAAATTATAAATCAAAATTTGTAAAAAAAGTAACTTAAAATAATCTTCACCAACATCAAAACATTTAAGAATAATTCTCCAACATTTAAAATCAAAGAATTTGTCACTTACATAATTAAGAGTTAATAAAAATAATAATGGATATTAAGTTTAATTAATTAAGGATAATGAATTTATAATAAACAAATCCAATAAAATCTTAATCCATAATCAATGTAACTTAAGAATGGATTAAAATACTAACCTAAGTAAACATAAACATAATTCAAACAAATAAATTCATAAAGCATAAACATAATGCAAACTAAACATTAGGGAAATAAATCTTAAATCAAGACAATATAAATAAATAATTAAACCAATTCAATCTAGATAAAACAAATCAAATTGAAAGTTAATCAAACCAAGAAAAATAAATAATCAAATCAAAGAAATTAAAAGAAGAATTAAATTTTAAAAGAATTGAAATTACAAACTTAATTTATATTAAATCATCTAAATAAATTTAAAATAGCTAATTAAGATACTTGATCTTAGTTTGTCTAAAATGAATCTTCATCTTACAATGAAGGTTTCATTCTATTAGGGTTTATGTTTAATAGAATGGGTTTCACCCAAAAGTGGAATCTATTCTACTCTTCATTCTTGAAAACCTAAACTTCACTTTAACAAAAAAGTAAATTTGAAAATGAAAATAAAATCTCAAATCATTAAATCATTTGAATTGAAATCATCCAAAGATAAAAAAAAAACTTCAAAATCCAAATTGAAAGTTAAACTAAAAGGTTTAGCAAAGTCTTGCCACAAGCCTATTTCCTTCACACTAGATCATTAAGTCACAAACCCTAGACTTAGGTTGTTCTATGGTTTTCTATGATATAATGTGTTATGATATGCTTTTCATGTCTTTGTGGTGTATTATTTTTTACATGTCTAGGATTCTTTCCCATTAGACTGGATGATAGGACATGCTTTTATAATTAACATTATCTTTTATAGGGCTATGCTAAAAAAACTATAGTCATTAACAAATTACAAAATGTTATTTTCTTGCAAGTATGCTTAAGTAAGCATAGCCCAATAGGATAGGTGGACTTGACAAGCAAGTAATGCTAAGCATATGTTTGTTGTTTATATTTTCCTATCTATTTTGTTTTATATTTTGAAATAAAATGTAAATTTGAGCTTAGAATTATGTTAGGATCTATGGGGTTTAGGATTAGTAGTACCAGCAGATAGTGTAGTGGCCCCTATGAAGCCCAATTGAGGTCCTCAAGAAGGAGATGATTTGGAAAAAAGATGGCCCCAGATATAAACTTTAGTATGCGTGCTATATAGGGAGATCCGCTCATTTGTTTTTCTTTGGGGTGTACAATGATACCCAACAGATTGGCTTTCTTTAATTTAAAATTGGCTTGATTTTTTTTGGGTGCACAATAAAATCAACCTACTTTTCTAGGTTTCTTTTATGTTGTGTTTCTTGTGAAGAATGCTGGATGATTAGGCTCTTGGGGAAAACTAAATTTTCTATCAAATCTAAATCTAATTAACTTAAAATCAAAATAAGGTAACTCAAAACTTCATATAAATAAAGCCCTAGAAAAACTTAAAATCAACTATAAATAATTAGCTCTTGAAAATCATGCAATCATATTTCTAAACTCTTGAACTAGATAGTTCACCCATTGCATAAGGGACATCTAACTTGTGAGGATGACCAAATTCTGGGAAGTCTACCTTCTTTATTGACTTAGCACATAACTAATTCTAATTATGTGGCATTTAGGCATAAAATGCATACCCATGACCTTAAGAAATCATGAGTCAAATCATTTAAATACTAAAAAATGTGCATTAGTTACATTTCATACCTACATGATCTTAGGGATTAGGTAGTGAGTGAAGGTTCTTAGATTCTTTTAAAAATTACAATAGCCTAGACATCTTGCATATATGAGACTTGGCATCATGAATTTAAAATGTGCTTAGGTGGTAGGCTTGCCAAGCGTTATAAGTCCAAGAGTCAATTTTAGTTGTTCAAGTGAGAAGAATGGTTGATAAAAAAAAGTAACTAGTAGGCATGTGACTTGTGTTAGAAGCAATTAGACTTAGGTTCTAAAGTATCTTCCTTGGAGTATGTCTTCAACCATAGATATTTTATCCTTGTGTTCTAGATCTAAGCTCTAGATTTCTAAGAAAATGTTAAATCAAAATTTAAATTAAATTCCAAAATTTAATGCCCAATGATAAGATATTTGAAATTTCTACTAGGCATCCCAAGATCAACATACATTTTCTACTTAATCCCAATTGACATCCAAAAATAAGTCTTTTCACTTTGAATCATTCCCAATTAAAATTCCAAATATCATTCCTTTGAAAATGAGCTTAGAACTCCATAGAAATAATAACTTTATTCTTTCAATTGAGAGTATTCTTAGGAAGTGATCCTTCATTCCTAAGATGTAATTAACTATGGGCTTGCCCTTATAGGGAACCATGAAATCAGTTTAAAATAAACCCTACTTTACATTACATGTAGTTGGGAAATCTCTAAGTACATGAAAGACACATTAGCCTTAAGAGTCTTTTATTAAATGATTGAATCCATTATATGATAACATGTTTATCTTCTAAGATAATATGTTTACTTCTTAATGACATTTGATCATGCAAATAAGAAATTTCTAAACTCTATGTGGTGTCATAAATTTTTCCCAAAGAGATATTTTGTTGACTCCTCTTGGGAATGGTTTCCTCTCTCCATCTTTAGAAATAAGTTGTTATCTCTATACATTAATAGTGTAGTCATGGCACTCACGTCAATGATGACTTTATTTTTATTGGATGCCTCTCCATTTCATTCTTAGTTAAACTCATCTAACATCCTAAACTAAGGTTCTTGAACTCTTCATTTTCCATAGTTAAATGATTGGTCATAACCAACCATTTTAAAATAAAAATGGAAATAAAGTCATTTATTTTACATTGGAGTCTAAGATGGATTTGATATAATTCCATTTATGGAAAAAATTTTGAAAATCATTTCAAGTTTAAACAACAAAAAAATTGTAAATCTCAAAGTTAAATTTTCCTTGATTTTACTTTTGATTTGTACTAAAGCTAAAGATAATCAAGAAGGGTCCTAACTTGATAACCTTTGTTCAAATACATTGAAAGGTAGCAAACAACTAAGGATGCATATTGAAATGAAAGAGTTCCTTCAAATCTTAAGAAAATATAAATCAAAGGAAGTAGACATAATAATCATTACCCTTACCAATGATTGAAGCTTGAATTGATTAAAAAAGGAATTAACTCAAAATAAATTGTAAAAGAGGATAGATATGAAAATCATCCCAAAATAATGGTTTACTAACCTTAGGTAGAGGTTGATTAAAAATTAAATGAGTCTTCTATACTTATGTAAGGAGATATAAATGCAAATCATTTTGCTTACATTCCACGTCCATTAAAACTTTAAAAAACATTGAGATGATAATTTAGGAGTGACTTAAACTTTAAACCCTCCATAAATCTTGCATCATTAATAGTTTAGAGAGAGTATAAAGAGGAAGTTGACATGATATTTTGAAAAAAAAGACATCATAAAATTTCACTTTTGCTTTAATCAATAAAAGAAAAGAGGGCAAGACAAGATAATTCGATTATTGATAAGTTGAAATGAATGAAATTTAAACCTTATAAATTTAAATTAAGTTCCTTAATGGGAATCTAATTTCAAGGTGAATCCATTGCAATATCTTATGACCCGCTTGACATTGTCTTGATGTCTAGCATGTTTGTCAATGATTTTATTGCAATTTAAGTTTACCTTTAATCCTTTCATGTTGTAATGGGCAAGTCATAGCTGACTTCTTAATGAGACATCTTTTACAAGGGTCTTCTTTTAGATGATGATATTCTAAATGAATAGATCATGACATTAAGAGGTCAACCTAATGCCACTTGGGAATTACATCTTTATGATACTAACATAAAAATAAAATAAAAATAAAAATAAAAAAATAATTGAATTCATCTATTTGAGTAAGGGGATTAGATTGATTTCATAACCTCAAATAAAAGAATGATTAGGTTTTCTTATCATTTTTTTGCATCATTGTCTCTAAACCCTTTTAAGATTTGGGGTAACATCATGAGGTCTATTATCTATTGAGGATAGAGTTAGACCTACCCTCCATATCAAAAGGGGAATTATTGAAATTAAAGTTAAAATGAGTCATACCACCTCAAAAAAATATTAAAATAAAAGAAAATAAGTCATCTTAAAAGAAAATAATAGTAAAACTTTATTCACTTCAAAATATGATGTTTTGCCCATCTTAGAGAAGTTACTTGCAAAATAGAACATCATAATGCTCTATATTTAAAAGGAAAGATGAAAAATAAGAAAATAAAAAATGAAAATGACTATTAATCAAGGTATACATAATTCTATAATTTACCTTCTTTAATTATAAGAAACTTCATAATGTGGCATTCTATTGAAGAAGTTCTAGAGTTATCTTTTGTGATGAAGATTTACAACTAAAACTTATCAACACCATAATCAATGTGGAAATTTTGAAAAGAAAATCTATAGAATGCGCTTATTGCATCGGTCAACATCAATCATAAACAACAAAGTGAATAATTATAATCTAAGATAAGATGGTCCCAATTCAATCATGAAAAGGAAGAATTTTAGTTTATTGAAAGTTTAATCTTGAAAACTCAATTCAAAAGAAGAACTTAATCTTAATTACATTATCGAAAGATGAGAATTAAAACATTAAAATAGAATCTAAAAAATTCAAGAACATCTTTAATGGTCTTGGATGATCCTATCTAGCTCCAATAAAAAAATGATGAAAAATGAATGAAAAGAAATTAAAGAAAAGAAATAATAATTATTATGAAAGGATGTTTATATATATTTTATATTCATAAGTGTAGGTCTTTAGGAATGCCATTTTGTCAATCCTAAATGACCTCACTAAGTCATGTATTCAATCAAAGAATTAGAATGTATCATATCATCTAATATGATATTAGTTAAAATAAAGAATTGAATCACACCAAATGTTGTATTCAAACAAAGAGTCGAATGCATCCAATGTCCTAGTAAATGTTGTATCTAAGAAAAATATCAAATGTAATATTTTACAATGAGTTAAAACATTATTTAAATTGTTGATAAAAGAAAGAAAGATAATTAAAGGGATGGAAAGGAATATATCTAAGAGCAAAAGGATCAAGTCAAATTTCTAAGATGTGGGCATTTTGACTTTAAACTTCTCTACATCAAAATAAAAGTGGTATGGTTAGAAGTTAAGTTAAGAATTTCCCTAACTTAACAAATAATAAGATGCTTGATAATTTATCATTATGGCCTTTTCCATGTTGGATGCTCACATAGGTCAAGGGATAATGGATCTTCTTTTAAGAATACTTATCCTTTATATGTTAAAGATTTAATTAAGTATAATCTGATCCCATTATAAATGGCCTATAGATAAGAGTTATAAGTAAGAAATTCTATGAACCATTCAAGAAATGGAAACCATAAGTTAGTTTGAAATTCAATATTATAAAGACATTGTAAGATAAAAATTGTTAAATAGTCGTGGTCTTGATTCTCTCTTCAAAGGCATTTTAACATATTAAATGAATAGTGTTTAGATATGTTTGAAGATCAATATAATCTTCAAGTATGATGCACCCTTAGAATTTAAAGAGGAATCTAAATTCACAATTAACAAGCTAAAAGAAATAAAAATACAAATAGAGGTTGATCTACAACCGTTATCAATAATCTAACTCTTTGATGAGTTGGATATTGATTACTTGATCAAGCTATTCTTAAAGTTCAAAGTCTACTTTATCTAGAAATAAATAAAATATTCTCTAGATAGTGGTTTATAAGTTCAAGCTTGATGTCATTTCAAATAAGCAAGTCTCATGCAAAGGAGGTCAAACTTCAAAAGAAAAGTAAAATATTGCTAGACTAAAGCTAATCAATGATGGCCTCACATAAGAAGAAAAGATTTTTTTGATTGGCTAACATCATTTGAATAAGAATAAGAAAAGATAAAAGAAGAAAAGAAAAAGATTAAATTTGCATGTACCACATCTTGAGACTAAGATAAAATCTTTACCTTGAAGATGAGTTCCTATTACCCATACTTCATTTCAAAATAAAAATATGCTTTCATGCATAAGATTATCCTCATAAGGATAACTTATCTAAATATTTTGAAATCAAGATAATTCTAGAAAAGAAAATTGAAAGCATATTATATGACATTGAATCCTTATAAGAATGTTTACATTATCATATCGTTTAGTCTCACAATATTGGGATGATTTATCAAAGGGTCATGATTAAGATTTTATAACCTCTTTTGATTATGTGAAGTGTTATATTGAAAATCTTACTAAAAAATAATGGATGAAGTAAAGAAAAGAAAAGAAACTTTATTATGATTTGAAAATGATTATATCACTACATGTAGATTCTTGAAATATACCTTTGAGGTAATTTAAAAGAAATTAGTGGCATTTTGATGGAATAAAAATATAAAAATAAGAGTTAATCAAAGCCATTTATGAAATATCATTCAATAAAACTTTTAAAGAATAATAATTTAACTTAAGAAAATTTATTTCAAACTTACTAGGAGAATCTTAATTTCTCTAATAAGTTAACCCTCTTCATTCTCTTATTGATTAGGGATAAAAGAATAAAAAGAATATTTTAAGGAGAATCTAAGAGTGTGTTTACTTATTATCATTCATTTTTGAAAGATTAAAGGACACTCTTGATCTTTCGAATTTAAGAAAGGCCTTATAAGCTATTGATTCATGTTAAAGAAACAATAATAAAATGAAATACATATCCATACCATAAAGAAGATGAAATTTTATTTAAGAAGCATGTTTGACTTTAGTTTTGCTATCTAAGAACTAGAAAGTCACATGCAAGCTCAAAAGTTAAGATTCTTAGGTTAATACCATATGATGTCTGCCGATAGTGGATTAGACATATAACATGTCCATATGTAACATTGAGATAAAAAAAGAAATAAAAAAATAAAAAATGATGAAATTCTATGCTTATGGAATATAAAGTATTGGGTCCAAAATATACCAAATCCTCCTTCAAAATATACTTCAACTCTTTGAAACTTTCTCCATTAAACTTCTTCATGTGTAAGATGCATTAGTGAAACCAAGAAATGGAAGCAAACCTTCCAACACCTCTCATTACTAAGACTAATCAAGTAAGGATCAAGTCCATGTGACTCTTGCTTATTGGTCAAAAGACTTGAAGATTAGAAACTAAGTCACCATGACCCCTTTTCCTCACTTATATCATCCATAGGTTAGAGTAAGTCCTTTATGTCACCTTTCCTATATATATCTTGAGTTGGAAGAAGTCCTCTGGCACCTTTCTCATATCTTCATTATGAGTTTGGAGTAAGCCTTTATGCACCATTCTCATAATCTTAGAGTAAGCCTTTTATGGTATAACTCTTTCTTTCCTTGAGTTGGGAGTAAGCCCATTTGTGGCACCCTTCTTATAACTTCCCATAGGTTTGGAGCATGCAAATTTTCATGGCACCATTCCTACTATTCATAGAATAGTAAGTCATTATGACCCATTTCCTATCACATAGGCTATTTAAATAGAGAATAAGTCATGACCCTTTTCTCTTCTTTAGCTATCTAAGTTGGATTAGCCATTGAAGGTCCCATATTAATATCTAATAATATAAGTGTAAGTCCTAGAGAAGGCATCCATTTAGATGACAAAGGTTATGATAAAGTCACCATGACCCCTTTCATCATCGCTATTTAAATTAAGAATAAGTTATGAAGCCCTCTTATAATATCCAAATATTGAGGATTGGATTGTCTCCAAAGACTTTTCCTCTTCTTTAGTTATCTAAGGTTGGATAAAGTCATTAAAGTCCCCATTTTAATAGCAAATCACAAAGGAGCAAGTCCCATAGTTGGCATCCTTTTAAAATGATAGGGTTAGGAATAATTCATGAGGACCACTTTATTAGTAGCCAAAAAATTTGAGGTTTAGGAACAAGTCATTAAGACCCTTTTGTCATTATGGCTACTCAAGTTGGATTAAACCATTGAAGGCCCCTTATTAATATCCAATCATAAAGGAGTAAGTCCTTGGCTTCCTTATAAGGATAGGATAAAGTCATTAAAACCCTTTCCTTTTAAGCACCAGGTTAGAATTAAGCCATTAAGGCCCATTCCTATTAGATGAACTTCATTAGAATATGATTCAAGTCTTTGTGACTCTTTTTTAATATAAAATAAAAGAAACTATGGAATATAAATAAGCCATTGAAGGCCCCATTTTAATGGATTATTTAGATCAAGAGTTAAGTCTATGTGACCCCATTCTAGCAAAATAATATAAGGTCTTGGATTAAGCTATTAAAGCCCCTTCTCCCAAACCTAGCCATTTAGGTTGGAATCAAGTCTTCAAAGACTCCTTCCTAGTAGCAAACTAGATAAGAGTAAATCTCTTAGTTGTATCTTTCCGTTAAAATATCATGTAGTTTGGATTAGAGTAGATGCCCATATTGGCATCCTCTCCAACTACTATTCTCATATAGGAGTAATTTCTTGAGAGACTCTTCTCTAACTATAATGAATGTATTAGGACTAGACCCTCCTTTGAGTCAAGTTCTAATGACATTTCTATTCATCTTAAGAACTTAATGAATTTAAGACCCAAGAGTGAATTATTTCTATATATAAGCATTTTTATGCCTATATTTTCAATAAAATCCAAAGCACAATTTGAAATCAAAATTTAAAAAATAAAAAATACAAATTCTAAATTTGAACTCCTTCAAGTTTATTCTTTGTAGTGTTGATCGACACCAATATGTGTAGTGTACTCTAGCATCCACCACATATTGAGTCCATTTTGATCTCATTTTTGTATGAGGTTAAGATCACTACTAAAATTAATTTATGGAACCTCATAATTAAGTTCTTAGGACACTATACCTAGTGACCAAGGGTATCTTCCTTGGGTTTGATCTTACCTAATGGGTTTAGGTAAACTCAAAATAAATTTTAAACTTTAAAAATCAAAATGAATCTAAATAAATCAAAATGAACTAAAATTAAATCAAATAAATGAATCCAAATCCAAATCAAGGTCAAAATGGTCAACACTTTGACACAAATTTTGACATATGTGGGTCCCACCAATTCAAAGGTCAACCCATCAAAATTTGATCAAATTAAATTATTCAAAATAATCTAAATGATAAAATAAACATGTTTAATCATGAATCTAAAAAATTTAAATTTATTTTCTTACCAAAATTGTAAGAAAATATGATGTTATTGAAATTTAAATGGAAAAGGTAATGGAAGACTCAACAAAAAAAAAAATTAATTTAATTTGTAAGCCTTATGTGCTAAGTGGCATAAGTATTTTTTGGCATATCAGTCAATTTGTATAAAGTGTTGATGAATTGTGAGGGGAGAGGAGGGAGTGTAGACAACCATTATCTAAATATATGATGGGTATAGTAGACATCAACAAAGGTGAAGTGTCAATTTGAACAGACTCTAAGTCTAGGCTTTAAGAGTGCAATAAGCTAGATTCTCAAGACAACTTCTAAAATTTTTTTAGTATAGTCATGAAGTACTAATAAGTCTTCAAGACATTAATGAATTCATTAAGAAATCAACTAGATGATGGGATAATCATTAGCCTTGCACTAAAGGTGTAATGACAACAAGAAAAGATATAATATCTACACTTAACATCAGATAGAGGGAGCTATCAATGAAGGCAAATTTGAAATCAAAAAAATTAACATATAGTCAATAGTTTAGACTTTTAGTAATTACATCAAAAAACATCAAATAAAGACTAGATCATTAAAATGACCTTAAGATAGCTATACTACTAGTGAATGAGCCTAAAATGAGATAAACATATACATATGTTAAAAAGTAATAATGCATTATAAAAAAGCACTAAAAAAATTATGTAAGCTTACATAAATTATAATTGTTTACAATAATCCATGGATATATATATATATATATATATATATATATATATATATATATATATATATATATATATATATGAATATAAAGAAATCCATCAAAAGGTGGAAGGTCAAAATTACAAAAATCACTAATATAAAGTATACTTGATATCACTATGGAAAAATCTATGAAGAATTTTATTGGTGAAGATAAAACAAGCTCTCTTTTGATGAAGATCCAAAAGTTTAAAAAAATTAGTAGGTTAGTTCCATTCTTTTCATTGTGGCTTACTTTGAAGTTTTTTTGTCCCAAAGATTTTTGATTTGGTTAAACACATAAATAAGGTACCATGACATGCATGATTTATGTTTGATCAACTTAATGAGAGAGATGAGTTGATTCTAGCCAAAAGTTTTCTCTTCTCAAACATTGAGCCAACTTTAGAACAATAAATAAGGCCAAGGTTTCAACATGAAAGGAAGATGAAGCATGACTTAGGATTGAAGAATGAAAACATGTTGACCCTTAACATTCCTTATCACACCTCCAATTTTGGTTATGGTAATTTTATCTTTGACCGCCATATATATTAATTTTGATTCAAGAGTTATCTAGCTCACCCATAATACTAGTTTCCACTTTGGTTTAACCTAATTAAGAAGGAAAACCCAATAAATATGATTATATTGCAACTCCCTTACCATTGAATTTCTTCTAAAAGAATTTCTTTTAAAAGTTTGATATAGCTATATGATTAGGTTCCTATAAGTAACATTTGATCTGCATAAAACCTTTCTTAGTGTGGGTCAATATTCCATCATGTTTAATATTGTTTTGTGTCATCCAAAAAAACATGATGAGTGTGGGACTATTCGATGTGAGCTATTAGTTCTTCATCTTAGGAGGTTTTATAATTATAAACAACTAGTGATAGAGAAGTAGCCATCATGGAGTATTAATGTTAAAAAACAAACTACCCATGTAATTCCATATATATAGGCTAAAGTTATAGTTAAAGTATAGATGAGAACAACCTTCCCCATTTTTAGCACAAAACACATTTAGAGATTATTCTCAAATGGTTTTAAGTTGAGTATGTCATTAGTTAGGATTAATTTATGAAATAACCTCTATATAAAGAAAGTGATTGATGTATTAAGAATCTTTTCTAAATCAACTTCCCAAGCTTAACTTAATCCCATTTCTAATTTGAATAAATACTCTTTGAGATAAATTTACTTAATTTGCATTTTACCATAGTATTTTTGATCAAAAGAAAAAAGGATTCTAATAATGTGTAGAACAATATGTTCAAGAATGAAATGGTTTAGTTTTATAGCATTCAAATGATCATTAAACAAAAAATCAATATCAAGTAAATTTGGATCATAGTAACTTTAAGAGAACTACTACATTAAGCCATGCCACCATTGGTCTTTTTAAAATTTATTTTCCAACCCCTAATTTCCTAAACATGAAATCATATTTTAGCTCCAAAAGCCTTAAATTTTATTCTAAGTTTTGGTGATCACAAATATTTCTAGTTGAAAAATTACTTTCACTAATCAAGTGTGTTGTGTTAAATCTTAAATGCAAGAACCAAAATTAAGTAGCAAAATCAAGAATTAACTTTGAGAGCATGAACTACCGATTATCAAAATGCTTGATCATGGATTAATGAAGATCAAAAAAATAATGAATAATTATTGCTAAAAGATTCAAGTCAAATTAAAATTTATATTGTGTTGTTTGGTATTTGTATTTTTTGTGCTCATGTATCTAGCATGTGAATGATAAATGACAACTAAGCACACACACTTGAGATTATATAAAAATAAAATATTTAAATATTTACTTTTAAGAAAGTCATACATTTGTATCATATTATATGTTGATCTTATTTTGTTAAGTTGAATAACTAAAATATTTACCTAAATTGTACTAATCATACAAGATAATTTTAATCATACTATATGATTATCCATTTTTCTTAAATTCACAACCAACTTAATCAAGTCGGTTATACCCAAAATTTGCAAAAATTAAGATGATGATATAACATAATTTTATTCATACTATATGATTTATTTATGTTAATTATGATGGCTACAAAGATTAATTTGGGTTATTACAAATCATGCATTAATTAATCATATAGTATGATGCTAAGTACAGATAATTCTCATTTATTAATTACCTAATTATAGTCAAATTTTAGGGATTCAATTTTTAATATTTTTCTTGAATTGATTTGTGCTTATATGATTAGATTATATAGAATGAACAAATAGAAAGCAATTTTTTTTTTTGTTTGTATTGTATGTATTGATGATCCAAGATCATATGGTATGACTATTTGGGATATGATGCTTAGGGATCTAACCTTAGTAAATTAAATTTAAATCTACAATATGATTAGATTAAATTTGAATAATAAATTTAATAATTTATTCAATCTCTTCCCTATAAATATGAGGGGATAGACATTATAAAGCAATTTTAAACAATTTCTAAGAGGCTGAATAGCTTAAGATGGGAGATCTACTCTTTTCTTGTAAAAAATAGTTCTTGGTAATAAATTTGATTGTTTATTTTTCTTACTTACCTTGAGTTTTATGTTTTAAATTTATATTATGTTATTTAAACAATTCTAAGATTTTCTTTAATAGATTTATATGCTTTGTGAGGGAGAAAATTCTTGCCTTAGAAGAGAATAGTTGTTGGTCTATTACTTGTGATAATTCTTTGCCCTTGAAGTTTTAAGAGAGAGTGTTTTAAAGATTTGGAGAGTGAACAAAGATGTTTAGTGATAACCATTGTAATTGTGTCCCTCTTTTCTTTCTTTCTATTAATCACTTTGCTTTGATTTAATTGATGTGTTTAACTTTTATCTTTAAATTTTAATTTTTAATTTTAAAATTTTAAAAGAAACCATTCACCCCCCCTTGGGTGTGCAACACTTACAAGAGGTTTTAGATTGCTTGTCTCATGGTCTAGCAACAATGGAAAGTTAATTTATCAATTGCACATCTAGGAAATAGAAACACCACTTTTTCATGATATTCTTTTGACTTTTGGAAGATTCACATGTCTACTTTTGTTCAATCAATTGATTTTCATATATGGGATATGATTGAAGTGGGATATTCACCTCCTCATTAGATTGTCAATGGAAAATAAATTGAAAACTCCATTCAACTCATGGTCATTAGAAGAGATGAGATTAGCTAATTAAATTCCAAATGTTTTAATTACTTTTTTTGAGATTTAAATTTGAAGACTATGTGAGTGTTTCTACTTAAAAAAATAAGGAAATTTAAGAAAAATTATGTGTCATTTATGAAGAAACAAATGAGGTTAAATAATCTCATATTAATATACTTTTACATGATTATGAGTTGTTTCATTTGTTAACTCATGAGTTGAATTTTGATATGTATACATGCTTTACCAAAATAATTACTTCATTACATGCTTTGGGAGAAGAATTTATTAATGCTAAAGAGTTAATAAAATCCTTCATTGCTTTCGAGTCTTGGGAATGACAAGGTTACTATTATCTATGAATCAAAATATTTATTTATTTACTAGATTGATCAATTGGTTAGGTCACTTTTTGCTTATAAATTAAAATCATGCAAAGAACTACTGATGCAAGAGATAGGAGAAAGGATAAGACCATTTCTCTTAAAGCAAATACTTCTAATGGTAGCAAGGAAGTGAGAAGAGGAGGATGATGTTGCACTTATAATTAGAAAGTTAAAAACTTTCTAAAGATAAGAAGAGATATTATCAAAGAAAAGGTAATGGTAAATCTATAGAATTGATTGACCTAATTATGAATGAAAATTAGGTTACATCATGTGGAAATGTCCTATGCTTAAGAATTTAATTAGAAGGATAAAAGAACAAAAAGGTGATACAAACAAGTCAAGAGAAGGACCCAACGTGCTTTCTAGATCAACTCTAAGTCCGCTTTAGAAAAGTTGGAAGAATCCACAAATCTTGTCTAATGGAAAAAGGTGACTCAAGTGATTTGGATGATTAATCAAGTAACAAATCTAGTTATGATAAACTTCTAATTATTTGTGATAAACTAGATGTTGCATTCAATTCCATAAAAGAAAATACTCTCCTTAAATAAAATTTCACTCCTTGGAAAAGATTCATATAACATTTTTGGATGAACATGAAATGTTAAAAATTGACTACAAAAAAATAAAAATATAAAAGACTAAAATAGAACATGATTTATTTAAAAAAGTAAATCTTCTTGCATGTGCTATTAAAACCTTTTAAAAATAGAACTTAAAGTCTATAAAAGAACACATCCTTTTCAAAAGAGAATTTAAAGTTAATAAGCTCATGCATTCTTTCCCTGACATTTGTTGTTTCCAAGTAGTTTCATGTTTTGAATCTATGCATGCATCATTCATATTTATATTCAGATATGCATGGATCTTAAAACTCATTCTAAATTTGAGGGACCCAAGCATGTCTAAGTTCTAAAATTCTTACTTAAGTCTATTTTATAGATATGCCTTCACTCAAGTATCAATTGATGCATGTGATACTTGGATGGTGAGTGCAGACATATGACTAGAGATAAAAGTAGATTCTTCTCCTTAGAACTCAAAAGAAGAGGAAAGGCCACTCTTGGAGACAACATAATGTGTAGAATACTCTCAACTGGTATCAATGGTATTAAAAATGCTTTTATCTATTGAAAAGGTCCTTCTTGTTGATGGTTTTAAACACAACCTACTTAGCTTTAGTCAATTATGTGACAAGGGCTTTAGTGTAGAACTTTAAATAATAAATACATGCTTAACTTAAATGGAAAAGTTATATTTTAAAGGTGTTAGGATTAATAAAATTTAGATATTATCACTTTGTGACCTTCATATTGAATTAGTTGGACTTGTTTAGCCCACTAGTTTGGGGCAAAAGTACTACAAATTGGTTATTGTCGATGATTTTACTAGATTTACTTAGTTGAGTGACATTTTTAAACATAAAATGAATCTTTTATTTGAAATTAAAATCTTTACTATTTGTATTAAAAAAATTGGTTGTAGCATTACATCTATTCATAGTGATCATGATGGTGAATTTGAAAATGATAAATTTGAATCTTTCAAGTGAGATAGGGATATAGAGCATAAATTTTCAACTTTGAAGACTACAATTAAATGAATTGTTGAGTGAAAGAATATAATGCTTATAAAAGTTCTAGATATATTCTTAATGAATATAAGCTTCTAAGATACTTCTAGGCGAGGCTATCAACATGCTTTGAATTGAGTGAACATTTGATCCAAGCTAAATAAAACTCTCATGAGCTTTAAAAGGTAAGGTAAAGAACCTTTACATTTACATGTTTTTAGATGTAAATGCTTTATCTTAATTAATGGGAAGAAAATTAAAGAATATTTGATTCTAAGTATTAAAGGGATTTATCTCTATTTTCTCATATGTTTTATGAATTTGATGTCACTTTGGTTAGAGGATGTAATGAAAGTCTTAGCTTAAGAAATGATGATTGCAAAGGAGACTACCTAGAGTAGAGATATGCATCAAGTCATCCCAAGATTTGATCATAGGAGACCATATGGGTATCATGACTAAGAATTGCTATAAAGAAGAGATTAGCCATACAAACTTCATTTCAATAATTATGCACTATAGAAGAAGTAATCTATGATGAATAAGGTTAAGAGGCAATGTAGAAAGAATTAAATCTGCTAGGAATGATGTTTTGAAATTAGCACCCTCATCTCAAAGTGTAATAAAAAAAGTAGATTTTAAAATAAAGTAAATGATTTAGGAGTTATTTTTATGATCAAAGCATGGATTGTAAAGCTTTAATCAAATTGAAGGCATTGATTTTGATTAAACTTCTACACCTATTCCTTATTATATTCAATTATTACTTTTATTTACTAAAAAATGCCTTATAGTTACTTATCTATATTACCCTGAAGGAAGGAAGGTATTGTGTTTTAAAATAAAAAATAAAAAAACATAATTTTAACATTTGTAGAAATTTAAATACTAAGTAATAATGCTTTAAAAAATTAAAACAACTAAAAGGAAATAGAAAAGTAAAGTGTAGGAAAGTAAAGAAAGAGAACACAAATTTTACATAGTTCAATTAAACCCCAAAATTCTTCATGCCCAACCACTAGGCTAGAAAACCTATTTGGGAAGAAAGATTGATTTGAATCAATCAATTTGAAATTCAATTTACATGAAAAATTTTGGCCAAGGTATGGAAGAGGGAATCCAAATGGTAAGTAGTTCAATTTAATAAGTTGAATTAGTTAAGAGAGAAATCACCAAAGGTGATTTTGTAAAAAATCTAAAAATTTTATTTTAATTTGGATTGTATAAATGTCACCCCAAGATGAAATTTAATTCAAATGCAATATCATAAATATTTAATCAATTAAAATTGATTGAATGAAAGAAGGAAATATATTATTCTAAAGCATTTTGAATTAAATTCAATGGAATAAAGAAATTTTTGGCTAAGCTACATTCCTAAAATAGATTAGATTTATTCTAATGTGCTTAATTTAATTAAATGATGATGTATCAGAACTTAGGTGATTTAAATCAAATTTCATTAAGAGATTAATTTGAATTTGAATAAAGATATGATTGTCCAAAGGAGGTTTTAAAATAGAATTTATATAAAATGAAAGAAGATTATTCCATGTTATTTTAATTTGAATTAATTCAAATTAATTAAATTAAATAAACTAGATTAGCATGTGATCAACAAATAACATTCCATAAAGAGAGAGTTCAAATTTGCATGTAATCTAAGGAATTTTAATTGAATTAAAAAATAATTCAAATTAAAGATTCAAATAAATAATTTTTAATTTATAAAAAATATGTGATAATTATGGAAATAATTTGAATAACTCTCACATAAATTATTTAGCAAATAATCATGAAACACCAAAAAAGGTTTAGGATGAAAAATAGATAGAGAGAAAATTAGGATAGAGAGAAAATAAAACAAAGAATAATTGGATTTTATGCATGCAATAAATGGATAATAAATATATTTTATCATGAAAATAGTTTAATAAGATGTGAACTAAATTTAACTTTCATGGAACCATAATAAATATAACATGGTTTATGCATTTAGTTCACATTATACAAAAATGAATAATTTTAAAGAATAATTGTAAATATGAAATATAGTTTTTATATAATTTAAAATAGATTATTTTAAAATAATGAATGATATTTTTATTAGTGAGAATTTCATTTGCCTTAATATAGTTATTCTAGAAAAATTCTCACCCACTCCATGTCCAAAAGCTTTAGCATTCTAATATGATGAAGAACTAGAGTCAAGAATTTTTCTTGAACACATAAATTTAACTTGGTTTTAGCATTTTTGAATAAGTGTTTTAATCATCAAAATCAATCTTATATGAGTTTGGGTGCATGAAGTTAAAACTTACATGATTTGAAATAAGTGCCTGTGGTGTGAAAAGACTTAGCTCTTTACTCTTATTTTGTGAAAGGATTTGTGACACTACTTTGTTTATTAAGAGAAAATTTGATATCCTTTTTGCTCAAATTATATTGATGATATATTATTTGGATCCATTAAACCATGTATTATGTGAAATATTTTCAAGACTAATGAACAAAGAATTTGAGATGAACATGATGGATGAGCTTACTTATTTTTAGATTTAATGTTAAGCAAGTTCAAAAGGCACATTCCTAAGTCAAACCAAGTACATAAGACAACAACAATAACAAGCCTTTATCCCACTGTGGAGTCAGCTACATGAATTCTTCTTCCATTGTGTCCTATTATGTGTCAAATTCTCATTTAATTCAAGTAAACTAAGGTCATTTTTTATACATATTAACCAAGTCTTTTTTAGATCTACCTCTACCTTTCTTAACATAAGGCAAATCTAATACATCTAGTCTCTAATTGGGTCATTGGATATTTGATGCTTTATGTGGTCAAATCATCTAAGGTGACTCTCCTAATCTTATCTTCCACTGGAGCTACTCCAACATTTCTGAACATATTCATTTTGCATTTTATCTCTAGAGTAAAGCCACCATCTACTTGAGCATACTCATCTCGCAACACTTAACATAGTCTTATGCTTCTTTTTATTACAACATTCCAAACCATAAATCATTATAGGTCTTATCACTATTTTATAAAATTTTCCCTTAATTTGAAGTGGTACTTTTCAATCACACAATAGGCCAAATTCATTGCTCCAATTTAACCATCAACTTGAATTCTACTAATAATATCTCCATCTATTTCACCATCTTTTTTTAATAAGTAGAAATTTGTATTGCTCACTCTTTTAATGACTTGGTCACCCAATGTCACAACACCACCACTTAGAAATTTTACTAAAATTGCACTCCATATATTTAATTTTAAATCTACTTAGATGAAAACCTTTAGACTCTAAGGTTCACCTCCATAATTCAAGTTTCTCTTAGACTCCCACTCTAGTCTTATCAACAAAATGAATATCATCAGAAAAAGCATACAAAGGTACATCTTTCTATAAATGCCTAGTAAGAACATCCATAACTAAAGAAAAAAAGATAATGGCTTAAAGCTAAACCTTGATGTAATCAACTAAAATAGAAAAATATTTTGTCAATCCCTTGTGTTTAGACACAAGTAATAGTATACATATTAATGACTTGAATATAACCAATATTAACTTTTTTTTTTATTTCTAGAACTTTCCAAAGAACATCTCTTGAAACATTATCAAAAGCTTTTCTAAATCAACAAATATCATATGTAGATCCTCCATACTTTCTCTTGCTTCTCCATCAAACCTCTTAACAAATGTATAGCATCCATAATAGATCTACCTAACATGAAACCAAACTGATTTTGAGAAACTTTTGTATCACATTGTAACCTATGCTTACTTACATTCTCCCATAATTTTAATGTAGACACATTAACTCAATTCCTCTATAATTTGCACACTCTTGTGCATCACCTTTATTCTTAAATATAAGAACCAAAAAACTCTTTCTCCACTATCTCACATCTTTTAGTCTTTAAAATAACATTAAAAGATTTGAAGGCAATAAATTCTTGATCTCTCCTAAACATTTCCACACTTATTGGAATATCATTAAGTCCTACTATGTTTCCAAACTTAATTTTTTAAAGCTTCAACTTCAAATTTACTAATATGATGATAAAATAGAATTCTTTACTTTTGTTTAGGTTATTAAGCTTACTAAAATAAATTGTATTTTCAGATCCTTCATTGAAAAGTTTATCAAAATACCTCATCCACCTATTTTCAATATTCTTTATAAGAAAAGCACTTTATGATTTTATCCTTAATACACCTCACTTGAGCTAGAATCTTTACTTCCCTATCTCTTTGGTTGGCTAACCTATACATACTTCTTTCACCTTCTTTGGTATCCAATCTATTATATAAATCACTAAAAGCTAAATTTTTTGTATCATATATTGCTTTATTAAATTCTATGCCACTTTATATCTTTCCCAATTTTCTAAGTTTTTACATCTAAACCAAGTTTTACAATGACGCTTCTTATTTCTTATCTTTCCTTGTATATTTTGACTCCACCACCAAATTTTTTTATTAAAGAAGCTTTCCCTTTTGATTCTCAAGCACATTTTGAACATCCTAAATTCTAAGCTTTATAGCTTGCTAAAATTATTTTTATTAGTGTTCTTTAAGTGCCCCCATCTAATCTAGGATAATAATTTGATTTATTTTTCATCTTTCAATCCTTCACCTTAAAATTTTAAGTAACAATCGATATTGATACTTAAACTTTTTAAATCTTACAATCTTTACAAAACGATCTATTTTTTTATCAAAATATAATCAATTTGTATTTTACTAGATCCATTTTATAAATAATATGCTCATCTTTTCTTAAATAAAAGATTAGCAACAAAATCATCATAACACAAAAATCTAATATAGTCTACCTTCTTCATTTGTCACTCCAAATCTATAGCCACCATTAATACTTTTAAAATCTTCTACCATATCAACATGTCCATTTAAATCTCCTCTAATAAAAATACATTTTCTTCAAGAGATATCTTTTGTATTAATCCTCTAATTCATTCCAAAATTTTTCTTTTGAGCTTACATTCAAACCTAATTAAGGAGCATAAACACTTATAACATTGATAAATCTTAATATCAATAATATTCTTTAAAGCTATATTTTTATCTCAATCCTATTAATATTTATAATATTATCCTTCAAATATTTTATCTATAATCACACTAACATCATTTCTAATTCAACTTTATCTAAATATTAGAGCTTAAAACCTAAACTATCAATCTCATTGGCCTTCTCAACTACCCATTTAGTTTCTTGAATAAATAAAATATTTATCTTCCTATGATAAGATTAGATAAGATTAGGAGAGTCACCTTAGATGGTTTGGCCACATAAAGCGTCTATTAATGACGATTAGGAGAGTAGATGCATTATGTTAAGAGACCTAAAAGACTTGGTTAAGATGTATAAAATGATCTTAGTATACTTGAATTAAATGAGAATTTGACACATAATAGGGCACAATGGAGATGAAGGATTCATGTAAGACCCACCTAGTGGGATTAAGGCTTATTGTTGTTGTTGTTGTTTGTATGATTCATAATCTATTAATTTCATTAATTTGCACAAAGTACTATATTCCTAGTTTCTAACCTAATTCTAGTTTCATGGACTAACTTCTTTGTTACATTCATCCATAATGTGAACCCTTGCTTATTTAACACCACAAACAAACACTAATGCTAGCCCTTTCACACTTTTGTATTTAGGCCATTGTAGCTTCTGAACACCCTAATAACATAATATTTTAAAGGATTCATGTCATGATTATTTTGATAAGTTTTATGCTAGCTATCAGCTATCACCCTCCACTTTTACATTTAGGACTTGGGACGACAAAGGTAGTGTTAAACCAAGTACAATAGAGTTAATCAAATGGTTTGAATTTAAAGGATAAGAGCATTCACTCCCATGAGCCTAACTTCGGTTGAACAAGGATCCTTCAAGTAAGCCCATTAACTATAAGATATTTCATGGGATGATTGGTTCTTTACTTTACTTGATTGCTATCATACCGTGTCATGTTTAGCATCTATCCTTATGATCTCAAGTTGACCCTAAGGATTCACATCGAAAGTTGTGAAAAGATTTTTTGATACTTAATTGTTACAACTATTCTAGAATTTGGTACCCTTATGATTGCTCAACCTTTGATCTTATTAGATATTAATATTTTGATTTTATAGGAGTAAAGTTGATAAGAAAAACACTTCAAAAAACATGTTGATTTGTAGGCCACTCTCTAGTCTTTTGGTCTAGTAGGAAACAAAATTATATTGCCTTATCAACTGTCAAATTTGAATAAATTATTGCTAGTATTTACCCAAGTATTATAGCTGAAGATACAACTTCTTGATCTTAATCTACAAGGTATGATTTCTATTTTGTGTGATAACACTAGTGCTATTTGCTTAACTAAGAATCCCATTCAACACTCACACAAACACATAGTTGTCCAATATCATTACATCAAAGATTATGCGAAGAACAATGTTAATCTTGATTTGCATTGAAAAATTAATTATCAAATATCTTTACAAAACCCCTTAATTTGTATAGATCTACTAACTTAGGTTATTGTTAGGCATAATAAAATTGTGTGATTAAGTTTTATGTTATTGCATTTTTTTTGTTTTTTTTTCTCTTTTCATTTTCTTCATGTCTCTTCTAATTTTTTTAATTTCATTTATTTAATAGTTAAAAGAAGGAAGAATTTTTTTTTAATTATACTATTTGATATTCATCATACTATACAATTAATCTAAATTTATCATCAAAACATGCTGGACAATTAACTAGACAATCCATTATCAAATAGATCATATTAGATGATTTACAATCATATTGTATAATATGTTTATAATGGGATGATTAACCCAATCAAACTAGCATTGATCAAAATGTTGGGATGATTAATGTTTCTTAATTATACTATATTATAATCTATCTCATCATTTGAATGCATATTTCTTTGAATGCAAACAACAAGGTATATATTTCTTTCTTTCTAACCAAAACTTATGTGAAATCTATATCCATTAACATCATAAATTTATCATCTATTTATAATTCATATTAAACCCAAGAAATGTCATGAAGGCTCTAATTCTCCACTCCATTCCTCAATCATGAACCTAGTATATTAAGAAGAATAAGAAAGTGTACTAATTAGAAAATATATTATGGGCTTAAAGATGATTGCTCACATGCAATCTAAACCATGTTGAGAATTCCTCTTTGACCTTCCTTTTGATAATGGTAATATCATTCAAGTTTAATTAGTTCACAAATAACCTTAAGTAAAATTGGAATGAACATAAATAGGTCAATATTATGTTTGAGTAAAATTAAAATGGGATATTATTGCAATGATGATCTTACTTAAGAGAAGGTTGAACTTCATCATAGTTGATAAGAAAATTTACTATAGTTGCCTAAGCTCCATTCAGATATCTTGATATGCTTTTACCTACTAGGTTTCTAGATGGATGAAAATAGATAACACTTTTATGAAGATCCAACCGTTAGCATCATCTATATGTGCAAAATAATAAAAGGAACAAAATTTGTTGTTTCTTGGGCCAAATAAGCTTCACATATTGAGCCTACGGGATATGGTTTATTCTTCATAATTTTCTTCAATTTATTGAAAATCATATATAAATTTTGGAGAAATAAACTTAAATTGAATGTTAATTAATATTACTACTAATAATAAATAGCTATCTCTTAAAAGGGTTCATCCAATGATACTACATTGGTCCTCCTATTCTAGCTTCATATGGTAGATGTATCGATATGCTCCATGGATTCAAAAAGCAAAGAGATTATCTTTTGAGTTTACAAATAATGAATGAAATGTTAACTTCTAGTAGTCTTAAATCTTCCATATTTAATAAAGGGATATCTACTTAAAGATTATAGTAAGTTCAATCAAAGGATTTAATATATGGTTTGTAAAGCACTAAATGCAACTAGAAGCATTATAAAAAATGTGACAATCAAGGTTCTTCATTCTAAATATTTTCTCCATTCTTAAATCACATATGCTCAAATTAGATGCATTAGTCTCTCTCAATTAAAACTCTCTTCTCTAGCAATATTCCTTTAAGTCTAACTTGGCCTTCACATTATCTTTAGTATTACCCTAACTCCATTATAATGTTGAAAAATTGTCAAAATATTTTTTTTAATCACATTAAGATTATTCCTTATTACATTAGACTTCTAGTATAGGTCATAGAAAATACTCCTCTTCACTAAATTATGGGTTACATCATAACTCAAAAGACAACTCGGATAACATAGGAGAATCAATCATAGTTAGAATTGAACTAACACTATGCCATAAATCATCCCACTCAATCTTGGAAGTAGTTTAGCCTTCTCAACTAAATTTTTTTTATTTATGCATCCTTGTTTATTCGAAAGGATCATCGGTATATAAAACATATCATGATAGTCAAATAAAGAAATGTTTCATCTATTTTTAGAGTCAACACCTTTGATAATTGACAATATGGACATGCTAACTTCTTAGTAGTGCTCCACTTTGACAATATTTCATACATATAAAGTCATTGACGGTCTACATCAATGATGATTTTATCTAAAAGTTTTTGTTTTACAATAACATCATATGTTAGTACACTATTATCCATGGGGGCGGTGGGTGGTCATTTCATTGCCTTATTAATAATAGTTTCCAATGGATTTTCCACCAAATCTATCAATAACTATTTAGATAGATTTTATTTTTCTAAAAAATTCACCATCTTTAAGTGATTCTACGATGTCCTCCAGTCATTACTTCCATCAAAATGTTTTAGGTGAAAACTATCGTATTTCAATCGATAAATTCTGTAAAAAAATTCACTAGAAATGCCACCAAAATCTACATTTTCTGTAGTGGACATAAGTTAGTGACTAAACCACTATAAATCTTGTGTCCCTAATTTTCTTTTTCTTTTTTATTTTTTTTATTTACCACTCTTTTGCTTTGATTATATTGATGTGTTTTTCTTTCATGTTTAAGTTTTAATTTTTTATTATTTTAAGAATTTTAATAGCATGCCAATTCATTCCCTTCCCATCCTTCTTTTGGGAGTGCCAACACATACACTTTACCTTTTCCTTTTACTTTATCAAGCACCCAACTAATTGAGTCCCATTTGTGATAATAAACTATGGTGGTTTGAATTTAACATAGTATTTATTATGCAAGTATTAGACCTCATGGGGTATTTTCCTATAATACCATAGACTTCATTTAAATGATCCATATTGAATTAAAGAGACTTAAATCCATAGCCTCCCTATCTTAAGTTTACACTCTTTATTTAAACTAGTCTTTGTGTAATGCATTTCTAGCTCTAAAATAAACTTATTATAAACTATTTCTAATTTAGTCTCACTTTAGATGGCATATTCAAAACTTATGCACAATAGAACAAAGTTTAATACACTTATAATCAAATTAATTCTACCGAAACAAAAGGAAGAATTTTCCCAATTTATTTGCCATTGAACCTTAGCAACTATCTACTCAAAATTTCTAGGTGTTCTTCCTTTGGATAGATCTACTCCTTGGTACTTGAGAGAAAATTTAGCTTTGGCAACACCGGTACATCCTTTAATCTAGCTAATTTTGTCATGATTGAATCTCTTCAAACTATAAATTAACATTTGGACCTAATCTTCATGCCAAAGGTCCTTTCAAAATGTTGAATGGTGCTCATAATCATCCTAACTTAACTATTACTAAAATTACAAAAGCATAAGGACAACATCACAAAAGCCAAATGAGATATAGATAATTTTTTGCTAGTATGAAATCAAATATTTTTTATTTTGTTGAAAATTGTGTAGTGATCTAGAGATAATCAAAAGCAATGATGAATAGAGATGGTGAAAGAGGATCTCCTTGCTAAATACTTCTATGGGACTTGAGGAAAACCAATTGTTCCCCATTGACAAGTATAGTGTTTAGTTGTTAGAGATTAGTGTTCTAATTAAGTTGGAAAAGTATTGAATTTTCAAGCTTCTAAAATAGCCATGATGAACCAATTAATGTCATCATAAGCCTTCATGATAACCAATTAAATGAGAAGGTTTCCCACTCTTTTCTATCTAAATAAAAATAATTTTTGGCCCAAAGAATATTATCAAAAATATGTCTTTCTTATATGAATGCAAATTAGTTTTGTATAATGAATCTTGAAAATATTGCTTGCAACCTTTTAGCTATTATCATACTAATTATCTTACTAACTATCATAAAGATTTATTATTCTAAAATTATTCCAATTATATTTATCATTGTCTTTAGAAATCAAGAAGATAAAGATGTAGTAAAGTATATACATATCCGGCCCCAAAATAAATCCTAAAAGTAGCAATAATATAATTCTTAACAATGCTATATGATTTGTAAAATGTATAGAGAAGCCATCTAGCCTAGCCGTTTAGTGGCTATCAATAGAATCCATCACCATTTTAAGTCTAAGTTTCATCAGGAATATATTGATCAATGTTGTTGATTATGTTTTCACAATCCTAAAATAACTCATTTCTAATCTCAACCAATGGAACATCATTTGGATTAAATAAGTTTTGAAAGTAGTTATATAGTTCATTGCATTATGCTTGATTATTTAATCATCCCAAATTATCATCATTGCTTTTAATTATCTTATGTTGACTTCTCTTTTAATGTATGCATGAAACTACTTGGAATTCTTGTCTCCTTCAATGAAGTTTGTGATAGTTCCCTTTCACCTTTAGCAGACTCTCTTATCTAGCAATTTTTTAGTTCTAAAGGGGAATAGTCAATGTTACCCTTAACATGGCATCGATAAGCTTATTTTCAACTCTATGCTTATGCTTGTGGGCAAAAGAATAGTCTTAAAAGGTTCAAAGCCCTTTAGCATGTCTATATTTTAACTTTCATTGGGCATTTAGAATATGATGGTATGATGATCTAAGTTAAAATGAATTCCATTTATAAGATCTAGTGGCACTAATGTCTCAAAGATTGAATCATAACATAAAACTTTATATAATTTATCAAATATCATTATCTCTTCTCATTTAATTTCCCACTAAAAATTCTATAGATTGATTTTTTTTAACTTATTTTTTTCCAATCTCAAAGCCATATGCAACACATGCTACTAAGGGAACTCTCACTTCATCAATCCTAAGTCATTTTATTACGCTACACTATCTCCATAATTAAACCAAGCTAAAATAGTGTTTCACATATAGAGTCTTATAGACTTTTAATTTGAACTCCAAACTCATTTAGAACTTCAATAGACTCATATGGAAATGTCATTGAAAATATAGAGCTCCCTGACCCAATCATCCTAAACATCCACATTGAGAAAACCTTGCCCAAACCCCAAATAAAGTTTTCTCACACCTTGACCACATCCTCATGATTAAAATGAATTAAGACTCACACGATTGAGCATGAGCATAGTGATGGACAAAACTATAGTTGATGATGAAGTAGTGGTCTAGAGAGCATCTAAAAGTAAATCGGATTAACTTTAGCAAGGCTTTATCTTTACTAAAATAAGCTATTGTAGTCACTTATTCCACTAGAGATTGGCTCTAGTAAGGTATATCTCTCAAACCATAGAATAGCCTAGAGCATGGTCTTTTGTGATGTGATTTAGTGTGTAGTGCATATCAAGCCATATAGATTTCTAGTATTCCTCTCCTAAATCAAATTGAATTATTTACCCAAAATAATTTGAGCTTAGTTGACTTATATTAAATAGAAAGGTGAATGGTGCTTATCTTTTCTAGCTTGAAGATGAACCATGGGTCATTCATTTTGCATGATTAGAATAGATGGCCTAAATGCATATTAATAATTCAATTTATTTCTCTATTAATCATATGTTTAATCAAAGTTATTCAATCTCTAATAAAACTTCTTAGATCAAAGTTGTTTCCACTATTGTTACCACCATGGGGACATTTTAAAAGCCAATCCCATGCCACACACATAAAGCATAAGTTTACTTGATAGATGATAATGTAAAATTGATTTAAATAAGTTTTAATTAGGATTATTTAGCCAAATCTTAAAAATATTAAAACTAATTATACAAAATAAAAAAATATAAAAAGAAATATTCTATAAAATGGCAAATAGAGGGATAATTAAGGAAAAATAAATGTCCTAACTCATAGTGAATAGGCAAAGTATAATTTGGGTGGGTTTGTTGGATTTCTTTACTATTAAAATTAATCAAAAAATACTTATCTAATTGGTGTGAAATTTTTTGAGGATGTTCCCTTTATTGTCATTTACCATAAATATGTCATGCCAAATTAAATTAGTATATTAGTATTTTTAAAATTTACTAATTTAAAAAATTATATGAACTACTAAAATTATTTTTTGCAATGCTTAAGCATTTACTAAACATGAAAATACTTTAAAAACAATTATTAGACCTCTAGTTTTAAGTAAATCTCAAAATCACTAATATATTTAAGAATTAATAAATCATTTAATCACCTTTAACTTAGAAAATTCATAACTAATTGCATGAACCTCCAAAAAATATAAATAAAATATCTTTAGATATGCTAATGAAATTAAAAGCCCTAAATGGTTTTGGATATTTGGGAGTACTTGCAATTATTGAAATCTTAATTAGTGTAATTAATCATAAAATATAATCTCAAATGATATGAAATTTTAGGGATTATTTTATCTATCATTATGCATCATTGAAATTTATTTTAGAAATTTTGGGCTTATGTTTTATGATTTATTACATCTTTAGGGTTAATTAAGAAAGTATTTGAATTAAAATAAATTATAACAATCTCAAAATTGTATTTTGGATTTTAAATCTTAATGAATAGAAAATATCATTAAAAAATTATTGGCTAAGATTTAGCATCTAATTGCATTATTCACCAATATTAAGCTCAAATAAGAATGTCTTAAGTGACATACATTACTAAATACTTTAAATTTTCCCAAAAGTTGAATTATCTAAAATACAAAATCACATTCAAGTCTTTTATAAATTAACTTATATCATTTCATGATACATATATGTATATTTTGAAAGTCTCTTTCCCTTATTTTTAAGTATTATCCACACTTAATTTCAAAATAAATTTCTTAAATAATCATTTGGTATATAGTTTGAAAACACGAGATCATAGCTCTTGGTCTAAAGGGTTTTACTTCATATCTCTAGTATACTAATGACACATACCAAGGATAAATAAAAGTGTAAATGGTAAATAAATAATAAAAATAATATATAATTATATAATTAATGCATTTTATTGGTATATAGTCTCAAAACTCGATATTGCAAAGCTACTAGTAAAGAGGTTTTACCACACATCTTTGGTATAATACACTATAAATGCTAAAAAAAAAGACAAAATATATTTAATTTCTTTTAATATAAAGATATAAAATTTTAAACACTTAATCTCTTCCAACATGAAACATACATATATGGATAACTTATATAATTTTATTAACTTATAAGATATGTATACATATATATATATATATATATACAAAAAAATAAAATATCTTCTAAGTTGTAAATAATACAACATTTGAAATGAAAAGAGATTGATTAAATGCCATGAAGAAATTTCTAATCAACTCCTCCATATTTAAGATAAAATTCTTAAGGTTATGATACAATTTGAACTTAAGTAAGTTATAAGTTAGACTAATAGGGTTAATTTTCATCCTTTGATGAAGTGTTTACTCTATCGGGATTATGGTGTGGGGAAGAGTGGGCCCTACTACAAGTAGGTCCTACTAGTCCCCATACTCTTTAAAACATTAAGTTTAATTCAAACTTAAATCAAATTAAGAGTTTAAAATCCCTAAATCATTAGTCATTCAAATTAAAATCCACTTAATAATAATAAATTAAATCTTACTTTAAATGGCAATTCAAATATTAAAACTAGCTTTATCTCACCACACTAACCTTTGCATACAAATTGGATTGATAGGTCACCGATTCTAGACTTAGGTTTGGTTAGTGTTTTTTTATGATGTATTGATTTTCTTATTTTTTGGTGTGCAAGTTTAGACTAGATGTTATGGTGATGTTTTTTAGAATAAAGCTATTTTTTGCAATGATTGTGCTCAATAAAAAGATATAATAAAATTTAAACTAATAAGTTTGCATTTAGGTGTTGCTTGCTTAAGCTGAGCATAATTAGGATAAATGAGCTTAGACTTTCGCTAATCAAACTATATCAAAATATAATTGCTTGTATGATTTGTATGTTCCAAATGATCTTTATTTTGTAGGATTTTATTTTGAAATTTTAAAAATGTAATTTATACTAGAACTTGATTAGAGCCTTGGGGCTTAGAATGAAAAATAGATATAAAGTATAGACCTAGAGGCCCTATTAAGCCTAGAATGACCACACCTTATAAACAAAGATGAAGTTGCCAATTAAACATAATTCAAATACTTAACTTTAAGTAGGGATATATAAGGCGAGCTTAGCTATCCATTTTATTTCTTTTTTAAGATGTATAGAAACCCAACACCCGGTCTTTCATTATATTACTCTTAATTGATGGTGTGTTTACATTGATTATACAAAATGGCATTTTTATAAGTTTCTTGATATGATGTTTTTTTGTTGAATGTTGGTCTACAATTTGTTTGGCATTTTAGGAATAACTTTTTTTACTCAATTAATTTAATTTCAAACTAAAGATAAATATAACTCATAACCTCATCTACTTAAGCCTTAAGCATGAAGACTAAAAGTAACTAGAACTCTTAGAATTTATGAACCATACTTTTATATTTCTTTGACTCTCTTAAATTGGGCCTTTCTCCCATTATACAAAAGGGGCATAGTTAGTTTATTGAGGATAGCCACCATCTAGGTGAAGTTCAATTTCTATGTTTATTTATCTAATAAATCATTTTAAATGTTTCTTATTATAGGCATAATTGCATACACAAGCTCAATTAATTTTTTTTGTTTGAAAGATCGTAAAAGTTGAAATTTTATTGCATTAACTAGCATTGGCCATATAGTCATGATCTTATATTTTATTGTAGGTTTTAGATTCCTTTCCTAATATATATAATAGTCTAGCCATATTGCATTATATAAGACTTGGCATTTATTTTTTAAAGTATAGGTTATGTTAGATAGTAGCACTTTCATGAGATAGTAAGTCTAGAAGAGTTAGGATTAACTCACATTCCTAAGTAAGAGTGTGCCAATATGTTCAAACTTAGGTTGAGTTTCAAGCACATGTTGAACTTTAGTTTTAGGTTCTAAGGCTACCTATTTCTCTTTTGTTATGGGTATAAGTTTTAATATCTTAGACATTCCATAGTCTTGTGTTATTGAAACATGTAATCATTCTAATAAATTTCCAACTCAAAACTTAACATAAATCTTAATTTTAAAAATATAAAGCCCAAGTATAAGATAGACTAAAATGCTTATTAGGCTTCTCAATATCAAAACACTTCCTACTTATCCTCTTTTGGAATTAATTAGAGTTGTTCCCACTTGAGTTCTCTTATTTGACTTCCATATTTAGCAATCTTTTATCTAAACTTAAAATCTATAGATATGATAATTGACTATTTTAATTGAGAGTTTTCCTAGGTGAATCATTTTGAGATATAATTAACTATGATGGCTTACCTCATAAGAAACATATAACCTAGTTAAAATAAGCCTTACTTCATCCATGTATGGAATAAGAAAATATTTTGATACCGTGACCCATTAGGAGCTTTATTAAATGATTGAATCTATTGTATAGCTATATCTTTATCACTTGGGGTAGTATATTATTTCTTGATGTCATGTTCAAGCATTGAAATAAGAACCTCCAAGATACTTTGGAGTTCTCTCAATTTAATCACCATAATTCATGAGAGGACATCACACAATATTTGATCTTCATAACTACCAATCCTAAGGAAACTAGGCATCTACTAGTAAGAAGAAGAAAGGAATAGTTGACTAACATAAAAAGGGTTCTATGTGAAGTATAGTTTCCAAGTTTGTCTTTGGTAATTATATGAAAAATTATTCATTGAACTTTTCTCATTTATGATAAATATATTTTTTTCTCATTATACACCACATGCATTTAAAAATATTATTTCTTCTCCAATCTTCTACATTATTCTAGCTACTATAAGGTATCTCATCACGAGTGAGGTTCATTTGTTGATTCTTTTATGGACACTAGGTGTCATTACAAACTTCTTTTAGGACGTTAGTTATTTGTTCTTCAATTTTTTTAAGAATTGAATTTGATATTTATTGATTTTGTATGTGACCATTCATATAATATTTAAAATAAATTTTATCTAGAGTTCTTAGAGCTACTATTAGTGGAAGTTTTTGGTGAAGGAATTATGTTATCATTTGGTGTGGGTTTAACAATAGAACTATAAGTAAAATTGGATTTAATTTGATTCTTTGATCTTTAGATAGAAGTGGCTTTCTTTTATTATTAAAAAGCATAATAAAAGGCTTCCTCTAAAGTTGGGGCTTAAATACTCATTTTAATTTTAATTTATTCTAAGGTAAATTTCCAATCATTGTTAGTACAATTGGTAGAATTTTAAATATTTACTAATTTAAATGACTTATCAAGGGTTATTTGACTCTTTCATCTCTATTTTCATAGCAAAATTTCTTTTCATTATTATGATCCATGAAACCAACCAATAAATATTTGGGTCATGGATGCCATCATAAAGATTTCCTAGATCATAAATGGATTGGTCTTTTAAATCTAGATTTATGAAGGATTCTTTTTCTCTAGGTTAAGGATGGGTGCAAGAGGTGGAGTTTTTTGATATTATGTAGTTGATTCATTTTTCTTGCATTTATTCTTTAAGTTCAAGCATTTAACCTTTATTTCTTTTAAACATTTCTTTAGTTTTGCATCATCATCATGGATACTAAGGTCTAGAGTATTTAAAATTGAGTCAAGTTTTTTATTTAATCTTGGTGACTCATTTTTAGCCATCATATATAAGAAGAAAAGTTATGAGAAAAGAAAAAATATAAATAAAAAATTAAAAGTGAGATCAAGCTAAAATAACTTCTAAGTGAATAGGGAGGTATGACCCATGCTATTCTTATGCCATTTTGGCCTTTTATTAAATTTATTTTTAGCTGAAAAATACCAAGTTTTATGTGTGTAATTTTAAATGCATAAAATGTCTAAAATAAATGAGCCTCGATACATAAAATTAAAATTAATTTTTATAAGTTTTGATAAAACAACTAACATAGAAAGTTAAAGAGGTTACATAAAATTATGTTTTCATTAAGGAAAGGTCAAATTTTGTTAGAATAGAGCACTCACTAACTAAGGTTTTCAACCAAGAAAATGTTTTTAGATAAGTTCACATAAGAGACATTAGCTAAGTTATATGGGGATCTCTCAAAATTAGATCTTGTACTATCACTATAGATTTACAAGAAATATGTCAAATATCAAGCCATTAATATGTGATAAAACTATCTTAAAAGTATATTAACTAATCTTAAATTTTTTTGGGTGACTTTCTCTTATTGAAAAGTTTGACTAAATTTTGTAATTTTCTTAGATTTTACTTTGACACTAAATAATTGTAATTTGGTAGCCTTTTAGTGAGAACAAAGAGATACAAGAGGGCATGATATTTTTTTATTAATGTCTAAATATGAGATTTAGTGTTTTAGTGAATGTTGAGAGGTGTAGTTTAGTCTTTTAGTGGAACTTCCAAGACTAGATCATTGAGCTAATTTAGGCATATTGGGAAGACCACTATAGAAAATAAGTTTTAGCTGGGATAAATAGATGGAAATAATTATGTAAACTTATATTAAGATGAAAATAATAACCAAATGTAAATCATTTGGTTTGGGGAATGAGGGTGTTGAGTGGTAGAGTGAGACAAGGTCTTATTCTTTTCTAGTTTGTCATGAGTTTTTTTATGGAACTTGGTGGATGTAACATTTTGGGTGGGTGATGGCTAGTCATGGAGAATGATAGGCATGGGGAAAGAAGTGTAAGAAAATTAAGAAAAAGTGATGATGATAAAATAAAAATTTAAAGTAGAACTAGGGTAACTACCTAATCTTTCTAAAAAAAAGACAAGATTTGGGCAACCAAGCATCAAGCTAATGAAAAATAAATACTACACTCATTATGATTCATTCAACAACTAAAATTATTAAGCATTTTAGCCCATATTTATGGGCATTACAAAGTGTAGGGTTAAAATTATTGAGGGAAATGAGGAATTTGATGTCCATTCATGAAGGAAAAGCTCCAAATTTTAATACTTCCTTTATATCATTGTTCGACATCCAAGATTCTAGATGATAAATGAAAGTTTAAAATATATTTGAAATATTATAGATCATGGCCCTTTATCAAAATTTTTCTTTGTCTCTTGTAGATTTGTTTGGTCTTTGATATCTTTCTTGGGCTTTAATTTTAGCACTAGTAATTTTAACTTTAATTTTTTTCATGTTCAACATGATTTTTTTTAATCTTAATGATGATCTACATCACTTAAAGCTGATTAGAGTCAAACTAATGATGTAGGAAAAGTGGTTTGCAAATGTTCTTTTATTGTGAACCTCCTCTAGCTTTACTAAGTCAAGTAGTCTTAACCTTAATATATAATAGAGAATTGATTTAAAGTCCTACTTATATTTTTCTATGCCAATAAAATTTTTAGAAAATGTTCTTAAAAACATATCTTTATTTATTTGGCATGGCTAAATATATCATATAGTAAAATCTATTACAAAAGAATTTGATTGATTTTATCTTAAATTCTCATAATTTAAATACATTAATTACTTATGCCATCATATAATATGATGTATATATACAATGCAATCATTTTTTTTCATTTTGAATTAACATTACTAAAGGTCAGAATGGTGGTTAAAAATCTTACATAAAGTTCATTGTATAGTATGGTTACCATCATACTATAAGATTAGTTCATGATTTTTATTTTCAATTTTCTAGTAAAAATACAAATTGATCTATCAAATTTACCAAATATATAATGCATATTGTATAGAATGATTATCTAGTCATATAAAAAAAATTCTAAAATCAATTTATTTTGATTATTTATTTTAAAGCTATTTTCAAATTCAATTTATTTTGACTAAAACTCTAGAGTGTGTGTGTATGCACTTGGTTGTTTCACATTAATCATGTACTAAACACATACAAGAAAATATGATGAAAACATAAATAGAAGTTTTATTCTTCAACAATCATTTTATTATGAGGGCCTCAAGTCTACCATAATTATCTCTCCTAAACATGATGCGCATCTCCTTTTGCTTCATGATTCTAAATCTTCACTTGATATCAAATCTTGAAAGCTTTTCTTTGCGATTACACTTATAATTAATATAAAATAGAAAGAATGCTTACAAAATATTAAAAAATCAACTCAATTAATAATTTATGTGATTTTCAAAATCAAATTAGTTCTTTTAAATTCATGTGGATAATAGTTTTCCCTTTTTAGGTAACCTATCAAATCATTTTTTGCATTAATTCAATTCCTTCTAATGATGATGTGGCTCCTTATGCAAAATTTCTTTAATCACATCATTGAATTGCCATACATACCTACATACATACATATTCTGAGTATATAGGTGTGTGTGTATATATATATACACACACACACACAAACACACACACACACACACACACACACACACACACACACAAACACATACATACATACATTTAAATGTTGCATGATAATATTTTTTGCAAACATAAAAACCTTATAAAAGAACAAGAAATTTTGAATAACTAAATTATATAGAAATAGAACTCCTAAAGAAATAGACTCTAAATAACATGTTATAGTTAAATAATAAACTCTTCATCTAAATATTGAGGGTGCTTCATTTAAGCTTAAAATATTTACTTGAACAAAACAACCAAATAACTCTTAATGCATGTGATTGAGTGATAGTTAAGGTGACTATGATGAAGCCCAAAAGAATAGAGAAATTACCTTTAATAGAATTATTAAAATATTATTTTTTAAAAATAACCAAAAGATTAAATTATCCTATTTCATTGTTTCTAATTTCAAAGAAAAATAGACAAAAGGATACATAGTGATGTGAGATTTTATAAATATATTACTTTTCCCAATTATAATTTTTTGTAAATGGTAAGCTACATATGATATAGTTTTATTTTATAGATTGGTGGTTTAATTTAGATGCAAGCTCACATGTTTAAATATTTTAAGTCCAATACCTAAGGATACTCTATTTCAAAGTTATCAAATGCATGTGAGATTAATGGGCATGAATTTTATTTATAGATGTAATAATAGATTGAAATAAGTGGTTACTTTAATTTAGATCACTTAATTTTATAATCTTTAATAAACCTTGAGAATTAATGTCAACCAAAGAAAATATCAAGACCCACATTATAAACCAAATCAAGAGAAAAGAAAGAGAGACACTACAAAAAAATCTATTATTTTCGAAAAAAATTTATTAGAAAACATGATTATTCTATCAAGAACAAAATTACAAGTGGATTACTAATGAAATTATCACTATTTTAAAATCTTTTGTTGAAAATGCATTATGACAACAAGGAATTTCATTGAAAAATGTTTCTAGCTGATTTCTTATTGAATTTTCATTGAAACTTTGCATCAATCTATTGTCATAACAAATGTGGGAAGTGTTCCTCGAAGTAACACAATCTATCTAAAATTTTATGACTAAGTTTTTGATGGAAAATTCTATCATAAAATTTTGACAAAATTTCCAATAGTCTTTTTTTGCAAAATGTTGGTCATAAAAATACTAGATAAACATTTTGTCACTTTAATTTCTACATTAAATTAAGTGATGGAAAAACTATCAAAAGTCTACCATAAAACTGTACCAAAAAAGAAAATAATAATAAGAGCTTCTAATACATTCCTATTTTAAACCTTCAATTACCTAGACACACATATATATTTGATATTTGCTGAAATTTTGCTATTAACTCTCATCGGATTACCATAATTTTACTAAGAAGAATCAAAGCATATATACATATAAAAAACTTTCAAATAAACATTGAATGTCCTTGTACAAAAAATATTAATAATGCATATAATTATTCAATAAAATTCTCAGAACACATAACCCAATAAATAAATACAAATACAAACAAAACATCAATAGTTTCTTCATTGACCTCCTCATCCTTATCCTACTCCACCACCATTAGCTTTTTTCCCTCCTTCTATCATGACATATCTTTTTCATTCTTGATTTTATTGCATCCATTCAATTTTTCATCTAAGTAGCCAATTGAGCCTTAATGTCCTCAACAAATGCAACAAAATGCCTTCTAACTAGGTTGTTGATTTAAACAATGCTCTGTTCAAGAAGAAAAAGATGTGCATTGTATGCCAAATCTTATGAAGCTATGCTATATATTCTATCTTACTCTTTTCTCCAATAGCTTCTCTCCATATATCAATTATTGTTTACTCAAATTGTCAGTTAAACTTTATATACCTATAGATTGTTGACATTGCACCATCTTTAGTCTCATGTATTTACCCTACATAATATTATGATGTGATTTAAATAGAATACATTATTTGATGAATTATAATTCAAAATTAATCATTTTACTTACAAAAGCTCTTTATGACTTTGTGTCAACCTACATTTGGTCCATCTAGTGCTAATGTATTTTGCTATACAACTTCACGGTTGTTGGTTCTCTTTCAAGTGTTTATTTCCATAAATATACTTATGAAGTTAGTAAATAGCACATGACTTACTAGTCTTCTATAATACCTTGTATTAAAAATTGAACCTTTGTTATATAGGGAGTTGTTTATTTCCCCACATTCAGATGTTCAATGTTTTTCTTGATCCTTTTACAAACATAGTTATGAGTCTCAAGCTCTACTAGTTTAGTCCGCAATTCCTCTCCAATCCAAAAGGGTAATGTTTATAAACATATCATATAAAGGAGCGACTTGAACTCAAAAATATTTCAAATATTTTTATTATAGTCTAACAAACTAATAATTTTTCTATAATATAAAAATATTAGTAAGCATTATTGGAACCAAAGTGCTATGCATTGTATAAGTATAGAAAGTTTAGTTAATATCTCAAATTCTTCAATGGATTGAGCCTATAAATGAAACTTTAGTTAGTATTTCATAAATCCAAAAGTGAAAAGAAATGCATATAAACTTATGTATCTTCATCGATTAGCTTTAGTGCATGAAGTGGGTATCCCAACTCCACGATACTCAATATAAGTGGATGGACTACCCTAATATGGTGGTGGTGGCAATGATGGTGGATGGTGTACTTAAGCTCCCTATAACATATATGGGTCAGAAAAGATAAAATGGAGTGGTTTTGGCAAGATCTATGTAATAATAAGCGGTGTATTTACAAGTAGAGTAATGTGAGGTGGTGAGATCAACGAAAGTTGTGATGGTGAGAGTGATAATGGTACTAATTTAAAATCTATGATAGAAAATACATCTCTTCTTTTACTAAAATAGATGTGAATGATATGTTAGGGACATAGTCACAACCACTTAATGCCATATGCAATAAGAGACAATCAATAATTAAGTTGACAAAATACTATTCTAAGTGGTAAACATAAAAGAGATAATGCATAATTACAATATCTATAAAACTAAAAGAAGAAAATTCTAATTATAACACATGAGCCATATAGTTTCCTCGGATGGATTACTAGAAGTTGAATTTAAAATTTTCTTCTTGTCATCACCATTATATGAATTAAGAGACTAATTAAATTTCTCATAATCACTGTAATATATATGTATGTTAATAATTAGCTTAACATCACCGATTTGAATTCTCAAACATAACATATCCTTCTTCCAATCAGCAAGATCAATAATCTTTCAAATTTTAACTCTTGCTTTAGGTTTAATCTTAGTTATGGTAGTATAATCTATTTTCTCTAATAAATATAAGAAAATATATTTGACTAACTTGATGTGCAAAAATAATGGAATCAAATTTAGTATACTTAATGCTCAATTTAACTTCGGTGAAACCATATGAATTATGTGTTTTTCTTTATTATTAAGCATATAATCAAAATAATCATTGTTGAATAAATATATGTTTCACTCATTTGAACAAGGATATTGCATTTATATAAACTCTAATAAAATTTCATAATAATTTATATCATCATCTAAATTTTCCTTATCTCTGTAGATCTAAATCTATCTCTGAAGCAAAACCTCAAGAGACACCTAAGAAGTATGGTTAGTGAAGAGAGAAACAATAGGTAATAAATAGAATGAGGGAACGGTCCAGGTTTATATATCTTTTAAGTAGTCTTAATATAAGATAAAAGAATTTTCTTATTTTAGAAAGAGAGAACAAAGCTGGGAGATGGAGTTTTCATAATGTAAATTCTCTCAAGTTCTTACGAATTAAGCCAACTAACTAACTAACCAGAAAGGGGCCCATCCCTCACTTTTTATAATGTTTGGCAAAAGAGATGATACAAAAGTGAGTACAAAGAATAATGATCGTAAAAAGGAACTCTCCTTGACTTGAGGCTAGTATTCATTGATAAGTGATGGACTCAGTGAGTGTCTAGTGGCTTGATTTCATGTGCAACCTTTCATCCTCCTATAGGAGAGTGCTAGGCTTGCATCACTTTAAGATGGTTGTTTGACCCTAAATACTCACCATCTATAGGCAAGTTTGTGTCCATGTGATCGATGCCCATGTTCCTTCTTTTGATTTTTTCTATGTTCATCATATTTATGAAAAGACTTTAGAATTTGTATAGCTTACTTATTTAGGTTTACATTTAGCTCTCTAATTTTTACGCTCCTTTAGAGAGGCATCTCAAAAGTAAGGAAGAATAAAATAGTTAATTAGCTCATAATAAATGTTGAAAGAGAAAAGAGAATATTTTATTAAATGTTGCATCAACTTTTGGTTGGGTTCAATATTTTGGTGCATTCTGGCTCCTTCTATAAAAGGAGCAATGGTCCCCATGAGAATTTTAGTAGGTATTTTCATTGTCGGAGATATGCTTCTTTTTCTATGAAGTTTTTTATTATGAGCAGAATACACATACTTTCCATGGAATCTAAGAGACCCCATGATGATATTGACTTTCAAAACTATGAGCTAGACTCTAAAAAAGATAAAGTAGTCTAAGAAGTTAGTAAAGGCATTGCTATTTACATAGTGGAGAAAAATTCTTCTTACACCCCCGACCCTAGAGTGATGATCATTCCTACCAAGGGTAGTGGCGCCAAGTCTTCATCTAGAGTGAGTATTTTCCCAAGGGGGAGGAGGCGTGCATGAAGAGAAAGAGGTCAACTTTCCCTTTATTTGCCATCTGAAGGTAGTCACCAGGAGGGGTGGTTACCTCCCTTGATCACCATCATAAAGGAGAGTTCTACTTAGGTAGTATTAATTATTATTTTGCTTTTATACTTTATGGTACCATTCAACTAATAGTGGTGAGTATCGGAGGTGATGGAGTGAAATAGTGGTCACGATGGCTTCTCAAATTATTTCCTTAGATAGTTCCGTAGTCCCAAAAAAGAATATTTATATCACTATGGGTGATCTATTAGATCATCATCTAAGTGAAGAAGAAGACTTTTGTTTCAATAGTGACTTCTTTCTTTGAGGATTACCCTACCGATGGCCTTGTTAAAATTTCCTTACATATTTTTGATAAGTTTATCTTTCATCATTTAGAGTTGACTCCAAACTCAGCATGAGTTGATGTGGTAGCACCAACTTTTCCCTGATTAAAGGGCTAACATCACATGGAGCACTAGGACACCCACCTTATCTACTAGAGCTATGATTAGTTTTACATCCACAAACATCCAAGAGATGTTGATGATTTTTCTCTTCATAGTAAGTCTTATATGAATTTGTTAGCTATTATTGAGGAGAAAATGTAGAGAAGGGATTATAAGTGCTTGCAGACTTAGCCAAGATTGTCAACTTAGAAGGAAAGGTTACCAAGTTCTAAAGAGACTTAGCAATATTTAGAGCTAAGTTGATTTCTCTCTAGTGCGCTAAAGTTGAAAGGGTCTTGTCTTTTCATTTCTAGCACCAACTTCATTTATTCCTATGTGTAGGATAAAGCAAAGCTTAGGAATAAGTGTCACTTGGATCCTACTATAAAATAGCTCAAAAAATAATACGAGGTCATAGCAAGTGTGTTTATAAATTTTAATTTTCTAAAATAAATAAATAAATATTTAATGGAAAGTTTTACCTCATACTAGCATTTTCTTCTATCGAGTGTTATTTTATCATTAATGGTTGTGAGTAAGAATTCATTAATTAATTTTGTCTTCATATGCACCCTTTAAAATTTTTGCATAATTTTGTAATGATTTCTTGATTAAATGTTTGATGTAACATTTGTGCTACTAAGCCACATACATATCTTGCCTATAAAGGTAGTTTGACCCTTTGTAGTTGAAACTTTATTGCAACTCTTCATCGAGTGCATGACTTCTTAGTTTGAGTAAGTAAGCTATACTTTCTCATTTCTTTAAAGTGAGTAAACTTAATGGTGACTTTAAAGAAAGTAATGTGTTTGCTCATGTTGTCCAAGGTCAAGGACGTTGCTAAACTTGACCCAAGATAGTTATCTTTGTCCTCGTAGTTCTTGTTATAATCATCTTGATTATATGGTGAGGGTGGATGACTTTGATGAGAGGTATAACTTGACTGGATGGATGAGATGTGGCTTCTAACTTAGCTCTTTGCTTCTACCCGTGAGTGGGTAGATATTTTGAGATAATATGAGATCATACGCCCAAATCCTATCAAACTTGACCAATATAACCATTATTTTGATAATGCTTAGAAAGGAGTGGATGCCATGGAGCCTAACCATTTCCAACACATCTTCATTGTGAAGGGGTGGAGGGATAAGACCATTCAATTCTAAGCAATTTTGTTAAGAATATGTAGCTGCCTAACAAGATCAAGAAGTGGTGATCTAAGCTCTTATTCATTAGGAGTCGGTCACCTTAGCCGCTAACTGCTCCCACCACCTTCCTACTAAGCGGTCACCCCCCAAGTGCTCAACTAGATGGGTTCAAGAAAGTAACGATATGACTCTAAATATTAGTCACTATCTTTTCATAGTCGATTAACCATTATCCTCTATGCTAAGTATTTTGTACTTAACTTTTTTAACATTAATGTGATTCTTTTGACTGCAAGCTCTAATGTTCTACGCCAATTAGCTAAAGAGGATGATGCAACCTCTACACTTGACCCTTCAATCAGATAACCTCGAATAAGATAAAGGCAAGGAAGGAGATGGTGTGTTAGCCACCATTAAAGTCGGGTGAGGAGGGGGCCAAGTAGTGCTCTAAAAAATTCAAAAGCAGCCATGAGCTAGACTACTCAAGTTCACTCAAAGAAGAGGAGCAAGCTTATGAAGAAGAAAGAGAAAGAGAAAAGAGAGGGAAGGAGAAGGAGGAGGAGGAGGAGGAGGTGGAGTATGGTAAGGATAACTTTAGTGCCAACATCGCCTAACTAGCCACAAGCCTCAATGTTCGCCAAGATGTATATTCTAGAGAACTTGATACTCTTCTCAAGAACCTCTAAATAGCTAGTTATCATTTGTTGAGATGATCCTAAGCAATAGATTGGCTTGACTTGTGAGATTTATAGTAAGTTCTTGACCAAGAGGAAGTGTCTCTAAGGCAAAAATAGAGTTGTAGGTGTGCAAGAGTAGCTCACTTTTGAAATAAGCTCACCAAGCTTCAAGAAGAGGTGAAGCAAAGGGTGAGAAGGAACAAGTCGTCATGGAGCTCACTCACTTCGAGGCAAAGAAGAAGTTGAAGGAGGAGGTCTCTTACTGCATGGAGGAGTTTTAGTAGAAAGAGGCCAAGTTTCCAAGCATTTTGGACTCTCATGAGTACAAAGGGCATAGAGTAAAAGTTCAAGTGGGTGTTGACTTCATAGTTGGCAACCTTATGATGCATGGCTAGTAGGACCCTAAGTTCTTAGACTGAATATAGTTGCCCTCTTAGACTCTAACAATGATAAGAGCAACACAAGCTAACCCTCCTTTCTTCTTTCTCTCTCTTTTTATTTTTATTATGAGTTTGGAGGTGAGAAGTGCTCCATGTATCCCATACTCATCCACCGGTATGTTATTTTTATAAATTGCAAAATATATACCATTTGACTAAGTGTTTTCATGTTTCTATTTGAATGATTGTATCATATTCAACATCATTTCGATAGTAAAAAAAGAAAGGTGATTATGTGGCTAGTACGTTATTCTTTAATTGATAATTATGATGAGTTCTTCTCTTAACTTCTGTGGTGAGTAAGTTCTTTTATTTTTCCAATTATAGAGTAAGCCTTTATATGAGTCATCTTTTCCTCTATGTTATCTACTATGGTAAGTCATCCTTTCATTTCACTTTTCTTTCTTCTATAGTCGCTAACTTTGAGACTTAGTTTTTAGTTTAACAACTAAGAGTGTTTGCAATTCGTTTGCCAAATAATAGAGTTGGTCTTTTCGTTCATTGACCAAGAGAGTTGGTCCTTCGGTTCACCAATTAGGAGAGTTAATTTTTTAGCTTGTCAAACATGAGAGTTAGTCTTTCATTAAGTTACCGACCTCATAAGGTGTTGGTCTTACACTTTAACCACCAATCTCATGGGGTGTTGGTATTTTGGTAAGTTTCTTACCTCATAGGGTTTTGGTCTTTCACTTTAGTTGTCAATCTCATAGAGTGTTGCTCTTACACATTTGTTTAATAAAAAAAACTAAGTAGAGTATTTATTAAATTTAGCTTAAGGATTGTCTATCCAATTATGATATCCATTTGTTGGGAATAGCACACCAAAGTATTTGGATCTTCTACTTGGGCATTTATAACTTGAGTGAGACCTTTTCCTTGGGCCTAAAATGGCACATTGAGTGTCTTAAGTCATCACACGCCCCCAAGTGTTCCTTCATTTAAAGATTACATTGCTCGATGTCCAAGAATGGTGCACCGAGTATTCTAGTTTCCTACTCAGCAAAAATGGCTAGCCGTGTTTTGAGTCAACGCCTCTGAGTATTTTGTTTAATATTCGCCAAGCATTTTAAACATCAAAGTGGAAAATTATGTATGTAAGAAATTCGATTTTGATAAATGAATCTTGAATGAATATGAAGATGGTATAAACTAAATGAAACAAAATATAGATTGCCTAAAGGGTAAAATTTTTTGAGTTTTAGCTTACAAGTATGTGATAGGTCTTGTCCTTCATGAATTTGAAGTTGGTAACCTCGGGGCCAACTTGCTTCTTTATAATATAAGGGCTATCCCACGTGGGCAAGTTTTCAGGACATTCTCAAAGCCACTTTGTTTATCTTCTTGAGAACCATGTTGCCACTCTTGAAGTACTTTTCTTTCATATGATGATTTTAGACTATCAGTCATTCACCTCTTTATCTCTTCTTTCCTTAATTAAGTCTCATTCTTTAATTCCTTGAGCATGTCGAGTGTTTCCATGGCTTTAGATTTCACCTTTTACCACTCTAGTATTCTCTCTGATCTACAATCACTAAGTCTCTTTGGCTATAGAGTTCATACTCAACTAGCAACACAACTTTTATCCTATCTGCGCAAAGGTGGTGTATACCCAATAAGTAGGCCATCCTAAGATCTTAGAGCACGTGGGTAATGGGTCAACTCATTTAGCTTTTGTCAAGCCACTCCTTTATATTTATTAGATTAAAGATCTTCTTATTCAATGCTTTAACTTAGCCATTATTCTATGGGTGATGTTGAAATAAAGTTTAGTTTTATTTCTTAAGACTCACAAAATCCTCTTAACCCATGGTCTATAATTTGTAGCTCATTATCTTTGATGATAGCCATAGGTAGCCCATACCAATAAAAATATATGTTTAGATAAAGTTTATAACAAACTGGGAGTTACTTTGGCTAGCGGCTTAGCCTCAATCCACATGCTAAAATAGTCGATCATGACTAGGATGAATCATTTTGTCCACTGGTTATTGGTAATGAACAAATTAAGTCATCCCCAAAATGGTGAAGGGCTTATGACTTGTAATGAGTGGCAAAGGCTATTGTGATTGTTGTTAAAGAGGGAAAATTTTTGACATTATTTATATTTTCTCACACATATTTTTGCATCCTTCCTAAATATGGGCCAAAAAATATCCCCGCCACAAAATTCTATAGAGTGTTCTTCCTCTTAAGTTGTTGCCACACTTGCTAAAGTGTATGTCTTTAGTACTTTCCTTTGTTCATATTCTTGCACACACCTCTTATTAAGTGAAATCATCGACCCTCTAAATAATTTTCCCCAATCAATATGTATTGTGTGGCCTTTATGTTAAATCTCCTCACATCTTACGTGGTTTCATATATCACTGATCTTTATGTATTCATGATAAGATCGATTCAATTGGGTAAGTTCTCACTATTTATTGGCATCATCTTTTTTTAGTATTTAGTTGATTAACCAACTAAAGGAGTATCCTTCAAGTCCACTAGCTTTGGATAATATATCGGTGAGTTGGTTTTTCTCTCTTAGAATTTGTTCAAATTTATAGTATTCTAGTCACCCAATCTATTTTTTTTATTTTAAGTAAATATTTTATAAGAGCTCGTCTCTTTTACATAAATGAAATAAGGTAGGATTTAAGTTCCCTTAGGGGCAAGCCTCTATAATTAATTACATCTTGTGGGATATGAATCTCTTAAAATAACTCCTAATTAAAGTGATTAATTGACATCTAAATGGATTTTAAAGCATGATATCAAAGGATTGTTGATTGTTTGAAATCGAGTGGGAGAGCTCATATAAGAAGAGTTCTTAAGATAAGCAAAATGAGAATAAGTAGAAAGGATTTTGATACTAGGAAGCCTAGTGAGCACTTCAATCTATCTTATAATAAGGCTTCATTTTTAGATTAAAAATTATTATCATTTGAGTTGACATTTTATTAGAAAGTCGAGACTTAATTCCAATAACACTAGATTATAAGATGTGAGGATTTACACTGTAGCAAGAGAGAGCGACCTCTAAACCTTAAAGTAAGGTGCTCTAGCACATGTTAATAGCTTCGACTTAATTCTACTGGAGAAATAGAATACAATGGCACATTCTTTCCCATAGATGTGAAACCATCCTAACTCTTCTAGACTTACAATCACTTAAAAGGGATGCCAACTAACACCTCTTACAAAATAAAAAACTATGTGGCCAAGTTTCATGAATGCAAGATAGCTCAACTATTATTTATTTAGAAAGGAAACCTAAGAGCTTAAAATCACTCCTTAAGAGCCTATATTATGACTAGCATGAAACTATATTATAGACAAATGCAATAAAATTACATATTTTATTCATTTTGACTCATCGCTTGACTCAGCTGGACAAGTATGCCTACAAGCATGATTAAATCAAGTTATATGTAAATCCACAGTAGGATGTTTTCACTCAAGGGATTGTTCCCCTATATTTAAGGAGAGAAGATAATATGCATACATGATTGTTATTCACATCACTAGCCTTTGACATCTAAATCAATTTTATTGATTAATTCTTATCACTTTATAGTAAAGGTATATGTTGTATTAATCTTAAGTTGAAATTGGTTATTTTAGTTGGATAGATAATTTGATGTCCTAAATAGCCTAACAGATTCCAAGCCATACAAGCATCACACTTTAAAAAATGTAAGAAAAAGCATGCCATTTTCTATTGTACAAACATGGTAAACACACAAATCAAACAATCAAATTAAAAGAATAACAAGAAGTCAATGTGGTTTTGTAGTATACTTCCATAAGCTATTTCATTTATTATAATATTTGTTGTAGTTTGGGTTGCATAAGGGTTGAACTCAACAACTTACCTTTTTTTTTCTTCCATGTGCTTTTCCAAATCTTGGATCCTCTACACAAGACCTCTTAGGTCAAAGCCTTCTAACCTCGGTCACATGGCTCTAATCCTAATACTAATACAAAGATTACATTTGAAAATTCTAAAAAAGATATCATAACTAAACTTACAAAATAGAGATTAGCTATAACATGCATACATACTAAGTAGTTTTATATCACACAATTAAACTTAGCACCGATGGATGCCAATCCGCTATCCTAATGGGCTATGCTTAAAAGGGTAAGTAACACCTACAAGTGAAAACATTTAATTTATTTTATTATTACGATAGACCCTTTAATTATTAAGCATAGTCCACTATAGAAATTATCATTATCTAATAAATAACACCTTACCATTCAAAATACACACAAACAATCTTAATATCTAGTCTTAAACATTACATCATAGAATAAGAAAATAAATACATCATAATAATGCATCTAACCTAAGTTAATATTTTCATATTTTTGGGAATATTTTACCATTAATGTAGAATTTTCTTATTTAATCATTTATTTAATAATAAGTGATAATTAATTATTTAAAATTTTAATCAAAATATTATGAAATATCCTTAAGGGTGTTTTTGACCTTAAGATATAACTCATGAAATTTGTGAAACCATTCATATTTAAATTAGAGTTTAAATTTATTAAATTTTATGGCTTAGTTAATAATTAAAGTAAAATATCAATAATTAAATAAATTAAAACTTATAAAATTCATTTAACTTAGACCCTTAGGGTTAACCCTCACCACTTGATGGAATGTTAACCCTATTAGAACTAGGGTATAAGGAGGAATGGGCTCTACCATAAGTAAGGCCTATTGCTCATACCATTCAAAAGTTAATTTGAACTTAAACTTAAATTAAATTAAAAATTTTAAATCCATCAATAAATCATTAATCATTTGAATTGGAACCACTTAATCACAATAAATTAAATCCCATTTTTAAATTATAATTCAAACATTAAAGTTTAACTTTGTCATACCACACTAGCTTCTACACAGATTTAGGTTGAGAAACTATAGAGAAACATTCCTCAAGATTTGGGATGAACTGGAATTAATTTAGCTTTATCATATTATGTTATTATTTTTGTAAATATTAAATTTAAGTATGTGTTATAAAGCTATGAAACTTTATAAGAGCATTAGGAATGAGATCTCAATAAACCCATAAAATGTCATATCATTGACAATTATTTTGATTTTAATTTTTTTACTTGATTTAATTAAAAGAAGAAGGCTCTTGAACTTTAGATTTTCACATAATAATATAGAAACTATCACGCCTTGGAAGAGCTCGTCAAAATAATTACTATTGCCAAATAAGATCTTGGATTATTGGATGGCTATCTTAACATGTCGAATTTATCCAACCAAATGATAACATGCTCATTATTAAAAGTCAACATAGGTACACAATCTATGTATCGATGCCCTCTTGTTGGATGTCAAGAAGGAAGTCTCCATAACCTCATCCCCATCCCCACTAGCCTTTCAATGTTTCTCATTGGGTATTGAAGCCATCAAGGGCTGTATATTTATCTCTCTTTCTTTTTTTCCCCTAGTTCTTCCATGTTTGCTTTTAGAGCTTGTATCACATGGCCTTGATTATCTAGCTCGCAGGAAAGCTACCACCCATGATCTTTGTTAGAGCAATATCCATGATTTTTATGCCCGATACGACAATCATGACCGGCAAGGGAAATGGATCATGTGAGGAGATGGGCCAATGTGCATGCGATAAAGAGAAATGGGAAGATGAAGAGTTGGGGTATCGGGGTTGTCGTGCAAGTCGGCTAGCCAAGGAGGGTTGGGATTGACATGGGGCAACTCACTTGTAGGCCTTATACTATGATAGCTTAAGATGCTCTGTCTAAAGAGGAGAATCGAGAATTACCAAAAGGGGAAGATGCTCAATCCTAGCTTAATGCATAGCAAAGGAGAGGGGTCGCTTCATCAAAATAGTGAGAAAGAAAGAAGGAAGAGGTGCTTAGCTCACTATAGAAAAAGCTTTTTTTTGTAGAAAATTTCTGGCTAAATTATACATTTTCAGCCAAAAAATTTTCTAGTACTCACTATAGATGGTGTCATGGTCAAATCATTTAAAGACGAGATTTTCCTATGGGAAAATCGTTGAAATAATTTTGATAGATTTTTTGATGAAAAATTTAAAACTAATATTATCGGGCTATGAAAATCCCAACCACCCTCCCCACCTTCCCCAACCTAACGCCATTTCCTCCCAAATCCTCTCCCTCTCCTCTCGTCCAATGATGGGATATGCCCTAAGGCTCACCATTTTCACCTAAAATGCATTTTTTTGTTCGATTTCAACATAAAACCAAAGATAAACCTTCATATCTTGCTTATACGGTTATTTTTATAAGGATTTCATCTATTCTATGAGAAAAGTGAAATTAATGTTTTGAAAGGATTTTGTTATTTTTAGGCTAGATCTTATCCAAATTGATTTAAAATTGATTAATCTCAATTTAAGATGTTTATTAGGAGGTAGATCTATGAGTTTATATGTTAGGTTTTGTATTTTTTTGTAAATTTTATTTTGGGATTTTTTGGTCATGAATTTTCTAATTAATTTAATGTGTTAAATTGCTAATTATATAATTAACAATTTTTTAGAAATTTATATAGATTTTATAATTTAAGACCATTTTAATTTTGTAAATATAATTAATTTGGTGATTACATGCTAATGCTAACTCCATAGAACACATGAAAATATTAAATTTTGATGTTTTACAAAATTATGGTTGTACTATTCATTGAAATGTTCCAATCTTGCATCACTTGCCTAGGGTTTAGTGAACATAATGTTGTCATGTCTTCTTCTCATGTCGCACACCATTTGATCAATTCCCCTGCTTTATCCTCACCTTCTCCATTGGTCTCACCAACGACCTTAGGTAGGATGGATAAAGAGTAATTAAGAATTCTAAGTAGTCTAAGAGGTATGTGAAAATTAATTATACCATTACCGTATAAAGTTTGATATTTGAATGATAGCTAGTTATTACTAATTATAAAAATCCATAGCAAATGACTTAGACACTAAGGGGTAACATTAAATTGGGTTTTGATTATGTAGTTATTTCTACTTATACAATTGAAATAGAATATTAATTTAATCCTCATACTTCTTAATTTACATGGCTCTTGCATCTGTAATGAGTGATCATGGATGTACAATAGATTGTATTTGAACAGATAAAGATTAATGAGTTTTTGAGTGGTATTGAACACTATGCACGTGGCATCTCAACTTCCATCTAACCTTTATAAATAAAGTTTCAATACTCATGTGTGAGACACAAGAATTAGGCCTTATTAATCCGATGAAGTCAAATTAGACTTGTATCACAAGGGTTTTCAACCAAATATCTAGTTATGGACTTCATATGGTGAGTTTGAGTCACATATTCATGCAACATGAATGCATCAATGAGTTATGCATACCCTTCAAGTGAATATGATTTTGATGAAATTATAAAAAATCATCTATGATGCTATAAGAGTTGAGTTTTCAAGTAATGAGGAGGAGCAACATAATATTAAAGCTCAAAAGTTCTAAGAAGGAAACATAATGACTATTATGGGAAGGTTGTATGAATGATACTAAGATGTCTATGGTCATGAATGCTAAGCATTAAACTTAAATTAAAATGCCACATGAATATTTTAACTATATTATAGGGTTTCTTATAGAGATAAACCCATAGAAAAATTAGTTCTTGAAGATCTATATAGGAAAAGAAGGTGGTGTTAATGTTAGGTCCGAGCTTAGAAAAGATTAACTTTTATGTCAATGATTGTTTGTTATACTACAAGGATAACACACAAAATATTGAATACAAATTTTGTGGAGCACCTAGGTTTAAGCTATAAAGTAGAAAATAATGTGACTAGAAGATGTCGCATAAGTGTTTGCTCTACTTATCGTAACTCCATGTCCAGAAGATTATATTCTTCCATGCATTCACCAAGCACATATGATGGCACCATAATAGAGCAAGTGCACAAAATATCTTGAGTCATCCATCGAGAACTGGAAGCATTTCAATCATAATTATCTTGATTTTTCTGGTCCATGAAATGTTATACTAGGAATATACACTAATGGTTTCACCGTATAGTCATCTTCATCACCTTATTCATGTTGGCTATATGCTTACATACAATCTACCTCAAGAGATGTGCATGACTACATCTTATATGTTCTTGATTTTGATCATAACCGGACCACATAATCCCAAGCAAAGATTAATGTATTATGACAGCCATTAATAAATGAAATGAAAATGTTATAGGACAATGGTGTACTCACAAATGATATTACTAAAAGTAGAACATCGGACAAAGGCAATCGATGTGGACTATTAATGACTTTCATGCATAGAATGCTATCAAGGTGGAGAATTGCTAAGAACTTACCATGTGCATAATGCATTGATTTATCAAAGGTGCTTATACTTAAAATGGCCAAAAATTACTATTTCACTATCATCATATGTTTCTCTATGATCATCCATTCAAAACTAATAAGAATGCATTCATGGATAATTGATCTAAGAAGGCTAGGATACCACGAAGATTGAGTGGGGATGACTTATGGAATATTGTTAGTTCAATTCCAACCATAATTGATTCTCCTATGTTATTTGAGAGTCATCTTCTAGGTATGGTGTAAACGATAACTAAAAGAAAATGCATATTTACTAGGATTTACCCTACTAGAAGTCTAATCTAAATATGTTCCTTGACAACATTTTCAACACTACGATGCATGTTAGGTGTAAAAGTAAGGAAAATATGAAGGAGAAGTTTGCCCGAAAGAATATTAAATGAGAAGAGTTAAAACTAAGAGAGATCACAACTAACGAACTTTTGAAGGCTAAAGCCAAGTACTACCTCACATTAGCTAGAGAATAGTTTGTAAGTGGGTACATTAAAATTATCTATTGGGTATGCATTTAATTTAAGAAAATTTGTAAATTTGAGTAGCAAAAAAATATTTGAAATGAAGAGTCATGCTTGTCATATTTTTTTCAACACTTACTTCAATAGCATTTAGTGTTTTATCAAATCAAATCCTAAATATTTTGATCGAACTTAGTCTCTTCTTTAAAGAACAATCCTCTAGATTAAATATAAAAGTTCTAAGGTAACTTGAAGCTAACATTCAAATCAAATTTGTAAGCTTAAAAGAATATTTTTCTTTATATTTTGTGACTCATTAGAGCACTTATACATCTACAATATGAAGCTAGAGTGGGAGGACTAGTGTAGTATTGATGGATGTAACTTTTGGGGAGGTATCTATTTAATTAAGTAATAATTGTAATTATTATTAAATTTAAAAAATTTGTTTTCAAAAACTCTAGTTGATTCTGAATAAACTCAAAAAAGTTATGATGGATAAAGCACACCTAAAGGATCTATATGTGAGGCTTACTAAGAAAGTAAACTTTTTTGCTATTGCTACTTTGAGTCACATGCACAGAATAAGGCCAAAGGTGTTGACCTTCCCATAATGTATTATCTATTTTCAAACTTTCTAAAAGTATTGGATAAAAGCACATCAAAATATCTAAATGACAAAGATGTAAGGGTTAATCAATGTTTTGATCAATTATGATGAAGTTCAATATTTTCTTGAGTAAGACTATCAAAACAAAAATATCATTTTTATATTGTTATTGCACATAATGTGAACTTAATCATGTGATCATTTTAATGTTGAGTTTAGGTTACGTGAACTTATTAAACTTAAACAATGATGTCATTATCAATTGGAAGGTCAAAGATGAAATACCAACATAGTTTAGAGTACATGTAAGAAGTCATCATTATGAGTTTAACATTATTTTTACATTAATGATGACACTTTCTTATCATTGACATAATTGATTCATGGTTGGAGGCATAAAATGGAGAATCAAGACATGGCCTTACTTGGGACCAAAACCAATTATGAATATGTGGCAAATTTATGATGTTAATGGCTATAGATTTCACACTAGAAAAAAAGAAATAAAATATATAAATTTAGTGTTTGCATTGAGAAAACATAAACTTAGATAATGGAAAAATTAACAATGGTGTTTGTATTAAACAAAACATGTACTCATGATGAGACACATTATTATGGTGTTTTACAAGAATTTATGCAATTGCAATATCTCCAATCAAAATAGAGGAATGTCATTCTATTCAATTATGATTTGTTTAATTCTATGCATAATAAAGGTACTAGGAAACATAAGTCATATGAGATTACAAGTGAAGTTGACCATAAAATATGATAAGTTTGATCTATTTATCCTTGTACATCAAGCCACTCAAGTGTATTACCTAAGATATCTAGGAAGAGTTAGAGAGAAATTAGAGTGGGTAGTGGTAGTTAGGAGCAAACCTAGATTAACAATGGAAGTTCAAAATAGTTCGAACTTGCTCATCAAGAGGTTGAGATGACAAATTTTGGGCTTCTAGTTGATGATGTAGAACTAGTTGTATTTGATTGATACTAACATTGTTTATGAAGACATTAATCAATTTGAAGCAAGGATGATGTGAAATAGGATACTATTAATTCAACTTCTAATAATTTATTAGAGTAAAATAACAAATAGGTTTTAAGTACAACACTTATTGTGCTCTATTTATAATACTTTTGTTATGTTTTTTGTTCTTTATGTAATTTATTTTCTAATAGATCATTTTATTTTATTTTCTATTTTTTTAATAGATGGTATCAAGTGATTATGATGATGGTCCTCAAGATCTATTACAAGCATCTTTTAGAGAAATAAAAAGCTTGCATCGAGATCTAGTGTCCCAATTACCATCAAAAGTCCCCACCTCGACCTCCTTTCGATCTCACCCACTCAAACTTTTGGACCTACCAAGATATGGTATTACCATTTTAAACCTTGCTAATACTACGTTGTTTTACCCATATTAAGGATACACAGGCCATAGGAGCCTAAATTTTAGTATATGCCACTTGATTAGCTCGATACATCTATGCCCACTAAGCCATCGATGACTTGCCTTTTATTGAACCAAATGGGTAACATCTCAAGTTTTGCTTTTAAAATTTGTGGTTCTAATCATAATTATAGTTTTAGACTTAATTCATCTAGAGAAGCCATGCATAAAATTAGACATAATAAGGAGCAAATATGATGCTCCATATATTACATGCAAGAAGATCTCAATTGAGATTGAGACATCTAGTTTAGAGAATTTGAGGTATTGTAATAACTATTTACACATTTTTTAAAACATTAGAACAAGTAGGCAAAGAGAAATCAAGCTTCTAATTATGGGGCATGGACACCTCTGCATATTAAAGACTCAATACCACACACTAAGTATAGGAAAATGGTAAGTTAATTATTACTTGCATTAATTAAACTTATATTACAATTAATTAATTTCATTGGACTTGGATGAGAGTCCACTATTATTGAATTACATAGTAGAACACATTTGCATAAGGTTGACCAATAGTGGGTTGATGTTCATGGATGTTGACCTCAATTTTGGATGAGGTTAACATCATCTCTAAATTAGTAATTAGATCTCTAATCAAAGGTTAGATGTCTCCAAATTAAACACTTAGGACACTATCTAGTGATCTAGTGCATCCTTCTAGGATTTGACCTAACCTAACAAGATTAGGGCCTAAACCAAACTCAAATATAAACAAATAATTGAATCAAATACATTCAAATTTAAAATTAAATCTAATTGAACTTAGGCTAAGATAATTGGGATGGTTAACCCAATTACACTACTTAAGATCAAAATCACTTGAACCCAAAGAAATTTAAATAAAATCAAAATAAACTCAAATTAGATCAAATAAAAGGCAAAAATCACTACATGACTGTGAATGGAGTCAAATCCAAATGAAAGTCAAATGAAAGTCAACCATTAAACATAGGGATAACTTATGTGGGTCCCACTAAGTTAAAGGTCAAACCACCACAATTTGACTAAATTAAATCATTACAAAAGTTAAAATCATTAAATAAATATGTTTAAAAGTGAATCAAGTAAATTTAAAACTAATAGGCCTTAAATAGGTAATTAAATCATTTGATATAAATAGGCCTAAATGGACCTTATTTGGATTCAAACTAAAATTAAAATAAAATTAACTCAAATTAATTATCCAAAATCATTTGAAAAGCCTATTGAAATATAATGTGACCAATTATATGGTTTAAGTTGATCAATTTGATTATTTGACCCAATCAAACCCATGTTGACACATTAAATTCAACATATATCAAAATGGGTTTAAATTCAAAATTAACTTCAAATAAAAATAAAACTTATTAATCCAAATCATCTTAAATACTTGAATAAACATAATCTAAGCCCAAATTTAGATCCAATCTATCAAATGGAATAAACTAAGTTAAACCCAAGGAGAATAAATGCTTAAGTGAACTAACCATGATATTTATCCCTAAACCCAATTGAAATGAGTTTGTTCGACTCATAAATCATCTTAAATATGATTTGAACAATTAATTACTAATTTAAATCAATGTATATTAAGCATTGATCACACTTAGCTCAATATAAATCAAGTCAAATCCAAGTGGACCTAATGTAGGTTTTAAACTCAAACTAATCCTAAGATGAGTTTAGCATAGTTAGTAACCAAAATTAATGGAATGTTGAGGCCAAGTCCATCCAACAAAGGAGAATATGCCATGGAATGGTGGAATTCAAGAAGCAAACAAACTCATCCCTCAACCTACTTCCTCCTCTCCATTCCTCATTCTAACCAACTAAGCCTCAATAAATTAACCACCCGCTAGCCTCCAAGGGTGGCAACCATGACCAACAAAGGGTGGTAAAAAATGATAGAACTTCAAAAAAATCATAAAAAATAAAATACTCAATCAAATAAATACAAATAAAGGCTCTATGGATTCATCTCAAGGAGAATCCATTAAATCTAAAATCCATAATTTTATTATGTACTTTTTTGTTAATTTAAGTTTAAATAAAAATAATTAAACTCAAACTAAACTCAAACCATTAATCTAATGAATTTGAAACTTTTAAGAATTGAAATTAAGGTTAAAACCAACTTTAGATAAACCTTTCATGATTTTTTGGAAAGTAACTCAATGGATATTTAAATTTCAATACTAAGCTATTAATTTGATTAAATAAATTAGTACTAAATTAAGAAAATTTTGAAAAATTATAAAATTAATCCAAATTATCATAATAAACCCTAATGAATCTAATACATCATTAGAACTCTAATCTAATACACCCTAAAATGACCCAATTTGAGAATTTATTGAATTAATTAAATCAATTAATGAATTTGAACTTCAAAAAATCATAATAAATAAAAACATTTCACAAATTCTATATAAACCCTCTATGGATCAATCTTCTAGAAGTGAATTTAATAAAATTAGAACCCCTAATTAATTCTTTTAATTTAACCTTAATTTACATTTTATTGAAATGATTAAAACTATTAGTCTAATTACACATATGATCAAGATGAAACTTCAAGAAACTTAAATTGGCATGCAACCCATTGTCATAAAATTTCAAGGTCAAATGACCTCATTTAAAGTTGTTAAATTTCAAATCTCTAGGTCAATATAATTGAAATAATAAATCAAAAAACTATAGAAATTGTAAAAATTCATAAAATCAATTTTAAATATTATTATTAACATCATAACACTTAAAAAAAAATTTTAACCCTTTCAAAATCATGGAATTTGAGTAATCATATATATAGGTTTTAATAAAATAATTAACAATATAAAATCTAATCAAACTTAGGTTAATAATTTATTAAATTCATAATGAATCAATTAATCAATTAAAATGTAAAAATTAATTACTAAATTTCATACCTAAATATCATATTCATTAAATTTTAAGAATTCATTTGACTTAATAAACAATATAATTCTAAATGTAAATGAAAATGAAATAACTAATTGAATTAATTAAATGGTCTAAAAACCAAAAAAATGGTTTCTATTTAAGTTGGAAACCCAAAAGTAGTTCATTCCATAGGCTTAGGATATGGTTAATAAACAAAATTCTATCTTAATAAATTAAACCAAGTTATAAAACTTTAACACATAATGTTACATTAAGCTCAATTTGAACAAGAAATTATAAATCATAAGATAATGAAGTTCTTAATTGATAAAATCAAGACTTCTCCCAAAGATTGATTGAAATTAATGAGCTAACTTATCTAAATTAATATACATAAATACTAATAAAATGAATGAAATCATCACTTGAAATTAATAAAGTTAACTTATTCAAAATTCACCAACATAATATTAATGAAATGTATAAATGAAATAAATTAAAATCAAATAATTCTAAATGCTAAAATTAAGAATACATAAATGAATAAATCATGAAATTAAAATATAATAAATCATTCAAAAGATAAAATCAATACTAAATTTGAATTTAGATATCAATTTATGTAATAATCAAACATAATCATAACATAAACAATAATGAAATAAATAAATAAAATCAATCCAAAATTAAATAAACAAATAATTAAAATACATATAATCAAATAAACATTTAATTAAATCAAAAGAGATATAAGATCAAATATTAAGCTAAATTATAAAACAAATATAATTTAAATGACATTAAATATAAATGACATCACTTCAAATCAAATTTAATGTGAAACCTAAAATCAAACTAAATCATGGTAACATAAACTCTAAATTAAGATTTGAAGGAGCATTTTCTTAAATCAAACCTCATAAAAAACCGTAACTTTAAGAGTAAAATAAGTGAAACATAAATCAAACTCAACTTAAAATGAATCACTCAAATGAATCCAAAGAAGGTTAATTAAGATATTTAAGATCTTAGTTTGACCCTTAGAATGAATCTTCACCTTAAGATGAAAATCTCATTTTATTAGGATTTATGATGTTGAATAGAATGGGTTCCACCAAAATGTGAAATTATTTTATTCCTCATTCTTAAAATTTAAATTCCACTTTAACATAAAATGGAATTCAAAATAGGAATGAAGTCATAAATAAATTAAATTACTTAAATTGAAAATACCCAATGGAAAAATTGAACAAGTTTTAGAATAAAAGAAATCAAAAGAATGAATTTCTTTTCATACTTAGCAAATATATGATATATTGTTTAGACACGAGGTTGCAAAGGCTATTAGTTTGAAGGAGGTCTTGATGCCTTGAACTTATGGTTTAAAATGACGTGTACCTATGAAGTGAAATAATGAAAGTGAAAATCTTAAAATCAAATTAAACTAAACTTTGAAAACCAAATAAAAAATTTGAACTTAAAATGCCTAGTAAAGTCATACCATATAAGCCCATTTTTCTTCACACTAGATTATTAGGTCACTCAGTTCAAGGTAGGAGTGACCCTACTACCAAGTTCTTAATGGGCCCTTATGAAGCCCATGGAGGTCCCTAAAGAAGGTGATGATTGGAAGAAGCCCTCATAGATCAAACTTTTAGTTCTTGTCAAACTATAGGGCGTAGATTGGTTGTCCATTTTATTTTTCTTCTATGGTGTGCGAATACATGACCACATTGTCCTGTAGGTTTTAATTAGCTTGCTTTAATTTTGGGTGAAATTAGAATCAACCTACTTTTCTAGGTTTCTTTTGTCATATGATGAAATGCTTGAAATGTTAGGCTCTTATGAAAATTAAATTTTCTATCCAACTTAAATCTAAACAACTTGAACATAAACAAAAATAAACTCATAACCTCATGTTATTTAAAGCCTTTGGCACAACTTAAAAGCAACTATAAATAATTAACTTTATGAGAAATGATAGCATATTGTTTGTACTCTTGAAAGTACTTCACCTATTGCACAGGGAGGCATCCGACCTTTAAGGATGACCACCCATCTTAGGGAAAGTGTGCTATTTCTTTTGATTTGGTCCACAATTGCTTCTAACTACATATCATTGTAGCATAACTTGCATACCTATTGCATTGAATGAATTATGAGTCAAAACATAAAATGAAATTTGTTGCATTAGGTGCATATTATACCTAAGATCTTGGGAATAATTAGGCTCTCTCTTTCCTAAATACATTAGCTTAACCATCTTACATAACATGAAGACTAACTCATGGATTTAAAATCGTTTATGTGGTATTAGTTGGCAGCCCTTCTAGGTGGGTGATAAGTTCATATGAGTCGAGGATAGGTTTGTTTCCTCAAGTGAGAGAAAGAGTCAATAATTCCCAAAAGTTGAACTAGGTCAAGCTTGGCTTATGTCAAAAGTACTTATAGACTTATGTTCTAAGAAACCTTCTAAAAATGAGTCTTCAAACTTAGGTATTTTTGTAGTCTAATGTTAGAATCTAAGTCTTAGATTTTAATAAAATGTCAATTTCAACTCTACAAAATTCAATTTCAAAATTGTAAAGCCTAATGGTAAGATAAAATGCCTATGAGACTTCCCATTATCTATAAGAATTTTTTTATGTAATCCTAATTGGCCTTCAAAGAACTCTTTCCCATTTGAGAGTGATCTCTATTGAATTTTAAATTATCATTTTTTAAGATAAGCTTCAAAATCTATAGAAATAAAATCTATTTCTTTAAGATATAATTAACTATAGGGGCTTGTCCTTATAGGGAACTGCTTCACCCTATAATAAAATAAACCATGTCCTACCTCTCTTGTAATTCAAGGAAAAATCTCTAGTACATGAAAAAACTCATCGCTTAGGAGTTCTTATTAAGTAATCTAATCCATTATAGGATAATATTTATTTATTTTGAGATAATATATCTATTCCTTAATGATATATTTGGTTACACAAATAAGTACTCCCAAGATTTGTGGTGTTCCAAAATAATAAAAATTTCAATAAATTTTTCTATCGACTTAGGGACCAATTCCTCTCTCCATCTTTAGAAATAGATTTTTATTTCTATCTATATATCGATAATGTACTCATATTTTCATTGGTCAAGATTGCCTTTCTTTCCATTGGTATCTCTCCATTTCATTCTTGGTAGAGAATATTCAACATCCACTAAATGGAGTATAGAACTTCACTATTTGTTAAACTCAAATAAGAGAGTTTTATAATATCTACATTATCAAAAATAAAATTATACTTTTAAAAAAACTCTGCATGATAAAATGGATAAATTTTTCTTAATAATTCAAAAGTTTTTTTTGACTACATTATATTAATTAAAGCTAGTTATAATTTAATTAATGTTTATTTAAAAAAAAAATAAAGTGGTTGGGTAACTCATTTTCGCAACATCTAGCATTAGCTTCTCTATTGATAGTAGAAAATTAGTTGATGGTTTTATCAACAAATTTGGAGTTGAATTTAAAATCTTAATATTACGCCTAATGGAGTAACTCTTGCTCTTGTAAGTGAAATAGCTAAAGATAAACAACCCATTATGGAGTTCTCTAATGCACTCCACAATACCCCGCCATTGGAAGGGAGGTTACTAGTCATTGAAAGGGTCCTGGACAGCTATGCCAAAGAAGATCAAACGCCAATTATAGAGACATTACTTGCTTCCTTAATTTTTAGCACTTTTGAGATAAGGTCCACCTGAACCTCCCCAAATGATTAAAAGTAAAAAAAAAAGAACAAAGGGAGGAACTTAGAAGGCAATCCATGAAAGGTAGGAAACAAAAAAATAATAGAAATAGAGCTAGCTAAGGCAAGAGATGGATATACCCTTCCAAATACTTCTCTCTCAGAGTTAGTAGATTTCACTTTTTTGAAATCTAGGAAGCAAAGGATGTGTCTCAAATTATGAGTTCTCCACCTCAACCTTTTACTTATGAAAATAAGAAAAACTTTAAATAGAATAGGGAAACATGTTGTAGATTATAGAAAATTCTTCATAGAACTTCTAGATCCTTCTCTTACACTAAAGAGGAGTTACTTAGGTCATGAAGGATCAAGTATTTAAAAGCCTTGAGAGAAACCTAAGGAGACCTACCATTTTGTAAAATAAAGGAAAGGGAAAGGTGATCATCCCTAATAAAAGGAGATCTTATCAACCCATGCTCGTTAGGTCAAATTGATATCACTATTAAGGAAGGTCATTGACTTGGCATAGGGAGAAACGCTAACTTAGGGAGAGATTGAACTTTCTCTAAAAAAAAAGTAAAAAAAGTTTATGCCATAAAAGTTTCATTGGCCCCTAAGCCAACACTCCTTCACCACCGCTTGAGAGAATACTTGTTACTCGACCTATTAAGGAAAGACCATCATCATATTTGTGTTTAAGCCTCAAACTGAAGAGAGCCATCTTGTAGTAGAGAGATAGAACCACTTCATTTATCTCTTACAAAAGAGATGTACAAATGAGGGACACCTTGGTTTGGGTGCCACTTTTTCCATAGAGGAAGTTCACAAACCATGGGAGTCATGAAAAGAAATATTTGAAATAAAACCCATGGACTTAGAAGAATAGTTTGAAATCATCCTTGATAACAATGATATTCTACTCCATTTGAAAAAAGAGATGGATACTATTGTGAGAGAGGATGAGGAAAATGAAAAATAAATAAAATTAAGAATAATTTAACTTAGAATAAGATGATCTATTGGATGATGACCAGGGTTTACCAATAGCACACATTTTCATGGTAGACAGAGGTCATCAAAGAAAGAGTAGATGAGTCACAAAAGTGTCTTATATCGATCTCACTCAATTGATTCTTCAAGTGCAAAAGAAAGATGATCAAATCTTGAGGATGGAGAAGAAGATAAAGGAGATGATTTCCACCATGAAATCACTCCAAAGTTTGATTCCTAGCTCTTCCCAACCTCATTCTTTAGAGCATTTAGAAGAGTCCCATCCCATGGATAAGAAGAGGTTTTGTTTAGAAGAACATCATCAAGAACAACATAAAACATAAGATGATGTAACTCTAAAATGACCTAAAATCTCTCATGGAATAACAAGTAAAGGAGGCATTGGCATAGTCTCAAAGTACAATTCTAATTCCAAAGGGTAGACCCTACCTCGAGAGTATGTTTCTCGCCATACCCAAAGGGATTTGTGCCCCTTTCACTCAACATTTTTGATGGGATGGGTAACCTCAAACAACATTTGGCACATTTTCAAGTTGGTGTTGCAATGCCGAATGAAATGATGCCTTGTTATTAAGGCACTTTGTTAATAGTTTAATTAGAGTTGCCTTTGATTGGTATGTAGAGATATCGAATGGTTTAGGTGCACTTTACCGAATTGGGAAATATGATTGTCAAATGATTCACTACCATGCAACACCACTTCACCGTGAGTGAATTTAGTTGTTGAATAGAAAAGCCAAAAGAATATTTAGTAGATTATATCTTGAGATGGAGGATTTTCATTCTTAAGTGTGAGCCTCAATTGCAAGAGTAGTATGCTATTGAAATACTCCTTTAAAACATCCATGGTCCTATGGCCTTCTTATTGAAGGGATTTATCATTAAAACTTTTGAAAAAACACTGAATAAAGCTTCATGCCTACAAAAAAAAAACTCCTAAGATGTATCCTTAAGAAATCAATCTTCAGAATCATCAAAACCTAAGAAAGTGCTAAAAATAAGGCAATGTCTCTTCAAGAGTCAAGAGGCTCCAATTCGTTCAAGCAAAGTGCCTCCACCTTATAGTCCATTGCAACAATACTTATCACCACATCCTAAGAATACCCACTAACTCTTTCAATGAGATAATGAGCCAAACTTATTCTTTCAAGAGAGAGATAGTGAGAAAAGTTTTTTCAAAAACTTAAAAAGAAGATAGATTTCACTATTTGATTTGAAATGAGAAGAAGTTATTAAAGTTAATGACCCAAACTACTATCCATATCATCAAATGTTGGGTCACACTATTGAAGATTGCTTCACTTTCAACGACGGATTGAAAGAAACTTTAAGAGAGGGTTGGTGATAATTCCCAAAGAATACTAGTGGACCCTGACAAGGGTCCATTATAGTAATTATAGATGAATCTTGTGTTTCTTCTCCTTTAAATGAATGGGATATTGCTTTATCCAATTTTTCTAAAAAATATTTAATGAAATAATTTAAAATTTTCATGGATCAACTAAAGACTAAGAAGAAGATCATCGAGATCTACTAGCATCAAAAGGTATATAGTTCCTCCTCTATCCTATTCAACATAAATAAATGTTTAGACCGAGAGAGTGGTGAGAGAGGAATATTTATTGTATCTTAGAGACTTTGTATGAGGATGGAAAGGCTAGGCTTTACACTCTTTATCTTTATGTACTCATTTTAGTAATATGAATAAAAAAGCTTGCCTTAAAAGGAATTTCTTACATTTTACCATTTCTAGTGAACATGTTGAGAATAAAAATAATAATAAGATGAAAAAGAAAGTTCTTATGCTGATTGTAATATATTTTGTGAATCAAGGTTAGATTATGAAAGTCTTATGGTTGATTTGTAAGGTAACCATGTTAACATATATAGAATTATCATATTATAAGTAATCTTTGGGAAAGGATACTAGTGATGAGAGACAGTTGACACAACCCTTGGAGATATCATTAAGATTAATCTCTATAGTGGGAAGGTTTTGCCACCTCACCGCTCCTCCTCCCAAACACAAAGGCAAACAAATTGTTGATCAATTGTAAAAGATCTAATAGTCAGCTATACCCAAGGTGGACTATAATGTTTTAGCCCATCTTTGGAAACTTTAGCTAGATTAACCATTTATGATGCTCTTATATATCTACAAAATGAGGGAGTCATTAGTTTAGGCATTACTCAACCTAGAGATATGCATATATTAGCAACAACTTTATGATTTACTTCAAACATTCTTGGGGTTACCTTCCTTGGATGAAGATTTACTTTTGGAATGACTAATCACAGTTGACCCCTTTACATTTCCATCAAATTGTAGAATATCATATTATCAAGAGTTTTATTGATCTGGAGCCTCAAAAAAATTATAAACTTTAAAATAATGCCATTTCTAAAATTTGATATAAGGAGGCTTCATTTTGATAAGATGTTACTAGGGATTTAATAAAATAGGTGAGAAAGCTTTTAGGTTCAATCACTCTATTATTAGAAATATAAGGATTGAAAATTAAAGAAAAATTTTATATCATTTACTCGAGACATCCTTCAATGCTCTCTTAGGCAAACCATGGATTCAAGAATATAGAATGGTTCTTCATCACTCCACCAGTGTATTAAATACACTAAGGATGGAGTAGAATAAAATGGTTCCTTCATCACTCCACCATGTATTAAGTATAATAGGGTTGGAGTAGAATATACTATAAAAGGTGACAAATATCCATTCTATATTCATGAGATTGAGCTTTATGAAGATGGTGCCTATTATATGACCAAAAGGAAAGTGTTTGATTCTATAAAATTGAGCATTATTAAGGCATCTAAATAAATTAAAGGAAAAATTTAGATACATGAAAAGAAAGAATGAAAAAAAGGAGGAAAAGAAAAGAAAAATAGAAAGAAAAGAACCTCCAATAATATGATTGGTTTGGAATGTAATTGACAAAGATTCCAATCAAAGGATACCTTAATAAAATTTAAAATTTCATTAGAGTAAGATAGTGATGAAGATCAAAGACAAGTATTAAAAAAAATGAACCTCAGCTATCCACCTATGAAAATTGAAAAGGAATGTGGATACTTTAACCTTCTTCTCAAAATAAAATTTATAATTGAAAGTCAAAGTAGCCTCCAACCTTCGGAGGAGTTGGAAAGCTATGAGGTTTTATTCTATACCTAGGACCTCAAGCTCAAAGAGATGTAAAGCTTGAAGATCTATTTTTAATGAAATAATAGAACTCCCTTTCAATTGGTTGCTGATTGTATTAAAATGCTATAAAATAGGGTTTAATTCCTCATATTTGGCCAAAAGATATGAACCAACACATAGAAATCTTGTAGAATATGAAAACTAAAAACTTCAAATCCAAAGTAAGTTTAGAGATCAATATCATTAGACCCTTGGATGATAATGAACAATGCTTAATGATAAACAATCATATGGAATCGATTAACTCTTTGGAATCCTATCTAATCCTTTAAAATGATCATATCTTGAAACATCGATGATCCGGATGATTGCTTAATTCAAACACACCTTTAGAATTTGAAGAGAAATAAAATCCACTATTGATGAATTTAGGAAATCAAGTTAAGAATTGAAGAAAACCTAAGGCCAACTTTCAATAGTTCATTATTGGGTCCAAATGATTCCAAAGAGTTGATTAATGTACTTTCTAAAAATAATGATTACTTTAGATGGAATTATGATGAGATGTCAGTTTATCTGAAAGTAGTTCACAAATTAAAGATCAAACATGAGGGAATTTTGAAGTAAGCTCCTAGATGCATGTGTCTATAAATTGAATAGCAAGTCATTAATAAGTAAGAAAAATTATTTAAGGTTGGGGATATATGAGAATAATAATACCCTTCTTGGATAGAAGCATTATCTTGATAAATCAAAAGAACAACCAAATACACATTTGTATAGAGTTTAGAGACTTGAATAAGGCTTGCCCTAAAGTTGAGTTCTCATGATACCAAAACTTATGGTAGACATAGCCTCTTTACAAGAAGTATTTCCATTCATGGATGGATCATCTAAGAATAATAAAATAAAGATGGCTTTAGAGGATGAAAAGCATACGATATTTAGAACTCTTATTAGAATATTTCATTACACATGCCATTAGTCTCAAAAAATTCTAGGACCAGTTATCAAAATGTAATGACTATAATATTTAATAATTTAATATATATCTTATAATCAAGTCAAATCTTACATTGATGATCTAGTCATTAAGATTAAAGAAAAGAAAATCATTTGTTTGACTTATGGATTATTTTTTTGTGGTTGTGCCACTATAATCTAAAAAATGAACCCCTTAAAGTGTGCTTTTGGAGAAACTTCAAGAAATATTTTAGGATTTATAATGAGACACTATGAAATCAAAATTGATCTAGAAAAGATTAAAGCTATTATAGAAATGTGACTAGTTAGAAGTCTTATGCGTTAAGGTCATTCCATGGAAGGCTAGCATATTAAAGAAGATTTATATCAAACTAATCTAGAATATGTCAACCATTCATAGCATTGACAAAGAAAGATTCTAAGTTTATTTGGAATGAGAAATGCCGAGTGCATTTGCAAGTCTAAAAGAAATATGTGATGAATCTTCTAGGCGCTCGATTCTAAGGAAGCCATTAATCTTGTATATTACAAGCGAAGATTAATCACTTAGAGCTTTATTGGCTCAAGTTAATAAATAAGGTAAAGAAATTTCCTTTATTCTCTAAGCCACACTCATCACAATAGAAATGAATCATTTGTCTATTGAAAAACATTAATTAGCTTTAGCTACTTAGAACTAAGGCATTACATGCTTTCTCATAAAGTAAATCTAATTTCTAGAGTGAATCCTTTGCAATATTTGATGACCCTCTAGACATTGTTTGGACATCTAACACATTGGTATATGATGTTATTTCCATTTGATATCACGTTTACCCTCTCCATGTTGTGAAGAGTCAAGTTGTAGGAGACTTCTTAGCATCCTCACCCAAGGGTTGTCCTTTAAATGATGATCTTCCATATGATTTGATCATGATTTTGGAAGAAGAACCTAATGCCCCTTAGGAATTATATTTTTGATGGAGCAGATCATAATATATATATATAAATAATCAAATTCTTCTATCCTTGGGAAAATAAGAATTGGATTGATTTTTATAACTCTAAGCAAAGGAATGATGCCATATTCCTATCATTTGTCTAAGCCTTATATGAATAATGAAGCTAAATATGAGGTTCTTATAACTAGACTAGAGTTAGGAATCTTTATAGAGATTAAGAATATAAAGATCTTTGGGAATTCCCAATTAATAATTAATCAATAGAGTAGAATCTATAAGGTTTTACCTTGAGCTTTTCAATTATTATCAATACGATGAAATTGCTTGAAAAGATCCTTTTATAACTTTGTATAGAATATCACATAAAGGTAATTCTATAGAGATGCTTTGGCTAAGCTTGCCAAAGAAACCATATGCCTAAAAAATGATTCTATATATTTAGAAGTTCATAATCAACAAGTTCTATTCTCTATTGATTTAGATTACATGAATATAAAAATAGAAATGCAAAGGGTAGGCACTCTTATTGAAGGTCAAGAAGAATGTGATTGGAAACAACCATTCATTAACTAGTTGGGTGAGGGTGGCTTCTTAAAGACAAGTTATTAGCAAATCAAATTAAGAAATGTGCCTTATCTTATGCATTAATCAATAATATATTGTATCCCAAGTCATTTGATCAAATGTGGATACGATGTTTAGATAAATAAGAAGCTCATAAAATTATGACTGGATACATTATGGATTGTGTGACGTGCATCAATCACGGACTTAAAATGAAATTAGAAATTAAAATACTTGGATATTATTGGCCATCAATGTTAAAAGAGCATAGAAATTGCATGTCATTGTCATTAAAGTCAATACATGGTGTGGTCTTACATCGGCCTCCTAATGCACTACACCCAACTATTGCTTATTTGTCCTTTAAGAGCTATGGTACTAACATCATAGGGCCTATTGTTCCTCTTTAATCTAAAAAATGTGTAACTAATGCATCTAACTAATACACATTTTTTAGATTTTTATAGATTTTGACTCAAGATTCATTTTAAGCCATGGGTAACCATTTTATGCTTAATGCCACCTAATTAGAAATGGTTATGGGCCAAATCAATAAAGAGCGCTTCCCCAAGAAGGTGGTCATCCTCATAGGTCAAATGCCTCTTATGTGCAATGGGAGAAGTTGCCCAATTCAAGGATTGGAGCACACTGATTTCATGGTTTCAAAACTTGATTATTTCTAATTTATTTCATATTTTGCCTAAGGATTTAGTTTATATGAATTTTTAAGTTTTCTTTAATTTTGTTTCAATTATTTAGATTTAAGTTGGGTAAAAGTTAGTTTTTCCTATGATCCTAATCATCCAGGGCATTCAATCACGAAAGCACAACAGAAAGAAACCTAGAAAAGTAGGTTGATTCTATTACGCACCCAAAATAAATTTAGCCAATTTAAATTTATAAAAAAAAAAGGCTAATGTAGTAGGGTACCATTGTACACCCTAGAAGAAAAGGAAGATTGGCGGTAAGCTCGCTCTTATACAACCCAACGAAACTACAAGTCTTTATCTATGGGTCTTCTTTTGAAGATCGCCTCCTTCTTCGGGGACATCCATTCCATGGGGACCACTATATTATCTCACGATAGCTCCGCTAATCCTAGACCCCATAGATCTTAACCTAATTTTAAGCTCAAATTTATATTTTAAATTCAAAAATAAATCCTAAACCCTACAAAATAACTATCGAAATACAAACATCATGCAATAGTTATATTTCACAAACATATGGGGATAGCATTAGTTGCTTGCCAAGCCCATAATGATCTATGTTATGATATTTTTAGTACGCAAAGCAAATAATAATTTCATAATTTTATTTATGATAGAAATTCCTTTAACACGGTCCTCAGAAAATAATATTAATTCTAGAAAGAACGCCCTATCATGTAGTCTAACAAGCAAACAATCCTAGGCATTCATTCTAAAACAATACACGACATAGACATGTGAAGCATAACATATCACAATGCATCATAAAAGAACCAAGGAATGATCTAACCTAAGTCTAGGGTCCATTACCTAAATGATCTAGTGTGTGAGGAAGATAGGCTTGTGTGGCAAGACTTTACTAAGCTTCATTTAGTTTAAGTTTCAATTTCAAATTTGGGTTTGTTTGAATCTTACCTTTGGATGGTTTCAATTCAAATGATTTAGTAATTTATTTTCTATTTTTATTTTTACTTTATTTAGTTAAAGTGATGTTTAGGTTTTCAAGAATGAAGAATAGAATAGATTCCATTTTTTGGATGGAACTCACCCTATTCAACATCCTAACTTCCTAATGAAATGAAATCTTCATCCAAAGATAAAGATCCATCCCAAAGGTCTAACTAAGATCCTTAAGTATCTCATTAATCTTTTTAATTTCATTTAATTTATTTAAATTTGGATTTATGGTTTATATTTAGAAATTTAACTTGATTTGTATTCTTGGTTTAGTTTTTAGTTTAGTTTAGTTTGAATTATTTCATTTCATTTTATTTGAAGTGATTCATTTGATTTAATTTATTTAGTTTAGTTTGATGTATGTTTTGACTTTGCTTTATTTCATTTAATTTATTTTATTTGTTTCATTTAATTTAGTTCATTTGGTTTAGATTAGTGTTTTGGATTAAGTCATGTTCATTTCATTTAGTTTGATTTAAGTTATCCTAAAGGACTTAAGGGTTTGCATTCATTTGAGTTAATTTAAGTTATTTAATCATGAATTTATTAACCAAAGGTTTAATTACACTTAATATGATTTATTAATTTCATTAATCCTTAAGGTTGATGTTAATTAAGTTCTTTGACTTAGGATGTTTGATGAATCGCCTAAGTATTTCTTGTGTTTGATTAAGATTTGTTCAATTTATTTCATGATTGAATGGATTAATGAATTTTCTTATTCATTATTAGATTAATATTGATCTAAGATTATGGAAATTCAACAATTCCCAATCCAATGATCAATTGGGTTTGAAATTTTATGGAAAGTGGGGTTGCATGCTAATTTATGGTTTCCAAACTTTCATCTTGATTAGTTTCATAATTGGTGTAATTAAGATTTTAATTATTTCATTAAACCTACATTAAGCCTAATTTGATAAAGGTCATTTCGATTTTATTTTTGTTTGATTCCCCTCGAAAGATGTTTCCAAAGAGGGTTCATTCATATTTTTTGGATATTTGGTTGTTTTATTATGATTTAATTAAGTTCTCGTTAATTATTTGAATTAATTAATTCAATTAATTACTTCATTAGGTCAATTTATAATTTATTAAGTTTAGATGAGTTTCATTAGTGTTTTAATGCTCATTAGGGTTTTAAAATTGATTTAAGGTTGTTTGATTCAACTTCATTAATTAATTTATTTTAAATTAATTTATTTAATTAAATTTGAAGTTTAAAATTTGAAATTTCCTTTTTCATGAAATATAGTCAAATAAATCCTGAAAAATTTTCATAAGGTGTGTTTTAACCCTAATTTCATTTCCCAAAGTTTCAATTGAATTGGATTTATGATTTTAGAGTAATTAAAGTTTAATGTTTTCAATTAAACTCAAATTTGGACTAAAATACCCAAAAATAAATTGGGGATTTTATGTTTTATGGATTCCTCTCATTAAGATAAATCCATAGATCCTAAGTTTACATTTTATGATTTTTATTTATTTTTCTATGATTTTTAGAAATTTTGAGTAATTTTAGAAATTTTTAAAATTAGAAAACCCTATTTTCCTCTTTAAACCAATCGCTAATGTGGCTACCCTACCACATTTCATGCAGATGTTCCATGCAGATCCACATGGATCCGCATTAAAATAATGAGGGGCAATTTTAATCAAGATCATCCGATCAAAGATTGGACAATCCATAATCGATTGTGAATCCTATGGGATTTAAATTAAATGGTCATGCTATGAGCCATCCATTCCTTTTAAAAGAACAAATGGCGGTGCGTCTCCTTCCCGAGCAAGAACCAAGAACGCCCACCATTTTGCTTGATTTTTTAGCAATCCAACTATTGAAATCTCACGATTTCAATCACAAATGCATTATGGAGGAAATCATATAGATCTAAATGGCTTGATCTCACTTGAGATCACATTTTCTTCAAAGCTTCGGAAACTAAAAAAGCTTGAAGGGGCATTAATGGTGTACCTCGGTTTGAGTGATCTCCAAGCTGGGGTTGATTCTAATAGCTTGAATGATAGTAGGAGCTTGTGTGCGGAAGAATTGGATCATTTCCCTCTAGATTACTCCCCAGACCAAAATTGATTGTAATCGATGGAGTTGATGGTTCTCGACTTCCCAATGATGAGGGGAGGGGTGGTGATTCGTTTGAGTTCTCCCAACCACTAGAACATGTTGGTAGCTTCAATTTGAGGTGAAATCCACTCCTTTAGATTTCACCATTAGAGGGCCTTGATTTCATCAGGTGTGCCACCATGCCGATGGAGGCAAAGGAATGGTCTTGAACTTCTTCCCTAGCTTTAGTGAAGGTTTTGGAATGAAAGGGGAGGGAATAGGCTTCCCTCCCACTAACCATGGGTGGCCAAAAGCTCCTATTTCAACTTCTTTGGTCATTAAAATTCAACCACCGGTTGAAAGGCCGAAGGGATGGATTCAATCCCCTTGGCCTTGTGAACATGTTTGGATGCTCACTTGGAATGGGGTTGGCTTCTTGCTTGGTTTTCCCTTTGGTCAAGACCTCCTTCTTACATTCCTCTTCTTTTTTCTTCTTCTTCTTCTTTTCTTCTCTTCTCATTGGAAGATTCCAATTCCATTTTGGCTTTAGCTTGGTGGCCTCCACTTGAAGGCGAGCTTCTCCCATAAGAGGTGGGATGGCATGAGATAGGAAGAGGAATTGACATTTCCGTTCTTCTCTTTTTTTTATGAAGTTTCAAACTCTATTTATTTTTATTTTTTCATTTTATTTTGTTTTGTGATTTAAGGCATTATGACCATAGTCTTTGGGCTAATAGGTGGCTATCCATTTCAAACTCAAATGAATTATAGTTCATGTTTGAATCCATTTGACTTTGATTGGAATTTGAATCCAAACCAAATGCTTGGATTCAAAAGTTAGATTTTAAATTAATCCTTTGTTGACCTCACTTTTGAAGTGAGCTCTCAACTTTCTTATCATAGATCTAGGACTCTCATAAACACTAAGAGTTCCTTGGTCTTAAGACACTTCTAGTGATTAGGTGAATATTTAACCTAGAGACTTAGAAGAGTTAGCCATAGGGATAGGTTGTGCCTTAGGAATTTAGGAAAATTTGCCATCCTATAGCCCAAATCAAATCCTTGCTTCCTTCTTCCAAATCAAATCTCAAATTCAAATCCAAATTCAAAAATTAAATCCAACTATTAAATGATTGAAACCCATGATTAAATTGAACTCCAAATCCCTTCCTAAGCCCTTTGATTTTATCTTATGGACTTAGCCTTAACAATTCAAATCAACCCAATCTAATTTATTTTCTTAATTATTAAATTCAATATCCAATCAAATTCCAAATCATAAATCAAATCCAAATGATTGAAACCCAAATCAAATCAATTCCCATGTTAAGCCTTTTACATCCTAGATTTGGTCAAATTTGCTTCAAATCACTCAGAACTCAAGTGATTTTCTCATAACCATTTATATCTTCATTTATATTCATAAATATAAATGAAATATAAATTCAAAAAAGCCAAAACCAAATCCAAATCAAATCAAATTCTAGATTTTAGCCTTTAGCTAAATTCTTGAACTTAGCTAAATGATACTCAAATCAACTCGAAGCCCATGGATTTCTTCATGATTCAATCACTCCTTCAATCATTGTTCCAAATATAAACATAAGCTATAATTATCAAACCAAATCCAAGTTGACTCAAGTCAAACCCAACCTAGCCAAACTCATTTGAACCTAAACTAATTGCAATTGATTTTATATGTCAATCTTAAATCCATATATGAACTCAACTAAATCAAACTCAACTCAAAATCAAGCCTAAGCCTAATTGCTCACTTGAGCCAAAATTATCGACCTACATGAATCAAAATCCAACTCAAATCAAATCAAAGTGAATTATGTCAATCCGAACTTCATGTCATGATTTTGATCATCTTACATTAATCAATTGTCATGAATTGGATCAAACCAAGTCAACCTAACTCATTGACCAAGTCAACCCTTTAACCCATATGAACCCAAACTAGCCAAATGTAACCTAAACCAAATTGATTGTAAAACATGGGTCAAGTTCACTCCAAATTGATTATTGAACTTGACTAAAGCCTTAGAGCCCAATTTGACCAATTGGTCAACAACCCAACTAGCATTTGACCTTAAGGGTCAAATCAACCTAAAACCCAATCAAATCCAAAATGAACTTAACCAAAGCTTATAATATATCCCAAATGATCAAACCCAAACTCATAATTCAAGCCAATTTGGTCAATTGAATCAAATTGGTCAACTTAGCCAAATTGGCCTAAAGGATGGCCAAAATCCAAATTAAATCCACATTGAACCAAATTGATTGAAACTAATTGAACCAATATACTCCAAATGATCATTTAAACTTGACCTAACCCTTGGTTTGACCCAATTTGACCAATTTGTCAATCTAACCCATTTTGACCTATTTTTGAAGTTGACCCAAATGGGTCAAATTATTAAACCAAATGAACTCCAAATGACATGAAATTTGGTCAAACTCACTTTTGACTCATTTTAGATCTACTCAAGTCAAATCAAATATCAAATGACCACTTTTCCTTTGGGAGGGCATCCCATGAGAAAAGACACTTGCCCAAGTAGTCATTCTTCTTCTTTGGTGACTTGACACTCATCCATTGGTCGACATAGGCATGAAGGACTCCCACCTCCCCTTGCTTGGACACCTATTTATCCTTCATGGCAGCCACTTTACATGCCTTCCAACCAAAATGAGCCACATAGGATGATTCCCTTCCATTCCCAACCACCCCAAGACAAATGATAATAGTTTGGAGCCAAAATCAAATAAAAGAAGGATTTTTGGCCACAATCAAACACAAGGCATTAGAGGCTAAAGAACTCCTCCTCCCACTCTTTTTCCATCCCTTAGAACTCCCAAACCAACCATCCATTCTCACTTGATCTTGGGGTTAAAACATGAACAAATAAGCAAAATTTTGGCAAGAAAGTAGAGCGATTGGAGAAGGCATCATTCCAAAGAAAGGCAAGAGGTCTAGGCTCATTCAAGGCTTCTTCCCCACTCAAAAGCATGCTCAGTTATCATGCAAAAAATCAACCTCGATGAGGTAATCTTTAAAACTCATAGCTCTTAGAATTTCTTACTTTTGTGATGATTTTCTTATGATTTAAGAATTTTCCTTAGATAAACCTCACAATTTTTTCATTTTATTTGATCCCAACATGAAAAAGATTTTCTCGAGATCGATGCAAAATGATCCCAATCAAACCTCATTTCACATTTTTTTTACATTTATCCCATCGGTTTTCCATTTAGAGGCATCTAATCCACGTTAGGATCGATGGCTCATCACATCGAACCCTCATCTTTTCAACAATCCGCAATCGCTATCAAATCCGGTGGATCAAATCTCGATCGTCGACGATCAAGCGATCGATATCCGCATTCACTATTCCAGCATTTTTCACTTGCATCGGCACGCCGACCAATCACACAGCGTGGCACCACATGACACCATCTTGCCAAGCCAATCCATATAGTGCTAAATGGGTTAAGTGAAAATCTAGATTTTTGATTTTAAAAATTATTTAACCACCTAAAAGTTCAAAATTGATAAAAAAATAAAATACTTAACAAAAAATTACAAATAAGGTCTCATCGGATTCATCTTTCTAAGAGGAATTTAATAAACCCAAAATCCCCAAATTTGGCTAGATAGTTTGAGCTTAATTTAAGTTTTGGTAAAATCAAATTTCATTAATTAAACTATAAATGCACCTCATATTAAGTTGAAATTTTCAAGGATTGGCGAAAATAAAATCTACCTACTATAAACATTTCAAATCAAAATCACTTGTAGATTGAAAGATATTGAATTTTGAAGTTCAAATGATTTATTTTATTAAAATAAATTAACAAACTTCATGAAAATTAACTTAATCTAAAACTTTGAAAAATCATGACTAATTGTAAAAAATCCAAAAAAATACAAATAAAGAGTCATTTTAAAGATATTTTAGAGGAGATTAATTTAAAATTAATTTTAATTAATTTTGAGTAGTATTAAGGCTTAATTTGGGTTTAACTAAAACTTAATTAGCTTAATTACTCTCTAATTACCAAGTAATTAATTCCAAACTTTTTAGTTTTATTAATGAGATGACCTCTACCTAATTTTCTTGAGATTTATGACTTGGTTAATTATGGAAATTGCTTGACTTAGCCTTAATTAGTCTCTTAATTAGTGGGTGACTAATTAACACGCTAAATAGTAAGAAAATCATTAGTTAAGCTTGTTAATCATTGTGAGATAGTAAATGGACATGATTAATGAGATTGGGACCTCTTTGACATTCTTTCCCTTAAGTTCATTTCATTTTACTTGAAATTAATTAATTTGGGATTAATTAATTGTATAATTCATTAATTAAATGGCTTAATTAATTAAATTGAAATCATAATAATTCTAGAACTTGTGTAATTAACTCTTAAGTAGCTCTTTGGGTGTTTAATAACCTAAAGAGAGTTAATAAAATTATGATTAGCTCATATGTGAGAAAAATATAAGAGTAATTAAGTGAGCTCCTCAAGCTTAATTAATTAATAATTATGAATTAATTGCATTAGACCCCTTTCATTTCATAGGAGCATTGCTATTTACTTTTCTATATGGTTGCATATCATATTAGCTCATAATTGTTTAATTAATTACCTTAAGGTGACATAGGCAAGGATTAATTAATTGGTTTAATCCATGCTTAACTTAGTCAATCCATAAAATCAACATAATTTCTTTTATTAAATCAAATTAACTCAAACCATGGGAATGGGATTAAGATTAGCAAACCTCTTTAACATTTCCTAAATTAAATCAAACTCAAAAGCGAGTGTCATTAAAGAACTTTTCATTTATTTTAAATAATATTATTTCATATGATCGTCCTTAGGAATTAATTGGAATGAATGAGATCATGTACTTATGTTCCTTTATTTCTTTCCAATCATATTAAATGTCTTGCCATATGTAATCATGCATTCATTCCTTTTAAAATTAACTAAATGAAATGGTTTCTTTTATGTCAAATTGCATGAGTTGATTTATATTAAAAATAGGTGTGGCTATTATTACTATTAAATCAAAAGTTATCTTTAAAAGCCCATAAATCAATTATAATAGATGGAATGATGTTAATTACAAGTATCTATAAGTTTGCATGTGTTGATAATATAAGATATGCAATATGAAGCTCTCTTTCCTTATCTTATATGGATTTGCATGGGATTTATAAATGTGTAGTTCATTTCAAAAGAACACAATATTTTTCTAAATCTACTCTATGCATCTCCATGCTAAGACTTAGGATAAATTTCATATCACATATGTAAATCATATAATCAAATAAAATATGACTTCTTGCATGACTTCTTATTCTTTTTCTTTTTTCACATGTATTTGAGAAAAGTGGTATATTAGTCACGGACACCCGGAAGGCGAGGTATTAAGTAGCCCTAAGTAGGTCTTGTACCTTACTGGTGTAGACAATGGCATGGCATGCTCACATAAAACTCTTATACATATATATGTATGATGTGACCAATGAATAAGAATCATAATTAAATAAATCAAATACGACTTTTTCATGGATTTTCCTATCAGTAGTTTTTATACATCTATATGTATCTAAAAAAGTGATATATTAATCGGACACCACAGCTGAGACTTTAAGTATCCCTAAGTAGGTCTTGTACCTTATGCCCCTGGTGCAAAATAATAATATACTCACTTACATGTGAATGTGTACTTAGCTAATGGATGACAAATCTCTCTTTTCTATTAAAAGACATGCATTCATAATTTAATCAATATGTAATTAAATTCCAAACACACTTTTTTGCATACATCATTTAAGTGCTTCATACATTGTATGTATAGGTAAGCTTAGGATTTAATCATATGCATGATATACATGATGGAGAGAAATGAATAAACATGTGTTATGCGATAGTAATTCATTCTAATTAATCTTAAGATTCCTTTCTTATTGAATAAGAACATTTAGAGTGAACCTAAACTTAGGATTGATTAAAACATATAATAAGCCATTCACTAAAGGAAATTTATTAATTAACTTGCTTTGGAAGTGACTTAAGGAAGAGATGAAAGAGAGATTCCCTCTTTCTTCTCTTTATAACACTTAGTTGTTAAGTGTAGACCATATGAAACAAAAGAAAACACTAAGTAAAATCTTCAAATCAATTAAATCACTTAAAGAGAAATCAACCCTTTATAAATTAAATCCCTCACACTTAGCAATTATAACTCTAAAACTAGTTAGGACATACCACGAAGCTTCAATTCACACACATTAGACTAAGTCACCATTTCTAGCTTTATATTAGGGCAATGTATGGTTTGATGTATGCTTATTTTTGTGATGTATTATTATAGATTGGATGTTAGGGTGTGCGTGCATAGTCGAATGTTAGGTGATATTAGCTTAATCATATTTTTACAGAGGGTTGTGCTTAAAGGTCTAAATAAAAAAATATAAATGCTTTTGCTATGTAAGTTGCTTAGCCCATAAGTGCAATCTAAGTTAGGAATTGGGCTTGGTTACCCATGTGTGTAGTCCAAATTATTCATATAATTGCTTAGGTTGTATGGTGTGTTTAACATTTGTTTTGTAGGTGTAGCTAGATTTCTTGTCCTTCTTTTAATATAATTTTGCATTAGAATTAGAATGAGTGTTATTGGGGAATAGGATGAGCATTGGTTATAAGACCAAATCTTATGTACCATGTGATGCCTTTAGCAAGTATATCCAAATCAAGCCAAAAGGAAGAAAGAAATGGAGCAAATCAAATGAAGAAATGGAGGATGAAGAAATGAAGAAGGAAGAATGAAGAATTAAGACCCCATAACATTCATCATCTATAATTGTAATTATTCTCTTGTAATTCATCTTTGTATAAGGGTAGAGATTGGCTACCCACATTTCTTTTCGGGTTGTATGCACAATATCCAACCGCATCGACCTTTTATTCTTTTGCGATAGCTTTATAAAAATATTTGATAATTTGTTTAGCGTGTGCATTAAAGAGTATGTCTTTTCATAGTTTATTTATGATTGGTGATTGTTGTATGGTTTGGATGTGATTAGGCTCTAAGATAAAATTAATTTATCTACCTAAACTAAAAAATAGATAACTAAACCTTTAAAATAACTCATAACATCATATAAAAGCCTAGGCATTAAATCAAGATAATAATATATTTAGCAACCTCTTAGATGGATGTTGTATGTTTAATATAATGCATAATCATCTTATTTCACTCTTGTTAGAGAGGGCTTCCATCTTTGCCGGATAGTAAGGGCTTAAACCTTGAGAGCCTATGAAAGAGGAACACCTCTTTCCCTTTTTATTTAACCCATAATCAACTTCTCATGCATTTAGGTATACAAAATCCCATAACACGTGTCAAAATAAAGAGTCCCAAATTAAATAAAATTTGTTAAAAATTTGCATTAGATTTAAATCATTATTCATACCCCTTGTGCTCTAGTCTCTTAAGGAGTGGGTTTAAAGACTTAGTTTCTTTTCTAAATAATAATAGCCTAGCCATCTTGTAAAAGCATATGACTTGCCTACATGGATTTAAAGCATAGGAGGAGTTAGCGCCACTCCAAGTGGTCTAGTAGTTGGGTGGTTTACTCTCTCTTGTGGAGGTAAACCATATACCCACATTCACCTTAGATTTAGGCTGTTCTTTGGTTCTAGCCAAAGCTCCCTAGATTTAGAATTTGAGATTTTGTTTTCCTTTGTGAGCTACAAGCATAAATCCTCACCTCTTAGCCAATTTCATAATCTTGTAATGTGGAATTAGAAGTCCTAGATTTCTAATAAAATTTCAGATCAAATAAATAAATCTCCTCAATTTTATATATTTAAAGCCCAACCATAGGATAGATTAGAGTGCTCACTAGGTTTCTAGTATCATGACCACTTTCACTCATCTCTTTGGTTTCGATAATAATGCTTCCCTTTTGACCCATCCCACTTGATCTTCTAAAACACAACCAATTTATTGATAGTCTTATCTTTAAATTCTTTGGAGACTACAATCACCTACTTTAATTGAGAGTATTATTAAGGGATTCACTTTTTTGTAAGATGTAATTAACTATGGGTGCTTGCCCCATAGGGAACTTTAGAACGTCAAAATAAATCCTATTTTATTCATCCATGTAAAGTAGGGAAAAAATCTACGGTATATTCAAAGATCCATCATGCCTTAGGAGTTCTTATTAGGTGATTAGGTCCATTGTAGGGTAGTGACTTCTATCTTTTGAGATAGTATACTATTTCTCAAAGTCAAATGAAACCAAAAATAAACACCATAATTTTTTTCGGCGACTCTATTGGAGATGGTATCTCTCTCCATCGTTAGTAGATAATTGTAGTCTCCAAGCATCGATAGTGGACTTGAATTTTGTGTGAGTCGAGACTATGTTTCCTTCCATTGGCACTTAGCTTATTTCATTCTTAAGCAAAGTTAGCCAACATCCTTTAGGTTTTAGGACCTCACCATGTAGGTCTTGAAACCCTATTAGCTCCCAATGGGTAAAAAACAAAATTTATCAATAAAAGGAGAGATAATAAAAATCTAGAACCTCCCTACCACTAGCTTAATGAGGCAAGGTTCATCATAAATTTAGGAAAACAAACTCTTTTACAAAATGACACTTTCCAAAAGCACTTTTTTTTGGAAATAGTCATCTCCATTCAACACACTCAAATTTGTTGAATAAAGATTTTGTTTTCAAATCATATTAAACTCCACTTAACATATTTCACATATGCTAGAGTGGAAATTTCTCTCTTTTCAAAATTAAGAATTCCAGACATGGCATCAAAACATATCATTGAAATCTATTTAACATACTTAAGATTTGTTAAATAAAATTCACCTTTATTTTGGAATCTTATTTGACATGCCACATTTGTCAAACACATTTGGTTCCCACTTAAACATTTCAAAGTTGTTAAGTGAGAATCTCATTTTCATATGCATTTGATTCCCACTTAACATGTCAAGGTTGTAAGTCATCTTATTTTCATGTCACATTGGATTCTTAACATATCGAGTTGTTAAGTGAGAATCTTACTTTCGTGTCATTTTTTTATTACACTTAATATATCAAAGTTGTTAAGTGAGAATATCACTTTCATATACATTTGATTCGCTTAACATATTAAAATTGTTAAGTGAGAATCTCATTTCCATGATACATTTGACTTTCACTTAACATATAAAACTTACCAAGTGAGAGACTCATTTTCATAAATCATATTTGATTTCACTTAACATATGAAATTTGTTAAGTAAGAATCTCATTTTCATGACATATTTGACTCCCACTTAACACACCAAATTTGTTAAGTGAGGGTCTCATTTTCATGTCACATTTGACTTCCACTTAACATACTAAATTTGTTAAGTGGGAGTCCATTTTCAAAACATATATCAATCACATTTGACTTTTGCTTAACATACCAAATTTGTTATGTGAGAGTCTCATTTTCAATACACATTTGATTCTTACTTAACATACCAAATTTGTTAAGTAAGAATCTCTTTTTTCACATCACACTTGGGCTTTTACTTAACATACCAAATTTGTTAAGTGAGAGTCCCATTTTCAAAGAAAAGTAAAACATAAATCACATCACATTTGGAATTTCACTTAACATATCAAATTTGTTAAGTGAGAGTCCCATTTTCAAAAGAAAAGAAAAACATATATCAATCACATTTGGCTTTCATTTAACATACCAAATTTGTTAAGTAAAAGTCCCATTTTCAAACATAAATCAAACACATGTGGCTTTACTTGACATATCAAATTTGTTAAGTAAGAAGCCCCATTTTAAATCAATATTTCACTTATCACAAACAAAAGGTATTTCAAAAAAAAAATTCCAAGCACAATCACAACCTCTTCTTAGAATACTCAAATTTGCTAAGTAGAGGTTCTTTCAAATCATCAATATTTTAAACAAGATACACAAAATACAAATATCTCCAAGAAAATCTCTTCTCAATTTTATGAACACCACCCAACCTAAATTGGTTGGGTATGGGTTCTAACATCAAATGCAAAGACTCTCCTTAATATCAAAATCTCTTAAATGAATTTCATACTTTGTTGAGTGTGGGTTCAAAATTCTAAATCTATAATACTCTCTTGGGATGAATATTAAAGTAGAAATCAATCAGTTACATTTCAACACATGCAAAAGCAGTCTGAAGGGTATAGTTAGTTTTTGCGATGCATGCATGGCTTCATAGAAGTTCATTTTACTTTCCCTTTGGGATTTGGCCTTGGATGGTCAATTTCCCAAGACTAACTCCACCCACCGGGTTTTCTTTGGTCTAGGGTTTGAGGGGCACGTGTTTTATGAAGGGGCACTCACTAATGTGATGAGGTGGTGGAAGAAACCATCATCTACTGATTCTACCCTCCATTGAAAAGGAATGCCATAGTGATTCACCTAGTTTTGTGATAGTTTATTTTACCCATCCATTGTCCTTACCATTTCTCTAGTGAGACTACCTCCTGGTTGATCACTTAGAAGGAAGACTATCTTAGCCTTTGATGTAGTCTCCTCCACTTTTGAGGTAGGTACTAGTTCTGCTCTGCCTTGTTCGCTCGTACTCAATGCCATAAAATTGAAAGATTAAGCGGAGAACATCAAAGCGACCAAAGAGCTTGGCGCATCCAATGTGGAGGAGGTTCTCCCACAGATGTCTCTCCACTTCAGTTACAAGTTCCACTACCTCTCAACCATGGACGAAGATTAAGGATTGCTTCGCTCCACCATACTATGAGGCAATAGCATAGAGCATGGGACTATCCAATGCCGGTTGGTAGAGCATATGAACACTCAAAGTTTGGTACCTTATTTGATTTGTGATCAAGTGTTAGGGGTCAGATTCATAGGAGAGCCATCTGGCTCAAGCATGTATTGAAAGATAGGAGAGTGAGGCAGGAGGTATGCTGTCGGTAGCCTCTCTCACGATCATCCGTCGGGGTTGATCATTCAAATAGGATTTTTGTTCGGTGCTACTACGTGAGATCATTAAGGGGACGGTGTTGCCTTCACACCTATCATCCACCATCACTGTATAGCTCACCACATCCCACTCTTGCCAAGATTTAGAAGCCCCATTTGGGAGAGACCTTCCCTCTGATCTATGGCTGGGATCCCACTCCCTCCATCCCACTGTTGAGGTGAGATGAGCTCCCACGCCAACCCTCTATCTTAGCTATGGTTCAACAAGAGTGGAAACCCTATGGTATTATAGTCACACCACCACCACTGAGCCGTGGCTGATAATTACAGGAAAAGGGGACAATTTTACAATTCCCATGGCGGTGGATCTCCGGGGACACCACTCCACCATGGCGGTCATGAGCATATCTCTTCCAATAGCATGACCCTCCCATCTAGCACTCCGTGGTGCAATGTTAAATGTATCTTGTCGGTGAGCATAGTCCCTCTAGCGGCATGTTTGTGTTGGCACAATTAGGCTTATGACATTTTAGCATAGTACTTTATCAAAATGAGGGAACTCTTAGGTAGTGATCGCACTTCGGAGAATGAGAGGGTAACCTTTGATCCCAATGAGGATGACCTTCTTGAGGATTAGGTCCACATGGTCGATTCTAAGAGCTCCCTCCATAGAGCATAGTCATGAAGGTATTGTAGTTGATGAAGACGATGTCATTCATTCAACCCAACACCTCTATTAAGCGAAGGATGATCAACGGATGGAGAAGAGGATGGAAGAAGCAGCCTCCATGCACTACAAAAATTAGACCTCAATCCCACGGCATATAACAATAGAGATAGATCATCTTGAGTCAGCATGTCATTAATCGCCCAATAGCACTTCTCCAATAGATTGGGGCGGTGGTAGCTTGCATAGGAAAGTAGTGGATAGCACCTCCATGCATGAGAAAGACATTAAATGGTGGTGGAACGAGGTGAAGGATGCATTGGCACAAGCAGAGGTGGCTTATCTTCCAAAGGGTAGAATACCCGGAGGAATTTGATGTTATCCAATACCCTAAGGGTTTTGTGTGCACTTCTTTCAAAATCTTTGATGGCGGTGGGAACCCTCGACACCCACACACTTTAGGTACTATTACAATGCTAGAGGTAGTGATGCACTTCTTTTAGATTATTCATTAGCGGTCTGGCGATGTTGCTTTTGATTGGTATCAGAATAGCCAGTTTGGTAAAGATATTTGTTGAGTTGGAGGATCACTTCATCAAGAGGTTTGTTGGAGCTCGGAAAGGGTTAATAGGTGACCTCATTGTGATCGAGCAAAATCTAAATGAGTCCTTTATTGATTACATTCGGTGGAGAAACAGTATGAAATCGAACCATAATTATCTAAACAACACGTCATTGAGATTATTTAAGAATATCCATGGCGATTTCTTTCATGCATAAGGGTTTAAAATCAAAACCTTTGAGATGCTAATCAACAAGGTGGATAGCCTATAAGAGGAAGCGGATAGTTTCCTTTCCATGATCAGTTGGCCAAGCTCAAACCTCAAAAGGCATTTGAGAAAAAGCCGAGGCGTCACATGATTGATAAAGGGGAACGACTAAGGTCGGTCGAGATAGGACTCAGAGTCTCTTCTACCACCTTCTTTATCGCCTCGGTCATCATACCCGGCCACCGGTATCCAGTGGCCTCCACCCACTCCTCGGTAGTATCCTCCATCATCATCGGGAGTATTCCCACCCACCCCTAAGTAGCTATCATTTACCTACTCTTATCGATAAATTAAATAAATCATATTCATTCAAGGGGGGTAGTTAGGAACATCTTTAAGAATCTTTTATAGAAACCGATTTCCAGTTACGAGCCTGGAGGTCGGAGGAAGTGGGTAAGAGTCACGATCCAAACTATTGCCCCTACCATCACATGCTTGGGACATGTCTTAGAAGATTGTTATACCTTTAAGGACTATCTTGAGTGTAGTTACAAGTCGTGCCATTGTTATCCCTAAAGAATACCTATTAGAACAACCCTCTAGTTTTGTTAGGGTAATCCTTGGGGATACACGATCTTCTTAAGATAGAGGAAGGTTGGGATATCTCCTATCCCAAACACTAAGAAAATCATTTCTAAGATCGAAAGTTACCCTTCTAGGTGCACAAGTAGCTCAAACCTCCAACTCTAAGGAAGGTTCACAAGTTGCTAAGGACAACTTGAAGGTAGAAGCCCGAGTAGCGGTGACCTCCACTTGCGGGATAGCATAGTAGCGCAACCGGTGAGTCCCAGCACTCCTTTCATGTTCTGACTATAATTTCTCCCAGTTCTTCTTAGCATTGTGTTGTATTAGTGGATGTGGGGTACCAAATCTCTCTCTCTACTTTACTTGATTTCTATTTTATACCTCCATCCAAATTTAAGAAATCAATGAAAAAAGCTGATTCCACTTACATCTATGTCACTTCGATGATCTTGTTGAGTTTATTCCTTTAGATAGATCTCCAAGTCTAATTAATAATAACTCTAGTTTCAAACATTCCTCTTTTGATTTAGAAATGTATTTTCCATTCGAATCATTTGGGTTCACCATTGAGATTGATTTGGAGTCATCCAACTCGATGATCCCTATGGGAGAAGCTATAGGTGAACGATGAGCAAGTAGAACTTTCCACTAAACCATCTCACAAGGTCACTAAAAGTCAACCTCTATAGTGGCAAAGTTCTACCTCCTGGGCGAACCTCGGGATAAGGGTAAATAAGTCATTAGTTATAGTGATCAAGAAGCCCCTCCACGGGATGCTCCACTTATAGATATGCTTATGGAGGACCGCCCAAAGTTGACTATAATATCCTCGCTCACTTAAGAAAGTTACTAAACTAAGCATATATGATGCTCTTATCTTATCCAAAGTGATGAGGGACTCATTGATCAAATCCTTCTTGATCCAATATGCTTAGCTTCAGTTGATTACTATTGGAGAGGAGGCATGTTATTCAAGAGAAGCCCGTGGAGTTACATTCACTAATGAGGACCTTCTTGTAGGGACAATAGAGCACAACATCCCCTACGTCACCTTGGACATGGGTGGATTTAGACTCTCTAGGGTGTCGGTTGATCCAGTGCATCAATGAATATTATGAGTCTAAAACCCTTGCCTACTTGAGGATTGACATCTGAACTCAGGAGATGGGATGATGTTGAGAGGATTCAATGAACAAGGCGAGAGGGCTTTAGGCTCTATAGTGTTGCCATTAAAGATAGATGACGGAAGATAAATGCCAAGGTCTACATAATTGATTTAGATACATCTTTCATTGCTTTTGCTTGGTAGGCCTTAGATACATGGAAATAATACGGTTCCATCCTCCTTATATCGCATCAAATTTCAAAGGAGGTGAAATGGAGTATTGTGTCAAAAGAGCCTTGAAGCCATTCTCGTTAGAGATGTTGAGATATATAAGGATGCGACCTACTATCTTCCTCTAAATCAAAAGTCTATTCTTGTGAACTTGGTGAAAGCTCAAAATAAAAGAAAAATAAATAAAGAAAAAAGAAGAAAAGAAAAGAGAAAGAAGGAAAGAAAATGAAAATGATAATGCAAGTGGCGAGAATCGCGAGGAAGAAGTAGAGCGAAGTTAGATTACACGGTTTGTTCCTCCATATGAACACATGGGTAGGATGACTTACCGTAGAGGAAGAGGTAGATCTAGAGACAATTCTAAAGGTGGAAGACCTCCTCCCTGGCCACCCAATAGGAGCTATGTTCCAACTCATATACCCGCTATCTACATAGACTTGAAATCCAGTTTAGAGGATGAGTCTAATGTGGTTAGCAGTCCAACCCCTCTTAGTAGTTCTCTTTGGAGGTGACATTCAAGCAGTGTGGCCAGCCTCCAAGCAAAGCATCAATGTATGAATCACTATTATGTTGAGCAGTTAGAAAGCGGTTGGAAACCTTAGCTCTAACCTCACTTTCTTCCCGAAAGTTGAAGGTTTAGTAGTTAAGGAGGCCCCAAGTCATCAACATATGTCAATCTAAAAATATTTTTGTTGAGCATCATCCTCAAGTCAAGAAGTCAATGTAAAACTTGAGGATGATTCATATAAAGATTTAATATAATTTCCTTTTGATTGGTATTCTCCTTATGTTCTTAACTTAGCAAAGAAGGGATTAATCCTACATACATGGTTTAAATATAGGTCAAATTACTTTGAAAGGTTATGGGATAACCAAGCGGATATTCTTAATCAAGGCTAGGATTGGATGGGTCAAGTCGATGATGATCCACCTAATCATCACCACTCATTTGGTGTCGATAGGTTCTTCTAATCATGCTAACTCTTATGAGAAGGCATGTTTAGAAAATTGATAACAAATGAGCTTAAAGTCAAAGAGGCAATAGTTGAAGAGATCGATTAACCATCGATGAACTTAAAGAGATCATCTTAGGCGAAGATAATCCATGTCAAACATACATTAGCTCCTTGTTGAATGAAGAAGAAACCAATGACTTAGTTAGGCCACTAGTTGAGTTTAAGGGCCTTCACATGGAGTTATGAAGAAATGCCTAGTTTATTTCTTGATGTAGTAGTCCACAAATTAGCTATAACTTGCTAACCTATCGCAAGCTCCTAGGCATGTGATTAGACATTGAGCAGGTCACTTATTAAGAAACTAATTGATGGCTTTAGCAAGGAAGAAAAATATCTACAGTTGCGTCATCCCAGTTAAGAAAAGAATGGATAAATTCTCATATGCATTAATTTTAGGGACTAAATAAGGCATGTCCTAAGGATGAATTTCCACTTAATATACCGAGCTAATGGTGGACATTGTGTCATCTCATGCGTATTCTCCTTTATGGATGGGTCATCAAAACCAAGATGGCCCCAGGAGGAAAGAAAACGACTTTTCAAACCCGATCAAAATCTATTGTTATAAGGTCATGCCTTTAAAAATGTCTTTACATGGGCCATGACTCAAATCTTCAATGAACTTATTCATCATCAAGTTGAATGCTATGTTGATGATCTAGTAGTCAAGCAAAGAAAAGGAAGACCATCTCTTGACTTGAGTAGTTTTCAAATGGTTAAGATAATTTAACCTCAAAATGAATCCCCAGTATGCATTTAGAGTAGTTTCAAAGAAATTTCTTGGGTTTGTTTTCGACACTAGGGAATAGAGATCAATCTAGAAGATCAAGGATATCTTAGAAATGGCACCTCCTAAAATCTAACTCAACTCAAATCATTACGTGGTAAAAATATTCTTGCCTTCATCCTTTTGAAGAGGATAAATGAAAATAGGAATATTTGCCTTTTGGTTAGGACACCACGTAGATCCATAGATGTTCTTATTAGGGTAATGGGTATGACATTGAGGAGAGGTGTACTATCTCAAGTCACCCTACAATGACACGAATAAGAAATCCCCAGGACTCTTTGTATGTACCGAGATTCTTCCACTACTTTTCATGAAAAGTTAGCGGGGTTTATTTAAAACTAGGTTCGTTAAGTACCCTGGAGGTAAGCCTCCATAGTTAATTACAGTGAGATCCCTTAGGAATACTTTTAAGGCAAATGAACATTGTCTTCAAAGATTTCAATAGGAAGGACTATCAATCGATTAGTTTATTTTTGGAATTAAGTGGGATCGATCAGAGGAGGGAGTTCTTATCAAGCCAAAGAAGACAAGTAAAGGATGCTTTAGATACTAGGATGCCTAGTAAGCACCACTATCCTATGGTTGGGCTTTATATTTTTTGGGGTTGAAGGGAATTAGTTATTTGAGTTGAATTTTTATTAGAAATTTAGGCTTATAATTCCATGATATAATGTCTTAAAGAATGCCTAAGAGGTGAGGATTTATTCTTTAGCCCACAAAGGAGAAGCAATCTGGATCCTAAATCTAGGGAGCTTGGAGGCTAAAGCATGACCTAAATCAAGGAGAAAAATGCATATTTGGTTCATCTCCATAAGAGAGGATAAACCACCCAACTATTGGACTTACAACGCACGGGGTGGCTAACCCCTCCTATGATTTTAAATACATGCAGGCAAGTCTTATGTTTAGCAACATAGCAAGGTTGTTATTTATTTAAAAGAGACTAAGTCCTTAAAGTCACTCTCTAAAAGACTAGATCATGTAAGAGCATGCTTGAGATGACCTAAATCTAATGCAAATCATATTACATGTTATTTCCATTTTTTTTGGACAATCATTTGACTCGGTATAGGATTTTTATGCCTAATGCATGAGAAAATAGATCATGGGCCAAAATCGACAAGATGAGAGGTGTGTTTCCATGGCCAAGGTCAAGCTAAGTTCTCTAGCATGATGGAAGCCCTCCAATTCAAGAATGAATCAATATCCTTTTTTTATGCATGATATTATAAAGAAAAGGCAACATTTCTAAAGGGTTGCTAATTCTTTTATCTTATTTTAGAGCCTAAGCTTTAGGTGATGTTATGAGTTGCTTATTTTTAATTTGAGTTAATTAATTTGGTAGAAGATTGATTTTTCCTAAGAACCTAATCATCATGCCATACATTAAAGGAAAAACTAGGAAAAGATGTCATTTCTAAAACCTAAACAAAGCATCAAACATTTTATAAAGCTAACACAAAGAATAAAAGGCCAAGTGACCACCACAAAAAATAAATTGGGTAGTCTATAGCCTTATAAAACTCGAATTACAAATAATTAAATTACAATTAAATAAGAAAATTCATGTTATGGGGTCTTCATTCTTCTTTTCTTCTTTATTATTTCTTCTTATTTTCTTCTTTCTTCTTTGGTTTCTTCTTTTAGATGGTTGGAAGGTGGTTACTCCAAAGGCTTCATATGGTACATAAGATGAGATCTTATGACCAATGTTCATCCTAATCCCCACAAAATCATTCTAAAATCCTAATTGCAAAATTACATGGAAAGGAAAAGTAAATCTAGCTAAGACCCAAAAATAGAGATTAGCAACAAACCACACATTCCTAAGCATGTATATAAACAAATTGGACTTAGCACCCTACACATGGGTAACCAAGTCCACCCGACCTATTTTGGATTATGCTTGGGGTATAAGCACAGCGATAAAAGCGGTTATATTTTTATTACAACGTCGCTTAAGCATAATCCTTTATAGAAGACAATGATTAGACTAAATTGTCCTACCATTCATTCTATGCATATACACCCCAACATCTAAAATATTATATCACAAAACAAAATAAATATCAAATCATGCCTAACATAGGACTAGAAGTGGTGACTTAGCCTAATGTGTGTGCCATGTAGAGTTTGTGTAGTATGCTTGTAGGCATTTAAGGTTTAGATTTTTCCAAGCATGAAAATGTTCAACTTAGAGGATGGTTTCAATTGAAGTTGTTTAGTTTATTTGCATTAATTTTATTTGATGATTTGATTTGGTTTAAACAAATCTACTTAATTACTAAGTGTTGTAAAGAGAGGAAAAGAGGAGAACTTCACTTTCATCCCTACCCTAAGTGATTTCTAAGGTAGATTCATTATTGAATTTTGTTTAGTGAATGTTTTATTATGTGTTTTAATTACTCTAATTTTAGATTTTCCTTAAATAAACCTATTCAAAAGAAAGGCATTTTAAGATTAAGTAAATTGAATTACTATCACAAAACACACCATTTTATTTCTTTCCACATGTGTATTATGCACATGAATGATTCTAAGCATACTTATAAATGCAATGCAAGTATTTAGCACACCTAAATGATGAATGCTAAGAGAGTTTGCTTAACTGAATTTGAAATGTTTCATGTATGCATGATATTGTTTAAGTAGAAAAAGTGATTCTTTTATCCATTTTCATATGCACATTTACAAGTATAAAAGACATAAGTGAGTACGCCATTATTAGTATTAGGTGTCGGTACAAGACCTACTTGACTATTTAAAGCCTCATAACCACGGGTTATCGGACTAATATATCACTTTTCTTAAATACATGTGCATGTACAAAAGAAATGCATGGAAATAGAATCATGCAAAAGTTTATGTTGGTTAGTTAAGTAGGAGAGAATGACACTTTTGTCCATCTTTCATATGTACATTTACAAGTATAAAAGATATAAGTGAGTACTGACACCATTGTTAGCACCGGGGGGTATATGTACATGCTTTTAAAGCCTGACCCGTGGATTTGCCGGACTAATATACCACTTTTCTTAAATACATGTGCATGTACAAAAGAAATATATGGAAATAGAATCATGCAAAAGTTTATACTTATGTTTGAACTTGGTTATGCAATTTATATGTGTAAGTGTAACGATCTTTCTTAAGTCATAATATGGAAGAGGATAAGAATGGATTTAAGCAAGTGTTATGTTCTTTTAAAATAACTATGGTTGCAAATCTTATTCAAATTCATATTAAGAGGAAAAGAAGGAAGCAAATATAACACATTTTATATTCACATGCAAGCTTATAAATAAGTAGCACACTTTTAGTTTTAGGTATTTGAATTATAGATTTTGAAAATAGTTTTGAATTTAATAGTGATAATAGCCACTCATATTTTACTTTAGCCAAAATATGCAATTTGGCATAAAGGAAACTTTTCATTTTAATTTTAATTTTAAAAGACATGAATGCATGCTTTTTTATATGGCATACACATTTAGCATGCTAGGAAAGAAATAAAAATGATGTAAGCATGTAACTTCACTCACCCTAATTAATTCTTAAAGACAATCTTATGAAATAAGATTATTTAAAGAGAATCAAAAGTTGTTTAAAGAGACTTTAGTTTTGCTTTGAGTTTGATTTAGTTTAGGAAAATGTGAGAAGGTTTACGTCCTTACCCATTCCCACATATGTGTATTATTTTAATTTAATTTTAGGTGATTAGATCAATTTTATGCTTTGGTTGGGTTAAGGTGTAGATTAAGTTCATTAATTACCCCATACCTATACCACTTTAACATATTTATTCAAATAATTATGAGCCAATGTATGACATGAAACCACAAGGATTTTAAATCGATGCATCCTAGGAAAGAAAGGTACCTTACAAGTTAATAACAATTAATTAAGCTAAAGGATTTAATTTAAGTACATTCATAACCTTTCCCACACATGTGGGTTAGGTATAATTTCCTTAAGCTACTTAGGTTATTGAACATCATCTACCTGAAGAAATAGATTAGGTTATTAAGTTTTGGAATATTTTGAAAATTTTATAAGTTAATTAAGTAAGTCATTAGTGGATTATCCCTTAATTAGATTTATATTAAGGAAGAAAAGGGGTTTAGTGAATAGCATAAGGAAAATATCCCAAAATCATTCCATAAACTTTCTAATCACAAAACTTAATTATCTTAATCAAGGATTAAACCACGTTCACATGCTTAATTAAGCTTAATTACATTAAAGAGTGATTAAGGGTTCATTAATTAATTTCTCGATTAACTCATTAATAAATTCCAAGAAAATTAGGGGTGATAGATGTCATCCCACTAAACATGCCCGAAGTTTGGAATTAATTAATGAAATCATTTAGAGTAATTAGGATTATTATGTTCTAAAATAAACCCTAATTAAGGAAACACAACTATTCAAATTCAACTAGAAATAATTTTATTAGATTTTCCTGAATTATCTTTAAAATGAGCCCTCATTCATATTTTTCTGATTTTTTATAGTTAGTTATGTATTTTTGAAGTTTCAATTGGTATAAGTGATTTTAAAATTCTGCTAATTTATTTTATTAAAGTAAATCATTTGACACTCAAAATTCAATATCTTTTAATCTAGAGATCATTTGGACTTGAAACTTTTATGGTGGGTATATTTTAACATTAGTTTTAATTACGAAATTTTCAACTTAATCGACCTATATTTACAGTTTAATTAAAGAAATTTAATTTTTACTAAAAGTGAAATTAAGCTACTTAGTGAAATTTGGAGATTTTGGGTTCATTGGATTCCTCTGAAAGATGAATCCAAACCCTTGTTAATTTTAGTTAAGTATTTTATTTTCTATGAATTTTTGAAGTTTAGTGGATTTAAAATCAATTTTTTAAATCAAAAATTACCGGCGCTAATGTGGCAATGTGGTGCCACATGGTACCGCCTGATGGGCCATGGTGCCACACACACATGCCACGTGGTTTATACGAATCATGCGGTCGCATCGGTATCTGGGTGAGACCGGTCAAAAAGTGACACTAGGTAAATCTAACCATTTGATTGCGTGAACCGTGTGATCGGAAGGTCCAGATAGAATCACATGATTTGGAGGCGGATCACATGATCCATGAGCAATTTGGATCCACGAACCATGGGATGGGACTACATCACCGTCAATGGTGAATAGTAAAAATAGCTTTTTTTAATAAAAATGGTTTTAAGTGAAAACTTGTCCAAAGCGGACACATTTTCATGTCGTTTCACTCAAAAATAAATTCTATTTTCTAATTGGGATGATTTAAAGTAAAATGCGAGATTATCTAGGTAGATTCTAAAATGCGTGAAAATCTATCACAAAATAAAGATCCTAAGGTCATTCATTTTGAAGCTTACCCCACCGAGGATGATTTTCGGTGGTGGTGGTGACTCAGCGTGTTGTCAGTGAGGGAAGAAACCTTGGTGAGCTTAGATCCTGCCTTCATGTCGAATGAAGCTTCCTCGTGATTGTCATTTTTTTTGAAATCCCTTTATTTTGGAGTATTTCTCTCCAAAATGAAGTGGATGATTGCTGAGGCTTTTGGGAGCTCTAAGAGGAGGATAATGAGAGGAATAAGGATTTCCTTGACCTTAGAATGAAAAGTTTTTTGTTAAAAGAACCTTTTTCCCACCTTTTGTTTAAAATTTTGGCTCCAAACCCATGTCATTTGGCTTGGGGTGGTTGGGGATGGAAGAGAATCATCCTAGGTGGCTTCCTATGGTCTAAGGCATGAAAAGTGGCTGCCAAGAAGGACAAGTGAGTGTCCAGAGGAGGTGAGTGTCCTTCATTCTAAGTGTTCCAATGGGAGAGGTGAAGTGATTTCACCTCCCAAGGGTCATGGCTGCACAACCACTCCTTGGGTCAGAAAATCAATGTTATTGGTGCCTATGTGGACCAATGGATGAGTGCCAAGTGGCAAGGAAGAGAAATGACCACCTAGGAAAGTGTCTTTTCTCATGGGATGCCCTTGACCCAAGGGCAAAGTGGTCATTTGACATTGAATTTGATTTGGGCAGATTTGAAATGAGTCAAAAGTTAGTTGGACCAAATTTTATGTCATTTGAAGTTCATTTAGTTGAATTTGGGTTAATTTGACCCATTTAGGTCAAATCGGGTCAAAATGGGTTAAGTTGACCAATTGGTCAAATTGGGTCAAACCAAGAGTTGGGTCAAGTTCAAATGACTATTTGATGTATATTGGTTCAATTGGTTTCAATTAATTTGGTTTAATTTGGATTTAATTTAGATTTTGGCCAATTTGATCTTTTAGGTCAATTTGGGCTAAGTTGACTGACCTAATTGCCCAAATTGGCTTGAATCATGGCTTAGTTTTCCTTTGGTTGATCATTTGAAATGGATTGGTATCTTTGTTTCCAATCAGTTTGGTTTATATTTGATTTGTGCTTGATTTCACTTTTTTTTAGGGGTTGGGTTCATGGTTATTTGGACTAAGTTGGGTTTAGTTGGCTAATTAGTCAAGTTGAGTTTATTTAAGTCTTTGGTCAAGTTCAATAATCAATTTGAGTGAACTTGAGCCATTGGTTGCAATCAATTTGGTTTAGGTTGCAATTTGGCTAGTTTGGGTTCATATGGGTTAAACGCGGTTGACTTGGTCAATGGGCTAGGTTGACTTGGTTTGACCCAATTCATGACAATTGATTAACCTATGATGATCAACAAACATGACATGAAATTTGGATTGGCTAATTTATTTTGATTTGGATTGAATTGAATTTTTGTTCATGTAAGTCAATTTGGCCACTTTGGGCAATTGGGTTTAGTTGGCTTGATCAAGGCTTGATTGAGTTTGGTTGAACTCACATATGGATTTATGATTGAAATATAAATCCATTTACAAGAGATTTGAAATCAAATGGATTTTGATTCATTTGACAATTTCAAGTCGAGAGGGTAAATATGGGTTTGACTTGGGTTTGATTTTGAATTTAGTTTTGGATTGAGGATTGAAGTTTGTGTTTATATTTGGATTCATGATTGAAGAATTGATCAAACCATGAAGAAAAATCAAGAATTTGACTTGATTTGAGTTTGATTTTGCTAAGTTCAAGAATTTGACTTGAAAGGCATAGGTTGAGTTTTGGTTGAATTTTAGTTTGATTTTAAATTGTTTGAATTTATATTTTATTTATATTTGTGAATAGAAATGAGAATATAAATGGGTTATGAAAATTTCTTGAATTTGAATTGATATGGATTTGATTTGAGCTAAGTCCAAAAGATAGAATCAAAGGGCTTAAGAAAGATTTTTGGAATTTGAATTTGGATTTCAATCATGGGTTTTGATTATTTATAATTGATTCATGATTTGAGAAAATCTATTGAAATTGATTCAAGGTTTGATTTGGAGTTGAAGTTTATATGAGTTGAGTTTATTTGAATTTGACTTGAAGGAAGGAAGTGATGAGTTTGTTCAAGCTATAGGTAGCAAATTTTTCCTAACACCTCTAAGGCATGGCCTATTCCTGGCTAAACCTTCTAACTTTCTATGGTTAAGATAAGTGTTCACCTAATCATTAGAAGTGTCTTAATACTAAGGAACCTTAATATCTAAGAGGTGTCCTATGTTTAAGATGGAGGAGTTGGGAGCTCATTCTAAAAAATGAGGTCAACACATTCCAAGGATTAGCATCTAAGATGCTTCATGTCCCTATCGAAGATGCCATTCTCGCACTTGTCAAAATAATGCCAAGTTCAAGTGGGATGATAAGTGATAGTATACTTTTGATGACATGAAGCACTACCGATGTGCCAATTCTAGCGACCCGATCTGCAAGCTATTGATCCTACACCGCTACATTAGATGACTCCCGGTGCTTTGTTGGCTCAAGCCAATGACAAAGGGAAAGAAAATGCTCTCTTACCTCAATCGTTGTCAAATTCTTCGAGGCAAACTACACCTATTGAAAAGCACTACCTAGCTTTAATCTTTGCATCCCAAAAGCTACTGACTACATGCTTTCTCATAAGGTAATCGATCTCCGGATCAATCCACGCAATATCTCATGACACGGCCGATGCTATCTAGGCGATTGGCATTGGTCCATGATTTTATCATAGTTTGACATCACATTCATACCCCTCCATGTGGTGAAAGGATAGGCACTAGTGGATTTTTTAGTAGCACACCCACTTCCTGGCGATTCCCGCAGTGATGATCTCCGATGAACAAATCATGAACTTAGGGGACACTAGTATTTTCCATTGGGAGATGTATTTTGATGGTGTAACTTCCTTTCAAAAGAAGAAGAACCATGATCTACTCTTCCGTAAAATGGGGGTAGGAATAGTTCTCTAACTCTGGTATGATGAGATTCTCATTTCACCTATCCAACCCATGTACCAATAATAAAGCTAAACATGAGGCTCGATTGGGTCTAGAATTAGTCATTACACTATGTGTCTAGAGTATCAACATCTTCGTGATTCTCGACTTGTCATCATCCAAATTGTTGGGTCCTACAAAGTTTTAAAACTAAGCTCCATCATTACTACAAGTACACTATGGAGTTGTTGGCCCAAATCGAGGTTACCACACATCTTCGTGATTCTTAGCTCATCATCAAGCCTTAGGATTTCTTGCTTTTGTGACAATTTTCTTGCGATTTTAGGAAATTCCTTTAGATAAACCTTGCATTTTTTACAAAATAGATATTTTTCAATGAAGATCGACGAAAATGAGTCCAATCGGACCTCATTTCGCATTTTTATGCATTTTCCCATCGTTCGCTTGTCGGAGTAGCGGTTATCGATCCCGTTCAACGGATCGAATAGCTCGGATCTTATCACCTCATCTTTTGACCCCATCATACGATCCACCATTGGATCCTACGGATCAGTCACGGACCTTCGATGATCGGATGGTCGATTTGACCGCGTGTCTAAACCACTATTCTTAGCATTTCCCACTTATTGCGTGGCACGCCAACCAATCCTATGGCGCACGCATGTCGCCGTGTGTCACGTAAAATTGTGTTGTCCAATTGTGCGATTGCCACATTGCCATATACTACAGATCTTGGAGAAAGTGGGAAAATCCAAATTTTTTTATTTTAAAATTATTTAAATCACATAAAACTTTAAAATTAATAAAAAATAAGACACTTAACTAAAATTGCAAATAAGGGCTCGTTGGATTTATCTTTTCAAGAAGAATTCAATAAATGCAAAATTCCCAAATTTTGATGGATAGTTTGAGCTTAATTTATGTTTTGAAAAAAAATTAAATTTCATTAATTAAACTAAAAATACACTTTATAATAAGTTGAAATTTTTTAGAGATTGAAATTGAAGTTGAAGTCTACTTATCATAAAAATTTCAAATCAAAATCACTTCTAGATTGAAAGATATTTAATTTTGAAATTCAAATGATTTATTTTAATAAAATAAATTAACAAACTCCATGAAAATTATCTTAATCAACTGAAACTTTGAAATCATAACTAATCAGAAACTACAAAAAATATAAATAAATACTCATGTTAAATATATTTTAGAGGATATTTATTTAAAATTAAATTTAATTAATTTTAATAGTAATTAAGGCTTAATTTGGGTTTCATTAAAAATTTAATTAGCTTAGTTACTCCTTAATTACCCAAGTAATTAATCACAAACTTTTGAGTTTGATTAATGGGATGTCCTTTGTCTCTCATAATTTTTTTGAGATTTATTACTTGGTTAATTATAGAAATTGCTTATCTTAGTCTTAATTACTCTCTTAATTAATTAGATGATTAATGGGATTAATTAATGGTCTAATTCATTAATTAAATCACATAATTAATTGAATTGAAATCATAATAATTCTAGAACTTGTCTAATTAACTCTTGGGTAGCTCTTTGGGTGTTCAATAACCTAAAGAGAGAAAATGAAATTATGATTAGCTCATATGTGTGAGAAAATCATAAGAGTAATTACGTGAGCTCCTTAAGCTTAATTAATTAATAATTATGAGCTAATTGCATTAGGTCCCTTTCATTTCATAGGAGCATTGCTACTTAATTTTCTATATGGTTGCATATCATATCAGCTCATAATTGTTTAATTAATTACCTTAAATTGACATAGGCAGAGTTAATTAATTGGTTTAATCCATGCTTAACTTAATCAATTCATTAAATCAACCTAATTGCTTTTTTTATTAAATCAAATTAACTCACACACATGGGAATGCAATTAAGAACAGCAAACCCCTCTCACATCTCTTAAATCAAATCAAACTCAAAGCGAAAGTGTCATTAAAGAACTTTGGTTCATTTTAAATAACCTTATTTAGTATGATTGTCCTTAGAAATTAATTGGAATGAATGAGATCATGTACTTATGTTCCTTTATTTCCATTCAAACATGTTAAATGTCACTTGCCATATGTAATCATGCATTCATTCCTTTTAAAATTAATAAAATGAAATGGTTTCTTTTATGTCAAATTGCATGTATCTATAAGTTTGCATGTGTTGATAATATAAGATATGCAATATGAAACTCTCTTTCCTTATCTTATATGGATTTGCATGGGATTTATAAATGCACTTCATTTAAAAGAACACAACATTTGTCTAAATCTACTCCTATCCATCTCCAGGCTAAAACTTAGGAGGAATTTCATATCACATATGTAAATCATAAAATTAAATCAAATATGACTTCTTGCATGACTTCTCATTCTTTTACTTCTTTTTTTTGTTCACATGTATGAAAAGTCGTGAGGCTTTAAGTAGCCCTAACTAGGTCTTGTACCTTATGCCACTAGTGTAGAATAATGGCATCGTACTCACTTAAAAAATGCTTATACATATCGTGTAAGATGTGACCAATGAATAAGAATCACAATCAAATAAATCAAATATGACTTTTGCATGGGTTCCTATCCTTGTAGTTGTTTATATATCTATATGTATCTAAGAAAAGTGGTATATTAGTTTGGACAACCATTTTGGTAAGTAGTAGCCTAAGTAAGTGTTGTTCCCTTATAGTGCGAACAATGATGTCGTACTCACTTAAAAAATTTTATACATGTGAATGTGTACTTAGCTAATGGATAAAAAATCCCCTTTCTATTAAAAGATATGTATTCATAATTTAATTAAATTAAGTATTTAAATTCCAAAGACACTTCTTTGCATTCATCATTTAAGTGTGCTACGATATGCACTATATGTATAGGTATGCTTAGGATTTAATCATATGCATGATATACATGATGGAGAGAAATTAATAAGAATGTGTTATGTGATGGTAATTCATTTTAATTAATCTTAAGATGCCTTTCTTATTGAATAAGGTCATTTAGAGTGAACCTAAACTTAGGATTGATTAAAACATATAATAAGCCATTCACTAAGGAAATTGATTAATCAACTTCCTTTAGAAGTCACTTAAGGTAGGGATGAAAGAAAGATTCCCTCTCTTTCTTCTCTTTATAACACTTAGTTGTTAAGTGTAGACCATATGAAATAAAAGAAAACACTAAGTAAAATCTTCAAATCAATTAAATCACATAATGATAAATCAACCCTTTATAAATTAAATCCCTCACACTTAGCGAATTACAACTCTAAAGACTAGTTAGGACATACCACACAAGCTTTAATTCACATACATTAGACTAAGTCACCATTTCTAGATTTATGTTGGGGTAGTGTATGATTTGATGTATGCTTGTTTTATGATGTATTATGTAGGCGATGTTAGGTTGTATGTGTGTAGTCCGGATGTTAGGCATGGCTAATTATATTTTTTTTTTGGGGGTTGTGCTTAAGACTAAATAAAAAATATAAGAGCTTTTTCATGCAGTTGCTTTGCCCCAAGCATTATCCAAGTTAGGACGGTGGGCTTGGTTACCCATGTGTGGTGGTTATGTCCAAATTATTTATATAACTACTTAGGTTGTATGGTGTGTTTAGCTAACATTTGTTTTGCAAGTGTAGTGTAGATTTACTTTCCTTCTTTTAATGTAATTTTACATTAATATTAGGATGAGTGTTATAGGGTATTAGGATGAGCATTGGTTATAAGACTAAGTCTTATATACCATGTGATTCCTTTGCGATTATATCCAAATCAAGCTAAAAGGAAGAAAGAAATAGAGCAAATCAAATGAAGAAATGGTGGATGAAGAAATGAAGAAGGAAGAAAGAAGAATGAAGACCCCATAACATTCATCATATTTGCAATTGTAATTATTCTCTTATAATCCAAGTTATATAGGTGTAGGTCGATTACCCACATTTCTTTATGGGTTGTATGCGATGGTACCCAACCAATCAACCTTTTATTCTTTTGTGATAGCTTTATAAACTTATTTGATGGTTTATTTAGCTTATGCATTAAAAAATTATGCCTTTTCATAGTTTATTTATGATTGGTGATTGTTGCATGGCTTGGATTGATTAGGCTCTAGGATAAAATTAATTAATTTCTTTCCAAACTAAAAATCTCATAACTAAACCTCTAAAATAACTCATAACATCATATAAAAGCCTAGGCATTGAATCAAGATAATAAAATATTTAACAATCCTTAACTTGGATATTTTATGTTCAATATCATGCATAATTATCTTATTTCACTATTGTTAAGAGAGGGCTTCCATCTTTTCCGGATAGTAAGGGCTTAACCTTTGAGAGCCTATGATGGAAGAACACCTCTTTCCTTTTAATTTGTCCCATAATCAACTTCTCATTCATTTAGGATTATAATATCCCATAGCACGTGTTAAAATAAAGAGTCCCAAATTAAATGAAATATGATACAATTTGCATTAGATTTAAGTCGTTATTCATACCCCTTATGCTCTAGTCTCCTAAGGAGTGGGTTTAAGGACTTAATTTCTTTTCTAAATAATAATATCATAGCCATCTTGCAAAAGCATATGACTTGCCAACATGGATTTAAAGCGTAGGGAGTTAGCCAACTCCTAGCAGATAATAAGTCCAGTGGTTGGGTGGTTTACTCTCTCTTGTGGAGGTAAACTATATACCCACTTTTAGATTTGATCATGCTTTGGCCCTTGCCAAAGCTTCCTATTTAGGATCCGAGATTTTGTTTCCATGTGGGCTGAGAATAAATTCTCACCTCTTAGGCATTTCCATAATCTTGTATTATGGAATTATAGTCCTAGATTTCTAATAAAATTTTAAATCAAATTAATAAATCTCCTCAATTTCAAATATATAAAGCCCAATCATAGGATAGATTGGAGTGATAACTAGGTTTCCTAGTATCATGAGCACTCCCTACTCATCTCCTTTGGTTTTGATAATAACTCTTCCTTTTGATCCATCCCACTTGATCTTCTAAAACACAACCAATTTATCGATAGTCCTATCTTTGAATTCTTTGGAGACAATAATACTTTAATCGAGAGTATTCTTAAGGGATTCACTTTCCTTAAGATGTAATTAACAATGGGGCTTGCCCTTAGGGAACTTTAGAACTTGATCTAAATAAACTCTACTTTATTCATCCATTTGAAGTAGGGTAAAATCTGGTATATTCAAGACCCATCATGACTTAGAGTCCTTATTATGTGATTAGGTCCATTATAGTGTAGTGACTTCTATCTTTTGAGATAGTACATTATTCCTTAATATATGTCGATCATATTATTAAGTACATCCTCGATCATGTGGTGTCCCGCCATATATACAAATGAAACCCAAAATAAACACCACATCCTTTTAATTATTAATTTAATCATCTTGAATTGATGATCGATTGAGTTTTGGTTTGATTAATTTATTTAATTTTGATTAATTATGAATTTAATTTCATTTTAACCCATTTAATCTAAATGGGTTGAGTTTGGTTCCAATTGAGTTCAAATGACCAATTTGACTCAATTTGGAGCTCTTCATGCTTGATCAGATGTTTGAGATGGTTTGGAGTAATTGATTTCATTTAATTTCAATTTGAATAAATTTAATTTGACTTGAGGTAATCCAAATTAGAAGTTTGGGTTGATTCCACCTAAGTTAATTAGGTTAAATCAAACTTAAGGAAAATTCCCAGGTCACTAAACATAGTGTCCCAAGCATTGAATTAGAGATTTCTATTTTAGATTAGGACATCCTAATTACTGATTTCATAGTGTTATTAACCTCATCCAAACCGAGATCAACAAATGGACCCCAATATGTGTAGTGGATCAAGAGGTACCTTTGCATTGATGAACGAATAGATCATCATTATAAGGATAAGCTTGGGGTTCAATTTTAGAATTTTGATTTTTGATTTTTATTTTGATTTCAATTTATGTTTTGATTGGATTTGATTGTGAAAGATAGGCATATGTATGTCTATGCTTGTTTCAATTTTATCACTATTAGAAACTTAAATTCATTAAGTTCTAAGAGGAATAAGAATGTCATTAGAGTGGACCCAAAGGATGGTCTAATCCTAATGCAATCACTATGCTCAAAGAAGATGCCTTCAAGGGACTTACTCTTATCCGAAAAAGTAGTTGGAAAGGATGCCAATGTGGAAACTTACTCTTATTCCATACTACTTGATGTTTTAACTAGGGAAAGATACCACAAGGATTTACTCTCTTATCTGGTTAGCTAGGAAGGGTTCTTTGGAGACTTGATTCCAACCCAAATAGCCAGGATAAGGGGATTGAATAGCATAATCCTAATCCTTAATATTTTGAGTAGTAGCGGTCGCATGGACTTAATTCCTATTTGAGTATTTCAAAGAAATAGGGCCTTTAATGGCTTAATTCCATTTCTTAGTTTCTTTTATTATTTTTATTAGAAAAGAATCACAAGTATTTGGATCCTATTCTAATGAAGTAAGCTAATAGGAAGGGGTCTTTTAATGGCTTAATTCCAACATTGGTTATAAAGGAAAGGGGTCATAATGACTTTATCTTATCCTTAGAAAATGCCTACTAAAGGACTTACTCCTTTATGATTGATTAATAAGAAGGGGTCTTCATGACTTTATTCCTTCTTGAGTAACCAAAATGAGGAAGAGGGGTCTTAATGGCTTATTCCTAGACCTCAAATTTTGCTAATAGGAAAGGGGTCTTCATGACTTTATCCTAACTTTAGTCATTTTAATAGGATGCCTACATGGGGCTTACACCTATGTTATTAGATATTAAGATGGGGCCTTCAATGGCTTAATCTATCCTAAATAGCTAAGAAGAGGAAAGGGGTCTTCTTGACTTTATCCAATCCTCAAAATTTTGGATAATAGGAAAGGGATTTTCATGACTTATTCCTATCCTAAATAGTCTAGGCAGGTAAGAAAGGGGTCTTTGATGACTTTATCCTTATCTTTCTATATGAAAGAATGCCTTCTATGGGACTTACACCTATCTTAATGAAAGAAAGAGTTATGCCATAAAAGGCCTATTCTGAATTTATGAGAATGCTGCATAAAAGCTTACTCCAAACTCATAAAAAAACATGAGAAGGGTGCCACAAAGGGCTTGCTCCCAACTCAGATATATATAGGAAAGGTGCCACACATGGGGCTTACTCCTAATGAAAAAAAGAGTCATAAAATGTGTACTCTAAGTTTATGAGAATGGTGCACAAAAGCTTACTCAAAACTCATAAAGAAAGACATGAGAAAGGTACCACAAAGGCGTGCTCCCATCTCAAGGTAATAGAGGAAAGGTGCCACAAAGAGCTTTCTCCTTTCTTATGGATGATATGTGTAATGTCATAAAAGGCTTACTCTAAGTTTATGAGAATGGTGCACAAAGGCTTACTCCAAACTCATAAATAAAGACATGAGAAAGGTGCCACTAAGGGCTTGTTCCCAACTCAAGGTATGTATAGAAAGGTACCACAAGGGCTTACTCTAACCTATAAATGATATAGGTGAGGAAAGGGGTCAAAGTGACTTAATTTCTAATCCTCAAATCTTCCGACTAATAAGCAAAAGTCAAATGAACTTGATCTTTACTTGATTAGTCTATCTTGAGGAAAGGCAATGGATGGTTTGCTTCCATTTCTTGATTTCACTAATGCTTTTTTACACATGAAAAAGTTTAGTGAAGATTATTTCAAAGATTTGAAGTATGTTTTTTGTAGGAGTATTTGGATATATTTTGGACCTAATGCTTTACTATGCCATAAACATAGAAATCCATCAATTTTCTTTCTTTTCTTTATTTATATCAAAGTTAAATATAGTCATTCTAGATGTCTAATTCACTCTTGGCAAGACATCATATGGTACTAACCGAGAATTCTACCTTTTGAGCTTGCAATGTGACTATGTAGTTCTTTAGGCGAAGAACCAAAGTCAACCAAGCTTCTCAAATGAAATTTCTTTTCTTTTTTTTTGGAAATGTATTTAATTTTTTTTTGTTGATATGTCTCAACAACTTATATAGAACCTTCTCTTGGATTCAATAAAGATCAAGAGATTTCTTTGAAGCTTTCTAAAGTGAATGAGAATCAAGAGAAACAAACTCTTAGATTCTCATGGATACATTTTTGTCCCTAATCAATAAGGGAATTAAAAGGATTAACTTATTAAAGAATTAAGATTCTCTCGATAAGTTTCAAATTGAATTTTTTTAAAGTTGATTTATTGTTCTTTAAAGGTTTTATGAAATGATATTTCATAAATGACTTTGATAATTTTTTTTTTAATTTTTTTTATTCTTCTAAATTTTACTACAAGGTCTTTGAAGTTACTTCAAAAGTAAATTTAAAGACTATATATGTAGTACTATGGTTGTTTTCAAATCATATAGAAGTTTCTTTTATTTTTTTTTCTTCTTTTCATTTATTCTTTTTTTTTTTTGCAAGATTTTCAATATAACTCTTCACTTAATTGAAAGTGAGGTTATAAGAAATATTGACCATGACCTTTTGACAAATTGTCCCAATATGTTGAGACTAAATGATGTGACTATGTAACATAACATTTTGTAAAGATTTTGAATGTCATATCATATACTTTCAATTTTATTTTCTAGAATTATTTTGATTTGATAATTAAATTTTAGATAAGTTATCCTTAAAGAGGATAATCTTATGCATGAAAGCTTTTTTGAATTTGAAATGAAGTATGGGTAATATGAACCCATTTTCAAGGTAAAGAATTTATCCCGGTGTAAAGATGTGGGTCGATTTATTTTATCTTTCTTTTCTTTTTATCATTCATTTTCCATTTTTTAATGATGTTAACTAACAAAGAAGAATGTTTTCTTCTCATGTAAAGCCATCAATTTCTAGTTTTTAATTTAGCAAAATTTTGCTTTTCTTTTATAGTTTGACCAGCTTGTTAAGGGACCTAGTTTTTTTGAAATGGCATTAAGCTTAAGTTTATAGGCTACATCTAGAGATCATTTCAATTTACTTTCAGATAAAGTAGTCTTTAAACTCAAAGATAGCTTGATCAAGTTATCAATAGACTCATTAAAGAGTTAGATCATTGATATCGCTTGTAGATCAATTCTTCTTTTTTTTATTTAAAATTTTTAACTTGTCAATTATGGAATTAGATTTCTCTTCAAATTATAGGGGTGCATCCCAAACTTGAAGATTATATAGATCCTTAAACACATCTAAACAACATTCATTCAATATGTTAGAGTGCCTTTGAAGAGAAAGTCGGGACCCGACTACTTAACAATTTTCAACTTGCAATGGTTCAATGGTTCCATAACTTTTTTTTATTTATGGATATAGGCCACTTGCAATGGAATCAGTATACTCAATTGAATCATTGGCATACAAAGGATATGGACCCATGGAAAAAGAGATCCATTATCTCTTTTAACCGCCAAGGGAGCATACCCAATCATGGCAAAGGCTATGATGACAAAGTATGATATATTTGATTATTTTTATTTAGCTAGGGATAATTTTGACTTCTAACCTTACCACTTAATTTTGATGTGGAAGAGTTTAAAGTGAAAAATGTCCACATGTTTAAAATTTCAGACTTCATCCTTTTCTCTTCGATATAGTCCTTCCATCCCTTTCACATTTCTTTCTTTCTTTCTTTTTTGTCAACATTTCTATAACATTTCATTTTTTTGTGAGCTACATTAGACATTTTTCCTAGTTACAAATCTTACTAAGAGATTGGATGTATTTGACCTATTTCCATCACATTTCATTCTTTATAAAATGACTCCACTAAAGGATTTACTAGGAAATTAAATGTATTTGACTTTTGTCCAAATACAACATTTTATTGATTGACTTTTGATATTATTCAACTCTTTGTTTTGATTGGTTGATCATATAGCATGATCCAACACTTTAGTTTTTTTCATTTCATGGAAAACAAATCTAGTAAATCCATTTAATATTGGTAAAATGACTTTCTTAAGATGTTACACTTCTAAATTCAAAATTATTTAGTGGAGTCATAATGACTTTCTTGAAAACTTTACACTTCTAAAATCAAAATTTTCTACTAGAATCAAAAAATTTAGTGAGGTCATTTAAGAATGGTGAATAATATTCCTAAAGACTCAACACCTCCAATTTAGGATGAATATGAACAACCTTCCATAATCAATAATTTTCTTCTTTTTCTTTCATTTGATTTTTTTCAATTTTTTTTTGTATTTGGGCTAGATGTCCAAGAGCATTTAAAGACGTCTTTGCATTTCTAAGATTCTTTTTTATATGTTTTAATTTTTATCTTCAATCAACTATGTGAGATTAAGGTTTTCTTTGAAGTTGAATTTTCAAGGTTAACTTTTCATTGAATTGAAAATTCATTTCATTATTTGATTGAATTTACATGGCACCGCCTTATCAAAGCTTGATTAGAATTGGGCCTATATAAATTCACTTTCATGTTTATAATTGATGTTGTCCAGATGCACTCAATCAACATATATTTTGGAGATTTTTTCCTTTAGATTTTCCACATCGACCAATATATTGATAAGTTCTTAGTAGTCTATCTTCATTGTAGAAGATAACCCTATAACCGTTTTATAGTGGAATGCCACATCGAAGTTGCTTATAGTTAAGTAAAGCAAATTACATGATTATGCAATGCCATGCTTTACTTTCTTTTCTTTTTTATTCCTTTTCTTTTATTATTTCATTTAAATTTCTTTGTTCTTTTTTTTTAAATAGAGAATTACGATGCTTGATTTTACAAACAACTTCTAAGATGGGCAAGATATCATATTTCTTTCTTGCCATTTGAGGTGGTATGACTCAACCATTTTGAATTTGGTTTTAAGAATTTCTCTTTTGATATGGAGGGAAGGTATGCCTAACTCTATCCTCAATAAATCAATAGACCTCATGATCTATTCATTTGGAGGATCATCATTTAAAAGAGGATCCTTTAGGGTAGATGATGTGCTATTATAAAGTCAAGTTTGACTTGTATTTTTTATAGCACATTAAAGGTAATCTCAACTTGATAAAATCTTTGACCAATAATGTCAAATAGGTCATAAGATATTGTAAGGGATTCACCTTAGATTCACTTTATATTGAAAGCATATAATGCCTTAGTCTTTAAATGAAGAAAACTAAGGCTTTCTTCATTAATTTGAACTAACAAAATCCTAAGTGATTTATCTATCAACTTACCGTAGATAGAATTTCATATTTCTCAGAAGACATAGAAATATCACCCTTAGACCCAATCCTATGGTCATGATTTCTTTAGAAGGGTTAGACTCTTCATTTATTTTCTTTTTCAGGATTTGTCTTTAAAATTAATTAAGGCCATTTATGAAAAAGCATTTCATTCAATGAGAGAAAATCCCATTAAGAAAATTGATTTAAATTTATTAGGTTTAACTTTAATTCATTTCAACTTTATCGAGTCTTTTGCTACCTCTCTTTTCTTTATTGATTAGGATCAAAAGTGAATCCTATCATTTTTTTTGTTTTATGTCATGTTATCTTCCTCTTTTGACTCTCTTAAACTCTTAAGATTTTAAGTTTTAGAACGGTCTAAGAGGGTTATCTCCAAGTCACTCCTTAGATTTCCCAATCGCTTGAACCGATTTTCCAATATTCTAGTGGACATGTGGAGATGAATTAAGATTAAAGATGATTTACATTTATATGAAATTTTCTTCTATAAAGATAGAAGATTTACATTTAATTTTTAATCCTCTCTTTAAAGGTCAATAAGGCATTCTTTAGGTTGATTTTTTATCTCTTTTTCATTTTATTTTGAGTTGATTCTTCTTTAAATGCAATTTAAGCTTCAATCATGTTGGTAAGAGACAATAGGCCTTCTTCCTTTGATTTGGATTTTCTCAAGATTGAACTCCTTCATTTCAATTTACATCCTTAGGTATTTATTACCTTTTGGTAGTAGAACAAAGGGTATCCATTCAAGGACCATGTCCTCATTCTCTATTACTTCAGATAAAGCCAAAGTAAGATCGAGGACAAATTTAACTTTGAGTTTTATTCTTGAGATTTACTTTTCAAATTTTGGAGTAATCTTCAAACCTTTTGAATTTAATATTTATTTTCTACATTGGAATGGTTTCAAATCCATCTTGACCAGATTTAGGTCTTAATAAAAATGACTTTATTTTCATTTATTTCTCTCCCCTTTTTTTATTTTAGGATTTGGTTCTAGGACCCAATCATTTAATTATGTGACGAAGAGTTCTAGAACCTCAATTCAAGATGTTGGATAGGCTCAACCAAGAAGAATGAAAGAGGTATCAACAAAAAAAAAAAAAGGCGTTTGACTATGAGTGGCACTAGTACATTACCAATATAGAAATAACCACTTATTTCTAAAGATGGAGAGAGGAACTATTCCCAGGAGAGTCGCCAGAAAATATCTTTGTGGAGAAAATTTATGACACCACATAGTATTTAGCAATATCTTATTTAGATAATCAAATGCATCATTAAGGAATAAATATATTATCTCGAAAGATAAACATATTATCCTATAATGGATTTGATCATTTAATAAAATACTCCAAGGCTAATGTGTATTAGATTTTTCTCCTATATGGGAAAGTAGAACGGGTTTATTTTAAACTAGGTTCATGGTTCCCTATAAAGGTAAGCCGTATAGTTAACTACATCTTAAGAAGGGTCTCATCCTAAGAATACTCTCAAATAAAAAAATAATTTGTTATTTCTAAAGATTTCTAAGATGGATTTTAAAGGATTGATTTTTTAGAATTTAAATTGGGATTGGTTCAAATTGGAGAGAGTTCTTTTGAGGCCAAAGCGGGATAAAGTCAAATACCTATTGATCCCAGGAAGCCTAGTAGGCATTTCAACTATCCTATAATTGAGCTTTAAATTTGGAATTTAATTTAAGTTTTGAGTTGACATTTTCTTAGAAGTCTAGGGCGTAGATTCTAGCAAGACTATAGAAATGCCTAGGGTTGAAGAGTTATTTATGAAAAGGATACTTTAGAACCTAGTCAGATGCATCTAACAAATGTATGTCTGACACAATTTTATTTTTGGAATTATCGATCATTTCTCTCACTTGAGGGAATTAACCTATCCACGGTTCTTATGGACTTACAACCTACCTAGAGAACGCCACTCCTCCTAAGCATTTTTTAAATTCAAGTCTTATGAATGCAAGATGGTGGGCATTTGTTGCATATTTAGGAAAAGAATCTATGAAGATAGATTCACTACCTAATCTCTAAGATCATGTAAGGTATGAAATGCATCTAACTAATGCACATTTTTTAGATTTTATAGATTTTGACTCAAGATTCATTTCAAGCCATGGATATGCATTTTATGCCTAATGCCACATAATTAAAAATGGTTATGGGACAAATCAATAAAAGAAGGCATCCCCAAGAAGGTGGTCATCCTCATAGGTTAGATGCCCGTATATGCAATGGGAGAAGTTGCCCAATTCAAGGAGGAGCAATATGATTTCATGGTTTCAAAACAGTGTTTATAATTGATTTTATGTTTTACCTAAAGATTTACTTTATATAAAGTTCAAGTTTTTTTTTTAATTTTGTTTCAATTATTTAGATTTAAGTTGGGTATAAAATTTAGTTTTCCTATGAGCCTAATTGTCCAAGCATTCAATCATAGGAAAGCACAATAGAAAGAAACCTAGAAAAGTAGGTTAATTTTATTACTCACCCAAAATAAATTAAGCCAATTTAAATTTATAGAAAAGGCTAATGCGTGAATGTACACCACTGGAAGAAAAGAGATGGGCATCAGCTCTACTATACAACTACAACTATGAGTTTTATGGGTCTTCTTTTTTGATCATCTCCTTCTTGGGGACATCCATTGGGCTCCATATGGGACCACTACACTATCTATTGGTTGGGTTGGCTCATCCTAGACCTCATATATCTTAACCTAAGCTCAAATTTACATTTTAAATTCAAAAGAAATCCTAAACCAAAAACAAATGTCAACAAATACAAATAACACAATAGTTATATTTCACAAACATATGGGCTTAGCATTAGTTGCTTGCCAAACCTATCCTATGAACTATGTTAAGAGATTTTTCAGCAATTGTAAGAAAATAATAATTTTAAAATTTTATTTATGCTAGCAATCCCTTTAACACAATCACCTTCAAAAAATAATATTAATTCTAAAAGAAGCATACATCATTCATTCTAATGGGTAAACAATCCCAAGCACTCGGTCTAAAATAATACACTACACAAACATGTGAAGCATAGTATATCACAATATATCATAAAGCATCATAAAAGAATCACAGAATGATCTAGCCTAAGTTTAGGGTTAGGACCAATGATCTAGTGGGTGAAAAGATAGGCTTGTGTGGCATGACTTTTCTAAGCTTCTTTTAATTCAGTTTCAATTTGGAATTTGGGTTTGTTTGAATCTTATCTTTGGATGGTTTTAATTCAAATGATTTAGTAATTTATTTTCCATTTTATTTCCACTTTATTTGGTTAAAGTGATGTTTAGGTTTTCAAGAATGAAGAATAGAATATATTCCATTTTTTTGATGGAACTCACCCTATTCAATATCTTAACCTAATGAAATGAAATCTTCATCCTAAGATGAAGATCCATCCAAAAGGTCTAACTAAGTTTCTTAAGTATATTAATTAATCTTTTTGATTTCATTTAATTTGTTTAAATTTGGATTGATGTTTTTTTATATGGAAATTTAATTTGATTTGCATTCTGGTTTAGTTTTAGTTTAGTTTGGTTTGAATTGTTTCATTTGATTTTATTTAAATTGATCCATTTGATTTAATTTATATGGTTTAGTTTGATGTATGTATTGAATATAGTTTATTTCATTTATTTTGTTTTATTTGTTTCATTTGATTTAGTTCATTTGGTTTACATCCTTATTTTGTATTAAGGCATGTTCATTTCATTTAGTTTGATTTAGGTTAACCTAAAGGACTTAGGTTAAGGTTAGCATCCATTTGATTTGATTTGAGTTATTTAATCAAGAATTTATTAACTTAAGGTTTAATTACTCTTAATATGATTTATTAATTTCATTAATCCTTAAGGTTGAAGTTGATTAAGTTCTTTGACTTAAGATATTTGATGAATTACCTAAGTATTCCAAGTGTTTGATTAAGATTAGTTCAATTTATTTCATGATTGAATGGATTAATGAGTTTTCTTATTCATTATTAGATTAATATTGATCTAGGAATTTGGAAATTCAACAATTCTCAATCTAAAGATCAATTGGATTTGAAATTTTTATGGTAAGTGAGGCTACATGACAATTTTATGTTTCCAAAGTTTCATCTTGATTAGATTCATAATTAGTGTAATTATGATTTTAATTATTTCATTAGAACCTACATTCAACCTAATTTGATAAAGTTCATTTAGATTTTATTTTTCATTGATTCCTCTCAAAAATGTTTCCAAAGAGGGTTCCTTCATAATTTTTGGATATTTTTTTGATTTAGTATGATTTAATTAAGTTAAGTTAATTATTTGAATTATTTAATTCAATTAGTACTTAATTAAGTTAATTTGTAATTTATTAAGTTTGGATGTGTTCAATTAGTATTTTAATGTTCATTAGGGTTTATTAAGTTGATTTAAGGTTGTTTGATTCATCTTCATTAATTAATTTTTTTAAACTAATTTACTTAATTAAATTTGAAGTTTATGAATTGAAATTTCATTTTTCATAAAATATGGTGAAATAAATCATGAATTTTCATAAGGTGTGTTTCAACACATATTTAATATCTCCAAAGTTTCAATTCAATTGGATTTATGGTTTGAGTAATTAATTTAATGATTGTCACTAAACCCATATTAAGGCTAAAGATCTCAAAATAAATTGGGATTTTAATTTTTATGGATTCTCTATCAATAGAATCCATAGAGCCTAAGTTTGCATTTTTATGATTTTATTTATTTTTCTATATTTTTAGAAGTTCTAAGTAATTTTAGTAATATTTTAAATCCAGAAAACCCTATTATCCTCTTTAAACCAATCAACATTGGCACGGCACCTACCACATTTCACACATGGATTGGTCCACATTGGATTTACATGCATCCAAAGATTAAAGGCCGCAGGATGTGATTTTAATCAAGACCGTCGATCAAAGATCGACTATCCATAATCGATCCAATCCTATGGGATTTAAATCAAATGATTCGTCTAGATCGAGTCGTTCCTTTTAAAAGGAATGGACGGTGAAGAATTGAGAACCTGTCCATCATTTTTGCTTGATTTTCGTGATCCAACCATTGAAATCTCATGTTTTCAATCACAAATTCATCGTGAAGGGGAAATCTATAGATCTAAACTATTTGATCGACTTGAGATCATGTTTTCTTCACAAAGCTTCAAAACCAAAAAGCTTGAAGGGGCATTAATGGCATGCACCTTCATTTCGACAATCTCGGTAGAGGGTTGATTCCAATAGCTTTGGAATGATAGTAGGAGCTCGTGTGCCAAAGGAATTGGATCTTTTCCTCCTGGATTGCTCCTTAGACCAAACTCGATTTCAATCTAATGGCTTTGATGGTTCTCCAGCTCCTCAATGGTGTGGGGAGGGGTGGTGATTTGTTTGAGTTCACCCCACCTCTAGAATGTGTTGGTAGCTTCAATTTGAGCTTAAATACACTCCCTTGGATTTCACCATTAAAGGGCCTTGGTTATGTCCATGCTACCACCATGCCGATGACAAGAGGGCTAGGAAGGGTCTGAACTTTTTCATTAGCTTTTGGTGAAGGTTTTGGAATGAAAAGAGAGAGAGAGTAAGCTTCGATAGAGGTGGGCATTCTTTCTTTTGGTTAGATTGAGAGAAGTTGGGTATTGGATGAGGAAAGAAGATATGTTGGATAACTAGCACTCTCACCAAGGATTGCCAAAGTTTGGCCATCTAGCTCTCAAACCACAAAATAAGCGAAATAGTTTGTAATTGCCAAAGATCTCCTTCATTCTAGTAAGGGTGCTATTTATAGCTATTACAAGCATCTTTCAAAAGAAAATACTTCAAAATATGGAGGAAAGGTGGGTGGCCACATTAATGTGAAGCATTAAATTACCTTATTATTTTGTGCCATCCACCCATTTTACATGCTATTATTTTATGTGAATTCAACCACCACATGTCATGCTTTGAATTTTAAATGCAAAATTTCAAACATGAAGTTTCTAGAAGAAAATTAAAAATTATATAAATAAAAATAGATGAAATCATAAATGGGCCTCAGGCTAATGGGCTAAGCCTTCTTTTTTGAATTTTCTTGAGCTTTAGCTTGAGAACTTATAAATGGACCATGAGCTCTAATTTTTGGATCTTGATGATGTTCTACATCAACTCCCTTGGGTCAATTGAACTCTGCTCCAGAGTTGAAATCTAAGAAGTGTTCTACTAGTTGTGAGGCTAATGTTTCCAAATCAAGACGGGTCAATCATGTGTCTTTTACTAGTGGCTAATTCTTACAATGAATTAGAAAAGATTTTCGAAGCGATTAATGGGTGCTTCCTCGGTGATAATATAGTCAACTTCAAAGAAAGAGGGCTTCTACGTAATGCTATATCTCCCAAGAGTTAGACTAAACAAGTAGAGGTTCGCTAATTTCTTCATATGATAGAATATCTTTAACATTAATAAAAGTTTGAAGACAAGCCCACCACTTAAGATGCTCCCTTTGATGAAGCAAACTTTTGATGAATTTGCTCCTTCCGGCCTGATACCAAATTTGATGAAGGTGGGTGTTCTTTCTTTTGATTAGATTGAGAGAACTTGGGTATTGGAGTTGAGGAAAGAAGATATGTTGGATAACTAGCCTCCCACCAAGGATTGCCAAGGCCACCAAGCTCTCAAACAACAAAATAACTCAAATAATTTGTAATTGTCAAAAGATCTCCTTTATTCAAGGGCTATTTATTGCCATTACAAGCATCTTTCAAAAAAAAAAAGGATTCAAAACATAGAGGGAAAGGTGGGTACATTAATGAGAAGTATAAAATTATCTTATTATTTTATGCCATCAACCCATTTCACATGCAATTATTTTATGTGGATTCAACCACCTCACATGTCATGCATTGAATTTTAAATGCAAAATTTCAAACATGGAGTTTGTAGAAGAAAATTAAAAGTAAATAAAAATAGATGAAATCATAAGATGGGTCTTAGTGCTAATGGGCTAAGCTTTTTCTTTCTTGAATTTTCTTGAGCTTTAGCTTGAGATCTTGTAAATGGACCTTGAGCTCTAATTTTTGGATCCTCATGATGTTCTACATCAACTCCCAATTGATTGACCTCTACTCCATAGAGTAGAAATCTAAGAATTTTTTTACTAATTATGAGGTCAAGTTTCTAAATCAAGACGAGTCAACCATGTGTCTTCGTTAGTGGCTTATTCTTCTAATGAATTAGAAAATGATGTTTAGAAGCTGGATTAATGGGTGCTTCCTCGATGATAATATAGTTAATTTCAAAGAAAGAGGGTGTAAGGACGGTGTTATATCTCCGCTAAAGAGTTAGGCGAACAAGTGGAGGTTTTCTAACTTCTTCATATGATAAAATATCTTCAACATGAATAAAAGTTTGAAGACAAGTCCACCACTTGAGATGCTCCCTTTGATGAAGAAAACTTTTGACTTAATTTTCCCCTTCCAAGCTTCTATACCAAATTTAATGGAGGTGGGCACTCTTTCTTTGGTTAGATTGAGAGAACTTGGGTATTGGAGGTGAGGAAAGAAGATATGTTGGATAACTAGTGCTCCCACCAAGGATTACCAAGGTTTGCCAAGCTCTCAAATCATAAAATAACTCAAATAATTTGTAATTGCCAAAAGATCTTCTTCATTCTAGTAAGAGGGCTATTTATAGCAATTACAAGCATCTTTCAAAAGAAAAGAATTCAAAACATGGAGGAAAAGTTGGGTGGCAATATTAATGTGAAGCATTAAATTATCTTATTATTTTTCCATCCACCCATTTCACATGCTATTATTTTATGTGGATTAAACCACCTCACATGTCATGCTTTGAATTTTAAATGCAAAATTTCAAACACGGAGTTTCTAGAAAAAATTAAAAATTACATAAATAAAAAAAATGAAATCATATAATGGGCCTTAGTAGGCTAATGGGCTAAGCCTTCTTCTTTCTTGAATTTTCTTGAGCTTTAGCTTGAGATCTTGTAAATGGACCTTAAGCTCTAATTTTGATCCTCATGATGTTCTACATTACTTCCTCCCACCTTTTCATGGGTGGCGAGCTCTATTTGAACTTCTTTGGTGGTGAAACACGCCACCGGTGGTGGAAAAGTCAAGAGATGGATTCAATCCCCTTGGCCTTGTGAACATGTTTGAATGCTCACTTGGAATGTAGGAAATCTTCTTGCTTGGTTTTTCCTTTTGGTCAAGCCCCTTTGTTGCATTCCTCTTCTTCTTTTTCTTCTTTTCTTTTTTCTCTTCTTCTCTTCTCCTTTGAAGAAGCCAATTCCATTTTGGCTTTGGGTTGGTGGCCTTCACTTGAAGGCAGCCTTCTCTAATAAGAGGTGGGATGACATGAGATAGGAAGAGGGAATTGACATTTCTCTTCTTCACTATTTTTCTTTATGAATTTTCAAATTTTATTTCTTTTTATTTTTTCATTTTATTTTATTTTGTGATTTATGGCATTATTACCATAGTATTTGGTGTAATAGGTGGTTACCCATTTCAAACTCAAATGGATTTGAGTTCATGTTTGAATCAATTTGACTTGGATTGGAATTGAATCCAACCCAAATGCTAGGATTCAAAATATTAGATTTTAATTTAATCCTTTTAATTATGAGTTTAATCATCTTGAATTGATGACTGATTGAGTCGATTTGATTAATTCATTTAATTTTTATTTAATTTTGGAATTTCATTTCATTTTATCCCATTTAACCTAAATGGGTTGAGGTTCCAATTGAGTTCAAATGACCAATTTGACTCAATGGGATTGAGTTTGGACTCCAATCATGCTTATTCATATGTTTGAGATGATTTGGAGTAATTGATTTTATTTAATTTCAATTTAATTTCAATTTGAATTAATTGGATTTGATTTGAGTTAATTCAAATTGAAAGTTTGGGTTGATTCCACCTGCAATTAGGTTAATGAAACCCAAGAAAATTCCCTAGATCATTAAACATAGTGTCTTAAGCATTGAATTAGATTCCTATTTGAGATTTGGACATCCTAATTTCAGTGATATTAACCTCATCCAAAGCTGAGGTCAGTTAAAACTTATTATTTTTCTAAGTGGGCTAAAGCTTCGAAAGGAGTGAAAGCATACCATGTGCTTAAATTCTTTGGAAAATATCATATACCAATTTGGTGTTCCTTCCTGAATCATATCGATAATGGTCCATCATTTAAGTCCACTAAATTGAATCACTTTATCGTTAGGCATAAAATTGATTTGAGATATTGACCATCTATTACACTTGAGCAAATGGATTGGTTAAAGCATTTAATAAAACTCTTATGAGGATTTTGAAAAACATACTTGATGAAAATATGCATCAATGGTATGAAAAGTTGTTGAAGCATTATGGGCCTATTTGACCACATATAGGACACAAACTCAATCTATACCATATGCTTTTGGTTCATGGAGCTAAAGCTTTTCTTCTATTGGAAGTACAACTACCATCATTAAGGATAGCAATAATAATATTAATATAGATTAGAATCATAAGCTTCAACTGGAAGAACTTGAAAGCCATGAAGGAAAATGTCTAAAAGCTTAGCAAGACCTTGAACTTTACCAATCTCATATGGTTTAAGCACATGATAAGTTGGTCTATCCTAGAACTTTCCAAGTAGGAGACTTGGTCTTGGTTCTTAAATGATCGATTTTAGCTCATTGTAGGATGGAAAACAGCCACATATCAATTATATACTTGTAATGGTAAATGACCAATGCCACCTATAAATGGATGCTACTTAAAGAAATATTATGTATAAAATGTGCTTTAATTTTAAAATTGGTGATCAATAAAATTCCATTCATCTTTATATCTTTTATAATTTAGTTTGATCCAAACATTGTTCCTTTTAAATTTTATGTAATTACTTGTAAACTTTCATAAATTTTCTTAAATTCTTTTGATGTTCAATCTTTACATTCCTATAGGATGAGAGAAAAGCTCATTTGTTTCACCCTTCTAATAATTTTTTTGGGTTTGGAGTAAGTGATGTAGAACACCATGTGGATCAAAATATTAGAGAATAAGGTCCATTTATAAGATCTCAAGCTAATGCAGAAAATTCAAGAAAGAAGAAGGTTTAGCCCGTTAGCTGCTAAGGCCCATTTTATGATTTCATCTTTACTTAGTTATGCAATTTTAAATTTTCTTCTAGAAACTCTAGGATTGAAACTTTGAATTTAAAAATTCAAATCATGACATGTGAGATGGTTGAATCCATAGAAAATAATAGAATGTGAAATGAGTGGATGGCATAAAATAATAAGGTTACTTAATGTTTCACATTAATGTGGCTACCCACCTTTTCCTCCATGTTTTCAATTATTTTTCTTTTGAATGACAATTATAATGGGTATAAATAGCCCTCCTTGCTGAAAGGAGATCTTTTAGCAATTATAAATTATTTGAATTGTTCTGTGACTTAAGAGCTTGGTGGCCAAACCTTGGTAATCCTTGGTGGGAGCTCTAATTATCCAGATATATCTTTCTTTGCTCACTTGCAATACCCAAGGTAATTTATTTTAATCTTTCTCATACCACTTAACATCATCTTTAACCATACACAAAATCTTCTACTATCCTCCATAAGCCTACACCATCCTTCCACTCAATAATACCTCTACTTCATTGATTACAACCAAATCCAAGTCCTTACACTAAAATAACTTAAACCTTATAATTACCAATCAACTACTCCATATCATAAATACATATCTTAACCTAAACCTCCATAAGTACTTTTAGCCATTTACCTCTTAAATCTAAATCCATATTTCTATATTTTAAATCAACCTAATTTAATCCAAATTCGACTAGTTAGGTCATCCAACTATCATATTATCCTACCCTCATTATCCCACCAAAACTTTATAATATATCTTGAGATATTAATTGAATGATCCATGGCTATTTAATTCTCTCAATCTTACCAAAAGAAAGAACACGCACATCCATCAAATTTGAGAGAAAACCTAGAAAGAGCAAATTCTATCAAAGTTTTCTTCTAAAAAGGAATGTCTCAAGTGGTGGACTTGTCTTCAAACTTGAGAGTTTTTCTTGGACTTATTAGGTTAATTAATTTTCTCTTATATGATAGTTTAAATTTATAATAGTAGCTTGGAAAAATATATATTTCTTGCAAGTTTATGGTGATAACATAAAATTCTAATTAGTAAGCTCCAATTTATAATTTAGTCATTTCTTGATTGTGTGAGCTTGTCAAAAAAAATTAAGAGAACACCTTAGCAGTGCTTCACTCTAAAACAACCTAGTAATAAAATCAAATTCTATTTGCTTACTTTATTATCTTTCTTAATGTTTATGGTTAATTTTAGAAGTTTGTTTGATTAACTTATGATAACTTGCTTTCTTAAAAAAATAGAGGCTTGACAATTTTGAGAATTTTTTTATTGCATTAAGAAAATAATGAAAGCAATTGCATGCATAATAATATAAGTGTTTTAAACTTGCTGATTTGGGAGGCTAAATAGAACTTTACCAAAAGACCTAAACTATCTAAGGAGAGCTTGGGATGTAAGTGGTCTTGTAACCCCTCCTCACCTAGAGGTTCTCTTAGCCTAAAATTTTACTTTGATTATATTATATTTGTCTATTTTATTTCATTTTTTATCCCTTTTCATATATATATATATATATATATATATATATATATATATATATATATATATATATATATATATACATATTTAAAAAAATTTATATGGCACCAAAATCTATCTCTCGGGACCAAGTTGAAAATTTGTCTAGATCAAGATGTCTTAGATCTTAGGATCCATAAAACGAATTAAGAAGTCAACAAATATTAGAAGAAAGTAAAAAATCAAACGCAAGAACTGAAAGAACAAATGTAAACTCTTATAGCTCATATACAAAAAAAATAGAGTACCAACTCCTCTTTCAATACTTAGAGAAACCCAACCACATAGAATAAATGCTTATGGGGATAGATGAAAAAGAATCGTACTCAAACCATAGAGAAACCCAACCACTTAGAAGACTACCAATTACTAGAAATGGTGGAAGGAGAAAATTATTTCAAGACTAAAGAAGACTCTAATGATCTTTCTCAAAGAGTTAAAGTAAAAGCCTCAACTTAATGGTTTACATTACCCAAATAAATTTCTTGATTGGTTATTTTATGGATGACTTCTTTGATTGGTATATAATGGGTGATTATCAAAGGGTTACTTTTACTAAAATGAAATTGATAAAAAATGCTAAAATTTATTACACAAATACTTTAGCTAAAGAACAAATATTAAGAAGGACAAACCTCACTTGGATAGAAATGAATGAAATTTAAGAGCAAAATATTGTCCTAGGCATCATGATTAGAAGCTACATAGTCAATTATTAACTTTGAGATAAGGTAATCATCTTGTAACTGAATACTTGAATACTTTTGAAGATCTAGTTTCAAGAACTGATTATGCGATAATGATTGATAATTAGCCAATAAATTTGTTATTGGACTTAGGACTACATTATAAATGAAGTTGAATTATCTAACTCATAATATTTAGAGGAAGAAATTCACTATGCCTTATTGGTTGAAAACAAAAGAAACCTTCTTCCATCTTTAAAACTAAAAGTCAAGTACCTTCCACTTCATCCCATAGATTATAAGGCCCACATCCAATTGGCACCCCCTAAAACTTCTATTGTAGAGAGCTCTAAGAACACTAGAGAAGTAATATGTTTCAAATGTCATAAAAGGTTCATATGCAAAATTAATATAAATTCTAAATCTTATTTTTTAGAAGTTGAAAACTCAATAGATAATAATCTAAAAGAAGTTTATGATGACACCCCACTATCGATAAAGAATTGAAATTAATTGATGACCCTTAAGTTAATGTGATGAGATGTCTTACTATAATTAAAAATAAGGCAAAATATTGGAGTAGAGAGAATATTTTTAGCATGTATATTTTGTGTAAAAGAGATGTAGGTTAGTTATAGTTATAGGAAGTGTTATGATTATCATTTCAACACACACCTTAACTTGAGCTAACCTAAAATCTGAACCTAAACCATTTCATGTTATCTAGGTAAATCATACATCTCTTTCCATCACCAATCGATGTTTAATTCTAGTTAAAATAGAAAGCTATGAGGATCAAATTTGATGTGATGTTCTCCGTATGGACATTGCTCACATTCTCTTAGACGACCTTGGTTGTATGATATGAATGCTATTCATTATGGTAGAGAAAATAATTATGTTTTCAAACATAATAACAAGACTATTAAACTCCTACCAATAAAACTAGTAGAAAAGACACCTTCCATAACACCACAATAATAACTTCTAACTTGCAACCTAAGCCTTTATTAAAGAAAATGCCAAACTTTAATTAATTATCATGAAAAATCTTAATATTAAGGTTACAAAACATTTATTCTTCCTTCTTTGAACTCAAAGATAGAAATAATAGATTTTGGAGCACTATAAAAGAATTTTTATCCATTTTTCTTCACTAATTACATGTAAAAGAAGTCATACCAAACTCTAATGAGACTCACATGCCTTCTATGGTCTCTTCTCTTCTAATTTTAAAGATATTGTACTCGATGAGCTTCGATGAACTCTCCTCTAAGAGACATTCATCATATGATTTAGTTCTTGCCCAGGTTCTTAATTTCCTAACATTCCACATTATAGGATTAACCATACCGAGCATGTTAAGATTAAATGTCAAGTTGAGGAATTACTAAAAAAGAGTTTTATTCAAGATAGTTTTAGCCTTTATGCGGTCCTAGCTTTATTAACTCTAAAGAAAGATGGAACATGGTGAATTTGTGTTGATAGTTGGGCAATAAATATAATTACTATCAAGTATAGGTTTTCTATTCCTTGATTAGATGATATGTTAAATTTAATCTCAAGAGAAAAAAATTTTCAAAGATTGATTTAAAACTAGATATCATTAAATTTGGATTAATCGGAGATGAGTGGAAGACAACTATTAAGACCTTTGATGGACTTTATGAATCGCCAGATGCCCTCTAGACTTTCAAATGCTCTAACAAATTTTTGAGATGAATGAATACTATTCTTAAACAATATATAGGTAAATTTTGGTGGTGTATTTTGATGATATTATGATTTTAGTCCAAGTAAAAATGAGCATCTACAAAGACCCAAAAGGTCTTTGAAATACTTAGAGAAGTAAAATTATACATTAATTTAAAAGTGTTTCATTTAGCAAACTGAGGTAATCTTTTAGGCTTTATTATATCCACTATTAAACTTAAACTTAATCCTTTAATGTGAAAGAAATCTTAGATTGGCCATCACCTAAAAGTTTTGATGAAGTTAGAAGCTTACATGGTTTAGCCAATTTTTGTAAGAGATTCATCAAGAATTTTAGTACTATTGTTGCTCTAATAATTGATATACTAAAACTAGATAAATTTTGTTAGACTCTAATGCATGAAAGACCTTAGAGCAAATTAAAGTTCTTATCACTTCACTAATCCTTGGGCTTCCTAATTTTTTAAAGCCTTTGAAGTGACATGCAATGCTTCAAGAATTAGGATAGTGGAATTTTAAGTCAAGAGAGTCATCTATAGCATTCTATAGTGAAAAGTTAAATGAATCCAAACAATTATATTCCACTTATGATAAGGAGTTTTATGTCGTAATTCAATCCTTAAGGCATTGGCGATATTATATCTTATATAGAGAATTTATACATAATTATGATCATCATGTCTTAAAATTTATTAATACTCACAAAAATTAAGTCACACATGCAAAATGGGTTGAATTTTATAAGACTACTCTTATGTTCTAAAGTATAATCCTAGAATTGAGAATAAACTTACCGACGCTTTATCTAAGGTAAACCTAATGAGTTTCTCTTTAAAACCGAGAATCCAAAGATTTCATCAAATTAAAGATGATTACATAGTGTCCCCGACTTTCACCTAATTTATCTTGAACAACTAGATAAACCAATAACTTTATAAGAAACATTCTTGATAATAAATGAATATTTATATAAAAAAATTAACTATGTATTTCTCGATCTTCCTTTAAAGAATTTCTTATCATCGAAGCTACATGTCGGAGATGTAACTGGTCATTTTAGAAATGATAAGACCATATGTTTATTAGAAAATAGATTTTATTGATATTCATTAAAATAAGATGATTAAAAATTAGTGGCGATGCTTAATTTTAAATAGAAAAACTACCAAACAAAGGTATGGACAATACACTTACCTTTTCCTTATAGGCCTTAGGAAGAACTATCAATGGATTTTATTCTCAAATTATATAGGACAGCATGAAGGAATTATAGCATTTTTTTTTTTGTAATGGATAGGTTCTTAAAAATAGCTCTTTTTGCCTTGTTAAAAAATAATTGATATAGACAAATTATTTTTAAAGAAATAGTATAACTCCATGGTTTCACCTTAACCATTATTGTTTATAGAGATATAAGGTTTGGGTCATATTTTTGAAAAAATTATAGAAATTATTATGAACCAAATTAAAATTTTTGTCTACTTTTCACTCACAAATTGATGGACAAACTAAAATAGTAAATCAGACCTTGGGATACCTACTAAGATGCTTGGTAGGTAAAAGTTTAGGAGATTGGGATTTATAATTACAAACCACATAATTTGTTTTAATGGTGGTGTCTCTAGAACTACAAATAAATCATCGCTTTGAGATAGTCTATGAATGAAACCTAAGATGACTAATAGATGTAGCAAACCTACCATCTCATGGATGCAAGATTCTCATTTGCTAAAGACTTTCAAAGCCTCCATGAAGATATAGAAAAGAAAATTAGTATAAGTAATGAAAACTATGTTTCTAAAAAAATTTATAATCATTTAATGAAATAATGTAAAGAAGGTGATTATGTATCTATTTGCATTCAACGAGCGTTATCGGACCACTAAATATAAGAAATTATATGCATAGCTTGTGGCCTTTAAAATTCTTAAGAAAATTAAAACTAATGCTTATCATCTTGATTTGTCTATTAATATGTTTAGTCATCTAGTTATTAATATTATAGATAGTTTATCATATGAAGGAATTAACAACCTCCACTTGTTCAATCTAACTCTTTAGCGAGATATAGCACTATACTTGCAAAATCCCTCTTTATTTTTAATTTACTATAGTATCACCAAGGAAGCACCCATTAATCTAGCTTTTGAACATCATTTTCTAGTTCATTGGAAGAATAAACTACCGTGAAGACACATGGTTTAGCATCTAATTTGGAGACTTTAGCCCCATAATTAGAAGACTTCTTAGATTTCAAATCTATAGAGTTCAATTGAGCCTAGCTGATTTAGAACATCATGTGGATCAAGAAATTAGAGCTCAAGATCCATTTACAAGATCTCAAATCCCAAGAAAATTCAAGAAAGAAGAAGATTTAGTCCATTAGCAAGGACCATTTTATGATTTCATATTCTTTTAATTATGCAATTTTGAATTTTATTCAAGAAACCGTAGGTTTGAAACTTTGAATTTTTAATGACATGTGAGGTGGTTGAATCCATAGAAAATAATATCATGTGAAATGGGTTGATGGCATAAAAATAATAAGGTAACTTAATTTTTCACATTAATGTGGCCACACACCTTTCCTCCATGTTTTCAATTCTATTATATTTGAAAGATAATTATAATAGCTATAAATATCCCTCCTTGCTAGAATGAAAGGAGATCTTTTAGCAATTACAAATTATTTGAGTTGTTCTGTGATTTGAGAGCTTGATGATAAACCTTGGTAATCCTTGGTGGGAGCGCTAGTTATCCAATATATCTTTCTTTACTCACTTGTAATACCCAAGGAATTTATTTTAATCTTTCTCATACAACTTAACATCATCTCCAACCATACACAAAATCTTCTACTATCCTTCATAGGTCTACACCATCCTTCCACTAAATAATACCTCTACTTTGATTACAACCAAATCCAAGTCCTTACACCAAAATAACAACTGAAACATTATAATTCCGAGTCAACTACTCCATATCATGAATACATATCTTAACCTAAACCTCCACAAGTATTTTTAACCATTTACCTCACTTAAATCTCATTCCTTATCTCTACATTTTAACTCAACCTAATTAGTCAAATAGACTAGTTAAGTCATCTCACTATTATATTATCCTACCCTTCATTATCCCACAAAACCTCAAAATATATCTTTCGATATTAATATAAAGATCATGGCTATTTAATTCTCTCAATCTCACCATAAGAAAGAACACCTATGTCCATCAAATTTGGTATTAGAGCAAAGCTAAGGAGCATATTCCAAAAAGTTTTCTTCAACGGGGAATGTCTCAAGTGGTGGACTTGTCTTCAAACTTGTGAGTTTTTCTTGGATTTATGAGGTTAATCAATTTTCTCTTATATGATAGTTTAAATTTGCATTGGTAGCTCGAAAAATATATATTGCTTGCAAGTTTATGGTGATAGCATAAAATTCAATTAGTAAGCTCCATTATATAATTTAGTCATTTTTGATGTGAACTTGCCCAAAAGAAAAATTAAGAGAACACCTTAGTGAGATAGTTCTTCACCTTAAAATAATCTATCAATTAGTGCAAATCAAAATCTAATTGCTTACTTTATTATCTTTGTTAATATTTATGGTTAATATTATAAGTTTCTTTAATTAACTTATGATAACTTGCATTCTTAAAAAAAGGAGGTTTTAAGCTTTTTATTACATTAAAAAATAATGAAAAATGCATGCATAATTATATAAGTGTGTTAAACTTTGTCAAAAGACCTAAACTATCTAAGAAGAGTTTGGGATGCAAGTGTTCTTGTACCCCTCCTCACCTAGAAGTTCTCTAGCCTAAAATTTTACTTTGATTTAACAAATTATATTATTTTTATTTATTTTATTTTATTTTTAATTGATCCCTTTCCTATATATATATATATATATATATATATATATATATATATATATATATATATGGCTAAAATCTATCTCTCAGACCAAGTTAAAAAATCGACTAGATTAGTTGATGCCTTCGATATTAGGATCCATGAAAATGAATTTAAAACTCAACAAACATTAGAAGAAAGTAAGAATCAAATTCAAGAACTTAAAGAATAAATTCAAACTCTTATAGCTCATCTACAAAATAATAGAGTACCAACTCCTCCTCCAATACCTACTAAGACTATGCTTTATAGATGAAAAGATTCATACCCAAACTATAGTGAAAAATAACCACTTAGAAGACCACCAATTTCTAGAAATGGTGGAAGGAGAGAAAATTATTTCAACACCACAAAAGACTCTAGCATTCATTCAGAGATTTAAAGTAGAAGCCCCAAGCTATGATTGTATACATGACCCAAACAAATTTCTTGATTAGTTAGTTTAAATGAATAACTTCTTTGATTAGTATAAAATGGATGATTATCAAAGGGTTACTTTTGATAAAATAAAATTATTAAGACATGCTAAAATTTATTAGACAAATACTTTAGCTTAAAAACATAGATTAGGAAGGACAAACCTTACTTGGATAAAATGAAAGAAATGTTAAGAGCAAATTATTATTCTAGGCATCATGATAAGATGCTACGTAGTCAATTATTAACTTTGAGATAATATAATCATCTTGCAATAATACTTGAATACTTTTGAAGATCTAGTTTCTAGAACTGACAGTGTGACATTAGAAATGAAAATTATTTGATCCATAGTCTTTAGAGGAAGCATTTCACTATGCCTTAATAGTTGAACAATAAAGGAAATCGCTTCCATCTCTAAAACTAAAGTCAAGTACCTTCCACTTCATCCCTAGATCTATTATTAGACCCACCCATCAAATTAGCCCAACCTATATGCTACGCCCACCTTTTGGCTATTTAGTTCTCTCAATTTCACCAAAAGAAAGAACACTCATCTCAATAGTAAGACTGCACCATTCCCATAAGTTTGGAGTAAACCTTTTATTGCATCACTTTTCTTTCTCTTAAGTTGGGAGTAAGCTCATTTGTGGAACCTTTCTTATAAACTTTTAAGTATAGAGAAAACCCTTCATGGCACCATTCCTACTATTCATAGGATAGGATTAAGTAACCAAGAACCCTTTCCAAATTAGACTATGGGATTAACTCATTAAGATCCCTTTTCTATTAGTCAAAATTTAGGTTAGAATTAAGTCACTAAGACCCATTTCCTCCCATTTAACTATATAAGTTGGATTTAGCCATTAAAGGCCCCGCCTTAATAGTTAACTAAAAAAGGAGTAAGCCCCTTTAGTAAGCATCCTTCAAATGAAAAGTTTTAGGAATTAAGTCACTAAAACCCTTCTCCTACTAGTAAAAAAATATTTTAAGGCTTAGATTAAGTCATCAAGACCCTCTCCTCACCTTAAGCTATTTAGGTTGGACTAAGCAATTAAAGGCTACTTTCTAAGAAACTAATTAAAAGAAGTAAGTCCCTTAATAGAATTCTTTCTAAAAGTCAAGGATTGGATTAAGTCACTAAGACCCTTCTTGTCAAATTGACAATATGGTTTAAGATTAAGTCATCATGACCCCTTTCTTACAAGTACAAAATTTGGGATTTAGGATCATGTCATTAAGGCCCATTTCATCATAGCTATCTAAGAAGGAATTAAGTCATTGAAGATCTTTTATAATAGCTAATCCTATAAGAATAAATCTCTTAGTAGGCATCCTTATAAAGAAATTTGGATATGATTAAGTCATTATGACCCCTCTTCCTTTCAAGTTATCTAAGTTAGAATTAAGTCCATGTGACCCCTACTTATTAGTCAAAATCTTAAGGATTAAGAATTGCCGAAAGCCCCTTTTCCTCGCCTATTTAGGTTGGAACCAAGTCCTTAAAAGAACCATTCTTAATAGCTAACCAAATAAGAGTAAATCCCTAATGGTATCTTTCTGGATTAAAATTCATATAGTTTGGTTAGGAGTAAATATCCATGTTGGCATCCTCCCAACTATTACCTCTAGATAGAGTTAGGATCCATAGTGGAATCCTTTCTAGGAAAATCTCTCTTTAGTTTTGTTAGAATTAGATTCCTCATTGAGTCATTTCAATAATATTTCTATTCTTAGAAATTAGTGAATATTAGTTCTAAGAATGGATCATTCTAAATTAAAATAAATTTAGGCATGTCTTTGCCAATCTTTCAAATCAAATTCAAAATAAATTTTGAAATTAAAACCAAATCCAAATCCAAATTTTTTTAGCTTATGCATGTGATTTTGTTGACTAATTTGGTCAACTCCGATGTTCTCTAGCTAGTTCACTACTCATATTGGGGCTCATTTGTTGACCACATTTTGGATGAGGTTAATATCATCTCTAAATTAGTAATTAAGACATCTAATCCTAGATTAGAAGTCTCTTAATTAGACACTTACACTACATCCAAAGGATCTAGTGCATCTTTCAAGGATTTGACCTAACCCATTAAGATTAAGTGGACCTAAACCAAAGTCAAATGTAAATAAATGATTGAATCAAATATATTCAAATTAAAAATTAAATCTAATTGAACTTAGGCTAAGGTAATTGGATGACTAACCCAATTACCTACTTAAGCTCAAAATCACTTGAACACAAAGAAATTTAAATTAAATCAAAACAAACTCAAATTAAATCAAATAAAAGGTGTAAAATCATTAAATGAATTTGAATGGATTTAAATCTAAATGAAAGTCAACCATTGAACATGAGGTTGACTGTATGTGTCCCATTAAGTCAAAGGTCAACCCATAATAATTTGACCAAATTGAATAATTCCAAAGGCTTAAAATAATTAAATGAACATGTTTAAACATGAATCAAGTGAATCTAAAACTAATAAGGCATTAAATGGGCTACTTAGATTATTTGATCTAAATAGGCCTAAATGGACCTTATTGAATTCAAACTCAAATTTATATGTAATTAATTCAAGTTAATTATCCAAAATCATTTGGAAACTATCATGAAACATAATGTGACTATTTATAGGGTTTAATTTGATCATTTTGATAATTTGACCCAATCAAACCCATGTTGACGCATTAAATTCAAGATAGGTCAAAATGGGTTTAAATTCAAAATTTACTTCCAATGAAATAAAAATTATGAATAATCATCTTAAATACTTGAATAAACATAATTAAAGCCCTAATTTAGATTCAATCTATCAAATGGAATAAATTAGTTAAACCCGAGGAGAACAAATGCTTAAAGAGAACTAACTAAGGTATTTATCCTTAAACCCAATTGAAATAAGTTTGTTTGCTCATAAATCATCTTAAATATGATTTGCACAATTAATTGCCAATTTAGATCAATGGATACTAAGCATTGATCACACTTAGCTTAATCCAAATCAAATCAAACCCAAATGGACCTAATATAGGTATTTGAACTCAAACTCAAACTAATCATATTGAATGCATCCAAACTCATCATAATATGAGTTTAGCATAGTTAGTGGCCAAAATTAAGGGAATGTAGAGGGTCAAAGTCCATCTAAAAAAAGGATAATATGCCATGGAAAGATGGAATGCAAGAAGCAAATAACTCTCCTCAATCCACTTCCTCCTTCCATTCCTCATTCTAACTACCTTGGTCCTCAATCAATTGACCAACCATTAGAGATAGCCTCTAGGGTGGCAATCACCATGGCCAAAAAAGGTTGACCACCCTCCACCTTAAAGCTCTCGATCATCCACGTAAAAATGAGAGAGAGTTTATTTCAAGCCAATTTGAGATTTCCATCACCTTCCTCAAGCAAAATGAAGAATAGTGCACCATTCCCCAGTCCCCACTACCATCAAGCTAGAGTTCGACCAAAGCTAACCAAAAGGATTGAAGCTAGGCTTATAGACTAATCCATGGGAGGCAATCCAATTCCTCCTTCCAGACTTTTGTCCTCATGAAGTTTTTGAATCATCACCACCGAGATAAACGACAAGGTATGGATTCAAACCCTTTAAGCATTTAATTTTGGTCCTTTTTGAAATGAAATTGATCTCAAGTGAGATCAAGCCATATAGATGTGTTCTAAGTGCATTCTTGATGGATTTGTAAATGAAATCAAGTGATACCACCTAAATTAGCGTAAATCACTTGGAATTAACGACACTTAGTTTTCATCGTTGATAGGGAAGGCCCAATCTCAACCATTTATTCTTTCTATTAGAACGATGGCGAGATCTAGCGGACATTTGATTAAATTTTATAGAAGATTTATGGGTGAAATCATAGATGTCGATTGAAGATCGGATGATCATAAATCATCTCATGTGGCCGTTGCTTTTTGAGCTAGATATGTATGGATCCAGTGGTCCAATGGCATCACACCATGTGGCAACAACATCGCCATATGGCACACTATTTAAAATGGAAATTTGAATTAAAAAATAATAATAATTGCATAAAACTTCAAAACAAGTATAGAAAATAAAATATGCAATCGAAAATACAAATAATGGATCTATGGATTCATCTCAATGAGGAGAATCCACTAAACTCAAAATCACCAATTTTTTTTGGTATTTTGAGTTAGTTTGAGTTTAAATGAAAATAATTGAACTCAAACCATTAAAAAATCCATTTGAAACTTTGGGCAATTTAAATTAAGGTTAAACCTAGCTGATAAATTTATCATTATTTATTGGAAAGTAAATCAATGGATATGTAGATTTCAATCGTAAACTATTAGCATAATAAATAGATGCAACTCTTTGAAATCTAATAAACCCTAAAATGACCCAATATGAGGATTAATTGAATTAATTATTACACTTAATGAATCTAAACTTCAAAAGTCATAATAAATCAAAAAAATTCACAAATTTTAAATAAACCCTCTATGGATGCATCTTCCATAGGAGAATTTAATAAAATAAAAACATCTAATTAATTCTTTTAATTTAAGCTTAATTTAGGTTTTATTAAAATAATAAAAATATTAATTAGTTATAAACTACACATATGAGCATGAAACTTTAGGAAACTTAAAGCGGGGAACCCCACTTGCCATAAAACTTTCAAGGTCAAATGACCTCTAGATCTGAAGTTGTTGAATTTCAATTCTCGGGTCAATATAAGTGAAACACTAAATCAAAAAATTATAGAAATTGTAAAAATTCATAAAATCAATTTAAAACATTACTATTAACATCCAAACACTTATGGAAAATTTTCCAACACTCTAAGGTCATGGAATTTAATTAATCATACATTAGGGTTTAATGAAATAATTAAAATATAAAAAATTATTCAAACTTAAGGCTAATAATTTATGAAATTCATAATGAATCAATTAATCAATTAGAATGCAAAATTAATTAATCCTTGAATTTGATACCTAAGTATGGATTTCATTAAATCCTTTGAATTTATTTGGGTTAATAAACAACATAATTCTAAATTTAAATGAAAATGAAATAATTAATTGAATTAATAAAATGCTCAAAAGAAGTAAAAAAATAGGTTAGATTTAAGTTGGAAACCCAAAAGTAGTTCATTTCATAGGTTTCCTAGGTTTAGATTAGTAAACAAAATTCTATCTTAGTAAATTAAGCTAAGTTATGACACTTTAACACATAATATTACATTAAGCTTAATTTGAATAAGAAATTATAAAGCATAAGATAATGAATTTCTTAATTGATAAAACCAAGACTTCTCAAAGATTGATTGAAATTAATTGAATTAACTTATCTAAATTCATATACATAAATATTAATAAAATGAATGAATGAAATTATAACTTAAAATTAATTAAGTTAACTAATTCAAATTTGCCAATATAATATTAATGAAATTTCTAAATGAAATAAATTAAAATCAAATAATTATAAATGATAAATTAGGAATACATAAATGAAAAAAATCAGAAAATTGAAATATAATGGATCATTTAAATGACAAAACAAAACTAAATTTGAATTAAGATATAAATTTATGTAAGTTAATAACCAAACATAAATATAAACATAAACTTAAATGAAATAAATAAATAAGATTAATCCAAAATCAAATAAACAAATAATTAAAACACATAAGATCAAATAAACATTTAATTAAATCAAAGAGATATAAGATCAAATATGAAGCTAAATTATAAAATAAATAATATAAACTAAATGACATCAAATATGAAAGAGATAACATCAAATTAAATTTGAAGTGAAAACTAAAATCAAACTAAATCATGGTACATTGACTCTAAATTAATATTTGAAGGAGCATTTTTCATAAACCAAACCTCATCACACTTTAACTTTAAGAGGAAAAAAGTGAAACATAAATCAAACTCAACTTAAAATGAATCATTCAAATGAATCCAAAAGGTTAATTAAGATACTTAAAATCTTAGTTTGACCCTTAGAATGAATCTTCACCTTTGGATGAAGATCTCATTTTATTAGGATTTAGGATGTTGAATAGAATGTGTTCCACCCAAGGTAGAATTTATTTTATTCTTCATTCTTAAAACTTAAATTCCACTTCAATATAAAATGGAACTAAAATGGGAATGAAGAAGGTCTTGAAATCGCCAAATGGAAAATTGAACAAGTTTTAAGAATAAAAGAAATAAAAAAATAAAAATAAAATTTTTCATAATTAGCAAGCATATGGCATATAGTCTAAACATCCGAGGTTGGACTATTGGATGAAGGAGATCTTGATATCTCATACTTTGAGTTTAACAATGACACTTACCTATGAAGTAAAATTATGAAAAGTGAAAAATCTCAAAATCAAATTAAATGAAACTTTAAAACAAAATCAAAACTTGAACTTTAAATGCCTAGTAAAGTCATGCCACACAAGCCTATTTTTCTTCACACACAAGATTATTAGGTCATTGACCTTAGATTTAAGTTAGGTTGATGTTCTATAATATTTTGTGATGTGATGTGAAATATTTTTCTTGTTCTATGGTATACTATTTTATCTGGATAGTTAGGATTGTTTGTCTACTAGTCTAGATGGTAGGACATTCTTTTAGCCTTATATTATTTTTTTGTATGGGGCTATGCTAAAAGAGACTATTATAATAAAAATATATAAATATTATTTTTCTTACATGTATGCTTAAGTCCTTAAGCATAGCCCAATAAGATAGGAGGGCTTGGCAAGCAACTAATGCTTAAGATAAATATTTTATGTGTTCAAGAAGCTAAACCGGGTTGGGGAGAAGGCCAAGGAGATTGCTAGATTAGGTTTTAAACTTTGGTATTCGTAGAAGTCCAATTAGAAAGGGTGTAAGTGTGATTATAGATAAAAGTTTGAAGGATAATGTTATAAATATTAATAGATGCAGAGATATAATTATAGCTTTAAAGATTATTATTGATACTAAGATTATCAATGTTATAAGTGTTTATGCTCCTTAAGTAGGTTTGGATGTAGGCTCAAAGAAAATTTTTTGGAATGAATTACAAGGATTAATACAAAAGATACCTCTTGAAGAAAAGTATTTATTAGAGGAGATTTAAATGAACACTGGTAGAGTGGTAGAAGATTTTAAAAGTATTCATAGTGGTTATGGATTTGGAGTTACTAATGAAGAAGGTAGGATTATATTAGATTTTGCTTTAGCCTATGATTTTGTAGTTATTAATACCTTATTTAAGAAAGAGATGAGTATATTATTACTTATAAAAATAGATTTGGTAAAATAAAGATTGATTATTTTCTAATAAGAAAAATAGATCGTTTAGATTATAAAGTTGTAAGGTCATTACAAGTGAAAGTTTAAATACCCAACATCAATTATTAGTTTTAGATTTTAAGATGAAATATTGGAAGATGAAAAATAAATCAAATTAATGTCTTAGGATTAGATGGGGCACTTAAAGAACACTAATTAAAATTTTTTAAGAACAAGCTACAAGAGCTTAAAATTTGGGATGTTCATAAGGAAGCTAATGTTTTGTGGGAGAAAGTAGCAGTGAAATTAAGCAAGTTGCTAAAATGTGCTTGGAGAATCAAAAGAGAAAGCTTCTTTTAATAAAAATAGTTGGTGGTGGAGTTAGAATGTGTAAGAAAAGATAAAAAATAAGAAGTGTTGTTATAAAACTTAGTTTATATGTAAAACTGAGAATTGGAAAAAATATAAAGTGACATGTAGAGATTCTAAGAAAGCTATATATGATGCAAACAATTTATCTTTTAGCAATTTATACAATAGATTAGATACCAAGAAGATGAAAGATATATGTATAAGTTAGCTAAACAAAAGATAGGAGAAGTAAAGATCTAGCTCAAGTGAGGTGTATTAAGGATGAAAATCATAAAGTGCTTTTCTTAGAATAGGATATTGAAAATAGGTGGATGAGGTATTTTGATAAACTTTTTTAATGAAGGATCTAAAAATATGATTGATTTTGGCAACCTTAATATCCTAAAAAAAAATAGAGAATTTTGTTTTATCATCATATTAGTAAATTTGAAGTTAGAGAAGCTTTAAAGAAAATGAAATGTGGAAAAATAGTAGGACTGATGATATTCCAATATAAGTGTGGAAATGTTTAGGAGATTAAGGAATTTCTTGGCTTACAAATCTTTTTAATGTTATTTTAAAACTAAAAGATACCATATGATGGAGAAAGAGTTTGTTGGTTCCTATATTTAAGAATAAAGGTGATGCACAAGAGTGTGCAAATTATAGAGGAATTAAGTTAATGTGTCATACATTTAAATTATGGGAGAGAATAATTGAGCATAGGTTATGTGATACAAAAGTTTCTCACAATCATTTTTGTTTCATGCCAAGTAGATCTACTATGGATGATATACCTTTGTTAAGAGGTTTGATGGAGAAGTATAGAGAAAGCAAGGAGGATCTACATATGATATTTATTACTTTTGAGAAAGCTTATGATAAAGTTATAAGAGATGTTCTTTGGAGAGTTCTAGAAAAGAAAGGAGTTAATATTGGTTATATTCAAGTCATTAAGGATATGTATACTAGAGTTGTTACTTGTGTCCAAACACAAGGAGGATTAACAAAATATTTTCCTATTTCAGTTGGATTATATCAAGGATCAACTTTAAGCCCTTATCTTTTGCTTTAGTTATGGATGTTCTTACTAAGCATTTATAGGAAGATGTACCTTAGTGTATGCCTTTGCTGATGACATTCTTCTTGTTGATAAGACTAGAAAGGAGTCTAAGAGAAACTTGTATTATGCAGGTCAACCTTAGAATCTAAAAGTTTTCATTTTAGTAGATCTAAAATTGAATATATGGAGTGTAATTTTAGTTGTAGAAGTTATAGTGGTAGTTTTGTCACATTAGGTGAACAAGTCATTAAAAAGAGTGAACAATTCAGATATTTAGGGTCTATTGTTCAAAATGATGGTGAAATCGATGGTGATGTTATTAGTAGAATTCAAGTTGGATGGTTGAAGTGGAGGAATGCACCTAGCCTATTATGTGAAAGAAAAGTATCGCTTAAACTTAAGGTAAAATTTTATAAGATGGTGGTAAGACCGCAATGATTTATGAATGTTGCCCAATAAAAGAGAAGCATGAGAGTTAAGTATTGCAGAGATGAGGATGCTCGTGGATTTGTGGCTTTACTCTTAGAGATAAAATGTGAAATGAGTATGGGAAAAGTTAGAGTAGCACTAGGCATATAAGATTAGAGAGAGTCGCCTTAGATGGTTTGGCCACATAAAGCATCTACGTCTAATGACCTAGTTGGGAGAGTAGAAGCATTAGATTTGCCTTGTGTTAAGAAAGGTAGTGGTAAACCAAAAAAGACTTGGTTAAGATGTATAAAAGTGATCTTAGTAAACTTCAATTAAATGAGAATTTGATACATAATAGGACACAATGGAGACAAAGGATTCATGTAGCCAACCCCACTTAGTGGGATAAAGGCTTGTTGTTGTTGTTGTTAGGTGCATATCATACCTAACATGATCTTAGCAATATGGAGTGAGTTTAGATTCTTATTCTCTTTCCTAAATACAATAACCCAGTCATCTTGCATAACTTGAAGACTAAACTCATGAATTTAAAATCACTTAGGTGGTGTTATATGTTAGCCCTTCCAGGCGGTGATAAGTCCGAAGTGTTAGGGATAAGTTCATTTCCTCAAGTGAGAGAAAGACGATATTTCTCAAAGTTGAACTTGGTCGAGCTCGATTTATGTCAAAAGCACTTATAGACTTAGGTTCTACAGAATCTTTTAGGAATAATTCTTCAAACCTAGGCATTTCTATAGTCTTATGCTACTAGAATCTAAGATCTATATTTCTAATAAAATATTAATTTAAAATCTACTAAATTTAATTTCAAAATTATAAAGCTTGATGAGAGGATAGTTGAAATGCCTATTGGGCATCCAAGTATCTTTAGCAATTTCCTACTTAATTCCAAGTGGCCTCCAAAAGAACTCATTCCCTTTGGAGGGCATTCCCTATTGAATATCTAAATTATCATCCTTTTAAAATAAGCTATGAAATCTATAGAAATAAAAAATCTATTTTTTTTGAGAGTATTATTAAGAATAGATCCTTCAGTAAGATGTAATTAACTATAGGCTTGCTCTTATAGGGAACTATGAGCCTATAATAAAATAAACTCTGTTCCACCTCTCAATGTAGTTCAAAGGGAAAAATCTTTAGTACATTGAAGACCTATTAGCCTTAGGAGTCCTTATAACAAAATATTTTTTGAGATAATATATGTTTTCCTTAATAACGTTTTTGATTACCCCATGGTATTCCAAAATAATAAAAATTTCTACAATGAGAGCATACGTAAGTTAACTTTTAATTTTTTGAATTATAATTCTATCTATAATATATTATGTTTAAATAATAATATATTTTATAGACAACTACATGAGGCTAAAAGAGGTTTCTAGTGAGATCTAATGGTGCAAAAGTTCTAATGGATAGTGAGCAATCATAGTGTGACATCTAGAAAGAGACTATTGAAGGTAAGAAAAAGGGACATATTTATAACCTAGGCTTACAAGGGTTACCATATGATTCACATCTTTCATTCTCAAGAATGACCAATGATTGACTAGTTTAAAGGTGTGTCATTGTAATGGTCGACATGGAAGTGAGGATGACCGCCGGATGGAAGCCCTGGATGTTGTATTGGAGGCTAAAATGGAGAATTTACACAGAGAGCTAGAAGGGGAAAGATCAAGTGGTAGAGGAGGAGGACAATGGTGATGATGTTGTCAATGACGAGGAGACTAATGATGACTAGGTTTAATGTGTACTTTTTTTCGTTGCGACTTTATTTGTATAATATTATTATCACTTTTTTATTTCAATTAGTAGACAATTTGATGAGGTGTTAATGACTTAGAATAATTTAATTAGCATTCCTTGAAGCTATTATTGAATTTTAATGTTTTTTAAGTACTAGTCAAAAGATGTGTTTGAAATTATCAATTTAATATTCTTGACTTCTTATATAGTTATTGTGGGAATGTTAGAATTAATTATGAAGAATTATGGAGTAATTATGTAATTCTTCTATGTAAAAATTAGAGTATATATGAAGCGGTTTTTTTTTCAATTATGTACGGTTTCTAGTGGATTTTTCACGATATGTTCGAAAGAAAGTGTCGGGATTTATTTCAAAATATAAATTTTCAATAAGGAATTTTCTGAAATTTGTTTAAAACTTCCTCCATAAAAATTTTGTCATCTTTTCTTTGATAAGATTTCTAGTTGGCCTTTCCACTAGTTCATGAAAAAAATCTTTGATGAAGTTCCAATAAAAAATCCATAAAAATACTATACATCAGATTTTCGTTTGTTAAAATTTTAGCTGAGGTGCAATCTGTCAAAAATGAGGATTGCTGAAAACATATAGTTTTTCTATAGTTGCTTTCTCGTGAGAGCTTGGTATCTTAAAGAAGAAGAGGGTTCAACCCTTTTTTTTTCTTTTGTATGCCTAAAGCTACTGATCAACCAACTCTTCCCATGAAAATGGAAAAGAGAATGCCTAAAGCCTTCTTTTTTTTTCTTTCATATCATAGGAAATGCAAGCTTTAGAATATGACATATGAGAAGAAGAAAATCCTTTGTCTTTTGTGAAATTTTATTTGAAAAATTATTCCAAATGCACGTTGCTTAATAATATCAAAAGATTATTATTTTATTGTTTGTGCATCTAACATTTGGCTATGTGCTTTTTTATTTCAAAATCTTGATACTAATTAAGTTCAATTAATTTGCATGTTAATTTTACATTAGCTAAATTAATTTAATCTACATTATAATGATAGTTCAAATTAAAATTAATTCTATTATTATTATGATGATGACAATGTTTTTGATTATCATTAATTATTTAATTATCATAATATTATTGAATTGTTAATGGGATTTTCTTTCAATTAGCTTTAGTCAAATTTTAATCAAATTTAGTTTTAATTTAAATAATTAATTTGAAAGGTCATTGTTAACCTCATTTTGGATGAGGTTAGCATTTCTTCCAAAGAAAATTACTATGACTTCTAATCTTAAATTAGAAGTCTTCTAACCAAGAGGTCATCATACTTAGTGATCGAGTGCACTCTCCTTGGCTTAATCTAAATTAATGGGTTAGTTAGATTCAACCCAAATCTTCAACTGAACATGCACCACTCTAAATTTGAAATTAAGCTTAGATTAGGGTTTAATTTAGGAGCTAAACTTAATTACCTTAATCTAGCTAATGACCATATAAGCTAAGGAAATTAAAATTAAATCCAAACCAAACCCAAATCAAATGAATTTAGAAGCACAAAACCATGAAATAAAAATAAATGAACCCAAATCCAAACCAAAGGTCAAAGATTAGTCAACCCTTTTACATAGGTTTGACTTATGTGGGTCCCACCAAGTCAAAGGTCAACTCACCAAAATTTGATCAAATAAAATCACTCCAAATGGTTGGGATCATGATATGAACATATGTAAATATGAATTTAAAAGAATATAAGTACAATGTGGCCTTAAATAGACTAATTAGATCATTAAACCTAAATGGGTTTTTTTGGGTTTAAACCCAATCAAACTTATCTAAACTCAAATTAAATGTCCAAAATCAATTGAATATAATTATTGAACATAAACTAACCCATCATTGGGTCAAATTTAGCCAATTTGGGGATTTGACCCAAATGAAGGCAAACTTAACCCATTAAGCCCAACTTGGGTCAAATTGCTTCAAAATGAATTAAAATTAAAATTATTAGATCCAATGCATTCCAAATTGCTTGGATTAACCCAATTAAAAATTAAATACATTATAATTGAGTCAAATAAGCTATTTGACTTAATTAAAATCAATCAAGTCCAATTACATCAAAATGGACTAAATGTAAAGTAAGCACTCCATAAATTTTAAAATCCTTGAAACCCTTTGACTAAAGAGTTCATTAATGATTAAATGGACACAATTTGAACATTAATCTAAGGCTAATCCATCAAGTGAGGCAACTCGGATCAAATCAAAAAAAAAAAAGAAATCATTAAATGGCATAATTCAAAGGATCTCATCCCAATCTTCAACTAATTCCCTTAGGATGCAACTAAACCATTAAACCAAATTAATGTTGATTAACATCCAACATTAAGCCACTAAATTAGCTTCAAATAAATCCAAAAATAAGAAGATGCCATGGCAAGTTAAAGTCATGAAAATCCAATTCCAACCCTATCACTTTATTCTCATTCCACCTCTTTAGCTTAAGAAGGTGTTGGATGGATAGTAAGTAACTAGTTTCCAAGGATTACAATCACCCCAACTGACCAAGAGTAGAAGAAACCATGCTAAAGAGGCTCGTCTTCAATGGCATCTTTACCTAAAGCAATTCCCAAGTAAACCGACCATCCCATCACCTTTCTTACCTCACATGAAGTTGAAACCCATCTTCCCTGATCCCTCGCCACCCAGAGGTGGAGAACAACCAAAGCAAATGGAATCAAAATTGAAGTTGGTCTAGGAGGTGATCCAAAGGGAGGCAACTCAATTTTTTTAGGGAAAATAAACTTCACACCAATCAGCTATTGGAGTCAACCCCACTTGTTGAATATCGCTGGGACCGAGATATGTCATTATCGACCTCCCTTAAGCTTTTGAGTTTGGTACTTTTGAAGAAAATTTGTTCTCAAGTGAGATTAAACCATATAGATCTCCATAATTTTGACAAACAAATGGCCTAAAATCACGAAAAATGACGACGATTCTCGCCTCACCAATGCCATAGGAGACGTAATCTCGCCATATGTTCCTTTTAAAAGGAATGGACGGTCGAGATCTAGCGTGATCTCTAATTAAATCCAATAAGAGGAACCATGGGTCAAATCATGGTCGTCCATCTTTGATTGGATGATTAGTAATTAACCGATGTGGACCACCATTTAAATGTAAATCCATGTGGATCATGCATGGCATGATGATGGGTGCCATAAGGAAAGTAGTGCCACATCCCATCCATGTGGATCCAACACACTTAAATGAAAAATTTAGGTTTTGAATTAAAAAATGCAGAAAAATGCTTAAAATTTCAAAAAATCATAATATATTAAATATAAATAAAAAAATGCAAACTTGGACTCTATTAATTCATCTTGGTGAGAGGAATCCATTAAAATTAAAATTCCCAAATTATATTTGGGTATTTTAGCCTTAATTTAGGTTTGAATCAAAATTTTCAAAACCCTAATTAATCCCAAACCAACAATTAAATTGAAATGAAACTTTGGGAATTGAAATTTATGTTGAAACACACATTAGGTAAATGTTTCATAATTTATTCAGCAATAAATCTTAACGTTGGAAATTTCAAACTTTAAATCGTCATTTTCATGAAATAAAATAATAACAAATTAAATAAATGATGGAAATTCAAAACATCATAATATACCCTAATGATCATAAATAAGCCATTGAAACCCATGGAAAATAATAAATCACAAAATGGCTTAATTAGGCCATTACTTGAATTAATTAATTCAATTAATTAACTTGAACTTAAATAAATCATAATAAATTAACGGAACCCCAAAATTATCAATGAACCCTCTTTGGATGCATATTCTAGAGGGGAATCAAGAAAAATAAAACCCTAAATAATTTTCACTAAATCAAGCCTAATGTAGGTTTTGATAAAATAATTAAAACCTTAATTACATTTTAATTACACATCTCATCAAAAGTGAAACTTTAAGGAAATCAAATTAGGAACCCCATTCACCCCTTGATTGAGAGTATTTGAATTTCCAAGTCTTTGTGTCAATTTAAAAGAGGAAAATTACACAAATTATAAAATCTATAATATAAATTTAAGGCATCATAATTGATATGAGAACACTTAAATAAAATAGCTAACAAAAGCAATAGATTCTAAATAATCTTAAGTTAAAGATCGATTAAAAGAAAATATGAAACTTAATCATATTTAATAATAATAATCTTTTAAACCATAATAATTCCATTTATAAATTGAAATATAAAGTTCATTAATCTCGAAATTTGTAAGTTCTCAATATTTAAATATATTAAGGGGTTGTTTGGTTGGAAAGTAAAGTAAAGTAAAGTAAATATAGGGGTTTCAACATTTTTTATATTTGGCACGAGGCAAAGTAAAATTTAAAAGTGATGTAATACATTTGGAATTCATCAAAAGGTTAAATTTTTGTGTATTTGGAATACACGCCAATATAAAGTGTTATCGCCACCACTATCGCCACTCACCCGACCATCGCCATCGCAACCCATGGGCTTCGCCGACGCACACCGTCCGCCGCCAGTCGCCATCGCCACTACAAGTTGTCGCCTACCGCCACCACACCGCCTGATCGCCTTCTTGGCCCACCACCGCCACCAAAACCTTCAAAATACTTTACATTATATTTATTTTACCAAACAAAAAACTCATGTATTTATAGAATTTTCAACCAAACAACCTAAAGCAATCTAAATACAATGCATTTCTTTTACATTGTATTCCTTTTACATTCCTTTTTTAGGCATCCAAATAGTCCCTAAAACAATTTGGTAAGGAATGAAATGGTAAAATGCAAAAAATGAAAGGTTAAGTATAATTAAAACTTAAGCTAGATTGAATTAAACTTAAGATAACAAAGTAACATAAGACAAATTTAATACCCAAAGGGATAACCTTTCTTTAAATTCCTTAAATCATGAAATGGGAAAATTATAATTGGCTAAGTGTTTTCCAAATGACATAATGATTATTCCCTTCAAATTGATTAAAATAAATTGAATCATTCCATAATGTATGAAATATACAATTTGGAATTATTCATCTAAGTCTAAATTCATTAACAAACCTTAAAGAATTTCATAAAATGAATAAATTAAAAATAATTAATTAATTAATGTAAATAAGTTATAGAATAGAAGAATAATAAATTGAATAATCTTAAACATAATAAATTCAATATAAATTTACTTAGGTCAATGAACATTAATGAAAATGAATAAATAAAATTAACTTGAATTGAATGAATGAAATATTTACACCTAAATATAATGACTAAACTATATACATCTTAAAATTAAATGAAAATAAAATGAAACTATACCCTAAATCTAAATTAATAAAACAAAATAAACAAAATGAATATTAAATCAAAGAATTTAAACATTAAAAGCTTAATCAATCAAAAGTTATATAAGTAAAATAAATTTAATATACAAGTAAAATAAACTTAAAAACTTAAAAATATATAAATTATCATAACAAAGTAAACATGTAAAATAAAAAATGAATTAAATTAAGAGAATAAATGATAAATATCAATATCAAGCCAAAGAAATTAGAATGAAATTAAAATCATTATAACCTGAATTAACTTGAAGAGAAAATTAAATTTAATCATAATAACAAATGAATGAAAACCTCAAGTTAAAATTAATCACAACATTATTGATAAGGAAATCAAAAAATAAAAAATTAAATGAAAAAGGAATAAAAGAATTTAAGATAAATTGAAATAAATTGAACTTGTTCGAGACTTCTAAATTTAAAAAAAAAAAGTTCAATTAAAATACATAGGACTTACTTCTAGGATGAATCTTTACCTTAGAATAAAGATATCATCCTATTAGAACTTAGAATGTTGAATGGAATGGGTTCCACCTAAAATGGAACCTATTGTATTCTTCATTCTTAAAAACATAATCTAATTTTAACATAATAAAATGTACCTAAAATGAAGACAAAAAATTAGTAAATTATTAAATAATTTGAATTGAAATCATCCAAAGGTAAATAAACATATACTCAAAACCAAAAAAGTGAAACCTAAAAGTCTAGTAATGTCTTGCCACACATACCCTCTTTTTCACACACTACAATTATAGTCATGAGACTTAGGTTAGCTCGTGATTTTTTGTAATTTTCTATGATGTTATGATGAGAATTGCTTTTATTATTTTGTGGTGTACTATTTTAGACGGATGGTAGGATGTTATTTCTAGAATTAACATTATCTTTTTTAGGTACTGTTAAAGGTATGCGTGTTAAAGTCATCAAAAATAAAAATTATAAAATTATTATTTTCCTACGGTGCTTAATAGTCCTTTAACATAGGTCATAGGATAGGTGGGCTTGGCAATCAACTAATGCTAAGACCATATATTTATAAAATATAATTGTTGTGTGTCATTTGTATTTTCTTGATATTTGTTTAGGACTTATTTATAGATTTAAAAATATAAATTTGAGCTTAGAATTAAGTTATAATCTATGTGGTTTAGGATTAGAGGAGCTAACCCTACCAAGGGATGGTGCAAATGTCCCTGTGAAGCCCAATGGAGTTCACGAAAAGGAGATGATCCTAAAAAGAAGACCTATAGATCTAGACTTATAGTTAGGTCGCTATATAAGGGTAGAGCTAGCCTTTTTTCTTTCTTCCGAGGTGTACAATAGTACCCAATCACATTGGCCTATTTTATAAAATTAAATTAGTTTGATTTATTTTGGGTGTGTAGTAGAATCAACCTACTTTTCTATGTTTCTTCTATGTTGTGTTTTCTATAATGAATTCGGATGTAGGCTCATAGAAAAAATTAAATTTTATACCTAATTAAATCTAATCAATTCAAACATAAAAATAATGTGGTTCAAAATCTCACATAAATTAAAGCACTAGGGAATAACGTAAAATCAATTAGAAAATAATTAGCTCTTGAAAATCATACAATTTTATTACTTCAATCATTGAGTTGGGCAACTTCTCCCATTAGCATAAAGGGCATGTGACCTATGAGGATGACCACCTTCTTGGGGAAGCTTGCCTTCTATTATTGATTTGGTCCATGACTTTCTTGTAATTGCATACCATATAAGCATAAATTCCATACCCATGGCCTAAAATTATTATTGAGTAAAAATATTAAAAATATGAAAAAATGTGCATTAGTTAGTATATTTTATACCTTACATTATCTTATGGATTAGAGAGTGAGTCTAGAATTCTTAGATTCATTTCTTAAAAATACAATAGCCCAACCATCTTGCAATCATAATACTTGGCATCATGAATTTAAAATGTTCTTAGGTGGTGCTAGTGGCAACCCCTCCAAGCGGTTATAAGTCTAGAAGAGTCAATGATAGGTTGATTCCCTCATGTAAGAGGAATGATCAATAATTCCCAAAGTAAAATTATGTCAAGCATATAACATGTGTTAGAAGAACTCATAGACTAGGTTCTAAATCATCCTCCTTGGAATAAGTCTTCAACCCTAGGCATTTTTGTAGTCTTGTGTTGTAGAATCTAAGTCCAAGATTCTAAGAAAATACCAACTCAAAATCTAAACTAAATTCCAAAATTTAAAGCCCAATTATAGGATAGTTGAAGTGCAAACCGGCATTCCAGGTCGCAGGAATTTCCTATTTCATCCCATTTAGCTTCCAAAATAACTCTCCCCACTTTGGATCAATCCTAACTGAAATTCCAAAAAATTAATTTGAAAACAAACTTAGAAATCTTTAGAAATAACAACTTATTTCTTTAATCGAGTATTCTTAGGAAGAGACCCTTCTTAAGATATAATTAACTATAGGGCTTACCTTTGTAGGGAACCATGAACCCAGCTTTAAAACAAACCCTATTCTACCTTCCATGTACTTTAGGGGAAAATTCTTTGGTACACGAAAGACCCATTAGCCTTAAGTCTTTTATTAAATGATCAAATTCATTATATAAAAACATGTTTATCTTTTGAGATAATATGTTTATTCTTTAATATCACATTTGATCATCTAAATAAGAAATTCTTAAGCTCTACATTGTGTTAAGCAAATTTTACTCATCGGTCATTTTTATACTAATATTATTTGATTAAGATTAAATGTATTCTACATAAGTCTAATGTAATAAGACTTTTATTGATCATTATAAATTTAATATATATATTTTTAAAAGAGTCTGGATTTAATCAATTTAGATTGATCTCCTCTTAAGTCTAGTGATAGACTTGGGAGGAAATTTTGATTTTGTTTGTATTATATTTATCTCATTCCAAAAAATGAGGTCAACATTGACCCATCAACATATGCCATAATGGCTCTTGATTGACTAGGACTTCTTGTGAGCTATAGAAATCAACAAGGAAATAAGAGAGTGCCTAAGACTTAATCATCTTATGGTGAGTAGGATATATCAAATTAGCATAATTTTACTAACCATTTTAATAATCACCTTAAGTGATTAGGTTTGGCAAGTATATATTTAAGTCGAAAGTGCTTGGAAATATGGTTGAAGTCACCTCACTGAAATAATGAGTGTGAATGCAAGCTTCTCCATTATTGGGTACTTTAGCTTAGCTCCTCTCAAAGATCTACCGACTTAGTAAATAGGTCATTGCTTGTCACCCTCTTCTTTGATGAAAATAAAGTTGAGAATCTTATCCAACTTTTGGGCTTTATAATAAAGATGATAAAGCAAGTAGGATCTTCAAGTTACATAAAGCCATCTCGCACTTTGGAGTCCACTCAAACTTCTTAGATCCCATAAAGTCTTTGAAGAATGGTGAACAATGTTATGTAGCCTTAGAAATAAATTGATTGGATGACTTGCCTTAGTGACTTTTTTTTCCTTAATGTCTTTAATATGTTGCTCAAGAGATTATCTTTTGACCACCAACTTTTAACGTAGACATCAACATTCCTTCTTTTTACTCCTTGAACACTCAATCCTCCATCTTTTAATAAGTTGCCTTAGCATTTTAAGCATGAAAGGCATTACATTACAACAATAGAGTCATTCCCATTTGATAAAAGATGTTTTCCTAGAATTAACCAAATGCATATGGATTGGTGATAAAAAGTGCATTGAGAAAGCTCATCAGAATAGTTTGCAACAAAGTTGATGAGTGCATCTATTCGGGATATTTGTATTTTAGGCACATTAAATTTAAATTTATGAAGTCTACGCACATCCTCCATTTTCATTAGACTTCTATACCATGACTACTTTTAATACCCATTTGAGCTCTCACTTTAGTAACTTGGTGACTTCTTCTTTGCTAGTCCGGTGAGTGGCGTCCTCATGTGCCTTATTTTTTTTGTTTGATGAGTAGAGCATCCTTGTGAACATTAAGGTGGTGACTAGAGACACTAATGTTGATGCCTTGCATCTTGGCTATGGTCAAAATGAATATGTTGATGTTTAAATAAGGGCTTTCTAGTGCTTGAAGTTGAAAGTGGAGTTGATTGAGGACTTGCTCATGATTAGAAGAGGTGGTTCCTCTATCTCTTCAAGCACTTTGATTCTAATGTGTGCAATGACCAATTATAGAACTTCATCTTCTTTTCTAGATTGCCCATCTCTCTAAAGTTGTAGGTTCTAGATTGGTTTAGGTTATATTTAAAAGTGATTTCTTCTCCCGTGAAAAATTTAATAGTTACATGATAAGTATATAGCATTGCCAATGTGATTAGTGGTGGCCAACCAAAATGGCATTATAAGCAAGTGCTACCACTATGATGAAGTCGACCATTATAGTCACTATAAAAAAACTACATATTTTTAGTTTATAAATACATTGGTAATTAGTAGAAATTCATCTAATGAGCTTTTAAGATGAATTTCGAATGTTTTCACCGTCGATAAAACCCTAGTTGAAAATACTTTTGACAAAAAGTTAGACAAAAATCTAATCTATCAGATTTTAGGGGTTATCCATTGAAAAATTTATCAAGCATGACCGATGGAAATACTGAGTAAAAATAACATCAAAAGTGCACAATAAAAATTTTATGACTCAACAATTTTCGCAGTTCCTATAAACCGTCCACCATAAATTTTTTGATGGAGGTGGTTCACAAGAAATCCACCATCAAGAGTCTTATTAGAAATTTTTAGCTATTGTTTGTTTGTGATGCCTCGTAAGGTTACCAATGGAAAATCCATCGATAGTCCACCAAACACCAAGACAAAAATAAAAAAAGCAATTATAGCTTCACTCATACTCTAATTTTTTTTACATTTGTAGAAGATTCATAAATAACTAATCTCAAGAATACACTCAACATTAACATAAGACTAACAAACAACTAATCTCAAGCATTTCTTCATAAGTTCTAGTATTTTGAGAAACATAAAAAAAAAACTAATAGCTTCAAAATATTTAAATGAAAGAGTTTAAAATATGAAATCTAAACAAATTATTTACATATGAAACTAAACCACTAATGAGGCCTATTCCTCATCGTCCTCATCATTATCTAGCTCCTCTTCCTTATCTATTTCCACCATTGTCTCCTTCCCCTTACAGCTATATCTTTATGCATCTTCTTATTTCTCGCTCCATTTCAACCATCCAAACTTCTAATTGTGCATTCATCCTTGCTTCCATCTCACCATCACAATGACCCACCTTTGAATAATATCATCAATCGACTAACTAATCATTCCAGAATGAATGGAGTGCATCATATGCTAATCCCTATGAGCCTAGGCTATAAATTTATCTATTTTTCTTCCCCAACATTCTCCTTCCATATACATATTTCAATTGCTCAAATTGCCCACTTGAACTTTTACACTAATGGAGCCCTACCTAGCAATGTCTTATAGCGCATGTAGTCATCCTATGAGCAATTAGAATGTAAGTTAACCATAACAGATTTTTAACTCAATTATATTTCAAAAAATTTAATGTTAACTTACATAAGCTCTTCGTGAACAAACGCCAAACCACTATTGGTCAACTTGATCCGATGTATTCTATTATGCAATTCGGTAGCAATAGGCTACCAAGAACTTTGGCCTATAAATAGTATAATAAAATTAATTAACCATAATTATAGGTTCATTTAATTAACTAATAAATTACATACCATCCTATATTAAGACTCGTGCAAAAGGTGCCCATGCCCCAACAATGAGAAGTGTGATTCTACATCGCATGCTCCCTCTTGTGAACATAATCTAAGGAGGCCCATACTCATGGAGGTCAACCCACACATCCTCTCCAATCAAGAGGCCTTGCCTAGACTTGCATATGTCAGGAACATATCATGTAGGCTAGTAGCCCCTCTAGACTCAAAAGTTTTTCTAATCTTCTAGTTGTGCTCTAGCAATAAGCTAAAATCCTTCTATAACATCAAACAAATAAATGCCAATTGGAAATTTGTCAAGATCAACTAATACATTTAAATATTTGTAAATAGTTTATGCAATACCTCAAACTCCCTAAATCACATGTTTCAACCTTAATTAAGAGCTTCTTCCATGATACATATACATCATCATACTTGCCCCTTATTATGTCCTTGATTTTATGAATAACATCCCTAGATGGATTAAACCTAAAAATTATAATTCATATTTAAAATATAATATGCCAAAAGTAAAATTTAAAAATATACATCATCGTGTCACCCTTTAGCTTAACAAAAATATGTGTTATCAAGGGCTCATTGGGCATAAAAGTATCGCCGATCGAACGGGTATGCTAAAACCTAGGCTCGTGAAATCTATTGGTTGTTGTTATGATGATAGAACAGAGTAGTGTCTACATGGAGAATGGTAGACTTAAAATGCTACTCCAAAAGTTCAAGTTGGTGAAATCAAAATGAAGGTTGAGATAGTGACTATGGTGGTAGCAAATAGTGGGTCAACTCATAACCTTCTTCTACCTAAAATGCTCATAAATGAACATCGTGTAGCATCATCGCCACCACGATACCATCTATAAGTAATAGAAAATAAAATGATTAGATTAATCATAAATAAAGTTACTTAAAAAGTTAATAGAAATAGTGTAAAGTTACAATAAGAATTATACATTTAATTTGTAATATATAAAATGGGCATGTAAAAATCAAGTATAGAATGTTAATTATAGTATGTAGATACAATATATAAAAAAATATTTAAAAGGATACACGTGAATTATATTATGTAGGTACAATATGTAAAAGAAGCATGCAAAAACTAAGTACAAAAAAGTGAATTGTAGTCGATATATGCAGTACAATATATAAAAAAAACTTATAAAAGTGGATATGTACACTATATGAAAAAATTATTTTGCAGTTAAAGTATGTAAGAAAATTATATATATTATGAGACTACTATGTTCAATTAAAATCAAAATGAGATTTTGTGCCATTGATGTGCTTACTCAAGAAAATATTGAACCTCATCGTAACTTATCAAAATAATAACTATCGCCTAAGGTTCTTGTCATTTAGATATCGCGATGTGCTTCTACCCAAAGCTTTTGCAAATGGTTGGAAAATAGATAACACATTTTGTGAAGATCTAATACCATTGGTATGATCTGAACATGCATGTGGCTCAAATAGTAAGAGCAAAATTTATAGTCTCCCAAGTAAGCTTCAACTATTAAGCCTTCGGTGTGCTTTATTCTTCACAATTATTTTTAGTTTATTCAAGAATCAATGATTTTTATAAAATAATTAGGCATAAATTGAATGTTAATTGATATTAATACTACTAATAGATAGTTATCTCTTAAATGGGTATATTCAATGATATTGCACTAGACCTCCCACTCTAGCTTCATATGGTAGATGTATTTGGTGCTCCATGGACTCAAAAAAAGTCGGGAAAATATCTTCTTGAGCATACAAATAATGACTAAAATATTTACTTCTAGTTATTTTACAACTTTCACATTTAATCAAGTTGAGGATAGTTCCTTAAAGAAGAGATTAAGCTTGATTAAACAATTTAGTATTTGTTTTGATAAACTACTAAATGAAATTGGAAGTAAGCATTAAAAAAATGTGGCAATCATGACTCTTCATTCCAAATAGTTTTTCCATTCTCAAATCAACATATCTGCTCAAGTTGGATGCATACCCATATTATAACTTCAATGATTGTACCCACTCACATACTATGTTTCATTATTCTAATGTGAGGCAAGATTTGGCTTAGGCATTTGAAATGTACTAGTTATAGTCTCTCTTAACTCTAACTCTCTTCTATGATAATATTTCTTCAAGTATAACCTAGCCTTAATATTATCTTTAGTTTTTCCATTAACATCCATCACTATGTTCAAAATATTGTCAAAAAAATTCTCTATGTGTATCACATCAAGATTATGCCTTATCAAATTAGACTTTTCGTAAGATAGATCCTAAAAAATACTCCTCTTAGTCCAATTATGTGTCACATGATAACTTCGATACACAACTATCGCTAAAATAGAAGAATCAAATATAGTTGGGATAAAACTAATAATATACCATAAATCATCCCCACTCAATCTTGGAGGTGGCTTAGCCTTTTAAATTCAATTTTTTATAAATTCATTCTTATTTCTTGAATGGATGATGAGGAGGAACATATGATGGTAGTCAAACAAAGAATTTTTTTGGCCATTTTAAGACGAATGCCTTTGAAAGATCCATAAAGTATATACAAGCTAATTTCCTACAATGCTCCACATGACAAAGATTCCTTATGCAATAAAGTCATTGATAGTCAACATCGTGCTACTTTGATCCGAAAGTTTTGATTTGTAGCTATATCATTTGTCAAGATACTAACTTCCCATAAACTTTTTAGCTCATCTATCAATGGTTGCAAGTAGGCATCAATCTTTTCGTTAGGGTTATGTGGCTCAAAAATGATCAAAGTTAAGAATATATAAGGAGTTATCATGCACATCTCTAGTGGTAAATTATATGGTGTAACGCCACCGCTAACATGAATAGGGTGATGCTGATCGACTAAACTATTTGAAACCATCAACACAAAGGCAAAGTTTAACATTTCATCGCTTAGAAGAAAATCTGGATTAAGTGTGATTGAAATACTTTCATGCTTATCCATTTGAAGGATGACTCAAAATATGTGATGCACTTGCTCTATTATGTCATTGCATCTATTGGTTGAACACATATAATCTTTGTAATATGGAGTTAGTAGCAAGTAGAATAAGCACTTGTGTGGTATATCTTTCTTCTTGTGTTGTTTTCTATTGTGTGGCTTGAACCTAGGCACTCTACAAAATTTACATTCAATATCATTTGCATTGTCCTTATAATATAGCATACAATCATTGACATAGTAATCAATGTTTTTTAGCTCAATCCTATCTTTGACACCAACTTCTATGTTCTATGTAGATCTTCATGAACTAAGTTTTTTTGTGAGTTTATTTCTTTTAGTAGCCCAACAAATTGGTTAAAGCATTCATGTAGTATATTAAATCTAATTTTAATACTATTGACCTCATTTTTAGGATGTGTTCTTAACCGCTCCATCTTAGACATAGGACTCCTCTTAGACTTTAAGAGATTCTTGGTCTTAGGACACATTTAGTGAATAGGTGAACACTCAACCTAGCTAGAGACATCAAGTGTTAGCCATAGGAATAGGTTATGCCTTGGGGTGTTATGAAGATTCACCTACACTATACTTGAACCATACTCTCACTTCCTACCTTCAAGTCAAAATCCAAATCAAATCAACCCCATATGATTGAAATCCATGATCAATTCTCATGATTAAAGCTCATGATTAAAATTCCAAATCAAAGATCTCCCTAAGTCCTTTAATTCTCTCCAAGGACTTAACCCAAATCAAATTCAAACTACTTTACACTCATGAAATTTTCTCACAACGCATTTATATTCTCATTTATAATCACATATATAAATGAAATATAAATTCAAACGCAAACCAAATCAAATTCCAAATTGAAATTCCAAATTCAAAATATTTCCTAAGTCCTTTAATTCTCACCTAAGGACTTAGCCCTAATCAAATTCAAACTACTTAAAACTCATGAAATTTTCTCACAACCCATTTATATTCTCATTTATATTCACATATATAAATGAAATATAAATTCAAACATAATCAAATCAAATTTCAAATTGAAATTCCAAACTCAAATCAAGCTTTGACCAAGCCATTTGACCTACTTAGGCTCACTTGACCCAAAGTGACCTACATATGAGCCAAATTCTAATCCTAACCAAATTGGATTGAACTAAACTCACTCAAGCCTCTCATCATGATCAACAATCATCATGAGATGGTCAATCATTTAAATTGGGTCAAACCAAGTCAAACCTAAGGGTTGAATAAGTCAACACTTAGCCAAAATGAAACCCAACATAGCCAAAATCCACCATAGGCCAAATTGATTGAAACCATTGATCAAGACTCATTCATGATCAATGTTTGAACTTGACCGAGTCAACATTTGAGCCTAACCTAGTCCAATTGATCACTTGACCCAAGTTAACCCAACTTGACCAAAAAAAAATCAAAATGTGTCAAACTTGATCTAAGCTTAATTGATTGAAACCCATGGATCAAGTTCATTCCAAATCACTTGTTGAACTTGACTAAAGCCTCAATTGGACAACTAAACCCATCCTAGCCCAATTAACCTTGAACCCAACTTGACCAAAAGGGTCAAATTAAGCCAAATTCAAACTTAACCAAAATTGATTTAAAACAAAGATACCAATCCATTTTATATGACCAACCAAACATGAACCAACCCATAAGCTAACCCAAATAGGTGAAATGGGTCAATTTGGTCAACTTGACCCATTTAACCTAAATAAACTCACTTGAACCAAATTCAAACCTAAACTAAATTGAATCAAACCAAAGACACCAAAACATTTCAAATGGTCATATGAACTTGACCCAACCCTTAGTTTGACCCAATTTGACCAATTGGTCAACTTGACCCAAGTTGATCCATTTTCACCTAAATGGGTCAACATGAGCCAAATCACATCAAACTAACTCTAAATTTAATGAAACTTGGCCAAACCTATTTTCTCATCATACCAAACATTCCCAAACTAAAATTAAGGTCAAATGACCATTTACCCCTAATCCATAGGGTAACCAAAATCAAAACCACTTAGAATTTGGTCAATTCCTCCTCATAACCACTACACACACTCTTATTGGATCAAATGAACATTAGGGAGTATGGTGCATCCAACCCAATGGATTTGTATTAGCTCAACTTAGCCCAATGGCCAAATCGACCATTCCCAAATGGCCACATGGGAATCATGCCTCCACTTATTTTGAGCACATGGAGTTCCATTCCACCTCTCCAAAACCAAATTCGAGGACATCCTAAACGGTCTAACAAACCCATGGCATATGGTCAATTGATCAAAATGGCATGGTAAGCTTTTTCATCGATTGCTAAAGAGGGAGATATACTCCCCTAATTTGACTTAATTTCATAATTCTTGAACTCAATTGAACCTGAAGTCGAGAAGCCATTCCTCACCCTCCCAAGTGTCCTAGAGTGAAATCAAATTCCCATTTTCAATTTTAGAGATTGAAATAAGGGAGCTCCACTTGAAACCCAACTTGCTCTACACCCAAGGTGCAATTCCTTTTGCAAGCTCCATTAGTGAGCTCAATCAAACTCACCCAAGCTCTTTCCTAAGTTCCTAAGGTTAGGGAAGAGTCACATTGATCAAGACTGAGCTCAAGCCAAAGGGAGTTGGTCTAGAAGCAACCACCCAATTTCAAGAGCTCAAAACTTTCAACAAAGCTTAGCCTCAACTAGACAAAGTCGCTCCAAGGGAAGATGATCAACTCCGGTATGCCATTTTCGAGCATAAGTTCAATGTATGTTGGTCCTTTGTGAAGTTTATTTCAATCTAGGTTGATCTAGCGTTATATGTGCTTGTACCCATGCTTAGATGGTGTGGGCTGATTTTCAATCCAACTGAGCTCAATCGAGCTCGGATCATGGCTTCAAAGGTGGATGGTCTCCATCTTAGAGAGATGGATCTTTGGCCGCCCATCCACGTGTTTTGGATGGACGAGATTAAAAACACGTAACATCCCATGATTAACCCTCTAATCCATGACTTTAATATTAATGCTAATGCTTGACGACTAAGGAGAAAGACATAGCCACCGCCATGCTATGATGTGATAGATTAAAGAGATAATCCCATCCCACGGGAAAGCACACGGCACCATGGGATTAAACATATAATTAGGTTATTAAATTGCCTAACTAATCACCTAATCTTCCTAAATTCATATCAATAAAATCAAAAAAATGTAAAATAATCATTAAATAATTGAATAATATTCTAAAATTTTAATGAATATTCAAATTAATAATATTATTTTGCTCATTACCCTTTTAATCCATTAATTATTTCCAAACTTCTTAGGTAGAATTAGAGGGATGACTTCTACCTCCCTAATTTTCTTGGGATTTATTGGTGGCTTAATTTGGGAAATGACTAATTCATGCCTTAATTACTCCCTTAATGTAATTAAGCTTAACTAAAGTTGTAATTAGTGGTTTAACTCTGAGTTTATTAAGGTCTATTTAAATGAATAGGAGGTCTAGGGAATAATTTTGGGGCATTTCCTAAGCTATTCCTTAAACCCTATTTTCCTTAATCTTTACTTAATTAAGGGTTAATTCACTAATAACAACTTAATTAATTTCATAAAATACTAAAACCTTCCAGAACTTAATTAATCTATCTTGGGTACATGCTTAGGTGTTCAAAAGCCTAAGTCCATTAAGGAAATCAAAACCCAACTCACATGTGTTAGAGGGGTTATGAAAGTACTTAAGTTAAACCACTTTGTTTAGTTAATCATTAATCATGAGCCAAAATGCATTAGGCCTTTTCTTCCTAGCTATATTCCAAATTTAAATTCCTTGTGAGATTTTACATCATCTCATTGGCTCATAATTATTTAGTTAAGTATGCTAAGGTGGTATAGGTAAGGGTAATTAACATGCTTAATTCATACCTTAAACTAATCAAAATATAAAATAGATCTAATTATATAAAATTGAAATTAAATATCATACACATGGGGAATGGGTTGGAAATAGCAAACTCACCTCACATTTCTCAAATTTAATCAAACTTAAAACAAATTCAAACTTCACTTAAAAATAATTTGATTTGCTTTAAGCTTTCGATTTCATAAGATTGTCTTTAGGAATTAATTGGGGTGAATGTGTTTACATGCTCATCATTTTGGTTCTTTCCTAATATGCTAAATATGTATGTCATATGAGTTTCATGCATGCCTTTTGAAATCAAATTGAAAGTGAAATATTCTCTTTATGTCAAATTGCATGTTTTGGCTAAAATAGAAATAATATGAGTGGCTATTTTCACTATTAAATCCAAATTATTTTCAAAATATGTGACTCAATTATCAAATGAAAGTGTGCTACTTATAGTTTATTTATAATCTTGCATGTGAGTAAAATATAAGGATGTGCTTAGTGTAGTTTTCCTTCTCCTCTCTTTAATATAGTTTTGAATAAGATTTGGCAAAGTGTATAGTTCATTTGAAAAGAACACAACACTTGCTTAACTCCTTTCCTATTCATTCCTATGATATTACTTAAGAAGGACACCTACACTTACACATATAAATTGCATAAACAAACAAAATGAAATGAATACAAACTTTTGTATATTTCATTTCTATTTATTTCTTTTATACATATGCTTGTATTTAAGGAAAGTGGTATATAGTCGGACAACCCTAGCTTGCTTTAAGTAGCCCTAAGTAGGTCTTGTACCTTACACCCCTAGTACTAACAATAGGTCGACTCACTTATTCCTTTCATACATTTATGTGTATATGTGAAAATTGGATAAGAAACCCCTTTTCTACTTAATGAAAATCATGCATCATAAGCATTCAAATTTTATTAAGTAACTCACTTAGCATTCATCATGAAGTGTGCTAAACATTTCCATTTGTATGTATATGCTTAGATTCATACATATGCATGTTATACATGTTGGAAAGAAATGAAGTGATGTGTGTTTATGATTCTATTTCACTTTACTTAATCTTAAAATGCCTTTCTCTTTGAATAGGTTTGTTTAGGTTCATCTAAACATAGGATTAATTAAACCACATAAGAATATATTCACTAAATAGAACTAAAACATGAATCCACTTTAGGAATTACTTAGGGGAAAGAGAGGTTTTCCCTCTCTTTACAAATTAGTTATTAATTGTAGGATTCACTTGAACCTAATCAAAAAAATAAAATAAAAAATCAACTCAAAGAAACTAAATAACATAAATAAAACCCTCCTCTAAGTTGAACATCCTCACATTTAGAAAAGTTAAACTTTAAAGCCATAGCAACCACACAAACCTTCTAAAATCACACATGTTAGGTTAAGTCACCACTTCTAGCTTTAGGTTAGGATAGTTCATGGTTGATGTTTGCTTTTGTTTTGTGATATATTATTTATAGTCCGGATGTTAGGGTGTATGATAGTATAGACGATTTAGTCTAATCATTATTTTTTGAAGGCTTGGGGTGTAAATAAATAAAAATATAACTATTTTTTTGTGTAGGTATTTATTTATACCCCTAAGCATAATCCATTACTAGGTGGACATGAGTACCTATGTGTGGGATTCTAAGTCCAATATACATGCTTGGGATTTATATTGTTTATTTAGCTAATCACTATTTTGCAATTGTTAGTTAGATTTACTTTTATTTTTCATGTAATTTTGCAATTAGAATTTTTGAATGATTGTTATGTGATTAGGAGGAATATTGGTCATAAGTTTCTCATCTTGTACCATGTGAAGCCTTTAGCAACTACCTTCCAACCATCCAAAAGGAAGAACCAAAAGAAGGAAGAAGAAAGAAGAAAGAAGAAAGAAGAAAGAAAAGAGAAGACTCCATAACATGAATTCCTTGTTTAATAGTAAATTAATTCATTTGTAATCCATGTTATATAAAGGTAGACTCCATTTATTTATTTTCAGGTTTGTATGGTGTCCGATCACAAATGGTTTTTTATTCTTTTATGTTTTCTTTATAAAATATTTGATGTTTTGTTTAGCTTGCATTAAGATGGCATCCTTTTCCTAGTTTATTCTTTGCTTGATGTATGGCTTGATGAGGATTAGGCTCTCGGAAAAAATAAATCATCCACCTAATCTAATAATTCAAAATTAAAATAAAGAACTCATAACCTCACCTAAAGCTTAGATTGTAAATCAAGATAAAAGAATTAGCAACCCCTTAGGGATGAGTATTTCTTTTATAACATCATGCATAAAAGCATATTATTTCACTCTTGATTGGAGGGCTTCCACCTTTGCCAAAGAAACATGGTTTGACCTTTGAGATCCATGGTGGAAACACATCTCCTCCCTTCTCATTGATTTTGCCAATAATCTTACTTCTCATGCATTAGGCATATGAATCCTATAAGCCTAAGTCAAATGATTGTCCAAAAATAAAAATAAAATGTAATATATTGCATTAGATCTAGGACATTTTCATGCCCTTACTATAGTCTCTTAGAGAGTGAGTTTAAGGACTTAGTCTCTTTCTAAATAAATAACATCCTAGCTATCTTGCATAAAGCTTATGACTTTCCTACATGAATATAAAATTATAGGAGGAGTTAGTTGGCGTCACCCCTAGACAATTGTAAGTCGGGGTTTGTTTGTCCTCTCGTGGAGGCAAACCAAATATCTATTTTTCCTTAGATTTAGGTTGTGCTTTTGACCCTCATCAAAAGCTCTCTTTAGATTTAGGTTCGAGGTGGCTTCTCCCTTAAGGGCCACAAGAATAAATCCTCACCTCTTAGGTATTTTTGTGATCTTGTGTCATAGAATTATAAGTCCTTAAATTTTAATAAAATATCCACTCAAACCAATATCAACTTTAAAAATGTAAAGCCTAAGTATAGGATAGTTTGGGCTGTTTACTAGGCTTCCTAGTATCTTAAGCATCCCTACCTATTTCCATTTGGCTTCAACAAGAACTCTCTCTTGATTAATCTCATTTGATCTTCCAAAATAAACTAATCGATTGATAGTCCTACCTATTGAAATTTTTGGAGACAATGATCATTTACCTTAATCAAGAGTATTCCTAAGGGATCCCCTTCCTTAGGATGTAATTAACTGTGAGGGCTTGCCAGAAAACTTAATGAACCCAATTTAAAATAAACTTTGCTTCACTTTTTCATGTAAAGTGGGGAAGAATCTGGTACATATGCACCCATTGTCCTTAGGAGTCCTTATTGATGTGATTAGGTCCATTGGGGTAGTGACTTCTATCCGAGATAGTACACTCTTCTTTGATGATGTACTGATCACTGAATAAGCACATCTAGATCTACGTGGTGTCCAAATGCATAAAGAGTATATTTCTCTTCATTTCTATCCACATAGATTTGAAGATTTGAGTACTACAATCTTTAGAAAACTTTCACCATAGATTTTCTGGCGACTCCGAGGATGGTTCCTCTCTCCATCTTTGGTAAATGATCGTTGTCTCTAAGTATCGTAGTGGGTTTGTACTTATGTATGGATCCACGACTATCCTTCTTTTATTGGCACTTAGCTTATTTCATCCTTAAGTGAAGCTAGCCAACATATTTAAGTTTTAGGACCTCCCGTTTGGTCTTAAAACCCCATTGGTTTCCAATGGGTGAAAGATAAAAGCTTAATCAAGAAAAATTAATTAAAGACTTCCTCCTACCATTTTCATGCTAAGGAAAGGTTCATTTAAAAAGAAATCAAAAGAAAATAAATCCTTCATAAAAGTCTTGCTTTTCAAAAGCACTTTTTCAAATATACACATAATAAAATATTTTGCACAAAAAATTCTCTTAAATTACCTTCATCTAATAATCTTCACGATTGTTATATGTAGGTTCATCTTCATAAAAAAAAATCAACAACCATAAACTTTAAAGCAATTTGAAGATGGGCATTTCCATTCAATATATCTAAATATGTTGTGGATGTTGCATCTTCAAGCCAAACATTAATTTTGAAATTTCACTCAACACACTGACATGTGTTAAGTTGGAATTTTCACTTTTCCAAAAGCATATATGAAACCCCTCCATTCAATATTCCCACATTTATTGAATGGAGGATTCATTTTCAATCATAATCAAAAAATAAATATTCCCAAAAGCACACATGAAACCTTTCCATTCAATATACTCAAATTTATTGAATGGGGTTTCATTTTAGAACAAAATCAAAATGAACTTTCAAAAGCACATATGAAACCTTTCCATTCAATATACTCAAATTTATTGAATGGAGATTTCATTCCCAAATAAATTCAACATAAATCTTTTCAAAAGCACATATAGACATCTCCATTCAATATACTCAAATTTATTGAACGTAGATTCCATTTCCAAATAAAATGACATCATTTGGAAATCCCACTTAACATGTTCCATACATAATTAAGTTGGAATTTCCTCTTTCAAAAGCAATAATCACACACAAAACAAATTCACATTCCAAAAATAAAATTGACTTCCAATCTTACATACCCAAATTTTCAAAAAATCAAAACTTAACAACTATATTTTCAAAATTTTCAAATTTGGAACTTCATTTAGCATACTCAAGGCTAAGTGAAGTCCCCAAATTCAAAACCAAAATTTTCAAACACATTGAACTTCATTAAGCATATTCAATTCGCAGTGAAGTCTCCAAATTCAAAACCAAAAATTTTCAAACACATTGAACTTCATTAAGCATACTAATTTGCTTAGTGAAGTCTCCAAATTCAAAACCAAAAATTTTCAAACACATTTGGAACCTCATTTAACATACCCAAATTTTCTAAGTAAAGTCTCCAAATTCAAAATAAAAAATTTTTCAAAAAACACATTGGAACTTCATCTTTAGCATACCAAATTTGGTAAAATGAAGTCTCCATTTTTCAAAACCAAAATCTAAAACACCTTTTGGAATTTCATTTAGCATACTCAAATTTGCTAAATGAGATCTCTATCTCACAAAATTTTCTAAAACTTTGGGAACTTCACTTTTAGCATACCATATTTGCTAAAATTAAGTCTCCATCATTTTCAAAACAAAAATTTGAAACACATTTTGGAATTTCATTTAGCATACTCAAATTTGCCAAGTGAAATCTCCATCTAAAACACATTGGAATGTCACTTTAGTATACCACATTTGCTAAAGTGAAGTCTCCATTTTCCAAAATATGAAACAAAAGAAACACATTTGGATTTCCTTAGCATACCAAATTTGCTAAGGATCCTATTTTTCAAAATCAAAGAACATCCAAAACAAATGAAACATATTAGGATTTTCTTAGGATACTCAAATTTGCTAAGGATCCTATTTTCAAAAAAATTCAAAACAAGACACACTTGGGTTCTTCATTTAGCATACCCAAATTTGCTAAATGGGAATTCTAATCTTCAAAATCACCAATAATTCACAAGATAAAGCAACCAAATTAAAAGAAATAATTGTTTTCAAACACTTCACTTAGCATACCCAAATTTTCTTAGTGAGTGGATTCCAAAATATCAAATTAAAAATAAAACAAATTGACCCTTACTTTAATATACTCAAATTTGTTAAAAAAAATGGTCCTCAAATCAAAATCCAATTTCAAACATGAACCTATGGAAGCATCTTTCTAAAAATATTTGAGCTCATTTTCAACAAACCCAAATTTGTTGAAATTGGATTCCATCAAAATTCCTCTTTCCAATCAAATCTCTAAATCTTCTCTAAATCCATTTGAACCTCACTTAACACTTCCAAGATGTTGGATGTGGGTTCAAATTTTAAATTCAAATTTAGAAGTCAATAAAAATAGAAATCTAATCCAAGTTTATTTCCAACATTGCACATTCTTAGCATCGCCTCATTCACCTACATTTCGTTTCGTTGACTATAATTGTTTCACTAAAGTATGTGTTTACTTTCCCTTACGGCATGGACTTGGCCTTGGATCGCCAACCTCCCTGACCGGACCCATCTTAGCCATTTGGGTAAAGGTTTCAAGGTGAGGATTACTTGTGAGGGCACTCCCTCATAACTATTTGCAAGACCAAGTGTAAGCGGTCATTGATTGATTTGCCATCGACTGATCCGCTCACTAAAGAGGAAAGCGGACAATTTTTATAGCGAAAGCATCGACTAATCTCATGTTCCCTGTGATTTCTCGTCGCGTAGGAGGGCTAGCACCCACTCATTAGCACCCTCAAGGGTAAGGCTCCTTTGATCCTAAAGATTATCTCCCCAACTTTTGAGGTTGGGTCTAGTTCCTCCCACTCACCCCAGGACTGAGGAGGAACAAAAATTGCATGATTAAGCGGTACCACACACGCATCGCGGAGATGGAGGCGCCTACATAGTCAGAGTTGAGGAGTTGCCTATTTTGACTTCCCCACTAGTTATAGCGAGCCCTTTTCATCCTCTCTCTAGGTTTGATAGAGAGGATGGGAGGATCCATACTTCACCTCCACCGGATTGATTTCAGCCCATAATTAGCTAGAGCGGAGGTCATATGGCCTCCGCTTAGTTCGACAAGGTTGGTGAGCTTGGCATATTCGTGCTCAATTTGACTTGAGATTTATTATTCTCTGCAATGTGGGAAAACATCTATGATAAGAGAGGGCTAGGAGCCCCATATTACTATTCATATCACGAGAGGCTAAACATTTGGTCGATAGTCGGCCTCGGCTCATTGATTTTCTTGATCGCATGCTACCCGCATCGATCATAGATAGTATTTGGGGACTACTCATCACAGAAGAGAGCCCTATTTCAAGAGAGTGTCTCCGCCACACCACTCTACTCCCCATCCTCCGCCGCCTGTTCATGTATCGATCCGTGAGAGAAGAGGACCCCGTTGGTGATCCTGCCATGGGGATCTGCTTCCATCTACACTACCTATTGTGGTGAGGTCGAGCTCCGCTCAACCTTCTACCCCATGGTGCGGAAGGAATAGCGACCCCAAAGCATAGTGGTCGCCCCTTCACCAACACCATAGCAAGATTGTGAGATGGTTGAAAGAGTTGGAGGAGATGATAGCCGTTGCACTCGATCATAGAACCTCCTAGGAATGTCACCCATTTCAAAGTTAGCACGTTAGAGTGCATCTCTCTAATGAGTACTCCTCATAGGATTGATTCTCCAAAGAGGGGAGGTCGGTGCCTCTCACATGATAGTGATTACATGGTCATCCTAGATCATTTGTACTAGTTCAAATAGATCATTCTTTAGATGAGATAGTAGCCAATTATCACATGAGAAGAAGGAAATATTAGGGTATGATTCGATGAGGAAAAGATTAGCTTTGATCCCAATGATGATTTATTGGGGAGACTGGGGTCTGCATGGTTGATACTAAGGGATCCTCCTCAGAGTAGAAAGTATGGAAGGTGAATGGCAGAAGACATAGCCTACTCACCCAACACCTCTAGCACAAGATGAAGAGAAGATAGATAGGATGGAGAAGATGTCAAAGATCTATTAGTAGCTATCTTATCATTACGAATCAAGCCTCAGTTCATCATCCTATTATAATGAGACTAGTCCCGAAGTTGGTGCATGTCTTGGACCTAGCCAAGATCTCACCTCCAATGGAAGGTGATAGCACCAACATGTATAGGAAGGTAGTGGAAAGTACTTCCATATAATAAGAAGATATCAAGAGCATGGTTGAATAGGTGAAGAAAGCATTGGCTCAAGCCCAGGGGATCATCGCCCAAAGGGTAGACCCCACCCAGGAATTTGATGCAATCCAATATCCAAGGGTTTCGCCACCTTCCTTCAAGAGTTTTGATAGTGGAAACCCAAGGCACATTTCACATTTTCGAGCTAGTTGTTGCAATGTCGGGTAAAAGGACAATTTACTTTTTCATCTCTTCAGTAGAGGATAGCATTTGATTGGTACACTAAACTTCCAGTTCGTGAAGAAAGTTGAGCAACAACTTTATCAAGAGATTTCTTGAGCTCAACAAAGGGTCACTATGGTGATCTGCAAAATAACAACACCCAAGTCCCTTATTGATTCTCGATATAAAACCTTAGTATGAAATGTGAAATGCGAACAGATGCCATTGAGATTCTTTAAAGAAAATTCATGGCCCTATCACCTTCATGCTTAAGGGCTTCACTATCAAAACTTTTGAGAAGTTAATCAACAAGGCGGCTAGTCTACAAGGAGAGGCAATTACCTTTTCAAGATTAGTTGCCTAAGCACAAGCTATAGAAGGTGTATGAGAAGAAATTGGGATGGTTATAATGGTGAGATGGGAAGCAACCAACTAGAGATCAATTTGAGAGACCATGACCTCAACAGCCTCCACCTCCTCTACCATTCCAGGTAGCCCTACCCCACAGCCTCCTCAATGACCTACTTCACCTCCCCACCTCATACCATCACAGTAGTACACATAACGCCGTGTAGTTATGGTCCACCTACTCTTTAGATAAGCTAAGCCTTATTCATTTAAGAGGGAGGTAATCAAGAAGATCTTTAAGAACCTCTTAAAGAAGCGATTTTAGCTACCCTGAACCTAGAGACTGGAGGAAGTAGGCAAAATCCATGATCTTTTGCCCCTACCACCGCATGCTAGGTCATGTTTAAGAAGATTGCTTCACCTTCAAGAACTTGCTTGAACATAGTTTCAAGACCGTTATAGTCATCTGAAGGAATTATGGAAGAAACTTCCAGTTCCATTAGGAAAATCCTTGGGGATACTTGTGATCTTTCTAAAACTAAATAAGGTTGGGATATCTCTTTATCCAAAACCTCTAAAAGATCATTCAAGATCAAGAAACTTTCAGGTGCCGAGTCACTCAAACCTCCAACATCAAGGAATGTTTGCAAGTTGCCAACTCTTAATGCAACAAGAAGAGCAACAGGCCACTGGGATAGCCAAGAACACAACCATCGAGTCCATTCCAATCCACCATTGAAGCTACCACATTAGAACTCCTCCTACTTCGCCTAGCTCTTCTTCCACTAGTAGAACTCTATTGATGGATAAGGGCACCAAATCCCTTACCCTCTTACTTTTCTTGATTTCTAAATTGTATCCTATCAAATCCAAAAAATTTGAAGAATAAAGCTAGCTTGAATTATATATGTGTCACTTGATGGGTTGTTTGCTTCTAATGATAACTCTTCAAGTCAAAATAATTATAACAATTACGATCTCCTATTTCGATTGGAGATAGATTTTTCTACTCAATGCTATGGGTTCACCTCTTGAGATAGATTTAGAATCATCCTTTTGAGGGTCCCATAGGAGAATCATAGGTGAGTGATGTGCGTGTGTAGAACCTTCCACCCCCGCCATAAGAAATTACTAAAGTCAACCTCAGTGGCATGGTTCTACCTCCTAGCACACCTCAAGATGAGGGAAATAAGTCATTAGTCGAGATCGAGAAGCCCTTCCATAGGATACTCCACCCTTGGACATGCTCATGGAGGATTAGCCCAAGGTGGACTATAATGTCCTCTCTCACTGAGAAAGTTGTCATCTAAGCTAAGCATATGATGCCCTTATCTTATCCAAAGAGATGAGGGAATCATTAATCAAGGCTCTCCTTGATCCCGAGATATGCTTAGCTTATTGACTGGAGAGGGCACATTATATAAAAAAGAATCCTGGGGATCACTTTCACGGATGTTGACTACCCTTTGGGGACATGGAGCACAACCATCACATCATAATGGGCATGGGCGATTCGACTTTCCAGTTCTCATCGATCTAGGTGCATGAACATTATGAGTCAAAGTTCCTTACCTATTTGAGGATCGACATCTCCACACTCTAAGGAGATGGATGATGTTGATTTAATGAACAAGGTGATAGGATTTTAGGTTCCATAGTGTTACCTTTGGAGATAGGTGACTATAAGAGGCCAAGTTTTAAATAATTGATTTGAATACTTTAATCACCGCTTTGCTTGTTAGGTGTTGGATACATCGACAAGATAATTCCATCCTCCCTCCATGACATCAAGTTCATAAAGGATGGGATTGAATACCATGTCAAGGGTGATGAAAAGCCATTTTCGTTAGAAAGGTTGAGATTTATGAGGGTGCGCTACTATCTATCTCAAAACAACCTTTCTCATAAACTTGGACAAAATTCAAACACAAAAGAAAAGGAAAATGAAGAAAAAAGAAAAAAAAAAGAAAATGAAAAAAATAAAAATCCAAGTGAACAAGAAAGGTGAATGGAAGAAGAAATAGATCCACAAATCACATTCCACCCATAGTTCACCCTTCAATGACACGGGTGGATGACTCAACCTCCACTAAAGGCATAGGCAAAAAATAGAGCTTTTAGAGTGGAAGACCCCTAGTTGGCCATCACGCCCAATAGGGTTATGTTCCAGCTTGTAGGAGTATACTATTCACAGACTTGGAATCCAGAGGAGGATGAGTCTATTATGATTAGTATACCACCCAACCGTCTGGGTTCCATTGGAGGTCACTCAAGACAAGGATGAAGACCAGTCTCCAGATAAAGCAATGTATTCGAATCAGCTTATGTAAAACTATTAGGCAAATTAAGAATCATAGCTCTAACCTCACTTTCATCTCAAAAGTTAAAGGTTTAGTAGTTAAAGAAGCCCTAAGTCATCCATGGATGCAAAGCAAGAAATTCTTTTGGGTTCATAAGTCCGCTTGATGTAGAACTTGAGGAGGATTCATTTAAAGAATTAATGGAATTATCATTTTACTTTTACTTGCCTTGTGTTCAAAAATCTTATAGAAAGGTTTGGTTCCTCATACATGGTCCAAGAGGTCGAGTATTTTGAGAAACTTTGGAACAATACAAGTAGAGAAGCACAATCAAGATCGGGACTACGATGACAATCGTGGGTCCAAATGATGATGGCGATTACTTAGTTGTTACCAATCATTTGTCCGATAGGTTCTTTTCACATAACACCAAATCTTATGAGAATGTGTGTTTAGAAATTTCAAATATTTAGATGATCTTCAAATCAAGGATGCACCTCTAGAATTTGAAGAAGATATCCATTCAACAATAAACAAGCTTAAAGAAATCAACCTCGAGATGGAAGAAGACCCTCGCCCACTTACATCGTTTGTTCTTGAATGAAGAAGAAACCAATGACTTAGTTAGGCTATTGACCGATTTTAAGGACTACTTTGCATGGACTTATGAAGAAATTCTAGATTATCTTTTTGACATAGTCCATAAGCTAGCAAAAGATCCTAGTGCTAACCCTATCAAGCAAGCTCTAGACTCATAGAAATCAACAACGTGTCATTTGAAGTCAAGAAACCGATCAATGTTGGTTTCATCGGAAGAAAAATACCCAGTTAGCTAGTGTCTCTCAATTAAGAAGAAGAATGGCCAAATTCATATATGCATCAATTTCGTGGACTTAAATAAGGCATGTCCTAAGAATGAGTTTCCTCTTCCTATACCAAAATTAATGGTGGACATTGCCTCATCTCATATAGTTCTTTTTCATGGATGGGTCATCTCGTCAATAACCAAATCAAGATATCTCGATGATGAAAGAACACCGCTTTTCAAACCTCGATTAGAATCTTTTATTAAAGGTCAAGCCTTCGGCCTTAAAATGCCGGTGCTACATACTAAGGGCCATGACTCAGATCTTTAACAAACTCATCCATCACCGTTGAGTGTTATGTTGATGATCTAGTAGTCAAGAGCAAAGAAAAGGAAGACCATCGCTTTGACTTGAGAGTAGTTTTCAAATGGTTAAGATAATACAATCTCAAAATGAATCCCTTGAAGTGTGTATTCGAGTAGCTTTAAGAAAATTTCTTAGGTTTGTTGTTATAGGGAATAGAGATCCTAAAAGATCAAAGCTATCTTAGAAATGCCACCTCCTAGAAGTCAACACAACATCCTTCCAAGGATGGTTGATATATCTAAGATGCTTTATCTCCAACCTATCGAGATGCAAGCCATTTTCAGCACTTATCAAAAGGATGCCAAGTTCAAGTGGGATGATAAGTGTCGATGCCTTTGAAGATATCAAACAATATTTGGTGAAGCCGCCTAGCAACCCTTATCATAGGCCACTCATCTTCTACACTACCACATTGGATGACTCTCTGCTTTGTTAGCCCAAGCCAATGAAGGGAAGGAGAGTGCTCTCTACCACTATTGTCTAATCGCTCAAGCAAACTACCCACTTATTGAGAAATATTGCCTATCTTTGATCTTTGCTACCATATTATATACTTTCTCATAAGGTGAACTTGATCTTGAGATCCAATCCTAAAGATCTCATGACATGGCAAACATTATCCGGATGGTTGGCATGTTGGTCCATGATACTATCATAGTTTCATATCACATTTATGCCCCTCGGTGAGGCAAAAAGGACAAGCATTAGTGATTTCTTAGTAGCACACCCACTTCTCCGATTCTCTCGCTTAGTGATGATCTCCGATGAGCAAATCATGAACTTAGGGAGATTGACAACCGCTAATGGGAGATGTATTTTGATGGTGCAACTTCTTTTAATAAAGGGGAAGTACCATGATCTATTCTCCCGGAAAGGCATGGGGTAGGAATATTTCTCCTAACTCCATAGTGATGTGATAAGATTCTCATACTCTCTATCCAACCCTACACCAATAATGAAGCAGTATGAGGCTTTGATTGCTAGTCCGAGTTAGCCATTATAGTTTGTGTCAAGAGCATCAACATTTATGGGGATTCTCAACTAGTCATCAACCGATCATCGTCCTACAAAGTTCTTAAACCCAAGCTTCATCATTACCATGAGTATACCATGAAGTTATTGGCCCGATTCTTGAGGTCACCATCTACAAGGTTCCCATGGAGAACGTAGTAGTAGATGCCTTGGACAATTTTGCCAAAGAATTAGCATGTCTAGAAGATGAGTCCATTTCAATAAGGGTCCAAAATAGATAGTCCTATCCTTTATTGATGTTGAACTCATTGAGAGACTTTCTATTGAAGGGGAGGTTGCTTAAAAAAGGATGAGGATCTGGATTGGAGGTAACCATTCATAGACTATTTGGGCACGGCAAACTACCTCAAGAGAAGTCGCAAGCCCATCGTGAAAGAGAGCTCTTTCCTACGCTCTTGTGGATGGTACCTTATATCGACGATCCTTTAACCAAATGTGGTTGTTTAGATAAACACAAGCCCATGGAATTATAATCGAGGTACATTTAAGTTTATGTAGCACATTAATCTAGTTCAAGATGAAAGCATAGATCAAGATACTAGGATACTACTTGCCTTTGATGATTACACTACATGAATGTGGGAGATGCCATCGTGTCGTGCATGGTGTGCTCCTCCACCAACCACCCAACATTCTACATCCTCGCTTGGCTTCATGGTTATTTGAGTGTTGGTGTACCAACAATGTGGGTCCGATCGATCCTCCTTCTTCCAAGGGTCACCGGTTCATCTTAGCTACTATTATTTCCAAGTGGGCGAGGCAATCCCTCTCCCACAACTTCGATGTAATTTAGTTCTTAGAACCATATCATATATAAGTTTGGGTTACCTTGAAGAATTATATCGATAATGGTATTGCATTCAAAAGCACAAAGATCAATAGCTTTGCGAAGACACGGTATAGACTAGAGATACTCCACCATCTACTACCCCAGAGCAAATGGCTTAGCAGAAGCATTCAACAAAACTCTCATCCAGATAAAAAAGACTCTTGATAATAAGCGAGTGGAATGAGTATGAAGCCTATCACACCACATATCGCACTCCAACTTAATCTACTTCATTTTCCTTAGTGTATGGATCCAAGTCATTCTACCTTTAGAAGTTCAACTCCCATCACTAAGGATAGCATTGTAGCAAGATCACTACAAAATAGAATGCAAAGTTGGTTAGAAGAGCTCAAGGTTTGGAGGAGAGACACCTGGGTGTGCCAAAACCTCGAGTTGTACAAAGCCAAAATGATTCAAGCTTACAACAAGCTGGTCCTCTAGGTCTTTTCAAGTAGGAGAACTTGTGTTAGTCCTAAGGACCAATATTGCCCATCGAAAGATGGGAGGCAAGTTAGAACCCACTTGGGAAGGCCTACCAAGGAGGATCTTATCAACTTATTGATTGTAAGGGGAACACCCAATGCTTCCAATGAATGGGCTCTATTTGAAGAAATATTATCCCTAAAAAAATTATGTTTCAAAATAATTCCATTAATCAACAAAAATTTTTCTCCAATCCATTCAAATCTTCTTCATTTTGAAGAATTATTTGTTTATCTTGCAAATCCACTGACGGTGCTTGGGTAGGTGTAAGAGTCCCTAGAGGCATCCTATCCTTCTTTCACAACACAAAACATAATCAAACACACCAGTGCTATTAGGATAGGTGTAAGAGAACTGAGAGGCGTCATATTCCTTTTAACACAAGCACAAAACAAACACAAAAATAAACACAAATCTTTTGCCTCAAGCTTTTTTTGATATGGGAGCAAGCCCTCTGTGCACTCACTCATTAGTTGCTCTAGGTTGGGTCTACATGCTACCGTTAGTATGTCACCCCAATGATCACTTGTTGAAGATGTGAGTCCCCGCTTTCTTCTTAACTTGATCATTGCAAAACCAATGGGAGCTTATTTGGTAGTTTCACTACTCCAATAAGCTACCTCATATGTTTTAAGAAGATGTGAATCCCCATGCTTTCTTCTTAAACTAGCCATCATGCACTAATAAGGTTGAGTATCTTGAGGTTTAGGATAAGGCCCTCGAGGATCCTTTCCTCTTGACTACATTTGAGTCAATATAAGTCCCCGGCTTTCAATAGTCACCTAAGTCGGATGTCACCGTCGAAATGAAGATAGACATCCCGACAACTGCTATAGGAAGATGTGAGTCCTCGATCTTTCTACCTGTTTATCGTTCAAACCATAGGTTGTTGATGTTTGTTATGATAGAATGATTCACCCAGGAAGATATTGAGCTTTTCTGATTCTCCTTGAGTTGATTTGATATATTTAGCCATGTTATTAGGGTGTTGGATCAAGTCTTGACTTATGGCTTATTTGATTTGATTAAAATTTAGATGATATTTCATAGATTCTTTAGAATTTGATAAGATTTTGATATAGGTTTGTTTATAATCCTTGGCAAAACTAATAAGGTCCATGTTAAAACAAACTAAACAAAATAAACAAATTCTTTCTCTTGTGGATTAGGAACTCAAGCCCCAAAGGGCCCTCTATTCCCAAGAAGACATCTATCTTTAGGCAATGCGAGAACTCCCTAGGAATTGCGATTGAGAGATAAGTCCCAACACTCTCTCCATAGTCACCCTTAGGTCAAGTTTAATCTATTATTCCACAAGGGTTGCCTTGACGTCATCCCTCTTTGCAAGAAGTAAGACTATGATGAATTCTTTCTAGCATGACACAAACCATTGACTAGAGGTTTTTGATTTATTGCCCAAAGCAATCAATCACCCAAGTGGTCTTTCATATTGAAAGATGTGAGTCCTCAAGCTTTCTTCCCTTGAATTGATCATTGCAAATTGAAAGGCACTCCTTTGATAGTTCTCCCATCGATGAAACTACTCCCTTTGGTTCAAGAAGATAGGTCTAGGATAATATAAGCTTCTTCTAAGTGTGATCCATCACAAACTAATTGAATCCATCAAAATAAAACTAAAATGAAATTAATCTTGACTATCCTTGAGTTGATTTAAGTCCCCAGCGACATTCACTCAATAGTCAACCCTAGGTTGGGTTCAATTTGCCTTGTCAATAGATTACCCCAACAACTAGTTCCTACCGGAGGATGTAAGTCTACTATGCTTTCTTCCTAGTACAATTTCTTCATACCAAAGGTGTCCCTTTAGTTGGTTAGTCCTACTATGTGTTTAGTAGACTACCCTTTGGATTGGTAAATCGAGTTAGGTCTAGGCCTCCGGTGTGATCCATCACATACCAGTCCATCTAAAAATTTGAAATAAATCCAATGAAAAAATAAAATAATCAAGCAATCTAAATCAAATCCTTTTGCTCCTCTCCGAGATGCAAATATTTCTAGTTCCCAACAAATCCGAATTCTAGTCCCCTAGCGGATTTCACAACCTTTCCCCTTGTGGATGACTTGAACTCGCTTCCCTAGTGGAGAGTTCACTTTTCTATCCCTGGTGGAGTCAAAATAAACATAATTAAATGAACAACAAATTGAAACAAATTCAACCCTCTTCCCAACAGAACTTAATTAACAAATCAAATTTTCTCACAACGAAACCTAAATCAAACCTCTCATCCTTTCATGGATGACTTGAACTGCTTCCCTAGTGGAAGGTTCCGCTCTATCCCTAGTAGATTCCTCCTCTCTTATGTCTTGATATAAGTAGAGTCACATTGCACTAAGCTCTAGATTTTTCCTATTCCTTGGGGTAGGAGTAGATCATTTTGTTAGTGCTTGTGATAGTTTGGTGTTGTTGATCTCAACACTAATATGTCGTTCCTTGCCGGCCTCACCACACCTATTGGGTGCCCTTTGTTGACCACATTTTGGATGAGTTCTCAACCTCCATCTTATACATAGGACTCTCTTAGATTTTAAGAGATTCTTAGTCTTAGGAAACATCTAGTGATTAGGTGAACACTCAACCTAGCTCTAGAGACCTCTTAGCCATAGGAATTAGTCATGCCTGGGGTGTTAAGATTCACCTACCCTATAGCTTGAACCATATTCCTCACTTCCTTCCTTCAAGTTAAACTCAAAATCAATTCAACCACATATGAGAAATCCATGATCAATTCTCATGATTGAAGCTTATGATTGAAATTCCAAATCTAAGATCTCCCCAAGTCCTTTAATTCTCTCCTAAGAACTTAGCACTAATCAAATTCAAACTACTTCAAAGTCATGAAATTTTCTCACAACCCATTTATATTCTCATTTATATTCACATATATAAATGAAATATAAATTCAAACCCAACCAAATCAAATTCCAAATTGAAATTCCAAATTCAAAATATTTCCTAAGTCCTTTAATTCTCTCCTAAGGACTTAGCCCTAATCAAATTCAAACTACTTCAAACTCTGAAATTTTGTCACAACCCATTTATATTCTCATTTATATTCACATATATAAATGAAATATTCAAACACAACCAAATCAAATTCCAAATTCAAAATATTTTCCAAGTCCTTTATTTCCCTCTTAAGGACTTAGCATAGATCATGTTCAAATCAATTCAAACTCATGAAATTTTCTCCCAACTCATTCATATTCTCGTTTATATTCACATATATAAATGAAATATAAATTCAAACCAACCAAATCAAATTCCAAATTCTAAATTTTTCCTAAGTCACTTTGATTTTCTCTTAAGGACTTAGCCTAGATCAAATCAAACCACTTCAAATCCTCAAAATTTTCATAACCCATTCAATTCTCATTTATATTCACATATATAAATATAAATTCAAACAACCAAAACCTACTCCAAATCAAACTCAAATTCAATGAAAATCTAACCTAAGTCTTTCAAGTCAAAATCTTGAACTTGACAAATCCAATTCAAATCAAGCCAAACTCTTCATTTCTATTCATGATTCAATAAATCCTACAATCATGAAGCCAAATATAAAACAAACTTCAATTTAACCCAAAACCCAATTCAAAAATCAAACCCAAATCCATTCATGATTCTTCCTTTGAAAATGAAATTGCCAAATGATCTAAGACACATTTGACTTCAAACCACTTGCAAAATGGATTTATATTTCAATCATAAGACCATATGTGAGTTCATCCAAACTCAAATCAAGCTTTGACCAAGCCATTTGACCTACTTAGGCTCACTTGACCCAAAATGACCTAAAGTACCCCTTATGAGCCAAATTCTAATTCTAATCAAATTGGATTGAACTAAACTCACTCAAGCCTCTCATCATGATCAACAATCATTATGAGATGGTCAATCATTCAAATTGGGTCAAACTAAGTCAAACCAAGTTGACCAAGTCAACACTTAGCCAAAATGAAACCCAACATAGCCAAAATCCAACCTAAGTCTTTCAAGTCAAAATCTTGAACTTGACAAATCAATTCAAATCAAGCCAAACTCTTCATTTCTATTCATGATTCAATAAATCCTACAATCATGAAGCCAAATATAAAACAAACTTCAATTACAAAAAACCCAAAAAAATCAAACCTAAATCCATTCATGATTCTTCCTTTGAAAATGAAATTGTCAAATGTTCAAGACACATTTGACTTCAAACCACTTGCAAATGGATTTATATTTCAATCATAAGACCATATGTGAGTTCATCCAAACTCAAATCAAGCTTTGACCAAGCCATTTGACCTACTTAGGCTCACTTGACCCAAAATGACCTAAAGTACCCTTATGAGCCAAATTCTAATTCTAATCAAATTGGATTGAACTAAACTCACTCAAGCCTCTCATCATGATCAACAATCATCATGAGATGGTCAATCATTCAAATTGGGTCAAACTAAGTCAAACCTAAGGGTTGACCAAGTCAACACTTAGCCAAAATGAAACCCAACATAGCCAAAATCCACCATACGCCAAATTGATTGAAACCATTGATCAAGACTCATTCATGATCAATGTTTGAACTTCATCGAAGTCAACATTAGAGCCTAACCAGCCCAATTGGCCTTTGACCCAAGTTGATCCAACTTGACCAAAAAAGGTGGGTCAAGTTCATTCCAAATCTCTTGTTGAACTTGACCAAAGCCTCACTTGACCAACTAGACCCAACCTAGCCCAATTGACCTTGAACCCACTAAAAGGTCAAATTGAGACAAATTCAAACTTAACCAAAATGATTCAAAACAAAGATACCAATCCATTTCATAAGACCAACCAAACATGAACCAACCCATGATCTAACCCAAATAGGTCAAATGAGTCAAATTGGTCAACTTGACCCATTTGACCTAAATAAACTCACTTGAACCAAATTCAAACCTAAACCAAATTGAATCAAACCAAAGCTACCAAAACATTTCAAATGGTCATATCAACTTGACCCAACCCCTTGGTTTGACCTAATTTGACCATTGGTCAACTTGACTAAGTTAACCCATTTTGACCTAAATGGGCCAACATGAGCCAAATCACATCAAACCAACTCTAAATTCAATGAAACTTGGCCAAACCTATTTCATCATACCAAACATGCCCAAACTAAAATCAAGGTCAAATAACGATTTTACCCTCTAGGCCATAGGGTAACTCAAAATCAAAACCACTTGGAATTTGGTCAATTCCTCTTCATAACCACTTGGCACACTCTTAGTAGATCAAATGAACATTAGGGAGTGTGGTGCATCCAACCCAATGGGTTTGGGTCAGCTCAACTTAGCCCAATGGCGACTAACCAATCCCATTGAAATGGCCACATGGGAATCATGCCTCCACTTATTTTGAGCACATGGGAGTTCATCATTCCACCCCTCCCAAACAAAATTCAAGGACATCCTAAATAGCCTAACAAACCTATGGCATATGGACAATTGATCAAAATTGCATGGCAAGCTTATTTGATTGCTAAAGGGGAGATATACTCCCCTAATTTGATTTCATTTCATAATTCCTAAACTCGATTGAACCTGGGAAGTCGAGAGAAGCCATTACTCAGCCTCCCCAAGCTTCCTAGTGAAATCAAATTCCCATTTTCTTGATTTTCGAGATTGAAAATGGGAGCTCCACCTAAAACCCAACTTGCTCTACACTCAAAACTAGTGCAATTCCTTTTGCAAGCTCCATCAATGAGCTCAATCAAACTCACCAAAGCTCTTTGTTAAGTTCCTAAGGCCGTGGAGGAGTCACATTGATCTAGACCGAGCTCAAAAGGGGAGTTGGTCTCTGAAGCAACCACCCAATTTCAAGAGCTCAAACTTTTAACAAAGCTTTGCCTCAACTAGATGAAGCTTCTTCAAGGGAATTGAGCGTGGGTGAGGTATGCCATTTTTGAGCTTAATTTCAATGTATGTTGGTCCTTTGTGAAGTGGATTTTAATTCTAGGTTGATATGGCGTTAGATGTTGTACCCATGCTTAGATGGGGTGGGTAGATTTTCAAACCAATCCAGCTCAATCAAGCTCGATGATGGCTTCAAAGATGGACGGTCTCCATCTTACACAAGATGCAGGACGGATCTCCGCCATCCATCCGCATTTTGGATCGATGGCGAGATTAAAACACATAGCATCCCACGATTGGCCTCTCGATCCGATTAATCTCAATTGTCCGATCCTTTATCGGACAACTAAGGAGAAAGTGCATAGCGACCGCCATGCAATGCTATGATGTGATAGGTTAAAGAGACAATCCCATCATGCCATAAGGAAAGCGCATGTCGGGCACACGTGGCACCAACGGATTGAACATATAATTAGGTTATTAAATTGCCTAATTAGTCACTAAATCTTCCTAAATTCATATCTAAGTGTAGAAAAATTAGAAAATATGGAATAAATTGTATTGGATAGATAATTGAATGGGAAATATTCTAAAATTGATTTTAATGAATTCTAAATAGTATCTTTATCGATTTTTGGTTTTATTAGGAATGTTATTTTTCTAATTACCCCTTAATTAATCCACTAATTATTTCCAAACTTCTGTAGAAGTAGTGGGATGACTCTGCTCCTCTAATTTTCTTGGGATTTATTGGTGTCTTAATTGGGAAAATTTCTAATTCATTCTTTAATTACTCCTTTAATGTAATTAAGCTTAATTAAGATTGTAATTAGTGGTTTAACCCTTTAATTGAGTTGATTAAGGTCTGTTAAATTAGTAAGAGATTTAGGGAATAATTTTAGGGCATTTCCTCTAAGCTATTCCTTAAACCCCTTTTTCTTCCTAAATCCTTACTTAATTATGGGTTAATTCACTAATTACCCCATTAATTAATTTCAAAACTCTAAAAGCTTCCGAACTTAATTAATCTATCTTGAGTAGATGCTTAGGTATTCAAAAGCCTAAGTCCATTAAGGAAATCAAAACCAACTCATGAGAGGGGTTATGAAAGTGCTTAAGTTAAACCCCTTTGTTTAGTTAATCATTAATCATGAGCCAAATTGCATTAGGCCTTTTCTTCCTAGGTACATTGCAAATTTAAATTCCTTGTGAGATTATATGTCATTTCATTGGCTCATAATTATTTGGTTAAGTATGCTAAGGTGGTATAGTGTAAGGGTAATTAACATGCTTAATTCATACCTTAACCTAATCAAAATTTAAAATGGATCTAATCATCTAAAAATTTAAATTAAATATCATAACATGGGAGAATGGGTTAGGAACAGCAAACTCATCTCAAATTTCTCAAATTAAATCAAACTCAAAACAAAATCAAACTTCCCTTAAAAAATAATTTGATTTGTTTTAAGCTTTCCTTTTTCATAAGATTGTCTTTAGGAATTAATTGGGGTGAATGTGTTTACATGCTCATAATTTTGGTTCTTTCCTAACATGCTAAACATGTATGTCACATGAGTTTCATGCATTCATGCCTTTTAAAATCAAATTGAAAGTGAAATATTCTCTTTATATCAAATTGCATGTTTTGGCTAAATAGAAATATGAGTTGCTATTATCACTATTAAATCCAAATTATTTTCAAAATATATGAATCAATTATCAAAACTGAAAGTTTGCTACTTATAGTTAATTTATATGCTTGCATGTGAGTAAATATATAAGGATGTGCTTAGTGTATTTTTCCTTCTCCTCTTTTAGTATAGTTTTGAATAGATTTGACAAAGTGTATAGTTTATTTGAAAAGAACACAACACTTGCTCAACTCCTGCTATTCATTCCTATGTTATTACTTAAGAAGGGCACCTACACTTACACATATAAATTGCATTAACAAACCAAAATGAAACAAATACAAACTTTTGTATCTTTCTTTTCATATATTTCTTTTGTACATATGCTTGTATTTAAGGAAAGTGGTATATTAGTCCGGACAACCCGGTTAGGGTTACATTTTAATAAGTAGGTCTTGTACCTTACACCTCCGGTGCTAACAATGGCATCGACTCTTATGCCTTTCATACATTCATGTGTGTATGTGAAAATTGGATAAGAAACCCCTTTTCTACTTAATAAAAAATCATGCATCATATGTATTAAAATTTTCATAAGTAACTCACTTAGTATTCATCATGAAGTTTGCTAAACATTTCCATTTGTATGTATAGATATGCTTAGGAATCATACATATGAATGTTATACTTGTTGGGAAAGAAATGAAGTGATGTGTGCTTTGTGATTCTATTTCACTTAATCTTAAAATGTCTTTCCCTTTGAATATGTTTTTTTAGAGTTCATCTAAACTTAGGATTAATTAAAACACATAATAATACATCACTAAATAAAATTAAAACATGAATCTACATTAGAAATTACTTAAGGTAGATGTGTGTTTTGTGATTCTATTTCACTTTACTTAATCTTAAAATGTCTTTCCTTTGAATTGGTTTGTTTAGAGTTCATCTAAACTTAGGATTAATTAAAACACATAATAATACATTCACTAAACAAAACTAAAACGTGAATGCACTTTTGAAATTACTTAAGGTAGGGAAGGAAAGAGAAGTTTTCTTCTCTCTCTCTTTACAACTTAATAATTAATTATAAGATTCACTTGAACCTAATCAAAATATAAAATAAAAATCAACCCAAAGAAACTAGATAACTTAAATGAAATCCTCCTCTATGTTGAACATCCTCACATTTAGAAAACTTAAACTTTAAAGCCATAACAAAGAAACCGCACAAACCTTTTAAAAGCACACACGTTAGGTTAAGTCACCACTTCTATCTTTAGGTTAGAGTGGTACATGGTTTGATGTTTACTTTTATTTTGTGATGTATTATTTATAGTCGGATGTTAGTTGAATGATCATAGAATGAATGGTAATGATTTAGTCTAATCATTATTTTCTAGGGGATTATTCTTAAGAGGCACTATAATAAATAAAAATATAACTATTTTTGTTGTGCGGTACTTATACCCCTAAGCATAATCCATTAGCGTGGACTTGAGTACCTATGTGTTGGGTGCTAAGTTCAATATACATGCTTGGAATTTATATGGTTTGTTTAGCTAATCTGCTTGTGTTAGTTAGATTTACTTTTCTTTTTCATGTAATTTTGCAATTAGGATTTTGGAATGATTGTTATGGGGATTAGAAGGAGCATTGGTCATAAGATCTCATCTTATGTATCATGTAAAGCCTTTGGTGAAACCACCTTCCAACCATCCAAAAGAAAGAACCAAAAAAAGGAAGAAGAAAGAAGAATGAAGAAAGATGAAGAGAAGAACCCTATAACATGAATTCCTTGCTTAATTGTAAATTAATTCATTTGTAATCGTTGTATAACGGTAGAGTTTGGCTACCCAATTTATTTTCGTTTGTGCGGTGCCACCACAAATGGCCTTTTATTCTTTTATGTTGACTTTATGAAATGTTTGATGTTTTATTTAGCTTGAGTATTAAGATCCTTTTTCTAGTTTATTCCTTGCATGATGTATGGCTTGGATGAGGATTAGGCTCTTAGAAAAATAAATCTTCTACCAACTGATAAATCAAAATTAAAATAAAGAATTCATAACCTCACCTAAAATTTAGGTTGTAAATCAAGATAAAAGAATTAGCAATCTTAGCTGGATGAATATTTCTTTCATAACATCATGCATAAAAGCATATTATTTCACTCTTGATTGGAGGGCTTCCACCTTTGCCGTAAAAAAAAAATATTACTTGACCTTTGAGAGCTATGGTGGAAACGCACTTCCTCCCTTCATTGATTTTGGCCAATAATCTTACTTCTCATGCATTAAGCATATGAATCCTATAAGCTGAGTCAAATGATTGCCCAAAAATAAAAATAAAATATAATATATTTTGCATTAGATCTAGAACATTTTTCATGCCCTTACATAATCTAGTCTCTTAGGAGTGAGTTTAAGGACTTAGTCTCTTTCTAAATAAATAACAACCTAGCTATCTTGCATAAAGCATATGACTAGCCTACATGAATTTAAAATCATAGGAGGAGTTAGTTGGCACCACCCTCACTTGTAAGTCCAAATTGGTTTATCCTCTCTGTGGAGGCAAACTAAATACCCATTTTGCTCCTTATATTTAGGTTGTGCTTTTGAATCTCATCAAAAGTCTCTTTAGATTTAGGTTCTAAGGTCGCTTCTCCCCTTAAGGGCCAAAAGCATAAATCCTCACCTCATAGGCATTGTGATCTTGTATCATAGAATTATAAGCCTTAAAATTCTAATAAAATATCCACTCAAATAAATAAATCAACTTAAAAAATGTAAAGCCCAAGTATAGAATAGTTTGGGAAGTTTAATAGGCTTCCTAGTATCTTAAGCATCCCTTACTGCTTTCCATTTGGCTTCAACAAGAACTCTCTCTTTGATCAATCTCATTTGATCTTCCAAAATCAACTAATCGATTGATAGACCTACCTATTGAAATCTTTGACAACGATCATTTACCTTAATCAAGAGTATTCCTAAGGGATCCCCTTCCTTAGGATGTAATTAACTATGGGGGCTTGCCCCTAGGGAACTTAACAAACCCGATTTAAAATAAACTCGCTTTACTTTTCCATGTAAAGTAGGGAAGAATCTCTCATACATATGGAGACCCATTATCCTTAGGAGTCCTTATTGAGGTAATTAGGTCCATTAAAGGGTTATGACTTCTATCAGGAGATAGTACACTATTCCTTGATGACGCATGGCTAAATAAGCACTTCATGGATCTACGTGGTGTCCAAATGCATAAAGAGACTATATTTCTATCTTCATTTCTATCCACATAGATTTGAAGATGGGAGTACTACAATCTTTTGAGAAAACTTTCACCATAAATACTTAGCATTCTTACCACCATAAATAGCTCAATGTGGTTCATGCATCCTTTTCATAATGGTCCTTATCGCCCTTAGTAGGTCATAGAACTTTTAAGATTCTTTATTAGGTGGCTCTTCTTCCATAAGGTACTCTACTCTAGCTGCTAGAACCATTTCTTCATAAGTTTAGCAAGAATCATATTCACCTAGGGGCATGCGTTCTTGTTGAGACACAACTATCATCAATATGTGGCTTGAACTCACTATATAAAGTCCAAAACCAATAATTTGGTTGGAAACCTCTCGATACAAGTCTACTTTGACTTCATATGACATTAAGAAAGCTTGATTCTTGCCTCACATGGACATCAAAACTTTTCTTCTAAATGTAAGAAGGAAGTTGAGATGCCATATGTATGAAATGCTCAACACCACACAAGAATTCATCTTAATCCTTTTCTACCCATATACAATCTATTGTATATCCATGACCACTCACTACGGATATCCATAATCTAGGTAAATTATAAAATGTGAGAATTCAATTAACATTATATCTAAGTTACGTAAGTAGTATTGATTACATAATAAATTTCTAATTTCATGTGACTCCTAAGTGTCTAAGTCATTCAACTAACAAAAATTTTTATAACTAAAATCATAGTATCCCATAATCATTAAATATAGTTTTTTTTACAAAATTGAATGACACATATTGCAAAAAATTTAAATAAATGCATCAAAAATTTAAAATTTATATAATTAATAAGTATACACATTAAATGACTTAGAAGATTAGTTAGGTTTAAATTTCTAAATCTTAAATTTACAAAAAAAATTAACATGTGCAACTAAAGATCTGTACCAAAAATAGACATTTTAATATAATAATTAATAAATTCAAATAAATTTGGAGAATATTTAATGTAAAATCCATTAAAATACTTCAAAACTTTAAATCTATTTCACACAAACCAACAGATGAAATCATGAAAAATTACAATAAAAGGAAGAGATTAAGTTATACCTTTCATTTATAGAGAAAATGGAGAAAATAAACACATTTTGGATGCAAATCGGCATGCCTTATGTCTCATTCTCATCGGTTGAGAGATAGAGAGAGTGAAATCGAGGGAAATGGCTTGGGTGCCGGGGTTCGTCATTCTTATAATAATAGTTTCTAGTAGGTTTTCCATTAGAACTGCCATAAACTATTAAGATGAAATAATCTGTCAAAAATTCAATCAAATTTAAGTGATTAGAGCGACATTCTCCTCGGTTAGAAATTTTGTTAGATATATTTCTAGGTGACAATTCCCAATTATTCTCACTAATTTTTAATGGAAAATGTCACCAAAAGCTACAATTTTTTTGTAGTGAATGTACTTCTTATTGTTCTCCCGAGGTATTGAGGAGACTGATTATTCCTTTAGTTTCTCTTCTATCCCGGAGAATCAATAGTGGCCCTCCTATAGGCGAGTTTGGAACTCACCAAGCCTAATTTGTCAAAATAAATTTGAAGATGATATTGACCAAGCACCCATGTTGATCAATATACATCTAATTTGATATTTAGTGATTAATGTTATGACAATGATCATGTCATTGTAATAGTTGCTGGAGAGTCTATCTCATTCACGAAAGTTCTGACCTATCGAGGTGTGAGGTGTGAGGTGCTCGCCCATGGTCATTGAGTTGACTTATTTAGATCATATTCATTTAAGACTTGCCCTAGGTCTCATTCTCACCATTAGTCAAGAGATAGAGAGTGAAATCGGGAAATGGCTCGTGCAACGGTGGGGGGCTTGTCGCCCTATAATAATAGTTTTTAGTTGGTTTTCCATTAGAAAATTCGCCATAAACTATTAAGATGAAATAATCTATCAAAATTCAATCAAATTTACATGATAAGAGCACATTCTCCTCAATCAAAAATTTGTTAGATATATTTCTAGTGATTGTTCCATCAATTATTCATAAAATTTTGATAGAAAATGTCACCAAAAAAGTTGCATTTTTCTATTGTGAGTGTACCGCTTATTGTTCTCCACGAGGTTACGAGAGACTAATTAGTCCTTTAGTTTCTCTCTATCCAGAGAATGAATAGCGGTCCTCGATAGAGGCAAGATTGGATCTCACAAAGCCTAATTTTTCAAAATGATTTTGAAGATGATATTGACTAAGCACCCATGTTGATCAATATAATTCTAATTTGATATTTGGTGATTAATATTGTGATAATGATCATGTCAATGTAATGGTTTCTTGTGGAGAGTTTATCTCATTCACATAAAGTTGCGCACTATCGAGGTGTGAGGTGCTCGCACCATAGTCATGAGTTGACTTATTTAGGTTATATTCATTTAACACTTGCCCAAGGTCTTAGTTTTTTCATCGGTCAAGAGATAGAGAGTGAAATCGGGGAAATGGCAGGTAATGAGGGTGGGGATGGGGTTTCGTGCCTATAATAATAGTCTTTGGTAGGTTTTCATTAGAGAATCTACCATAGACTATTAAGATGAAATAATTTGTCAAAAATTCAATAAAATTTACATAATTAAAGCGACATTCTCCTCAGAAATTTTGTTAGATATATTTCTAGGTGATGGTTTTGTAAATTATTCATCCGAATTTCGATGGAAAATGTCACCCAAAAGCTATAGTTTTCTATAGTGAGTATATCGCTTATTGTTCTCCCGAGGTTACGGAAGACTAATTATTCCTTTAGTTTCTCTTCTATCCATAGAGAATTTGAATAGTGGTCCTCTTATGGGGTAAGTTTGGAACTCAAAGCCTAATTTGTCAAAAATAAATTTGAAGGTGATGTTGACCAAGCACCCCATGCCGATCAATATACTTCTAATTTGATATTTGGTGATTAATGTTGTGACAATGATCATGTCATTGTAATGGTTTCTTGTGGAGAGTCTATCTCATTCGTGAGAAAGTTACCGGCATTATTGAGGTGTGAGGTGCATGTGCCATGGTCATTGAGTTGACTTATTTAGATCATAGTCATTTAAGACTTACCCTTTGTGAAGACCCTCTTTCTTCTTTGAAGATGGTGAGTTCTACTTCTACTTGTTGACTTTATGAGCCTCATGTTCAATCCTATTAATTTTGATGATAACTAACATTCACTTGGATGTTCTAACATATGTTTAAAGTGTTTGAGATATCGATTTTGAAGTGGAGCAAGATTGCAATTACATATCCAATACATCTCATAATATGTTTGATGCAATTGCAAGTATAGGAGAATGAAAGATCAAGATGGATAGTGAGAGCTCGATACAATATTTTAGGTTATATGCATATAGAACTATTTTAGATATTCATATGAGTTCATTGGCATGAATTAAATTCACGCTTTAACATATTATTTTTATTTATTTTGATTATTGATAATAATGTGTATAAATAATCTTTATCTAATTAATATTCAATTCCATAAATTTAAAAAATTTATATGCTTCATACATAATAATTAAATTGTTAAAAATAAATAAATAATAATTAATTATGATTATTAAGTGAAAGTAGTTTATATATTTAATATAATTAACAATTTTAATTTAATTTAAAAGTTTTATGATAACTAACATATGTATCAACATATCTAAATTATATCATAATTTTAAATATCATATTTCAAAATTGACAATAATTCATGAAATTTAGTATTTCAAGAAAAGTTATTTTATAATCAAAGAATTTTGATCTGATTTTATCTCCACTTGATTCTTTGGATTTTTTTCTTTACCTTAATAGGTTACATGACCCACATTTGATTAAAATAGAATTTATTATGATTTTCCAAATATTAGTGACTTTAATAATGAATGTGTGCTATAGGTTCTAAATATATTAAGAGTCATATTTGATTATTTTTAGACCCATGTGACTAGCCATTTTTGGTTATTTGAATTTAATATTTATTTAATATAATTTATATTTTTATTTAATATTATATTATTATATGATAAAATGATGTTAGAATAATATATTTCTTTGAAATAATTCAAAATGACCTTCTTGCTTATAAATAGCATTCATTCTCTTCTTAAAATGCTTGCTCATTGAATTCAAAATCTCTCAAGAAATTCTAATAGAAACCTTTACTAGATTTCTCTTCCAAGTGTTCACCAAATATTGCAAAATCAAATCCTTGGTTAAGCTTCACCATCTTCAACTAAGCAACCTTTCTCAAATTACTTGAGTTTCTTTCCTTAATCTTAATCTCTATAAGTTGTTCATACTATTTTCACCATCTATTTATTCTTTCAAGTTTTTTACTTTTGTTAGATTACTCTTTGGACATCAAAGTTTAAGTTTTCACATCAAAATTTTTCAATCATCTTTTTTGTAAAAACTCTTGTAATATAAGTTTTGTTTCATCTTGCTAAAATTTTTATCTTCCTACAAATTTCTTTTGGTTTCTTGAAATACTTCTTCATTGGTCTTATTTAAAAGATCATTTATCCTTTGATATATTTTAAAAGTCTATTTTAAGAATTTAAAATTAATTTATTGTGCCAAAATACTTTCAGATTTGCTATATCACTTTTTTAATTAAAAGCTTATCTAGTTTACCTAGATCTATCATATACTAATTATATTTAAGTATTTTGTGATCATTTGCATTAATTCAAAGCATCATTTTGGTTGAAATTAAATAATTTTTTATTGGAATTTTAGATTATATGCTAGATCAATTATATATCAAGTTTCTTTACCAAAATAAAATTTCTAAAAAGTTAAATTATTTTATTTGGCACTTATCATTTTATTCCAACTAATATCCTTTATTTAAATAGTTTTAAATCTTGCTAAAATTTAGTAAATCTTGTTATTTTTATTGTTTAATAATTAATGAAAAGAATTTTAGTGGAGACTTAATCATTCTTATACTATTATATACATACTAATTATAATTTATCTTAAACATAAAATTATTCCTTACTAAAATTTATTTTATTATGCAATAGACTATTGTGAATTTATTTTGAAATCATTTTATATTTGTCTATAAGTTGTAATAACATAAACATCTTAGTAAGATTAATTTAAGATGTTTATTTTATTATTTCTTATTAAAATTAAGTGATTCTATCTTGACAAAATTGTAAGTTGTAATGTGATCATTTATAAGTTGTGAGATCATTTTGAATTGAAAAGTCCGGTAAATTTGTGAAAGATATATTTTATCAAAATTTATTATTTTATATTTTTCTTTTATGTTTTAAAATTTTATTGGCATTATACTCACCCCTTGTAAGAAAGTGCATGTTATTATAAGGGTTGTATTACCAAGAAGAGTATGGATTGTAAGCTATTTTTTTTATTTAGTGGATTCCTACCCGAGCTAGGCATGGACTTAAAGCCATTTTGGGAGTTTGAACCACATAAAAATTATGTGTCCATCATCTTTTTTTACTTTATTGTACTTTATTTTTTGGAACATTGAGAATTGTATCTTATCATTATAAAATTAAAACTTAATTTTCTACTAAAAGTTAAAATATAAGATTTAACTTTGAAATTATTAAATAATGCCCAATTCACCACCTCCATCCCCTTTTGGAATAATAGAATTACATTTTTAAGAGGTCGAAGTTGCGATGTGGTATATGTTGACACAAATCAATCATACACCTCAGAAGTAAATGACATTAAAGTAGAAAAACTATTTCAAAATGGATGTAGCTAAAAGAAAACTTGATGAACTAAAAGCTAAGGCTTGTAATACATTACATTGTGCTTTATTACATGATGATTACATAAAAACTTGTTAAGTACACTAAATGAAATATGAGATAAATTAATTAAAACTTATAAAGGAGCTAGTGAAGTTTGAGATGCTCACATAAATGACTTATTTATGAATATGAGTTGTTTTGTATGTCTCCTTCTAAATCTATTTTTGATATGCATACTAGATTCATGAAAATAATTAACACATTCCATTTTCTTGAATGGTTTGATATGAAAAGATTCAAATCTAGAAAAACTCTTATGAGTCCATCTAAAAATTAGATTTAGATGAATAAAAAAAATTTGTTAATCAAATACTTTATAAGAGTATGATAGGTTCACTTTTATACCTTCCTACTATCTGATATGATGTTTGTTGCTTATTTGTGTGCTCATTTTCAAGCCAACTCAAAAGAATCTCATTTAATAGTAGTCAAATGTATCTTTCTATATTTGATAGGCACTTCTAGGTAAGTTTTGTCGTATCCTAAAAATTATCATGTGATTTGGTTGCCTATTTTGATGTTAATTTTGCTAGATGCAAAGTAGATAGGAAAAGCATATTAGGCACATGTCAATTTTAGGATCTTCCCTTGTATCATGGTCCTGTATGAAATTAAATCTTATAACTTTATCCACTACTGAGGCTAAGTACATAGATGTAGGTAGTTGTGTTGTTGAGGTCCTTTGGTTAAAATAATAGTTAATATATTTTGAAATTAAGCGAGATCACATTCTAGTTCAATGTAAAAAATACTACTACTATTAGTTTGATTAAAGATGTTGTCCAACACTCATGCACCAATTATATTAAAATTAGATGTCATTTTATTAGTGATCAAATTTTGAAAGGTAATGTTAATATTAATTTCATTATACCGATTTACAATTTTGATATTTTTACAAAACCACTACTAGAAGAACATTTCTATACATTAAGACACATGCTTGAAATATTATATCATAATATTTAAATTATATGTAATTTATTCTTTTTTATGTTGTCAAAAGGGGAGAAGGGTAAAATGTTGGTTAGTATTAAGTTCATTTCATGCATATATTTAGGGGAGCATCATTATTCATCTCTTGTGCATAATTTTTATTTAATAGAAGAGAGTTGTTTTAAGAACTATGATGAAAGATCAATTTGCACCTTCATGAAAACCAATACATAACATAAGTTTGTCATCATCAAAAGAAGGGGAGAATGTTGTCTTTATAAGCCTCATGTTCAATCCTATTAATTTTGATGATAACTAAAGTACGCTTGGATGTTTTAATATACATGTTAAGAGTTTCAGATATATTAATTTTGAAGTGGGACAACATTCCTAATTATATATCCAATACATCTCATAATAAGTTTGATGGAGTTACAAGTATGGAAGAATGAAAGTTAGATCAAGATGGATAGCTTGGAGCTCGATACAATATTTTTGGTTATATGTATTTAGAACTATCTTAGAGGTTCATATAAGTTTATTGACATGAATTGATTTGCTCACAATTTAACATATTATTTTATTTATTTTGATTATTAATAAAAGATAAATAAATAATCTTTATTTAATTAACATTCAACTCCATAAATTTAAAAAAATTAATAAGCTTCATACATAGCATTTAAATTATCAAAGCAATAAATGATAATTAATTATGATTATTAAGTGTAACTAGTTTATATATTTAATATAATTACAAATTTTAATTTAATTAAAAGTTTTATGATAGCTAAATTATATATGATCATATATAAATTATAACATAATTTTAAAGTCATATTTCAAAATTGACAAAAATATATGAAATTTAGTATTTTAGCAAATGTTATTTTATAATCAAGGAATTTTGATCGATTTCATCCTCGATGGATTCTTTGGATGTTTTCTTCATTATGCTAGGTTACATAACCCACGTTAGATTAAAATTAAATTGACTATAAGTTTTTAAATATTAGCTAATTTTAATAATGAATGCATGCTACACATTTTGAATATATTAAAAGCCATATTTGATTTTTTTGACTTGCATGTGACTAGCAATTTTTGGCTGTTTAAATTTAATATTTATTTAATGCAAATCATATTTTGATTTAATATTATATTCTTATATGATAAAATAATGTTAGAATAATATATTTCTTTGAAATAATTCAAAATGACCTTCTTGGTTATAAATAGCCTTCATTCTCATCTTAAAATGCTTTCTCAAAATATCTTGAACAAATCAAGAGAAAACTTATTAGATTTCTCTTCCAAGTATTCTCCAAATATTGTAAGATCAAATCCTTGGTTTGGAAGCTTCAACATCTTCAACTAAGCAACCTTTCTCAAATTACTTGAGTTTTTTCTTAATCTTTATCTCTTTAATTGTTCATAATATTTTCACCATCTATTTATCCTCTTAAATTTTTACTTTTTGGTGGATTAGTCTTTGAACATCAAAGTTTAATTTTTCCACATTAAAATTTTTCAATCATTTTTTGGTGAAAAACTCATATAATAGTTTGTAGGATTTATTTCATCTTGCTAAAATTTTTATTTCCCTATAAATTTCGTTTGGTTTCTTAAATTATTTCTTCATTAGTCTTATATGAAAGATCATTTATCCTTTAATCTATTTTAGAAGAGTATTTTAAGTTTTAAAATTAATTTATTGTGCTAAAATACTTTCATATTTAGGATATCTCTTTTAATTAAAAGCTTATCTAGTTTACTTAGATCTATCATATACTAATTTTATTTAAGTATTTTTTGATCATTTGTATTAATTTAAAGCAATATTTTGGTTGAAATTAATTAATTCAGTTGTTGGAATTTTAGATCATATGCTAGATCAATTATATATCAAGTATCTTTATCAAAATAAACTTTATAAAAGTTAAATTATTTTATTTGGCACTTATCAATTCATTCCAACTAATATCCTTTGTTTAAATAGTTTTTTATCTTATTGAAATTTAGTAAAGCTTGCTATTTTTATTGTTTAATAATTAAGGAAAAAATTTTAGTGGAGAGTTAATCATTCTTACACTATTACATACATACTAATTATAATTTCTCTTAAACATAAAATTATTCCTAGCTGAAATTTATTTTATTATGCAATAGACTATTATGAATTTATTTTAAAATTATTTTTATATTAGTCTACAAATTTTAATAACATAAACTTCTTACTAAGATCACCTTAAGATATTTATTTTATTATTTTTATCAAAATTAAGTGGGTATTCTATCTTCTCAAAATTATAAGTTGTAATGTGATCATTTATAGGTTGTGAGCTCACTTTTGAATTGGATAGCTTGGTATATTTGTGAAAGATATATTTTATCAAAATTTATTATTTTGAATTATTCTTTTGTGCTATAAAATTTTTATTGTGGTTGTACTTGTCCTTTGTAGGAGAGTACATGTTCTCTTTTGGAGTACAATATATGGGGTGATCTCTATGGTAAGTATAATATCTGTAGTGATCTCATGCATTGTCATGCCTAAGTGGTGGCTTTTTCAATAAATTCTTATTTTGGATGGCTTACACCAACTCGACCATTACGGTATTCATTCCCTTGGTAGAAGTCGTAGTGTTCTTGAAGTGTGGCCTAAGTGCATATTTTATGGTCATCTTCTCTTGTTTAGTCTCGTTTGAAATATGTCTCTAGGGTTGAAATATGTCTTTAGGTGACCATCCCAAATGTGACCTCTTTAATGAGTCATTGACATGAGTTAACAAAGTTGGTAACCTTGTTATACTCCTCGATATTTACATGATTATTCATCATCATAAGTAGTTTGACAAGTATTTTAGACAATTAAAGCTTGAGGACATACACGAATGGCCCTTTCTTCAACCCTTAAGCAAGAGTTTTTGAGCCACCATGAGTTCCATCCTTAATCTTCTAGTATCATCACACACTAAAAGTGAGTGATGAATTTCCTCGTGGACTTTCCATGTTCTTGCCTTATTTAAAGGAGAGTCTATCACTTTAATGGCATCTAGGTGCTAGCCAATTGTGTGGCAATCATTCTTTTAGATGAAAAAGAGGTGATGAACCCCATGATCACTCGAAAGAATAGCTTTGAGGATGCTCTCGCCATCTTCTTTGAGATGGGTGAGAAAATATTTTTTCATGAGGTAGATTGACATATATTCAATTAGATTTCCTCAACATCACATTAGAATTTATTTAGATCTAGGTTCTACTTTCTATGGATGCAAGACTGTAGTTAATTACCCTATTACCACAATAAAATGTAAACATACATATCTCATCGATATGCATTGGTGTCTTATGTGTATGTGCAAGATGATTGCCATATAGAATTCACATAATGAATAAAGAGATTGGTCTTACATCCCTTTGAGATGTCATTAGATAGAATTTTCATTCTATTTTAACTTAAAGCATATATTGTAAGGGATGATGACGTGCTTAAGATTAAGATCCTATAGTTCCGTCATCCCTGCTATCATGGGTACCTAGTCTACTTAGTTAAGAAAGTTATCCCTAATGAAGAATCCTTGTCAATAGCCATGGATTTTATCGGTATTATTGTAAAACCTAGGGTGATATTTTTCTAAGAGGACAAATTTAAATCCATAACATTTATGACTTTTTTATGAATGCATCTAAAGCTCTTGCTTTAGATGATCCCAATAAGAGGAGGATTCTATCAAATCATTTTAATCTCTCTAGTTACTTCATTCCTGCTTTTTTTACTGGGATCCTAAGAAAAATAATTTTGTTTCTATCAATCTTAGCTAACAAAAGACTTTTTTATCTAAATATCATACATGATTCATAGATCAAGGAGCAAAAGCCATTAGAGAACATACAGGAAATTATCTTGATTGAAATATAGTGGAGCTATATAGATGCCAAGCCACCGGTTATAGGGTTTTGGTCGATTCTAATTTTATGTGGTGTCATTTAATGACAAAAAAATAGGCATATAGATGACACGTGTCATGTCCTTACTAGCATGAGATTATTTGAGTTTAAATATAGATGTATATTTAATTTAACATTAGCTCTTTTGTGAGCTAGAGTTTTTATAATTTGTCATCCTTGATAAATAATGATGGATGTATGGATGATTATTTGCTTTAAGTTATTATGAATTTCTTCTAATTTAAATATATCCCCTTTGAATAAATTTTATGATTAAAATGACCATCATTGGGGAATAAATAAATTTTATTGACTTGGATCAAGTCATAAGACCCAACCGGGAAATTAATCCACAAAACATCCTTAGGCAATAGACTTGGGTAATTGTTATTGTGTTGGCCATGAGGATAATTTAAGCTTAGACACGAAGCATCCTCGTGTGGACTTATACAATTATTATTATGTCCCATGCCGATAGAACTATTGTTCTTCATGTGGTGATTTTGTAAGTTGAAGTCTTATTATAATAATAATTATATTTTATTTATGGGGTAGTGCCTAGGCCTCATATTTCGTGCAACGCCATGATGGAGCCCATCATTGCTTAGGTGGTAGTTTATATGATAGGTGTACATATGAGCTATCGTGCCCAACGCCAAAGACCTTTGCATGAGTAGCATCACGACATTGGAATTATCGTGTTTTGACCATTTGAATAGTATCGCATCATTGCATTATAGCACTGGAGTCAAGATTCTTTATAGGTGGTGCAGCAATTAAAGGGGAAACGACAAGTTTATTTTAATTAGCACAAATATGTTGGGTCGAGCCATAGTTCTATTGTTTTTCGTATGCATCAATTATGAGATGTAATTTATCTTTTGACTACAAAATAATCGATGGGATGGTCCACCAGACCTCGATGCTATAGGTGGGAGCTATGACACTAGTCGTGTTCTACAACCGTGAGAGGTTAGTACCTTGGAGCCATATTTAGGCATGTGCTAGGTCTAATTTCTAAATAGGACCAGGGTTGTTAAGGATTTTCATTCAATAGTCTTTTTCTTAAGAACTCCCTTTCTCTTTTAACTCTATTCATTATTTAGTTCTACATATTAAGCAAGCCTCTTAGAAGAGTAGTGAGCAAGAAAGGGCATCCGGTGATGCCAACAGTTCCGTTGATGCCAAGGAGTATCAACACACCCTCATCCACAAGCACTTGATCTCAAGAGGTGTTTCCAAGATCCTGGTAGTATTGAAGGGGTGATCATGAGACGAGGCAGGCTAAGCGGCATATGATAATTACTGCATCATCCCAACATATGGTAATTACAAGTTCTTCGCTAATGCACTAAAATTGCCAAGACAATAAAGCATATGTTCGGGAAAACTAGTAAGTTATGATAGTAGTGCTATAAATTCATATTTTAATCTCCAAGATATTTATTATGATCAATATCTTACTTATTATAACAATCATTTTAATTTTGACAAAATCCTCCATTTTCTTTGCGGTGAAAAAATAAATGTGCAATAGAAATGATGGGAGGAAAGAATTATCAACTGCTTTTTCCACCTACCTAATAGTCGATCTAAGGCATGGCACTATTTCATTTTTGCCAAGCTTATGCCCAGGGTAACATAGCGAGGTTACCAAAGATAGGGTTGTTTTAAATTTTGCAATATATAAGTGGTTTATAATTGATATCGGAAGGTCATTTATAATTTTATTTGTAATATGATGAAGGGGAGTACTACTATCGCACGATCACCCTTCTTTGATTTATGGTTTATATGTCAGTGGTGGGAGAGGAAGGGGCCATATGAAGAAATACTCATTTATAGGGCTCCTTTAACAAAGAGGATAATTGGGGATGAGGGTCAAGGTTTGAAGTGGGGTGAGTTCGCATCCTCCCACATCGACCCCTAATCTTCTAAGTCCTTGGCCGAGCATGTCTAAGAAATTAATAGATAGGAACTTAAGAAAAATAGTGGACAAGAGTAGTCGCAGCGTAAGGCTCTAGAGCATAAGTTTGATTATCATATGGATCAACAATAGATACAATTCACTTACATGGCTCTCAATCGCATTGGTCAACATTGGTCAACATGTTCCGAGTTGCACTCACAAATCAATCACGCCTCTCCTTCCCTACGGTGCCTCAATATTAACCTTATGTAACGCCCTACAAGCATCAAGCACGAGGAGGAAGAAGTGAAAGAAGAAGAGGGTGACAGTATGATTATTAGCTTCCGCCATTTTATACTTTTCTCCTTTTGGACTTTTAAAAATTTAGAAATAAAATTTACTTTTATTATTTTGTGTTGTAAGCTTGCATATGTTGATTTATCGCTTTAAGATTTAAATAAAAGTTTGAATATATATATATATATATAATTAAGATATGAGTGACAACACCTCGATATGAGTGACAACACCTTAGTGTTGTGAATCAAGACTTGTCGTGAACTAGCACTGTGTTGTGAAAGACCTAAAACCCAAGAGCTTGACATTGCGATTGATCCTATCATCATGGCCTTGGGGTGAAATTGTGTCTCTTAGCCAAAATATTTTCTAAGTCCTTTTACTTGTGTTAGGATGATATAGAATTGAGGTCCCATGGTGCTACGGTGAGGGATATTATGTCTCTTTACCCAAAAAAATATTCCAAGTCATATTTCCAGCTAAGAATAATGTCGTGTGGATGCCATGGCACTGAGGTGATTTCATTAAAGCATTATATCATTGGTTCTTGGCACCTTTGTTACCTTTTAACATGAAAACCTAAGAGCATAGCACTATGACACTAATATCCAACGCAGGAATGTGAGTCAAAATTGAATTTAGTGTAAGAATTTTAAAATAATTTATAGAAATTTTGGCTTCGGTTTGCCTTAGATGTTAGATTCCATATAGTGCAAAAGCACTCTTCTCCCTTATTTCACATCTAATATGGGGAGGGGTTCTCACACCGAATGAACTTCAATAATGGAGGTCTTCAAATCTCCAATAGTCTAATTTTTCTTCCTCTTTTCCTAATTAGATTCATAATCAACGTGGGATTATAGTTTAAACTCACTTTTTTTAAAGATAAAATAACATAGATCTTTTACTTGAAGTGAATTGGGGATCTAGAGCAAAGGAAGATTGTCGGAGTGCCAGTAGTGAATGCGTGAGAGGTCAAGAGAGAAGATGAAGAAGAACCCCAAAAAAGTGGACTAGATACTCCTATTTATAGCGATTTTTTGTAACTATTTTCTCTCAATAGTCAGCCTTGACACCAAGCTCACAACCGCTGATGTACCATAATTTTGACAGACCACGTCATCCTTCTAGAAGACTAGGGCATCCCCTTAGTGCCATGAACATAGTGTTGTCGCATTGTAGCTCCCCTAATACACCCATCCTAGTGCATAAATTTGATATAAGAGAGGGATGACCATACCGCTACAATAATACTCTAAGCATATTACAAATAGAATTATAAATAATCTTCCCTATATCAATTAAAAGTTCCTTTAAATTAAAAAACTCAAAATAGTCCTATCCTTAGTTACCTCAATAATATTATGATGAGCATTAGCTTGGAAAAAATGAAATGGTGTCATGCCTTAGGTTTTCATGGGGTGATAGGAAAGTTAATAATCCTTTCATCTTGTCATTTCCACTAGGCGTTGACATTTCTACCAATAAAAAAAATTAAGAATTTCTCCAAAATTTGGATGATCATTATAATTGGGAAGTTATTGATCGTAAGCCACGTTTATCAATTTGTAATATGAATTTATGGAAGTGCAATCGAACTTACTAATTTTTCTAGAATGAAAACTTTATTATTTTAGTGCTCCTTCATGTTCACAAAGAACTCTTGCACCATAAGAACGATCAAGGAGTTACTCTCATATGCTAGTTTTTCCCACGTGTTCATTGATCACCCATTTTGCTCTTCCGCGGGTTGTAGAAGCTCCTTTCTAGGATGAGATGTTTATAGGTGAGGGCATTCGATACCTCTATTTAGCTTATGTGCTAACAAACCTATTACCTCCTTGAAGTAGCCCTTCTCTTGCTAGCAAGATTCTTAAGCAAAGATGATTACTTTTGTAGCATGAGGAGAAAGTCGAGAGAATGAAAGAGAACTCTACGGAATGGAAAATGCAAAATGGGAAATTCTACGCCCAAGAGTCTATTATATAAAACAGTTCCACTACACTACAATAGTAGTGCCAAAGCGCTATGTTCTCGGTTATATAACATGAACCGACGGTGCTCATATGTAGTGTTGAGGCATTAGTTAGTTGGTTAAGTCGATTATTGTGTTGGTCAAAAGAGTAATCATTTTCATTAGTTTCATAATTGAAAATGTGTCGCATTGATCTAGCATCATAGTGCTCTATTGCGGTCGATGAAAGTTTGTCCTTATCCATTTATAATGCTAGTTCATCTGTTAGTTTTTCTAAACCGACCTTTGACCGCACCGTGGCACCATATAATCAATGTCTATGAACTAGTCAACTAGCCAGGAATACTTGTTCTAGAATGCTATAGTACTAATCATTCGATGCCAAGGTGCCAATTTAATAGTGCCACTTTGCTATTAAGCCTACGCATTATGTTTCTAGTGTCAATGTGCTACCCTAATAAACAATTAGACCTTATTCTTTCAAGATCGAGATGTTTAATAAAAATGGATTCAAATTACCCGGCAGGCATAATAATAATCACCTAAATTCGTCCGAGGATGTTTCATGAAGTTAACATAAAATAAATTTAAATTGTTTGCATGTGCATAACCTTAAAGATCTAAAATACAATCCTAATGTTTGAATAGTCGCATATGCTAAATTTAAAAATTAAATTAAAAATTGTAAAAAATAATCCTCTAATTTTAATAGAAAATTATAAAATAAAATAAACATCGATGTGCCCCACACATGTATTAAAATCTAAATTAAATGTCCGAGGATGATGGAGTTAATTTCTTGGTTGGATCTTATGACCGGATTCATCTCAACAAGAGTTAATCATTCTCGATGATGATCGATGTATAATTCATCCGCAGTATACGCTTCAAATTGAATGAAGTTTGTCATTGAAAATAACTTTAAAAGTAAATAATCATCCACCCATCTATCGTTATTTGTCAAGGATGATAAGCTAAGAAAACTTTTGTTCACCAAGAGCTAATGTCAAATTAATTATATCTATATTCATTCTCAAATAATCTCATGCTAGTGATATGACTTATGTCCTCTCATATAGTTTTGCCTTCAAACAACATCACATGAAATGCGATATCACCGTAACCCTCTCGAATGAGTGGCTTGGTTTCTATAAAGTTTCACTATATTTTGGTCACGTAATAACCTATATGTTCACTAATGACATTGCTTCTTGAGCTATGAATTATGGAATATATTTAATTGGCAAAAGCCTTTTGCTAGCTAATGTTAATTTAAATTTGTCACCTTAAACAAATATCACCCTGTCTCCAAGAATGCCTTGCATGACGTAACTCAGACAAGGATTCTTCTCCGTGAACTATTTACTTAGCTAAGTAGACTAGGAATCACGATAGCCTACCATTGGATCTTGATCATGCCATCATTGATGTAGTGAATAAGTCCAATAATAAATATCCATGAGACCAAAACATTTAGATGAGTTCCATAGAGTGAATATGTGAGAGATTTCTTTTAACAATTTTAGTTTGAAAATGAGCATTATGGATGAGAAGATGACTTTATGAGTATTATGAATTCTATCCTTAAGATCGAGTGGGGTTAAGTCTTATAGGAGGTTTGGCAGGGCTGATCAAATTCAAGCATAGGTGCTGAATTTTTAAAATAGTTACCTTTCCTTTTTTGAAATTAACAAAATAAATGTTAAAGAAAAAAAATTAAAATAGCTATTATCACTCATTGAATGAGCAACTTGTTGCTTATATGGTAGCTTCAGTCAATCATCTGATAAACTGTGGATTGGCTTATTTCAATTTTCTTAAATTTAAAATTTATAATAATTTTAGTACCTTATGATCATATTGTATATTTTGAGAGATTAAGATTTTTTATTTATTAGATTAATAATAATTTTCTTAAAATGAATAAAGATATTTATATAACTGCACATAATATTATTAAATTATCAAATTAGATTTTATAAATTTTAATTTTAAATCGAGTAAAATTTAATTATTCAATAATTATTTAAACTCATCTCAAAATAATTTTATTATTTTTGAGATATATTTAAAATTTTAAGCTACTAATTTTCATTTTTAATTACTTGTTAAAATTTTAATAATTTAATAATATAATGTGCATTATATAAATATCTTAGATCATTTTACATAATTTACTTTAAATTTAATGAATATAAAAATATCAATCTCATAAAAATACAATATGATTAGAAGTTATGATAGATATAAAATATTACATAAGAAGCAAGTCACATTAAAAGGATGACTTGAAGGTTACATTAGTCTTAAACATATAAAAAATATATATAATAGATTGTTCTAGATTTATTATTTTTGGTGATGTCATCATAAGAATTATAACAGTTAATTATATTTAATCCCACTAATGAATTCGGGTTTACTTGACCATTGACTTGCTGACTTTAACCGCCGGTCCTGCTAACGAAGTTTTGGCATTTTTATTTGAAGGCATGACTGAGGGCTTCTACCTGTAATTTGTAGGTTATATTATTGATATGAGGTTTAATTTTTAAAATAGGTTAAATTATCCTGTTAATGGGTGACTTATGTTAACTGAGTCTAATCAGCGCAAGTTGTCCAAACGGCTAGACTTATTTTTAATTTTTTTTAAATACTAAATCAATTAATTATAATTACTAATTGACTTATTTTAAAAATTAAGTCTAGCCTGAAAGCTATAGCTGCGCTGCTACTTATCGCGACCCTTGTAGGCCTCGTCGGAGCCCAAGGTTCCTCCGACAGCACCATAGGCACGGGTTCCATAATATCGGCCACACCGACAACGCTGCTTGGTTATCCTCTTCCGGCAAGTTCGCGTTCGGATTCTATCAGGAGGGGAGCAACATTGCCGTCGGCATCCAGTTCTTCCCCAACATAAGCTGCTCAACAGTGATTTGGACGGTAGATCGCGACCGGAAGCCCGTCTCGGCCAATGCAACTCTAACTTTCGGCAACAAAGGCCTTGTGCTTCATGTCGACGAGGGCGATCGGACCATTTCCGATCTACACGATGGAACTTTGCAGCTAGCCTCCGCCTCTATGCTCGATTCCGGCAACTTCGCCATCTACGACGTGTACAACAATATCGCCTGGCAATCGTTCGATAACCCGACTGACACCCTTATGGCTGATCAGAAGTTAACTATTGGCGAGAGCCTCATCTCTAGCGTCTCGGCGAACAACCACTCGAGCGGCAGGTTCCGGTTCGCGATGCAGGTGGACGAAAAGGCTGTTCTTTATCCGGTGAACACGCCAGAAACTGTAACCAATTCCTACTGGTTTTAGCAAGCGAAAACACATACGGCCTTTTCTAGACAATAACGGAAACTTAAACTTTTCCATGGATTCATCACAAATCTCATCGCAAAACATGGGGACGGTGCGCTTCCCAAGGATCGAAGCCGACGGTTACCTCCGGATTTACTCCGCTGATCAATCTGGCTTGATGATGACTGAGCAATACCCTCACGGGGAAATTAAGTGCTTTATAAAGGGCTCATGCGGGTTGAACAGTTACTGCAATTCCTCGGGCAAGGTGAGGTGTCCTGCTTCTGCTTGCCGGGCTACGTTTCCATTGACCCGAGCAGAGAATTCGCGGGTTGTCAGAGGAACTTCCGCAAGGGGAGCTGTGAAGCGGCAGTGCAAACACCAGCTCCAGTTCCTCTTATAACATTTACAGATTGCCTAACATTACCTGGTCAGATGACTCTTACAGCAGCTCCCAAGTCAAATCCGAGGATGAATGCAGCAACGCTTGCTTTGGTGACTGCAATTGTCATGCTGCTCTATTCTTTTCGTCAACCAAGCGATGCAACAAGCAGCGACATCCGTTTTGTATGGGAGGGCTCTGTTTGGCCAGGATGAACCAACAATGGCGTTCTTCAAGGTGGACCTCGCAGAGCTGAAGAATCAACTAACCGTAAAGCCCATCGGCATCGGAAGCCTAGGAGTGCTGGGCATCCGTCCTCTGGTTCTGTCGTAAATCCTCACGGCGATCTTTGCCGTCATGCTCGACTTTTGATCTTCTTTCTGTACAGGTACCGCATACATGGATGTACTCTGCGAGAGAGCATGGGGCCCGTCCTCGATAAGGTGATGGCTCCGCGGTTCTTCTCTTACAGGCAGCTTGAGGAGGCCACGGATGGCTTCAAAGAAGTGATCGGCGAGGGAAATATGGCAAAGTATTTAAAGGATTACTTCCCGCCTGAGGCGGGCACACCAATAGCTGTCAAAAGCTGAAAAATTTTCCAGGTAAAATCGAAGAGAAGTTCAGCAACGAACTGAAGTCTACAGGAAGAGTGCACCACTGAAACATGGTGCGACTGCTCGGTTTCTGCCACGAAGGATCCGATTGGATTCTCGTCTATGAGTTCATGAACGGCGGCTCACTCGCAGACCACATCTTCAAGTCGCAGAAAACCCCACTGAGCTGGATGCAAGGGTCAGCATCGCCAAGGACGTTGCCAGGGGCTTTGCCATCTTCACGAAGGATGCGACGTCGCCATCATTCACGGAGACATCAAGCCAGAAAATATTTTCATTGGCAACGACAACAGGGCCAAGATCGGAGACATGGGGCTTGCCAAGCACATTCAGCCAGGGAAGCTTGAAGCGTACACTCGTCCGAGAGGAACCTTCAACTATAAGGCTCCGGAATAGGTGAATTCCTACAGCTGCGTATCGCCTAAAGTGGATGTGTTCAGCTTTGGGGTACTTCTTTGGAACTCATATGGCTCAAGAAATTCCAACAACTTAACGGATTGGGTAGCGAGTTACCTCGCCTCATGGGCTTATAAATGCTTGGATGGAAAATGTGAATGGCAAGCCCCTGGAGAGGATGTGGATGCTGGGGAGCTGCAGATGATGGTGAAGGTAGCTCTGTGGTGCTTTCCTAGATCGCCGGCGAAACGCCCGTCCATGTACGATGTTGTTTTGATGCTCGGCAGGAAGAAGGTTGTAAAGTTTCCTCCAGCTCCTTTTGTAGATTGGAACGTCCGTACGAACGGCATGGTAGACCAGCAGAGGGGATAAAACCTTTGCTCATAGACGAGGAGATGTTCTATGAACGAAATGCGAATTCAATGGCATCAATTACTTCCTTATTATGTGAAATTCTGTATGGAACTACTGTGGTTGAATAAGTTGCTGCGTGATCTGGTTTACAAGAAAAGTATTTGTCATGCGCATTGGGAATCGCACTTGTGTCTGTCTCATAGTTACACTATTACTAGTAAGGAGCCCGATCTTCTCATCGTGCAGTATTCTATGTAGCGTATTCCTGAATTAAGGTTTTGCTGTGTTCTTATCTAATACTGTTGCAAATATTTGGGGAAGCAAAGAGTAAATTTGAGTTTTAGGAATGTGAAGAGCGTCATTAGTTTTCAGTATGGAGCAGTTTATAAAATTGGAATTACAATAAAAACATGTATATTGTTGTGGCATAGACAGCTGTTAAGAATATCCGCTTTCAAGGATTTAAAACTGAAGATTCAAGCTATTGATGGTGAGCGCAATACTGGTTAACGAATAAAATTTAGGGCAATCTGTTAGGTGTAATTTACCTTGCAAATGAGGATAATAGATTGCAAGCATCTTATCTCCTTTTTTTCAATGGCTCACATTCAAAATAAGTGACAGACTAAAAGACATAATATTTTGGCATAAAAATTAAAATAATGATTAAAGATCACAGTTGTTGTTGTGCTGAAAACCAGAGAGAGTAAAGTTTTTAATGAAATCCAAAGACACGCAGGTATTTAAAGAGTGAACAAGAAAACTCTAGAATTTTACCGAAAAATCTGAAAAGAGGGAAAACCAAGGGCCTAGCCCAAGAAAAGCTTCCACTATGTATCTATTTCGTAGAGATCTTCCCGATCGGGATTACATAATCAGATATGAAAACAACAACAACTACAACAATCTGTAACATTTTTGCAGATGATGATGGTGAAGAATAGCAATCACCGCGGAAATGCGAACAATTAATGTAAATGGGGAACAATCACCGCGTAAACGCGAACAATCACTGGTAAATGCAGAACAATCACGCGTAAACGTAACAATCACAGAAATGCGGAATAATCACTAGTAGAGTCATATGGAGACCGAGATCGAGCAAGGATCAACGATCACGGCACGGCCGGCTGGTTGGTTGATGACCGCCGAGCAGTTGGTTTTGGAGGATCTTCCTCTCTCTTGCTTGGGCCCCCCTCATATGAGAAATGATATTCTAGAGGCGAGTGATGTCTCAGAATACATGCAAAACCCATACCACTCCACTTCATGGACGGCTCAAAATGATCCCCTTGATCATATAATGTATTTTGTGTATTTGAATGCTCAAATGATGTCAATTATGATATCTTGGGTTTGTTAATTTCCACAAGATGCTCGATTTGACTATAAACACTCCATGTTTAAGAGTTGATTGATAATAAACGCTGATCTTAGTTATCACCACGGATTGCTTTCTACGCCAAGATTCTTAATGGAATTTTTAGGGTCATATTAGTTGTAATTCATTCAAATAATTTCACTATTTTAGATGAGTTATAACTAACTGTCACAACCGAGAGTTTATCAATAAAATTTTATAGATTAAACCATCAAAACTATTGCAAAAGCTTTAATGTTGAGTTTAAATGCATACTATTGAAGAGTTCTAATGGCTAAAAGAAGAGTGGTAGCCATAGATGATTACATAGGGCAATGGTTACAACATATTTGAAGTCATAATGCATGCTAAGCAACTTTTAGCAATGGCTATTATTATTAATGATCAAACATGCATGTAGATTTGCAAGTAGGTGCATCAATTGGGTAGACATCAAGAACATATAGCTCAATCATCAAAGAATATTTCACCGAAGATCACTATATTAATCATCCAAAATAATGAATGGTAAGTTCAAAGGCTTGAAATTCTATCTAGAGCTTTATTTTTCTTAGAATGAACTATTCTATGTGTTGGATCATGGATTGTTTGTGGGCTATATTAGATCTTACTTTGAAGACTAGCTTGATAAGACTAAAAGAGTATGTGATACTAGGATGAGTTTAGTAGAGAGAGAGAGAGAGTGAATAAGTGAATTTAAACTAACTTTTAATTAATGATCACTCCAAAAAATATAGAAAATTTTAGCTCAAATGCTTATAGATCAAACGGGCTAGGAATTAAAAGACCTCCCAAAGATTCAAAGTAGAAGTCCCTAAGTATCCCTCTTAACCACTTATTATGAAATTAACAAATAATAATAAAAAAAGTTAAGTTCAAATATTGTTGAATCCAAATCTATTCGTGGATGGAGAAAGAACCTTTTGAGATACTTGAGAAACAAGGTTATATAGAAAGATTGCTAGTAGGAAGATAAAAGTAAGAAAAGTATAAGAGAAAGTATAATCTTTATTACTGGAATGTTGAATGTGAGCATAGAATATAGGGATCTAGGGTAAGGACCAAAAGACTCTTATAACCAAGAAGTTCTCTTTTTAAAATATCAAGGGGTGACAATACATAGAAAGATTATATAAGGTAAATTTAGTACAATTAAGTCCCCTAAGTTGATGTCATTGAACAAGTATAGGTATATTGGCTAATGGGAAAGAATAGTCCATTCTTCAAAGAAATGTGCGAGTTATGTCGATAGACGAGAGTGGTCATATTGTTCTCCTACATAGCCGCTAGATCCGAGTTGGATTATGCATTACCATTTGGTCAATCTTTTCTAGTTCTTTCACCTTGGATTTTCTTTGTCTGATACTTCTTTCTAAGTGAGTAATGCTTTTATTTTGGTTCATCGAAGTTTTCTTTATGTGAGTATACTCATTTTATATTTATATTTGCTTGGGCTTTCCACGCTTTGGATATACATTTAGCTCTCGATTTTTCTCTTTCTTGTAGAGGAACCTCACAAAAGAGATAGAAGAATAATTAGCTATAGATATTTATTGGTCTGAGTAAATTTATGCAATTATTGAGAGGACATGTCACCTTTAGAATGATTTAATTTTTCAATGATCTAAAGGTCGTAAATGTATCCTTTATTTCTTCTTTTATATGCTCATTATTCCTTTAGTTATTCGCGGATTAACTTTCCTCTCAAGAGTTGACTCGCAAAATATATTAAGACATAATTGCCATGAAAAAAAAGAGACCACAATGACATTGATCCTACAATTTTATGGGCAAGCCTTCGCAAAAGGCTAAGAAAGAAAATAAATTGGAAGAGGCCACTTCCATTCCTATAGTTGAAGTAAGTATTTATGTTACTCAATCACAACAACTATCACCCCAACTACTCCATCCGATCCGTAAGAATAATTGAGCACTTGCCTATTTGAGGAGCTAGCTATTGTGACAAGTGTACGACCTACTACTTCCTCAAGAAGAGGAAGGAGGTGAAGATGCACCTTGATTGCAGGTGGTGATGGTGAGTCGATTGGTTGGCTATTATGACGGTAGTGTAGAAGAATATTTAGTTGAGGTGAGATTGGCCTATTATTGCATACCACGAGTCCATTTATTTATGTCTCTTGCTTTCTTCTTTGGTCATAGAATGTATCTAGCATTTAAGCTTCAATAGAGAATAATGAGGGACACTCACTAACCTTCTATGTCATTTCTTCCGATAGTCCAAGTAACTTCATAGAGTTGCTTCACCTTTTCATGGGTGATTTGTTAGGCATTTCTTGGGTAGAGAGGAATTTCACTTAGTTGATATGTTGCTTCTCTATCTAAGGGTTGTGCCCTTAGCATATCCTCTTATTGAAATTTCTTTCCCAAATTTTGGTTTTTCATCGACTAGTGGGAATTCTAGCTTTGTCTAGCTTTATTATTGTAGTAGGTGGATTTGGCAAAGATCTCTCTTAGCCTAAGATGATTATTGATGTTTACACTTTGTGATCACTACACTTCACCAACATCGAAAAAATGATGGTCGGGCTTTTTTGTGTTCTAGAGAATGATGCGAGGAAGAATAACGAGTATTCACGGACTTCTCTAAGATCAAAACTCTATGAGGGGAGGGCACCTTCTTTGGGGAGGCCTTAGACTCGACAACACAACTAGAGCTAGAGTCATAGCAACAGTCCTTGGATATGGAGTGTTAGCATAATTTTATGATAATGAGAGCGATATAGCATTACTTTAGAACTCAATCAAGTCACAAAGTAATTCCCTTCATCTTTCTTGTGTAAATTTTCTATTTAGTTATATGTGTGAGAAAGGTGGACTTGTAGAGGATTAGCACCTAGTAATAAAATTACTAAAAAAATATTATATTTAAGATTATAGCGAGTGTGTTGTACTTGTTTGATAGTAAATAAAAAAGTATTTTATATTTTATCTACCGTGAGTATTATTTGATTTTTTTTACTATTGTGCATTGATTATTTTCCTTATACCTCCTATCGCTTGAGATATCCTTGTAGTTTGAATAATCATTTTTCACTTAATGCTTGATTTATCATCCATGTTACCATGTCTATCGCAACTAAAAAATTCTCCTTGGCCAAAATGTTTAGGATTTTATTGCTCCCCTTGAGTCATGAGTAGAACTTCATTGTAGCATATCTTGATCACCATTACATCTTTAGTGTGTATGGTTCTACTTAAGATGGCTACTTTATCTTTCCACCTAGCTCAAATCAAGGATTTTCTCAAGTTGGACTCCTCCATCGGGACCTCAATATTTTATAGATACTATGGTGAAAATCTAAAGTTCACTATGCAAGTCGAGAGGACTAAGTGTCTCAACTTCGAGGATGCATAAGTTGTGCTTTTACTCCCCATGTTAAGAATAAGTTTTGACTTCTATTTTTGCAGTGGATATATATCACTCACTTCATCGGAGTGGTGCCTACCCAAGTCCTTCTCAACTCATGAGCATTACAACTTTCGTCCTATGCTGAGATGAAAGCATCCCTTAGAACGTGGATCTCTTCTATGGTTTATTCAAAATAAAGGTTCACCAGCGATCATGCAATTTTAGAGTCTTTATAGAAAATTCACATTCTTTAAAATAAGAGTGTGTTTGGGATAGCTTTCTAGCTATTTTACTTTTAGAAAGCCAAAAAAGCAACCAAAGCTACATTTGGCTACCGCCTTTTGGTTTCTTTGTAGAAAGTTTTGTGGTGGAAAGCTTCTTTTGAGAACTAGAACTATTAGAGTGTGGTGACTATCGAAGATATTGTTTGAATTTTTCTTAAAAGAAAAATATTTGTAACACCTACAACAACTTTTCAAAAGCTATTTTTTCATAACAAATTTACAACCAGCTTTTTAAAAGCGACAATTATGCCAAACAGCCCTAAGATGCAAAAGTGGTGCTCCCAACTTCGTTTATGAAGACGCATCATAGTGGCTAGTGTTAATCATTCATCTTCCATACCGGTTGAGCTATGCCACCAAGCTTGGCAAGTTGAGTGTATAGGAGGAAACGACAATGGAGAGATTCTGTGGTCACAATGTTAATGTCTCTCTTTACCTTCACTTCAGGTTACCTGCTTTCATCGACAAGTTCTTTTCTTTTACTAAATGGTCCTTTTATTTCTTTAGCAACTCATTCTTCTATTTTTTTTTCTTTTCTTGTTTACTCACAGAGGTGACACATGCTGAGCTTAGCCTTGAAGTGCTCCAATTCCTTGAAGAAGGTGAGCATGTGATCTGTGAGCAAGGAGTTGACCTCTCTTAAGTGAGGAGGAAGAGGAGGGGAGTCGAGTGCTCCCATTGAGGCTACCATGAGGCTCTACCAATTACAACTCCTAGGAAGTCTAGAAAGCAAGCAATGAGCTTAACTTAGCTAGACTTCATATAGTCATCACTAGAGTAGTGAGTCTACAAGAGAAAGAGAAATAAGAAGGATTGGAGGATAACTTCAATCCAAGCTGCATGATCCCACTCATGAGGCTTATGAATTGGGCTCCTCCATCTTTTCTTTGGATCTTGACAAGTGCTTATGCACCTTTTGAATGCTCACTTGCCACATATTGTCATGATTTCTCAAAGTATGGTAGTTAACTTGTTTCTTGGGAAGAGGAAGGAGGCCTTTACAGTAGGTTCCAACTAACACAAATAAAGAAGAAATTGAAAACACTTTAAGCTAAGCATATGGATCTTCAAGCCTAGGTGGCTAGCAGGGAGGACAAAGAGAAGACGACCATGGAGTTTACTTATCTCATGGAGGCAAATAGAGAATCTGAGGAGGAGCCCTATTATCGATTGAGGAGTTTGAAGAGAGAAGCCTAGTTCAGTTTCTCAAATTTGATGAGTACTAAGGCTTCTTATAGTGGTTGTTCAAGGATGATGCTTTATTATTGCCAAATTAGTGAAGCATGATCATCTTAAAAAATAAGTTCTTGAGTTCTTAAACATACTGCTGCTTCTGGATGATGATGATGATGAGAGAGCTCAAGTAATTATATCCTTTCTTCTTTCATTTCTCTATAATAATTTTGTTTGGCATGTAAGATGCTTATATTTTACTTGCTTAACTATGAAATATATTATATGAAATAAAAATTACAAGTACATTTTCCATCAAGTATACTTACCGAAAGTGACTTGATATATTTCTTTGCTAAGCATTTCGAATGAATGAGCTAATACTTGCTATTTTGATATGTGAATGGTTTTATTTGTAACTTATATTATTTGTAATACTAATAAATAGAATCTTCTTCTCGTAATTGCTTTAGCATAATGAGTTTTGTATACTTGGTAGATTGATACTTATTTATTGACACACTAACAACTGGCTGATGCCTATTTGAGAGAATCTTCCCTAAATAGTCATAGTTGATCATACATACTTGTCGATATTGCTTGCTTGAATGAATTGGCTCATGACTTGGAATGTTTTAACCATTAACCAATAAAAAGCACTCCCTAAATGATTTCTTTATTATCACATGTTCTTGTACACTCATTAGATTGATACTCATTTATAGATGCCAATAACTCGCTTAACTTAGGATGCTTTATGTAGTTGCATTTCGTGCATTAGCTTTTTTAAAGGCTAGCCTTAACTTGGTGATTAGGAGAATTGGTCCTTTTTAGTTGTTGACCTCATGAGGTGTCGATCTTATATGATAGTCGCTAATTGCATAGAATGTTTCTTTTTTGTAATTGTGAGCTAGAGAGTTATCTTTTTAACCGCCAACTAAAAGAGTTAGTATTTTGAGTTTAGTTGGCGACCTCACCTGGTGTTGATCTTATACTATAATTTCCAACTGCACCGAGTGTTGGACTTGTTTTTAGTTTAGTTAACGATCATGAGGTATCGGTCTTACACTATAGTCATCAACTGCTGGGGAGTGTTAGTATTTTTTGAGTTTAATTTATGACCTTATGGGGTGTCAATCTTTTATGATAGTCATTAATTTCATAGAATGTTGCTCTTTTTAATTGTGAGCTAGGAGAGTTATCTTTTTAATTATCAACTAAAAGAGTTAGTATTTTGAGTTTAGTTGGCTTACATCACTGGGTGTTGGTCTTATATTATAATTTCTAACCTGACCGAGTGTTGGACAATTCTTTAGTTTTGTTATAGAGCTCATGAGGTATCTGGTCATACACTATAGTCATCAACCTCATTGAGTGTTGGTGTTTTTTGAGTTTAATTTATGACCACATGGGGTGTTAGTCTTAAAATATAGTTGCCAATTGCATAGAGTGTTGTCCTTTTTTATAGTTTAGTTGTCGACCTCTGAGTGTCGGTCTTACATTATAGTTTCCACCACATAGAGTGTTGGTCTTTTTAGTTTAGTTGTCGACCTCACAAAGTATCGGTCTTACACAAGTCTTAAAGATAGATTATTAGACTAGTCTTCTTAAGAATGACACACCAATTATTCGGTCTCATACTCGCTTTCTGCTCATGGAGTGGTATATTTTCTTGGGCCAAAAATGGTGCACATAGTATCTTGAGTCATCACGACTCGAGTATTATGGGTTTGCTTTGCTCAACATCCATTTTTTGGGTTAATAGTGGCGCTAAGTACTCAAATCTTCTACTTGGGATTTCGCCACTCATCGAGTGAGACCTTTCCTTGGGCCAAAATGGCGACTAAGTATTTTGAGTCATCACACAACTCCCTAGAAGTTTCACTTTTAGCATTTAAGTAAGCTCCATTAAAATTAACATGATCCGCCAAAGGAGCTTCTTTAAAGAGCAAAATATATAAAACTTTATTATTGACAATAAGGAGATACATTATATTGAATTAGTAAAATAAATATAAATGATAAAAATTTTCTCTTAAAGATAAAACTTCTTCAATTCTCTAACGCTCCATCTCTTTAGTATGTCTTTGCTAGCATGAGATTATAGTCGATATGCATCTAGATCGACTTGCCCTTTGAATATGTGAGGTCCATTCCAATTATTGGCAAGTTTTCCCAAAATGTTATGTCAAGTAGCATCTACATTCTTGAACACAAGTCACCGCTTTTAAAATGCTTCTCCTTCACATAGCGATTGTAATAGTTGACCATCCACCTTTTTGTCTCTTATTGCCTTAATGATGCCTTGATTCTAAGTTTTTGACCATATCAAGTGTCTATAATATATGAGATTGCTTGAATCCACTCACAATCTCCATTTCTCATTCTTTCCACGGGACTCATTGACTTTGAACTTCATACTCAACCTATAGGATGGCTTTTGTGCCATGCGATAATGTAAGGGAATAGTGAGTAGTGGTATTAGTAGGTGTTTTCCTAAGCACCTAGAGTACTATGGGTAGGTCGCTTGCCCACTAAGCCTTTGCACATTCGACCTATTTCTTGAGCAAGTTAAGTATATTTTTGTTTGTCGCTTCCACTTGTCCACCGCTTTGTGGGTGATGTATTGATGTGAATTTTAGCCTTAATCCTTGAAACTCATAGAATTTCATTAGGCCTCTCTTGATTAATTGAGGCCCATTATCGATGATGATTTCCAATGGCAACCCATACCTATAAATAATGTCACCCAATTAAAGTTTTTATTATCCGAGAGGTGATTTTTGTGAATGGTTTTGCTTGATCCACTTACTATTATAGTCCATCATGATTAGGATGAACTTGCTTTGTCCGTTGGTGATGTGTCGCAAAGGTTGTGATGACTACGACTAGAGTGCTACAAATTTTAATATTATATACATCTACTAACAAACTCTCCAACATCCTTTCTCGGTAGAAATACCATTACCTCAAATGTATGTTGGCGAGTATCCTTCATCTTGAGAGACTACCACACTCGCTAGAATGAATTTCTTCTAGGACATTATTTTGCTCTACTTCTTTCACACATCTAAGGTTGAGTGAGGTCATTGACCTTCGATAAGCTCACCTCCTCCAATAGATATTAGGCTACTATAGTTTTAAACCTCCTAAAGTCTTTTGTTATTTCTCTAATTTCTCCAATATGTCGTAATTTTTGATGAGGTCGACTCAACTTGGTGAGTATTCATGATCTATCTACATCAACTCTTCTTCTTTGATACTGAGTTCACTAGCATTAGATAATAAGTCAATGAGTTAGTTTTCTTCTTTGGGAATTTGCTTGAAAAATTCTAGTTGCCTAATCTCCGGTTTTACTTCAAGCAAAAATTTTGTCAAAGACTTGTCTAAAATTTCTTATTCTTCATTCACTTGTTTTACCATGAGCTATGATTCTAAGTAAGATATCACATGTGTAGCTCCAAGTCCTCTACCAAATCTCGGTCTAGGAAGTAAAGCCTTATATTCAACTTGATTATTTATCACCTTAAAGCTGAATTTAACTAATTGTGTGATGGTGATCCCTACTAGACTCTTTAACACTATACATGCTCCCATAATTGGTTCACCGTAAGAGCCATCAATGTATAGTCACCACAAGGGATTTGGGTTAGTAAGAATATCTTGTGAGTTGTTAAAGTTAATAAGAAAATCTGAGTGCTTGAGCTTTGATCATGGTCCGAGGTGAGTATGATATGTCAAACTCGCCAATTCTATGGACCACTTAATCAATCTTCCCGAATGATCAAGCTTAGTGATTGCAAACTTAAGTGGGTTATTAATGACAAGTTGTATAAAGTGTGCCTAGAAAAAAAGGTCATAGTTGCCGTGCCAAGCTAATTAATGCAAATGCGAAGTTTCTCCATGAGTGGGTTGTTCAACTCAACACCTTTTAAAGATTTCGATTTAGTAGAAGGGCCACTATTTTCCACCTTCTTCTCTGGTTGGGACCAAGTTGATCAAGTATTCTCCCACTCTTAAGTACAATAATAAGACTATCCCCTCCTTTTTCTCTACAAAATAGGAGAAGATGCCAGTTGAGTCTTTAAATCATTAAAGGAGTTTTCACATTCCACTCAAACTTTTCACTCCCCGAACTTTGAAAAGTAGTGAGCATCATTCTCTAATTTTTGAATGAACCTATTTAATCTCGCTACTCACCCAAGAAGTCACGCACCTCTTTCACATTCTTAGAGAAGACCATGTCATGTATAAACTTCACCTTATCTAGATTCACCTTTATGTTTTTAAGCATAATGAGGGACCCTAAAACTTCCTCACACTTGCACCAAAGATGCATTTCAAAAGGTTGAGGTGCTTGTTGTGCTTTTAAGTATGGTAAATGTCTTCTTGAGGTCTTGGATATGTAGCATTGGTGACTTTCTTCCTCACTGTCAACATAGACTTCTACATTTCTTCTTTTTTTGCTCTTTGCACATAATCCATAAGTCTCCGTAGGTTGCCCTATGGGAAAAATTTAAAACACCACACAAATTTTAGGAATTTCTTATTTGGATGATCAAATGTGTCATTAATGAATAAACATATTATCTCAAGATATATATGTTATCTTATAATGGATTTGATCACTCAATAAAAGACTCTAAGGCTAATGGGTCTTGATGTATCAAAGGGTTTTCACCAAGTATATAAGAAAGTAGAATAAGGTTTATTTTAAATTGGGTTCATAGTTCTTTATAAGGGCAAGCTCCAATAGTTAATTATATCTTAGGAACAAAGGATCTCTTCTTAAGAATACACTTGATTAAAAAATAGACTATTATTTCTATAGATTTTAAAGTTGGTTTCCAAAGGCAAATGATAATTTGGAATTTCAAAAGGGAATGATCTAAAGTGGAAAGAGTTCTTTTGGAAGTCAATAAGGATTAGTGGAAAATGCCTACAAGTATTGGGATACCTAGTAGGCATTTCAACTATCCTACCATCGCTTTAGAATTTAGAATTTAATAGAATTTTGAGTTGATATTTTATTAGAAATCTTGGACATAGATTTTAGCACAAAAGCGTAAAATGCTTAGGGTTGAAGACTTACTCTAGTTTGAAGCTTCGATCCTAAGTCTATAATTGCTTTCAACATAAGTCAAATGCTCGACTAGTTCCACTTTTGGGAATTATTAGCTCTTTCTCTCACTTGAGAAAGGAAACCTATCCTTGACTCTTCTAGACTTATAACCCACTTAGAAGGGTTACCAACTAACATAACCTAAGCAAATTTTAAATCTATTATGTCAAGTCTCATGAATGCAAGATGGTTGGGCTATTGCATTTTAAGAAAAAAAATCTAAGAATCTAGACTCACTCTTTAGTTTCTAAGATCATGTTTGAGTACAAATGATCCTAACTAATACAACATATTTCATTTTTAAAATATTTTGACTCTAATTCAATTAAGGCCTTGGGATATGCTTTTTTGTCTAAATAACGTGCAATTAAAAGTGGTCATGGGCGAAATCAAGAAGAGAAGGTAGTCATTCTTAAAGGTTAGATGCCCCTAATGTGCAATTGTTGAAGTGCCTAATTCACGGAGTTAGAATAATATTCTAGCATGGTTCACATAAGCTAATTATTTCTAATTGCTTTTAAGCTTTTCCTACAATTTTAATTTATATAAAGTTTCAAGTTTCTTTATTTTTTTAAGTTATTTAGATTTAGGTTGGGTAGAAAATTTAATTTTTCTAAGAGCTTAATCATCCAAGCATTCATCACAAAAAACACAACGGAAATAAAACTAGAAAAACAAGTTGATTCTATTATGCAACCTAAGTAAATCAAGTCAATTTAAATTAAAGAATATGCCAATGCGGTACCACCCCAAAAGAAAGAGAATAATGGGCAAGCTCGCCCATATAACCTAACTTAAAAGTGCAAGTTTAGATATATGAGGGTCTTCTTGTCGATCGTCTCCTTCTTTAGGGACCTTTATTGGGCTTCATAGGGACCTGCACCCATCTATCACTAAGGTTAGCTTTTGCAATTCTTAGACCACATAGATCCTAACCTGTTCTAAGCTTCAAATTATATTTTAAATTCCAAAAATAAATCCTAAGCTTTACAAAACAAACATCACAAAAATGCAAATAGCACACTAATCGCTATATTTGTCGACATATAATCTTAGCATTAATTGCTTGCCAAACCCAAATTATTCTATTGGGCTATGCTTAGAGACTTAAGCATATATGCAAGAAAATAGTATTTATCACTAATTTATTATGGCGTCCCTTTTAATAGAGCACCGCAGAAGAAAATATTAGTTCTAAAAAAGCACATCCTATCATCCATAATAATGGAAAATAATTCTACTAAAATAGTACATTACAAAATAAGAAAAACACATCACATCACATCATGATTGACCTAACCTAAATCTAGGGTCGATGTCCCAACATTATAGCGGTGAAGAAAATTGGCTTGTGTGGTAAGACTTTGCTAGGCCTTTTAGATTCAAGTTTTAATTTATGTTTATAATATTTAATTTAATTTAATTTGATTTTGAGATTTTTTATTTTCATAATTTTGCTTCATAGAAATGTATCATTGTTATACCGTAGATTCAAGGTATTAAGACCTCCTTGACGAACCTATAGCCTCGGTGTTAAAACTATATAACATATATTTCTAATTAAATTTCATTCTTTTAATCACTTCATTAAGTTTCTTTAAATATATAATCAATTTTCATATAAACATTAGAGGGTTAGATAATTTCTTTTGAGTGGCCTAAAGTTAATTGAAATGCTCAAAATTGATTTTGCAAAATTTTATAATTTTTATAGTTTTTTTCATTAATATTTCATGTAAATTGACCTAGGGACTTGGAAATTTAATTTTCCAAGAATTTCATCTTGATGATGTAATATAGGTTTATTTAAAATTTTAGATATTTTATAAAAACTTAAATTAAGCTTAATTTAAAGCAAATCACTTAGGGGTTTTATTTTTCAAAATTCCACTCGCAAAATGCTCCCATAGAAGGTCTATTTGAAATTTGTAAAAATTTGATTGATTTATTATAGTTTTTATAAGTTAAAGTTGATTATTTGAATTAATTAATTTAATTAATAATTAAATTAGGTGATTTTGCATTTTAATTGGTTATAAAGAGTTTCAATAGTATGTTTAAGGTCATTAGGATTTGTTATGATGATTTTGGTTATTTCTATGATTTTCCTTAATTTATTTTAATTAACATTTATTTTAATTAACATTTATTTATTTCATTAAAATTAAGTTTTGGAATTGAAAATTCCTTATGTTTAAATTTATTCTGAAATAAATCATCAAAAATTTTTTTTGAAGTGTATTTTAACCTTAATTTTATTTATCCAAAGTTTCAAATCATTAGGGTTAATGGATTAGGATTAATTTAAGTTTGATTATTTTCATTTAAAGTTAAATTAATTCAAAAATTCCCAAAATTATTTTGGGATTTTATTTTTAGTGGATTCCTCTCACTAAGATGAATCCAAAGAGCCCTTATTTAGATTTTGGCTTAATATTTGATTTATTATGATTTTTTTTTGAAGATTTTACAATTTTATGTAATTTTTAAATTTAAAATTCCGATTTCATATTTAACAATGTCGGCACCATGTGGCATTTTACACGTGGCACTATGCCATTCATCCATGTAGGATCCATGTGGATCCCACGCTTAAAATGGTAGCGATTCGGGCCGATGGCTATCCGATCCGATGTTTTTGGGTTCCGGAATTTTAATTAGTTGAACTAAATCTCGACCATCCATTCCTAATGAAAGGAATGAACAATAGAGATTTCACCTCTCTCGATGATGGTGAAAGCTAAGAGCCATCCATTAATTTGAGATGATCTTTGGGAATCCAACCATTAAAATCGCTTGAATTCACTTCCAAAACCATCAAGACCTCACATAAATCACATTTATACAGCTTGAATAGCTTGATCTCCCTTGAGATCAAGTTTCTTTCATGAAGGACCAATGCTGAAATGAAATAAGGTTGGGTTTGGTGCACCTCATAGATGGTGATCTCATGCACGGGTCGACATGGTTCTTAATGATGCGATGAGGTTGTGGAAAGAAGGAATAGGATTCTATCTTTGTGGATTGGTCTATGAACCCAGCTTTTATTTGCCATCGCCTTTGGTCATTCTCTAGCTTCACGATGGCGAGGGATCGAAATGTGAGTGCACTTGACTTCATTTAGTTTAGGGAATATGGAGGAATGCTCAATTGGGCACGAGATGATCTCTTTCACTTTTGCCATTAGTGAGAGGTTCCTTTTATCCTTTTACTTCTCTTAGTTGACCATGGAGATTGTCACTTTTGGCAACTAGCTCTAAGGGTGATTGGCCTCACACTTGTCAGAGGTGCTCGATAGATGAGCAAAGAGAATGAGGGGATTGGGGAGTTGGATTTGGCTTCATGCACCTCTTTCTTTCCATGTCATATTCCAATTTTAGATTTAGTTGGGATTAATTAAATAGATTAAGCTTGTTGTCGGTCACTCTTAACCCCTCTTAGGATGGATTTGGATGGGTTTTAAGATGTTTGGTTCAAGCTTAGGTTCATTTGGTGGTTGATTATGCCATTTAGATTTGACTTAATTTAAAATGTTTTAATTGTGTTTCTTTTGATTGATTTATTTTAGATTGAATTTAAATCATCTTGATTGTCCATAGTATAATTGAGAATTCAATTAGTCGCGCCACATGAGCATTTAATTTGATTTTAAGTCAACTTGACCCATTTTGATTTAAATGGGTTAAGTTGAATTTTATTAAATCAAATGACAAATTTTGACTTAAATAAATTATGTTTGGAATCCAATCATATTTAATCACTTATGTGAGATTATTTGGAGTGATTAGTTTCATTTAATTTCAAGTTGATTTCTATTTCAACCCATTTGACCCAAATTGGGCTTAATGGGTTAAGCTTAGATTCATTTGGGTCAAATGACCAAATTGGTCGATTAGACCCAATGATTGATTGAGTTATATTTAATGATCATTTTCAAATGATTTTGATCAATCAAATTAAGTTGATTTCAATTTGATTTGGGTTTAAACCCAATAAGGCTCATTTAGGCCCATTTAGATCAAAGCGATCTAATTAGCCTAAATAAGGCATAAATAAATTTTGATTTCTTCAAATTCATGTTTACACATATTGATTCTATCATTTATACTATTTAGAATAAATTTATTTAGTCAAATTTTGGTGGGTTAACGATTGACTTGGTGGGAGTCACATAAGTCAAACCTATGTCAAAAGGGTTGATTAGATTTGGCTTTGATTTGAATTTGGATTCATTCATGTTCATATTATGATTTCATGCATTTCATTTGCTTTGATTTGAATTTATTTTTATTTTGTTTGAATTTCTTTTGGATTTAATTAATTTTGAGCTTAATTTGGTTAATCACCTTGCTTTAAACTCACATGGATCAAATTTTCAAGTGAAATATGTTTTGATTTAATTTATGTTTGAGATTTGGGTTTAGTCTATCTAAATCTATTAGGTTAGATCAAACCCAAAGAGGATGCACTAGGTCACTAGGAGTAGTGTTTTATGTGCTTAATTAGGAGGCTCCTAATCTAAGATCAGTGTCACGATTACTAATTTCAAAATTGAAGTTAATCTCATCCAAAAATATGGTCAATAAATTGACCCCAATTTTTTTTTGGAAAAATTTAAGGGCAAGCCCAATTGTATTCCAAAAATGAGGTTACAAAAGAAACTAATCCCCTTACGGTGAATCAAAAGGAAAAGACTAAACTAGAACAACAATTCTAGAAACATGATCAAAGCACTAGCTAGGAAAACCCTACGAAAGAGGAGCTACGATAGCACATATGGACTCGAGATACAAAATACATCGAGATGCCCAAAACTAGCACAACAACATTACAATCATGTAGGCCGGGGGACATGAAAGTCCCCTCACGGTTTGTCAAGCCATCGATCCCCAAGTATCTCGTCCTTGAGAATCGCCATCAAAAGAGGGATCGTGGTTGCAGAGTGACCATCCAGTGAGGAGGGGCAATTCGAGAAATCTAAAGTTGTGCAAGGATAACCTCATCATCGTCCATTCCAAAAGCAACCGAGAGCACCACCAAAACCCACGACCGGTAGAGTACCGAGAAAGCAACAGGGAGAAGGTCAAGATATATCATCCGTTCCATCACCTCCGGGTATGCCAACACGAATGAGAATTAAGCAAGAAGCAAGAACATCCTTATCATCCATGGCAAAAGCAGCGAAAAGAGCCACAAAACCCACAACCACTGATGAGCTCCAAAAGAAACAGGAAGAGAACAAGAAAACATCCGAGCCCACTTCATCGAGATCGACAACAGAGAAAGAGCCTGAAAACAGAAAACCTCCAGGATAGCCCACTTGTCAATCGACAACAGAAAGAGGCCTGAAAACGACATAATAACATCCAAAAAAAATAAGAAGCGGGCAGTAATGAAAGAAGAGTTAAGGAGGGTGATAGTTCCTCCAATTGTGAATTAAATCCTGCGTTCTTGGGCCAAGCAACTTTCAATTTCAACTTTGCATTTTGGCGAAACCCTTTCTTTAACTTTGTTTTAATAAGGCAAATGGAAGATAGGTAGAAGAAAAGAGACGATTATTCCTTTCTCTCCACAGGTATAAACAAGAACGAATAATCAAATCTGTAATCTTTGTAACATTTTATGCTCCCCTTCATTGATAAAATTGAACCTAGAGTAGGCGCGCAATAGGAACATACCATTTGGGATAAGAGCTCTCACCAATTTCATAGCCAAAGGACATTCAAAAATATATGATTATGAGATTCTAAAATAGAATGACAAAAAGCGACAAGGGAGTTGAGTTCCAATTCCTTTGTTGCTAACTTATCGAGATAATTTGAGACCAGTGCCATCCAACAATAGAGAGCATAGTTGATAGAATAGCCTTTAAACCATATTCCCTTGGTCCAATCTAAAGAGGGGTGAGAATCAAAGATAGCTTCTCTAAAACCTTAGTATAAGGAGAGTTAGAGTTAAGCCAACTTACGTAATCATCACCGTCCTTTATTGTGGTTTCCAAGATCTTTATGGACAACCAAGGATGAGAGGTCTCAAGTAAAGTAGGAAGGTTCCAATGCCCATTTTGTATAAAAGTGTGGACCTTTAGATCATCCGAGAGGTTCAAATGTTTCAGCCCATTTACTCCCAACCAAGTAACAAATGCCCATTACACCAAGGATCATAATATAAAGAAAAGCATTACCTTCCCCAACTTGAAATTTCAGTTTGTTCCTAAATTTTTTAGCAACTTTCACAATCGATTTCCAAAGTGGAGAAACTCTAAAATGCATGGATTCCATAGTGAGGTATATTTGGCTAAACACCAATTAGCAAAAGGAGAATCTCTCTTACAAATTTTCCACATTAATTTCAGTTCTTGATCAGTTAATAGAGGAAGGAGAGCAACTCCACCTTTTCTTTGGGTAAAGTAGTGTTCCCAAGAAATTGTGTGCAACTTTTGGCCTCCCCGAATGATAGAAAAATTTAGCGTAAAGAGCGATTTTTTAATAATACCATCATCTGGAATAGCCATAGAACAAACCAGATGATAAGTAACTATTAATAGAAGATCGATAAGCGCAACCTTCCCCTAATGAGAGGAATTTACTTTTCCAGCCATCCATACATGTAGTCTATCAAAGAGAGGAGTGAAATGAGCCATCTTAATTGTACCTTTAATAAGAGGAAGACCCAAATATTTGAAGGGAAAAGTGCCCAATTGAATACCCAAAGCTGTATGTGTACTATCAATTTTCCTTGAAGAGAGGGGATGATTTAGAATAATTCACTTCAAGTCCCAAGTAATGCTTAAGAGATTGAAGAATGGACTTGAGGGAAGTAAATGTAGAGGGATCAACATTACCCATCACAAGGAAATCATCATATAAGAGATGAGAAGAGAATTGTCCAATAAAGTAATAGGATTATATAATCCTTTATTAATTTCATTTTCTAACATGCATGAGAATGTGTCCATGGCCACATTAAAGAGAAAAGGAGACAATGGGCAGCCTGAGGCCATTGGAGGAAGAGAAATAACCCAAATATTCCCATTTAACATAATAGAAAGGCACATCGAAATGCAAGCTTCCACCCAAGTAGTAAATCTCATGGGAAAACCTTTATCCGTAAGTCTATGGATCAAAGCTTTTCTATTGATTTTATCAAAAGCTTTTTTCAAATCAATTTTAGCTAAAAAAAACAATTGGAGGTGGAGAACTCATTACATATCTCAAAGGCCATTGCCGATTATCGAGATGTCTCTTCCTTTAACAAAAGGCGATTGAGAATTGTTGATAATAGAGGGAGGAATCTCTTCATTCGATTTGCAAGGATTTTGGCCACCACTTTATAGAATGTATTGCATAAAGAGATAGGGGCGATAATCTTCAATTCTATTAGAGTGTTTCACCTTTGGTATGAAAGTTAAAAGAGTATGCTTGAAACAGGTTGGGCAATCTAGAATTCTTGAAAAGAAAAGAACCTGCATTAACAAAAGATTTGCCGGTAATATTCCAAGAGTCAATGTAGAACTTAGAATTAAAACCATCGTGACCGAGATTTGTTTTCACCGATACTTTTCAAGGTAGCAATAATTTCCTATTCGTAAACATCGCCTTCAAGATCGCCGATGATCTAATGATAGACAAATCCTGCAGAAAATTCACGCGAATAACTAGAGAGTCATCACAATTGAAAAGATCCTCATAATACCTACAAAAAAATTTCAGAAATAACCTTTTGATCGTGAGAAGACACCCAAATCGGTTTGCACTTCTCTAATCAGTTAGAGCTTTTCCGCTCTTTGATTGAGAGGTAGAGGAATTTTAAATCATCATCGAATGAGTAAGCCGGTGTGCCTTAGCTCTCTATTTGATCCATAGCATTTCTTTTATAAGAAGCTCGTAATATCTATTTTGATCTCCTTTGCATCATGAATCAAATGAATGTTATAAGGGTCTTGCTCATTCCTAAGAACCACACTTTGTTCAGCCTTTAACAATATTGATTTCTTTCAGTATGGGAGTGATATCTATATCTACCTTTCATCATATTTCTAACAAGTTTTAGCTTATTAGAAAGGACATAAAAGGATCTCCTTGAATGAAGTTATGCCAAACCTCCATAATGTCATCCTTAAACCCCGGCTTTAAGGTCCAATAATTCCGAAAGGAAGCGATGAGATGCCAAAGAAGAGATTGAAGAAGAGTTACCAATGGTGAGTGATCCGATCTTGGAGGGAGAACTTTGTAAAAGGAAGATGGAAACGTCTCAATCCAATTGGAGTTACAAAAGACACATCAATCTTAGAGTAAATAGGATGTTCCAACCGATTAAACCAAGTAAAATGTAAGCCGGCTAGGGAGCTCCATCCAACCACAATCATTAACACAATCTTTAAATTCCAAAGAGGAGTTGAAAGAGACCAAATTACCCCTTGTTTATCCTTAGCACTTAAAGGACAATTGAAATCACCTAAAATAATCCAAGGAAGAGCATTAACATCGTGAAATTCCTTTAGGGAGGACCACAAGGAGGATCGAGAATCATTTTCAAAGATAGATACTTGTTAAGAGAAAGCTATTAACCCAGGCGGCTTCGCCATGGATGAATTGCTTAGACTTGCATAATAACTCAAAGTTCAGCCTATCGATTGCCATTTAATCCATATACGACCTCCACTAGAATAATCAAAGTTATTTACACCGATTCAAGTAAATATATTGTAGTTAGAAGAAACCGATTGATATGCATAGGATTTAGATGAACTTTAGTCTCAAGAAGACAAAGAAGATCTAAATGAGAGTCTTTAATAAGCTTTTGACTCGGAAAGTCTTCCAAGCATAAACCCCTAACATTCCAACTACCAATGGAAATTTGATTCATTGGGAAGAGGAAGAAGAGAATTTTTGTTACCTTTTGAGGGGTGGAGAGGATGAAAAGAAGAAGAGCTGTTCCCTCCTTCCATGAGTGTATTACTTACATCTTTAGTCCCTTTATCATTACCAATCTTTGGAGAGTAGTCGGAGTAGCCACGCAGCGTGTAACACCTAGAAAGGCGATCAACAGAGGAATCTGTTTGAATATGGTCTTCGGCTCCTTGAAGAGGGAAGAATCTTCATTACCAAGGATCCTCGAGGGAGTATGAGTTGGTGATTTAAATCAATAATAGTGGGAGAAGGAAGTCTTGTAGAAGCATCCAAGGTATTATCACCGGTGGGGAATTAATAATGAGGAGAGGAAGACACATTTGTAATAGGAGAATGAGAAGGAAGAGGCTGAATGGGGATGTACTCCTTTGTGATCCGAGAGGCCACTCTAATAGGAGCTTTAGGAGGAGCACAACTTGCTCCCTCTGGGAGGAAGAGAAGTAGTCGATTAAGTGGGCAGTTCAAAATCATGTGAAAATGTGTTACAGTCGAGCAAGCAGAAGGTTTCATGTAAAACACTTTACATAAATTTTTCCATTTAAATTGATATCGTGTCGGAAGAGAAGAGGAAGTAGTAATTTGGACACAAATACGCAAATGTAATCCGAGATCTAGCATGTAAGATGGTCCACGGCCAAAGGAATACCAATTTTACTAGCAACCTTAGAAAATCCAACTTCATTCCAACAACACAGAGGAAGTTAGGAGTTTAATCCATCGAATCTCGGTGATAGGGTCATTAGAAGGCGGAAATCCCATGTCCACTTTTGGAAAACAAAAGGCCGCGTTGAAAGCAAGGGCCATGATTCCACACCAAATCATAATCCTCTTGGCAATTGAACTTAAGCAGAAATAGTCACCTTGAATGTAAGGAGATCGGCGTACCTTTAAAGCTCCATTTCCTTTTAATGGAGGCTAACAAAGATCCGTAGTATGGACACTTGCCAATCAGTGACCAATTAATGAGAGATGCCATTCTTACTTTCCCAGAGATCTTCCTCTCGAAAAATCCACTCGTTGGAATCAAGGCACATAAGCTAGAGGGACGGTTTGAGTATTTTCGATTAGCGAAGGAGATCTTTCCATACGAAAGAGATCCTACTAGTTTAGGTGAAATGGGAGGATGCAAGTGGGAGGATGAAGGTAGGGGAAAAGAACCATTTGGGATCGGTGACCATTCCTGTGACCATTGCGTGCGACCTCCGGACGAGCCGGTCGATGAGGGGAGGAGGCGGATACCAGAAAGGGAGTAGAGGTAAAGGAGGAGAGAATCAAGACGAAGAAGGTGAAGGAGAAGAAGGAGCCGAGGAGCCAGAGTGCCCTAGCAAACATCCATTTTATTGACCCCAATTTGTGTAGTGGACCACTATAATACACGCACATATGGGGGTTGATCAACTAGTTAACATTACAAACATAAGCTTGAAAGAGCTTGTATTTGGTTTCCAAATTTGGAGTTTAGAATTTTTTTGGTTCTAATTTTAAATTTTATTGTAAAATATTGGCAAATGTATGTATAAATTAGTTTCAACTTAAAATGATTCATTCTTAGAAACCAGATTCACTAATTTCTAAGAAACAAAGGGATGTCATTAAGAAAAGATTCAATGAAGAATCTAATCCTAACACGTCATTATTATCGAGAAGATGCTTTCAAGGGACTTACTCCTATCGAGAATAGTAGTTGGAGAGGATGTTAATATGGACACTTACTCTTGATCCAAACTACATGAAATTTTAACTAGGAAAGATACCACTAGGAGATTTACTCATGTCTGGTTAGCTATTAGAAAGGAGTCTTTGACGATTCTAACCTAAATAGCTAAGCTAGGGAGAAAGGGCTTTAATAGCTTAATCCTAGACCTCAAGATTTTTTATTACTAGGTAGGGGTCACATGGAATTAATTCACAGTCCGAATAGTCCATAGGAATGGAGCCTTCAATGGTTTATTTCCACTCTTTAATTTCTTTATTTTGCATAAGAATAGGAGTCACACGAACTTGAATCCTACTTTAATAAAGTTTATTTAATAAGAAGGGGCCTTTAATGGCTATTCCAACCTAGGTAGCTTGAAAAGGAAATGGGTCATAATGACTTTATCCTATCCCCATAAGGATTCCTACTAAAGGACTTACTCCTTTATGATTGGCTATTAAGAATGCATCTTCAATGGCTTAATTTCTTCTTGAGTAGCTATTATGAGGAAGAGATGTCTTAATTACTTTTCCTAAACCTCAATAATTTTGGCTAATAGGAAAGGGGTCTTCATTACTTATTCCTAATATGAGTAGCCTATTTGATAAGAAAGGGGTCCTCATGACTTTATCTAAGCTTGCCATATGAAAGGATTCCTATTGAGGGCTTACTCTTATTTGATCAGCTATTAAGATGGGGCCTTCAAAGCCTTAGTCCAACTTAGATAATTAAAGAAGAGGAAAGGGGTCTTGCTAACTTTACCTAATTCTCTTATTTTAATCTTTCAAACACGTTTTGGCATTTTTCATCCCAAATAAATTTAGAATTCTTCTTTGTTAATGCCGCAAATGGTTGACATCTTTCTAATAGGTTTGATATGAACCTCTTTAAATATGTAAGCCTTCCCTAATATGATCTTAAGCAAGACTCTTAGATGGTGGCATTTCTATAATAGATTTTATCTTTTTAGATCAATTTCTATCCCTCGGTTCATTTTAGGTTATAATAGTGTAACTATTAAAATAATCCACAAATCATATAGATGATTTTCTTTTTCTCTACTTTTGATGACTAGATCATCGATATAACATTTGATTTCATTGTGAAGTAAGTCATTGAAGATTCTAATCATGGACCTTTAATAAGCTACCCGGAATTTTTGAGACCGAATGGCATGACCGTGTAATAGAATATCCCAATAGGAGTTCGCTTGCTTTTTTATCCTCTAGAGCCATCTTTATTTAGTTGTATTTAGATGATCCATCCATGAATGAAAAGATCTCATAAGAGACTATGTCCACCATAAGTTTCGATATTGGCAATGAGAACTCATCTTTAGGACCTTATAAGTTAACACGAATGCATATTTGATCATTCTTTTCTTTATGGAAACTATGTTGGTTAGCCAATCAAGATATTATTCTTCTCATACAAAGCTAGCTTCAATTAATTTTTTAACTTGGTAATTAGTTACTATTATTCTAGACTCATATGCCTAGGAGCTTATTTTTCGAGATTACATTAGGTTTAATCTCTAGTTTGTGCCGCAACATCCGAGATAAATTTAGCATTTCATCATAGCTCCATGCAAAGAAATCTTTATATTCAAAGAGTAAAGTGATCAACTCTTCAATTTTTTTGACCTAGCAATGAACTAATAAAAGTTGGTTTTGGGTCTTCATCAGTTCCTAGGTTGATCTCCCTTAACTCATCAACAATGGACTTTATTTCTTCTACAAACTCGAGTGCATTTTGAAGTAAGCAATCATCATATTCATTTATTATTTCAAAGAGAAATTCCCCATAGAGTTATAAGGAATTTCAAATAATTGATCAAATTCTAGATGATTACTCCTCATCGAGTGTTCCACATTATCTAAAGGTCCAATGATACCAAACCCAATGCCGACTTTGGATTTTGGATTTTTATTTTTAGTATTACATTAGTTCTCCGCATTGAGCTATATCTTTAAGCCAACTATTTGTAATTAAACCATGCTTCATAAGATTTTTAATATAATCAATATACCAATCAAAAGAAGTTATATTATTTCATTTGATAATGAATTTTCAAGCTTTACATCTACTTCTAAGCTTGAAGGTTCAAGTATGAGTATAACTTAGACAACTTTCCCACCTCTCTCAATAGGTTAGGAGCCACTTCATTTTCTAATTGAGAAACTTTATTTTGAACAAGAGGAGTTAAAGTTAAAGTGTCCACATATTTCTTTAATTTTCATATGTAGAGAGTTCAGTTCATCCTTTAATGCCGGATTTGCTCTTCATCACTATCCGATTCTAGTTTAATCTCAAACTTTATTAAGTCATCTTTTTATTAGAATTCTCATCATAACTAGATTCCAAATCAATTTGTATCAGTAGAGGTTCTTTTCTTTTATTCCTCTTTTTCTTTCTTTTCTTTTTTATTTGTTGTTTTATTTGATGCCTCAATAATGTTGGATTTCAGAATCATGCACTTACTTCTTATGAATATAATAAGCTACATCTTCATATAGTTCAATTTCATGAATAGAGAATGATTGTATATGGCCTTTATAGTGTATTTGACTCCATCTCTACTATACTTAATACCGGTGGAGTGAAGAAGGAACCATTATATACACATGAATCCGGTCTACATGAGGGCATTGATGGATTTCTCTAAGTTAATAATGTGGAATTTGGTCTTCAATCCTTTGGTTTTTAATAATAGAGTGATTGAGCCTAAATCTTTCTCCCTTGTTTTATTTAAACCTCTCAATAAAATATTACCTTAGTTGAGTATTTAAGTATCAATTTTAGAAATGATAATGTTCTAGAGTTTATAATATTTACTAAAGCTCCAAGGTCTACCAACTCTTGACAACCTAATGTTTCCACTTTGATAAAAATATAGAGGGGTTATGATCAATGGTCCCCAAAAGTAGATCCTCATCGAAAAGTAACTCTAGGGATTTCCTTAAAGTATAAAGCTTCATCGAGGAGGAAGTTGCTACTAGCTTAGTTAGATATATCTCTTTATTGAGTAATGCCTATACTAATGATTCCTTTATTTCTTTTGATAAAATAAGGACATCATGGATACTTAGCCTAGTAGAAAGTTTCCTAAATGGGCTAAGATGTTCTAGTCAACCTTTGGATCAATTAGCTTGACTACTAGCTCTTGTTGCAAAGGCTCTAAACCATGATCAACAATTTGATTCTCTTTATCTTTAGGAGGAGGGAGGGAGGTGCCAAAACTTTCTCGATGGAGATTTACTTCAGAACATCTCTAAGGGTTGTATTGAACGCCCTCATCCATCATGTCCATTTCTAGAGATTAGTCGAGTCTAATAATTCTATCTCTATGCTAATAGGATTGTATTGTAAATCATCCATAAGACTATCGTCTAACCAACAAACCTCAAACTTTATTGGAAAATGAGATCTCATCAGAAATAATTAGCATAAGAGATATTAAATTAAGGAGAAGATTTTAGAATGGAAATCTCAATCCAATCACTCCTTCCTTATTGAATTTTTTAAAAAAGAATACCTTGTTTTGAATGAGCTAGCTTCGTTTCAATAAACTCACTATGCCAATTGACCTTGGCCCGGATCTCGAACTATGCTCAATAGCTTTTCTACCTCTAAAAAGCAAGTGTCTTTCTTTTGGAATCTTTTCTTACACCATGTATCAAATGAAGTGAGTAACAAAACACGCCATCATGAGAATTTTCTTCTTCATCTTTTCCTTTTCTACATTTTAATAACACATTCATCGATATAGCATAAATGTAAGAAATGCCTTTAGAGGTGGACTTTTATTTATTTCTTTTAAATGAGTAGATAATGACAAAGGTGTGTAAGGCCTAGGCTTTCTATTATTATCATACAAAACTCTATCATGTATAGAAGATGTCCCTCCCTCACCTCTCTCCAATCATTGAGTAGCTAAAATCTGAATGGGGTCATGGTGGAACGACTCTCCACTCGGTAAATCAATCTAGATGATCTTCCTCCGTGTCTTCATTGGATCTTGCATTGCATTTTAAAACTTTTCAATAAATATTTTTAGAAGAATGAGATAAGATTATATCCATTTTGGTATCACCTTAATGGACTCTTGTCCAAGGTCCACAAGGTATTATTTTAAAATTATCACCGCCTCTTTTATAGTTCCTTTAGAGCCGTCTTTAAAGGTGAAATAGTCTTCAATAGTGTGTCCAACATTTGGTGCGGATAATAGTTAGTGTCGTTTACCTTGCTAACTTCTTCTAGCCTCTTTGGGTAATTTAAAATTTGGCTTTCTTTTAAATTCTTGAAGATCTTCCTCACCACCTCTCTTATGAAGGAATAAGTCCGATTTATTCTTTCACTAAAATCCTTGGTTAGAATCTTCTTGGGGAAGTTGATACTTGTTCCTATTGGTGGCCTAAATGATAAAAGCCGGATCTAAATGGGGCCTTTGTCCATTCTGGAGACATTGCCTCTTTTCTTTTCTAATAGCTTCCTAATTTTTTACTATTTTACAAAAGAGTGTTCTTTTAGGAATGCCATTCTAGGAGCCTCTTCTTGCAGGCTAGAGGCTTTGTTCAAGAATTTTTCAAAAGTTTTGATTGTAAAGCCTTTAGTAGGAAAGTCATGGGACCATGAATGTTTTAAAGGAGAATCTCACTTGTTGCTCATATAGCTAGGGCTTGCACTTAAGACCGGGACTCCATATCTCAAAATAAAATCCACTAAGGACTCATCAAGCTTTTTCTTTTTACCACTAAATCTCCCATAATAATGTGGTGTTGGGTTCTAGTGAATCTTTTGCAAAATAATTTTCTTGTTCGTGAAAGTGCACCGAACCATTTGGGAACTCTCACACCACAAAGGTAACTCCCATCAAACTACATGAATTTCTTGAATAATAACGCATTACTACCCATTGCACCAACTTGCTCAAAATTTGCCAAATGCTATTTAGGGTTATCGGTTCCATCAAATACTTTAAAAGAAGGAGGTACAAATCCTTTGAGATATGGAATGGAATCATATTCCTCAAGGTATGGTCTACCCTTTGGAACTAAGGTTGTGCCTCATGATTGTGCCAAAGCTTCTTTGACTTATTATTCCACCAAGGACTTCAAAGTGCGGTATATCATCTATAAGCTTGCACTCTTGGTGATATTCCTCTAAACTGAGCCTTGTCTCCTCAATGGGAGGGTTTCTTCAGTTGTTCTATAGGATGAGGGTGCGAGGAATGGATCATTATTTGGAGTGATTGCATAGTAGCAATCATCTCTTCCACACTCTTTTCCATCATAGCATTATGATCATCTTTCTTTGTAGTTAAAGGATCAGTTTCTAAGTATGATCAATTACATAATTTCTCTTTCGGCTTCCGGATGCCTAGTCCTTCATGGCCCGGTAACTCCTCCTTTTGTAAGAGGAGGGTCCAAGAACCCCATGGAGAATCTAGCCTACCATGTGTTTTCTATATAGCATCTTAAATTTTTCTTACTTTCATGAATAAAGGGGTGAGGTAGAGAATTAGCTATCCTAGATACATCCCTCTCTAGGCTACAAAAGAGGGTGACATCACCTCCTAAAATAGGGAAGTATCAAGGAGGGTGTATCCATCCCTCTACCTAGCCAGTTCTATTTCTAGCATTTATTTTTATTTCCTTTCCCTAAGGGCTATCCTTTTAAGCCTTCTACCCTTATTATTATTTAAGCTTTTGGTCATCTCATAGGACTCAAAAGTGGACACCAATTCAAAAGTATTAGAAAGGAAAGAAGTATGTAATGCCTCCAAAGTGGGTAACTTGATCTTTTATAAGCGGGATCTATCTAGACCTCTTAGTGACGAGTAGCAACTTTTTTGCCTTGGGGCATAATGAGGTGCAGAAGAATTTCAAAGTGGGTGTTTGTTTTTTTTAGTCACCTCACTAACAGGAGCTAATATAACTCCATTAGTGGTAATATTGAAGCTCTCAAATTTGGCTTCAAACTTGATAACTAAGCAATCAACCAAAAAATTACTATCCATGAATAACCCTAATCCTAGATGTAGCGAAGATGAGTTGTTTAACTATTTTTGTTTGCAAAAATAAAATTTTAAGGAAGTCATAATTAACAATAATCATAATGTAGCCAAAAAAAACTTTGACCCATTAGGAATTTTAGCCAATTTTATTATGGCTAAGATATTTTATTTTTCTTGAAAATACAAGATGTGTAGACCTCTTACTTGATTTCAACAGTGGAATAGTTCTTTACTCTCTTTTTAGTGGATGTTGAATATATTCTACCAATGATTAAATGGAGATATATTCAATGGAAAGAAAGGAAATCTTGACTCATGAAAATATGAGCATATTGCCGATATTCATAAATAATAGCTTTTTTTAAAGATGGAAAGAGGAACCATTCCCTAGCAAAGTTGCAAGAAAATATATCTTTGGACAAAATTTAAGACACCATATAGATTTTAGGAATTACTTATATGGATGATCAAATGCGCCATTAAGGAATAAATATATTATCTCGAAAGATAAACATGTTATCCTATAATGGTTTTGATAACTCAATAAAAGACTCTTAAGGCTAATGATTCTTTATATACCAAAGAGTTTTTCCTGAACTACATAAGAAAGTAGAACATGGTTTATTTTAAATTGGGTTCATGGTTCTCTATAAGGGTAAGCCCCTATAGTTAATTATATCTTTGGAATGAAGGATCTCTTTTAAGAATATTCTCGATTAAAGAAATAGACTATTATTTCTATAAATTTCAAAGTTAGTTTCCAAAGGCAAATGATAAATTGGAATTTTAAAGGGAACAATCCAAAGTGGAAAGAGTTATTTTAGAAATCAATAGGGATTAAGTAAGAAATGCCTATAAATATTAGGATACCTAGTAGGCATTTCAACTTTCATACAATTGCCTTTAAATTTTAGAATTTAATAGAATTTTGTGTTGCCATTTTATTAAAAAATCTATAATTTAGATTCTAGCAACACAAGATTATAGAAATGCCTAGGGTTGAAGACTTACCGATAAGAAGCTTTTGATCCTATGTTTATAATTGCTTAGCACAAGTTAGATGCTCGACATAGTACAACTTTTGGGAATTATTGGCTCTTTCTCTCACTTGAGAAAGAAAACCTATCTTTGACTCTTTTGGACTTATAACTCGTTTGGAGGGGCATAACACCACCTAAGTGAATTTTAAATCCATGATATCAAGTCTCATGAATGCAAGATGGTTAGGCTATTGCATTTTAGGAATCTAAGAATCTAGACTCATGCTCTAGTCCCAAAGATCATGTTTGGATATGAAATGATCCTAACTCAACATATTTCGTGTTTTAAATATTTTTGACTCATAATTCGCTTAAGGCCTTGAGGTATGCCTTTTATGTCTAAATGTCATGCCATTAGAAGTGGACATGAGCCAAATCAAGAAGAAATGGTAGAATTTCTGAAGAATGGACATCCTCAAAGGTCGATTCCCCTTATATGCAATGGGTGACATGCCCAATTCGAGTTAGAACAATATGTTAACATGGTTCACATAAGCTAATTATTAGTTGCTTTTAAGTTTTTCATAGGGTTTTAAATTATGTGAAATTTCAAGTTTCCTTATTTTTTTTAACTTATTTAGATTTAGGTTGGATAGATAATTTAATTTTTCTAAGAGCCTAATCATCCGACATTCATCATAAAGCATAACATAGAAATAAACCTAGAAAAGCAAGTTAATTCTATTATACACCTAAAGTAAATCAAGCCAATTTAAATTAAAGAATAGGCTTGTGCCCATGTACCAACAGTAAACCTCTCAAGAAAGAAAAAATGGGTAGCTAAGCTCTTATATAGCCTAACTAAGAGTTTAGATCTATGGGTCCTCTTTCAAAGACCTGTCTTCTTCTTTAGGGACCTCCATTGCTTCATAGGGACCTCTACACCTATCTGGTAGGATGCTCCTATTATTCCTAGACCCCATAGATCCTAACCTAATTTTAAGCATCAAATTACATTTTAAATTTCAAAAATAAATCCTAAGCCCTATTAAATAAATGTAAAGAAAAGATAAACAACACACTAACCATTATATTTGCAAACATATGGGCTTAACATTAGTTTCTTCGAGACCACCACTCTAATTTGATTTTGAAACTTTTTTTATTTCAACATTTCACGTCATATGTGTCATTATTATATCGAGATTTGAGGTATCTAAACCACGCTCAAACCAAGAGTAGCCACACCTCGAAAGTGTCCAAATTATATATCATATGTTGCTAATTATAAATATTTTTTATTCTTTTAACTTCTTTTAGTCTTAAAATTAATTGAATTTACCATGGGTAGTTTCAATTTAAGTGATTTAATGATTTACAATTTCATTTCCATTTTGGTTAATTTTATGTTAAGTTGAAGTTAAGTTTTTTAAATGAATAATGAAATAGATTCCACTTTGGGTGGAAGCCATTCTATTCAACATCCTTAATCCTAATAGAATGAGGCCTTCACCCTAAGATGAAGGTTTTTCCAAAGGTCTAAGTAAGATCTTAAGTATCTTAATTATCCTCCTTTGGATTTAATTTGAGTTTATTTCAATCAATGTTTTAATTTTGTTTATTTTGAATTCTTCTTTTCATTTATTCCTAATGTTGATTAATCATATCATGATTTAGTTTATTACTTTAAGGTATGTTTCTTCAATCAAGTTCAATTAAAGTTCCTTTATCATAATTTGAATTAAATTGGTTTTCACTTTAAGTCTAATTCATTTATTATAGTTTGAGTTTTGTAATTTTATTTTGTTTAATTCATTTAATTAAATTTATTTTAGATTTATATTATTCATTTAACTTAGATTAATTAGGTTTATTTATCACATTATTGTTCATGTTATGTAATTTACTTTGATTTAATTTTCATTTTGATTTCTAACATAGTATATGTAGTTTATTTAGATTAGCTATATTGATCTTATTATGGATTTTGTTTTATATTTTTATTTTATTTAAATTACTTATTCATTTAATTTTGGCTTTAGGTTAATTTTATTTGTTAGTTAATGTTTATGTTATGTTTATTATATGTTTGTTTTGTATTTATGTTTTGTTTAATCCATGTTCATTGTATATTTGGTTTATGGTTATGTTAGGTTTTGTAACTTAGATTAATGTTTTACATTATAGTTTAATTTCATTACTTACATAATTCATCACATTTTAATTTTATAATGCATTGACTTTATTTTGAATTAATTTGATTTTAATCACATACATATAATCATTTCATTTCATTATGAAGTTTGGATTAATTTCATTGGCTTCAACTTATAAATCTATTTGTTGGTTTAGGTTAAATCATTAAATGTTAAGGATTTAATTTTTTTTATGTTTGAAACTATGTAAATATAATTAACTTACTTAGTGCTTTATAGCATTCTAGTGCTTTACTTTTTAGAAAGCTACGTAGCTTCATTTGGCTACCAACCTTTTGCTTCTTTTCAAAAAAGTTTTGTGGTGAAAATGTTATTTTGAGAACCAAAGTTGTTAGAGTGTGGTGATTGTTAGAAAACTACTATTTAAATTTTTCAAAAGAAAAATATTTGTAAAACACATAATAGCTTTTTCAAAAGTCGCTTTCTCCATAGTAGCTTTAATTTTTTGAAGCTATAGCTTCCCAAATAGACCCTTAATTTATGTGTTATTATCTTAGGATTATGTTGTTCATTCAAGTTGAACGATTTTAGAGGATTTATATGTCAATGAAGTTCATATCTAGATATGAAATTTATTGGCTAACTTTAATCCTAATTGGTTAAAAGTGATTATTTAATTAAATTTCATTATTTTAATCACTTCATTAAGTTTCTTTAAATATATAATAAATTTATTTTATTAACATGAGAGGGTTAGAAAATTTCTTTTGAGTGGTCTGAAGTTAATTGAAATGTTTTAAATTGATTTTGCCAAGTTTTATAATTTTTATAATTTTTTTATTGAATATTTCATGTAAATTGACCTAGGGAGCTAGAAATTCAATAACTCGCACTCCAGTCAATTATCCTTGAGATTTTATGACAAATGTGGTTCTTTGCCAATTTTATTTCCCTAAAATTTCATCTTGATTAGATGTATAATTTGGGTTTGTTAAAATTTTTATTATTTTATTAAAATTTAAATTAAGCTTAATTTAAAGAGAATCACTTATGGGTTTTAGTTTTCTAGATTCCTCTTTAGAAGAAGCTCCAATAGAGAATTTATTTAAAATTTATCAAAATTTGGTTATTTTATTATAATTTTCTTATGTTTAGGCTCATGATTTGAGTTAATTACTTTAATTAATCATTAAATTAGGTGATTTTATGTTTTAGTAGGTTTAGAGTTTGAATAGTATGTTTAAGGTCATTAAGATTTATTATGATTGTTTAGGTTGTTTTATGATTTTCCATATTTTTTAATATTTATTTATTTCATTAAAATTAAGTTTTGGAATTAAAAATTTCTTATCTTTAAATTTATTTTGAAATAAGTCATTAACAATTTCTTTGAAGTGTATTTTAACCTTAATTTCATTTCCCAAGTTACAAATCATTAGGATTAATGGAGTAAGATTAATTTAAGTTGAATAATTTTTATTTCAAGCCAAATTAATTCAAAATTATCCAAAATTAATTGAGAATTTTAATTTTAATGGATTCCTCTCATTAAGATGAGTTTATAGAGCCCTTATTTCAATTTTTGGCCTAATTTTGATTTATTATGATTTTTTGAAATTTTAACCATTTTTTCATCTAAATTCAAAAATTCTTGGATTTCACATTTAACCACGTCTGCAGCTTTACACATGACACACCATTATCGCATTGGGATCCACGTGAATCTTGTGTTAAAAGCGTAGCGCCATTTCGATTCGGGTTGTTTGATCTTTGATCGCTTAAGATGTTTCCATGGGTCCCTATAAGGATTTTAATCAAGCTATCCAACTAATCTTGACTAACCAATCCTAATGAAAGAAACATATGAAGAATTCACCTCTCTGATGGCTAAAGCCGAGTGTTGTCCATCAATTTGAGATGATTTTTTGCAATCCAACAAGTTGAAATTGCTCAATTTCACTTCCAAAACCATCAAGAGCTCATGTAGATCACATCTATATGGCTTGATCTCCTTGAGATCAAATTTCTTTAATAAAGGACCAAAGCTGAAATGAAATAACATCGGGTTTGGTGTGTACCTCATGGATGGCAATCTTAGGTGATGGGGTTGACTTGGTTAGCTTTGGAATGATGCAATGAGGTTGTGGGAAGGAGGAATTAGATTATCTCCTTATGGATTGGCCTATGGACCAAGCTCAACTTGTCTCCCATCGGCTTTGGTCATTTTTCATTCTCCCAATGGTGAGGGGATCAAGGTGTGAGTGCCGCTTCATTTTGTTCATGGAATATGGAGGAATGCTCAATTAGGCATAAGATGCTCTTTTTATCACTTTTTTATTAGAAGTTGAGAGCTTTCTTTAAGCCTTTTCCTTCTCTTAGTAGGCCATAGGGATTGACACCTTGGATGCTAGCTCCAAGGGTGTTTGGATGCCTCACACTTATTTAGTGGTGCTAAGATGGACGAGCAAAGAGAATGAGGGGATTGGGAGTTGGATATGGATTTATGCACCTCTCTCCTGCCATTCCATATTCCTTTAAATTGGATTTAGTTGGGATTGATTAAATTGCATAAGCGGTAATCATCTTAACCCATCTTGGATGGGTTTTAAGATGTTATTCAAGCTAGGTTCATTTGGTGCATGATTATGCCAATTGGACTTAATTTAGAATATTTTAATTATGTTTTTATTGATTAGCTTTATATTTGAGTTTAAATCATCATTGACTATCCATTGGATAATTGAGAATTCAATAGCCTATGCCACATGAGAGTTTAATTTGATTTTAAGTCAACTTGACCCCTTTAATTTAAATAGGTTAAGTTAAGTTTGATTGAGCCAAATGACCAATTTTGACTAAATTAACTTATGTTTAGACTCTAATCATGTTTAATCACATATGTGAGATGATTTGGAATGATTAATTTTATTTAATTTCAAGTTGATTTGAATTTTGACCCATTTGACCCAAATTGGGCTAAATAGGTTAAGATTCGTTCATTTGGGTCAAATGACCAAATTGGTCAAATTGGATCAAATGATTGATTGAATTATATTTAATGACTATTTTCAAATAATTTTATCAATCAATATGAGTTGATTTCAATTTGATTTGGGTTTGAACCCAATAAGGCTCATTTAGGCTCATTTATGTCAAATGATTTAATTAGCCTAAATAAGGCCTAATTAAATTTAAATTTCTTAAATTCATATTTATACATGTTTATTCTATCATTTAAATCATTTGGTCAAATTTTTTGGTGAGTTGACCTTTGACTTGGTGGAACCCACATAAGTCAAACTTATGTCAAAATGTTTTATTAGATTTGACTTTGATTTGAATTTGGATTCAATCATGTTCACATTATGATTTCATGCCTTTCATTTTCTTTGAATTAAATTTATTTTGATATTGTTTGAATTTTTTGATTTATTTAATTTTGAGCTTAATAAGATAATTAGGTTAATCACCTTAATCATCTTACTTTAAACTCACTTGAATCCAATTTTCAAGTAAAATATGTTTGGTTTAATTTATGTTTGAGATTTGGGTTGAGTCTACCTAAATGTATTAGGTTAGATCAAACCCAAAAAAGGATGGAGTCACTAGGTGTAGTGTTCTAAGTGCTTAATTAGGAGGCTCTAATCTAGGATTATGCATCATAATTACTAATTTCACAAATGATGTTAACCTCATCCAAAAATAAGATCAACATGTCATAGTATTCTTGATCACCAAATGCATAACTCAGTGGTATAGTCCCTTGTAATGAAAGTCATCTTCTCTCTCGTCTTGGTGCATTTGATTTTGATGATATCCTAAGAAGGCATTTAAGAAACTTATCGAGAATCTAATCATCGAGTCCACATGTTCATCTATTCACGGAAATGATACCCATGTTTTGGATATGTCGAGTTCAAGTTGGTGAAACTAACACACATCCTCCATTTTCCACTCGGCTTATGCACCATCACTACATTGGACACCCGTTAGTATTAAACATGTCTAATAAAATTAGCTTCTAACACTTTTGTGACTTCTTCCTTGGAAGGCTTGGTGAGAATGGTTGTCATTTTTCTCATTTTTTTTGCATGATGGGTTTTGCATCCGTGTGAACATTCAAGTAATGACAAGCAACATTGGCGTTAATGCTGTCATCTCTTTAGTTGTCTATGAAAACACATTTATGCTTAAGACAAAACTTGAGCTGACCTTCATTGCTCACCCATTGCCCTATGTGTTCAACAAATTTTCAATCTCTTCGAGGACTTCAATTCCTTTTCACGATATATCTAATTGCAACACTTTGTCTTCCTTATTAAATCCACCAATGACTTTTACAAAGCACACATGGGATTGGTTGAGGTTCTTTGTGATGGTGATCTCTTCTCCTCTTGTGATGAATTTGATAACTATGTGATATGTTGACACCACCGTTCTAAATGTGTTCAATAGAGGTAAACCAAAGATAGCATTGTAAGTTCGGGCCTCCACTATGATGAAGTTTTCATGTGAACTACTTCTTGCTTTCCCCAAGTGATGGATGTTGACCTCATTTTGAATAAGATTAATATCACTTCTAAAATTAGTAATTAGGACACCTAATACTAGATTAGAGCCTCTAATTAAGTGCTTAAGACACTACATCTAATGACCTAGTGCATCATCCTTGAGTTTGATCTAAGCTAATGGGTTTAGGTAGACTCAATCCAAACTTGAATTAAATCAAAGAAAATTCAAATAAATCAAAATGAATTCAAATTAAATCAAATGAATGAATCAAAATCTAAATGAAAGTTAAATCTAGTCAACCCTTTTAACATGGGTTTGACTTATGTGGGTCCCATCAAGTCAAAGGTCAACCCACTAAAATTTGACCAAATGAAATGATCCAAATGATAAAATAAAAATTTTTAATCATGAATATAAAGAAACTTAAATTTATTTAGGCATTACTAAGGTTAATTAGACCACTTAGTCTAAATGAACCTAAATGAGTCCTATTGGGTTCAAACCCAAATCAAATTGAAATTAACTCAATTTGATTATTCAAAATCATTTCAATGATAATCAAACATAATCCAACCCATTGGGCCTAATTTGGTCAAATTGGTCATTTGACCCAAAGGGACCTAAACTAAACCCATTAAGCCTAATTTGGGTCAAATGCGTTCAAACTAAAATAAAATTGAAATCAAATGAAATTAATCACTTCAAATCATCTCACACATGTGATCAAGCATGATTGGAGTCCAAACAAAATTTAATTAAGTCAAATGGGTCATTTGAACCCAATTGAAATCAAGCTTAACCCATTTAAGCCTAAATGGATTGAAATAAAATGAAATCTAAAATTAATTCAAACCCGAGAAAATTAATTAAATCAAAACATAATAAATCATCGCTAAATATAATTGTACTCAAAATTAAATGAATTAAATAAAAATAAATAAAACCGAATTACTTTGAATCCAAATGGCTTGAATTGGGTTTAAATGTCCAATCCAATTCAAATGGACTTAAATTCATCCTCAAACTCACATTGGGTTTGATTTGAGCACCAAACACTAGCCATTGTGGTGGTGATGTCAAAAGTCATAAGTGAAGTCAAAGGAGAGATGAGTTCAGTTTTGACCAAGTAAAGGCTTGGTGAATTCATCCTCCTCCCTTCATCCAAATTCCATTGGACTTTACCCAATCTTTGACCACCTCTTGGAGGATGGTTCCAAGGGTTGAAATCAAGTGGCCTATCAAGCAAAGAGGAATTGACTTCTTTCTCCATGAGAGAAAGAGAGAGAAGAGAGAGTTCCATGGAAGAGCACTCTCACCAAGGGAGGAAAGGGGAGGGAATGAACCGCTTTCATATTTCTTATCCAAACATACTCACAAGGCCAAGAGGGAGTAAATCCACCCTCTAGTCAAGCCACTTGTCACCGGTGGCTGAAATCGCCACATAGAAGCTTAAATACATGGCTCTTGGCCATGTATGGAGAGGAGAGAGCCCCTTTCCTCTCCCTTTAGCATCCCAAATTATTCACAAGGTGAAGAGAAGAAGTAAGAGACCATTCCCTTGACCTCTCACCACCAACAAGCTAGGATTTGGCCAAAGTTGGCGTTCATCTCTCAGCAATGGCAAAATGAAAGGGGAAGTGTTTCATTATTTCACCTCAAATTGAATGTCTCAACACGTTAGAGGTTGAGGCAACCTCAATCGAATCCTCACGAGGCTAGTCACCATTGGCGAGCTCGAGAATGGTCAAATCGATGGAAAATGGCCACAAGTTGGTATCCAAGTCATTTGGTGGGGAGGCAAGTCACCAATTCACATCCACAACTTTATCCCATCGAAGGTGCTGAACCGCGGTGATCATTGGTGATCAATGAGGTATGCCTCTGGCCTCTATAGCATCTCAACTTGGTCCTTTGTGAAGGGAATTTGATCCTTAAGAAGATCAAATCAGATTGATCAATTGCAAATTGATCCTTGATCATTTTGCAATAAAATCACAATGAATTTGGCCTCGGATGGTCAAAATCCATCGATTCGATGGATGGCATCCGCTCTCACTAGAGATGAATGGGGAACAATCTCTACCATTCATTCCTTCTATTTGGAATGGATGATCGAGATCAAGCTATGTAATCTAGTTCAACCCCATTCAAATACTATGGAAGGAATTAGATCATTCGAAGATCAAACGATCATGATCCATACGCATGGTGACCGCTTTTTGTTGCCTTTGCATGGATTCCACGTGGCCCAATAGTGTGTACACGTGGCAACGGTACATATCAGATTTTTCACATTTTAAATTATTAAAAAATGCTATAAATTTTAAAAAATCATAATAAATAACATATAAATCCAAAAAATGCAAATGAGGGTTCTATGAATTCATCTCAATGAGTATAATCCATTAAACCCAAAATCCCAAATTAATTTTGGTAATTTTGGATTAATTTGATTTTAAATGAAATAAATCAAACTCAAATTAATCACAAATAATTAATCCAATTAAAGTGAAACTTTGGGAACTGAAATTAAAGTTAAAATGCACATTAGGAAAAGTTTTCAAGAAATATTTGAAAATAATTCAAGAGATATTAAATTTCAAACTCCAAACCTTAATTTTAATGAAATTAATTAATATTAAATGAAATAAATCATCAAAATTGATCAAATCACTTTAAATCAACATAAAAAACCCTAATGAACTTAAACACATATGAAACCCACTGAAACTTAATAAACCACAAAATGGTATAATTTAGTAATTAAATTGATTAATTAATTCAATTAATTAACTTGAACTTAAGAAAAATCATAATAAATCAACTAAGTTTCCAAAATTATGAATGAACCCTATATGGATGGATTTTTCAAAGAGGAATCAAGGAAAAATAAAATTGGTTTAGGATGAAATGAAGAATCAAAGAAATGAAATAGAGAATCAAATTTTAAAAAGAATTAAAATTACAAAACTTGAATCCAAACTAAACTCAACCCAAATCATCTAAATGAATCTAAAAGGAGTTAATTAAGATACTTAATCTTAGTTAGCCTATGGAATGAATCTTCATCTTAGGAAGAAGGTTTCATTCTATTAGAGTTTAGGATGTTGAATAGAGTGGGTTCCACCCAAAGTGGAATCTATTCTACTCTTCATTCTGAAAATTTCACTTTCAGTTTAACTAAAAGTGAACTTGAAAATGAAAACAAAATCATTAAATCATTTGAATTGGAACCATCCAAATGTAAATAAAATAAACTTCAAAATCCAAATTGAAACATGAACTAAAAAGGCTTAGCAAAGTCTTCCCACAAAAGCTATTTCCTTCACACACTAGATCATTAGGTCACGAACCCTAGACTTAGGTTAGGTCAATCTATGATCGTATGTTATAATGTGATGTACTTTTCATGTCTTTGTGGTCTACTATTTTAGACCGCATGTCTATGTTTGCCCATTAGAGGATTATAATATGTTCTTTTAGAACTAACATTATCTTCTACAAGGAGCTATGCTAAAAAAAAGTTGTTATCATAAACAAATTATAAATACTATTTTCTTGGAGGTAAGCTTAAGTCCTTAAGCATAGCCTAATAATATAGATGGACTTGAAAAACAACTAATACAAAGCTCGTATGATTATAAAATATCACCGTTGTATGTTATTTATATATTTCTAACATCTATTTTGCAAGGTTTATGATTTTTTTGAATTTGAAATGTAAATTTGAGCTTAGAATTAGGTTAGGATCAATGGGGTCTAGGAATAGAGTGACCCTACTAACGGATGGGTACAATGGTCTCTTGTGAAGCTCAATGGAGTTCCGTGAAGAAGGAGACAATCGACAAGAAGACCCATAGATCTAAAGCTGTAGTTGTAGGCTAGGCTTTATAAGGGTAGAGCTCGATGGCCCATTTTTCTTTCTTTTGGGTTGTACAATAATACCCAACCACATTGGCATGTTATTTAAATTAAATTGGCTTAATTTATTTTGTGCGTAAAATCAACCCTTCTCTAGGTTTCTTTTATACTATGTTTCCTTTGATGGATGCTTGGATGATTTGGCTCTTAGAGAAACTAAGTTTTCTACCCTATTTAAATCTAATCTACTCAAACACAAAAAATAGAAAGCGTAAATCTAACATAAATTAATGCACTTTGAATAACTTAAAATCAATTAAAAATAATTATCTCTCAAAGATCATGTAATTATATTGCTCTCAACTCTTGAATTTAAGTACTTCACCCATTACACATAAGGGGCATCGACCTATGAGGATGACCGCCTTCTTGGGGCGATCTACTTTTTTTTATTGATTTGGCCCATAATGAATTCTAATTGCATGGCATTTAGGCATACAAATGCATACCTAAGACCTTAGATGAATCATGAGTCAAAATATTTAAAATCTAAAAATTATGCATTAGTTAGTGTATTTCATACCCTACATGATCATAGGGATTAGGGAGTGTGTCTAAGATTCTTAGATTCTTTCCTAACATTATAACAACCTAGCCATCTTGCATACATGAAACTTAGCATCATGGATTTAAAATATGCTTAGGTAATGTTAACTACCACCCTTCCGAGTGAGTTGTAAGTATAAAAGATTCAAGGATAGGTTTGTTCCCTCATGTGAGAGGAATGGTGATAATTCCCAAAGTAAAATTAGGTTGAGTATCGACTTGTCTCGAGTACTTGTAGACTTTTATTTTGAAGCTTTCTCCTTGGAGGGTAAGTCTTTAACCTTAGCCATTTCTATGGTCTTATATTGCTAGAATCTAAGTCCTAGATTTTAGGAAAATATCAACTCAAAATCTAAATTAAATTTCAAAAATTAAAGATGATAAGATAGTTGAAATGACTATTGGGCATCACAATATTAATAGATATTTCTACTTCATCCCATTTGGTCTTCTAAAATAACTCTTTCCACTTTAGATCGTTACCAATTGAAATTCTAAATATCATTCCTTTGAAAATTAGCTTAGAAGTCCATAGAAATAATAACTTATTTCTTTAATTGAGTATTCTTAAGAAGAGACTCTTCTTCCAAAGATGTAATTAATTATATGGGCTTGCCCTTATAGGGAACCATGAATCCAATTTAAAATAAACCTTATCTTACCACCAATGTAGTTCAAGAGAAAACTCTACAAGAAAGACCCATTAGCCTTTGGAATTTATTAAATGAATCCATTATAGAATAACATGTTTATCTTGAGGTAATATGTTTACTTCTTAATGACACATTTGATCATGCAATAAGAAATTCTAAATCCTATGTGGTGTTATAAACTTTTTTTCACAAATATATTTTCTGACTCCACTTGGGAATGCTTTCTCTCTCCATCTTTAGATACTTGTGCCACTTATGGGTCAAGACGCCTTTCTTTCCATTGGATGCCTCTCCATTTCATCCTTGGTTGAGCTCATCAAACTTCCGAACTAAGGTTCTAGAACTCTTAGTTTTCTGACTTAAATGACTGGGTCTTAAAACCAAGCCCTTCAAGATAAAAAAAAAAAAAGAAATGAAAATTAAGTCATTTCTATTCGACATGAGTCTAGTAAAGATGAATTTGATATCATTCCACTATAGAAAAGAAATTTTGTAAGCCATTTCAAAATCAAAACAAGAAATATAAATATATGAAAATCTCAAAGTTAAATTTGTCCTTCATTTTACTTTTCTTTGTACTAAAGCTAGAGAAAATCAGGACAATGTCCTAAATTGATACCTTTAGTTCTAATACATTCAAATGTAGCAAACACCTAAGGATGTATATTAAAATGAAAGAGTTCTTTCAAATCTTAAGAAAATCCAAATCAAAGGAAGTGGGCATAGTTTTGTTGCTGATTGAAGCTTTAATTGTATTCTAAAGAGGAAATCAACTCAAAAGAAAATTATAAAGAGAGATAGATATGAAAAATCATCCTAAATGAATTCCTTATTGACCTTAGGTAGAGGTCAATTAAAGAATTAAACGTTAGCCTTCTACCCTTATAAAGGAAATTTACATAAATGCAATTCAGCTTTAATGTCAATTCATCTCCATGCATAAATTAGAATTTTTTGAAAGCGGTTATTCAAAGCGATTGGCTAATTTTAGGGAGTGACTTGGAGATAACCCTCTTTTAGACCCTCTAGGAACCTTGAATCATTAAAGAGTTTAAGAGACAATCAAAAGACAAAGATGACATGATATTCTAGACAAAAATATATGACATGATAAAAAAAATATCACTTTTGCTCCTAATCAATAAATGAAAAAGAGGCCTATGAAAGAGAATTTTGATTCTCCGATAAAGCTGAAATGAATTAAATTTAAACTTAATAAATTTAAATCAACTTCCTTAATGGGAGGCTTATCCTATTGAATGATTGATTTTCCATAAAAGACCATAATTAATTTTAAGGAAAATCCTAAAGTAAATGAAGATTTCAATCCTTCTAAAAAATCATGACTTTTACGATTGGGTCCTAAGGCGATATTTTTATCTCTCAAAGTGAAATATAAAAATTCTATCTCTAGATTGATATATAAATCACTTAGCACTTTGTTTAATTAATGAAGAAAGCCTTACTTTTCTTTGCTCAAAAACTAAGGCATTATATGCATTCATAAAATTGAATCTATAGTGAATCCATTGCTATATCTTATGACCCTCCTAACATTGTCCCGATGTCTAGCATGTTGGTCAAAGATTTTATTGTAATTTGAGATTGCCTTTAATCCACTTGTAAAGGTCAAGTCATAACTTCTTAACAACACATCTTCTACACTAGATGTCTCCTTTTGATAATGATCTTCTAAATGAATAGATCATGAGGTCTATCGATCAATTGAGAATTAAACCTACCCTCCCTTCATATCAAAAGAAAAATTATTGAAATTAAATTTAAAATGGTAGAGTCATACTATCTCAAATGACATTAAAAGAAATGGAAAATAAGCCATCTTGAAAGAGAATAAAAGAAAAGGATAAAATCTACTTACTTGAAAATTTTAAATATGATGTTTTTCCCATCTTAGAGAAGTTTCTTGCAAAATAAAGAATCATAATGCTCTATAAGAAAAAGAAAGAAAATGTAATAAAAGAAAATGAAAAGAAGTGAAAATGAATCGAGGCATTACATAATTGTAATTTGCCTTATTTAATTATAAGCAACTTCGATGCATTCCACTATAAAGAAGTTGTAGGGTTATCTTCTATGATTTTTTTTTTATTTTTTTATTTTTTTATTTTTTTTATTTTTTTCTTTTTTTTTATTTTTTTTTTGTTTTTTTTAGGGTTATCTACTATGATGAATATATACTACTAAGAACTTATCAACACCTTAGTCAATGTGGAGAATTGAAAGAAAATCTGAGAATGCTTGTTGATCTAGGTGCATCAATCAACATCAATTGAAAATATGAAAATGAATGTACATTGGCCCAATTCTAATCTAATCCTAATTAGATGGCACCATGTGGATTCAATCAAGTAAAGAAAATAGTTTTCAATTCAATAAAAATTTAATCTTGAAAACTCAACTTAAAAGAAGAACTTAATCTCAATGAATTTATTGATTGAAGATGATAATTTAAACATTGGAGAATCTTATGAATTTATGGACATCTTTAATGCACTTGGATGGTCCTACAAGCCCAAATAAAAAAAATGATTAATGAATGAAATGAAATGAAAGAAAAAGAGGAAAAATAATAATTATTATGAAAGGATGTTTATATCCAATTTGTATTCATGAGTGCGAGTCTTTAGGAATGTCATTTTGTCAATCCTAAATGACCTCACCAAATATTTTATTTAATCAAATAATTAGAAAGTATCATATCATGTAATATGATCAATCAATTAAAACAAAGAATTGAATTACATCAAATTTATTGTATTGACAAAGGGTCAAATGCATCTAGTATCATAGTAAATCTTGTAACTAAAAATAAATTGTTAAATGTAACATTTTATAAGGAATTGAAATGTTATTGGAATGTTGATAAAATAAAGGAGGAAAGAAAGAAAATTAAAGGGATGAAAGGACTATATCCAAGAGCAAAAAAATGAACCTTAAAAACTTTAAAAATCAAAATAAAGTGGTAGTGTTATAAGTCAAGAATTTCCCTAACTTAAAACCAATTAGATGCTTGATGCTTTATCATCATGGCCATCGCCATATATTAGGTGTCGACATGGCAAGTTAAAGAGATAATGGAGCTTCTTTTCCAAGAAGCTTTATCCTTTGTATGTCAAGATTCAATTGAGTATACTCTAATTGTATAAGTTCCCTATGGGTAAGAGTCATAAGCAAGAAAAGCTATGAACCATTTAGGAAATTGAAATGAAAAGTTGGTTTGATATTTAGTATTATATAGCCATTAACTACACACCTAGTATATCTCACCATTTGATTTGATGAAAATAAACTTAGTAAAAAAGAACTAATTATCTATTTATAGAATAAATTATTTACATAAATTATTATGAATTTAATTCTTAATTTAGATTATATTGTGGATAAATATATATTTTCTTGATGCTACTAATCAAGTTAAATTCAAGTGTGCAAGATAATTTTTTGAACTCTAGGTTCTTCAATCAATTCAAGAGGCTAAAGCTATTGGACTTGAACTAGGTGAAATTTTTCTAGGAATAACTATATTAAGGGAAATGAAATGCTCACTAAAATAAATATATCATTCATTCATTTTAAAATAATCTATTTTGAATTATCCATAAACATTATATTTCATATTTACAATTATTTTTTTAAAATTATTCATTTTTGGATAATATGAACTAAATGCATAAGCCATGTTACATTTATTGTGCTTCCATGCAAGTTAAATTAAGTTCATATTTAATTAAATTATTTCCATGATAAACTATATTCATTATCCATTTATTACATGCATAAAATCTTGTTATCTTGAAATTATTTTTTATATTATTTTCTCTCTCCTATCCTATTTTTATCCTAAACTTTTTGGCAAAATATTTTCATGATTATTTGCTAAGTAAATTATGTGAGAGTTATCCAAATTATTTCCATAATTATCTCATGTTCTTTCTAAATTAAATGATTCATTTATTTGAATCTTCTCTTTGAATTATTTTTTGAATTCAAATTGAATATTCCTTTAATTACATATATAAATTTGAACTCCTCTCTTTATGGAATGTTATGTGGCTGATCATATGCTAATCTAGTTGATTTAATTTAAATTAATTTTAATTTATTTGAGCTAATTCAAATTTAATTAAAATAAGCTATGGAATTATCCTCTTTCATTTTATATAATTTCTATTTTTGGAAACTTCCCATGGCCAATTATTCCCTTAATTGTATTCAAATTAATCTCATGATGAATACTGATTTAAAATATCGTAAGATATGATATATCATCATTTAATTTGAATTAAGTTCATTAAAATAAATCTAATCTATTTAGGAAAGTAGCTTGGTCGAATTTTAATAATTCCTTGGATTTAATTTAAAATGTCATACAATTATATATTTCCCTCCTTGATTCAATCAAGATGAATTGATTGAATATTCCATGATATTGCATTAAAAACTAATTAATTCCCATCATGGAAACTTCCTTTTCTGACAATATATCATGCTTAATTTAAATTAATCAAAATTTGAATTATTCCCCTTTTAACTTGAACAATTAATTGTATCATAACTTATTTAATAATTCAAACTCTTCTCTTCTCTCTCTCTCTCTCTCTCTCTCTCTCTCTCTCTCTAGGCCAACCCACATAAGCATTAACTTCTTAATTACATTAGAAATCAAGTCATATGATGAATTTATTTAATTTAAATCTCTTTCCAAATTAATTTTCCCTCCACATCCCCTTTTATCGATTTTCTTCATCATGCTAAATTAAATTAATTTAATTGATTCAAATTGAATCACTTACTAATTAAAATTTCCCTCTTCCTTGCCTTGGCCGAAATCCCTCTTATATAATTTGAATTTCAAAATGATTTTAATTAAACAAACCTTCCATATTAAATTCCCTCTTATTTTCCTTTGGCCGATTTTTTATCTCCAAATGAACATTTATTTTATTTTGATTGGCTTATGTTTAAATTAATTTTGAATGAGCTCCCTTCTATTTTTCCTTCTCTTGGCCAAACCTCATGACTCCTTGTCTTATAAATAATGTTCATAAGACTAAGGTAAATCTCTCTTGGAAAAATCTCTCTTAGAAAAATCCTCTCTTGGCTGAATTCTTGCAAAATTCTTGGAGATATTTTCTTATTGAATCAAGTGTTAATTTCTTCATCCTTCTTCCATCTTCCACCCTACAAGTGATTGCATTGAAGATTGCATAAAAGAAGTTGGTGGATTGGTGAAAATTCCTCTTGGTGAAAGCTATTTAATGGTTCTTTTAATTTTTATCATTACTACTCTTGTGTGAGACCTAGATTTCTTTCTTGGGCTAAGGCTCTTTGGTATTTGGTAAAATTGATTTGTGCTTTACATCTATTTATACACTTTCTTAAGTTGTTTAAAAGCTTTCTTTAGTTTTGATTAAAGTTTTTGTTTGCAAACTCTTCTCTTCTCTTTATTTTTTACATATGCCAAAGTGAAACATATGTTATGAAAATTAGTTCATAATGAACACTTGTAAGTTGCAAGTTTTCTTTTCTATTAAATAGTTTCATACTTTTCATACATGATATTCCTTTTGAAAAGAGTTTTCAAATTGATTTTATGAGATTTAAGATTTCATTTTACATTTGATCTTTCAAAACTCAAAGTCTCTTTTATAAAAGTAATTGATCTAGTTCTCAAATATTTATTGTGCTACATCTCAAATCATTAAAATTAAATCAATAGGATTTCAAGTTATTACATTAACATAAAATAGTTTAAAGTTTCATGTCCATCATTTACATACTTTAACTTTAATCATCACTTACATATTTAAATATCACTTAAAGTGAGCTATCTTTCTTTCATTTAATTTCAATTGCCCTAATATTATTGTAATTGGGTTTTGAGTAAATTTATTTTAAAATTGAGAGTTAGATAATTTCATATTTCTCTTTCTTATTTTCTTGATGGGTTGTACTTGCCCATAAAGTATATATTGGTGTACTTGTATTAAGGAAAGTACTGATGTATTATTACTTGCCTAGTAAAGAAAGTATGGTGTTGGGTTGTACTTGCCCATTAAGAAAAGTATAGTATTGGGTTGTACTTGACCATTAAGAAAAGTATGATATTGGGTTGTACTTACCCATAAAGAAGAGTACGAGTTTTTTTTTTTTTGTAAACTCAGCTTTGATTTAGTGAATTCTAACCTAACCTGGGTGGCTAGCGTGGACATACATCGATTTTGGGGTCAACCACATAAAAATTTTTGTGTTCTCTTTTTTTTTATTTTCTTTGCACTTTACTTTTCTACATTATTATTGATTGTTGCTATATTTTATTAAAGGATAATCATTAAAAGTTTAAGTCTTCGACAAAATAATAAAATTAAGTTTTCTATAATTATCTTTTAAAATCCAACTCATCCCCCCCCCCTTCCCTCAGCCTTGGGTTCCATAGCCTCTTAACACATTGCAAGATAAACATTATTAAATATTGGGGTTCTAACTTTCTCTTCAAAAAAACTTTAAAATATTAAATGAATCTTTTTAGATGTGTCTAAAGATATATATAGTCTTCAAGTTTAGGATGCACCACTAGAATTTGAAGGAGAATTTAAATCCATAATTGATAAGCTAAAAGACATAAGTATCCAAATAAAAGTTGATCTACAATGGATATCAATAATCTAACTCATTGATGAGTCATATATTGATGACTTGATCAATCTATTCTTAGAGTTTAGAGACTACTTTATATGGAAATAAATTGAAATATTCTTCAAATGTAGTGGTTTATAAACTTAGACTTGATCACATTTTAAATAAGCTAAGTCCTTGATGAATGTACTCAAATTTTAAAAGAAAAAAAATATTACTAGGCTAAAATCTGGTCAATTATGGCCTTAATAAGAAGAAATCATTCTTCTTGGTTGGCTAACAACATTAGAACAAGAACAAAAAAAGAAGAAAAGAAAAGATCAAATCTACATGTGCCACATCTTGGTACTAGGATAAAATCTTTACCTTGAATATGAGTTCCTATTACTCATTCTTCATTCCAAAATAAAAAAAGCTTTCATGCATAAGATTACCCTCATTAAAGATAAGTTATCTAAAAAATTATCAAATTAAGATAATTCTAGAAAAGAGATTTGAAAGTAAATGATACATTCTAAATTCTTATAAGAATGTTCTATTACATAGTGTATCATTTAGTCTCAAAATAATGGGATAATTTATAAAAGGGTCATGATCAAGATTTCTAATAGCATTACTTTTGATTAAGTGAAGTGTGATAATGAAAATCTTGTTAAAATGGTAATGAATAGGAAAAGAAAAGAAAAGAAACTTCGTGTGATTTGAAAATGATCATATCATTACATCTAGGTTCCCAAAATATACTTTTGAGGTAATTTCAAGGAACTTGTAAGGGAATTTACAAGGATAAAAAATACACAAATAAGAATTAATTAGATTCATATATGAAATATCATTTGGTAAAACCTTTAAAGAATAATAATTTAACTTAGGAAATTCAATTTCAAACTTATCAAGAAAATCTTAATTTCTCTAATAAGTTAACCCTCTCAATTCATTTATTAATTAAGAATAAAAAAATGTCTTAAGAAGAATCAAAAGTTTGCTTACCTTGATTCTCAATCACTTTGAAAGCTTTAAAAGAATATCTTAATCTTTATTGAATCTAAGAGAAGGCCTTATAAGCTGTTAATTCATGTCAAAAAAATAATAAAAAAATGAATTAAGTATTCATACCATGAAGAAGAAGAAGAAGAAATTTCATTTGAGAAGCACTAGTTGACTTTGGTTTTTCTTCCTAAGAACTAAAAAAGTCACATGTAAGATCAAAAGCTAAAATTCTCAGGTTAATACCATATGATGTCTTGCTAAAAGTTAAACATATAACTTGGCCATATGTAACTTTGGGATAAAAAAAAGAAATAAAAAATGAAAAGAAATGATGAAATCATATGCTTTTGGCATAGTAAACATTAGGTCTAATTTGCACCCAAATCCTCTTTTAAAAATATACTTCAACTCTATGAAACTTTCATTACTAAACTTTTTTTATGTGTTAGCATTAGTGAAACTAAGAAATGGAAGCAAACCTTCTAACACATCTAGTTAGACTAATCAAGTAAGGATCAAGTCCATGTGACTATTACTTATTAGTCAAAATACTAGAGGATTATGAATTAAGGCAATATGATCCTTTTTCCACACCATATCATCCATAAGTTAGGAGCAAGCCCTTTGTGGCACCTTTCCTATATATTCCTTAAGTTGAGAGTAAGCCCTCTATAACACCTTCTCATGTCTTCTTTATAAGTATGGAATAAGCATTTGTGCACCATTTTCATAAGTTTAAAGTAAGCCTTTAACCTTGAGTTAAGACTAAACCTATTTGTGAAGCATTCTTATAACTTCCCATAGGTTTGGAGCAAGCCTTTCATGGCACCATTCCTATTATTCACATGATAGGATTAAGTCATTAAGACCCATTTCATGTCACATAGGCTATTTAAATTAGGAACAAGTCATTAAGACCCCTTTTCTCTTCTTTACAAATCTAAGTTGGATTAATTCGTTGAAGGCCCCATCTTAATAGTTAATCATATAAGTGTAAGTTCTAAAGAAGGCATCCTTTTGATGATAAGATTAGGATAAAGTCACCAAGACCCCTTTCTCTATCATAATGGCTATTTAGATTAGAATAAATCATGAAGACCCTTTTTCTCATATTTAGCCATCTAAGTTGGATTAAGCCATTGAAGGTCTCATCTTAATAGCTAATCACATAGGAGTAAGTCCCATAGCAAGGATCCTTTTAAAATGACAAGGTTAGGATAAAGTCATTAAAACCCTATCTTATTAATCAAAATAAAATGCAAGGTTTAGCATCGAGTCATCAAAGACCCTTTTCCTCAATACAAGCTATTTAGGTTGAATCAAGCCATTAAAGGCCCCTTCCTAATAGTTAGTTAGAAATAAGTCCCTCAAGTAGGCATTCTTTCTGAAAGACAAGGGTAGGAACAAGTCATGAAGACCTTCCTTATGAAATAGGCTATTTAAGTTAGGAATAAGTCATGAATACCCCTTTCCTATTAGCCAAAAAAAAAATTGAAGTTTAAGAACAAGTCATTAAGACCCTCTTCCTCATTGTAGTTATCTAAATTGGATCAAGCCATTGAAGGCCCCTTCTTAATAGCCAATATAGGAGTAAGTCTCTTAGGCATAGTAGGCATCCTTATAAGGATAAGATAAAGTCAATATGACCCCTTTCTTTTCAACGAGGTTGGAATTAAGCCATTAAAGGCTCCTTCCTATTAGCTAAACTTCATTAGAATAGAATCCAAATCCTTGTGAATTTTTTTCAAATATAAACTAAAAGAAATTAAGGAATGAAAATAAGCCAATGAAGGCTACATTTTTATGGACTACTCAGACAAGTAATTAAGTCCATGTGGCCCCTACTTAGTAGCAAAATATTGTGGTTTAGGATTAAGTATTAAATCCATTTCTCCCCAACTTAGCTATTTAGGTTAGAAGAGTCTCCAAAGACCCCTCCAAATAGCTAACCGATAAGAGTAAATCCTTTAGTGGTATCTTTCCTTGGTTAAAACACCATGTAGTTTGGATTAGAAGTGTCCTTATTGGCATCCTCTCCAACTACTATTCTCGATAAGTAAGTCCTTTGAAAGCATCTTATATGACTATAATGATTGTGTTATGAATAAGTCTTTCTTTGAGTTTACTTCTAATGACCTTTCTATTCATCTTAAGAACTTAATGAATTTAAGTTCATAGAAATGAATCATTACAAATTAAAACAAGTCTAAGCATGTTTATGCCTATCTTTTATAATCAAATCCAAAACACATTAAAATTAAAATTAAAATCAAAATGAAAAATTAGAATTCTAAATTTGAATTCCTTCATGCTTATCCTTTTAGTGTTGACTAATTGGTCAACACTAATATGTGGAGTGTTCTGGCGATCCTACATATTGGGGTCCATTTGTTGATCTCATTTTTGGATAAGATTAATATCACTTCTAAAATTAGTAATTAGGACACCTAATACTAGATTAGAGCTTCTTAATTAAGTTCTTAGGACACTCCATCTAGTGACCTAGTGCATCTTCTTTGGGTTTGATCTAGCCTAATGGGTTTAGGTAGACTCAATAAAAAACTTGAATTAAATCAAAATAAATTCAAATAAATGAAAATGAATTCAAATTAAATCAAATGAATGAATCCAAATCTAAATCAAAATCAAACCTAGTCAACCCTTTTGACATGAGTTTGACTTTTATGTGGGTCCCACCAAGTTAAAGGTAAACATGTTAAATATAATGATAAAATAAGCATGTTTAATCATGAATATAATGAAATTTAAATTTATTTAGGCATTACTTAGGTTAATTAGACCACTTAGTCTAAATGAACCAAAATGACTCTAGTTGGGTTGAAACCCAAAATAATTAAAATAAATTCAATTTGATTATTCAAAATCATTTGGAAATGATAATCAAACATAATCCAAGCCATCATTGGGTCTAATTTGGCCAAATTGGTTATTTGACCCAAATGAACCCAAGCTTAACCCATTAAGCTAAATTTGGGTCAAATGAGTTCAATTGAAGATAAATTGATATCAAATGAAATTAATCACTCCAAATCATCTCACATATGTGATCAAGCATGATTGATTCCAAACAAAATTCAATTAAGTCAAATGGGTCTTTTGAACCCAATTGAAATCATGTTTAACCCATTTAAGCGAAAATGGATTAAAATGAAATGAAATCAAAAATTAATTCAAAACCTAACAAAATTAATTAAATCAAAACATAATAATTCATCAATTAAATATAATTTTGCTCAAAATTAAATGAATTAAATAAAAATAAAGAAAATTGAAATACTTTGAATCCAAATGGCTTGAATTAGGTTCAAATGTCCAATCCAATTCAAATGGATCTGGATTCAACCTTAAACTCACATTGGGTTTAATTTAGAAAGCCAAACACTGGCCTCATGGTTGTGGTGGTGATGTTAAAAGCCATAAGTGAAGTCAAAGGAGAGATAAGTTCATGTTTTGACCAAGTAAAGATACTGGATTCTTCCTCCTCCCTTCATCCAAATTCCCTTAACTTTACCCAATCTTTGACCACCTCTTGGAGGATGGTTCCAAGGCTTAAAATCAAGTAGCCAACTGTCAAGCAAAAGAAATGACTTCTTCCTCCATGAGAGTAAGAGAGAATAAGAGAGAGTTCCATAAAGAGCACTCTCTCTACAAACTAAGGAAAGGTGAGGAAATGACTTCTTCCCTTCAAATTTCTTATCCAAACATACTAATAAGGCTAAGAGGGACTAAATCAACCCTCTAACCAAACCACTTGCCACTGGTGGCCAAAATCAGCCACCTAGAAGCTTAAATCGTGGCTCTCGATCATGTTTGGAAAGGAGAGAGAGCCCCTTTCCTTTCCCTTTTTCATCCCAAATTATTCACAAGGTGAGAGAAGAAGAAGGAGATGGTTCCCAATCACTCACCATAGGAAAGCCAATTTGGCCAAAGCCTATGGCCATCTCTTGGCCTCCAATGGCAAAATGAGAGGGAAGCTTTTCACCTCAAATTGAATGCCCCAACACATTTTAGAGGTTAAGGCAACCTCAATCGAATCATCACCAAGGCTCATCGCTTCCATCAAGCTAGAACGGTCATACATAATGGAAAATGGCTATACGTTGCTCTCCAAGGAGTTTAGCGGGAGGCAAGCCACCAATTTACATCCACAACTTTATCTCATTGAGGCAAAGGTGTATGAAGCACAACGACCAGGGATCATGGCCGATGAGGTGTGCCCACAAACCTCTATAAGATCTCAATTTGGTCCTTTATGAAGGGATCCCCAAAAGATCAAACTATATAGCCCAATAGTAAATCAATTCTTCATCATTTGTAATCAAAAGCACGTTGAATTTGGCCTCATATCGCTAGAAATCAATCAAATTTGATGGATGGTGTCCATCTCTCATGGAGATGAATGAGGAACAATCTATACCATATATTCCTTCTATTTAGAATGAAAGGTTGAGATCTAGCCACATGATATGATTCAACTCCTACAGAAAATACGAAGGAATCGAGACCATTTGATCTTTGATTAGACAATCGAGATCCATCATCGTGGAGCCACTTTTGACTTGGCTACCACATGGCCCAATGGCACCACGCGTGGCAATGGTCCCATGTTAGTTCCACGTTGAGTCCAGCATTTAAAATGGGTTTTCATGTTATAAATTATTTAAAATCATTAAAAATCCATAATTTTCAAACAAGCATAATAAATAAAATATAAATCCAATAAATATAAATATGGGCTCTATGGATTCATCTCAATGAGTATAATCCATTAAATCAAAAAATTTCCAATTAATTTTGGGTAATTTTGGATTAATTTAATTGTAAATGAAAGTCAAAATTAATCACAAATCATTAATCTAATTGAAATGAAAATTTGGGGAACTAAAATTGAAGTTGAAATGCACCTTAGAAAAATAATTCATGAATTTTACAAAGTACTAAAGAGATATTAAATTTTAAACTCTAAACTTCAATTTTAAGGACATAAATTAATATTAAATGAAATAAATCATCAAAATTGAATAAATCACTCTAAATCAACTAACAAACCCTAATGAACTTAAACTCATCAATGAAATCTATTGAAACTTAATAAACCATAAAATGTTAATTTGGTAATTAATTAATTAATTCAATTAATTAACTTGAACTTAGGAAAATGATAATAAATCAACCAATTTTCCAAAATTATGAATTAAACCTTTATGGATGTATGTGAGAGGAATGAAGGAAAATAAAATCCCAAATAATACTTATTAAATTAATAAAATAATTAAAACTTTAATAATTATAATTATTCATGTAATTAAAAGCTTTTGAAATTTGAAGTGGCAAGGAACCCCACTTACCATAAACATTTCAAACCCAATTGACTTTGTATTGGGAATTGTTGAATTTCCAAATATCTCTAGGTCAATTATATACCAAATAATAAATGAAAAAAAATCATAAAATAATTTAAAATAATCTTCACCAACAACAAAATATTCAAGAATAATTCTTCAAAATTGTAATTCAATGAACCTCGATCACTTACATACTTAAGATTTAATGAAAATAATAATGAATATTAAGTTTAATTAAACCTTAAGTTTAATGAACTCATAATAAACAATCAATAAGATCTTAATGTAACTTAAGAATGGATTAAAACACTAACCTAAGTGTCTTAGGTTAATATAATTCAAACCAAATGAACATGTTCAACAAACATAGTTCAAACTAATCATTAATGAAAACAAATGTTAAACTAATTCAAATCAAATGAAACAAATTAAGTCAAATTAAAAAAATCAATTAAGAAGATTTAATAAAATCAAAGAAATGAAATGAAGAATGAAATTTCAAAAGAAATAAAATTACAAAACTTTATTCCAAACTAAACTCAATTCCCAAATCATCTAAATGAATCTAAATGGAGCTAGTTAAGATACTTAAGGATCTTAGTCCTTTGGAATGAATATTCATCTTAGGATGAAGGTTTCATTATATTAGAGTTTAAGATGTTCCCAAAGTGGAATCTATTCTAATCTTCATTCTTGAAAACATAACCTTCACTTTAACATGAAAGTGAACTTGAAAATAAACAAAAATCATTAAATCACTTGAATTGAAACCATCTAAATGTAAATCAAACAAACTTCAAAATCTAAATTGAATCATGAACTAAAAAGGCTTAGCAACGCCTTGCCACATTTTTTCCTTCACACAATAGATCATTAGTCACCCTAGACTTAGGTTAGGTCAATCTATGATACTTTACGTTGTGATGTGATATACTTTTCATGTCTTTTGGTGTACTATTTTACTACATGTCTATGATTGTTTGCCCATTAAATTAGATGTTGAGATGTTCTTTTAGAACTAACATTATCTTCTGGGGTTATGCTAAAAAAAGGATTGTTATACCATAAGAAAATTATAAATACTATTTTCTTGGAGATATGCTTAAGTAAGCATAGCCTATAGGATAAGTGGACTTGGAAAACAATTAATGCTAAGCTTGTATGATTGTAAAATATAACTATTGTGTGCTATTTATATTTTTTTGACATTTTTAAGGTTTAGAATTTTTTTTTTGAATTTGAAATGTAAATTTGAGCTTAGAATTAGGTTAAGATCTATGAGGTAGGAATGAGCTAACCCTACTAGCATATGGGTGCCCTCATGAAGCCCAATGGAGGTCTTTGAAGAAGGAGACAATCTTAGAAAGAAGACCCATAGATATAGTAGTTATAGTAGCTGGGGGTAGAGCTGCTGCTTTTTTCTTTCTTTCGGGTTGTAATATCCACCACATTGGACTTTTCTTTAAATTAACTTGGATTTATTTTGGTGTGTAATAAAATCAAACCTAATTTTTTCTAAGTTTCTTTATGTGTTTGGTGATGGATGCTAGATGATTAAGCTCTGGGAAACTAAGTTTTATACCCAACTTAAATCTAATTCAACTTAAACACAAAAAATAAAGAAACTTGAAATCATACATAAATTAAAGCCCTAAGAATAACTTATTAATTTAAAATAATTATCACTAAAGATCATGCAATCATATTGCTCTCTTCTTGAATTTGCCACACCCATTGCATAAGGGACATCTAACTTGTGAGGATGACTACCTTCTTGGGAAAGTCCTTCTTTTATTGATTTCCCATAACCAATTCTAATTGCATCATATTTAAGTATAAAAATTCATACCCAAGACCTTAAATGAATCATGAGTCAAATATTTAAAAGCTAAAAATTGTGCATTAGTTAGCATTTCATACCCTACATGATCCAATGGATTAGGGAGTGAGTCTAGATTGTTAGATTCTTTCCTAAAAATGTAACAACCTAGCCATCATGCATACATTTGACTTAGCATCATGGATTTAAAAGGTGCTTAGGTGGTGTTAGTTGGTAGCCCTTCTAGGTTGTAAGTCTAAAGAGTCGGGGATAGGTTTGTTCCCTCAAGTGAGAGGAATGGCTAATAATCCCAAAATGAAATTTGTTCAAGCATCTATCTTAGTTAGAAGAACTTATGGACTTAAGTTTGAAGCATCATCCATGGAGTAAATATTCAACACTTGGCATTTTGTAATCTTGTTGCTAGAATCTTAGCCCAAGATTTCTAAGAAAATATCAACTCAAAATCTAAATTAAATTCTAAAATTTAAAGGCCAATGATAGAATAATTAAAATAAATTCTAAGCATCCTAGTATCAATAGGAAATTACTACTTATTTGTCTCCAAAGAACTCTTTCTACTTTGGATCATTCCCAATTGAAATTCCATTCCTTTGAAAATTTTCTATGAACTCCAAGACATAATACCTTATTTCTTTAGAGTATTCTTAGGAAGAGACCCTTCTTCTAGAGATGTAAATTAAATATGGGGTTTTCTCTTATAAGGAACCATGAATCCAATTTAAAATAAACCCTCTACTACCAATGTAGTTCGGGGAAAACTCTTTGGTACATGAAGACCCATTGCCTTAAGTGTCTTTTATTAAATGACCAAATCCAATATAAAATAACATATTTATCTTCCAAGATAATATGTTTACATTTTAATGATGCATTTGATCATCCAAATATAAAATTTCAAATCCTATGTGGTGTCATAAATTTTGCACAATGGAGAGAGTAATCATCCCTCATTTCTATGCTCACTTGAGATATTGTATAGTGGTCCTTCAATGGGTTCGAGTTTGGAGTTCTCTAAATCAAATTTTATCAAAGATAGATTTAAAAATGATATTAATTGAGCTCCTCCTATCAATTAAAATGCTCTATACTTGATAGTTGGTGATCGTATCACCACAAATACATTATTATAGGGAATTCCCAATAATGAGTATATCCTTTTCAAAAAGCTCACTAGTATGGTGATAGTCATCATAGTTATTTAGTTCACTTTTATAGATCATAGCTTTTACATACTCACCTTCTTAAAGGACTTACTAAAACCCCTAAGAGAGTGGGCATGACTCTACAATATCGGATGGTGTGCAAGTACAGGATCATTACTACCGATCGTCTTTTCTTTCCTCTTGATAAACTTCTTAAGCTTTCCTACTACTATCAACTTGTCTACTAGACTTCGATGATGACACTCTTCAATTTTGTGGTTGTAATCATGATAAGCACAATACCTTGACCAATCACACTCTACATCGCCCTTTGGGTGGTGGCCGCTTGAAATAATCTTTGATAGCATGCATAGGTGACTCTTGGATAGTGAGGTTGAGTTTTTGAAATCTCGATACTTTTAGTCACCTTATTTTATCTATTCTTTGCATTTAATATCCTTCATTGGATAGTTACTAAGAAGGCCTCCTCATTGAGTCTTTTATGTTAGCCAATGACACCGGTTATACCACCTCATTATACTCTTTAGCATTAACATGATGGTTCACCTATAATAGTTTAGTGAGTGTCATAGGTTGTTATAGCCTCAAGGCATACACGAAGGGCCCTTCTTCAAACCCTAGCGTGCTACTTGAGCAACTTCAAGCTTTAGATCTTTAACTTTCGATCTCTTTTGGAAATAAGCAATGAACTTTTTTAAAACTCATTGAGCCATTTTCTTATCTTTATGAGAGTGTAAGAACTCTTGGATTACGTACAAATTGCAAATTACTTAACAAATGTCTTGAAGTCAATGAATGATGTAATAATTCCGGAGGAAGGCTTGAGAACAACAACACGAGGGTTAAGTCTTTGAATGTGGTGAAGAAGGGCAAGCACTTCATTACATAAACTAAATTTAGTAGTAATGTGGTTAACTCAAAGTATATATGGTTGATGGGATGCGACCATTATATGATTTAAGATGAAAGATCTTTAACCTATAAGGAGGGCGAGCTTCTACAATATTCATAGAGAAAGCATTGGTAGGTTATGGCTATTTTTTTATATACCCTCTTCTTCACTATTATCATAGAATTCATCTTAAGAATCAGAATTTGGATGGATGAGAATTGAGGATCTTAGATGGGTGCCTCATTTCTTGCCTAGCTTGGGGAGTAGATTATCTCATGGATCCTTGATTCTCCTTTGGTTTGGGCTCTTAGTATTATGGTTTTCGATGGTCGCTTGTAGGCAAGGCAAGTGATCCTATTATCCATGTCATGCAAATGCTCTTAAGATGTGATTGTTGGGCTTTTTTGTTACATGTTTCTTGATTGATCTCTTGTTGAGAGTCCTACTTTGCTTTATATCTAGCTTATAGTTCTCATCCTCATCCACACTCACCACACCAAAATGATGTTGAATCTAAATTTGTCATGGATGGAGGAACAACATTTCTAAGATACTTGAAAATTAGAGGTAGGTATAAAAATTATTAGTAGGAAAATTGAAAAAAGTATAGGAAAAGTATAATATTTATTGCTTAAAATGCTTATAATGTGAATGCAAAATATAAGGATGGAGTAAGGGAAAATGGTCCCCTTGTAAAAAGAAGTCCTCCTTTTATAATATCAAAGGATGATTATACATAGAAAGATTATACAAGGTAAATTTAGTATAAATAAGTTTTAGCCTAAGGCGATGGTGGTGAGTGAGTATAGAGCCATTGGTTGGAGTGAATAGCCCATTGTCTAACAAGTGTGTGAGTGAGGTCGGGATGGAGGAGAGTGGTGCATTGTTCTCTAGCATAATTGCAAGATGACGGAAGTCGATTATGCTTTACCATCTGTCTTCTCTAAGTTGTTCACTTGTTTTATTAGATCTATCTTCCCTTGTTGTATGCTTCTTTTAATTAGTACAATTATTATGGGTCATTGAGTACCTTTTATGTGAGTACACTTATCTTGACATTTAGGGTCTCTTAGGCCTTTTAGTTGCTTTAGGTATACAAACATAGTGGACTATTCGATATAGACACATGTACAATAGTTTATATATGGACGATGGACTTTTCTTGACATGGCCTTCTATATGGGGACAAATTGATTGGTCTTAGAAAAGAGGTGGGTGTGCTAGAAAAGTCTTTATCTAGTTGTACCTTAATTGTGTGATTAATGAGTTTTTAAGTTAGGTACCTTAAGCATGTAGTTCAAACAAGTTCACTTAGCAAGTTATGTTGAACCATTACGGTGAAGAGATATATTTTGATTATGAAAAATCTAGTTTCAAAAGAAATAGATTCTTTGGAATTGGAAAGGTTTCAGTTAAGTGTTTGATTTATTCAATTTAATTTTTATTTCTTGTCATTAATAAGCATTCATATTTTGAGATGGATAGTCCTCTAAGCTCATGGAAAAAAACTATGGAATTCACTCTTCCAAAAGCATAATATAATAGGTATTGAAAGGTTGAATATACCAATTAAGGTGGAAAATGGCTTACCTATTGATGACTATAATAATAGTCGGCATGCCTATCAAAATGGTCCTAAGAGTAAGTGGTTCACCCACAAAAGCAAGTTCATCATCCCACAATGTAAAAGAGCCTTTAGGTGAGAAGGCAAGTTAATAAGTGATTGGTAATTAGCTAAGGTTACTTGCCTATAATGTTAAGATAGCCAATTGACTCATAGAGACATTTTCCTTATGTTGAATTTTATTATTGTTAGGTAGCATTTATAATTATGTTGACTTATAGGTAGGGTTGGTGAGTAGTTTTGGGTTTGCCAATAGAGGGTGGTTGAGTTTATTTTAAGAGGGTTGGAACCTTCTTACCTCAAAGAACATGGTATTCACATAATCTTAAGTTGAGATTTTAGGACAAGAACTAAGTGATAAGAGGCTTAATTAATCTTTTATTATGTTTTAAAGCCTAAGATAACCAGTCTAGTAGAGTACCTTATTAGTTTACCAATTAATGTATTAGATAGGGATTTTCTAATCTTGGTGCCTCCTTTTATTCCTGAGAATCTAGCTATTTAGAGAGAGAGAGAGAGAGAGAGAGAGAGAGAGTGAAAGATGATAAGCTCTCCACATTCAACTCAGCTATTAAAGCAATGGACAAGTAGTGTATTACCTCTTCTCTAATGTGAATTAAAAGTTCTCTTTTGTGCGTGCAAGGACTAATGAGTGCTTAACCATCACCACCCTAGAGGATTAGTAGAGAAGAGATAGGGAAGAGAAGTGACCCAATGTGGGAGGTTGAGATCGTCAACTTGTGGGAAAACAAAGCTAGCGTGAGATTGCCACACTAAACTAAAGTGCAAGTGCAACCTTAGCTTAAAAGATTTCATTGCATATTGATATATAAAAGCTTTGCATTGAGGTCATGGAATCTCATTGCCATGGTGAGTCAATAAAATCTTTTAGGTTCATTGTGAATAGCGAGTTTATCTTATAATAACTAATAAGAAAAAGATAAATCCCTCTAGATATATTGTGTAAATATTTTTTATAAGAAAATATTATATATATATATATATATATATATATATATATATATATAAAAATATCAAGTTAGATTATAATAATTAAATGTTTAATAATGAATATGATATAATATCAATTGAGATTATAATAAAATTTGATTTGTCAAGTTTTCCATTTTACTTCTTTTGCATACCATTATTACTTTTTTTGCTTGTATCTATTTTACTTTTATTAACACTTATAGCAATGTGGTGAGTTACATTAACTTTTGTCTAATGCATTAAGATCAAGTTGTTTTATTATATACCCAAACTAGCATGTAAGTCCATGCAAGCTTATATGTCAAGATAAGTGTAGTCGTATAGAGGGTACTCGATGACCTAGAGTAAATATACTTCCCAAAAGAGTGTTCGATATGGTAAGATAGATTTGAGACAATGATTCAAAAGACTTAGAGAACACTAACCAAATGGCAAAGCATAATCCAACCCATCGGCATCTAGTGACTAGGCAAAAGAATAATGCAACTACTCCCTCTACCCCAACCTTACTCCCACACTTGCTAAATAACGGGTTACTCGCCCTATTAGTCAATGGATCATGTGCTCACTATCATCAACTTAGGGAGAAATTCACTTGTACTAAATTTATCTTGTATGATCTTTTTATGTATGGTTACCCCATGATATTATAAAGGGAGACTTGTTTATTACCGAGGGGACCGTTTGGCTCTCACATTAGACCCTTGTACTATATACTTGCATTCTAAGAAATAAAGATTATTATTTCTTCTACACTTTTCACTTTCGTCTTCTTGTAGCAATCTTTCTAATTAATTCTTTTTCTAGCTATCTTAGAAGGTTCTTCCTCTATCCATAGATGGATTTGAATTCAACTTCCTTTATGTATGGTGAGCGTGGATGAGGATTAGAATGCAAAGTAGGACTTTTAATGCAAGATTGCACAATTAATATGGAGTAAAACGTTCAAGCAGGTTTGCAACTCAGTAGGATTTATGTGACATGGAGGATATGATCACTTGCCTTGTGTAAGCCACCATCAAAAACTAACACCATGAAAAGCCCAAACCAAAGAAGAATGAAGGATCCACAAGATCAACTATTGCCAAGCTCGGTAAGAAAAAGATGCTCATCTAGGGTCTCTAGTTCTAGTTCCCTTGTGTAGCTAATAAGATATTATTATCCCAAATCCCTTATGGTGACTATACATCGATGGATATTCTGGAAAACCAATTATGGGAGTAGGTATAATACTCAACTAGGATCTCCATGACACAATAATTTAAATTCAGCTTCAAAGTGACAAATAATCAAGCGAGAATATAAAGCATTGCTTCTTAGATTGAGATTTATTAGCAAACTTAGAGCCTTACATGTGGCAACCTACTCAACCTCATAGCTCATGGTAAGACAAGTGAATGAAGAATATGAAGTTTGAGATGAGTTTTTATGAAATATTTGGTTAAAGTAAAAGCGAGATTGGGTGAGCAAAATATTTCAAAATCAAGCAAATTCTTACAAAAAAGAACCAACATGTCGACTTGCTATCCATGGCTAGCAGACTCAATGAGCATGTAATCATTTAACTCACCTAGTAGAGTACAAAGAAGAAGAGTTAATGTAGAGATCATGAATACTCATCAAGTTGGGTTGACCATATCAAAACTACTTATAGACTAGTGAAATGATGAAGGATTTGAGGGGTTCAAAATTAGAATAGCCTAATATCTTGATAGGAAGTGAGCTATTCCAAAGGTCAATGACCTCACTTAACCTTAGATGGTGAAAGAAGTATAATAAAAGAAAGTCTTGGAGGAAATTCATTTTGGTGAGTATGGTAGCCACTCAAGAGGAATGACACTAGACAATATAATTTTGAGGAATGATATTTTTGGCCCATACCGATAAAGAATGCTGAAGAGTTCATGAGAACATATATACAATGGTAGAAATTCACATCGTTGCAGCTACCATAATCTTTGCAATCCATCACTAGTCTTTGGCCATTCACTATTTTGGAAATAGATCTAATAGGTACATTGCGAGTCACCATCGGATAAAGAAAGTTCATCTTAGTTATGATTGACTATTTTACCAAATGGATTGAACTAAAGCCACTTATAAAACTCAACTCTCCAGTAATAAGAAACTTTATTTTTGACATTATTTGTAGGTATGGGTTACCACTAGTGATCATCACTAATAATTGGCCTCAGTTCATTGAGAAAGGCCTAAAGAAATTTTGCAAGTCCTAAGGAATCAAGCTAAAATTTACATTTGTATATCACCCATAAAGTAATGGATAAGTGGAAGTTGCTAATAAGATGATACTTAATTGGCTCAATAAAAGATTAAAGGTGCAAAAGCTAAGTGGATGAACATAATTGTGGTACTGTGTTTAGGACAACTCCAATTGATTCCATTGGACATTCACCTTTACATTATCACATGATACGTAAGCAATTCTATTGGTCAAGTATGAAGTCCAAAGTCAAAGAGTCCTAATAATGGAAAGATTGAGAGATGGAGATGGAGTGGATTCATGTAAACTTAAAGGCTATGGAAGACAAACTCAATATACTCAAAAACTCAAAATTGAGGCATCACTAAGGAAAGAAGAAACGTAAATGCGATGAACATGTATTACAACCACTATGTGAAGGAGAAGCATTTCAAAAGCAACAACCTTGTATAGAAAAAGTAGATGCCACTCAAATAGAATGTCATGGGAAAACTCACCCACAACTGGGATGGATCTTTCATAATCAAAGAGTAAGTCGATCATGGCTAATCTACTATAATCTTATTCAAAGAAAGACATACTAAGGACATGGAAGACCTAGATCTAAAGAAGTGTTATCCTTAAGAAAATTTTCCTATGATTTGTATTCATTTTACTAATTTTGAGTATCATGTATCTTTATATTTTAATAATGAAGTTTTATAAATTTGCTTTTCTTTAAAATGAGTTAAGCGGGATAGATAGTTTTAAGTAGGCTACTAAATCACTAAAAAGTTAAATATATAATTAGGGAGCTATGTGATGACTTAAAACATTTAGTGTGCCATTTTTGGCTTTTAAAAGGTCCCACTCAATGAGTGATGAAAGTTTGACTAGGAAATTTGAGTACTTGGCATCTGCTATTGGCTTCAAAAAAAATTAATGTCAAAGTAACCCTTAATGCTAGAAAAATTTGAGAGCTACGTGATGACTGGGATACTCGATGTGCCTTTTTTTGGCCCAAAGTCCCACTCAAAGAGCAAGGAAATCCCAAGTAAAAGACCAACACTTGACGTGACATTCTTGGCCTATAGAAACTAGTCTATCCTCGAGACTTAGTGTGAGTCGATACCTTGTGAGGTCGAAGTAAACCAAGAAAATACCAACACTCTTTTGGTAATAAGTGTAAGACCGACACAAAATAAGCTTGGTAACTAAACTTAAAAAGAACATACCCTATGGTTGGTGACATAATGTAAGGCCAACACCTCATTAGGTTGAACTATACTAAAAAAAAAGAACAACAATTTATGATTATAGTGTAAGGCTAGCAACCCATGAGGTTAGAAATTAAACTCAAAAGACCTACTCCATGCGGTTGGTAATTATAGTGTAAGACCGACCCCAGGTCAAAAAATAAACTCAAAAATACCAACACTCTATGTGATTGGTGACTATCATGTAAGACTAACACTCCATGAGGTCGGACTAAGAAAAGACCGATTATGCTAAGGCGTCAAAGCTAACCCATTGAAATGATGACTAACATAGAATAAAGCATCCTAAGTTAAGTAGAGTTATTTGTGCATCAATAAATGAGTATCAACTGACAATTATACATAAACTCATGATACTCAAGTGACCATTGTGAGAAATACTTTCCATTGGTTAATAGCTCAAAATATTTCAAGCCTTGGGATAATTCATTCAAACAAGCAAGCATCATTCTAGTGAGTGTAAATAGATTAACTATTACTATCTAGGAATATTCTCTTAAATCATCCCCCATCATAAGTGGAGTTACTCATGTATCAATAAATGAGTATCAACCTAACTAGTATATATGAGCTCATAATGCTAATCAATCACTCAAAAGAATTCAAGGATGTCAATCCTCTCATAAGGAAGGGGAATTGGAACCCATTCCTAATATTCCAAGTGCTCTTGACTACTGATAGTAAAATTTGGATTCACATCGTAATATCTATAAAAATATGGAGGTTGCAATGGAAGAGTCTAGTTGAGGAAGTTTTGATTTGGGCCTTATGGAAAGATGAGGTAGCTTCATTAGCAAAGCTACTCACCAATGTTGAAAAGACAATCAAAATCTACTAACGGCCTCAATAAGAGCAATAAAGTCCCAACTACTCCACCCAGGAGAAATTTGATAAATGTGGTAAGAAAAATGTGGTAATGCGGACGTCAAATCAAGCATAAGGTGAAGAAAAATTACTCAAATCTTAGGAATATCATAAATGATTGGGCAATAAGAAAATAATTAATGTGCAATAGTAAAAAAAGTAAATAATACTCACAAGGATAAAGATACAACAATAATTTCCTTTATTTACCAAGAAAATGTTAACACACCGCTAATACATTATCTTTTCAACAATTTTATTGTAGGGTTTGAGTGCCAATCCTGGGAGTCCACCTTTTTCATACATATAATCAAACATGAAATTCATGTTAGATAGGAGAAGGAAGTATTTGCCCCTTGATTGAGTTCTAATGTAATGCAATCACAACTCTAATGGTCATAAAGTTGCGATACTGCACTCCCAAGGACTATTATCATTACTTGAGCTATGTCTCACCCATGTCCATTGGGATGAGTCTAAAGTCTCCCTCAAGAGAGCAACCTCCCCTCATAGAGTGATGATCTTGGAGGAGTGTGAATACTCATTATTCTACCTCCACATCATTTTGTGATCATCAAGTAGACTCACCCTTCATAGAATCACCATTATCTATATGAGTAGAAGAAGAAAATTTACCATCATTTTCCTAATGTCAATAGAAGTGAAGTTGGTCATGGAAATAAGAGCATCAATGGTTGCCCCAACAAAAGTGAAGTTGGCTAAGGATAAATCTCCACCAAATCCATGCATGTTAATATAGTTGGTGGCAAAGTTAAAGTCATCATTAGTAAGTGAGAAAGAAATTTATCAAAATTTATGAGAGGAACTTCAATAAGAAGATTTTATATGGGTCCAACCCTAGGAATGGAAGCCACATATCGAGTAAGTGGAATTCTCTACTTGAGAAATGACCTAGCAAATCACCCATGGAAAGGTAAAGCAACTCTATGAAGTTACCGAATTGATGGAGGAGATGACCCAAATAGTACACGGTCTCCCCACAATCCTCTATTGAATCTTGAACACTATAAACACTCAATGTGACTAAAGAAGAAAGTGAGAGACTCAAATAAAGAAGACTCATAACATGTAGTAAAAAGTAACTCCCACCTCAAAGAAGACAATCCTCTATAGCCATTCTCATGGTAGATGGCCCAACCATTTTGCTTACCATCACCTTCCTATGTTGAATCAAAGGTGTATCTTCCCTCCTTCCTCTTCTTTAAAACACTAGGTCACACACTTGCCACAATGACCTCCTTAGATAGCGGTGCTAGATTCTCTTCACAAGTTAGAGAGAGAGTGGTGGGTGATAGTAGTTGGAGCATTGGAATGCTCACTATAACTATATGAATGGTAGTCTCTTCCAACTTCTTTAATTTTTTTATTTTTTTCTGCTAAGGCATGCCTATAGAATAACAAGATCAATGTCACCGTGAGGTCTCTTTACATCCATAGTGATTATGTTTTATTTTGTTATATAGAGTTTAATTTTATAAGGAAGAAGATTTATCCAAGCAAGTAGCTAAATGAATGTTGTTAAAGTAAAAGAAGAAAGAAAGGATCAATTTATAGACTCCAAGGTATTGAAAAATTAGATCACTTCAAAGGTGATGTGACCTCTCAATACCGCATGAATTTTCTCGGATCATTAAATATTTACAATAATTCTTCTATCCTTTTTTTGAGGTTTCTTCAACAAATAGAAGAATTGAGAGCTAAATGTATACCCAAAGTGGTGAGTATAAGTGATCCTATATGTCAAGACAAGTGTACTGCATTAATGATTGGATGACCCAATAAACAAACTCCCAAGGCCCAATAAGGGAAGATATATTGGACCTAGTGAGCCAAAATGACTTAGAGAACACGACCCAATGGCAAAGAGTATTCTAGTTTACTATATGATGATTATGTAAGGAATAATGAAACAACTCTTCTCCCTAGCCTCACATGCACACTTGCTAAATAATGGACTACTTGTCCACATCAATTGATGGACCTATACTCCCCCCACCATTAGTTTAGGTAGAAATTCACTTGTACTAAATTTACCTTACATGATCTTTCTATGTATGATCACCCCTTGATATTATAAAGGGGACTTATTTTTATGGAGGGTTACCTTTTGACTCTCACCCTAGACTCTATACTTTGTACTTGCATTATGAGCATTATGAAAATAAAGATTATTATTTCTCTTACACTTTTCAACTTTCTAGTCTTCTTGTTAGTAATCTTCCTACCTAACTCTTTTCTAGGTATCTCATGATTTTTTTATTCATCCATAAATAGATTTGGATTCAACAATTATCAAATTTTTTGCATTATTGAGATTTGTAATGATGGTAGTGAAGATCAAATATCTTTGTATTTAATTTTGATATAATGTAGTCTTAATAAACATAACTTCTCACTATAAATGTTTAATAAGTGGTTTGGTATTTATCATGAAGAAATGTGACTATGCCTTCTTGAACTCTAAGTATTATGAGTTTTTATGTAGGACCATGATGTTAACTAACATGGTGTTATGGGGTATGCTATAGTAACACAAAATTTGCAACCAATTGATGAGGGCTTAGGGTTTAAGATAGTTTATGAGGACAAGTTCGTCCCCATTTGACCATTATATAATTAGGATAAGATTCATGTTATGCCTAATTTTTTCATATATTCATAACTTTTATGGATTAATATTAGCTTAGTTGATTCCAAACTCAATTGTTTGTATCATCACTTTTATTTTCTATCAATGAACTATAAAACTCCATTGAGTATGATCTTATTCCATCATGTAGTCACTATTAAGATCCATATAAAAGGTATTATATAGTGTTTTAGGATTCATATTAGAATAACATGCTTAGAAAATAGATTAAAAATTTAGAAGTAAATTTTATTTTTTGAGGACTTTCAAATGCATACTGACAACTCAGTCAATTCCCTTTAAAAAAAAGAGAAGATAGTTGCCCTCAAGCTAAAGAAAGTCAAATCCAACAAAAGGCATTAGATAGGGAACTCAAGTTGTCTTGTATCTTATACCCAATAAAGTACTCAAAATTATTGTTAATTTTAACTTTCTTGCTCAAGATTTCTTTACCGATGTGCTCACTTTCACTTTTAAAATGATGTCAACCTTTTGGGGTACCCAATGGACTTAAAGGTTCTTCCTTTTTGGGTGAGTCCCTTCATAAGTTACCACCAATTGATGAGGTAATGATCTTGATGGCTTCAATCACCATGGTTAATATTGAGGTAGTCTCCTTAATTTAAATACCAACTTAAGAGCCTAGTTCATCAAGACTGTGGGATATAGTTTACAAGATTATCTTGTTGGCCTTCCATTCATATCATTTACAAAAGCTCTTTTCTAGAAAAACTTACATTTACAAGAATTTTCCCTTTACCATATTATTTAGTCATTAACATGATATGGATCCATAAGGATGACACTATGCTAAGACACACTTATCTAAATGAAAGCAAAGTTAACACTAAGATGCTTTTTTGCTAGACTAGATTATTTGTTATACACCTTATAATCAAGAGAAAATTATTCCTAACCAATCTACTTTTATTGGCCATTTATAGATTCACATAATTTTCCCTAACATACATGGTGTGCATCTTGAATACATAAAATGTATTATTTCCTTTTTTTGACTTGATATTGATCTAAGAACTTAGAGACTTGTCTTGCTTATTATTTGCTTTTTGATAATCTTTGCTCCTTCAATTTAAGAAACTCCATTTTACATTCTTTTTTTTCTTATTTTGTGCATAAATCCATACTACCTAATAGATTTTTCTAGTTTGTACCCTTATTTTAGCTATTTTATATTCTTTAATTTGCCTAGTAATGAAATTTCTCTATATTTACCTTTATGATATTACATTTATACCAAAGTAAACTACATAGGACACTTCTTATTCGAGTTGATAGAATAATAATCATCACCTTCACTTTCTTTATATGATGTTAGCTCTTAATTAAGTTATCAATACAAGCATATGAGTCATGTTTCATATGCATCATTCCTAGTCTATGGTGATTCCATGAACACGACATATTTCTTGGACTTCATTTAACATCATTTGGGGTGAGCACAAAATTTTGATGTGTTGGTGTTTGCATGATTGCACTTATAGAAATATGATCATATATTTTTCTTATATAAAATTTCTTAAGGATTTCCCCTCTCTAATAAGACTTTTGTGTTTTAACTCTTCATAAATGAGTTTTTTTTATGTTTAGGGGAATTGAAATGAGATAGGTTTAGAACATACCAAACATGAAATCCATTATAATTAGTGGAAAATTATTCCTATATATTTAATTATTCTTTATTATTGTTATTATTATTATTATTATTATTATTATTATTATTATTATTATTATTATTATTATTATTATTATTATTATTATAAGTATATATATAATTGAACTCAAATAATTTCAAATTTGAAATAAAATGCAATGGAATTTGTTCTTGCAAAAAATGTGTGGCGATGGCCATTGAAAGCTTATGTAGACCAATGAAGGTGGTTAATGGCTTACCTTTTGAGATGAATGTAGTAGTAGCTATCAAATTTATTATTATTATTATTATTATTATTATTATTATTATTATTATTATTATTATTATTATTATTATAAGTATATATATAATTGAACTCAAATAATTTCAAATTTGAAATAAAATGCAATGGAATTTGTTCTTGCAAAAATGTGTGGTGATGGCCATTGAAAGCTTATGTAGACCAATGAAGGTGGTTAATGGCTTACCTTTGAGATGACTGGTAGTAGCTATCAAATTTTTTGAGATGATCCCAAGAGTGAATGGTGCACTTGTTGAGTGAGTTCATCATTCCATGATGTGAGGAGGTTCCTTGAGTAGAAGGTGAGTTAAAAAAGTGGTCATTCATGAGTTGAGGTCGCTTTTTACAATGCTAAGATGGCTAGTTACCTTGCATAATTGATTAAGCTAAAGTTAGACGCAAGTGCACATGCTATTCAAGTAATATAATGATGAGTTGAGAATCATTCCTGAAGATCTTTTAAAATTTTCTAAGTGCCAATCCTATTCTACCCTAATTTTATCCAACCAAGTACAAATGCAAATATTAAATTAACTAAAAGTTAATAAAACTACTTTGAAAAGATGGCTTTTATTTAATTTTAGAAAATATACACAAAATTTATGAATCCTTGATTGTTTCTATAAATTTTCTAGTTATGAAATTACTTTAAGTAGTTGTCAATCAAGAGCATTTTTATTTTTATGTTTCCACTAAGATCAAAGGACTTAATCATTACAACTAATCAATTATGTTTATATATTACTAATTAAAATAAGTGATTGCATTATTTTTCATCTCTATAAGATTCTAAGTCCCTAAAAATACTATGCCTTTGTCATATAATAGACTTAGTTGCTTCTCCCTAATTGATCCTTTAATATTCATTTGATATCTCTAGATCACATTATATGTTAAGTTCACAAGCTAGATCACAACTAAATTAAGAATAGACATAAACTAAATAATTATTTTAAACTCATAATATATTATCACAATAAACAAAATAGTGCACAATAAATCTAGTGTACAAAATACTTATCTACTCATATTAAAAATAGTAAACATCAAAAGTCATAAATGTAGAAGAACATATGCTCTAATTAAGAGTAAGGAAAGATAGAATTGAGTAATAATCTACTAAATTCATCTTAATCCTATCACTTTAGTATGAATTTCACTATCTTAGATGTACTTTCTTCATTCTTCACAACAAACAATATAATAACTTTACTAACACTACACACAAACATATCACCCAAAGTCTTAATCTCTAAGTGACACTACGTAGGGTAGACTCACATTCACACACTAGTATAAACTCACACTTGCCAAATTCCTTTCTTAATGCAATTTAAGGCCTATTTATACAAGTAGCACCCTCCTATTAGATTTCCTGACATTTGCACTAACAAACCCCAAGAACTACTTTAAAACTCTCTAAATTGACTATTAAAACTACTCAACTTCATCTGCTAGTCAAAACACCATGGTGTTAGATCACAATGCCTAAGCACTAGGCTCTCTATCTTTATACTTAAAATAAACTATTTTGGCACCACGACACAAGTATTTTGGCACCTTGGCACCTTGGTTACTATCTTTAGGTTGGAATTTAAAGGATATGGCACCATGGTGTGATCTGTCAAGGTGCTTTGGTCACTCATTTCCTTCAAGCAATTTTAAGATCTCTTTGGGCTTTTTCAAGTGCCACAATATTATTCCTTATAACTTCATGGTGCTATGAAAACTATCTTGAGGTCCAAATCTCTACAAATATAGTGCCTAATCACTAATCATCTAACGCTTAAAGACTAATCATCCAAAACTTAGACCTTCTTTTATATATTAACACCACAAGATTTTTTAAATTTAGTGCTATGCATGTGTCGCACTCATACTCAAACTTCAATTTTCTACTTTTTCATATCATATGAGAAATTTCTATTAAAATACATAAAAAATAAAATAATTACAATTTAACATTAATTAACATGAATCTACCTATAAAAATACCTAAATTCACTAAAATTTTATGCTTATAATGAATCATTTTCCTTGTGGTTGATTTTCTATCATCATAGGATTTATAATTATGTTTACTTACAAGTAGGGTTTGCAAGTTTTGGTTTGCTAATAGTGGATGGTCAAGTTTCTTTTAGGAGGGTTCGACACTTTCTTGCCTCAATAAATATTCACTTAACCTTAAGTTTAGATTTTAGGTCTAGCATTGAGTAAAGAGGTATTAATCTTGGAAGTTCTTAAGCTTAGATAACCAATCAATTGGAGTTCTCCTTACTTTACTAATAAGTGTTTTGGATAAGGAGTTTCTTGATCTTGGTGCCTTATTTTTTTTTCACATTAGCAACTCTAGCAATGGAGAGGAGTGGTGAAGAGCTCTCCCCACTCGCTCCTCGAGAACCTCTTCAAGTAATGGGCATGAAGCTTTTTACCTCTTCTCTAGTGTAAATATAGAGTTCTCCCTTCTATGAGTAGGACTAATGAGCTTAGACACCACCCCCGAGGCCAAGTTGAGAGGAGTTTGGAAAAGAACCACCCCAAATGGGAGGCTAAGATAATCAACTTATGGGCCATGTTAGCTAGTCTTAGATCGTCTCACTAAAGCAAGGGCACAAGTGTGACCTTAGCTTGGGAGAATGATTCATTGCACATTTAACGTGGGAGTCATGCATAGAGGTCATGGCATTTTACAACTATGGTGAGTGTTGACCTCACTTTTAGTGAGGTTAACATCAATAACTCCTTAGATGTTGGATTCCAAACTAGACACTAAGGTTTCCCACTTAGATTCTAGGACACTCATAGTGATTAGAAAATGCCCAAAATAAATTTAATGACTTATAAGACTGAACCCTAACATTAAGCCATTAGTTTATTGGACCTTACCTAGCCTAATTAACCCAATTCCATATGCACCATAATCAATTGACTATGAACTAATCTTAACCTTAATCATAATCACAAAACACAAAACTAAACCCTATTTCCTCCAAATAGCTACTTGGCCTTACATATTGACATAATTTTACCCTTTAGGCCTAAACCATAATTGATTAAGACCATTTAAAATTGACCATTCCTAGAACCCTAGGGACCTAGAAAGCCTATTAGAAGCCCAATTAGAAACCAATTTGACTACTTGGCCAACTAAACCCAAGTTAGCCCAAATGGAACCCAAAGGATCAAAACTCAAATTAAACCCAAATCATGCCAAATTTTGATGGCATGGCACTACAAAATCATTCTAAACACATAACCAAACTTACCCCATGCCAAATTACAAACCAATTTAGCCAATCGATCAACTCATCCTAAGTTGACTCAATTGAACCCTTATAGCAAAATCTAACCTAAACCTATCCAAGCAAAATTAAACCTATTCAACCAAATTAAGCCAATCCAAAGGCTTACAATCACTATAAACTCATGATTAAATTGACTAGTTGTACATTCACCACTAGCCCATAGCCTAAGTGAACTAAATTGAACCAAAACCCACATTAATCCAAATTAAACCAAATCAATCATTCTAAAATATCCTAAGTGATTATTGAACTTAATCTAACCTTCAATTCAAAATCAATCCCAACCTAACCTAGGCTAATTTAACCTAAAGAACCAAATTAAGCCAAAACTCAATCCAATCCAATTTGAATCAAACCAATGCCTATAATCATTCTCAAATGGATCATCAAACACATTCTAATAATTAATTAAGTCTAATTTGGCCAATTTGGCCAACTTGACTCGCTTAGTCCAACTTTACCTACATGAACCAAATTGAACCAAAATCTAATTCATAATAAATCTAAGCAAACTAATCATTATGATCATGCTGAAATTGATTATAGAATTTGAATCAACAATCATTTGAACTCAATTGAGTTAATTTGGCAAATTGACCTAGCCTAGCACAAATGAAGCCAAATAAGCCAATCACTCCAATATATTTTTAATCATCATTTGAACATGACCAAAAGCCCTTTGGGTCCAATTAGTAAATTGGTCAACTTAACTGCTTGAACCCATCTTCACTTATATGACCCAAATTGAGCCAAACTTAAACTAAGTTCAAACCAAATCAAAGTTGGCTTGACTCACTCTTAGGCTCCCTTGTACTTGCTCAAGTGGACCCAACCTAAGGTGAACCCAACAACACAAACTATATGAACCAAGGGTGGGGTAACATATATAACAAAAAAATCCAAAGTAACACCTTCTACCTACTCCCTTAAAGTAGCTTCTTAGCATGCCTTGAGCTTACCTCGGACGGCTTGACCTAATGCTTTGGCTCAACATTGAAAAGGTGATGTTACATTCACTTTGAATAGCCATCATCCATGGGATATCCACTTCATCTTAAGCTACTATATCACCTCACCCACTCTAGGAGGTCCAGCCTCATCAACCCCTCCCAATTTCAGCCCACCTCTGCATACGCTTGTTGGCCAAGGTTGAACCAACCCAAATGGGTGGTTTATATTAGGAGGGGTATATTTCTAAGCCAAACTCAATACACTCACTCGGATTTTAGAGCCAATCCCCAAGTCTTTCTAGAGATTCTCTCATACATGAGCACCTATGAGACCAAGGTCTTCTAACCCATCCATCGCAAACACCACCCCTAGTCAAATACTTTCTCAATTGAAATTAACTCCCCGATACCTTCCTCATACTGGAGAACTCAAACGAATTAAAAGCCACTTAATTTGAGCATCGAATATAAAGATAGTCCAAACTTTGTCATAAGTGAAGCTTGGTCTCAAGAGCAACCAACGAGGTGGTAACCCAAGTTCTTCTTAGTAGGGCTTCACTTCTTCAAGGTGAAGCTACCTCTAGTGAGGTATGCTTCTCAAACCATAAATAACCTCTTACGCGTGCTTTTGTGAAGTAAATGTGTGATTCACCTAAATCCAACCATAAAGATTCTTTCATTTTGATTCGATCATTTTGGATTCTTTTTCCTCAAGAAATCGAGCTCCATAGATGAAAGGTGAATGATCTCCATCTCTTTCCAAAGCTTGAGGATGAATCACCCATTGTCCATCCGCATGATTAAAATAGATGGCTATGATGATTGATGTAAGATTTATTTGATTTGAATCCTATTATCATGAGATTAATCTCAACCATTCGATCAAAAGATAAAACCACATATGATGCAATTGAGTCAACAACCATGAGGGACAATTTAAATAACCAAACCCAAGTAATCGCTTGTAATGCACAATTGACTTTGCACTAATTATGTATTTTGTTTTAAAATGTGTTTTAAAATTATTAAATAATCAAAACTTTAAAAAAATCATAACTAGTTATGCAAAAATATAAAAAATGTAAATGAGGGCTCTCTAGAATCATTGAACAAAGTAGAATTTTAAAAATGGAAAATCCCTAATTAATTTCAATTAGACATAGAGATATTAAGGTTTGAGTTAAATGGGTAAATTTTTAATTAATCTTATTCTATTTGTCAAATGGTTTAAAATTATTTGGGATCATACCTTATAATGTTCTCTATCCTTTGTAATTTTCCCATGCCATTTGAGTGAGTAGAATAGGAGTTTTGATTTTTTGGATGCTTAATATTGTAATTAATCTAATTATTGAAATTATAAAATTATGGAAATGTCAAAATGGGTGTTTGGGTGCTCAAGCACTATTGCTTAACATCATGAAGCCTAAGGAAAATAATTAAGACCTCTAGTCTTAACCAAATCCCCAAATCTATACAAATTATGCTTAATAATTTTTGGGCTAATATTTCATGTATAATTAAAATTTTTATTATCTTTGGGCTTAATTGTGCTTAATAATTATTAAATTCTAATTAAATAATAAAACTCATCAGTTTAACACTTAAATCGCTTAATGAATAGAGAGGTATTATAGGATAATTTAGAAGTGTCTAGTTTCCTTAAATGGTGATAAATCATTTTAATTAAAATACATTAAGTAAAGCATAATTAAACTTAAGGAGTGTTATGTTTATGTCTAGCCTTAAGATTAATGGTTTAAGTAGATTACTCCATGACATTTAATCATTCTCTCTATCAACTTATATATTTGTGTTTGATTATAAGATTCGGCATTCATATTTAAATTTTAATCTTAAAGTTTATTAAAAAAATTCTAAAACTTCCATTTACATACTTGTTTATACATACATGTACATAACTAGTGAGTATATAGTCTAACACTTAGGGGCAAGGTAGCTAGTCTAAAGGAGGTCTTAATGAGTCCTTGGTTTAACAATGACATGTACTTGTAAAGATTTAGTGTATGTGTATTTATACTCAAATATTTAAATACTTAAATTTTTTTCATAAAATATGTGCATCTTCATACATACATTATTTATTTAAACTCTTAGTAAATGAAAAATATACACTTATGCATGCATGAGTGAAATATTTTATCTATTAAATCACAAATTCTTTTATTAAGTGATATTTAAGTCAGATAAAGTATTTTTTTAATTATATAACAAATAACTAACAAAAGTGATACTTAAAAAAATATTAAAGTGATGAAGAAAATTTAATAAGGGTCATGATGTGAATCATAGCTTATGCCCTTCATCTTAGGATGTCATTCATCTAACCATAGTGCTATTTAAAATTGATTCAAACTTAGGACTTAATTAAAATTTAATGCTTCATTAAGACTATTAAAGGCCATAAATGTCATCCCCTTAGACCTTCATTAGGAAGAGGATGTTGAAAAGGAATGGGTTCAAACTTAAGTGGATTTCATCACCATTTCATAGTATTTAAAACATTAAATCCAACTCAAACCTAAATTTATCTAAAAATAAAATTTTATCTCTAAATCAATTAGTCATTTGGATTTCAAACCATCTAATGGTAGCAAATTAAGCTTGGTTCTTAAATTATAATTCAAACATTAATGCTTAGCTTTATCACACCACACTAGAATTTGCATACACATTGGAATGATAAGTCACCAATACTAAAGTTAGATTAGGTTGATGCTTTGTTGTGAATTGGTTTTTAATTTGTGATATAATATTTTTTAGATATTGGGTGTATGCTTGTAGACCGATGTTAGTGGTTAGACTAATATTATTTTCTATAAGAGGTTGTGATCAATATAAAGGGATGTTGTAAAACATTGAGAGCTAACATATTTCCCTTGTAGGTGCTATAAATCCATGAGCATAATCCATTAGGACCAGGGCTTGGACAGACAAGTGCTAATCTTGACCGTTTGAATATAATTACTTTGGTGTGTATATGTGCTTGAGATAACTTATGTTTTATAGTGTAGTTAAAATATATTTTGTGTTTCAAAATATAATTTATAATTGGATTATAATTAAATTTATGAGATTCAGAATGAGCGGTTGCTATAAGGCATGACTTGGGAGACCTTATGAAGCTTGGAGTGCCCATACATGAAGGTGAAGATGAAGATCCCTAGTAACTTTATTTATTGTAATATTTTAGTTTAGGATATAATGTATAATGGTGGAGCTTGGCAACCCATTTTCTCTTTTTTTGGAGAGTATAGCAAAACCTAGCCACAGGCCTTTTGTTATAATTATTCTTTTAGTTCATTTAGATTGTTTACATTGATTGCATAATATAAATTACATGCTTTTTTATAGGCTTATTCAAGTGTGATGTTTGTTGTATATGACTTGGATCGATCTCTTTAGAACATAAATTTTCTATCCCAACTTAAAATTAATTTGAACTAATGATTATTGCAACTTATAACCTCATTTTGAAGCCTAAAATTAATTAATTAAAATATGTAGCAATAATTAAGTTTATGATGAATGTTGCTTGCTAAAAAAAACACCTTCGAGGATGCGCTCCATCATCTTTGGATGAGATGGGTGAGAGTATATTTTTCATGAGGCGTAATGACATATATTCAACCAAATTTCCGTAACATCATGTTAAGGTTTATTTAGATCTAGTTTTACTTCCTATGAATGCAAGTCTCCATAGTTAATTACCCCTCTTACCACAAAGAAGAGATCACTCAATTAAGGTTGGAAACATACATATCTATCGACATATGGTGTCTGAGGTATGGTGTGGTTCAAATGATCGCCTAAAAAGAAAATAAGAATGTAATCTTAATTAAGATCTCATGGTTCCATCATCTCGAGATTATGTTATTCTAGCCTACCAACATTATAGTGACATAGCTATAATGTCTGAGAATTTGATTAGTAGCTATGGGTTGCCTCATTTCGTATCTTGAGTAGACTTAGAGTTTTTAGTGTAAGTGTTGTAAAAGTGTGTGGTGAATAAATTATAAGGTGTTCACATGGAATATGTATAAATGTTCACATGATGAACAAGTAGGATGTTGGGCTTACATCCCCATGAAATGCCAAAATTAGGATTGTCCATATGATAAACAGATATTAATTTGTTTGCATGGCCAATGAATTATGGGGTATTTGCATGGCAAATAGATAAAAGACTAGAATTACATATCTTTTGGAATGCCAAAATTAGAGTTGTCCACTTGGTGATTTGAATTTGTTCATGCGACAAACAAATTATGAGGTTTCTCATGGCAAATGAATAGAAGATTGAACTTACATACCTTTTGGAATGACAAAATTAGGGTTGTTCACATGGATATATATGAATTTGTTCATGTGGCAAAACAATTATGGGATATTTGCATAGCAAATGGATAGAAGACTGGACTTACATACCTTTTGGAATGCTAGAATTAGGGTTATCCATATGGTGGAAATATATGAATTTGTTCAAGTGGTGAACGAATTATAAGATGTTCGCATGGTGAACGAATAGAATATTAGACTTACATACCTTCTAGAATGCTAGAATTAAGGTTGAAGTCTTTTATTATAATTATATTTATTTAATAAGGAAACACTTAGGTTAGAATATATGGCACCTAGCCATTGCTTAGGTGATGTACATGTGAGTGTGAGGCCCAAAGGCTCTGCTACATGGGTAATACCACAACATTAGCATTATTGGTTTTTTAACCATTTGAACAAGATCAGTGTCACATTATAGCACCACGGTCATTAAGATTCCTAATAATTGTATAGTCAATTAAAGGGGAAATGACAACCTCATCTTAATTGGCTCTATGGTGTCGTCGAGCATCGGTTGTGCAATACATTTTGTACACGCATCAATTACAAGATTTATTATAATTAAACTTATCTTTTGACCATATAGTAATCAATGGGATGAGCTCACCGCTATATGTGGGTGCCACGATACTAGTGTTGGTTCTCAGAACAAAAGGCTACGGTGCCATGTTTGGGTGTGCCGTGATGCTAGGTCCGATTTATAAATAGGACCCTAGGATGTTAAGAATTTTGATTCAATAGTTTCTCTCTTTCAAGATTTCCTTTCTCTCTCTCTCTCTCTCTCTCTATTCTCTCTCAAGTTTACATTTTCATCATGCCTCTCAAAAGGTAATAAGGGGATGAGGGCATCCGTTGCCAATAGATTCATCATCGTTGATGTTGAGGAGCGATCAAAACACCCTCGTCCACAAACACTGATCACGGAGAGGAGCTTCAGGATCCCAATGGTAGTTAAAGAGGTGATCATGAGACAAGGTTGAGCCAAGGCACGATAACAACTCATGCATCTTCCCACTAGTGCACAAGTTATTCATGAATGCATAAGAGAGTCAAGACAATAATGCATACATTGGGAAACTAGTAAGTTATGATAGTAGTACTATTAATGCATATTATAATATCCAAGATAATGATTACGATCAATATCTTGCTTATTATAGTGATCATCCTTATTTTGATGGGATCCTCCATTTTCTTTATGACAAAATGTAAATGCGATGATAGGAAAGGATCATTTAGTTTCATGTAGTGGTGTGATTGTTGAATCTAAGGCTTGACACTATTTCATTTTGCCAAGCTTATGCTCACTAATAACATTAGCAAGGTTACCAAAGATAGAGTTGTTTAAAATTTTATTATCCATAGGGGATTTATGATCGATATTAGAAAAGTTATTTATAATTATATTTGTAATATGCTAAAGGCAAGTACTACTATGGGTACATTCACCCTTGTTTGGTTTATAATTTATGCATCGATCGTGAGTGGTTGAGGTACTACATAGAAGGCTCTTTTGATAAAGAGGGTAATTGGAGGATTTGGATCGAGGTTCAAAGTGGGGAGAGTGTGCACAATGACCTCAACCCCAAACTTCCAAGTCTGGTAAGTCTAAGAAATTGATAGTCATGCCATGAACTTAAGAAAAGGGAAGATAAGAGTAGTCACGTGCAAGAGATTCGCGTAAGTTTGATCATCAAATGAATCAAAAGTATATGCAATTCTCTTACATAACCTAATTCAACACTACAACATGTTCTAGAGTTATAATCTCGTAGATCAATTAGGTCTTCTTCCCTACAATGCCTCAAGATCATCTTTATGTAATTACCCCACAAGTATCGTGCATAGAGGAGGAAGAAGAAGAGGAAGAAGAGGCTAACGAAGTATGAATATTAGTTTCCCCATTTTTATACTTTCTCCTTTTAATAATTTATAATTTTCTTTGAAATTAGAAATAAAATTTCTCTTTTCTTATTTTGTATTATATGCTTGCATGTGATTAGCTTGGTTGATTTATCACTCTATGATTTAAATAAAATATTTGAACACATTAATAAAAAATGAAATCTTAATGATAATGCCTTGGTGATGTAAAATAGCACCTCAAAGACTGTGAACAAAATGAAAACCCCGAGAGCTTGCTATGCTAACCTTATGGCATCGCAGGTTCTTGAGTGATATTGTGCCCTTATCAAAAAAAAATTTTCTAAGTCCTTTTACTTATGTTAGGGAGATATAGCATTGAGGTTATCCCATGGTGCTACAAAGACTAGGGGATATTATGAATTTTTTTCAAAAAATATTCTAAGTCATAATTTCGTGCCTAATAAGCATGTATGGTGTGACGATGCTATGGTGCAATGGTGATTTCAATAAAGTGTTGAAGTGCTTGTTCTTAGGCATCATGGCTACCCTTTATAATAAGAATACCTAAAAGCACAACACTACAACACTGATATTTAGCAGAGGCACTGGAGTCGAAAATATGTTTTTTTGTGAGATTTTAGAAAACTTTTAGAAACTTTTAAAATATTTCATCTCAACAATGCTAGATTTTAAAATCATAGTGTGAAGCACTCTTCTACCTTATTTGGATCTAAGATCGATGAAGAGGAGAGCCTTTCATCTCTCAGAACAAAGTTCAACAACGAAGGTTTTCAAATTTCCAAAATTCTAATTTTCTTCTTCTTTTCCTCATCGATTCAAGATCAATTGTGGTATTATATTTTAAACATACTTTTAAAGATAAAATAGCATAAATCTTTTACTTAAAGTGATTAAAGAATCTCGAATAAAAGAAGATCATGGGAGTGCAAGTGTAGTCTTAGAATGCAATGAGAGTGGGAGTGGTTGGAGAGAGAAAGAAGAAGAAGAAGCTTTATGGGACTAGACACTCTATTTATAGTAGTGTTTCTTGTAACTATTCCCTCCCAATAGTCGAGTAGTGCCTTGGCACCAAGATCATAATGCCATGATGTTGTATCATATTTTGATAGCTTCCTCTAAGTAGTTATCCTTTTAGAAGGCTAAGGTGCCTCGACACCATGAACGCATGCTATGGCATTGTAGCAAGAAGAATAAAATTATTATTATTATTTTATTTGTTTAGGTGAACAAATTTATAACCATATCATGAGCATATTGACTTCCTTCTTTGAACATGGAATGTCTTCACTCATTACATGATAAAGGGGAGAGCTTGATCATTATGAGTAGTCACCCTGAGTAAAGAACATTTCCTCTCATTAATTTATCCCATAACTTAATTTTATCATGCATTTAGGCATGTTAAACTACTTAAGCTTAAGTCAAAATTGATAGTCTAAAATCTATTAAAGATATTATTTTTTTGTTTTGTTAGTTAGAAGCATTTCATGCTAGTCATGATCTTAGAATTCTAATAAGTGAGTTTAGGCTCTTAGAGTTGTTTTTAATAAATAGCAAGCTATCTTGCATGTATATGAAACTTAGCAACATGATTTTATAGTGTATGTGGTGTTAGAAAGCCACCATTTAGGGAGTTATAAGTCCAAAAGAGTCTCGGATAGGTTCACTTTTCTTAGTGAAAGTGAGCGCATATCCCAATTTTTCTCTTGCTAAACTAAGATGAGCTCTTAGCTTGTCTGGATCATTTTATTCTAAGATCTAAGTTTGCCTATTTTTCCTCGGTGGATGTAAATCTTCACCTCATAGGCATTCTCACAATCTTGTGTTATTGGTACATAAGTCCCAATGTTCTAATGACAAATTAAAATAAAAATTAATATAAAATTTAATCTCAAAAATATAAAGCCTATCTATAAAATAAATGAAAGTATTTAATAAGCTTCCTAGGATCATAATATTTCCTACTTATTTGTCTTTAGAATCCATCAAGAATTGTTCTTACTTGAGCTTTTCCACTTGATTTTCATTGTAACCAATCCTTTGAACTCTAGCTTCACAATTTATAATGATATTAGTTAAACACATTAATCTAGAGATTTATTAGGAGATCAAGTCTTCTAGGATGTAATTAACTATAGGGACTTGCCCCTAAAATAAATTTATAACTCAACTTAAGAAACCCTACCTTACTTCATCCATGTAAGACAAGGAAAAAAAATCTATGATACACATAAACTCATCAACCTTAGGAGTCGATTAAGTGATTGAGTTCTTCCCCAGTGATATTTCTATCTTTGAGGTTGTATATGATTTCTTAATACCATGCTCAATCATTTTAATAAGTATTCCCTAAGATTTGTATGGTGTCCTAATATAATCTTCCTAGTTTATGGAAGGCAAAGAGTTTATCTTATAATAAATAATAAGGAGAGAACCAATCATTCAAAATAGTACATTAAATTTATTGTTTATGCTTTTTCATAAGTAAATATATTATATGTAATATTTTAATAAGTGTTGTAGTAAGTGTATTATGATGAATATGATGTAATATTAAGTTTGATTATAATAAACTTTGATTTATTGAGTTCTCAATTTTACCCACTTTGCATACCATTGCAATTTTATATTTTGGTATCTATTTTACTTGTATTGACAAGTATAGCAATGTGGTGAGTTACATTAACTTTTATATAATAAATCAAGATAAAGCCATCTTATCAAACTTGTTGCACTAAAGTTAAAGAGATTTTGTAATGATAGAGATCATATATAATTTTGATGTAATGTAGCCTCAAAATAAAAAAGTTCTCTCTATAAAAGTTTAACAAGTGATTTGGTAGCTACCATGAGGAAGGGTTCTCGTGCCTTCTTGAACTCCAACTATTGTGAATTTGCTAGTGTGACCATGATGTTGGCGGCATGGTGTTTATGGACTATGCTATATAGTAACACAAATTTCTCACTCAACCTACTAATGACAACAAGAGGTTTAATATAGTTTATGAGGACAACTTATGTGTCCCATTTGACCATTGTATAATTAGAATAAGATTCCTATTATGCCTAATGTTTGCCAACATCAATTAATACTAGCTCAATTGATGTCAAACTCATTTGTCAATATTATCACTTTTGTTTCTAATCAATGAATTAAGTTAATTCCTTTGAGTCTAATCTTAATCTATCACCTGTTCACTTCTAAGGCCCAAAAGAAAGACATTGTATAGTTACTTAGAATATCAAGCTTGACAAATAAAGTTAGAAACTTGAGAAGTAAATTTTTGTTTTAAGGAATTCAATTGAATGCCTTATGCCATTTCGATCTATTCCTTTTGAGAAAAGGAAGAGTGTTGTCCTCAAGTCGAACATGATGGAGGATGGGTCATCAAAAGGCATTAGGATAGAGAACTATAGTCGACTTGTTTTTCATACCAAACAAAGTGTATTTGAACTTCTCAATTAGCACTCAACATTATTGTTAATTTTAAATTTCTTGCCTAAGGTTTTGATAACTTATGAGTTCACTTTCTATTTTGAATGTGGTGTCAACTTTCTAGGGTGCCCAATGGATCCAAATGTTCTTTCCTTTCGGTGAGTCCCTTCATGGTCCACTAGTTGATGAGGCAATGATCTTGATGGCTTCACTCGCCATGATTAAGACTGAACTAGTCTCCTTAGATTAAATGCCAACTCAAGAGGCATGCACATCAACATTACGAGAAGAGGCGCTTACTGCTTGCTAGAAACACCATGGTGTAATTAGAATAAAGGCAACAAAATAAAGGAAAAAAGAAATCGGTGTTGAGTTATATCAAATTTTAAACTTATTTCTTTCTAGTTCAACTTTTTATAGATATGGCTAATATGATATAATTTACAAGATTATCTTGTGGCCTTCCATTCAATTTATTTACAAGAGTTCTTTATTAGAGACAACTTACATTTATAATTCACCCTTTACCATATGATGTAGTCACCTCATTAACATGAACTAGACCTTTAAAGATAACATTATGCTATGCAATGATCTATCTACCTAATAGCAAAGTTCTTACTAAGCACTTTTTTTGTTAGACTAGACTTATATCTATACACCCTGTAATCATGAGCAAATTATTACTTATCATTCTACATTTTATTCATCGATGATAAATTCTCATAAATATTTATTTAACACTCATAGTGTGCTTTTGAATACATTAAATGTATTTTCTCTCGTTGTGTTTCTTTGATTTGATATTGATCTAAGAACATAATTGCTTATCTTGTATATTATGATCTTAATCTTTGCTCCTTCGATTCAATCAACTCCTTTTTTACATTCCACATTCTTACTTTTTGCATAGATCCATACTACCTAACAAATCCTTATGGTTTGTACCCATATTTCATATATTTGTTGCTCTTTAATTGGCCTAGTAGTACCATTTCTCTCAATTTTGCCTCTCTAATATTAAATTTATAAGCCGATTAATTTGTATAGGTAGCTTCTCACTTAAGTTAATAATATGAGCATATGCAATATGCTCCATATGCATCATTCCTAGTCTATGGTGATTCCCAACACAACATATTTGTTGGACTTCATTTAACATCATTTCGGATTGCTGCGAATTTTATGAGATTCGATGTGTCGGTGTCACTCATTGAAATATGAGCATATATTATTATTCTATGAAAACTTTTATTATTTCCCCTCCAATCGATTGGCTTTTGTATTTTAACTCTTCAAAATGAGTTTTCTAGGTCTAGGGAATTGATATAGGATAGGTTTAGTATAGACCAAACATCATATTCATTACTATTATTGGACACTTATTTCCACACACACACATACACACACATGGGTAGTCAAATATCGGTGATGACCCCTATGTGATTGTCATGAATACATGTTGTTCTTGGATTAGTGTTGCTAGTTAAGTTTAGCAAATTGATGTTGTTAAGAAAATGCAATGGATAATAATGATAAGATAATTGGCGAGTTCCTCTTGGTATGACTCAAATAAATTTGACTGAGTAAACTATTTGATATCATATCCTGAGTGTTGTTAAAGATCGATTGTGTTCAGATGAATTTTCTTATTTGACTTGCAATCTCTTTGAATTTTTAGCCATTGTTCAAGTGTCTTCTCATAGATAAACTTGATTGATCGACTATGGGCAATCTTTTTTTTGGCTCTGTTGAGCCTAAGACAATACGCACATATTCAAAGTTTAAATGCGTATCATTGTATTGAGGGCGAAGCCCCTAATCGATAGGACCCACAGTCTATGCGTGATTATGGGCAATCTAGTGGCGGTGACCTGTTGCTTCAAAGCAATCACTGTTTCAATTAAAAAAAGATAAAGCATAGCAGAAAATTATCACATCTTTATCAAATTATTGTAAACAAGGGTCCCTCCAAGTTGTAATAAGTGCTGATGGGCGTGCAAAGCGGAGATGAATATGCTTTAGGAAGAATGTGGGTTGCGTCCAGCATCTTATTATGTTAAAGGATATGGGTCGTTTTGTTGATAATCATGGTCATAAATATCCGAAATAATTAATGGTACTTCTGCTTTTTATCCCAGCTGTACTTCACGGTGTTTTAAGGTGAGCAGAATTTGTTCTTCAAATTATATAGCTTTCGTCATCAAACTTAAATTATACAGTAACTACACTAGATATAAAAATGTTAATTTGATCGAGCATAAAAATTATTGCAAATTTCAGATCTAATGGTGTTAGTTCCATTAGCACATGAACTTCTAATTTGAAAATTAATAATAAATATATTTATGAAATAACTAATTTCATTTCTCATATTTGATTCATGAATGTTCAAATTGCATAATTAATCTTTGTTCAATTCATTTTGCTGGAAATTTATTTATGCAAAATCATAAAGAATTTATTTTATTTGATGTGAAATTATATTTTATTTGTTAACATTTTATAAAATTTACTTAGCCTTGAAATTTAATTATGCTCAATTTTCGTTAAATTAAATTAATTCGAATATATTTTCCTAAGTGATATTTAAATTAAAATTAAATCCATATATTTAATGGAGGCATATTTTTATTAGTTCTTTCATTTTATTTAATTTTATTTATGATTTACTGATTATTTTATCTTACATTTATATCATTACACATATAAATTAATTCTCATTCTTTCCTAATATAAATCACCTTTTCCCTCCATTGCATAATCAAAATTCTCAGGATTTTTCCGGCATTATTCTTTTTAATTCAATTAAAATCGCTCTAAATTAATTATAAATCCTTTCCATATTTTTTCTTAGCTAGGTTGAGAATGATCCGATTTTGAGCTGATCGATTATTGACTTAAAATCAACACGTGGCTCACTGTAATAAATTTCGAGACGTCTTGGTAAGAAATCGAATCAAGTTTGATCTTACTTGAAAGCAATACTAGCTAATTCGTTTGGATAGTTCTAATACTATTTTAGCTCAAAATTTGAATTGATCTGGCTGGATAATATAAACGAGATAGCTCCTTTTGATTGAGCCAGCTCGATTTAAATGCACCAAAAAAAACCAAAAAAAAAAAAAATTTCATTTAATAAAGAATTTGGCAATTATATCACTTGAAAGCCAAGTTGGAACCCCAGCTTTTTTAGTCATATGGACCTAAAAGTGTTCATGGATTGGCTCATAGATAACTTTTATTGGATGGCTGCCTTTAAGTTGATAAGTTAGAGTTTCTCACACAAAGTTTATTAGGCACACCAAGGTCTTTTGTGGTTAATATGGAGAAACATTTCTATTGATTGAGTCAGCCACCCGTTATATCATAAGATTAGATGAAAGAAACTCCAAAACAAAATACGTTCTATTAACATTCCATGATCAGTTTCTTGATGACTAGCTATTCTACAATAAGTATCCTTGTCTGTTACTGCTTATATGACTTGATTTATTGAGCTCATGATTTGATGTGATGCCATCGAGGTTTCTCAAACCATTGTGTCGATGTCTTACTCTATATTTCTTACGAATATAAGTTACTCTTATGAGAGATCTACACGTGAAAATGATTTGTGTGACATTATATATTAGATAAGTAAATATCTAATTTTATGTAAGAAGCAAAAAATTATAAATTATTGATTTGTGGTGGGATATATATATTCTTCTTCCTTGCTTCATGAGAATTTGATCATTAATTAGAGAAATTTGCTTCCCTTTTTTTATATATGTATACTCTATCATTCTCTATTAAATTACGTAATATTTATTCAAATGAAAAAAAAAAGAACATTAAGATATTCTGATAAATTTCATATGAGGTTAGGGTTATATTCTCAATTTATGCATCTCGTGTTATCGGTCAATACAGTAAAATTATCAAATACTCATAAATATAATATAACTATTTTTATTGTCTAATAGTTTAGTTTTATTTGTCTTTAAATTTAATTATATTGTTTAACATTTAGTTGTATTGAAGGATAACATGTAGGGCTTCAAATGAAATCTGAGTACAAGCTTGTTCGAAGTTCAAGCTTGTTTATCATTATAGAGCTTGAGCTCTGTTGAACTCGATTCGAGTTTTAGGATGGGGTTCAAGCTCGAGCACCTTTAAAAAAATCTTGTTTGAGCTTGACTTGAGCTTGCTCATGAGCTCAATTCAAATTGGGCTTATCAAGCCTTAATCGAACTTGTTCTCAAACAGCGTGTTAAGAAATATAAAAATACTATTTATGAACAAGCTTTAATCGAACCATAATCAAGTCAAAATGAGCTTGTTAGTGAACTTTAAATATGCTTTGTTAACATAAATGAATTGAACAATAAGTTGTTCAAGCTTATTCATATGATGTATTTTAAATGAGTAATACTTTCATTCTCACATAATCGTGACCTTTGTTAAAATTAGCCAACAAAACTTATCTTCTTCTAAAACCTTAAAAACATTGAAGAGGAGAAATGTTTTCTTGGTAAAAATATCCATTAATATTTTTGTGTTGTGAAATGCTCAATTTCTTCATGCAAGAGTTCATTCATGTGTAAGAATTTTTTTCTAATATGTTTATTATTATTTACATTAATTAGCTTTTTTATTTCATTTAAGTGATCTAATGAAGAACATTATTGGAAGGTATCATTGCTAAGAAAAGCTTTATGAATTTATTTTAGTAGAAGGGAGCCTATATCAAAGAGAACATGGCTTTTCCTCCTAATGAAGTAGTAATGATTTATGTTTATTACAAGTTGTTGTGAAAATCTTAGGCCGAATATAGGGTAGGATAGGATTGAACCATCTAAAAGTCATTGCTTATTTGTATGATTATTTTATTTCTTATTTATTATTGCACCATAGTTTTTGTTTCTTTTATATCAAGGAACATCAAGAAGTGAAAATAATTTGAAATATTAAATAACCCTAATTCACTCCCATCTTTGGTAAGTTTTAAACCATCATACAAGAACTTATAGAAAGAAAATTATTGACCTTCCAGAAAGAATAGCCAAAAGACCAAAATATGACCTTCTCACAAAACTTAATAATTCTAATAATAGTGATAGTCACCTAACTACACCCTACAAAATACATTCATAGCTAACATCTCACTATGGTTTAGAATGTTGAATATATTAATTGGTAAAATCCATTACAAAACTTATTCAATGAAGACCAGTCACTAAAAATTCTCTCATATAAAATATATTCAATAAAAAAATATCATAATAAAGTAGATCATAAGACCTGTGGGAAAAGGCATTACAACCATTGGTAAGCATAGAAGTGCAATTACAACTTATTTATCCTTGTCTTTAGTAAGATACATCAAAGAATAATCAAATTACTTATGGCTTAGACAATACTAAAATGTATTACCCAAATAATTTTTTTATTATTCTAGATAAAAATTTGATTCTTTCCACCAATATCATAAATATTTATTTGACATACATAATTTAATAGATATTTTATCCTTCTTATCTTTCATGATCTTGAATTGACTAATATTAATCTCTTTTCTTGTTTTCAAACATTTATAATTTATGAACATAAACTATAATAATTACTTAAATAGTCACCTTGGCTTAACCACGTTTGTAATCAACTTATCTATCCAACTCAAAGTGATAGATGCTTACTTAATTTATGTTGCAATATTTAGCCAATTGCTCTTATTCAACTTTCTGAACATCATTAATGTTCTTCATTTATAAATAAAGTTTCATATTTTAAGTGATAAAAGGAAATTATTGGGAAAGTAATCATTTGTTCAACCATATTACCTCTAACAAATCAATTGAAGGACTACCATCATTATAGATGACTCTAGAAAGCATTTTTGGTTTAATAATTAGCATTAAGAAGTCATAAAATAGATGTGGATATTTTGAATGAATTATTTAGCTTTCATGACTCTTCAAATAGCTTATCTTTATTTCTACGTAAGTAATTGAAAAGAAATCTAATCACATTATTACCCATTTGATTAATAGATAATGTATGGAATAATTTACACTACTAAATTATTGACAAAACTACATTTATTCAATTATTTATATGATAAAATGCTATAATTAACCATAACTACTAAAATAACTAAAAGACTATCTTCATATCAAGACTCCCTTGGAAGTTCAACCCAATAAGTATGAAACTTAGCTTTAGAAAGAAATTAAGTTTTTATCTTATTAGAATTGTTGAAAATAATTTTCATACAACTGCATTTCACCTAAATTGGTTTAAACTTTAGTTATCAAATCACCTATATCATTTAGACATGGTTACATTATTTGCAAATTACTTATTTTATTTTAATAGGTATTAAATACACCAACTCTATTTAGGTCCTAAATTTAAGACTTATAATCCTTATCTTAATCAACCTTAGTATAATAAGCAAAGTTAGGATTTTGTCAATGTAAAATCATCCTTTTCTATGATGTATTTGGTATGATAAACATGAGGTAAATCTCATTATAATCAAAACATTATTTTGAATTGGTCCAAGTTGACCAAAGCTTAGTTAGACTCAAACCTAGACTAATTGAACCTTAAGATTATTCTAAATTTAATATATAGGTTAAGACTACCTTGACTAACCATGACTAAATATGTGCATTCAAGCCCACCAAAGCTAACCTTGAGCTAATGTTAGTGAAAATAAAGTTGCACAAATGCTTGTATGGTTAAACATTTTAAAACTATCCATAAGTTTTGTTATTATGGCTTAATTATCTTAATCTTTAAAATGATGTGAGGCAATTTTTAATGATCAAGATGGACTTAAATTATTTTTTCTTGCCTTCATTGGATTTCCACTTTCCTTCTCCTCTTGGATATTTGGCTTTCATTCATCAAGGCATGATTTTGGTAATTTTATATGGGGAAAAGTTTTAAGTATAACTCAAATTAACTTCAAATATCAAAATGTAGTTTAGTCAATAAGGAATAGTGATGTGGTTTTTAGGTAATTATACATTTAATATAACTTATATACAAATATGATGATAAATATAACTTTAATTATTTTGTTTAAGTTTGAATTGATATGACTAGCTAACAATAAATATATATATATTTTTTTTTTTTTGAGTGTTTACTTCTACAATGTACATAGACAAGACATGAAGAGTATATTGAAAAAACACACTTGTGACATAACCAATTTAAATAAAAAATAAAAATATTTAAATACTTGTATCAGACATATGTGAGTTGAATGATTATGTTCAAATTTTATAAATTAACTAAATATATTATTACATATTAAATTTTATAATTTATATTATATTAAATAACTTATATTTATTTTTATATGCAATTCTCTGAAATTTATTTTATATTTTTAAAAAGTTATTATTAGGATTTGATGAATTATTATTTATTATTATAATTATTAATTTTATAATATTTTACTACCATGATTTATAAACAATATGTTAATCTTCAATTCATTTTCTTGTATCATTAAATATCAATATTTTTTATTCTTATAATACTAAACTTTGTTGACTTAATGTTTATATAGTTTATGTTGACATAACCATTGCTGAAAGTTTGCATCATTTGATTTTCACTTGCATAACCTCCAAATCAAGCTCTAATAATAAAGGATGAAGTGATGCTGCAATCTTGAAGGGTGAAACTTGAACAACTTAAGCGTTATAAAACTATATAAAATGTAATCATGTCTAAACTACTTCATCTTTACTAAAAGATGTGCATCACCTTTAGAAGCAACATATAGTAGGAAAATACATTATAATTTAATGTCAATATGTTGTAGTTACTTTATGATTTTATATATTTTTGAATTTTGCAAATAAAAAATATTTGCCGATGACCTATGATCTACTTATATTTGTTCAAGTGGGTTTTATAAACATTAAGATGATAGCCCTCATCTTTAGTCAAAAATATTTTAGCATATTTATTTCAATTGTGATTATTTATTAAATTATTTTGATTTTATAAATATTTATTTTATTTTGAATCAATTATGATTACAATCGATATAATTTTATACATTTATAAATCCATCACTTAAAGTTTGATATTTACATATGTAATACTTTTTTTACATATAAAAATATATTTCACACAAAAGTATATTATAATGATATTTTCATGTGATATTAAAAAATTTTGATGTTATTAATATAAATATAAAGTTTTAACTGTTTGATATATATATAAATATATAAAATATATATCATAAATCAAAATAACTTCAATTTTTCTAATAAAAATTCTATATACATACATAACTATATATATATATATATATATATATATATATATATATTAGGAAAAATGAATATGCTCTGAAATTATTATTTTTTTCTTTTTATTTTTTTTTAGGAATTGACTTCAAGTCAATCTAGGACTGCCCTATTTCCACGCATTCCCATTACAAAAGCGGCAAGCATCCCTCGGAAAGGCGCAAGGATTTCAGCCATGCTCGCCTTGTTGCTCACCTTCATCGCGGTCGGTCAAGTACATGTAGGCGTCGCAGGAAAAACAGATGCCTTTACTAAGATCCCGTTCGGCTCCTCCCTCCATGCTGACTCCGCGGTGGCCCAAGCTCTGGCTCTCTCCTTCGGGCCGCTTCGCCTTCGGATTCTACCTAGAAGACCAGGGGTTCTCCATCGGCATAAATATGTACGTCTCCCCTGTGGCTGAACCCTTAGTGATATGGACGGCGGCAGAGCAAGGAATCAAGCCCTTCTCCAACGACGCAGTCCTATCCTTCACTCAAGAGGGGTTTCTTCTCATGCCATATAAAGGAGCTAATAAGACCATAACGCTGATCAAGTTCAACAATACGGAGTCCCTCGGCGCTACCATGCTCGACAGTGGCAACTTCGTTGTCTACGACACTAACCGTTCAACTCCCACGAAGAACTGCAGCACAGCATCCATTTGGGTCGGGAGTGACGTCAAAGGCAACTGTTGTATCACTTGGCAGAGTTTCGATAACCCGACGGACACAATGATGGGCAGTCAGGAGCTGATCTGTGGCAACGACCTCAATTCCCGTCAGAGCACCACCGACCATTCATTTTACATGCTCGCTATGCAGCGTGACGCCAACCTAGTCCTTTACGCGGTCAAGAAGATTATTAATTTGGATGGTAATACAACTACAGGTAATCAATGTGTTTTAAGGCCATTTTATCATCCCTGTTTCTCCATCAAGAAATATTTAGAAAAAAAAAATGCGATTGTGAACAGAATCAAACCCCATTTGGGCCTCGCAGACATATGGAAAGGAATACACAAAGTTGGTCCTTGGCGAAGGTGGCCGTCTCTTCCTCAGCACACCTAGCGGAGATTCTCAATACAATCTGTCACAGTATAACCCCAAAGATAACCAAGCAAATCTACCGTGCGACGCTAGCGCCGAATAAATACTTCCGGATGTTTGAGCTGAATTTAGTCACCAACACGTCCACTGTAGTATACGAAATTCTACTCTGAATAACGATTGCCACAATACCTTTGCGGCCTGAACAGCTATTGCGTGGTCATCAACAACCGCGCCGAGTGTCGCTGTCTACCTGGCTTCAACTTCACCGATTTCAGCGATCAGACGAAGGGATGCCAGAGAAGTATTGCCGAACCAAACTGTTGGCCACCAGACAGTTCCGATACTAACCCTTTCTCGATGGAACCAGTGGAGAATTTGGTGTGGTTTGACGAGGCGTACAGCATTGTCTCTACCGAGAGCAAGGAAGATTGCAGCAGCACCTGCCTCACGGAATGCGACTGTGAGGCCGCAGTCTTCTTCAACCAGGACTGCGCCAAGCATAAGCTACCGATGAGTCGCGCTACTAAAGAAACCAACTTCACCACGGGAATGAGCACTGCTTATATCAAGGGAAGCGGTAGGAATGGTGAGGAGATTGAAAGACGGAAAAGTATCTGGTAGCCGTGCTCTTGTGCGGGGCAATCGACGCTGGTTTCTTTCTAGTCTTGTTGGTCGCGGGCACCGGAAGTTATTGGCTGTTTTATGGGAGGTATCGATTGCTGTGGCGCAAATGGGCGCTGGCCTTTCAGGAGGAGGTCGCGCCTCGGAGCTTCTTTCCAAGAGCTCGCCGATGCTACAAATTCCTTCTCCTTGGAATTGGGCAGAGGAGGTCACGCGACAATTTTCAAGGGTTATCTGAGAATGTATGGGAGACCCAACCACGTCCCCGTTGCAGTAAAAGGCTCAGCGCGGAAGATGAGAAAGGGGAAAGTGATTTCCAGGCAGAGATCCGGATCATCGGGAGAGCTCACCACGTGAATCTGGTCCGCTTGCTCGGTTTCTGCCACGAAAACCCAAACGGCTCCTGGTATACGAGTACATGAGCTGGGGATCGCTCGCGGATCTGATTTGCCAGCGTGATCCCCGAGCTGTAAGCAGAGAGTCAAGATCCTTCTCGGCGTTGCTCGGGGAATTAACTACCTGCACCGGGAGTGCGAGACCAAAATCATCCACCGTGACATAAAGCCGGAGAACATCCTCCTTGCTGAGAAGTGGAGAGTAAAGATCTCCGATTTCGGTATCTCCAAATTTTCAGTGGGTGGTCTTCAGGAGATGTCTACGAAGCCGGGAACGCCTGGTTATGTGGCTCCCGAGTGCGTTCAGTCCAAGGGCGAAAATGTCACCGACAAAGCAGATGTTTACAGCTTCGGCATCGTTGTTCTGGAGACGGCTTTCTGGATCAGGAACGCAGACAATAATCTGCTTGAGTCTCAAGCACCGAAATACTGCGACGACATTGAAGAGAAGAGGCGCGTGGAAGTAAAGCTAGCGGACGAAGAATTGGAGATGGAAAGGATGGTGAAGCTTGGAATACAATGTGTTCAAGAAAATCCAGGCGAGAGGCCTGACATGGAGGATGTTATTCTGGGCATGCTGGAAGTGGTATCGGCTGCACCAAGAGTTAGCTGGGCACCATCGCAAAAATAAAATTCAGCATTTCTAATTCACGCAAAATTATGAGAGATTTCATATATGACAAAATTATGCTAAATTTTATGAATATTGTGTGGACTGCTTCCTTTTCTAGTTTGAACCTACTAAGGATTTGTGCTGTTCGGGTATGAGATAATTTGAGGTAATATGCTTCATATTTTATGAATATTGTGTGGACTGCTTCCTTTTCTAGTTTGAACCTACTAAGGATTTGTGCTGTTCGGGTATGAGATATTTGAGGTAATATGCTTCATAATTGGAAATATTACTATTGATGTATTTTAATTATTTAGATTACAATGCATTAATTATCTCTTGAATTCAATTTGTCCACAACAATACTCGAACGCTACTTACAAGATCCACGATAAGATGTGCATTAAGAGAAAAGGGAAAAGAAAACTTGGAAGAATCTTGCTCTCCCATGCAAGAAGCTTACAATATTGTTTATATCCTAGAGTAAAAATATTTATTTGGCCTAATATTTATAGAATTTTTGGCACTACAAGAGATAATGGACTTTCATATAGAAAAATAAATAATTAAATCCATGATATGGCTAGTGTAGGCACTTATACGTTATAATCAAAATTTTGATGAATAAATATGGATTGTAGTTTTAGTGAGTACTATAAGGGTTTCACCAAATTAAATAAATTAATGCATTACCCTAGATAGGCAAATTTCTTTTTTGCATGAGTGCCTTTGTGCTTGGGAGAGTACTCTAACTTAGATGAGTGAAAATATTTTCATGTGAAATGAATATATATGTGAAAATGTTGGAGTAGCTCTAGTGGAAAATAAGATTCAGAAAGTCACCTTAGATAGTTTGGTTACATAGAACATCATCCATTTGATGATCCAGGTTAAGAGTAGATATATTAGATTTGGAATATGTTAAGAAAGGTAAAGGTAGATCTAAGAAGAGTTTGTTAGGTAGTATAAAAATGATCTTATTTTATTATAATTAAATAAGACTTTGACACTTAATAAGACTTAATGGAGAAGAAGGATTCATATAGATGACCTCACATCATGGATAAAAGATGGTGGTTGTTATTGCTATTGTTGAGAATCAAACACTATGTTTAGTGTTAAAACCTAATTCAATTTTTAAAATCAAATATAAGACTTGAACATTAATTTCAAATATTAGGTTTAATAATGAATAAAATAATTATTTAAACAAGAAACAAACTTGTAGTATAAGGTTTAACCCTTATTCTAACCTTTTAAAAATTTTATTTGAATCTTATTCAACTTGAGTTTGAACAAGTGTTTGATTACCACCATCAAAATAAATCCTCAAATCAGATTTGAACAAATCAGGTTCATTTTTTTAAAATTAAATTCATATCAAGTTGGAAATGATTATGTATATTACTTTCAAAAAAAAAGTTTGAAATTGAGCTTAAATAACGTTCCAATATTATTTTTTAATATTTAAAGGGAAATTTATTCATATATATATATTTAAATTAATATCAAGTTGGAAATGGTGTTCCAATAGTCCAAGTCCGTGGTCGAAAGCAAGTCCAAGAAATTACAAAAAAGTCATATAGGAGATAGCAACGCACCCACATAATAATCCAACACCGACCGGTCAACATGCTCAAGAATTACAATCATGCGATCCAAACTAGGTCTCACCGCAGTGCCTCAATATCGCCTTGTGTAATTACATTACTAGTAGGTACGAAGGAGGAAGATGAGGAGGAAGAGGGAGGTGATGAGTATTATTATTAGTTTCCCTATTTTATACTTTTCGCCTTTTTGTAATTTATAATTTGTAATTTTATTTGAATTTAGAAATATAGTTCCCCTTTTATTATTTTTTTCTACTATATGCTTGTATGTGATTATCATTGTTAATTTATTGCTCTAGGATTTAAATAAAAAAATCCAAACATATTAAAAAAAATGAAATCTAAGTGACGTTTAGTGCTTTCTAAAACATATTAAAACCCAATATCTTGGTACGCAACGTTGACCCTATGGTCGCGGGGTGATATTTTTCCCTTAGTAGAAGAATTTTCTATATCCTTTTACTTGTGCTAGAGAAATATAAAGTCGAGGTAATCGGTCCATTGGTGCTAGGAAATTTTATAATAAATATTCTAAGTCATATTTCCTACACCAAGTGAGCATGGTGTTGTGACGTTGATGCCATGTCATGGTGGAACTAGGGTTAGAAGGCACCATAGCTCTAGTCCCGGGTGCTATGGCACCAATCTGCAATAATAGGCATACTTGAGGGCATGGCGTTGTGGCTACTATTCAACACCATGGCATTGTGAGTCAAAAAATAAGTTTCTTATGAGATTTTAAGAAATTTTAAAAAATTTCAATAGCATTTCACCTTAGTAGTGCTAGATTTTAAAATCATAGTACAAAGCACTCATCTCTTTTATTCTAGATCTAAGATTGATGGAGGGAAAGGATTTTCATCTCCCACCCAAATGAAGTTCAACGATAGAGGTGTTCAAATCTACAACTTTCTTTTCCTCATCGATCCAAGATCAACAATGGAATTATGATTTAACATGATTTATTAAAGGTAAATTGGCATAAATTTTTACCTAAAGCAAATAGAGTGTCTCAAAGTAAATGAAGATTGGTGGGAGTGTGAGTGTAATGTTGGAGTGCGGAGAGTAATAGTGGTTGGAGAGAGAAAGGGAAGCACTAGAATGGACATTGCTATTAATAACGGTTCCTGTAACTACTCCCTCTCAATAGTCTGCAATGCCTTAGTGCCAACCACACAACATTAAAACCATAGTTTTGACATTGCTTTGATTAGTTATCCTTGTATAAGGGTAGGGTAGCATCATGGCACCATGAATACAACATTGAGATCTTGTGAAGAACAAAATTATATATATATATATATATATATATATATATATATATATATATATATATATATATATATATATTACATGAATAAAATTGCCCCAAATGAATGTGTCATGTCATTAAGACATATTGCATTTATTGTCTTGCTTATCTATTAGTTGTAGCACATATATAGATATAATTAAGAGAAGATAAATCTGATATATTACTCCAAAAATTTTCATGTATTACACAATAATAGATAGAAAATTTACATGAGAAAATTTTAGCTACAATAGTTGGACATGATTGCTCTAATGTAAATAGAAGTTGTATGAGCTTTATAAGTCATAGTAACATGTCTCTCTTATGCCTCATGGAGATGTTGATGGGCCGATCACACTCCAATGAAGAAAGTGTTTGCTCAAGTTTGGATACTTGAGCATCTACTGTGACAAATCTTCTTCTATGGCTATGACAACTTGTCCGATCATAGATATACATTCTAGCAAATTTTGTCTTCTTTGTTATAGTTTTTCAATTCAATAGAGATATGGAAGAGTTTCATCTGTACTCTAGAAAGCTCTCTTTGGAAGGATCTCAAGAATTTAAGACTATACTCTAGATCTTGGTGAATTAGAGAGACGATGCAAAATAATATTGGTGTTACGTAGTAGTAAGTGTATCTAACAAAAGTAATGCGTAAGGAGAATAGTCTAAATTTGACATGTCTACAGAGGGATTCCCATAATTGTAATTCTCACATTTTGAGACCTAGAGTGGTAGCACAATCTAACAAAGAATTTGTCTCCACTTAGAAGCTAGATAGATTAGGCAAAACTTTTAAGTTGACACTAGAAACAGGTTAGTAGGGTCACTATTATATGAAATAAGCTTTTCAAAGGACTACCATGCAATGTAGTTGAAGCACTAGAGTGTATTCTTGAAAGAAACATGAAATATCTATGCCAAATAACTACCTTTGAACAATATGATTCAAATTATAGATATGGTGACTTTCACACAAGAATCCAGATCGAAGGTGTCATCTTGGTTTGTACTCACCAATACTCAAGTTGAATCTAATAAAAGTAGCCTAAAACTAATAGCCACGGCTCTCAGTATGTGTATTTGGTCTAATATGTATATGATTAGTACTAATAGGTTGAAAGAATACTATAGAGAAATTGTAGTAGTATCTATGGATAATATTAATGTGACATCACTCTCTTCGCTCTCTTAGTGATTTAGCTACTATTAGCAGTAGGGATATGAATAGAGTTATCTATGTCTATAACTCATATATTAGAATCAACTAGTGAAGGGATTTGTAGGTCCCAATCATCTTTCTTTGGGTATCTAAATTTTGATGCCATCATGTCCTACTACCCTTTTAGTCATGTAATGCTCTTTAAAAGCATTAGTCATATGTGGTATAGGTTGGATCGTCTTATTTTATAGTTGTATATGTGAAAACCTATCTCTAAGAAGGAAGGGAAGGTGTGGTGGATCCACATTAATCATAAATGACTAACTCATGTATGAGTCTTACGTGGAGCTATATAGAAAGTAGAGAGCCCCGACAAAGTGTGAAGGTCCATGCTTTAGAAGCATTAGTCGATGTGTGGTATAAGTTGGACCGGTCTTTTGCATTTTATGGTTGTATATATGAAAGCCTAGCTCCAAGAAAGAAGAGAAGGTGTGACGGATCAACATTAACCATAAATGAATGACTCTTGTATGAGTCTCTTTTGGAGCTATATAAAACTAGAAAGGGTCCCTAGATGAAGGTCCAAGGTCAGAGGTTGCCTCCAAGCTAGTGGAAGTGCTCCCAAGGAATGAATATTTATTATATCCATTATCGGTGGTAACCCATATATAGATGTATCTTGAGTAAATCCAAACTTTCTAGCCAATCAGATTTGGTTTGTAACCTTCCAAGATTACAGATTCATGATGGCAATAGCATAGCCAAGTGGGTCTAGTCCAATTAGATATTCTACAATATTTTTATATCCAAGTTTTGATAATAGTAATTGGGTGCCTCTACCAATAAGAGAATTTATAAATTTCTACCCCATACTTTAAATAGAGAGACAATAGAAGGATGATATGTGGATGATCCGAAAGTGATCTATTATGTGCATTAGGGTGAACATGAAGGTTCATATCTAATTTCTATTTACCGAGACGTAGCTCTATTTAGTTGCATAATCATGAAAAAATTTTGCTCTAAATAAGATGGTATCTCGTGATAACCGAAGGCTCCTAAATATAAACATGAATCTAACCATATAGATAATGCCAAGGGGCATCCAGGAGTAGCATTGTGAATCATTCATGATGCTTACTCGCCTAATCCATGATATAAGTGGGTTGTTGCGAGAGCTAATGATATCTTTTCACCATGAGTAAGTAGGCTAGCCATTAGTAAAGCGAAGGATAGAATAGTTTATTGTGCCCAATGATTATAAAGTAACATAGCCAAGTGGAGATGAAAGCTACAAAAGATAACTCATCCTCAATATCCCATGTCGATATCTAGCAAGGATTGGCTCTTACCTTTGGTTCAAATTTGGTACTAGATGTATGGAATCTATTATCAATTTAGTCCTCTAACCATGCAAAACATGGTAGATGTATTTCTAAATGGAAGAAGCTTTTGACCATGTATCTAGAGTGATCATATTTCAACATCCGTGACCTATGGAGGTTTAGAGATATATTCTTCAAGACGCATTCTAAAGAATATATGTAATTACCTCTCCCACGGCCATCTTACTAGCATTAGGAAAGCTCATGATCTAGTAGGATGCATTATTCATAGGGAGTTCTTTACAACCGAAAGTCCTACTTTATCTTGCTTGTCTTCCATCATTATTATCGATCACGGACTATTCTAGCAAGTATTGGTGACCCTATCCTAATGTTTTATTGTACTTCTAACCCATCCAACGAAAGATGGTTATAGTTAAAGAGTGAAGCTACCTTATATATGCAAGCCCTTTTAAGAACTTCACCATGTATCTGTAAGTGGTGTTGAGCCCAGATATACACCCATTGCTAGCTAATAATGGAGTGCCAAATATTGACTTTGGGTCCCAATCTTCTACTTCATGTCGTAATATGTGGTAACCCAATAGTCGACTATGCTTATAGATAGAACAGCTTTCTTAGCTAGAGCCCATTTTGATCGCCAAAGTTAAGGTGATCAAACTCACCGTAAAGGGACATCATGACTATGTCTCAATCTTAAACCGGTTACCTAGTTAATTGGATCATAGCCAACTAGACTGTGAGTCGAATAGTGGGAGATGTGATGATCAAATAAATGAGTCTTTGAAAATATCTCTACCTCTTAATATATCTTGGTGTGATGATAGCCTATCCTGTATCCCTGCCTATACCACATGGATCATGGGCATCAATAATGGCCCATATTTGCTCTTCGGCTTAATGGAAGATATATCATCTAATCTTTTTTAGATAAACATTGTAGCTAATCTATAATATATCTATAATGGAGAAGCATGCGACTTTTAGGAGTTTTATAAATCGATCAATATCGAATTTATTCATGAGTGCGGGCTTTTTTAATTTAGTCTTATATGCAATTTTATATTTAAGCTTTCTCATCTTGGTCATATTGAAATATAATTTTTTGGTGTAGATCCAACCTCTTTGGACATGATGGATGGATCCATCCCCTTTCCCCTTTGGGTATGATGGATCTTAGTTAGATTTAGATCCAACCTCTTTAAGCATGATAGATCTTAGTTTAATTTTGATTTGACCCCTTGGGCATGATGAATATTAGTTTAGATCTAACCCTTTTGTGTATTATGGAATGGATCCCCCCAAATCTATCATCATCATATTGGTTGTGTTTTCCATGGATAATTTCAAACCTAAGGGTAAATCTAAAGTCAAGTTTTACCAAAATCAAGGAATCTAAGAATTCAACTTGAGATATTCCTAGGAAAACCATTTATTTTTGTTTTCAATGAGAGATGGAGAGAGAAGCAATCTCTAGTAGAGTCGTTTGAAATTTGATCACTTAGAAAAATACTTTTAAGGATGTGCTCTACCATCTCTAGATGAGATGGGTATGAGTATATTTTTTTTTATGAGGTAGATTGATATATATTCAACGATTCTCCCTAACATTATGTTAAGATTTATTTAGATATGAGCTTATAAATGCAAGCCTTCATAGTTAATTACTCCTCTTACCACGGTAAAGGGCACTCTCCATTAAGGTTGAAAATAAACACACACACACACACACACACACACACACACACACACACATATATATATATATATATAATATTCATTTAGTATCTTAGAGGTATATTGTGGTGCGATGACTATCTAAAAGGAAATAGGAGAGTAATCCCAATCAAGATCCCATGGTTTCATTCTACATTATTCTAGCCAACTAACATTAGAGGTACATAGACATAGTGTTTAGGATCGATCGACAACCATGGGTTGCATCATTTTAGGTATCTCAAGTAGATTTAAAATTTTAGTGTAAGTGGTGTGATAATGTTCCAATGGTGAACAAATTATAAGGTATTCATATGCGAATGGGCGATGTTCACATGGTGAATGAATATAAAGATGGGCTTACATCTCTTTAGAATGCCAAAAATTAGGGTTCTCTACATGAAAAATGGATTGTGGGGTGTTCACATAAAGAATAGAAAGATGTTCATATGGTAAACAAATAAGATCTAGGCTTACATACTTTGAATATCAAAATTAGGGTTGTCTATAAGGTGGACATATATAAATTTGTTTCATGGTGAATGCATTATTAGATATTTTCATACAAACAAATAGATGTTCACATGGTAAAGAAATAGAAAGATAGGCTTACATCCCTTTGAAATGTCAAAATTAAGGTTGAAGTACCTATTTTTATTATATTTTAATGTGGGCCTTTGGGTGCTACCTAGGTGGCTTTAGGTGTACACATGAGTGAGTTCTAGCATCTCGACGTTGCATGGGTACAACCGATGCTAGCATTATTGGTTTGTTTGACTTGTTAAATATCATCATAGCATCACATTGTAGTGTTGCGGTCGGTAAAGATTCTTGATTGTAAAAAAACTAAAATAGAAATGATATCCTCATTTTAATGGGTGTTGTGATGCTAGGTCAAAGCACCATGGCTGAATGCTTTTCAGCCGATCGTTACAAAATTTATTATAATTAAATTTATCTTTTGTTCACATAATAACGATGAGATAGGTCGACCGACACCTCAAGTCGCATGTGGGAACCATGTGCCGATGCCATGTTCTAACCCATGAGGCCATCACCATGGTGCCAAATTTGGACCACAGTGTTGGGTGAGTTATAAATATGATAAAGGTTTGTTAAGAATTTTCATTCAGCGGTTTCTCTTAAAGAAATTTTTATATCTCTCTCTCTATTATTCCCTATAGTTAAAATATTCATCACACCTCTTAAAAGCGTGGTTAGTAGGAAGAGGGTTGTTAACCACATTTCTAGATGAGGTTAACATCACATCCAAAATTGAAAATTAGGACACCTAATCTTAGATTAGGAACCTTCTAATTAAGTAAGATACTATACCAAGTGACCTAGTGCATTCTCATTAGGTTTGATCTAACATAATGAGTTTAGGTAGACCCAACCCAAATTCTAAACCAATTAAAATAAAAAAAACCTAAATAAATCAAAATAAATTCAAATTAAATCAATAAATGAATCCAAATCCAAATCACGATCAAAATGGTAAACTCTTTTTTTTTTTATTTTTTTAGGAAACCCCATATAGGGGAATTTTATTGGCACAAAAGAAGGTTACAAGGTCCTTCAAAGTGGATAAACTCTAAAACTACGCTCCAAGAGCTACAACCGACCTAGAGAAAATCCCTATCTAATTACATCCAAAAGCAAGCAAGTAAAAGCAAAAGAAAAGATACATAGAAATCAGCAATAAAGATGGGCCAAAGCAAAATCATAGGTAGAATCAACTAGAAATGAACGCAATGCACATAAATAAAGGAAAAGCATCACAAATATGAAAAGGGAAGAATTAGTACAGATCCAATAAGAGGGCAACAAAATAATGATTGAAGTGAAAGTTTGAGGGAGAGGGCTAAAGATATTCACACCAAATTGGGGGATGCAAATGTGTGCATCCAAGCAACCATTGTATGGATACAACACAAGAGTTACTACCAAACAATAAGGTGAAGCCATCATAACCACAAACTTAGGATAGCAAAGGATGAAGGATTTATGTTCCTTAGTACGCAAATCTAAATAAAGCCAAATACAATGTATATGAAAAATGCAAGCCATTATCCTAAATAGGATAACCATCAACCATTATATGCACAATAGCATTAGAATCCCTACCCAACACATGATAGAAAAAACCAGAGGGCGTGCAAGAATCCATGCCGAATCAAGCTGAAACACAAGCACTTGATCATGATCCGCAGAAATTATACCGGTAAAGCCAATTACAAGGCAAAACCAGTGATGAAAAAAAATCACCACATCAGCCACTACAGTAGGCCAAACATGACCAAACCACAAGCCAAAAGAAGGAACCATAAGTATTGATGGGAGCAAAAAACACAAAGTGTCTAACAATTCCAAAAAATAGCACATTCCTGGAGGAACATAAAAAACATTCCCACCTATTGAGAAAACCAATAAAATCAAATGCAAGAGTTAACCGGTGATGGAAATAATACAAATCAAAAGCTACAGTGAGACCAACATAAGAGCCAAAAAAGGGCCCATGTTAGCAAATATTGATGGGAAAACCAAACACAAAGAAAAAAACTACATAAATAGCATATTCGGTTGCGGAGAAACCAAAAAACCACTTGCTCGGAAGAACGAAAATGAATCGACATGCCACTATTTGAGAAATAAAAAAACTCCCAATGAGGGAACAACAAACTAAATATACCAATAAAATCTTTAACTTTAATGAACATATATGTATTCTGGTTCAAAGCCATGAAGCAAAACTTACCTAGAAGGAGAGGAGATTTATTTAGCGATGTGGACCATTGCAAAAGGCCCAACATATCCAATGAGCGAATAAAAAAGTCCTAGAAAGGAGCATTGTGTTGACATATATTGTGATAAAAACACAAGAAGAAATAAGATTTGGAAAGAAACAACATTCATTTAGCCTATCACCCTTAAAGCGCATCGACCTGACCAAAATATATAGCAAAAAAATAAACCTACATAAACCAAAGGCCAACAAAACAGTGTAGGCGAAAAGACATAAGTGAAAATTTTGTCAATCTGGGATGGAGAGATAAGCATTACCAGTAGCTTAATGAAACAGAAACATCATACCCTTCAAATGAGACAAAACATTATCAAAAAAAACCCCAAAAGAGGTGAGCAAGGCTCGAGTCGAGCTCTGGGAGCGAGAAAATATAATTATAGGGCGCATCGAGAATAAGAAATAGTAAATAGTAAGAATAGAGGGGGGCTAATTTCTAAGGTATGGTAGGCCGATTATCCAAATTAACTAAAAGCCACATGTCTAGGTAGATTAGATTGATTAAATAAAATTTGATCATCTAATCTAACCAATTAACAAGATAATCATGCATTTCCTTCCGCCAAACATGAGTGATCCTGTAAAAAACTTGAGATAGAAGCATTCTAGTTTGATTGAGAAGATAATACAATTCGGTGTTACCCATTTTATTAGAGGTTAATAGATCAATCAAGAAAAGCATCTACTTCAATCCAAATGTTAAGCCAATTTTTTACGCAAACTAATCTCAGCACTTTATTAGCGCCATTAATTTAGCAAAAATAGCATGCGTAAAGGATAGGCAAAAGCACAAGTTACCATGACTTTAAAGTTTACGAAAATGCCACTACATCCAAAATTATTTTGAGAAATAGATTAGTGTAATCTTGATAATATTATCATGGGGCTTAATCCAATGACAATCTTATCATCTTTACAATTCAAATTCTCGGGCAAGGTAAGACCCAATTTATTAGCTATAAATTTGTAACCTTTAAATTGATTGTTAGTAATTAAATTGGCATTGAATAAGGCAATTTTATCTTTGATTCTCGTAATAATTCTTTTATGATTCATAGGAATCTTATGATGTTTAGCATCATTTCTATCCATCCATATAAACCATATGAGAGTGATGGCATTTATCACTTTAATATGACCTTTAACAGTTCTTTGAAAATAAGCCTCCAAGTTGGTATAAAGATAGAGTTCCATTAAAAGATTAATATTGAAAAGATCATCATACCAAACCCATAATTTAGAAGCAATAGCTCCATTAACAAAGACATGATTCACATCCTCAATGTGATAATAGCAATAGCATTTAGAGGGTAAGTAAAATCCTTTTCTCCACATAAGAGAGTCCACAGGGATGAAATTTTTAGAATTCTCCAAGGATAGAATAAGAGATAGGTATAGTGTTATTCCAAAGTTTAAAAATACATTAGAGAAGTCATGAGTTTCTTTAATATAAAACCAAACATCTTTAAGATTAAAATCTCCATTGTGAGAGAGCTTAAAGAGGATTTGATCGCTTGTTAGAATTGATATATATGTTGGTGAGATTATGTATAAAAGAAGTAGGAATGTAGTCAATAAGCATGATATCCATTATTATTCGACCAAAAGGAGCGACTTTAATATCGATGAGTGGAATGAGTATTTAATAAATTATCAATGGAACCACGGTCAGGTTGTCTTGCCAAAAGAAGGAAGAGTTGACCCCCCAAGAAATAAGGGATTCAACTTCCCATTTGATGTTACAAAGTATTTTCCATACATGTGAGTTACTCTGTAAGAATAGGTGAGAGGATGCTTACCTGGCGGTATTTGGTAGTCATAAATTTAGCCCAAAGACTATTCTTGCTTCTAAAGTTCCACCAAAGTTTATGAGAAAATGCAGAATAGTTTCACTGATCGTCTTACAACCCAGCCACCTTTAGCAAGGGTGCCACGACTTTTATATCAAGAAGTCCAATGCATCCTTTTAGAAGAGTTGTTAGATCTCCAAAAAAAATTTAAGGAGGCTCAATTTAAGGGTAGAATTAGTAGGAGAATGGTTTGAATAAGATATAAAGGCATGGAGTTTAGGGTACTCTTAAGCAAAGTCTACCACCAAAAAAGAGTAAATGAAATTCCCAAACAAAAATTTTATTTGAGATTTTTTGGATAAGTTCATGAAAGAGATGTGATCTTTTAGACCTTTATAAATATGAGCACCAAGATTTTTAATGGGAAGGTGATGTTGTTAAAATTGGTGATTCTCAAGATTTGGTCAAATCTATTACTAGGAATTTTAGATGAAGGAATGAAACAACTTTTTTCTTCATTAATAGAAAGACCACTTTCCTTCCCAAATTTAACAAATAATTTCATTATTTTTTTGATGTGATGAATGGAAGCATTGGAAAAATGATGAAGTCATCAAAAAAGCTCAAATGAGAGATAGGGATACCACCGTGGTTCTAAAGTACATGCTAAGATTATTATTGAATAGGTCATTAAGACTCCTAGAAAGATATTCCACTCCAATGATAAAAGAGAAGGAGACAATGGGTCTTCTTATCCCAAGCCATGGGATGAGAGGAAGAAACCTAAGGCCTCTTCATTTAAAATGATAGAAAACCAAGCATTAGTAATACAATTTTTAAGAGATATGAATTTATCGAAAACCCAAACAATTAAAGAATATAAAGAGAAATTTCCAAGAAATATTATCAAAGGCTTTAGAAATGTCTAATTTAAAAGGATATTGCCACCTTTGATAGGGGCATCCAAGTTATGAATTAACTCTTGGGCTAAAAGAATATTGATATAACTCACTCTCGGCAGTTTGATTAGGAGATAATGTTTTGATGCAAAGGAGTAAGTCTATTGGCAAGTAATTTAGCAATAAATTTTTGAAAGAAGAAAGGCGATAGAGTGCAGAAGTCACCCTAGTACTAGATTGTCAATTTTGGTATTAGGACAATGGAGGTGCAAGAGAAATATCATTAACATGATAGAGATTTCTAACGGTTATGAGCGGTGAGGTCCCAATCCCTAATATTCCAAATAAGAGAATTAAACATAAAGGCTATCAAATTTGAAATAAAAGCAAAGTAAAGTAGTTGTAAAGTAGATAAAAGGAAGAAGCTATTTATGAGATGAGGATCCATATTTAGTAGATCTAGTAGAGTTATTAGGTTTTTTCTTTAAGTTCTTTCTTTTTTGAGAATAGTTTGAAATGGTCTATTTTTTGTCCAATGACTCTCCGACCAAGAGAGATTGGTTGGTTATATTAAGAATAGGGTTAGAATTAGTCAAACCATTTCTAATGGTGAATTCCCCTTCCTCAATTTCAGATCATGCAAAGAATGATTAGGTTGTATGTCAATATCGGAATAAGAGAAGGGGAGGTTGCAATTTCAGTTAAGAGAGGGGATGTATTGGAAGCATCAAGAACATAAATTTGAGGGTCACTTTCGTGATATTATTTCAGCTTTTCCTCCATCCCTTTCGATTTTCCTCCTCATGTTCAACATTCAAGGAAGTCAAGATAGGAGTAGGGGCATTGTCTTTAGCATCCAAATTATTATGTAAGGAATGACAGGTATCCAAGCCATCATAATGAGCCTTATGATCAACATCAACATCCTTATCTACGTCATAAAAATCTTTCATATTAGCATCATTCAACATTTCATTCACAAATTTGTGGGTTCCACGTAAGTAGAAATAGAATTTCCTTTTATAATTACTTAGGCACATACATAGATTTACCAATTTTATCAATTGGAGGATTAGGGTTGGCCTCATTCATATTTTTTTTTTTAAGATGCGTGTAACACAAAACATTAATTATCATGCCCATGGATTTTGCAATGAGAGCAGTAGGAAAATTCTCAAATTCAATTTTTGATTATAACCATACTTTTCAGCCAATCCAACTTCTTTAGGATGTTTTTTTGGATATATCAATTTCTACTAAAATATGCAATATGGTGATCTTATAGCGGTCTGATCAATTTGAAGAGGCCGCCTAAAGAGAGCCCTCACAAAAAAAGCACTTGGTGCATCACATAATTAATTCACATATTAGGTAGAGCCAACCAAACTAGAACAATTGGTGATTCCTCCTTTATATCAAAAGAGGAGTCAATTTTAGAAGACGCATTTGGCAATTGAAAACTACATAGGAGCGTGCAAAACCCTTAAATTATCTAGGTCATTATTAAGTTGAATTAAGATATGCCTTAGATCTATCAAGCCAATAGAAAAAGCACCGAAAGTTTTAGATTATGAAAAAATGAATTTTTCTAGATTTGGCCGATGTAATTAAAATTTACCGACTAAAGAGAATTCATGGGCTTAGCCAACAATTCAACCTCCATATCGAAGCACAAGATCACCAAAATACCACAAAAGAAGTCGATACTAAATTCACCAAAGCATTAGATGAAAACTCTTACCAAAGAGCATCCTTAAAGGATTTAACCACATTCAATTCGACGGCATTTGAATCAAAGAGCACGAGAAATCGATGAGTTGCCGCCACTGAGTCTGACTTAGAGAAATTGAATCCATAAACATAGCTATAGGAGCATCAGCGTGATCCACCGACAATCATGCAGAATCGGGCAACCCCAAGGAAAATCAAAGGGAAGACAAATCAGAGAGCACCGCCAAAGGGTTTGAACGAGTAAGCAAAAATTCAAGGTCAACTCTTTTGAGATAAGTTTGACTTATGTGGGTTCCACCAACTCAAAGGTCAACCTAGCAAAATATTACTAAATAAAATTAATTTAGGCCTTACCTAAAATTTATTTATGGGTTTGATAGAATAAACATGTTTAATTATGAATCTAAAAAATTATCTTTATTTAGGCCTTACAGTTAATAGACTATTTGGTCTAAATGAACCTCCATGAGTCCTATTGGGTTCAAACTCAAAAAATTACAATCAACTTAATTGATTGCTTAAAATCATTTGAAAATGATAATCAAACATAACCCAACCAGTCATTGGGTCTAATTTGGTGAAATTAGTCATTTGACCCAAATGAACCAAAGCTTAATCTATTAAAGCATAATTTGGGTCAAATAGGTTCAAATTGAAATCAAAATAAAATTAAATAAAATTAATCACTCCAAATCATCTCACACATGTGATCAAGCATGATTAGAGTCCAAAAAAAATACAAATTATGTCAAATGGGCCATTTGAACCCAATTGAAATCAAGCTTAACCCATTTAAGCCTAAATGGATTAAAATGAAATCAAATCAAAACCAACTCAGATTTTAAAGGAATTAATTAGATCAAAACTTGATAAATCATCAATTAAATATAATTGAATCCAAAACTAAATGAATTAAATCAAAATAAATAAAGTTAAAATACTTTGAATCTAAATGGCATGAATTAGGTTCAAACCGCAATCCAACTTAAATGGATGCGGATTCAAATTCAAATTCACATTGGGCTTGATTTGGGGAAGAAAACACTAGCCTATGGGTTGTGGTGGTGATGCCAAGAGCTATAAGTGAGTCAAAGAGTATACCAAGTAAAGATGATTTATGGATTTTTCTTCCTCCCATCATCTAACACCCTTAGACCCCATCTTCTTTGACCACCTCTTAGAAGATGATTCCAAGGGTTGAAAATCAAATATCCAACAATTTAGCAAACAAAGGAATTGGCTTCTTCTAAAGGATAGCAAGAAAAGAAGAAGAGAGAATCCATGAAGGCCAAGCTCACCATGAGGAGGAAAGGGAAGGAAATGACTTCCTTGCCTCAAATTTCTTATCCAAACACAACTCACAATGCCAAGAAGGATCAAATTCACCCTCTGGTCAAGCCTCCCACCTCTGGTGGCAGGAATCCATCCACCTAGATGCTTTCATACATGGCTTTAGCCATGTATGGAAAATAAAGAAAGAGGCCTTCTCCTCTCCTCTTTTCTTCACAAAACATTCATAAGGTGAAGAGAAAAAGAGAGCATTCCTCGACCTCTCATCTCTCACCCTCCAATGCTAAAATGAGAGAATTGAGGCGACCTCAAACTAAGCTTCACAGATGTTCATCGCCATCTGAAGCTGAAAAATGACCAACATCACAGAAACCATTTATGAGTTGGTCTAGAATCCATGAGGAGGAAATCTAATTCCTCCCACCCATAGCTTTATCACATCATTCAAAAGTTGATCCCATTGCTAGGCAATTGAGGTATTCCATGAACGACACCCTTTAAGCTTTTAGCTTTAGTCAATTTTGAGACAAATTTTATCCCCAAGAGGATCAAACCATATAGATTGTAAAATCGATCCTTGATTTTACAAATCACATCAAATTTAGCCTCGATTTCTAGAGATCCGTTAGATTTGATGGGCTGTCCCTCTCTCACCGAGATGAATAAGGAATGATCTCCGGCCTATTCCTTCTATTTGAAATGGAAGGTCGAGATGCATGATTTGATTCAATCCCTATAAGAAACTACAAAATCAAGATCATCCAATCTTGAGATCCCACATGGCGCTACTTTTGTGTGGCTATGTGTGGATCCCATATTTAGTGGTGCCCACATGGCAATGGTGCTAAAAAAATGGTATTTCCCATTCTAAATGATTAATAAATTAATAAAAAATTGTAGAAATTTTAAAAATTCATAAAAAAAAAAAACATAAATCCAAAAAATGCAAATGAGGCTCTATGGATTCATCTCAATGAGTAAAATCCATTAAACCCAAAATGCTTAATTAATTTTGGGTAATTTTAATTAATTTGACTTTAAAAGAAATTAATTAAACTCAAACTAATCATAAACCATTAATCCAATTGAAATAAAACTTTAGGAAACTAAAATTGACGTTAAAATGCTCCTTAGAAAAATTTTCATGAATTATTGCAAAGTAAATTAAAAAATATTAAATTTCAAACAATAAACTTTATTTTTTAATGGAATAAATTAGTATTAAATAAAATAAATCATGAAAATGGATCAAATCACTTTAAATTAACATGAAAACCTTAATGAACTTAGAAACACCAATGAAACCGACTAATACTTAATAAATTACAAAATAGCCTAATTTGGTAATTAATTTAATTAATTAATTCAAATAATGAACTAGAACTTAGAAAATCACAATAAACCAAGTTTCCAAAAGTTCAAAATGAACCCTCTATGGATGCATTTTTTAGAGAGGAAGTTAAGAAAAATAAAACCCTTAAGTAATCCTCTTTAAATTAAGCTTAATTTAAGTTTTAATTAAATAATTAATACCATAAGTACACCATAATTATGCATTTGATTAAAATGAAACATTTGGATATGAAATTGGTAAGAAACCCACTTACCATAAGAAGTTCAAACCCAATTGATCTTTGGATTGGGAATTGTTGAATTTTCAAATATCTAGGTCAATAGAAATCAAATAATAAATTTAAAAATTATAAATCACAAAATTTATAAAAGTAACTTAAAAAAATCTTAACCAACATCGAACATTTAAGAATAATTCATCAACAAATCAAAGAATTTGATCACTTACATACTTATGAATTAATAAAAATAATAATGAATATTAAGTTCAATTCAACTTTAAGGCTATTGAATTTATAATAAACAAATCAATAAAATCTTAATCCATAACCAATGTAACTTAATAATGTATTAAAATACTAACCTAAGTGTCTTAGGTTAACAAAATTTAAAGCAAACATTATAGAAATAAATCTTAAATCAAGACAAAGGAAATAAATAATTAAACCAATTGAATCTAAATAAAATAATCAAATTGAATGTAAATAAAACCAAGAAGAAATAAATAATCAAATTAAAAGAAATTAAAAGAAGAATTGAATTTTAAAAGAATTGAAATTACAAACTTAAATTAAATCAAATAATCTAAATAAATCTAAATGGAGCTATTAAAATACTTAAGGATCTTAGTTAGGCCTTTAAAATGAATCTTCATCTTAGGATGAAGGATTCACTATATCGGGTTTATGATGTTGAATAGAATGGGTTTCTAAAAAAGTAGAATCTATTCTACTCTTCATTTTGAAAACCTAAACTTAAATGTAACAAAAAGTGAATTTGAAAATAAAATATAAATTTCTAATCATTAAATCATTTGAATTGAAACCATCTAAAGGTAAAATAAACAAACTTCAAAATCCAAATTAAAACTTGAACTAAAAGATGTAGTAAAGTCTTACCACACAAGCCTATTTCCTTCACACACTAGATCAAGAGTCACCTAGACTTAAGTCGCTCTATTATTTTTTTATGATATTATGTATTGTGATGTGCTTTTCATATCTTTGTGGTGAATTGTTTGCCCATTAGATTGGATGATAAGACATGCTTTTTAGACTTAAGATTATCTTTTGCGGGGGGCTATTCTAAAAGGATTGAAAGTCCTTAAGCATAGCCCAATAAGATAGGTGGGCTTGGTAGCAACTAATGGTAAGCCTATATATTTATGAAATATAACTATTATTTGTTGATTATATTTTCATAACATCTATTTGGGGTTTAGGATATATTTTGAAATTAAAATATAAATTTAAGATTAGAATTAAGTTAGGATCTATGGGGTTTAGGATTAGGTGAGTACTCTACTAGCAAATAGGTGTGGTCCGCTAAGCCCAATTGAGGTCCCTAAAGAAGGAGATGAAATTAGAAAGAAGGCCCCATAGATATAAACTTTAGTTGTATGCCGCTATATAGTGGAAAAGCTTGACGCTCATTGGCTCTTTCTTTCAACGTGTTTGCGATACCCGACCACAATGGCCTTTCTTTAATTTAAAATTGGTTGCACAATAAAATCAACCTATTTTTCTAAGTTTCCTTGTTGTGATTCTTGTGATGAATACCTAGATGATTAGGCTCTTAGAAAACTAAATTTTCAATCTAATCTAAATCTAAATAACTTAAAAAAAAGAAACTTAAAACTTCATATAAATTAAAGCTTTATAAAAAACTTAAGATCCACTACAAATAATTAGCTCTTGAAATCATGCAATCATATTTCTCTAAACTCTTGAACTAGGTACTTCACCCATTGCACATAAGGGGCATCTAACGAGGATGATCACCTTCTTGGGTAAGTTTTCCTTCTTTATTGACTTGGACCTTAACCAATTCTAATTGCATGAAATTTAGGCATAAAATGCCTACCCATGACCTTAAATGAATCATTAATCAAGGCATTTAAAAGTTGAAAAATGTGCATTAGTTAGGCATTTCATACCCTACATGATCTTATGGATCGTAGTGAGTCTAGATTCTTAGATTCTTTCTTAAAATTACAATAGCCTAGCCATCTTACATACATGAGACTTGTCATCATGAATTTAAAATGCACTTAGGTGGTAGTTAGCCCTTCTAAGTAGATTGTAAGTCCAAAAGAGTCGAGATATGTCAGTTCCTCAAGTGAGAAGAATGGCTAATAATTTCCAAAATGGAACTAGGTCAAGCATGTGACTTGTATTAGAAACAATTATACGATGTTCTAAAGCATCCCCTTTGGAGTAAGTATTCACCCTAGGCATTTCTATAGTCTTGTCGCTAGAATCAAAGCTCTAGATTCTAAGAAAATATTAACTCAAATTTAAATCCCAATAGAATATTTGAAATGCCTACTAGGCATCCTAATATCAATGGACATTTTCTACTTAATCCCAATTGACTTCCAAAAATAATTCTTTTCACTTTTAATCATTTCCAATTAAAATTCCAAATATCATTCCTTTGAAAACCGACTTAGAACTCCATAGAAATAATAACTTATTTCTTTAATCGAGTATTTTTTAGGAAGAGGTTCTCCATTCTTAAGATGTAATTAACTATAAGGGCTTTCCTTATAGGAACCATGAACCTAGTTTAAAATAAGCCCTACGACTTCACATGTAGTTCGAGAAAATCTCTTTAGTACATGAAAGACACATTAGCCTTAAGAGTCTTTTATTAAATGATCAAATCCATTATAGAATAACAAGTTTATATTTTGAGATAATATGTTTAATTCTTAATGATGCATTTGATCATGAAAATAAAAAATTCTTTTAACTCCATGTGGTATCGTAAATTTTCCCCATAGAGATTTTTGTGGCAACTCCACTAGGGAATGTTCCTCTCTCCATCTTTAGAAATAAGTTATTATCTATATACATCGAGTGTACTCATGCCACTCACATGTCAAGACTGCCTTTCTTCTTGTTAGATGCCTCTCCATTTCATTCTTAATTGAGCTTATCCAACATCCTAAAACTAAGGTTCTAGAATTCTTCCTTTGGCGAGTTAAATGATTAGGTTCTAGAACCAACCCTTTAAAATAAAAAATTAGAAATAAAGTCATTTATATTAGACACGAGTCTAGTCCAGATGAATTTAATATCTTTCCATTATGGAAAAGAAATTTTGAAAATCATTTCAAATTTAAACAATAAAAAATATATGTAAATCTCAAAGTTAAATCTATCCATGATTTTACTTTTGCTTTATCAAGCTAAAGAGAATTAAGACAGGGTCCTAAATTGATACCCTTTGTTCTAATACATTCAAAGGTAGCAAACACCTAAGGATGTATATTGAAATAAAAGAGTTCCTTCAAATCTTAAGAAAATCAAAATCAAAGGAAGTGGGCATAGTCTTACCTATTGCCCCTTACTAACATGATTGATGCTTGAATTGCATTCTAAAAAAGAAATCAACTAAAAGGAAATTGTAAAGAAGGATGATATGAAAAATCATCCCAAAAGAATGCCTTATTGACCTTAGGCAAAGGTCAATTAAAAAAATTAAATGTGAGTTCTCTATCATAGAAGGAAATTTATATAAATGCAAATCAGCTTTAAGCTTAATTCATTTCCATACGTCCACTAGAACTTAGGAAAATCAGTTGTTTGAGCCAACAATTTTAGAGTGAATTGAAGATAACCCTCTTTTAGACACTTAATAAACCCCGCATCATTAATAATTTCAGAGAGAGTCAAAAGAGGAAGATGACATGATATTATGAATAAAAAAATGACATGATAAAATTCCACTTTTGCTTCTAATCAATAAAAGAAAAGAGACGAGTACAAAAAAATTTTGATTCTCCTAATAAAGTTGAAATGAATAAAATTTAAACCTTATAATTTTAAATCAACTTCATCTCCCATTGAATAATTGGTATTTCATAAATGACCTTAATTAATTTTAAGGACAAATCTTGAAACTAACTAAAATAAAAATAAAATCAATCAATGTAATTTTCAATCCTTCTAGAAATTCATGACCTTAAGAGTGGGTCAATGATGATATTTCTATCCTCGAGAGTGAAAATATGAAATTTTATCTTTGGTAGATTAATAAATAAATCACTTGGGCCTTTGTTTGTCTAAATTAATGAAAAAGTCATAGTTTTGCCGCCGAAACTAAGGCATTATATGCTTTCATACAAAGTGAATCTAATTTCAAAGGCGAATCCACTACAATATCTAATGGCACTAACGTTGTCTTATGTCTAGCATGTTGGTCAAAGATTTTAATACAATTTAAGATTACCTTTAATCCTTTTCATGTAGTGGCAAGTCATAGCTAACTTCTTAATGACATCTTTTATCCAAGGGTCTTCTTTTAGATGATGTCTTCTAAATGAATAGTTCATGATGTTAATAGGTGAACCTAATGCTACTTGGGAATTACATCTTGATGATACTTCATCATAAAATAAAATAAAATAATAATATAAAAAAATACGATTTGAATTCATCTGTCTCAAGTAAGGAAGAATAGATTGATTTCATAACCTCAAATAAAAGAATGATAATGTATTCTTATCATTTATCAGAGTAGTTGTCTCTAGACCCTTTTGAGAGTTGGGGTACCAACATCATGAGGTCTATTGATCTATTGAGGATAGAGTTATACCTACCCTCCATATTAGAAGAAGAATTATTGAAATTAAATGCAAAATAATAGAGTCATACTACCTCAAATAACAATGAAAATAAAGGCAAATTATTCATCTTAAAAGAAAATAAAAGAATTTATTCATTTCAAAATATGATGTTTTGCCTATCTTAGAGAAGTTACTTACAAAATCGAACATTATAATGCTCTATATAAAAAAAGAAGAAAAATGAAATGAAAATAAATGAAAATAAAATGGCAATTATTCAAGGTATTACATAATTTTGTAATTTGCCTTTTAAGTATAAGAAATTTCCTAATGTGGCATTCTATTAATGAAGTTCTAGAGTTATCTACTAATGAAGATTTACTACTAAGAATTGATCAACACCTTAATCAATGTGGAAATTTTGAAAAGAAAATTTGCATAATGCTTATTTATCTAGGTGCATCGATCAACATCAATTATATACAAGAAAGTGAATAAGCCCAATTCTAATCTAACTTTAATAAGATGGTGCTGTGTAGATTCAATCAAAGGAAGGAGTTTTCGGTTTAATAAAAATTAATCTTGAAAACTCAATACAAAAGAACTTAATCTCAATCACATTATTGATTGAAGATGAGAATTCAAACATTAAAAATAGAATCTTAGGAATTCAAAAAAATCTTTAATGGTCTTAGATGATCCAATCTAGCCCAAATAAGAAAAATGATGAAAAATGAATGAATTGAAATAAAAGAAAAGAAATATTAACTATTGTGAAAGGATGCTTATATATATATATATTGTATTCATAAGTGCAACGCGTCTTTAGGAATGTCATTTTGTCAATCCTAAATGAACTCACTAAGTCTTGTATCCAATCATTGAATTAGAAAGTATGATATCATGTAATATGATCAATGTAAAATAAAGATTTGAATCACTTCAAATGTTGTATTAGGACAAAGAGTTGAATGTGTCTAATGTCCTAGTAAATGTTGTATTCAAGAAAAATATCAAATGTAATATTTTACAAGTAGTTAAAACATTATTGAAATGTTGACAAAAAAAAGAAAGAGATTTAAAGGGATGGAAGGACTATATCTAAGAGAAAAAAGATCAATTAAATTTCTAAGATGTGGGCATTTTGAATTTATACTTGTCTACATCAAAATAAAAGTGATAGGGTTAGAAGTTAAGAATTACCCTAACTTAAAAATAATAAGATGCTTGATAATTTATCATTATTGCCTTTGTCATGTTAGCACTCATAATGTAGGTGAAGGGATAATGGATCTTCTTTTAAGAATTTTTTTGTCCTTTGTACTTTAAAGATTTAATTAAGTATAATTTGATCCCATTGAAAGTGATAAGAGTCATAAGCAAGAAAAGCTTTGAACCATTCAAGAAATTGAAGCCATAAGTTAGTTTGAAATTTAGTATTATAGAGCCATTGCATGATTAAAATTGTTAAATAGTCAAGGTCCCGATTTTTTCTTCAAAGGTATTTTAACATATTAAATGAATAGTGTTTAGATATGTTTGAAAATCTATATAATCTTCAAGTTTGGATGAACCCCTAGAATTTAAAGAGGAATTGACAATTAACAAGCTAAAGGAAATAAATCTATAAATGGAGATTGATCTACAACGATATCGAATCTTACTCTTTGATGAGTTGGATATTGATTACTTGATCAAGCTATTCTTAGAGTTGAGAGACTACTTTATCGAGAAATAAAATAAAATCTTCTCTAGATGTAGCTATAAGTTTAGGCTTGATGCCATTTCAAATAAGCTAAGTCCCATGATGAACGCGATCAAACTTCAAAAGAAGAGCAAAATATTAGACTAAAAGCTGATCAATGATGGCCTCTCATGAGAAGAAAATAATCTTTTGGTTGCCTAACATAATTAGAACAAGAATATAAAAAAGATAGAAGAAGAAAAGAAAAGATCAAATTTGCATGTGTCACATCTTGAGACTAGGATAAAATCTTTTCCTTATAGATGGGTTCCTACTATCCATACTTCATTTTAAAATAAACAAAATGCTTTCATGCATAAGATTATCCTCACGAGGATAACTTATCTCGAATATTATCAAATCAAGATAATTCTAGAAAAGAGAATCGAAAGCTTTGGTAAGACATTCTAAATCCTTACAAGAATGTTCAACTACATAGTCATATCATTTAGTTTAATAATATTGGGATGATTTATCAAAGGGTCATGATCAAGATTTCTAATAACCTCACTTTTGACTAAGTGAAGTGTTATATTGATATCTTGCTAAAAAAATGAATGGATGAAGTAAAGAAAAGATAAGAAAAGAAACTTCATTATGATTTGAAAATGATTATATCACATGCAAATCCTTGAAATATACTTTTGAGGTAATTTAAAGGTAATTGTAGTGGAATTTAGAAGGATAAAAAAATATACAAATAAGAATTAATCAAATCCATTTATGAAATATCATTCAATAAAACCTTTATAGAATAATTATTTAACTTAAGAAAATTTATTTCAAACTTACCGGAGAACCATAATTTCTTTAATAAGCTAACCCTCTCAATTCCCTTATTTATTAGGGATAAAAAAAGTATATCATAATGAGAATCTAAGAGTGTGTTTACCTTGATTATCATTCACTTTTGAAAGCTTTAAAAGGCTCTCTTAATCTTTACTAAATTCAAGAAAATGCTTTATAAGTCGTGATTCATGTTAAAGAATAATAATAAAAAAAATGAAATACATATCCATAGCATAAAGAAGGTGTAATTTTATTTGAGAAGCTTGTTTGACTTTAGTTTTGATGTATAAGAACTAGAAAGTCACGTGCAAGCTCTAAAGTTAAAATTCTGTTAATACCATATGATGTCTTACCTAAAGTGGATTAGATATATAAGATGGCCATATGTTACTTTGAGATAAAAAAATAAAAATCAAAATAATGAAAAATGATGAAATTCTATGCTTATGGCATATAAAGCATTGGGTCCAAAATATGCCCAAATCATCCTTCAAAAATATACTTCAACTCTTTGAAACTTTCTTCACTAAATTTCTTGATGTGTAAGACGATCGGGAACCAAGAAATGGAAGTAAACCTTTCAACACCTCTCACTAGTTAGACTAATCAAATAAGGATCAAATCCATGTGACTCTTGCTTACTGGTCAAAATACTTGAGGATCAGAATTAAGTAACCATGACCCCTTTTCCTCACTTATATCATCCATAGGTTAGAGTAAGCCCTTTATGGCACATTTCCTATATATACCTTGAGTTGGAAGCAAGCCCTCTGTGGCACCTTTCTCATGTCTTCCTTATGAGTTTAGAGTAATCCTTTGTGCACTAATCTCATAAGATTAAAAGCTTTTATGGTATAACTCTTTCTTTTCTTGAGTTAGAACTAAGCCCATTTGTGGCACCCTTCTTATAACTTCCCATAGGTTTGGAGCAAGCCTTTTCATGCCACCATTCCTACTATTCATATGATAAGACTAAGTCATTACAACTCCTTTCCTGTCACATAGGTTATTTAGACAAGGAATAAGTCATGAAGACCCCTTTTCTATTATCCAAAATATTGAGGATTGGATTAAGTCAATAAGACCCCATTCCTCTTCTTTTGCTATCTAAGTTTGATTAAGACATTTAAGGTCCCATATTAATAGCTAATAATATAGGTATAAGTCATAGAGGAGGCATCCTTTTAGATGACAAGGTTAGGATAAAGTCACCATGACCCCTTTCCTTATTATATAGGCTATTTAGATTAATAATGAGTCATGAAGCCTCTTTATCAAAATATTGAGGATTGGATTGTCTCCAAAACCTCTTTCCTCTTCTATAGTTATCTAAGTTGGATAAAGTCATTAAAGGCCCCATCTTAATAGCTAATCACATAGTAGCAAGTCCCACAGGCATCCTTTTAAAATGACAAGGTTAGGAATAATTCATTATGGCTACTCAAGTTGGCTACTCAAGTTTAGGAACAAATCTTTAAGACCCCTTTTCCTCATTATGGCTACTCAAGTTGGATTAAGCCATTGAAGGCCCCTTCTTAATAGCCAATCATAAAGGAGTAAGTCTTTAGTAGGCTTCCTTACAAGGATAGGATATAGTCATTAAGACCCTTTCACTTTCAAGCTACCAAGATTAGAATTAAGCCATTGAAGGCCCCTTCCTATTAGATGAACTTCATTAGAATAGGATTCAAGTCCTTGTGACTCCTTTTCTAATGTAAGTCTATGTTACCCTAGTCTAATAGTTAAAATATTGAGGTATGGGATTGGAAAAGCCCATTCTCCCCAACTTACCTATTAGTTTGGAATCAAGTCTTTAAAGACTTCTTCCCAATTAACAACGAGTAAGAGTAAATCTCCCAGTTGTATCTTTCCCCTTAAAATATCATGTAGTTTGGAGTAGAGTAATGCCCATATTGGCATCCTCTCTAAATACTATTCTCGATAAGAGTAAGTCCTTTGAAGACATCTTCTTCGACTACAATGAATATATTAGGACTAGGCCCTCCTTTGAGTCCACTAATGACATTTCTATTCATCTTAAGAACTTAGTGAACTTAAGTTCCTAAGAGTGAATCATTTCAAAACAAATATTGGCATGTTTATGTTTATCTTTCATAATCAAATCCAAAACACAATTTGAAATAAAATATAAAAAATTAAAAATCAAAATTCTAAATTTGAACTCCTTCAAGCTTATGCTTGTAGTGTTTATTAACAATAACATATGTGCGTATTACGGCCAATTCTCTACACATATTGGGGTTCATTTATCGATCTCATTTTTTGATGAGGTTAATATCACTACTAAAATTAATAGATATGACACATAGTTTTAGATTAGGAACCTCCTAATTGCTTATGACACTATGCCTAATAACCCAAGTACATCTTCCTTGGGTTTGATTTAACCTAATGGGTTTAGGTAAACTCAACCTAAATTTCAAACTTGAATTAAAATAAAAATCTAAATAAATAAAATGAATAATGAACCCAAATCCAAATCAAGGTCAAAATGGTGGGTTTGACTTATGTGGGTCCCACCAAGTCAAAGGTGAACCCACCAAAATTTGACCAAATGAAATCATTCCAAATGATCTAAATAATTGAATAAACATGTTTAATCATGAATCTAAAGAATTCTAAATATATTTAGGTCATACCTAGGTTACTTAGACCACTTGGCCTAAATGGACCTAAATGAATCCTATTAGGTTCAAACCCAAATGAAATTGAAATAAACTCAATTTGATTGTCCAAAATCATTTGGAAATGACAATAAAATAGAATCAAGCTAATCATTGAGTCTAATTTGGTCAAATTGGTCATTTTATCCAAAAGAACCTAAGCTTAACCCATTAAAGCCCAATTTTGGTCAAATAGGTTCAAACTGAAATAAAATTAAAATCAAATAAAATTAATCACTCCAAATCATCTCACACATGTGATCAAGCATGATTGGAGTCCAAACAAAATTCAATGAAGTCAAATGGGTCATTTGAACCCATTTGAAATAGACTAGCCCATTTAAGCATAAATGGGTTAAAATGAAATGAAATCTAAAACCAACTCAAATCTTAAAGGAATTAATTAAATCAAAACATGAATAAAAAATTAAATGAATTAAATCAAAATAAACAAAGTTTACTTTGAATCGAAATGGCATGAATTGAGTTCACCAATGCTTAAATGGATTTGGATTCAACCTCAAACTCACATTGGGTTTAATTTGGGTAGCCAAACACTAGCCTAAAGGTTATGGTGGTGATGCTGAAAGCTATTTGTAAAGTCAAAGAGAGATGAGTAGGATTATACCAAGTAGAGAAGCTTTATGGATTCTTCTTCCTCCCATCTTCTAACTCCCTTGGACTTTACCCCAATCTTTGACCACCTCTTAGAAGATGATTCCAACGGTTAAAAATTAGTTATACAACCCTTTAGCAAAAGAGGAATTGGTTTTTCCAAAGGATAGCGAAAAGGAAGAGAGAAGCCATGAAGGAAAAGCTCTCAACCAAGGGAGGAAAGGGAAGGAAATGACTTCATTCCCTCAAATTTTTTATCCAAACAGACTCACAAGGCCAAGAAGGATCAAATTCACCCTTTGGAGCTTTCTATCATCGATGGCCAAAATTAGGCCACTTTGAAGCCTTCATATATGGCTCTCACCATGTATAGAAAGAGAGGAGAGAGCCTTCTCCTATCTCTTTTCTTCCCAAAACATTCACAAGGTGAAGAGAAGAAGAAAGAGAGCATTTTCCTACCTCTTGCCACCAAAAGCGAATTTGGCCAAAGCCAATGGACAATCTCTTGGCCTCCAATGGAAAAATGAGAGGGGAGTATTTCACCTCAAATTAAACATCCCAATATGTTCTACAAGTAAAGCGACCCCACATGAACCTTCATCGAGGCTCATCATCATCGAAGCCAAAAAATGATCAACGCCGCCAAAAATCATCCCCGAGTTGGTCTCAAACCAATCCAAGAGGAGGCAATCCAATTTCTCCCTCCCACGCCTTTATCATGTCAATCCAAGGTATTTGACTTGATCCCATCATTGGATGCCACCGAGTTGATGTATGCCATGAACGCCATCCTTTGAGCTTCTAATTTTGGTCATTTATGAACCAAATTTGATCCCCAAAAGGATCAAATAATATAGATCAATTGTAAATCGATCCTTATTCATTTTACAATCAAAATCTTGTTAAATTTGGTCTGATCATAAGAAATCCATCAAATTTGATAGATGACATCCATCTCTAACCGAAGATGAATGGAATGATCTCCATCGTTCGTTCCTTCTATTTAGAATGGAAGATAGAGACCTAGACACATGATTTGATTCAATCCTATAAGAAAGCGACAAAAATAAGACCTTTCAATCTTTAATCAAACGCGATCGGATCAATCCCACGTGGCCATCGAAGATCCTACGTCCACCATGTAGATCCCACGCGACCTAGTGGCCACACCACGTGGTAATGACGCCACATCTTCGCCGCCATTTAAAATGGTATTTCCCATTTTAGATGATTAAAAATTAAAAAATGACAAAAACTTCATAAAATCATAAAATAAAATAAAATATAAGCGTAAAATACAAATGAGGGCTCATGGATTCATATTTGAAGCTCACCATGGGAGACAAGGACAAGCCTTGGCAACCACCTCAGCCTTCACCCACAAACCGAGCCACATCAAGATGCCTATGACGTCCGCCACATCAACCTGGGACATCCCAAGGTAAGGTCAATTTGAGCCATCAATTTGAAGGGAGGAGAGTATACTCCTCCCCATCTTATTCCATGAGAATAAAAAAGCATTCTCGTGAGCACGAGTGAGTCACAAGCCTGAGCACTTCCGAGTTCTGAGCTTCCCATCAAAACACCAAACCTAAAATAGTGAGCCTATCACTTTCCAACTTCACTTAAAATCCATAATTTTAAATTAACTTCACCCACACCTTCCTCTAGCTGGATAATCAAGAACAAATCAATTTTAAATCGATTTGATCACCATGACCCATCCAAGATAAACTCAGGTGAGGATTGGAGGCGTTCCATGGAGCCATTGGTGAGGAGCCAAGGCACGAGCTTTAGTAGGGCTTCATCTCTTCAAGATGAAGTTACCTCTAGGCGCTAGTCTTAAGCTCCAACGAGGCAAATTTTAGTAAACCATAGAAAATCCAATTTTATTTAGTATTTCGAATGAAATTTTGTTCTCGTGTGATTTTCACTATAGGATCCTTCTATATCTTCTCCCTAAAGCTTTTGGAGTCAATCTCGAGGCCTTACGAGCTCCAAAAGTTCATCAAGCGAGGGAGGGCGACGGTCCGCCTTTCCATCACTGAGGGATGAAGGATCATCCACCATCCATCGCATGATTGGAATGGACCACATGATTTAATCCACTAGATTATTTAATTTAATTCCAGAGGAACTACAGATTAATCCACAATGTCTAATTTGAGATCTGGGACGAAAGCATGTCCACCGCTAACTTAGCCGTGTTGGATGATTTAAGTGGCCAATCTGCCATGTGGAAAGCGCCACATCAGCCTCCAAGGCACCCATGGGATTAGAGATTAATTAGGCTTTAAAATGTTTTAATTACATTGAAACTTCCTAAAATCATAACTAATTATAGAAAAATCTAAAAAATACAATTATAACCCATTTTGGAAAGGATAAATAGAGAATTTTAATAAAAATAATTTCATTTGATTTTGAATTGTGATTAGAGCTTAATTAAGGTTTGAATATTTCCATAATTAGCTTAGTTAAGCCTTAATTACTTGGGCAATTAATCCCAAATTTGGAATGTTGATTTAATGGGATGACCTTTGCCTCTCATGATTTTCTTGGGATTTATTGGCTATGTAATTAGGGGAATTTGAAATTCAAACCTTAATTACCCTTTTAATTAATTTAATGATTATATAGAGTCCCAAAATAGTAAAATTAATTAATTTGACTTCATTAATCACTAATTAATAGGTAGATGATGAGGAGAGTGATTAGAACCTCTCTCCTAATTACGTTTACAAATTCATTTCATTAAAGAGAGTTAATTAATGAGAGATTTAATTATGAGATTAAAGTCAATAAATAATAAAATTAATCAAATTGAAATGATAATTACATTAGATAATCTAATTTGAAATTAAAGGTTCCTCTTTATGTGTTCAATAACATAAAAGACCCTTAAAGAAATTATGATTAGCCCATAAGTATGGGAAAATCATGAAAGTACTTAATTGGATTCTTTACTCTAATTAATCTCTAATCATGAGCCAATTGAATTAGGTCCTTTAGAAGCATTGTAAATTTATTTTCCTTATGTGCATATCATTTGTGGCTCATTATTAAATGGTTAATTAAATTAAAGAAGCATAGAAAAGGGTAATTAAATGGATTATTTAATGATTAAACTTAATTAAATCATAAATATCATTTTATTATCTTTCCTTAAAAAAATTAGAATTTCCAACCTAGGAATAGGATGAAAACAACAAATGATCTCTCCTTTTAAGTTCAATCAAAATCCAAAATCAAATTAATAAGAAGCTTTGGTTTTCTTTAAATAATTTTATTTAATGTGATTGTCCTTAGGAATTAGTGTAGTTTAATGAATTAAGTGAAGATGTTTGGCTATTCCTTTCTAATCACCTTATAGGTTGTTTGTTATGTGGTATCATGCATTCATATTTTCAAAATCAAATAAAATTCACTTATGTAAAATTGCATGTGTTGGCTTAATCTTATTATATGTGTGGCTATTATTACTAATAAATTGAAAATTATTTTCCAAAAGTTTTAAATTGATAATAACATTTGGAGTGATAGTAGTTATGAATACATATAGGATTTGCATGTGTTTATAGCTTAAGCATGTCAAGGTAGTGCTTTCTTCCTATATTCTTGTATAAGTTTACATATGTTTGAATGATAAAAATAGATAGTCCGGACATCTGGAATATGATGCTTTAAGTAGCCCCAAGGAGGTCATTTGATTATCTCACATTCAGTTAACAAAGGAACATACTTATTTAATTCCATTCTATGTATATTTGTATTAGAATTTGATAAAGCTTTACTTTACATGTATAAATAATTCAAACAAAATTATAATCTTTTGCATGATTTTCATTCTTATAGTTGTATATACATTCATATGTATTTAAGATAGAAAGTATATAGTATGGTCATCCTAGGAATACTAGGCTTTAAGTAGCCCCAAGGAGGTCATTTGATTATCTCACTTTCCTAGTTTAAACAATGGCACATACTTGTGTACATCTTTTATATATGTGTATGTGTATTTAATTAGAGAATGAAAGTCCCCTTTTCTATTAAAAAAATAAATGCATTCATAATCATTTAAATGTGTCAATGTATACATATAAGTGTTAAATCATATGCATGTTATGGGTGATGAAAAGGAATGGTTCAACATATTCTATGTGATGGTAATTCAATCACATTAATCTTAAGATTCCCTTCATGTTGAATAGATTCTTAAGGTTAACCTAAACTTAGGATTAATAAAGAATTTAATAAATATGCTTTTAGGAAACCACTAAGGTAGGAATGAAGGAGGTTAAGCCTTCTTCTTCTATTTATAACACTTACATGCTAAGTGTAAATCAAATGAAATAAAACAAAACACAAATTAAAATTTGCCTAAACAACTTGAAATCAAAACCACCATTATGTTAACTTAAATACTTTGAAAATTATGATTCAAAAGCCTAAAGACATACCACATGAATCCTAATCACTCACATTAGAATGCTAAGTCACCACTTTTATCTTTAGGTTAGGATGGTGTATGTAATGATGATGTGTTTTATTTTATGATGTAATGTTTTAGACCGGATGTTAGGAATGTTGATTGTAGAGTGGATGTTAGCCATTGGTACCTAATATTATTTTCTATAGGGATTATGCTTATATCAAAAAATAAATATAAATTTTCTATATGTAGGTTTCTTATGGCATCTAATTTAGGATAGGTGGGCATGGTTACTCATGGCATGGTGCTAAGTCCAAATTATGAAATATAACTACTTGGGATTGTATGTATGTTTATCTAATATCTATTTTGCAGGTGTAGTTAGATTTACTTTTCCATAAAATGTAATTTCCAATAGAATTAGGATTAGTGTTATGGGAATTTGGGATGAGCAGTGGCTAGAAGTCTTGGGGTGCCCTATGATGCCTTGGATCAAATCAAATCAAAAGAAGAAAGGAAAAAGAAGAAAGAAAAATGAAGAATGAAGACCCCATATCATGTATTCAATTCTAAATTGTAATAGTATTTTATAATTGGGTTGTATAAGGGTAGATTTTACCATCCAATTCTCTTTTTTGGGGTGTACTGGTATCCCACATCGCTTTATTCTTTCATGATAATCTATAAAATCTTGTTGTTGTGTTTAGTTTGTGCACTAGAATAACATGCTTTTCATAATTTCTTAATGATTGATGTTTTAAATGTGTGGCCCGGATGTGGTAGACTCTTATGAAAATTATTTTTACCCAATTGATAACTCATAACTAAAATTCAAAACAACTTTCAATCTTATTCTAAAGCTTAGGTTGTAATCAAGATAACTAAAAGATTTAGAGTCTCTTATCTATATGTTGTATGTTTAACATCATGCATGTCATATTATATCACTCTTATAAAAATAAGGTTCTATTTTGCACTTTAGGGATCACTTGACCTATGAGATTAACCCTTTGATGGAACTTCACCATCTTTCTCTCTTAGTTTTAATAACCAAAATTCATCATGCATTTAGGCATAAAATATCTTAAAGCCTTTGTCCAAATTATTGTGTCAAAATGATTTAAAATTGTAAAATTTTGCATTTTAGACTAAGTCATATACTCATGCCACCATGATCTAGACTCTTAGAGAGTGAGTTTAGGACTCTAGTATCTTCTAAATTAAATAATAAGCCTACCATCTTGAAATTGCATAAGACCACCATGGTTTTGAATCAGAGGTATTAGATGGCGCCCACTGTGGTTGTAAGTCCAAGGGTCGGACGAGTTTACTCTCTTGTGGAGGTAGACCCTTATGTCCCCTTTTCTCTTAGATTTAGTTGTGCTCTAGCTTGTGCTAAAGCTCCTTAGATTTAGAATTGAGGTTGCTTGTTTTCCATGGCTATGAGCATAAATCCTCACATCTTATGCATTTCCACAATCTTATGTTGATGGATTATAAACCCCTAATCTAATAAAATTTGAACTCAAACAAAATAAATCCTCTCACTTTCAAACATATAAAGCCTCACCATAGGTATGTTGGAATGCTCACTAGGCTTCCTAGTATCATGAGCATTTCCTACTTATTTTTCTTTGAATTCCAAAATAAGTCTTCCAATTGAACAATCCCATTTGGTTTTAAAAAAATATCAATTTTAATAGTTAACCTTGAAATCTTTGGAGATAATGATTGACTACTTTAATCGAGAGTTTTCTTAGAAATCCCATTTTCTAGGTGTAATTAACTATGGAAGCTTGCTCCATAAGGAATTAAAGAACTTGACAAAATAAACCTTGCTTTACTTTTCTATGTAAAGTAGGGAAGATTCTCTAGTACATACAAAACCCATCATGCCTTAGAGTCCTTATTAGTGATTAGGTCATTGTAGGCTGATGTTTATATCTTTTGAGATTGTTCATAATACCTCAATGTTGTACCCAATCACTTCAATAAGTACCCTGCTACGTGGTGTCCACGGCATCCAAAAATAACACCATAGATTTTTCTGGGGACTCCAGGATGTTCCTCTCCATCTTTAGTAGTTAATTATTATCTTCAAGCATTGATAGTGGACTTGTATTTTATATATAAGAAAAGACTATCTTTCTTTCCATTGGCACTTTGCTTATTTCATCCTAAAGTGAAGGTGGCCAACATCCTTTAGATTTTAGGACCTCATTCTAAGTAGGTCTTAAAACCTATTAGGTCCCCAATAAGTAAAAATAAATCATCCAAAGAAAGAAAAGATAACCAAACATAAATCAAACAAAATTAAAACCTCTCACCACTAGCTTGGTGAAGTAAGGTCCATCCAATACTTAATGAAATTTCAATGAAATCCAAAGAAAAAATAACAAAAAATCTTTTCCAAAATTTCAAACTTTTAAACAAAATTAATTAACCCCATTTAACATAATCAAATTTATTAAATGAGGGTCCTCATTCAAAATTAAAATCAATCAAAATAACAACAACAGACAACAACAAAGAACAATCAAAAGCAAAAGCCTCTTCCCCAAAAGTTTTTCAAAATCTTTCCAAAATAATTAAACCCCATTCAACATAACTAAATTTGTTGAATGAGGATTCGATTCAAAATCTAAAGAACACAAATACCAACAACCACAAATAAAATCTCTCCTCCAAAATCCCAAAATCTTACCAACATGAATCAAACCCAATTTAACATAATCAAATTTGTTGAATGAGGGTTCCAATTCAAAAATCAAAATCAACAGTCAAGTTAAAATCAAAGTAGAGTCTAATCCTATTCTCTTTCAATAGTGCAATAGAGATTCTAGCCTCATCTTTTCTTCTTCCCTTAGTCTTTTGCCATGTCTTAGATAATTGATATTCTCCTTTTTCTTTGGTGTGGATTTTTGATCAGCCATACTTACCAATGCCCTGTGATCAAGTTTGGTCTCCGCTTTGAGCACTTCAAAGTCACATGTGAGGGACCAACTCTCACCATTATCAGAGAGAAGAGGTGGAAAGCAAGAAGCCACTCCAGATCTATAGTCCGACTCTAACTTCCCCTCTTTAAAGAGGAAGGCGAGGTTCCCCCTAGTTTTGCCAAGATAGTATGTTGCTCTTGTAGTTTTAGCATAGGCAAGTACCGCCTTTGTGGTTCCGCTTGAACGATAAGGCTATCTTGGGTTTTAGATAGTCTCCCCATCTTTTAAGTCGTTCTAGTTTCTGCCCTTCCCCACTCATCAAAACCCAATGTCGTAATAAGAACTATAAGATCAAGAGACATTACGAGCATGTGGTCAAGGAGGTAGATGAAGCCTCACATGTCGAGGAGGGTTTCCCTCGTGAGACCTCTCCACTCTTGGGTGGTAGTAGGTTTCACCCCTCTTAGATTCATAGGGAGAGAAGGACTATCAAGAATAGTTGTATTACCTCCACCATTTGCAGTATGAGACACTACCAGAGGAGGAGGCCTTATGTTGGTCTACGATCTATACTGTGAGTTGGGACAGCCCATAGATGCTCAAATCTGGCACACTACATGATTAGCAAAAAATTGATCTTAGAAGTCTTAGGGATTAGATTCACTAAGAGAGGGCCACTAAGACCAAGGTAGCTACCCAACCCAGCAAGAGAGAGAGGAGGAGGTTTGTCAATGGGACCTCCACTTTGATTAATTTTTTATCGGTGAGATAAAGTCATCATTCGACGCATCATTTTTACCGCTTCTAGCTATCACGAGGAGATCTCGATGGAGATAGTGGTGTCACCTACATTACACGCCCACTCACCTCCACCTTCACTAGTCCAAGTTCTACCATCTATAGTCCCCACCAAGTTCCACAAGCCCCATTTGAAGGGAGAGCTTCATCTTTGGTGATTCAGTGGCCCAAAATCCCACTCCATCTACTCCACCCATTGAGGTGAGGTAGAGCTCCTCCCGACCTTCCATACCAATAGTAGTGAAGGAGTGACAAACCAAGAGTATCATGATTGCTCCACCACAACAATTGGAGGAGGAGAGGGGGATTCAAGTATTCCATGGTAGTTGAGTTGAGAGAGTACTCCGCTTAGAGTATTTCATAGCTTCCATAGATCACCTCAATAGTTGCAGAAGCCTAATTAGGTAGATGATCGTCTTTGGATGACATTATGAAGGATTATTGTCATGGTGAGGCGGATAGTCGGATGATCACCACCAAGAGGATGGTAGGGTAGAGTTTGATGTCTGAGGATGACATGTTAGATGACCTAGCGTAAGTCCACATGGTTGATACACGAGGATCCTCGACAAGGAGCGCCTAGCGGAAGGTGTTGTAGTTGAGGAGGGTGAGGCATCGACTCAACTCAATGTCTCCAAAAAATCAATAGAAGAATGATCGATTTGCAAGATAGATAGAAGGGTAGAGGAGTTGATGGTAGTGGTCTTAGCCTTGCAAAACCAAGCCACAACCTTCCCTCATGGATGATCAACCCGAGCTAGTTCATACCTTAGATCATCCCAAGTTCTCCCATGGACACATGCCAATAGCACATAGAAGGTCACCAATAGCACCTCCATGCATAAAAAAGGTCATTAAACAAATGGTAGAGCAAGAGGTGAAGGAAGCATTGGTGCTAGCCTAAGGATATGTTCTAAAAGGTAGACCTAACCGAGGAATTTGATATAGTTCAATACCCCAAGGGTTTTGTGCCAAGATCTTTGATGGCGTGGGAACCGGCATATAGCACACTTTAGAGCTTGTTGTAATGCTAGTGGTAGAGCACACTTCTTTTTGGTTATTTGTTAGTAGCCTATCACATTTAATTGGTATGTCAAACTACCCAAGTTCGAAGACCTTTGTAGAGTTAGAGCATATTTTCATCAAGAGATTTGTAGGAGCTAAAGAAGGGTAATTATAGGGGACATTGTGTAAAAAAGCCAAATGAGTCCCTTATTGATTACATTATCGTTTGCACAACCCGAGTAAGAAATATGAACCATAAATGTAAGAGTAGCATGCCATTAAGATTCTACTCAAGAATATCCATGGCTTTGCCTTCATGCTTAAGGGCTTCACCATTAAAATATTTGAGAAGCTAATTAGCAAGGCAAGACCTACAAGAGGAAGCCAAATAGTTACCCTTTTCAAACTAATCATCCAAGCCAAAACTCATAAGGTCTTTAAGAAGGATAGTAGTGGTATTTGATAAGGAGAAACAACTAGCAAGAGTTTAGTTTGAGAGGACTAGATTTTAGAAGCCTCCACTATCACCTCCTCTTGCACTACCTTGGTTGCCACAATGGCCACCACCATAGCTTACTCAACATGGCAAGATCAACCTCCGTGTAGCTACTTTCCACCTACTCTTGCTAACAAAATCAATAAACCATACTCATTCAAGAGGGAGGTAGTTAGAAGTTCTCTAAGAATCTCTTGAAGAAGCTTAATTTCCAGCTACGAGCCTAAGAAGTTGGATGAAGTGGAGTGATGATCCTAACCCCCTACCACCGCATGTGTCACATCTTGGGGATTGCATTACCTTCAAGGATTGGCTTGAGAAGCTACAAGTCAAGCATTATAGTTATTTCTAAAGAATACTTAGTAGAGAAACCATCTCGTTCCATCAAAGTAATCCTTAGGGATACCCCAATCCTCTTAAGATAAAAGAATATTATGATATTTTTATCCCGTACCTCTAAAAAAGATAATTTCTAAAATCAAGAAACTTTCTCTATAGGTGCTTGAATCACCAAACCTCCTACCAAAGAAGGTTTTCTAATTATGAGGGACAATTTAGGAGGTGGAAGCTGAGTGCCAGCATAGATCAAGATAACAACCACCGCCCAGTCTAGCACTCCTTCCAACGTTGTAGCTACTACCACCAGTTCTTCTTCTACTAATAAAATAATGTATCTATGGATGAGGGCACCAAATCCATCACATTACTTACTTCACTTGATTTTACTATGTACCTCCCCAAAATTAAAGAAATCAATGAAGAAGATTGATTTCACATCCTTTCCATGTCCGATGATCATATTGATTTTATTCAAATCAAAAGCTCTCCAAGTCAAATAATAATAACTCAAATAATTTTGATCAATCCCATTCTAGAAATGGATTTTCCTTTCCTAAATTATTTGGGTTCACTTCTTAAGATTGATTTGGCATCATCTAACTCGAGGATCATTTAGAAGAAGCGTAGGTATATGAGCAAGTAGACCTTACCACAAACCCCTCATTCTAAGAAGTCACCAAGTCAACCTCAAAGTGGCAAAGTTCTACCTCTTAGGGTAGCACCTCAAGATAAGGGTAAACATGTCATTGGTTCTAGTAAGAGATAGCCCCTCCAAGATGCTCCACCTATGGATATGATTGTGAAGGACCAGCCAAAGTTGATTACAATGTTCTCACACATATTGAAAAGGCCAACTAAGTTAAGCATATATGATGCCCTTATCTTATCCAAAGATATGAGAGAATCTCTAATCAAAACCTTGCTTGATCTAGAGATATGCTTAACTTAGTTGATCACTACTAGAGAGGAAGCATGCTATTAAAAAAGAGATCCTAGGATTTATATTCATAGATGAAGACCTACTTAGAAACAATCAAGCACAACCATCCCTCTACAATATAGTGGATGTTGGATTCGCTATCCATAGTTTTGGTTAATCTAGGTGCATATTCTAGTTTAAGAACCCTTGCCTACTTGAGGATTGACATCTCTAAACTCCACAAGATAAATTAATATTGAAAGGATTCAATGAACAAGGTGAGAGGGCCTTAGGCTCTATAGTGTTGCCCTTCGAGATAGATGATTGGAATAAGCTAAGTTTCACATAATAGACTTGGATACATCTTTTAATACTTTTTCTTGAGAGACAATGGATACATGAGAATAACATGGTTCCATCCTCTTTAAATCAGTGCATCAAGTTCTAAGAGGGTGGAATCAAATATTATGGAATCATGAGATCGGATATATGAGGATGCCTACTATCTCCTAAGAAATAAAATGTCTATTCTCATAAACTTACTCAAAATCCAAATGTAAGAGAAAAGAAAGAAAGAAAAAAAAGAAAGAAAAAAAAAAAAAAAAAGAAATAGAAAAGAAAAGAAAAGGGAATGAGAAGAAGACCATAGGAAGGAAGTAGAGCAGAGATTAGATTCCACCCACAGTTCATTACACCATTTGAACAAGTGGGGAGGATAACTCAACCTCAACTAGGATGAGGAAGAGGTAAGTCTACAAGGAGTCCCTGGGTGGAAGGCATCTATACTTACCACCCACTAGAGATTTGTCCCATTTTTTTAGAGTATATTTGCTATCTACATAGGCTTAGAATCTAATTTAGAGTATGAGTCTTATGTAGTAACACGCCAGCTCTTCGACAACTAATCCCATTGAAGGTGACACTTGAGCACAGATGAAGACTGTCTCCAAGCAAAGTATAAGTGTATCCAAGTCTTTATTATATGAAACTATTAGCATGAGAACTTTAGCTCTAACCCCACTCTCCTCATAAAAAGTTGAGGGTTTTGTAACTAAAAAAATTCCTAAATCATTTACAACTATAAAAAATTTAGAGGTTTTATCCAGTCAAGATGTTGATGTAGAACTTGATGATGATTTATATAAAGAATTAATAAAATTACCTTTTGATTGGTACTCACCTTGTGTTCATAACTTAACAAATAAAGGTTTAATTTTGCATATGTGGTCTAAGCATAGGTTGAGTATTTCAAAAGGCTATGGAACAACAAATGCAAGAATTTTCAATGAATACGTGACTAGGCTTTAGTATAGTAGGCCCAATCAATGATGATGATGACTTCTTGGTCTCACCAATCATTTAGAATCTGATAAGTTCTTTTCAAATCACATTAACTCATATGAGGAAGTGTGCTTATAAGCATCAAATGATCTAGATGATTCCGGTTAAGGATGTACCTTCAAAATTTGAAGAAGAAATCAAGTCAAACATTGTTGAACTCAAAGAAATCAACTTGGGATTGAAGACAATCCACACTGACGTAGATTAGTTCCTTGTTGAATGAAATTGAAACCAATGACTTAGTTAGGCCACTCACCGAGTTTAAGGACTACTTTGAATGGAGTTATGAAGAAATGCCTGGATTGGCTCTAACATAGTGGTCCATAAGCTAGCAATATAGCTTGATGCTAACCCTATCAAGGAAGCTCTTAGATGCATGCATTAGAAATTAAATAATATATCATTTTGAAGTTAAGAAGCTGATCAATGTTGGCTTTCATCTAAGAAAAATACCTTGGTTGGCTAGTGTCATCCTAGTTAAGAAAAGAATGACCAAATTCACATATGCATTGATCTTAGGCTTAATAAGACATGTCCAAAAGATGAATCTCCACTACCTTTACCAAAATTGATGGTGAACATTGCCTCATCTCATACCTTTTCTTTTATAGATGATTCATCTAGATATAACTAAATAAAATGACACCAAGATGAAAGAAACACTTCCTTTAAAAGCCTCGAATTTATTGCTATAAAATCATGCCTTTTTTAAAAAAATATCTCGCACATAGGGCCATGACTGAATCATCGATGAACTCTTTCATCACCAAGTCGAATGTTACATCGATGATCTTATGGTCAAAAGTAAAGAAGAGGAAGACCATCTCTTTGACTTGATAGTAGTTTTCAGTGGTTAAGATAATATAACCTCAAAATAAACCCTCTAAGTGTGCATTCAAAGTAACATCGTGGAAGTTTCTTGAGTTTATTGTCGAAAGTATAGAATCAAAATCAATCCAAAGAAGATTAAAGTGATATTAAAATGCCACCCCTAAAAGTTTAACTACTAAAATCATTCTGTGGGGTTGGCATATTTAAGATGCTTTATATCAAACATATCAAGCAGATACCAACCATTCTCAACTAGTAAAGGATGCCAAGTAGGATGACTAGTGCCAACATGCCTTCGAGCATCAAGTAGTATCTAATGACCATTGCAGCCTATCCCAAGTCTCTATACTTACTACCGCCGCAGATGACTCTCTTGGTGCTTTTGGATCAAGCCAATGATGAAGGAAAAGAGAATGCACTCTACTATCTCAGTTCAATCCATGCTAAAGCAAACTATCCACCCATTGAGAAGCATTGCCTAGCTTTAATCATTGCATCTCAAAAGCTATGACATTATATACTTTCCATGAAGTACCGATTTCTAGAATCAATCCACTATAATATCTCATGACACGGTTGAGGTTACACGGATGGTTGGCATGATGGTCCATGATATTATCACAGTTTAATATTACATCCACTTTGTGCGGTGAAAGGATAAACACTCTGATTTTTTCGCATGCTAACTTCCTGCTACTCTCCACTTTGATGATGATCTCTCGATGAGCATCATGAACTTAGGGGATATGAGCATTCACCACTAGGAGATGTATTTTGATGGTGCGGCTTCCTCACAAAGAGGAGAAGAATCTACTCTTCCTTGAAAGGTAGGGATAGGAATAGTTCTCTAACTACATACCATGATATGATGAGATTCTCATATCATCTATCGATCCTTGTGCCAATAATGAAGCTAAATATGAGTCTCGATTGTCAATCTTGAGTTAGACATTTTGCTAGGAATCCGAGAACATCAACATCTTTGGGGATTCCCAACTAGTGGTCAACCAATCATAGGGTCCTATAAAGTCCTCACTTTACTCCATCACAACCATAAGTACACCATGGAGTTATTGGCTTAAATCTTAGAAGTTACAATCTATAAGCTCCCTTGAGGGAAAGTGCCATAGTATATGTCTTACCAAGCTTTCCAAGGAGTTGACATGTCCTGATTATTCCATATCAATAATGATCCAAAATAGGCAAGTCCGCTCTTAATATCTCGATAAAAAAATACTCTCTTAAATGGGAGGTTGCCATTTCTAAAAAACTATGAATTGGAAAGGAGACAACCCTTCATTGATTACATAAACAAAGGAAAACTACCTCAAGAGAAGTCACAAGCACATCAAATGAAGTAAAGAGCACTTTCTTACACCCTCATGGAAAGTGTCCTATAACGGTCCTTCAATCATATGTGGTTACATTATTTAGACAAGCATGAAGCCCATAAGATCATGACCAAGGTGTATTCGGGATTATGCGAGACCAATCGGTCCTAAGATGAAAGCTAAAATCAAAAGACTTTGGTATTATTGGCCGATGATGATCACCGATTGCTTGGATGTAGCAAAGCAATTCCACCAATGCCAAATACATGGAGTGGTCCTACACACCAACCACCCAACATTCTACATCCAACTTTGGCCTCATGGCCATTTGAGTGTTGTACTAACATAGTGGGTCCGATTGATCCTCCTTTGTCAAAGGGCCCGATTCATCTTAGGCTTTCTGACTACTTTTCTAAGTGGGTGGAGAAGATTCGCTTAGGAGGTCAAAGCATGTTCTCTAAATTTTTAGAAACCATATCGTGTGTAGATTTGGTACCTCAAGTTATATTTGATAATAGTACGCATTTAAGAGCACTAAAATCAACAACTTCTCCCGGAGATATAACAGATTAGAGATACTCTACCATCTATTACCCTCGTGACGGTTTAGCGAAGCCTTCAACAAAAGTCTCATCCAAATACTCAAGAGGATGCTTGATGACAATAAGCAATAGTGGCATGAGCGGTTAGTTAAAACTTTATGGGCCTACCATATCACTTACGAACTCCAACTCAATCTACCCCTTTCTCCTTAGTATATGGGTCCGAAGCCATTCTACCATTAGAAGTCTAACTCCATTACTAAGGGTAGTCGTGGGTAGGAAGATTACAATCAGTAGAATGCCAAGTTATGGTTGAAAGAGCTCAAAGGTTTGGAGGAGAAATGCTTACAAGTATGCCAAAATCTTGAGTTGTACAAAGTAAAAATGATTCAAGCTCACAATAAGTTAATCCGCCTTATAGCTTTTCAAGTAGGAGAGCTTATTTTAGTTCTAAGGAGACCAATTTTTTCATAAGATGGGAGGTAGGTTTGAAGCCACTTGGGAAGGTCCTTTTGTCATAGAAAAGCACGCCAAGGAGGATCCTATCAACTTATTAACCACAAAGGAGAGCACGATGCATCAAATCAACGGGTTGTACCTTAAGAAATAATACCCATAAAATAATGTTTAAAAATAATTTTCATCAATAAAATTTCATTTCAGATCAAAATCTCTTTAGATTAAAAGCATTTTCATTTGTGAATATTTCTACGATGTGTTTAAGCTAGCTATAAGAGAACCGAGTGGCATCCTATCCCTCATTAGTACAACACAAACATAAAATTACACAAATACAATTAAAACAAACACAAATCCTTTATTTTAGGCTACCTTGAGTTGAGATAAGTCCCCTAGGAACCCTCACTCGAGCTACTCTAGGTTGGGCCTAATTCACAACTTAGCTAGTGTGTCTCCCAAGTGGTCATTCTTGCATGGGAGGATGTAAGTCCTCATGCTTTTTTCCTACCTTAACCACTACACACGATGAGCACCCTATTAATGTGGTATGTCTTATTGCATGACCAATGAGCTACTTGGACATCGACTTTGTTTAAGAAGATGTGAGTCCCTGCTTTCTTATTGAACTAGTCATCATGCATGCGGCGCATGAGTTTATCTTAGAGGATTAGGGTAAGACCCCAAATGGCTCTTTTCCTCTTGACTACTTCAAGTTTGGGACCGTCTTTCTTTGTGACTCCCACTTAGAAATCATCCCTAGGTCGATAGTAGTTATCTAGGCAATGAGACTATCTCGATGATCGCTTTTGCTTAAGAAAGTGAGTTCCTAATGCTTTCTTCCTAGATTGATCATCGCATACCGCGGGAACATTAGGTTGGTTGGTGTTGGCTTGGGCACCACCCGAGATAACACTCCTCGGATGTGAGTACATGTATTTTCTCTTTGAGCTAGCCACTATACCAATAAGTTTTATCTTTTTCAAGGATTAGGATAACGTCCTAGAGGCACCTCCTATGTGGCCATTCTATTTGGACTATGTCTTCATGACCCCATCTAGATATGACCGTTACTATTGGATTGGATAGTTCCCCTTTCCTAGTAGCCACCCTTATGGTTTAAGTTTTGTACTACGAATGTGTGTACTATCCCTTGGGCCAATAAATATGAGATAGGACAAAGCCTCCATGGCTCCTTCTTAGTGTATTCTCTCAAACTAACGGGGTCCACAATAAAAAAATAAATAAAATGAAACAAAATCTCTTGTAAATTAGGATACGCCTCTAGAGGCACCTTTTCAGCGGACATTATATCTTTTAGGGTAGTGTTAGCAAAACTCTTTATATGAATCTCCTTGACTACTCTTGAGTTGAGAAGATCCCTAGAGGCAATCACTCGGTAGTCACCCTAGGGTTGATTTATTGTGCCATCAATAATCCACCCCAATGGATGATTCCGCTTTGGAGGATGTAAGTCCTCATTCTTTCTTCCTAGCATAGTTGTTGCATACTAAGGGGAACCCCTAGGTGGATAGTCCTACCCTTCTTGAGGTAGACTACCCTTTGGATCCATAAATTTAAGATGGGCCTAGCTTACATAGCCCCTTTTAGTGCATTCCATGCATGGGACCAAATAAAATCAAATCAATCAAGAAATCAAATCAAATTAATCTCTCTGGAGCTAAATCAAAACCAAGTCAAATTAATCAATCAATCAAACTCAAATTAAACCAACAAACTAAATTAAATAAATTCAAACTGTATCCCCTGGATCTCCCTTATATAAATCAAACCAAATCAAACAAATTAAAACAAATTTATTCAAATCTATATCCTAGTGGATTCCTCCCAAACTAAATCAAATAAACCCAATAAAACCATAATCTTTTAGATTTTCCCTTTTATTCCCTTGGCATAAATCAAACCCTAAATCTAATCTAATTCATGTGTGATTCCCTAGTGGATCTCTCTTCATGCCCTTGACATGAAATCAATCTTCAACCAATTCAAACCAAATCTCCTTGGCTCTCTTATGCCCTTGGCATGAGATGAGTTACATTGCACTAAGATTGTGATTCTATCTACCTCTTGGTTTAGGTATAGATAGTCTTTGTTAGCCATTAGGGTTCTTTTGGACACTATTGATCATCTCGGTGAACACCAATATATGCGTGTGCCTCACTAATTACACCACACCTATTAGGGTCCTTTTTCTTGACCTCACTTTGAGTGATTCAATCTTCCCATCTAAGGCCTAGAGTCTTCTAGACACTAGGATCTTCTTAGTCATAGGACACTTACGGTGACTAAGTGAATACTTAACCCAAACTTAGAGACTTAGGAGGACTTGCCATAGGTTTTGGCTATGTCTTAGGATCTATAGGTAACCTACCCATCCTATGGACTAAACCAAGACTCATGCCTATCACCTTAGCTAATCCAATCTCAAATTAATCCAACCAAAACCCAATTGAGTTCCATTTCATATCCAAGCTCCAAGACAAAATGATTTAAACCTAAATCAATCTTAATCCCCAAGCCAATCCTATGGACTTAACCAAAATTCTTTTAATCAAACCTAATTGAATAAATTTTTTACAAAAGCATTCCAACCATTCAAACCTTCATTCCAAACTCTACCAAAAGCTTCAATCAAGCTAATTGATCAAAATCAATTCAATTAACCGGTAGTATGTTTGAACCCAAAGTATCTAGATGACCCAAAATCTAATTAAACCCAAATAAATTAAAATCAAAGCCATCAATCAATCTCAAATCAATTATCAAATTCAATTCTCAATTTAACCCAAAACCAACTCAATTGACCTATTAGGTTCATCCCAAAGTGACCTAAAGGACCTATTTGAACCAAACTCTAATCCAACCCAAATTGGATTGAGCCAACCTATTCAAAACCTTCTACAATGATTGTTGATCATCCTTGATTGTCCAATTTCAAATTGGGTTAAACTAAGTAAATTTGGTCATTTGATCAAGTTAACTCAATTAGCCTACATGAGCCAAATTAAACCAAACTCCATTTTAAATTAAATTGATTTCAACCTTTGACTCCAATCAATCATAAACTAATCCTTGACATGACTTAACCATCAATTGAGCCAAACCAAATTGAATTTTTCCTTTGACCCAAGTTATTGATTAACATGAGCCAAATTGAACTAAACTCCATTCTAAATCAAATTGATTGCAACTAATGATTCCAATCGTCATAAACCAATCCTTGAACATGATTTGACCATCAATTAAGCCAAACCAAATTCAATTGGCCCTTTGACTCAAGTTGATCTAAATTGACCTAAAGGACAATTTGGGACAAATCAAGTACTACATCAAATCAATTGAAATCAATGACTCAAATTAACCATAAATTGATTATTGAACATGATTCAACCATTGGTTGAACCCAATTTGACCAAGTCAACCCAATTAACATACTTAGCCCAAATTGACCTAATGTGTCAAATTGGTCTAAATCATTCTTAAATCCAAATTGATTGAAATCAAAACCTACAATAATCTTCAAATGATCAATTGAACCTAAACCAATAGCTAACCCAAGACAATTTGGCCAATTTGACCAAATTGGTCAACTATCTCCATTTGACCCATATGAACCCATATGGGCCAAATTCAAATCCAATCCAAATCAAGCCAAACCAATTAAACCAAAGCATCTCAAATCTTCATTTAAATTTATCTCAACCCATGGTTTAACTCAATTTGATCAATTGATCAACCTAACAACCTAGCCCAATTTGACCTATATGGGTCAAATTGAGTCAAACCCAACCAAACCAAGCCCAAACCCTTTCAAATTTGGCATGACCCATCCTTGAGTCAGCATGGGTCAACCAATCAAACCCAATCCAAATGAAACTGAAATTAACCATTACCCTTAGGTAAAGAACTCCAAATAGTATAAAACCCATGTTTGGGCTCAACCAACCCACTAGCTAGCCGGGCAATGCGGGACCAATGTCAGTCATTAGATTTGAGGAGGAGGAGAGTATACTCCTCCTCATCTCATTCAAGAGAAAAAGTATTCTAAGAGCACGAGTGAGTCAAGACAAGCCTCCCAGCACTTCCTTGAGTTCCTCAAAGCCTCCCATCATGAAACACCAAACTCAAAATAGGATAGAAGCTATCTCCGTCCAACCTCACTTAACCTCCACCAATTTTGAATTAACTTTACCCACACCTTCCCTTAGCTCGGATCAAGAATGAATTGATTCCTTGTCGATTCGAACAGGAGACCCATCCAAGACCAACTTTAGTGAATATTATGGCATGCGGTCCACGAGTCACTAATGAGGAGGTAAAGCATGAGCTTCTCATTAGGGCTTCATCTCTTCAAGATGAAGCTACCTTGGTCGATAAACCATCGATCTTGAGCTCGAAAAGATAAATTCTATAAAACCATATAAAATCCAATTTTTTGTTAGGTCTTTGTGAAAGAAATAATGTTGTCATGTGATTTCCACCATAGAATCCTTCTAGATCTTCTCCCTAAAGCTTTTGAGTAGATCCAGGGCTTCGAGCTCGATGAGCTCATATTGGCGAGGGAGGGTGAGCGATGTCCGTCTTCCATCGCCGGGGATGAAGGATCATCTATCGTCCATCAGAATGAATGACTTTGATTTAATCCACTAGATTATTTTATTTAATTCCTTTAGGAACCATTGGATTAATCCATCATTCGATCTAAGATCGGATGGTGGACAAAAGCACGTCCATTTTAGACTCGACTTAGCATCGAGATGATTTAAGTGGCTAATCTCATGGTGCCACATGGAAAGAACATCACGTTAGCCTCCCACATGGCATCGATTAGATATTAATTAGGCTTTAAAATGTCTTTAATTATGCTAAAATTCTTAAAATTATAACTAATTATAGAAAAATCCAAAAAATACAAATAAACCCATTTTGGAAAGGTTAAATAGAGGAAATTTTGATAAAAATAATTTCATTTGATTATGAATAATAATTAGAGCATAATTAGGGTTTGAATATTTCTTTAATTAACTTAATTAAGCCTTAATTACTTGGGCAATTAATCCCAAACTTGGCATGTTGATTTAATGGGATGACCTCTACCTCGTGATTTTCTTGGGATTTATTAGCTATGTAATTAAGGGAATTTGAAATTCAAATTGTAATTATGCTCTTAATTAATTTAATGATTATTTAGAGTCCTAAATAATAAAATTAATTAATTTAACTTCATTAATCATTGATTAATAGGGAGATGATGAGGTAGAGTGATTAGAACCTCTCTTCTAATTACTTTTCCAAATTCATTTCATTAAAGATAGTTTATTAATGAGAGATTTAATTAAGAGATTAATTAATTAATAATGAAAATTAATCAAATTGAAATTATTATCACATCGATAATCTATTTTAAAATTAAAGGTTCCTCTTTATGTGATCAAAACATAAAAACTCATAAGAAAATTATGATTAGCCCATAAGTATGAGAAAATCATGAAAGTACTTAATTAGATTATTTAATCTAATTAATCTCTAATCATAAGCCAATTGCATTAAGTTCTTTAGAGCATTGTAATTTTATTTTTCTCATGTGCATATCATTTGTGGCTCATGATTAAATTGTTAATTAAATTAAATGGATTGTTGATTCAACTTAATAAATTATAAAATTACCTAATTATCTTCCATAAAATTAAAATTACTAACCTAGGAATGGAATGAAAACAACAAATGATATCTCCTCTTTAAGTTCAATCAAAATCCAAAATCAAATTAATAAGCGTTGGTTTTCTTTAAATGATTTTTTTAATATGATTGTCCTTAGGAATTAGTGTAGTTGAATGAATTATGTGAAAATATTTGGCTATTCCTTTCCAATCACCTTAAATGTTATATGTTATGTGGTATAATGCATTTATATTTTTAAAATAAAATGAAATTCACTTATGTAAAATTTCATGTGTTGGCTTAATCTTATTATATGTGTATATTATCTAATAAATTCAAAATTAGTTTCCAAAAGTTATAAATTAATAATAACATTATTTGAAGTGATAGTAGTTATGAATACATATAGGATTTTCATGTGTTTATAGCTTAAGCATATAAACATAGTGCTTTCTTTCTGCATTCATGTATGAATTTACACATGTTTGAATGATAATAAGTATATAGTCCGGCCATCCTACAAAAATGAGGCTTTAAGCAACCCCAAGGGGTCATTTGATTATCTCACTTCCTTGGTTAATAAAGACATATACTTATTTAATTTCATTCATATGTATATTTGTATTAGAATTTGGATAAAACTCTACTTTACATGTATAAACAATACAACTAGAAATATAATCTTTTGCATGATTTTCATTCTTATAGTTGTATATACATTCATATGTATTTAACATAGTAAGTATATAGTCTAGACATCCCAGAATCGAGGCTTTAAGTAGTAAGGAGGTCATTTGATTATCTCACTTCCCTTATTTAAATGACAAGTATTTTCTTACATATTTTATACATGTGTATGTGAATTTAATTAGAGAATAAAGTCCCCTTTTCTAATAAAACATATGCATTCACAATCATTTAAATGTGTCAAAAGTGTTTTGTTTTATGATGTAATGTTTTAGATTGGATGTTTTGAATGTAGATTAGAATGGATGTTAGGCTGGTAGCTTAATAGTGTTTTCTATAGGGATTGTGCTTAGGGGAATCAAAATAAATATAAATGTTCTATTTGTAGGTTGCTTATGCCCTTAAGAATAATCCATGTTAGGACAACTATGCTTGGTTGCTCATGTATAAGGTGCTAAGTCCAAATTATGAAATATATAACTTGGGATTATATGTATGTTTAGCTAATATCTATTTTGTGTAGTTAGATTTACTTTTCCTTAAAATGTATTTTTCAATAGGAATTGAGATTAGTGTTATGGGGTATAGGATGAGAAATGACTAGAAGGCTTAGTCTTAAGGTGCCCTAGATGCCTTGGAACATATCAAATCAAAAGAAGGAAGAAAGAAAAGAAGAAATGAATAATGAAGTCTCCCATAGCATGCATTCAATTCTAAATTGTAATATGTAATTGAGTTATATAAGGGTAGAGCTTCCCAAATTCTCTTTTGAGGTGTATGGTGATACGGTCACATCGACCTTTATTCTTTCATGGTAGTCTATAAAATGCTTATTATTTTGTTTAGTTTTACACTAGAACAACATTATTTTCATAGTTTCTTAGTGATTGATGTTTTCATGTGTGACCGGATGAGGTAGGCTCTTAGGGAAAAATTAATTTTTCTACCCAATTAACAACTCATAACTAAAATTCAAAATAACTTTCAACCTCATTTTAAAGCTTAGGTTGTAATCAAGATAACTAAAAGAGTTAGCAACCCCTTAGGTGTATGTTATATGTTTATCATCATGTATGTCATATTATATCACTCTTGTAAAAATGAGAGCCTCAAATTTGTCACCTTAGGGACGAACCTATGAGAGCAACCACTTTTGATGGAACTTCACCCTCTTTATCTCTTGGTTTGGCCAATATCCAAATTTCATCATTAATTTAGGCATAAAATATCCCAAGGCCTTTTGACCAAAATGTTATGTCAAAATGATTTAAAATTTTAATAATTTTAATTTTATGCTAAGTCATATACTCATGCTAGTCATGATCTAGTCTCCTAGGGGATGAGTTTAGGACTCTAGTCTCTTTCCAAATTAAATAATAAGCCTAACTATCTTGCAATTGCATAAGACCAGCCTACATGGTTTTGAATTGTAGTAGGTATTAATGGCGACCACTATAAGTGATTGTAAGTCTAGAAGGGTGGACAAGTTTACTCTCTCTTGTGAGATAGACCCTTATGTCTCCTCTCTGCTTTGATTTAGGTCATGCTCTAGCTTGTCTGAAGCTCCCTAAATTTAAGATCCAAGGATGGATGTTTCCCTTGGGATTCAACATAAATCCTCATCTCTTGCATTTCTATATTTTTTTGTATTAATGGATTATAAGCCCTAACAATCTAATAAAATTTTAACTTAAAATAAATCTCCTCTCATTCAAACATATAAAGCCTCACCATAGGATAGGTTGAAATGCTCACTAGGCTTCCTAGTATCATGAGGATTTCCTACTTATTTTTCTTTGGATTCCAAAATAAGTCTTACGATTGAATAATCCCATTTAATTTTTCAAAATGCTAATCCTTTTATAGTCTTAACCAAGAAATCTTTGGAGATAATGATTGACTACTTTAATTAAGATTTTTCTTAAGAAATCTCATTTCTTATGATGTAATTAACTATGGAAGCTTGCTTCCATAGGGAATTAAAGAAGTTGACATAAAATAAACCATGCTTTACATTTCTATGTACGTAGGGGAATAATCTCTGCAAATACTTAAGACTCATCATGCTTTAGGAGCCCTTATTAGGTGATTAGGTTCATTGGGTGATGTTTCTATCTTTCAAGATAGTACATCATACCTTAATGTCATACCGATCACTTCAATAAGTATCCCTTAAGATCTATTTGGATAGGGAACACCATAGTGGTTAAATCTCATTAATCTTAAGATGCCTTTCATGTTGGATAAAATTCTTTAAGACTAACCATTAAAATGCTTGATGAGCCGTTCACTAAAGCAACCTAAGTCGTAATAATATATCCTTAAAAAATAACTTAGGATAGGGATAAAGGGAGTCAAACTTCTTTCCTCTCTTTATAATAATTAGATATTAAATAGGCATAAAATGAAATAAAGAAAAATACAAATTAAAATTAACCAATCCTTTTAATAACTTGAAGTGGAACATCCCCTAATGTTTAACTTAAAGAATTTCAAACCTTAGATAATCATAATTCTAAAGCCTAACTAGGACATACCACACCAAACATTAACACACACATTAGAATACTAAGTCACCAATTCAAGCTTTAGGTTAGGGTCTATATTATGATGTTGTGTTTTTTTGATGTAATGTTTTAGACTGGATGTTAGGATTATTGATGCATAGACCGGATGTTAGGTCGCTATTAGTGAAATGATGTTTTTTGTAGGGGATTATGCTAAAGAGGCCTATTGTAATAATAAATATAAATGTTCTTTCTTGCGTTGCTTATCCCCTTTGCATAATCCACATTACAATGGGTGGGCTTGGTTACCCATGTGTAGGGTGCTAAGTCCAAATATATAAAACATAATTGCTTGGCATGTATGTTTATTTAGCAAACATCTATTTTGTAAGTGTAGTTAAATTTTATTTTTCATATAAATGTAATTTTGCAAATAGGATTAGGATTAGTGCTATGGGGTTTAAGATGAGCATGGCTAGAAGGAAAAGACTTGGGAGGCCCTATGAAGCCTAGAGCAAATTAATCTAAGAGAAAGAAAAGGAATGAAGAAAAAATTAAGACCCTCATAGAATCTATTTCATTGTAATTGTAATATTCTTTCTTTTGCAACTGGGTAGTATAAGGGTGAGCTTAGCTACCCAATCTCTTTCTTTTTTTGGGGTGTACTGAGTACCGGCCACAACAACCTTTTATTTTCTTACAAATATACATGCTTAATTATTATGTTTAAATTTCTCAATATAAATGGTATGTTTTCATAAGTTTCTTAAAGTTTGATGATTGAATGTGTGGCCTAGATGCGGTAGGCTCTTTAGGATAAGAATTAATTTTTCTACCCCATTAAGCAACTCAAAACTATTTTAAATATAACTCACAACCTCACCTTAAATCCTTGGTTATAATCAAGAAAATTAAAAGATTTAGTAACCCCTTAGTTTAATGATAAATGTTATAACAATCATGCATATCATCGTGTTCCACTATTGAATAGGGAGGGCTCCATTCTTGCATGATAGTGGAATGCTTGACCTTTGAGGGCATCCCTTATAGTGGAGAACACTTCTGCTAATTTAGCCCATAATCTTATTTCATTTTACATATAGGCATAATTTTCCCAAGCCTTTATCCAAATGAATGTGTCAAAATGATATAAGGGATTGTAAATTTTACATTTAGTCTATGTCATATCTTCATGCCGGTCATGATCTAGTCTCTTAGGGTGTGAGTTTAGGACTCTAGTCTCCTTCAAAATTAAATAACAACTTAACTATCTTGCATTTACATAAGATTGGCCTACATTATTTTAAAAGTAAGAGGTGTTAGCTAGCGGCCACTCTAGGAAGTTGTAAGTCCTAAAGAGTCGATGGGTTTATCCTCTCTCTAGAGGTAAACCATTATATCCCATTTTTATTAGACTTAGGTCATACTTTTAGCTTGTGCTAAAACATCCTAGATTTAGGATCTGAGGCTACTTATTTCTCTGGGCTATATGTATAAGTTCTCACCTCTCGACATTTCTATAATTTTGTGTTGATGGACTATAAGCCCCAAGCATTCTAATAAAGATTACAAATTAAACAAAAGTAAATTTTGTCTTTCAAATATGCAAAGCCTTACTATAGAGTAGACTGGAGTGCTCACTAGAATTATTAGTATTATGAGTGCTCCCTACTTATCATCCCTTCGTAATCCATAAATAAGTCCTTCTACTTGAAATCTCTAACTTGATTCCCAAAAATACAAAATCCTTTGATAGTCTAGCTTTAAAATCTTTAGGTATGTTTATTGACTACTTTAATCATGAATATTCTTAGGAAATTCCTATTTCTTAAGATGTAATTAACTATGGAAGCTTGCTTTCATTGGAAACTAAAGAACCTAACGTAAACTAAACCTTGCTTTACTTCTCCATATAAAGTAGGGGAAAGGTCTCTAATATATATATATATATATATATATATATATATATATATATATATATATATATATATATATATATGAAGACCCATCCGCTTAGGAGTCTTTATTAGGTGATTACGCCCATTGTAGGGTGATGTTTTCATCTTTGAGATGGTGCATCATACCTTAATATCATACCTAATCACTTGTACTTAAGATCTGGTGTCTTGGCCCCAAATTAAAACCACAATGACCACCTTCTTGGGGAGGTGTGCCTTCTTTTTTTATTTCTTGTGATTTGCTTCTAGCATATCATTGTAGGCATGAATTGTATACCCCAAGCTTAATATAAATTGAATCAAAAATATAAAAATAATTTATTACATTAATTAGGTGTATATCATACCTAACATTATCTTAGAGTTAGGGAGTGAGTTTAGGTTCATAGATTCATTCCTAAAATATAACAACCACCATCTTGCATAACATGAAGACTTAGCTTATGGATTTAAAAGTGCTTAGGTGGTGTTGGTTGGCAACCTTTTCAAGTGGGTGATAAGTCCAAAAGATTCGTGATAGGTTCATTTTCTTAAATGAGAGAAAGAACACATAATTATCATAAATTACATTAAGTAAAGCCTTTAATTTATATCAAAAGCATTTGTAGAATTTTGTTCAAGCATCCTTCTAAGAATAAGTCTTCAATTCTAGGTATTTTTGTAGTCTTATGTTGTTAAAATCATCCTAGATTTCTAATAAAATGTCGAATTTAACCCTACTAAATTCAATCTCAAAATTATAAAGCCAAATGGTAGATTAGTTGAAATGCCTACTATGCATCCTAGTACCTATAAGCATTTCCTACTTAATCCCAATTGGTATCTAAAAGAACTCTTTCCATTTTGAAAGTGTTCCAATGACTTTCTAAATTATCATCATTTTAAGGCAAGATTTAAAATCCATAGAAATAAAATCTATTTCTTTAATTGAGAGAATTCATAGGAAGAGATCATTCATTCCTAAGATGTAATTAACTTTAGGGCTTTCTCGTATAGAACTGTGAACCACTGTAATAAAATAAATTTGTACTACTTCTTTGTGTAGTTCATGGAAGTTTTTCTTGTATATCAAAGACCCATAAAGCTTAAGAGATGTTAAGTAATCAAATCCATTATAGGATAATATATTTATCTTTCAAGATAATATATTTATCTTTCAAGATAATATATTTATCCCTTATTAACGTATTTAATTATCTAAATAAGTACCCCTAAGATTGGCTTGATGTTCAAATAAACTTTCCAGATATTTTCGGTGACTCCGCTAGAACATTTCCTCTCTCTATCTTAAGAAATAGATTATATTTCTATATATTAGTAATGTACTTGTGTTTATCATCAAGATTGCCTTTCATTATGTTGGGTATCTCACCATTTTATTCTTCATAGAGTATATTCAACATCCACTAGATGGAGTACCAAACTTCCTTATGTTTTGATGTCAAATAAGAGGGTTCTATAACTCCTACATTTTCAAGAATAAATTTCATCTTTTAAAAAACTCTAGCCATAATAAAATGGTTGACTTTTTAATGGGTCAAAAGTTATTTTCTTTAACTACATTATGTTAAAATTGTATTATAATGATGATAAATGTTCATTATAATTTGATCAATTTTCTCATCTATAAAATAGAAAATGGTTGGCTTGATTTTCACTACTACATATAGGATTAGCTTTTGAAGACAATAGCAGATTAGGTGATTGCTCGTCATTAAGTTTGGGACTAGTTTTGAAGGCTTAAACATTATCGCTAATGGAGTGACTCTTGCTCATACTAGTGACTTGACTATTAATGATAAAAAATCTTGTCTTAGAGTTTTCTAGAGAGCCTCATAGCATTCTTTCCACGACAGGGGATGGCCATGGAGGCCTCAAGAAAGATTCAAATAGGGCCTGTAGTTAAGAAAGTAAAATTGCCCATTTGCACGATCCCCTCTTTTCCAAGAGTGAAATAGGATCCACTTATGAGCCTTCATTGATGACTAAATGCTTAAAGAAAATTAGAGGTATAAGGCTTAGTTAGGCCCTTAGGGAAAGAAAGCAAAAGAAATGATAGAGATAGGGGTGAGGGAGGGGATACCTATCTGGATACTTCCCCCTAGAGATTTCATCCTTTTTTTGTAACCTTGGAAGAGAAAATGTATCTAGAATTACAAGTTCTCCCCTCACCCTTTTTTATATGAAACTTGAGAACTCTAGAATGGTAAATAAAGAAGAAGAAGATCTTATCACCCATGTCTAATATCCCTAACCAAGATCACCACTGGGAGGTCACTAACCTAGCATAGGGGGTGAATTAGCAAGTCCAAAGAGAGGAAAGGTTATCTCTAGAAAGAAACTAAAAGAAGTTTATGCTAGGAAAGATCCATTGGCCTCGAGGCAAAGACTCACTTATTGTTATAATGATTAAGAAAAAAACTTGGCTTTATAAATGGGGAAACTAGTTGTTAGTACACAAAGATTCATAGAATTTTCTACCACATGAATTTATCTTATGTTCCAGAGAAATACCATTCAGAAAATTATTCAAAATCCAAACTAGAGAACTAACCTTGCCTAGATTTGACATTGACTATCTGCAGTACTTTTCCACACCTCCAAACCTTGAGCATTGATACCAAAATTGGTGAAAGTGGGAAGACCATAGTGGATGGAGGAAGAGAAATGCTCAAGGATCTTCCACTCACCAAAGTGGAAGAGGTGCAAGGTGTTCTACTCACCAAGTAGATTTTCAGCAAGGATCACTAAATTCCTGGATGGTTGGCCACCAAACTCTAACCAAGAGTATTTTCACTCAAATTTTACACACATAACTCAAATGTCCCTTTTTGTCAAAATAGAGTTTAAATAGATACAATACTCTAAGGGATGTGTCCCTTGGGAGAAAACTATCAAAAAATTTTAAAAAAACATAGAACTATCATTTTGCAACACTGGCACCATGAACTAACACCACGATGCCAGTCCAACATCGAGGTGCCATATCCTAGCACCAAGGTGCTAGCTTCTCAGTCCCAAGCACCAAAATATCATGCAATGCTGCCATAAAGGCGCATTGTGACACTTGCCTCATCTAAGAAACTAACATAGAAACTCACTTTTCAACCACGTCTTTAATACAACACTTACATATGATTAAAATACATCCATTACTACACAATATAACACATGAAATAGAAATTCACAAGCATAAAATCTACTAAAATCTTTTGAATTCAAGCTTTAAGTTGTGACCTAATTATATGTCTTTTCTTCAATGATGTGCTATATCATATCCTTATTAATCATTAAGGATGCCATTATTAATTTATAGTTTTTTTTATGATAAATATATATTCTTGAAGCTACTAATTATTTATTTTAAATATTTTAAGAAATTCATGAAACTTAACTTAGTGAGATTAGGAAAGTCATATCAATAGACTTGAACATTTTGAGAATTTTCATAGGACTTGCAAAATAAGACAAATTAAAGCTCACAAAATAATTATTATTGCTAAATTATTTTCATCTAATTTATTTTAATTTTTAAAATATTTTTCATATCTAGTTTACATTATTTTTCAATTTTTATGGCCATTTGGATAATTTGGCAATTTGCACTTAGTTTAGCCATATCCATATGCATCTAAGGTTAAGTTTAGTTCATTTATTTCTTCTTGAATCAATTTCCATGCTTAGAATAATTTATCAATTTTCCTTAGCATGAGAATTAATTTATGCACTTAATTATCCAAATTATCCTTTTTCTCTCTCGATATCTTTTCTCTCTCTCATGCCTATAATCTCATTTTAAACTCAATTTTGCTCATGCATGACCAAATTTTTTTTTTTGTTTTGGCATGATAAATTTTGTGTGAAATATTTTATGTGATTTCATGTCGTTATTCTTTATATATTAATTTTTTAAAATTTCAATTTCATTTATATGTAAATTGAATTTTACCTTAATTCGTTTCCAAATTAGTTTAATCACTTTGGGAATGTTATAGCGTCTATAGATCATTTTTATTTAATTTTTATGTTTTTATTTGATTTAATGTAATTTACTTTTAATTATTTTATATTTTTAAAGAAAATAGATGTGTATTTAAAGCACTTTCTTAATTTATATATGTATTTTGGCAAATACCTTGGCCAACGCTATTCCCTATATTTTAATTACTTTTAATGGTATTTAAATTTCAAAACCTTTTCCATTTAATTTTTTTTAATTAATTTAAATTATTTGCATTTATTTGGTTTATTCCATATATGGAAAGTCTTGGCTAAATTTATCTTCAATTTATTTTATTTGATTGTTAAATTTGAATATTGTACTCATTTATTTCCAAAATCAACCTTCTTTTATGGAATGATTATGGCTGGGCCCTCATGTATTTAAATTAAGATAATTTATTATTCTTTGAATTAATTATTCTTAGATTAATTTAAAATCCAAGGAGTGATGTATTATTGCACTTTCCAAAAATTAAATCCTAATGTTTGGAAATTCTTTGGATGGCCCTTTCTTTATGTCATTTAATTAGATTATTTTTTTAAAATTCAAATCTATTCTTCTTTAGTCTCCTTTAATTATTAATAAACTAATCAAAATTTATTAAAATTAATTCATGCATGGAAAGCTTTGGCTAACCCTTCCATTATGGCTAAATTATATATTTTTAGTTTTAACAATTTTCAAATTTGATATTTTCATTAATTAGAACCTCTTCATTTATGTAAATGGAATTTAAACTCATTTCTCCTCATGAATTATATAGTTTGGGAAAGATTAGAATATGGTTTAAAAAGATAACATAATAAACACAATTAAGCTTTTAATTATAGGTAGAGGACACCTTCCGCCATATTATTGGCTCATAAGAGAATAAATGTACACATAAATTCATTTACATATTTTTATTATACATAGACTATAATTTTTAATACAATTTTATAGAATAAGATTAAGAGAATGTGCAGCTAACCTCTATATAGTTTACTAAAGCTCAAAGTATTCTCAAAAGAAATAACATAATAAATAAAATTATGCTTCTAATTATCATGGGCATGGGCACTTAACAAGTCGGGTTACACCAAGCATAAAGTAGGATTCTATGTGTCAATTCATTTGCATTTTTAAAGTATATATAAATATTAATTTTGAATATAATTTTTTAGAATAAGATTTTAGGTAGAGACTCTACAACTAAAGATAGGTTGACAGATAAGTTGATAGTATATCATAAAGAGTTTATGTAAATATAAAAATTTTATTATATAAACTCCACTAATATTAATCTTTTATACAATGATTGTATATGCTTAGAAACAATAAACCGAAAGCTCCATTGATCATATCATTAATCATTTTTGAGTTGTAAATCCTCACAATGAGAGGAAAGAGTTGCAAAATGGCCCAAAGTCTTTGTGAGTGCAATGCTCTAATAATTGGCCTTCTTAAATTTTGTCAAGAGGTGGTGTAACAATCTAGAGAATTGCATGATAGAGAATGCATCGGGCTTGAGTTTAGGACTAATTTGATTTGAGTATATAGTTTGGCATGACTAGCTTATTTATGCTTGGCTTCACAAGGCTTGAATTTGTCAAGGCACCTTAGCTTAGTGGTTGTGAGCTTTGACTTTCAACCAAGAGGTCTTAGGTTCAAGTCCTTGCACATGCGTGTGTGTGACTTTGTGATTAAATTCACTCAAATGTACCAAAAAAAGGCTTGAATTAGCTTAAGATTTGTATTTTTGTCTATTGCACTAAATATTAATTTCGACGATTGTGGTTCAATCCAATCAAGCACTATTAAATTTATTAAAATTTCATAATAATAGCTATATTATGAAATGTTACATCAAGTGCTTTCATTTTAAAATTTAAATTTTTCCTTAAGGAATTTTCCTACTCATTTTTCACTCTCTTCTCTCTTATCTTGGAAAATATGCTTTTGGCTTAAACTCAATTTGAAGAGTATATTTCATCACTTAATCTATCTTGCAAAAAATAAGCCTTGTTCAACCTCTTGCAAGAATTTTTGAGTGCTCATTTTAGTTTCAAATATTTTGACTTCAACATTTCCTTTGTGCTTACATCTTCAACAACAATTCAAAGGGAGATCCCCTTCACTTTCTTTATCAAGCAAGCTTCAAGAATTGGAGATTGATCATTCAAGTCTTGATCTTACATCTTCATCCATTCTTTTGGCTTGAGTAAGATTGTTTTATTGTGTTTTAATCATTTCATGATTTATGATTTGATGATTTGTTTTGATTGAAAAGGTTTTAATTTCAACATTGCTTCTCTTTAGTTCACTTTCATTTATATTTCAAGTATTTTGAATACTTCATATCATCTTGTATTTTAGTTTTGATTTGATAAGTTTTATCCTAAAGTTCCTAAAATTTTTTCTTCTAAATTTTGATTTGATCAAGTGATCAAGTGCTATTTTATTTCAAACACATATATCATGTTGTCCCAAGTTTTTTTCATAGCCTCTTAAAAGGCATGTTTCTATTAAAAACATTCACTTTCTTCAAATATTTAACATATGCATTCAAAATATAATTTTCTTTAAGCAATGTGTCATATAAATGTGCATTAATAAATAAATAAGCAACATTTGACACATTACAATTCAATTTGAAGTTTCATATTATTAATATAAATTTACATACTTCTTTTAAATATGATGTTTTTTATGTAATTAGAACATTATTTGTTTCAAGCTATGTATCAAATAAATCATCATAAGGTAACTCATTTATCTCATACAACATTTTATTTGTGGTCATAAATAAATGCTTGCCTCTTCCTAGTTAAATGATTTTGTTTAAGTCTCTTCACTATGAAAATCTACCTAAACAACCTTTGATTCTTTCCTTATTTCATGTGAATTTTTTCTTCCATTTTTAATCATATGATGTTAATTTTAATCATATGATTTTGTTTTAATCATATAATTTTAAATATTTGGTTAATAAGTATAAAAATGACCTTAATATACTTGAATTAAATGAGAATTTGACACATAATAGGACACAATGGAGATGAAGGATTTATGTAGGACTTAGTGGGATAAAGGCTTGTTGTTGTTGTTGGTTGATGGTGATGATGTTTTAATTTTGAGCTTATTGCACTTAAAAGACTTTAAGATCTCTTTTTTCCATACAAATGAGTTGATATCATTAGAACTCTTACTTTTTCTTTTCAATAGATTTTTTTTTATAAATATCTTTCTAAGCACTTGAGCTCTTCATTTTTCTTCTTTATGTTATCCTCCTCTTTTTCCTTATGGATTATTGTTTTTAAATTCATGCACTATTGTGTACCATGAAAATAGTTAATAATGTAAAAACTTAAATCCCTAGCTTTAGAAGTTATTGTTACCATGTGATCCCACTCCTTAACTAAGGACAATAAAATCTTGTTTACCTATTATTGACATCACATTTAGTGAGGTTGACATCCACCACTCCTTATAATTTGGATTCAGTTTAGGAACTAAGTTTTCATTACTTACAATTAAGACACTTCTAGTGGTTAGGATGACAGACCTAGAAACCATAAAGTCCAACCCTAAAGTTAAACCCCGATTGGATTTAGTGGACCCCACTTAGCCCAAAATAACATAAATCTTAACACATTAAACCCATTCAATCATAAAAGTCATATGTAACCAAACACATTTAGTCAAACACAAGTGAAGCATAATTGGCCAAATGACTTAATGGGTGCACTTGACCAATTATTTGGCCCATTTAGGCATATTGACCCAAACCTTGATCAAAATCAATTTCATCATGGAAAATCAATCCAATGCCATGCCGCACCCATAATATCCAAATCACCCTAGATTGAGATCTAATTTGACTAATTGGTCTAATTGACCCAAGTTAACCCATTTAGGCTTATAGGGACCAAACTCCAAATTAATCCAAACCACTTGAAACTAACCTTGCCCAAATAATTCTCAAATTTGATCAAGCATAATTGATGCCCAATCTAAACCTAATTTGTCCAATTGACTCACATGACTCATTTGGTCCAATTTGACCTAAGGGGTCAAATTGAACTAAACCTTGATTCAATCTAAATGGTTTGAGCCAATCATTACAATCACTCCAATGACTTATGAGTCTAATTCTGACCCAATTTGACCTAAAGGGCCAAATTGAGCCAAAATTCAATTCATTTCAAATTGAATCAAACCATCACTTACATTTGATCCAAGATTGATCCTTGAACACTTCTCAACATTCAATTGAACAAAATTAGATCAATTTACCCAACTAACCCAATCAAGCCCAATTTGACCTAAATGGTCACATTGGGCTAAAATCTAGTTAAATCAAAATTAAACCAAACCACCACCTACAATCAAACTTAGAGTGATAATTAAAAATAACTCAACTCTCAACTAATTTGATCAATTTGGCCAAATTGACTAATCTAACCCGCTTAACCCATATGAACTCTTATGAGTCAAATTGAAATTCACATTGAATTAGATTAAACCAATAACACCAACACACTCCTTGTCATCATTTGAACTCAATACAATAACTCTTTGGGCCTAGTCGGTCAATTGGTCAACCTAGCCCAATTGAACCCAAATTTACCTAAATAGGTCACCTTGAGTCAAACCTAATCAAACCAAATCCAAATTTAGCCAAGCTTTGCATGGCTCTTACTTAGGTTCTCATGGACTTTCCCAAGAGAATTCAACCCAAGGTGAACCTGATTCATTCCAAAATAAGTGAAGCAAGCCACCCACATAAGACAAAACCCAAATAAGGAAGGTCCAACTCCTCCTTTTGGCCAAGCCAAGCACTCTTGAGCTCACTCTGAGACCTTGACCATGAGAAGCCATGGACACAAGTGACTAACCTTGGTTTATCCACCATGTCTTACCCACTTAACCATTAGACACCAAACTCCATCAACCACTATAAGAGGAAAGTCACCAATCCCAAGCCAAATTTTGCCTCACACATTGCCCTAGTTGTCGAAACTTCAACCACCTATGGTGGTTCACATGGGAGAGAGGTATACTCCCTCCTAAGGCACCAAATTCAGCTCACACATTCACAAGAGAGGCAATCCCTAAGATCCTAAATCTTCCTGCTCCCCATCCCGGTGAGACCAAGCCCCTCAAAATGGAACAACTTCATATACCTTATTCCACCAAACCTCACTTAAACTTTGATTAACTCTTCCCACACCTTCCCTACACTCCAACAAGACAAAATGAATCGAGAAATGCTCATTTCAGTCACTAGAGCACCAAGTTAGAATAAACTCCAACGAACTCATTGTGGTTTGTGGTCTCCATGGGATTGGAGGACTTTAACGGGATGCACCTATTCAAGGTGAAGCTACCTCAATTGGAATCACCACTAGTCTTGAGCCCTAGAGAGGTAAATACTCCAAACTATAGAAAATCCCCTAGTTGTCTTTTGTTACGTGATTTTGTGTTTGTGATAGATCAAGTCATGAGAACCCTTGCATTTTTAGTTCGATCCTAATGGAGTTGATCTTATCACAATTAGAGCTTTAATTAGCTTAGATCAAGTGATTAGAAGCGAATGGTACTTGCTTGTTACCAAAAGAAGGTGATGAATCATGGATCATCTCTATGTGGTTAAAATGAATGGTCGTGATGAATCTGCCAAGAATTTGACTTTAATCCCTTTAATACATGCTAGAGATTGAATGATGTAGAATGAAATCATGTCTACCACTCGTCAACATACATACCCGGATAGTTTAAATAACTAGTCCTATGGCACCATGTGTAAAAATCGAGAGGCATGTAATTGAATTAATTAGGGTTAAAATTTGATATAATTAACCAAAACTTGAAAATAATAATTAATTATAGATATATGAAAAATGCAAATGAAGGCTCATTGGAAAACTTAAATAGAGTATAATTTAATATAAATATAAGCCCAATTTTCACTCTCTATTTTAAGAGTAATAAGGGTTTGAAGGTAGAGGGTATTTTTGAAATTAATTGCTAATCACTTTATAATTTTTTAAAAACGTTCTTTATGATGTTCCCCACCTCCCATAATAATCTCAAGCTATTTGGATCAACCAATTAAATGATATGATTTTCTAAGCCTAAGTCATTAATTAGTTTAAATAATTAATTCTAAAATCATAAAAAAATTAATTTGTCATCTAATATTCAATCAATAGTGATTAAAATCATAGGCTAGTTTAAAATTTTTTTTGAACTTTAATTATAATTAATTTGGAACATTACATTCTAGGGCATTAATTAATTAAATAATTCAATTAATTGATCTAAAAATTCATAATTAACTATCTATAACACTAAAATTTATAAGTGAGCCTCTCTTGGGTTTATTTAGGTGATAGCTAGTTGATGAAACAAAAATTCCCAATTGATTTGGGTATTTTGAGTGTAATTATCTATTTAACAAAATTTTATTAATTAATTAATCACTTTACATTAGCCTAAATAACTAAAGAAATTTTCTTATCTTTATTGTGCTTATGCATGTTTAGGAAGTTTCTTGTAATTTTGGGCTTATCCTTAGTTATTACCTACATCTTAAGGGTAAATTAGCTTAATTATAACATTTAATAATTAATAACTTAGAAAACTCAAAGAAATAAAGAAATTTAAATTAAATTATATTAAGAAATAAGAATAACAAAACTAAATTTAAATCTAAACCTAATTCTCTTAACTAATCCATTTTATTTTTCAAAATTACCATTTAATTAAGCTCATTAAGTAATACATGCCTTAAGTTTGAGTTGGACCTTGAATGGTTATGTATCTATTTGAATCTAAAATAGATTGATGAAATGAATAAAAATGAAAAAAGTACACATCTCGACTAGGGCATCATATTGCCACCTTAAAAGAATTTAGAAGCTCGAGCTACCTTGTGGTTGCCCAATTAAATGGTATAGTATCATGGTGGTGTCATAATTTCTCAATTTTTTAAAATCAAGAAACCAATATCTTGGACCCTAACAATAATAGTTATCTAGGAGCCAGGGGAACAGGAGCAAGAAAACCACCCCATTGGAAATTCACCATAAAATGAAGAGAGCAACCCCTTAAGAGCTCTCTCCTTCTCTCACTCACTCTCTCTAGTTACTTGCTGCATTCTTACTCCGGATAATTTGTTTTTCTATAGGAACAATTTTCACTTCTACAAGAATGATCTCTTGTCTACTCCAAGTAAAAGATTTATGGAAAAAATTTTCTTTTATGAAATTCTCTCTAAAATTATGTTTAACCAAATTTTCCCCATCGATCTAAGATTCAATGAGAAATAGAATAGCGCATCTCTATCGATCTTGGATGCAAGTAAAAAAAAGAATGCTCTTAAGGCTTAAAAAATTCTAGAATCTTGAATGTTGAAGACCTCCCATTGAACTTGGTTCTGAAACCCTTAGACTATTTAGGCATGCACTACAATATATAAAAATCTAGCATTTATAAAGCATTGTGTCATCAAATTTTCATAAAAAATCCATTAAAATCTTCAAAATTTTGGTTCAACAGAATTCCATATGTAGCACCACATCGGAGTCCCAAAGACCAGGTGCCAAGTTCTTGAGAATGAGAATCTTGAACTCTCTCTGTATATAGATACTAAAATTGGGCATCATAGTGATATGCTCTTGGGTTTAGTTCAGCTCTATTAGTGTCAAGGCACTATCATCTAGCGCACTAAGTTTTCGGGTCCCTCATTTCTAATGGGTCACTACACACGTCATCCCTTTGGCATCGAGGTGCTATATCCTCTCATTGAATTTAGTTTTGGTATGAAATAAAACCCCCTCCATCGATCTTGGATCTAGAATATAGGAGAAGAATGTTGATGCATTAAACAATTCATGAAAACTAGCCTAAGGTATTATGCCACCAAAATTTTGAATCTTAGACATTAGCAAAATAGCACCATGGCATTGTAAGTCCAAGGCATTGTATCCTTAGGAAAACTAAGTTTAGGCGCATCTCATAGAGCCATGACACTAGTATCCTATTCTTTGAGGCAATGTGTTTCCACACACAAAAGATAATATTATGACATTCACAACATAATCCATCAATTATAACCCATAGCAAGTACAAATATAGCACTAAAGAGCGAGCTCTTAGGTTTAGTCATTGTAGCTTAATAGTGTAATGTGGCCGAGCTCTAATGTTGAGCGAAAATATTTATTCTAGAAAGTTTTAAATTGTGGAGCATTGCACAATGTCAAACATAAGGGAATAGGAATAAAAAAATACATCTTTATTAAATGAAAAATATATTACAAAAATTATTACATAATAATAAAAAATTAAATGAAAAAAAGAGGGATAAACTAGTAGTCATAATCATCATTCTCCTCTTTGTGACTTACCAGGTGAGATAGTGTTCACCTAAAAAATATATACAATTTATTTTTTTGGTTATAATGTCATGGTGTTATGTTGGTGCCACAAAATTGCCATACCCTATAAGGATAAGCCCGAGAGAATCAAAATTAGGGTATAGTGCCGGTCTTTGTGATCTTGGTGCCAAGGTATTGCATCGCTATTGAGAGGGAATAATTATAAAAACATTGCTATAAATAGCAGGTCTAGTCCAGCTTATCTTCCCTTTTCTCTCTATGACCACTTTATACTCCAACATTACACTAGCACTCCAATCTTCTTACATTTTGAGGCATTTTATTTACTTCAGTTAAAAGATTTATGTTATTTTACTTTTTTTTTTAAAAAAAAAGAGCATGTTAAATCATAATCCCACCATTGATCATGGATCTAGTGAAAAGAAAAGATTGTAGATTTGAAGACCTTCATCGTTGAACTTTTTTCCAGTGAGTTGAAAACCCTCCCCTCCATTGATCTTAGATTCGAAACTTGAGAGAAGAGTGCTTCATATAGTGATCTTGAAATCTAGCATTGTTAAGGTGAATTGGTACCAATTTCAAAACATTTTTCTAAAATCTCACAAGAAACTCAATTTCGACTCATTGGCACTAAATAGCGTGTAGTGTTATGCCCTCAAGTATTCCTAATATAATGGGTAACCTAAGCACCCGGTGTCATTGCTTACTAAAATCACCCTAGCATCGCAACTCCATGGCATCGTGTCATGGTGCCATGTTTACTGTTCGGAAATAAGACTTATAATATTTTCTAATAAAATCCCCTAGCACTACAACACCAAAGGACCCGTACCTTGGCACTATATCTCCCTAACACAAGTAAAAAGTGCATAGAAAATTTTTTTGCTAAGACATAAAAATATCACCCGGTGTTTCACAAAACAAGTGCCAAGCTCTCAAGCATTTTAATCTCGTTCAAAGTGTCGAGAGCCGGTTCACAATGTCGAGACATTGTCACTCAAATTTTATTTTATGTGTTCAAATGTTTTTACTTAAATCATAGAGCAATAAATCAACAATGCTAATGAGATACAAGCATATAGCACAAAAAATAATAAAAGGGGAATGCTATTTCTAAATTTAAAGAAATTAGAAATTACAAAAAGGAGAGGGGTTGACCTCATTTTGGATGAGGTTAATTGCAATAATTATGACTACTAATCCTATATTAGAAGTCTTCTATTTAAACACCTTGGACACTACACTTAATGACCTAGTGCATCCTCCATGTATTGATCTAACTTAATGGGTTTATTTGGATTCAACCCAAATATCTAATCTAAACCACTCCAAATTTAAAATTAAAGCTTAGATTAAGGCTTAGGGAATTAAATCGATTACCTTAATTAAGCTAAGAATTATATAAACCTAAGAAAATTTAAATTAAATCCAAACAAATTCAAATTAAATGATATTAAAATAATGAAACCATGATATGAAATTGAATAAACCCAAATCCAAACCAAAGGTCAAAATTGGTCAACCCTTTTGATATGGATTTGATGTATGTGGACCCACCAAGACAAAAGTCAAACCACCAAAATTTGACCAAATAAAATCATGCTAAATGGTCCAAATGGCAATATATTCAGGTTTAAACAAGAATCTAAAAGAACATGAACCCAATAATACCTTAATTTAAATAAGTCACTTGACCTAAATAGGCCTAAGTGAACCATATTGGGTTAAAAGTCAAATAAAACAAAATTGATTCAAATTAATTGCATGAAATCACTTAGGAAGATTAGTAAACATAGATCAACTAATAATTAGGTTTAATTTGCCTAAAATGGCCATTTGACTTAAATGGATTCAAACTTAACCCAAATTTAACCCATACCAACATGGGCGAATTGAATTTCAAGCCTTAAATAAATGAAATGATTTGATCCAATGTATTCCAAAGTGCTTGGATTAAAAGCTAAATACACTTTAATGGAATCAAATAAATCATTTAACTCAATTATGTTCAACTCAAATCTTTATGAATCAAAATGGGTTAAGACACAAAGTAAGCAATCCATGAACTTTAAATTCATTAAAACCTTAGTTAAAGAGTTCATGATTGAATGAACATAACCCAAGCATTGAATTAAAGCTAATCTATCAAGAAAGGCAATTCAAATCAAGCAAATTGAATAGATCTTAAATGTCATAATTCTAAAGGGATTTGAACTTAATCTCCAACTAATTCATTTAGAATGCACTTAAATCTATTCAATAGATTAATAATTGATTCCTAGCTAAAATTAAGCCATTAGATCTAAATGAAGCAAAGCCAAAGAATATGCTATGACAAATCAAAGGCACATGGAGACAAAAAACATGTCCAATCCTATTTCCCATTTCCTACTCCACCTCACTAGATTAAAATAGATGTTAGATAGGTAGTGAGCCATGGAGCTAGCTTCCAAAAGCCTTAATCACCCTTAGTCACATAAGAAAAAAATGAGTATATAGCTCTCAATCTAATGCAAAATCGCTCATACTTATTCTCAAGCAAAATTGACTTTACCATCACCTTCCCACTTCAAAGCCAAACCCAAACTTCTTTTGATCTTATGGCCACCGAAAGCCGTGAGAATATTCAAGGCTAATAGAATCCTTATCGAGGATGGTCTAGAAGCTGATCCATAGATAGATAGTCTAATTCTTTTCATAGATGAGTTCCCTATGTCATTCCAAAGCTAGTGGTGTTGATAGAACTGGAGACCATGAGACTCAAGGTATGCCATTAACAACCTCTCTAACCTTTCCATTTTGGCACTTTTGAAGGGTGTCGATTTCAAGTGAGATCAAACCATTTAGATCATTAGAATTCATCCAGGATTTTGCATTACAATCATGTGATTTCAATAATCGAATGGACAAACATCATGCGAATCAATGAACGATTTCCATCTCCGTCGAAGGAGAAATAATCTCCACCATCTGTTCTTTCAATTATGAATGGGATCTGCTCGCATCCTTGATTCGATCTAATTAAATATTGGATGATCATGATTAAACCTGCATGTGCCACCAATGTAATCTTTGGATCCACGTGGATCTGCGTGGCTAATACTGCAAAGCGGAGACATTCGGATTCATGTGGATCTGAGTGGTGAAAACTTAAATCACGGATTTTTTAATTTAAAAAATTAAGGAAAAATGCTTGAAATTTCAAAAGCGTTATAGAAAATTATATATATATATATATATATATATATATATATATATATATATATATATATATATATATATATATATATATATATATATATATATATATATATATATATATATATATATATATATATATATATATATATATATATATATATATATTACAAGCTTAGTTCTATGGATCCCTCTTGATGAGAGGAATCCATTAAAATTAAAATCACTAAATTATGTGGGATATTTTGGCCTTAATTTGGGTTTGAATGAAAAATTTTAAACCCCCCAATTAATCCCAAACCTTGACCAAAATGAATGGAACTTTGAGGAGTTGAAATTGATGTTAAGATACATATTAGATGATATTTTCATAATTTATTGAGTAATAAATCTTAATATTTGAAATTTAATTCTAAACCATAATTTTGATAAAATAAAGTAATATTAAATGAAATAAATTATGGAGAATGATCAAATCAACTTAAACCTTATAACACATTCTTATGAACATAAATAAGTCATTAAAACCGAAACTTAATGTATTATAAAAGAATTAATTTAGCCTTTAATTGAATTAATTAATTCAATTAATCAACTTGAAATTAAATAAATCAAAGTAAATCAGTTAGAACAACAAAAAATTATAAATAAACACTCTTTGAATGCATTTTCTAGAGGGGAATCAAGGAAAAAAATCTATAAATAATTATCATTAAATTAGGCTTGATTTATGTTTTAATGAAATAATTAAAACCTTAATTACACCTTAATTACACATCTAATTAAAGTGAAACTTTAGAGAAATTAAAGTGGAAAGGAACCCCCATTGCCAAAACATTTTAAACCTAATTGACTTCTAAATTAGAATTATTAAATTTTCAAGTGTTAAAATTGAATACATAATAAATCAAACATTTACAATAAATAGTAAAAATCATAAATCAATTTAAAACACTCTGTAAGAGAAAAATACTTAAATCTAAAATTTTCAAGCACCCTAAGTCATTTGATTAATTATAAGCCTAGAGTTTAATAAATAAATATTGAAATGAAATGAACTTTTAAACTAATGTATTCACAAGTAAATAAATTAATGAAATTTTAGTATATAATCTATCCAAACTAAGAAATTAATCAAAGATTATCCTAAATGTATAAGGTAAATATAATTTATATTAATTCAAACCAAAATACCCAAAATTAATTGAGGATTTTAATTTTAATATATTCCTCTCATCAAGATGAACCTATAGAGCCCAAGTTTACATTATTTAGATTTGTATTTTAATTTCTATAAATTTTTTAATTTTCTATGATTTTTAATGATTTTTTTTAATTAAATAGAAGGGATTTTATCATTTTAAGACCATGGCAGTGCGGTGCATTAGGCCATGAATCTGATCAAGTGTTGTTACATCGTGGGATGAATCTTGACAATTGATCGAAGATCAAATAGTCGATTCATTCTATTATATCCTTAAGAGAATTAATCGATCATGGTAGATATCATCCATGCTTCCAAATAGATGGATCGGATAATGGAGATCATCCCACATGTCTTTGGTGAGAGATAGAGGCGCTCATTTTCACCAAATTTTTGGTGATTCGATGAATTTCAACTCAATTTTGATTGCAAAATGTTCAAGGATCATTTTGCAACCAATCCATTTGTTTGATCCTCATGAAGATCAAATTTCTTTCAAAATTGCCAAAATTGAATTCTTAAGAGGATGGTGGTGGAGCATACCTGATGATCACCGATGGTGGGATTAACTCCATTAGCTTTGCCTTGATGTGATAATATCATTCATGCAATTTGGTGACTTGCCCATGGATCTCCTCCTAAACCAAGCACAAATCAGATTTCATCGCCTTGGTCATTTTTTGGCTCTCGATGGTGAGGGGATAGGGGTGGAAATTCACTTGAGGTTTTCTTGACCAAATGTATTGGAGCATTCAATTTGATTAAGGAGACTCTCCATTGCATTTAACCATTAATGACAACTTGTTGGATTCACTCATTTTTATGGCATGCCGGTGAGAGAATGAGAGGAAGGGTCACCTTCTTCATTTCTACCCTAGAATGATTTGAGATGAAAGAGGGTAGGGGAAGAAGCTCTCCCTCCCTCTTTCCATATATAGATGAGAGTCATATTTTATTCCTTCTAAGTGGTTGATTCTAGCAACAAGGTTGGTCAATTGGTGGATTCAATCCCCTTGGACTTATGAGCATGTTTGAATGAGGGATTGGAGAGGAGGGCATTTTCCCCTTTTCCTTACTTAGTCAAGATCCCTCTAACTTCCTTGGATTCTCCTTGATCTTGTGTTTCTCTTTTGAAGAAGCCAAATTCCCCTTGGTTGCTTTCTTTGGTGGCCTTCTATTGATTGGAGTGAATCCATTCCCTTTGAAGCTAAGAGGTGCAATGAGCAATATATAAGAGGGAAATGTTACTTGCCTTCTTTTCATGGATTGTCAAGTCTTCCTTCTTCTAATTCCACCCCTTTACATTTTTATGATTCATGGCATCACCACCAAAGTCCTTAGACTAATGTGTGTGGCCCAACTCAAACTCACTATAAGTTTGAAGCCAAGTCCATTTAGATTGGATTGAAATTTGAAACCAATCTAAGCATTTGAATTCAAAGTTGTTTGAATTTGATTCAATTCTTCTAATTTTGAGTATCATCATTTTAATTGATGATTAATTAAGTTTTGGTTTAATTAAATAATTTAGATTTGAATTAGTTTTGGATTTCATTTTATTTCAACCCATTTAAACCCAAATGGGTTAAGTTTAATTCAATTGGCTTCAAATGATCAATTTTATTGGGTTTGAACTCCAATCATACTTGATCACATGTGTGATATGACTTGGAGTGATTTATTTCATTTAATTTCAATTAGATTTCAATTTGAACCCATTTGACCTAAAGTGGGTTTAATGGTTTAAGCGTGGATTCCATTTGGGTCAAATGACCAATTTGACCAAATTGGACCTAATGATAGGTTGGATTATGTTTGATTATCATTTATAAATTATTTTGAGTAATCAAATTGAATTGATATCAATTTTATTTAGGTTTGAACCCAATAGGACCCATTTAGGTTCATTTAGACTAAGTGGTCTAATTAACCAAATTAAGGCCTAAATAAATTTGAATTTTTTTAGATTCATGATTAAACATATTTATTTAATTATTTGGAAAATTTGGGATGATTTAATTTGGTCAAATTTTTGGTTGGTTGACCTTTGACTTGGTAGGACCCACCTAAGTCAAACCTATATCAAATGGATTGACTAGATTTAACTTTAGTTTAGTTTCAGCTTCATTCATTTATTTTAATTTGATTTCAATTTTATTTATTTTTATTTAATTTGATTTAATCCAAATTTGGAATTTTCAAGTCTACCTATGCCCATTAGTTTAGATCAAGCCCAAGACAGTGCACTAGGTCACTATGTATAGTGTCCTAAGCATTTAATTAAGAAGTTTGTAATCTATGATTAGGTGTCCTAATTATTGATTTTGAAGGTGATATTAACCTTATACAAAAATGAGGTCAATAAATACCATACAACATAGTCTTTGGAGTAGAAGCAATACATCTTCCAAGTAGAGCTACCTTTACTTTATATAGTAATTTAAAATAAATTTACAATGGAGGAAAGTGTCGGATACAACTCAAAGAGCTAGAGGCTCTCAGAAGTGTGACTACTAACCTAATAAAATTTAAAAATATAGCAAGAATGACACAAGCTTACAACCTGCATGGTTCATCCAAGAAACTTTAAAGCGTTAGATGCGCTCATCATCTAATAAATAGGTGAAATTTTGACCAAAATTGGGAAGGACCCTATATAATTGAAAAGTTTATGAAGGAGCTTATCATCGGTGCAATAGGGATAGGACCTATGCCCCTATAATGGATAATATCTCGAAGGATATTACGCGATAACTATTACAAGTGTTACATATCTCTAAAATTTCAACCTGAAGAGATATTTCTTATTAAAAGTATGAGAAGAAAGTACTCATCTAAAATAAGTCTTATCAATAGGGGAAATTTTATAAGGCCTAAAATGCAAGTAAAATACTCCATCAAAAGAAACTCTTTCCAATCAAAAAAAGGTTAAATGAAGATCCAACATGTCTAAAGGGGCAAGATCAGATTGATCATGTTTAATGGGTTAAAATCTAAATTTAAATCAGATCCAACATGCCCAAAGGGTCGGATCGGATCCGAGATGCCCAAAGGGGCGGATCATCCATTATGTCCAAAAGGAATTTCTATATTTAAATATGATCTAAAAGAGGTGGACCCGGACCATCATGTCCAAAGGGATTGAATTTAAATTTAAATCGGATCCATCAATGCTAAAAAGGGTTGTATCTAAATCCAAACCTTAGATATTATCATATCCAAAAGAGGTGGGTCTAAATATAAACTTGGACTTTATATGGTCAAAGAAAGGTTAAATTCAAATATAAGTTTTAACTCTTTGAAATTAGATAATATTGAATCAAAATGCACAAGCACAACTCATTTATAAATTTAGATATTACCGTATTTCATAATGCCTATGAAATTTATATATTTCTTTTGTCCGATTTGCTCTGATTGGCTATGATGTTTAAGATGGCCAAATGATATACCTCCTATAGAGCCTACTAAAGGAGCGGACATGGGTCAATATGAAACCCATGATCCACATGGCATAATCAACTTACAATAGCATCTCTCATGGCATCAAGATATGTTGATTATAGGGTGTAAACGAATGAGCTAAAGCGAAATGAATCTTGTTTGGTGAAAATTGCTTTGTTCATGTTTGGCTCAGATTCAAAATGGCTCAAAATTTTAGTGTTTATGTTTGGATTGAATTGTTCAAAATGTCTCTCAAAATGGCTCAAAATACAATTATCTCAATAATCTATAAGAGAGGATTCAAACTTGGGCCAATCTTTGCATAACAAAAGTTCTAACCACTAAGCCATACTTATATATATATATATATATATATATTTTTTATTTTGAACTAAATCAAGACGAACACGAGCTATTCATGAACAATGAGCTTTTTTGACAGTCATAGTTGATGGGCGAGATATGTTTGAAAATTCATTTGCTCGATCATCATGCATCCTGCTAATTTAGAGCTTCCATCTCATCATAATTCTCTGATTGGGTGATCAATCTAAAGTAACACGTCATGATTTTATTTTAGAGAGTGGTAGATCACCTTAGTTTTGGAGATCAAGATGTACTCTGACCAATTACAAATAATACTCACTCTGCATAAGCCGGACTTTTGGGTTATTACATACTACACCATGAGGTAGAAGAATAGAACCTAAAGTCAATCTTGTACTTGTTAGTTGTCGGTGGCTATAATGCGGGCGCGTCATCACCTACAGATGCATATTGGCATCCTCGAGGGGGTATATATCATATAGCATATGCATCACTTTTTTACTATAACTACCTTGTATTCAATTGGATTTGGAGCATAAAAGATCATTGGGAGAGAATCATCAATACTTATTGGATTGGTCCACATGAGATGATGATTACTTTGGTGACATGTAAAATATAGTAGGTCTTCCCATTATAGGCATTCCCTATAAGGAGTGCATGCCTATAAATTATAAGCTCTTTCAATTTCAACCAATGAGTTAAAATAGGTGAGGTCATGTATATTCCTTAGGCTACATCATGCTCTATCTCGCTACCGAGATTATTCAAGGAATGACGATTAGGTCATAGGCGATGAGGTGCGCTTACTATAGATACATGGTTTGAGAGTTTCTCTAATACAACAATATGTTTAACTCATTTTGTATGATTGGAAGATCTATTTCATATGGGGTCCCATTCAATTGAAGAATCATTCAATTACAAATTTGAGCCAAAAGGAAATGAATCTTAGCACACGATGTGGACAAGGAGCTATCTTTAGTGGTTTTATTGCCATATGGCTATGCTATTTTATATTCCTATGACATACCAATCTTTTCCATCTTTCCACTCTCTTGATGGCTAGCTTGCTCATAGAAGGCAAGAGGATATCGCCAGATCATTAGCTTACCTATACCATGGATTAGGCGGGGTAAGCATGATGGTGACTCCACAACACTATGATGAGATGTTCTTTGGCACATGGATAGATTCATGCACATATATTAGGAGCATTTAGTTGTCTTGAGATTCCATTTTATTTTAGAGAGTAGCATTTCTCTATGATCAAGTATTTGAGCAGGCTATAGTCACCTTAATTAGAAATTAGATCTAGACCTTCATGTTTGCTCCATAATGTATGATGGATCACTTTTAGATTATTCATAGATCAACCTTTCATAGTCAATCCTTTCGAGCTTAGGGTAAAGATTCATAAATTCTCTCGATGAGAGGAACACCATGATTAATATCGAGGCTAGGATATAGATGCATAGAATACCTTATTGGGTTGAGACATGCTTGACTTTATTATAGGAGACATGAGTCTGATATTAGAGGGATACAATCCCGTGGCTAGATGGTATGGCTTCACTCAAGACTATACATCTTATGTATTTCACCATTTGATTTGATGATAATAAATCTTGTGTAATAAGAATTAATTATTTCTTTATAGGATAAATTATTCACATTATCATTATGAATGTAATTCTTAATAAAGATTTATATTGATGATAAATATATAATTTTTATGCTACCAATCAGGTTAAATTCAAGAGTGCGGAAAGATATCTTCAACTCTGGTTTTTTAGTTATATCGAGAATGCTAAAGCTTTTGAACATGGATTGGGTGAGAAGTTTTCTAGGAATAACTATATTCAACCAAATGTAAAGCTCACTAAAATAAAATATATCATTCATTCATTTTAAAACAATCTATTTTAAATTATTCATAAACATTATATTTCATATTTATAATTATTCTTTAAAATTATTTATTTTGGATAATGTGAAATAAATGCATAAACCATGTTAAATTTATTGTACTTCCATGCAAGTTAAATTAAGTTCACATCTCATTCAACTATTTCCATGCTAAAATATATTCATTATCCATTTATTACATGCTTAAAATGCAATTATCCTAAAAATTAGTTATATTATTTTTTTCTCTCAGATTATCCTAGTTTTCTCTCTCATATCCTATTTTTTCATCCTAAACCTTTTTGTCCGAATTTTATCATGATTATTTGCTAAATAAATTATGTAAGAGTTATTCAAAGTGTTTCCATAATGATATCATCTTTTATATTAAAATTTATTTATTTGAATCTTTAATTTAAATTATTTTGAATTCAAATTAAATATTCTCTTGCTTACATGTGCAAATTTGAACTTAGCTGTTCATGGAATGTTATGTGGCATATCATATGCTAATCTAGTTGATTTAATTTTAATTAATTAAATTTATTTAAGTTAATCCAAATGTAGTTAAAATAAGTAATGAAATTATCTTTCCTTTTTTATATGAATTCTATTTTTGGGAACTTCCTTTGGCCAATCAAATCTTTATTCAAATTCAAATTAATCTCTTAATGAAAATTGATTTAAACTCTCTTAACATATGATCCATCATCATTTAATTTGAATTAGGTACATTAAAATAAATCTAATCTATTTGGAAAGTAGCTTCAATGAATTTAAATAATTCTTTGGATTCAATTTAAAATGTTCTAATTATATATTTCCTCCTTCATTCAATCAAGATAAATTGATTGAATATTCCATGATATTGCACTAAATACTGATTCAATCCCATCATGGAAACTTCCTTTTGTCAACCATATAGCATGCTTAATTTAAATTAATCAAATTTTGAAATATTCACTTTTCACGGACAATTATGTCATGACTTATTTGATAATAATTCAAACTCTTCTCTCTCTCTCTCTCTTGGCCGACCCACATAAGCAATAACTTCCTAATTATATTAGATATCAAGTCATATGATGAATTGATTCAATTTAAATCTCTTTCCAAATTATTTTTCCCTTTAATGCCTTTCTAATTTTTTCTTGCAAAAATAAATATATTTAAATTCAATTGATCTAATTTTAATCAGTTACCCTCTTCCTTGACTTGGACAAAATTCTTCTCTCATGAAATTTTAATTAAATTAAATTGATTTTAAATTAAACCAACTCTTATTTTTCTTTTTGATTTTTTATCTCATGCCATTTATTATTATTTTATTGGTTTATGTTTAAATTAATTCTAAATGAGTTTCCCTCCTATTTTTCCCTCTCTTAGCCAACCCTCAGGACCCCTTATTTAATAAATAATATTCGTTAGAATAGCTTAACTTCTATTGAAAAAATCTCTCTTAGAAAAACCCTCTCTTGGTGACTTCTTGTAAAACTCTTGGAGATCTTTTCTTGTTGGATCAAGTGTTAATTTCTTCATCCTTCTTCCCTCTTCCAACCTACAAGTTATTGGCTTGAAGATTGCATAAAATAAGTTGGTGGATTGGTGGAAATTCCTTTTGGCTAAAATCTATTAAGGTTCTTTTTAATTTATTTCATTGCTCCTCATATTTGAGAACGATTTCTTGCTTGAGCTAAGAATCTTTAGTATTTGGTCAAATTTATTTGTGCTTTTCACATCTATTCATACACTTTATCAAGTTGAAAGGTTTGTTTGGTTGGATTAAAGTTTTGTGTTTGTAGACTCTTCTTATCTCTTTTTTTTTACATATGCTAAAGTGAAACTTATGTTTCAAAATTTTGTTGATAAAGAACACTTGTAAGTTGCAAGTTTCTATTAAATCTTCATACTTTGCATAAGTGATATTCCTTTTGAAAAGAGTTTTCAAATTGATTTCATGAGATTTAAGATTTCATTTTACATTTGGTCTTTTGAAAACTCAAAGTCTCTTTTATATAAGTAATTGATCTAGTTTTCAAATATTTATGGTCCTACATTTTAAATCATTAAAATTAAATTAATTTTATTTCAAGTTATTACATTCACATCAAATAGTTTAACATTTCATGTGCATCATGTACATACTTTAAGTTTAATCATTGCTTACATATTTAAATATCAATTAAAATGAGCTACCTTTCTTTCCTTTGAATTCACTTGCTTTAATATTATTGTAGTTAGGTTATGAGAGCAAAATAATTTTAAATTGAGAGTTAGATACTTTTCGTGTTCCTCTTTCTTGTTTTCTTGTTAGGTTGTACTTAGTTAATGAAAGTACATGGTTGGGTTGTACTTGCCCATTAAGAAAAGTATGGTGTTGGTTGTACTTACCCATGAAGGGGAGTATGAGAGATTTGTTGTAATCTCAATTTAATTTAGTGAAATACTAGCTTGGGTGGCTAGTGAACATAGTCGATTTGGGATTTGGTGAACCATGTAAAATCTTTGTGTACTCTTTCTTTATTTTCTACGTACTTTACTTTTTTATACTATTGTTGATTGTTGTTTTATTTCTCTAATGATTTATCATTAAAAATTTAAGTTTTATTCAAAAATTTAAAATTAAGTTTGCTAAAATTATTTTTTAAGCACCCAATTCAACCCCCCCAACCCAACTCTTGGGTGTTATAGCCTCTTACATAAGTTATGCCAATATACAAACTACCAGTGTAGACATAGCAGATACTCATTCCCTAGGGATGCTCGATTGCATGTTCTAGTAGTAGCTTCCACAACATGGTCTTTCTTACTTCATATAGGAATAGTATTAATTTATGTGTAGCTTTATAGGAGACTTACACAAGAGTTATTCACCTATGGCTCTTGTGGATCCATCATACATACTCTTCCTTCTTAAAGCTAGGCTTCCATATATACAATTGTAGATTGGGAGAGCTAAACTAGTACAACACTTGCATTCCCCAACACGTGACTCATGCTCTTAAGAGATCATCATGAGTTTAGTAGTAGAAGCGATGATGAAAGGCTTCATCACTCAGGAGAGATGACGAGATATTCTCAATCCCATGATAGTTATTCATGATATGTACATAGCCAAGATAAATGAGCCTACTTATATTCTGTAATAGCTAAGCCACTTGTAGACGGATGGACAATGATGTCATCGGTGTTATCGACATACACATCTCCCCAACACCTCACTGTTAGGTGACCATATGCATGTTGAAGAAAACCCACTAATAGAAGAATCGACACTCATGGTTAGCCATGAGCTACTCTTGTCAAATTCAACTTGGGTGATTGTGAGCACCACTCGGGATGATTCCTCATATATTGATTCTTATGTAGAGAGTCATCATATTCTTAGCTTCAAAGATACAACTTAAAGATCATACTTTGTCTCTAGAATAACCCATAGAATCATTATATTATGGCTCCTCAAAAGTATATGACATAGTGATGGAATTATGCCATTTTCTTGAGTGTTGATCCAGTCTTGCCTAAGCTTTCTAGGTTCTACGTGGACACAAACTTTATATTAGGTTGTCTTTGTTGCCACGGGTTTTGAAGTATGAGAGCTATAACTTTAGGAATCCCTCTATAGAGATGTTGAGTTTGAGATATTCTCATCACATAGTACTTATCATGAGGTCTTGTTTGATATAATCACTATTATAGAAACCTCACTCATCACCACTTCACATCAAGTCACTTTGGTTTACCAAGACCTTTACCACAGTTTAGAGATTTACGATCCCATCAGAGAACTATTTAAAGCTCGATTTAGCTCTTCAACATATCTATTAATTTAAAGGAACTATAGATGGGTAGATAGTATCTTTTGGAAAGAATATTTCTGACAGTTATCACAACCATGAGGAGGACTACTCACAGATAGATGCTCAGTGATCAAACTTAAGTAGCTTCTTTCTTTATTAGTACATGACTAGGAAGCTACCCTTCAACATCTTCATGAAGCTAGGGAGAGGCTATCTACTATAGCCTACATGGTTCATACAACCTCCATCTATACTAGAGAAACCCAAGCTAAACATTTATAATTGTAGATGCTTTATGTCACGACATATGTTCAATGAAAGTGATTATATATTTTTCAAAAGATTATATGTGCTCTTCTCATTATATTATTGCATCTAATCATATAAATAAATAAGAAAAAATAATGAATGCATCATGTCCAATCAACATGACACATTTATTGGGGAGCAATTTTGTTTGCATCTAAAATAAAATAATGAAATGAATAAAAAATTACACATCCGAGCTTAGAGGCGCATGATGTTGTAATTGAAGTCCTTAGGTGTTATTGCCTCAAAGAATCTAGAAGCTCAAGTTGCCCTCGGAGTTCGATTAAATAGTACAGTCTATGATAATGTAAAATATCCTCAATTTTTTAAAATTAAGAAAGCCACTATCCGCCCCAAAGAAAAATAACTATCTAAGGCGGTCGGGGAGGAACATTTATAGTAGAAAAACTACCCCATTGGAGGGAAACTCATTATAAAAGGAGAGATCAACCCCTAAGAGCTCTCTTCTTCTTCTACTCACTCTCTTTAGTTTCTTGTTGCATTCTTGCTCCCGTGATTTATGCTTTCTATAGGCTTTCCATTACTACAAGAATGATCTCCCATCTACTCCTAGTAAAAAAATTTGGAATAATATTTTTATGCAATCTTCTCTCCAAAATTATGTTTAACCAAATTTTCACCATTGATCTTGAATTAGATGAGAAATAAAGGGTGCATCTCCATTGATATTGGATCTAATAAGAAGTAGAAGAGTGTATCTCTATCGATCTTAGATCCGGGTAAAAGAATTCTCCTAACTAGAATCTTGAATGTTGAAGATCTCCTCCATTGAACTTGGTTCCAATGCAAGAAGAAACCCTCCCACCATCAATCTTAGATTCAAAATAAGGGAAAAAGTATGTATGCACTAAAATATGTAAAATCTAACACCACTAAGGCATTATGCCATCAAAGTTTTATAAAAACTTGTTAAAATCTTCAAGAATTCAACACGGGCATTTCATCTTGCGGCATTGAGGAGCCAAAATTCTTGGAAATGAGAATCTTAAATGCTCTATATATAGCACCAAGGCACCAAAATTGGGTGCCATTATGCTAAGGTCTTGCTTCGGTGCAATTCTATTAACACCGAGGTGTTATCATCTAGTGCCACCAAGCTAAGTTTTTGGGTCCCTCGTCTCTAATCGTCACCGGTGCCATCCTTTAGTCTTTGAGGCACTATATCCTCCATCATTGAACTTTATTTTAGAGTGAAATGAAACCCTCCCTTCATCGATCTTGGTTCCGAATAAGGAGAAGAATAATGCATTAAGAAATCAGAAGATTAGCAGCTAAGGCATTGTGCCACCAAAATTTTAAACTTTAGATATTAGTAAAATAGAATTGTGGGCTGTAGGTCTAGCACAAAGGTGCTGGGAAAACTAAGTTTAGTCAAGCATATCACGAGCCATGGCATTAGTATTTTAATCGAGGCATTATGTTTCCACATATAAATGTTAATATTAAGATATTCACAGTGTAATCCAAATTATAATCCACAATACGCCTACAAATATAGATCCGAGCGAGATCTTAGGTTTCTAAATCAATAATTTCTTCTTAATAGTGTTGAGGTGCTAGTTTACCGGTCAAAGTCGAGCCATTATGTTGAGCAAAAAAATTTTAAATCTTGGAGCATTACATAGTGATAAACATAAGAGAATAAAAAATACAAAAAAAATCTTTATTAAATAAAAAATATATTAAAAATTATTACAAAATTTAAAAAAATATAAAATAAAATCGAAAAGAGAGAGGGAAACAAATAGTGATAACCATCATCCTCCTCTTATATGTCTTACTCTAATGAGGTAGCCACATAAGAGAGATATTGAGGTTTCATAGGAAAAGAAGCCTCACTTGGATCCTTTAGACTATAATTTTCAAACATATGGACTAGTGTTGTATTGAACTAGGCTATATAATAAAATTGCTTTTGTTGATGAAACATGTGCTAATAAAAATTTTTTCTAAATCCAGATGGTTGTGGCTACTCTCATCCTCTCTCTCTTTAAATATGAGATTTACTTGTTTAAGGGTTTAGAGGATTGTGGTTGAGGTCATGGGGTATGTGAGCTCTCACTTCATACATTGAACCAAACCACTCAATAAGCCTTTTGTTGTGGAGCATTTTGAATAGGAACTTCTTCAGTCTCCCAAATGCACCTTCCAAAGTGCTTAAATCATAGATAAGAGAGAGATAGCCATACCTATAATAGTACTTTCCTAAGCATATTACAAATAGAATTATAAATAATCTTTCTTATATAAATTGTAAAGCCCTTTTGAATTACAAAATTTTAAATAGCCCGATCTTTGGTTACCTCACTAATATTATCGGTGGGAATCACTTGGCGAAATAAAATAATGCTAAGCCTTAGATTATGTCATTATGCTAGCGACAAGAAAGTTAATAATCCTTTCCATCTATTATTTCCACTAAACATTGGCAATTCTACCGTGAGAAAATAATGAATTTCATCAAAATTTGGGTGCTACTATAATAGAAAATATATTAATCGTAAGCCACATTTGGCAATTTGAAATATGCATTTATGGCAATACTATCTAAACTTACCGTTCCCAGATGAAAACTTTATTATTGGTGCTCCTTTACATTGTCAAAGAACTCGCATCACAAGGATGATGTAGGAGCTAATCTCATAGGCCCTTTACCTAACCACTCTCATTGATCACCCATTTTACTCTCCCATCTAGGTTGTTGAAGCTTCTTTCTAGGATGAGATGCTTTTGGATGAGATCATGTTGATATGTCTCTTTAGCCACTAACAAATCTATTAGCCTCGGTTGAAGTAGCCCTCCTCTTGCTAGCAAGCCTTTTGAGTGGCATGATTACATTTTTTAAGTAGGGGAGAAAACTAAGAAAATGAGAGAGAGCTCTATGGAATGTAGAATGTAGAATGGAAATATCCTACCTAAAGGTCTATTCATAAACTAGGCACAACATTGCAATACGACTTAAGGCTCTAAGCTTTTAGGTTCTAGAATAAAAACCAGTCGTAGTGCTTACATATAGCACCTAAGCATTGGTTAGCTAGTCAAGTTAGTTATTGTGTCGTTCAAAAGAGTGTTCATTACAATTAATTTCATAACTAACTGTAATAAAACATGTTGAGCATTGATGTAGAGTCACATCACTTTGATGCGTGCTAGTAAAAATTTTATCCTTTCTCATTTAAAGCGCTGTCACACTAGCTTTTTTGAACCGACCTTGACTAGCATAGCGGTGCCATAGAGTTAGCACCATGGTATTAGTCTCTTGGTCAACATAAATAAACTAAGTAAGAAAATGCAAAATTAAGTGTTGCAACGTATTTGTAGCACCAAAGCATTGATCCTTTACTTTTTTTTAAAGAAAATGCTATACTATGACCTCATTGCAAAGTGCCAATTTCATAGTGCCACGGTCTGTTCCTAGCACCAAGGTGCTACCATAATAAACATATTTTTTGTCGAGATGCTTAATAAAAATGGATTTGAATTACCTACAGGTTCAATAACAATTACCTAAGTTTAGTATCTATGAATGGTTAATGGGTTAACATTAAAATAAAATTGAATTGTCTATATGGACTTAAAGATCTAGGATACAATCCTAATGTTACATAGGCTGAATTTTAAAATTAAATTAAAAATATAAAATCAATATTCTAATTTCAATAGAAATTATAAAAACACATGCATGTGCCACGACACATGTATACTAATCTAAATTAAATATCTAAGGATGTTGTGTTGGTTAATTTCTTGGTTAGATCTCGTGATTGGGTCTAGTTCAACAAAACCTAATCATTCCCTAATGATGGTTGTGTTGATTGTAAAATTCATTTGGAGGGATATAAATGGAATGAAATTCATCGTTTAAGATAATTTATAAAAAATAATCATCGACCTATCCATCATTATTTATCAAGGATGATAAGCTAAGAAAACTTCTTATCACAAGAGCTAATGTCAAATTAAATATATGTTCATACTCAAATAATCTCATGTCAATAAGGATGTGGCTGTATCCCCTATCTATGTGATTTTGTGGTTTAGAAACCATATAAAATACCTATACCATTCAAACCCTCTAACATGGTGGCTTGGCTTCAATATGGATCCACTATATTTTGATCATGACAATAACATGTATGTTCCCTAATAGTTTTTCTCCTTAAGCCATGAATCATGGAATATATTTAATAGGAAAAAAAACCTTATGTTAGCTAAGTTTGACTTAAATTTAGCATCTTAGACAAATATTATCCCAAGTCTACAAGAACACCTTGGGCGACACAACTCATAGATCGATAAGGGTTCTTTGGCCTCAAACTAGTTCCCCCCAGCTAAGTAGACTAGGCACCATGATAGTCCAAGATGATGGAACAATGGGATCTTCATGCATGCCATCATCCTACCACCCCATATACACTCTAAGTTAAATGATAGTAATTTATGCCATATTACCACATTAATAGACGAATCATATCAAGAAGATATGGTTATTTTTAACCTTAATCGAGAGTGTTCTCTTACTAGTAAGAAGAGTAATTAACTATAAAGGATTGCATTCATATGAAGTGGAACCCATGTCTATATACACCCTAATGTAATGTTAGGGAAATCTTGTTGAATATGTATATCCATCTATCTTATGAAAAAAAATTCCTACCTATCTCAATAAAGATGGCAGAGCTTCCTCAATGGTCTTTTTTTTCTAAGTGATTAGTATCCTCTTAAGTCTAATAGATATGTAAGATAAACTTATTGATGTAAATCTCTTTTTACTTAAGAAACTTGAATTAGTGCATATCATCTCATGCATATAACTATAAGTCTTAATCATGTTAAACTAAACCCTAAACCTACATATCTTCTTTCATCTTATGCATTTATTTAGATCACCACTCATGTTGCATTCATATAGAATCATATATTTGGTAGAGATTTAAGGTATATGGGATAAACACTTGGGGTGCATGGATATTTAGTTAGCCCAAAGGAAGTTTTACAATCTTGTCCCCTAGTTTAATAATGCCACGCATTACATATCATTTATGCAATTCACTCAAAATTATGTGTATATTCATTAAAGAAAGTTTCATAAGCATAAAGTATATAGGATGGACACCCTGGGTGTACTATTGAGTTAGCCTAAATGAGGTTTTACAATCCCACCTCCTATTTTAACAAATCCATATACACGCACATTACAAAGCATCCAATGACTAAAATTCCATGTCATTTACTTTTCACTAAACATAAATTTGAATCATGATATAAATATACTCACTTTCACTTAAGGTCTTAAGATGCATACCTTTCCATGTTCACTAATAAAATAAAGAAGTGTAAGGGTGACCCATATATCTATAGCCATTTTTCATTTCGATAAGCCTTTCAAGATATGCATATCAAACTAAGGTGATGTTCAACTTAAGGGTTTAGCTTCTCTAAGGTAGGGAATGAGTGTGGTGATTCTTATTGTAAATAATGGTCTTTTCTCTTTATCACATATAATTGTGACTCAAATATTGAATACAAATTAATCTAAAACCAACTTTTAAATCCTATTTATTTAAATCAAAACAATCCAACCTGTAATAAATTAAATTTTCCTTTCAAATTAAAATTTGAACAAGAAAAGCTTAGCTTTGACTCACCACACTAACATTGGCTCACATTAGATTGATAGGTCACTAATCTTAAATCTAGCTTTGTTGTAATGTATTGATTTCTTATTTTATGGTGTAATATTTTACAGAATGTTAAAATTATTTGTGTGTGGTCTAGATGATAAGACATTATTTATTAGAGAAATGATATTTCCTAGAAGGGACTATGCTTAATTAAAGGGGTTCTTGTAATGATAAAATGATGTAAATATTCTTGCTTGTGGATTTTTCTTATCCCTTTAAGCGTATTCTATTAGGATAGGTAGGCTTGGCATCCATGGGTGCTATGTTTAATTTTCTAAAATAACTACTTGGTGTGTATGTATGTTATAATTAACCTCTATTTTATAAGTTTAATTAAGAATTTTTTTAGAAATTTAAAATATGATTTTAAAATAAAATAGGATTAGAGCCATGGGGTTTAAGATAAGGAAAGGCTAGAAGGCAAAAGACTTGGGAGGCCCTATGATGCTTAGTGGATTCAAGATTTTGAAGTTTAAGTGAAGATGAAGACCCCATTAGTTATTTTAATTTTATTTATGTAATTATAATTCAAGCGTGTAAGGGTTAAGCTCAACAACCTAACCTTTTCCTTTTTGGGTGTATAGAAACCCGACCATATCGCCTATTATTATTCTTTGATATAATTAGTTGATTAGCATGTTTATATTATTTATTCAATAAAAATGGCATACTTTATCATCAATTTCTTAAAGAGTAATGTTTTGATGTGAGGCCTGGATTTCATTAGGCTTTTAGGACTTTAAATTTTCTATCTATCTAAATAAAAATTTTAACTTAAAATTAATACAACTCATAACCTCACTATAAAGCCAAAGGAATTAATCAATAAAATTAATTTAAACATCATATGTCTCTAATGAATGTGGATAACATCATGCATGCATATTGTCTTCTTTCCTTCAATATAAGGGATCTTCACTCATTGAATGATAGGGAGTGCATGACCATTGATAACAACCCCTTGAGCATAAATGACCCTTCTTATGAATTGACCTATAATGAATTTCATTATGCATATAGGCATATCTATCCAACTAAGCTTTAGTGAAAATGAATAAAATATTTAATTTTTATTCATTAGTCTAAGACATATTTCATACCAATCATGATTTAAGCTCTTAGAGAGTGAGTTTAGGATCTTAGATTGTTTTCTAATAAATAACAATTTAATTATCCTTCATTCGTAAGACTTGGCCACATGATTTTAACTAACAAGAAGTGTTAGTTGGCGTCACTTTAGGTTGTAAGTCTAGAAGAGTTGGGATAGGTCCACTCTCTAGTGCAAGTAAATCGATAGATCCTAATTTTCTTTGAGTAAAATTCAATCAAGCTCCTAGCTTCTACCGAGCACTTTAAACATAGGTTCAAAGATTACCCATTTATTTTTTGCTATGGCTATAAATTATCACCTCTTAAGCATTTTCATAATCTTGTGTTGTTGGAATATAAGTCCTAACTTTCTAATAAAATATCAACTTAAAAATTATAATTATCTACTTCAAAATACAAAGCCTTCTTATAGGATATATTGAGCTTATTAGGCTTTAGTTTCATGAGCACTTCTTACTTATCATTTTTTAAAATTGCTAAGAACTCTTCCTATGTAAGCTCTCCCCTTTGATTTTCAATACTGATCCTTTGATATCAAACTTTGAAATCCATAGAGATGTTAACCGATCACTTTAATAGAGAGTTTTCTTAGGAAACCTTATTTCATAAGATATTGTTAACTATGGGGGCTTGCACTTATATGAAACTTAAGAACCCAACTTAAAATAAACTTTGCCTTACTTCATCCATATAAAGTGAGGGAAAAATCTCTAGTGAGTAGACCCATCAATCTTTAGAGTCCTTATTAGATGATTGAGTCTATTGAGTGATATCTCTACCTTTCAAGGTATAGTATATCATTCATTGATGACATACTCAATCAATTCAGTAAGTACTTATAATATGAGTGGTGTCCCTCTTCAACATTTTTAAACACCGCACTTATTCCTTATTAAGTGCTCCTTGCCAAGTGCACAAAGTTCGTTGATGATATTAGTGAGTCATCTAAATATCTTCATGTTGTTCTCCCCATCTTCATTCTAACTAGCTTGTACTTATTGACCTCATTTTTGGATGAAGTTAACATCATCTCTAAACTAGTAATTATGACACCTAATCCTAGATTAGGAGCCTCTTAATTAGGCACATAGAATATTATACTTGGTGACTAGTGAATCCTTCTAAGGTTTGACTTAAGTTAATAAGATTAAGTGGACCTAAACAAACTCAAATTTAAATGAATGATTGAATCAAACACATTCTAAATGAATCCAATTGAGTTTAGATCAAGGTAACCGAGAGATTGTTAACTCAATTATCCTACTTAAGCTTAAAATTAACTAAACTGAATAAATTTAAATAAAATCAAAATAAATTGAAACCAAATTAAATGAGAAGCAAGAAGTCATTACATGAACATGAATAGATTTAAAACTAAATTTAAATAAAGGTCAAAGATAGTCAACTATTTGATATAGAGTTGATTGTGAGTCACACAAATTCAAAGTCAACCAAATTAAGTCATTCTAGAGGCTTCAAATTATCAAATGAACATGTTTAAACATGAATCCAAATAAATCTAAATCCAATGAGGCCTTAATTAGGTTAATTAGTTCACTTTTTCTTAATGAGCCTAAATGGACCTTATGGAACCCAAACTCAAATCAAATTAAAAAAATTCAAATTGACTATCCAAAGTTATTTAAAATGATCATTAAATATAATTCAATCATGTATTGGGTTTAATTTGATCAATTGGGTCATTTGACCCAATTAAACCCATGTTGACCCATTAAGCCCAAATTGACTCAAAGTGGGTTTGAATTCACAATTAATCATAAATAACATGAAATTAATTGATCGGAGGTAACTCAATTAAGGAAGCCATGGAAAAGAAGCCCTTCCACCTTCCCCCTAGGTGAGAATCGTAGCTTTCTAGAGACCGCGTTCGCCACGAGAGGCCTTGATCACTAGAAACGCCCCCCCGGAAGCTCTATTTCGATATCTTCTTTTCACGGGATAACAAAAAAATGATTTTTTGCACTCTTTGGACTTTTCAAACTTAGCGAACCATTAGTCTAGAACTAAAAGTAAACTAAAACCCTGATTTGGAGAAAAAGCTTTTTCTAGCTAAAGAAAGCTCTAGAGGGCTACTCTAAAAAATGGGACTAGATCACCGCCACTCTTTTACTACTCAAGGTTTACGACAATCCTATCTATATGAGCCCATCATTGCACTTGTTGGAAATTTCTAGTTTTTTGGAGGCCCTGGCCGTGAAATATCGGCGATCTTATTGGTACAAACCGTCGGATTCATCCACCACTCCCTTTTACGTTCTTTTTGTTTGCCTTCAACTAACAACACTTGAGAGTCATGATGATATTACTAAAGAACGTGATCCCTCTAAACCTATTCTTGATCCAACAAGGCTCGGTTCAAAATTTCTAAACCTTGAGTCGTGTTTCACGCCGTGCCAGCTCCCCGATATCCCTATAGCAAAAGAGCTGATACAACCTCCTTCAAGGTGCGAAGCATTTCACTTTCGAGGTCATCCCTCTAGAAATGATTCCATTTTGAATGTGGTTGGCTTTCATACTATAGTACGACTTCATAAAATTAAGTTTGTTTCACTCAATTTCTCAATTTATGGAACTCTTGATTCTACCCATCCTCTCCAGGGCCTGCACATTTAGCTATGGTGCAATTGTTCGAACTCACAATGATTGAAAATGCTCTAAGGTATATTAGAACATTTTCATGGTCTATCAGATCCAATTCTAAAGGGAAGAGACTTGCATCGAGGGTTAGGTCAAGGGGGGGGGGGGGCTTTAGTACTATAGTACATCTTCATAAAAATTCAGTTTGTTTCACTCGGTTTATGGAACTCTTTAGTCAAATTCTACCCATCCTGTTCAGTGGCCTCAAAGCTTGCACATTCACTATGGTGCAATTGTTGCTTTGAACTTGCAATGATTGAAAATGCTATAAGGTATATTAGAACATTTTCATAGTCAGGTCTCATTTCATCGAGGGTTAGGGTCGGGAGGGGCTGGGGCTTATAGTAAACTTCATAAAATTTTTGTTTCACTCAATTTATGGAACTCTTCAGATTCTACATCTTGGCGTTCTAGCGTCCTCGAAGCCCACACATTCGCCTATGGTGCAATTGTTTAGTTTGAACGAATGATTGAAAATGCTCTAAGGTATATTAGAACATTTTCATGGTCCGTCGCTCATTAATTCTAAAGGGAAGAGACTTGTGCCGAGGGTTAGGGTCAAGGGTGAGTCGAGCTACTTCTTTCTTTCTTTCTTTTCCTCTCCTTTCAATTTTCAATTTCTTTTGATTCACAGGTATAGCACTAGACACGAAAAGGAAAGACCACCATTTGTTCGTTTACGGTTTTGTCCTTTGCTAAACTTCATTGAGATTCTCTCTTTTCCGGTCAGGCGATGAAGAAACTTTCATAAGTTTTTTCATCACCTTAAAAATAAGTTGGAAATTGACTTGGCACCAATATTTTCTTACAAAGAATTGACTCTCGCTCACTTCAGTTGCTTCATCATTCGGACCTTGGAAAGTTGTGGAATAAGAAAGGGGAATTGTGAGATCTTCTAGACTCCTCTAAAATTTCTTGTTGTAATTTACGGAGGAGATAGTGATTCAGCTAACAAGCAGTTTTAATGAAATTCTTTGGGAAACGTATGTGATCAAAGATTCCTTTCTTAGAAAATAGATTGAAGTGGAAATCTACCCATTTCTAATCTTATGTGAGTCTTGATGCTCACCTTGCCCACTAAACACCCACCCAATCTAGATTTTGTATCAACACAATTTGATGTTGTTTCTATTTTGTTTCTACCTTTAGAAGAAAAACCAAGAAAATGCTTAGCATTTCTTTTCTTTGACAAAGAAGTCAATAATCATTTAAAGAAAAAAAACAAGCCAAGTTTCAGCGTTGGTGGCTAGAGAAGAGAGGGCCACCTTTCCTTGTATGTGCTTTAGTAGCCATGCCCTCTAAGAAATTATTCTTTATGACTCGCTTGTTTCTAACTCCCTATGAACCATTTCACTGAATTTTTCCGGACAAGTAAGGAAAGCCAGTCTTTGGTGTTGAGTGAGGGATGGTTCCATTTCATCACAAGTTAGACAAAGACCAGCCCCAAACAACCCTAGTATACTAAATTAGAACCTCCATGCAACGCAGACTAGATCAGTAACCTTCTATATGTATCGTGATTATGCACTAGCCGGTCGAGGTGCTAACTATTCAAGAGACTTTCACATAATGGATGCCGACTCCCCAAAAAATGTCGTGTTCAAAGAATTCCAACCCTTTTTTTTCATCTCCGTTTCACTTGACAAGAAAAATTCTAGATCCCTTGACTTGACTCCTTTAGAATTGGACAAGAAGTTTCGCCAAGACTCCTTTGGGACATGTTGATCTAGTCTCCACGAGCCACAAAGGACTATCTAAATGTGTGTAGGTGGATTTGTTTTATGTAGGAACTTGGCCCGCTAGAGGAGGAAAAGGGACAAAGTTACTCAACGTGATAGGGCAAAGGGGTAAGGACATAGGAAAGAGGGATGCCCCTAGGTGGTGAAGGACATCGAACAAGATGTTGCTTCTAACATAGGGATTGCTAAAAGCAAAATTCGCATTGGATTGCCGTAGGTAGACATGCATGACTTTGGACAATTTCTAAAAAAATCATTGCCATTTCATGATCTTTTCCACCACCAAAAAAATGCTCACGAGATGTCCAAATAATTTCTGCAAGCCCGTATTTTTCTTTTTTTCTAACTATGAACCGAATGGAAGGAAGAAATGATTGACGCCACTTTCTCATTCCCTTATGGCCCCGAAAGGATTCTCGGGGATAATACTAATTTTAAAATCATCTTAAATACTTAGTTAAACATAATTGAAAGCCAAATATATTTTAATTGAGTTAAATTCATCATTTGACTTAAGAGAATTTAACTTAACTCATTTGGGTCAAATATATTAATTAGCTTCAATCAAAACTCCATGTAAAATGGATCAATTGACCTTCAAGTCATTTAAAAATAATTAATAATAATTAAAATCATCATCTAATATAAATCAAATGGAATAAACTAATTTAAGATAAAAGCAAAAGAAACTCAAAAGAATTTAACCTAAGTACTTAACCCAAATCCATACCAAGTGATGAGTTTAGCCTAACCTATTAGTTCACCATAGTTTGATTTGGTTAGTCAACTAACAACCCAAAGATGATGATAACCTTTACTTTATTAAGAAAATTTGATCTCAAGTGCGATCAAACCATACAAATTGATTACAAATTGATCCATGATTATTTTATAATTGAAAGCATGCATCCCCATAATTTAGACAACTAGAAATCAACTCAGCCAACAACTCTCTCTAGTGGAAGGAAGTGAATGAAATCTAAATATTTGTTCCTTCTATTTGGAATGAATAACTAAGATCTAGCCACACTATTTGATTTGAATCCCTTAAATAAAGGCTGGTTAAATCTTGACCATTTGATCGTTAAGCAGATGGCTAAAGATAATCTCACAATCCCTATTGCTTTTAAGCTAGATCCATGTGGATCTAACTAGCTCAATGGCACCGCACCACATGTAAAGAGGCATCACGTTAGTGGCACATGGCATTGGCTAGGTTTAAGCAAGAAAATCCAACTTTTGAGTTTCAAAATTGTAAAATAATATATAACTTCAAAACTTTATAGAAAATAAAATAATCAACCAAAAAAATACAAATAAGGCCTCTATGGATTCATCTTAATGAGAGGAATCTAATCAACCCAAAATCCTCAATTTTTATTGAGTATTTTTGGGTTAATTTGAGTTTGATTGAAAATAAGCAAACATAATTAAACTCAAACCATAAATTCAATCATTTTGAAACTTCGGAGATAGAAACTAAGGTTGAAATACACTTTAAGTAAAAAAATATGGAGATTTATTAGCAATTAAAATGAAAGATAGAAAATTTTTAAGCCATAAACCTTAATTTAATAAAATGAATTAATATTAATATAATAAAATTATAAATAATTATGAAATCAACTTAAATCATTACAATGAAACTTAATGAATCTAAAAACACATTTAGAACTTTCTAGAATTTAATAAACCTCAAATTAACATTAATTAAGAATTACTTATATTAATTAATTGATGTAAACCTTAAAAAATCATAATAAATAAACTAAATCTTCTAAAATTTTAAATAAATTCTCTATGGATGCATCTTCGAGAGAGGAATCAAGGAAATTTAAAATCCCAAATTAATCCCTTCTAATTAAGGCTAGATTTATGTTATATTTAAATAATTCAAACTTTATTTAGTATTAAAGCATACATTAGATTAAGATGAAACTTTAGAGAGATTAAATTGGCAAAGAACCTCGCATGTCATAAAAGTTTGAAGTCAAATGATCTTTGAATCGAGTTGTAGAATTTTCAATCTCTAGGTCAAGTTAAAAATAATAAATAAAAAAAATACATAAATTATAAAATTTTATGAAACCAACTTAAAAGTTTCTTAACTCTCTAAAGTTAAGCAATTCAATTAATTATACATTTAAAGCTTACGGAATAATTAAGAATATAAGAAATTAACTAAATCTTAAATTATGAAATTAATAAGATAATAATAAACCAATTATTCAATTTAAAATTAAAGTTAATCAACCTTTGAATTTCATACTTAAATAACAAATTAATTAATATTGAAGCTATTTAATCCCATTCAATTCTAGTAAATAATATAATTCCAAATATAAATAAAACAAAAAAATCATTAACCAAATTATCCAAATCTAAATAACCTAAAAGTTTAAAATGGCTAGGTTTGGTTCATGTCCACTCTAAGATTATGATTAATAAATTAACATTTCTTTAAAAGATTCAATTAAATAATAAACTTTAACGTATAATAATCCATTGAAACCAAGTTAAATGATAAATTAAAATTTCCAAGGTTGATGAATGCTCTTAAGTTATGAAAATTGAAATATAATAAATCATTCAAATGATAAAGCCAAAACCTTTAAATTAAGTTTGAATTAAAATCAATTTAAGTGAATTATGTTAATTCACTAAAGCTAGTAAACATAAACATTAGTGAATCAAATGAATAAGACCAATTCAAGTCAAATAAATCAACTAATTATAATATATGAAACTAAATGAATATTTAATGAAAACCTAAGCTATGAAACTATAAACATTATACATATCCTAAAAGGTAATTAACATAAAATAAGTAAATATAATGACTTGGAAAAAAAGAACTTAGAAGTAAACATCAAATTAAATTTAATCATGATATAATAAAATAAATTTTAAATAACATAAAATATAAATGAATCAAATCATTTGATATCAAATTAAACTAAAATGAAAATCAAATAAAATCATGATAACATATATATTTTAATTTAGGCATAAAGAAACATTTTTGAATTTTAATTAGAGGTCATAAATCAAATTAAGAAACATTATTCAAATCAAGAGAAATTGAAGAAGAACAAATCCTAATCATATTTAAAATCAAATTTTAAATTAAGGATTAAACATTGATTAAATCAAAAGACAATCAATCTAATAAGTAATAGTCAATAAAATCTAAATTCTTAATTGTATAAGTTAAGATGCATTAATCAATTTGAATAAAACACAAATGAAAAGGAAAAAGAATTTTTAACAACCTTTCATAAACAAAAGATGAAACTTGAGAACTAAACATAATCAAATAGTTAAATACTAGTCAAAACATATAAACATCAATTAAATTTAAATTCAAACAAATCCTTCAAATGAATTCAAATGAACTTAATTAAGATATTTAGGATCTTAGTTTGATCTTTTAAATAGATGGAAAATATCATTCTACTTGAATTTAGGATGTTGAATAGAATGGATTCACCAAAGTGGAATTTATTTTATTCTTCATTCTTTAAAACTTAATGTTCAACTTTAACAAAGAAGTAAATTTAAAAATGGAAATAAACTAATAAATCACTTAAATTGAAATCATCTAATGAAAAATTAAATAAATCCTAAAACTAAGATAAAAAACAAATGAAAATAGAACTTTTCATAACTAGTTATCATATGGTATATAGTCTAGACACCTTAGATCACAGGCTACTAGTCCAAATGAGGTCTTGATACCTCAAAACTCTAGTTTAATAATGACACATACCTATAAAACAAGATTATGGAAAGTAATGATCAAATTTTAAATTAAATTAAACTTTAACTTGAACTTAAATAAAAGTATGACATACCACACAAGCTGCTTTCTCACACTAGATTATTAGGTCACTAATTCTAGAGTTAGGTTAGGTCAATGATCTATGATGTTTTGTAATATGAAATAATTTGATGCTTTTTCTCATTTTATAGTATAATGTTTTAGAGTGGATGACTACAATTGTTTGCTCATTAGTCTAGATTTTAGGGCATTTTTTGGACTAATGCTATTTTCTATGGGGTTTATGCTAAAAAGGACTACTGTTATAAAAATTTAATAAATGCTAGTTAATTGTAGGTCCGCTTAAATCCCTAAGCATAGCCTAATAGGATAGGTAGTCTTAGCTAACATGAGTGCTAAGCTCGATGTTTGTATTATAACTATTAGAATGTTGTGTGTATTTTTTGATGTTTGTTTTATAGGGATTAGTAATTTATTTTAAAATTCTAAAATATAATTTGAGTTTAGAATTAAGTTAAGATCTATGGAATCTAGGAATAATAAGAGCTAACTTTACTAGTTGGTGGTCCCCAAGCCCATGGAGGTCCTTGAAGAAAGTGATGATCTTAGAAGAAGACCCCATAGATCAAAACTTATAATTCTAGCAAGATAAGGGTAGAGTCGCTTACTCTTTCTTCTAGGGTGTACAACATTACTTGAATTTTTTTAATTCAAATTGGCTTGATTTATTTTGAGGTGTGTAGTAGAAATTGAATGCATTTTTTAGGTTTTTTCTGATAAAATGCCCAAACATTAGGCTCTAAGAGAAACTAAATTTTCTACCCCATCTAAACAAATAACTTAAACATAAAATAAAAACTCATAGTCTCATTTAAATAAAGCCTAAGGAATAACTTAAATAAAACTATAAATAATAAGATTTTATGAACCATGAGAGCATATTGTCCATTCTTCTTGAATTGGGTGCTTCACCCATTGCACATAAAGGGGCATCGACCTTTAAAGATGACCACCCTTCTTAGCGAAATGTGTCTTGTTATTTTGATTTGGCCCATGATCACTTCTAATCAGATATTATTGTAGGCATGAAGCATACCCCAAGATTTAAAATGAATCATGAGTCTAAATATAAAAAAGAAGAAATTGGTTCTATTAGTTAAGTGCGTAACATGCCAAGCATTATCTTAGAGATAGGAGTGAGTTTAGGTTCTTAGATCCTAAAATACAATAGCCCAACCATCTTACATACATAAGATTAGACTCATGATTTTCAAAATCAATTAGGTGGTGTTAGCTTGCAATCTTTTCGGTAGGGTATAAGTCTAGAAAACTCAAGGATAGTTTCATTTTTCTTAGATAGAAAAGACTCGATAATTCTAAAAAATTTACATTATGTTGAGCATTTGACTTATGTCGAAGAATTTGTAAAATTAGGGTCCGGAGCATCTTACTAGAATAAGTCTTCAACCACTTTCGGCATTTTATAATCTTGTGCTACTAGAATGAGTCTTAGATTTATAATAAAATGTTAATTTAAATCATAATAAGTTCGTCTCAAGTTGTAAAACTCAATGGTGGGATAGTTGAAATGCTTAGGGTTTCGAATATCTAAAAGTATTTCCTACTTAATCCCAATTAGCCTCTAAAAAAATCTTTCCCCTTTAAAACGTTTCCTATTAAAATTCCAAATTAAACATCCTTCTAAGACAAGATTTGAAATCCATAGAAGTAAAAGTCTATTTCTTTAATCAAGAATGTTCTTAGGAAGAATTCTTTTCTTCCTATGATGTAATTAACTAGAGGCTTGCCCTAATAGGAACCGTAAACCCTACAATAAAATAAACCTTCTACTTCTCCATATCATTCAAGGAAAAAATCCATGATACATCGAGATCCTTCATCCTTAAGTAATCAAATCCATCATAAGATAATATGTTTATCTTTCAAGATAATATTTTTGTCCTTTAATGACATATTTGATTACCTAAATAAGTACCCCAAGATCGCATGGCGTTCCAAATAAAGTTTTCATAGATTTTCTAGTGACTCGCTAGGGAAAGTTCCTTTCTCCATCTTTAGAAATATGCTTTTATTACCATACATCGACAATATACTTGTGTTTTCTGGTCATGATTTCCTTTCATTCCATTGAGTGCCTCTTCATTTTATCTTTTGGTAAAGCATACTCAACATTCACTAAATGGATTATAGAACTTCCTTACCTATTAAAATCAAATATGAGGGTTCTATAATTCTTACATTTTCAAATAAAATAAAATAAAATACTTCTTGTAAAACTCCATCCATAATCAAAATGGATAAATTTTTCTAATGAGTCAAAAAAATTTTCTTTTGACTACATTATCTTAAATAAAGCCAATTATAATTTATTTAATTTTATTTGAAAAATATAAAATGGTTAGATAGCTTATTTTTATTATTATATATGGGATTAGCTTTTTCATTGATAGTAGCGAGACTACGATGGCTCCATGAACAAATTTAGAGTTAGCTTTAAGGATTTAAACAACACCACTAATGAAGTGACTCTCGCTAGGAGCTTTTAGAGTTTTCTAGTGAACCCCACACTCTGTCATTGGTAGGGAAGTTCACCGAGGTCACTAAACAGGTCTAGATGGGCCCCATGCCAAAGTAACTTAAACTACTAGTTGAAATGACACTTTCTCTCTTATTTTCTAGCATTTTTATGATGTGGACTACTCGAGCCTCCTCTAATGAGTAAGAGTCAACAAAAGAACAAAGGGAGAAAACATAGAAGACAAGATTTAAAGAGAGAAAATAAAGGGAGATGTTATAAATAAAGCAAGCTAGGGGAAGGATATACCCTTTCGGATACTTCTTCTCTACTAAGAGGTAGTTGATTCCATCCATTTTCTACAGACTTAGGGAGAGAAGGATGTATTTAAAGTTATGAGTGCTCCACCTCACCTATTTTCATATGAAAGTAGAAAGAACTTTAGATTGTTGTTTAGGAAAACCCATGGAAGATTGTAGCAAATCTTTGTAGAACCCCTGGTCCTCTTCCCGCACTAAGAAAGAGTTACTTAAGGTCACAAGAGTCCCTCAAGAGATCTTAAGAGAGAAATCATAGAGATACATGTGACTACCCAAAAAAAAAAAGAAGGAAAAAAAGTTTTCCTAATAGAGGAGAGCTTATCGACTTTACCTATTATAATAGACTAATACCATCACAGTGGTCCTTTGGAATATGGATGAGTCAACTAATTTGAGGTGAGATAGGGTTATCCTTAGGAGGTAAGCCAAGAGGGTTTATGAAAAGCCCCATCGGCCTTGAGCTAAAACTTATTCACCATCATGATCAAAATAACTCCTATCATCTAGTCTATTGAAGACAAACCTTCATTACCTTTACTTAAGCCTCAAACCGAAGGGTCATCCTCAATTCATACCTCCAATAGGGAGATGGAGTCACTTCACCTATCTCCTTATAGAAGAGTCATTTCAAATGAGGGGCACCTCAATTTGGGAGCCACTCTAGTGATAGAGGAAGTCTTGACTACCTAGAGAAAGCATAAGAGAGAAAAATGAGGTTAAACTTATGGATATAAAAGAAGAATCAAGCCATTCTTGATAGCAATGATATCCCTTTTCTTTTAACAAAAGAATAAATGGAAACCATTATAAGAGAGAATTAGGAAAAGAAAAATGAGTACTATTCAAGAACATTTTCAATTAGATCGATGACCTATTAGTTGAAGACCCTAGGATACCCATAACACATGTTTTCATGGTAGACAGAGAGCATCTATGAAAGAACAAGATGAAACACATGAGGATACCGTACATAGTCCTACTCAACAATTAATCCTTCAATTACGTAAGAAGGGTGATGATTCGAGGATGTAATAGAATATGGAGGAGATGATTGCCACTATGCAATCGGCCCAAACTCTATTTTCCACCTCTTCACCAAATTCTTTAGAAAGATCGGAAGAATCCCATCCGTAGATGAGATGAAACTTTGCTTAGGAGAGCATCACCAAAATACCAAAATTAGTGGATGATATATCTCCCAAAATTGACTTGAAGTCTCTAGTGGAATAACAAGAAGGAAGCTTTGGGACAATCCCATGGTACAACTCTAATTCCAATGGTAGACCCTACCTAAGAATATGATTATGTACCATATCCAAAGGGATTTGTGCCTCTTTCTTCCAAAGTTTTTGATGGGGAAATCCCAAAAACATTTAGCACATTTTCAAGCTACTTGTTGTAATGTAAGAGGAAGTGATGCTTTGTTGTTTAGGCAATTCATGTAGTTTGATTACATTTGACTAGTATGCAGAGATATCAAATGGTTTAGTGCACTATCACTAAACTAGAAAATCTATTTGTAAAGTGATTCACTAGCACATAACACTATGTAAGTGTAGGTGACCTAGTCATTGAAAAGTAAAAGCTAAGTGAATCTTTTGTAGATGATATCAAGATGTCCGGATGTCCGGGGAGAGTGGTGAGAGAGGAATGTTTGTTGTATCGATAAAATTTTATATTATAAGGATGGAAAGACTAGGCCTTTTACTCAAATATATTTATGTACTCATTTTAAAAATATGAATAAAAATGCATGCCCCTAATGGAATTTCTTATGCTCTTACTATTTCTAATAATCATACTATGAATGAAGAAAAATAAGAAGATAAAAAGAAACTTCTCATTCTAAATGTGATGTATTTTGTGAATCGAGTCGAGAGTGAGAGTTATATGGCTTATTATCAAGGCAATCAAGTGAATATAGAAGTATAACTTTGAGATGATCGGTCTTTAAAAAAAGACATCAAGAGTGAGGGATGAGCTAGCATGACCTGATTTAGAGGAGTTATCATTGAAGTTAATCTCTACGGATAAGCCCTACCATCTTTCCCCGCCACCTCCTAAAACAAAGATAAATAAATTGCTAATCAATTTTGTGAACCTCCACGAGAGAAGGTTCTACTAGTTGAGCCACCTATTCCCATGGTCGACTATAATGTTTTAACCCATATTTAGAAACTTTTGACTAGTTTAAGCATTTGTGATGCCCTTGTTCTATCTAAAGAAATGGGGAATCATTAGTTCATGCATTACTTGACCCGAGATATACCTAACATAGTTAGTAGCAACTTCCTCGGATGAGGCTTGCAATTTCATAGATATTCTTGGGGTAACCTTTTCTAATGAAGATTTACTTATGGGAACCATAGATCATAATTGGCCCCTTTACATTTCTATCAAGGTAGAGAATATCATACTATCAAAAGTTCTTGTTGATCTGGCGCTTCAATGAACATCATAAATTTTAAAACATTATCATTTTAAGGATTGATACAAGAAGGCTTAGTTTTGATAAAATATTATTGAGGGAGGTTTAATGAAATGGGAGAGGAGGCTTTAGGTTCAATCACTCTATTATTAAAATTAAATGGGTTGAAGATTGGAGCAAAATTTTGTATTAGTGATTGAGAAATCCTTTAATGTTGTAATAGCGGCCATAAATACATGAGTATAGAATGGTTCTTTCATCACTCCACCGGTGTATTAAGTACACAAGAATGGAATAGAATATACTATAAAAGGTGATATACAACCATTATTTATTCATGAGATTGAGCTTTATGAAGATAGTGCATATTATATGCCTAAAAGGAAAATATTTAATTCTATGAAATTTAGGATTATGAGGTAACAAAAAATTAAAGATGATAACATAATAAATAAATAAAGAAAAAAAAGAAAGGAAAGGAGGGAAAAAAGAAAAAGAACCTCTAATAATTTAAATTAATTTGGAATCTAGCTCGATGAACATTCTAATTAAAAGGATTCCTCAACAAAGTTTAAGGTTTCATTAGATTGAGAGTGATGAAGAACAAATATAGGCATCAAAGGATGAAACTATATTATCCACTTATGAAAAATGAAAAGGTATGCAGACACTTTAACTTTGACTCCTTTATCTCAAAATACAATTTCATAATTAAAAGTCAAAGTAGCCCCTAATCTTATAGGAGAGGTTGGAAAGTTATCAATGTTTTATTCTATACTTAGATCTTGAAGATCAGTAGATGTAAAACTTGAAGATTTATCTTCTAATAAAATATTAGAATTCCCATTTGACTGGTATCGACTATGTTAAGAATGCTATAAAACATAGTTTGACTCTTTATATTTGGCCCAAGGATATAGCTCAATGCATGGAAAACTTATGGAATAATAAAAATAAAAAATTGAAATCCAAAGGTGGCATTGGGCTTGGTACCACTGGATAATAATGAACATTGCTTAATGATAAGCAATCATATGGAATTTGATTAACTTTTTGAGATCCTATATAATCCTTTGAAGGATTCTATCTTGAAACATCAAATGATCTAGATGATTGCTTATTTTAAAACACAACCAGAATTTGTAGAAGAAATAAAATTCACTATTGATGAATTAAAAGAGATCAACTTAGGAACTCAAGGACACCCAAGGCTAACTTTTATTTGTACACTATTAGGTCTAATAGATTCTGAAGAGTTGATTACCATACCTTCAAAATATAAAGATTACTTTGCATGGAATTATGATGAAATGCTAGGTTTATCTCTAGATGTTGCGTTCATAAACTAGAAATTAAATGTGATGAAATTATAGTAAAACAAGCTCCTAGATGCATGCATCTAAAAATAGAACAATAAGTGATTACTAAAGTAAAAAAATTTAATAGAGGCTTATTTTGTACTAGAAGATAAATGCCCTTCTTGGCTAGTAAGCATCATTCTAGTAAAAAAATGAATGGCCAAATATTTATGTAGATTTTAGAGACTTCAATAAGGCTTGTCCTAATGATGAGTTCACTACCAATACAAAACTTATGGTGGATATATAGTCTCATCGCATGAAATCTTTTCATTTATGGATAGATCATCTGACATAACCAAATAAAAATGGCCCCAAAGTATTAAAATTATATGCTATTTAGAACTCTTATTGGGATATTATGTTACATAGTCATGGCATTCGGTCTCAAAATGCTAGGGCTACTTATTAAAGAGTAATGATTATAACATTTTTATGATTTAATTTATAATCAAGTTGAATGTTATATTTGTGATCTAGTCATTAAAAGTAAAGAAAAAACAAAATCACTTATATGACTTATGAATTACTTTTGAATGATTGCACCATTATAACCTAAAAATGAACCCCTTGATGTGTGATTTTAGAGTAACGCGTCAAGAACATTTTAGGATTTGTAGTGAGGCACCGTGGGATCAAAATTATTCTAGAAAAGATAACGCTATCATGGAAATGCCACTACCTAAAAGTCTTACACAATTAAAATCCTTCCGAGAAAGCTTGTATATCTAAGAAGATTTATATCAAACCTATCTAGAAGATGACAACCATTTATGGAATTGATAAAAAAATGAATTATAAATTTATTTGTGTGAAAAATGTTAGAATGTATTTTGAAAGTTTAAAATAATATTTGAAGAATCCTCATGTTTTGGCTACTGATCCAGGAAGCCAATAATTTTGTATACTGTAGTTTTAGATGAATTACTTTGTGCTTTGTTAGCTCAAGTTAACTAAGTAGGCAAAGAAAATGTCCTTTATTATCTAAGCCACAGACTCATCCCATGGGAGATGAATTATCCACCCATTAAAAGCATGGTTTAGCTTTAATTTTTTCACCTAAACTACGAATTACATGCTTTCACATAATGTAAATTTGATCATAAAAGTGACCCTTTGTAATATCTTATGACCGCCCAATGTTGTTTGGATGTCTAGCACATTGTTTTATGATTTTTTTGTAATTTAAAATTACATTTATTCCTCTCTCAGTATTGTAAAGGTAAAGTTGTGGTGACTTCAAGCGGTACACCCCTACTTTAAGGTTCTCCTAGAATGATGATCTTCTAGATGAAGATCATGACTTTAAATGATGAACCTAATGCCACTTGGAAATTATATTTGATGGTGCCATCTTTCAAAGAATAATAAAGAGATGAACCTTCTATCCTAGAGAAGGAAAGGATTGGGTTGATTTTATAACCTTAGATAATGGAATGATGCTATATTCCTATCATTTGTCCTGAACTCTACAAAAATAATGAGGTCAATAGGATGCTCTTATAACTAGCCTAGAATTAGCAATCCTTATGGTTATTAAAATATAAAAATCTTTGGGTATTCCCAAGTAGTTATTAACCAAGTGAGCAGAATTTATAAGGTTTTGCACCCAAAGCATTTCATTATTACCACTATATAATGAAATTGATAGAAAAATTCTTTTGTGACTCTATATAGAATATCATGCAAAGATAAATCTATAGCATGCTTTGACTAAGCTTACTAAAAAAATTATTTGCCCAAAAAAAGAATCCATATTTATAGAAGTTTAGAATCAACAAGTTCTATCTCATATAGATTTAGATTACATGAATGGAAAAATAAAAATGCAAATGGTAGCCACCCTTATTGAAGATCGAGAAGAATGCAATTGGAGGTAGTCACTCATTGACTATTTAAGTGAGGGGAGGCTCCTTGAAGACAAGCCATTAAAAAATCAAATTAAGAAATGTGTCTTGTCTTATTCATTAATCAATAATGTGTTGTATCACCGGTCATTTAATAAAATGTAGATATATTATTTGGATAAATAAGAAGCCCATACAATTATGACTAAGGTATATTCTAGTTTGTGTGATGCTCACCAACTGGACATAAGATGAAATTAAAGTTAAATGACTTGGATATTATTGGCCTTTGATGTTAAATGACTACATGAAAACTAGATGTCATTATCATCAATGCCAAATATGATGTAGTACATTAGCCTCCTAATATACTACACCCCCATTGCTTCTTGGTCCTTTGGGAGTTGGGGTAACATCATAGGGTTTATTAATCCTCCTTCATCAAAAGGGCATCAATTTATGCTAGCTCCAACCGATGATTTTTCTAAGTGGGTGAGGTGATTCCATTAAAAGAAATGAAAGTATACCATGCGCTTTAATTTTTCATGAATCATATCTAATAATGACTTGAGATATTTGGCTTCCTTGCTGAATCATATCCAATAGGTTTGGAGCAAACCCTTTGTGACACCATTCTTACTATTACCAAGATAGGATTAAGTCATTAAAACCCCTTTCCTTTTTTTAGCTATTCAAGTTAGATTAAGCCTTTAAAGGCTCCATCTTAATAATTAAACAAATAAGAGTAAGTCCCTTAATAGGCATCCTCTCAAATGACAAGGATAGGATTAAGTCACCAAGAGCCCTTTTTTTGTCAAATAGACTATTTAGGATAAGATAAGTCATTAAGACCCATTTCCTACTAGTAAACATTTAAGGATAGGATTAAGTCATCAAGACCCCTTTCCTCAACTTAAGCTACTTAGGTTGGATTAAGCCATTAAAGGCCCCTTCCTAATAGCTAATTAGATAAAAGTAAGTCTCTCAATAGGCTTTCTTTCTAAATGGCAAGGATATGATTAAGTCACCAAGCCCTCTTCCTATTAAATAAACTACATTATTAGAATTAAGTCATTAAGACCCCTTTCCTACTAGTCAAAATTTAAAGTTTAAGATTAAGTCATTAAGGCTCTTTTTCTCATTGTAGCTATTTAAAATAGAATTAAGCTATTGTAGTGTTGATTTGATTTGATGATAACAAGCCTTATGTATTAAGAACTAATTATCTCTTTTGCATGATAAATTATTTTCATTAATCATTATGAATGTCATTCTTAATTTATATATATATATATATATATATATATATATATATATATATATATATATATATATATATATATATATATATATATATATATATATATGATGCTACTAATCAATTTAAATTCATGTGTGTAGAAAAATTCTTCAACTCCACGTTCTTCTATCAATTCAGATGCTAAAGCTATTAAACGTGAATTGGGTGAGAATATTTCTAAGATTAACTATATTAAGATAAATGAAAAGCTCGCTAAAATAAAATGATTCATTCATTCAATTCAAAATAATTTATTTGATAATTATTCATAAATTTTATTTTCATATTTACGATGATTCTTCAAGTTATTCGCTTTTGGATAATGTGAACTAATAAAAAAACTTCACTACATTTATTGTGCTTCTATGCAACATAAATTAAGTTCACATTTCATTAAATTATTCTCATGCTTAGCCATGTTCATTATCCATTTCTTCAATGCATGAATCTAAATTAACCAAATATTATCAAGGTATTATTTTTCTCTCTCTATTGTTCTAGTCTTCACTCCTATCCTATCTCTCATCCTAAAACTTTTTTTGGCCAAATTATTTTTGGATTATTTGATAATTAAATTATGTGAGTGTTATTTAAATTATTTCTATAATTATCCCATATTTTCTTGAATTAAAAAAATTCATTTTTTGAATCATTAATTTGAATTATTTTTGAATTCAAATTGAATATTCCTTTGATTACATATGGAAATTTGAACTCTCCACTTTTGGAATGTTATGTGAATGATAATATGCTAATATAGTTTATCTAATTTAAATTAGTTTACATTTATTTTATTTAAGTTAAATTCAATTAAAATAAGCCATGGAATTATGTTTTTTTTTTCCTTTTTTATAAATTTTATTTTTGAAAACCTCCTTTGGCCAACTATATCTTTATTCAAATTCAAATTAATCTCTTAATGAAAATTATTTTAAATTCTCCTAAGATCTGATCCATCATCATTTAATTCGAATTAAGTACATTAAAATAAATCTAATCTATTTTAGGAAAGTAGCTTGGTTGAATTTTTAATATTCCTTGGATGTTATCTGCTTTCCTTCTTTCAATCAATCAAGATGAATTGATGAATATCCCATGATATTGCATTAAATACTAATTGAATCCCATCATTGAAACTTCCTTTTTAGCTGGCCATATATCATGCTTAATGTAAATTAATCAAAATTTGAATTATTCCCTTTTAACATGGACAATTAATTGTGTCATGACTTGTTCGATAATAATTCAAACTCTTCTCTCTCTCTCTCTCTCTCTCTCTCTCTCTCTCTCTCTCTTGGCTGATCCACCAAAGCATTAACTTCTTAATTATATTAGAAATTTGGTCATATGATGAATTGATTCAATTTAAATCTATTTTCAAATTAATTTTCCATATAAATCCCCTTTTTTTTGTCAATTTTCTTCACCAAGCTAAATTAATTAATTTAATTGACTTAGATTGAATCACTTACTAATTAAACTTTTCCTCTTTCTTGTCTTAGCCAACATCCCTCTTATAAAATTTCAATTTTAAATTGATTCTTAATTAAACCAACCTTCCATATTAATTTCCTCCTATTTCTCTTTGGCTAATTTTTTATCTCATACCATTTATTTTTATTTTGATTGGTTTATGTTTAAATTAATTCCAATTTAGTTTCCCTCCTATTTTTCCTTATCTTGGCCGAACCTCATCACCCCTTGTATTATAAATAATGTTTTTTGGACTAGGTTAACTTCTCTTGAAAAAATCTCTTTAGAAAAATCTCTTTTGTGAAACCTTTAGAGATCTCTTCTTAGTGAATCAAGTGCTAATTTCCTCATCCTTTTTCCATCCTCCAACCTACAAGTGATTATATTGAGGATTGTACAAAAGAACTAGGAGGATTGGTGGATTTCCTTGTGGCCAAAATCTTAACAAGGTGCTTTCATTCTAGTTTGTGATTTACATTCTAAGTGATCTTGTTCTCCTTCTTGGCTTGAGTTTCTTATGCATTTGGTCAACTTGTTTTATGCTTAACTTGTCTATTTCTATACTTTCTCAAGTTGGTCAAAATCTTCGTGGTTGATGAATTAAAGTGTATTATTGTAAGTTGTTTTCTCTTCATTATTCCTATATATTATAAAGAGAGATTATTCTCTGATTATTTCATATAAAATACTTTTGAGTAATAATTTTATTACTTATAAATCATCTCATCTTAAGGATAAATAATAATTTCATTAAAAGAGATTTCATTTTAGTTTATGTGATTAAAGATTTCATTTTCATTTGATCTTTTGGAAAACTCTAAGTCTCTTTCTAACAAGTGATTGATTCAAGTTTCAAATTATAATTGTAATATATTTTAAATCATAAATTAAATCACCTTGATTTCAAGTTATCATATTCACATCAAATATTTTAAAGATTCATTTACATCATATATATATATATATATATATATTTTCAAGTTTAATTATTAATCAAATTTAAATATCAATTAAAGTGAGCTATCTTTCATTCCTTTGAATTTGCTTGCCTTATTATTAGTATAGATTAGGTTTTGTGAGAAAAATATTTTAAAATTAAGAGTTAGACCTTCTTCGCTTTTCTTATTTCATTGTTGGGTTGTACTTGCTCGTTAAGGAACATATGTTGTTGGTTTGTACTTGTTAAGTTAAAGAAAGTATGGTGTTGGGTTGTACTTGCCCATGAAGGAGAGTAAGAGAGACTTGTTGTAATCTCATTTTGACTTAGTGAATTCATAGCTTGGGTTGCTAAGTATGGACGTAGTCGGATTTTGGGGTTTTGTTGAACCACATAAAAATCTTTGTGTTCTCTTCTTTATTTTCTACTCTTTACTATTTTATACTATTGTTGATTGTTATTTTATTTCTCTATAGCTTTATTATTAAAATCTATGTTTTATACAAAATTTTAAAATTAAGTTTTATGAAATTACTTTTTTAAAAACTTAATTTAAAAGGCCCCTTCTTAATAGCTAATCAAATAGGAGTAAGCCCTTAGCAGGCATCCTTATAAGAAAATCATGATTAGATTCCTCTAACTCTTTTCCTAATGATATCTCTATTCCTCTTAGAAACTAGTGAATCTAACTCTAAGAATTAATCATTCTACATCATAACATTTTCGTGCATATTAATGCATATCTTTCACAATAAAATTCAAAATAAAATTTGAAATTAAAACCAAAACTAAATTTAAATCCTAAATTTCAAAACCAAACAAAAACTCTTTCAAGCTTATGTCGATGCTTACGTTGACTAGATCTCAACACCAATATGTGTGATATATTCTAGTCCCCACCACATATATTAGGGATCTATTTGTTGATCTCATTTTTGGATAAGGTTAACATCATCTCTAAACTAGTAACTTGAAAACCTAGTCCTAGATTAGGAGCCTCCTTAGTTAGTCACTTAGAACATTATACTTGGTGTCTTAGTGAATCCTTCTAAGATTTGACTTAACCTAATAAGGTTAAGTGGACCCAAACTAAACTCAAAAATAAATAAATGATTGAATTAAACACATTCTAAATCTGAAACCAATTGAGTTTAGATCAAGGTAATTGAGATGATTAACCCAATTATCCTACTTAAGCTCAAAATTGACTAAACCTAAAGAAATTCAAATAAATCCAAAATAAATTGAAATTAAATCAAATGAAAAGCAAGAAGTCATTACATGAACATGAATGGATTTAAATTTAAACTCAAATGAAGGTCAAAGATGGTTAATCATTTGACATAGAGTTGACCTATATGGGTCCCACTAGTCAAAGGTCAACCCACCAAAATTTGATCAAATTAAGTCATTCCAAAAGCTTAAAATCATCAAATGAACATGTTTAAACATGAATCTAAATAAATCTAAATCCAATGAGGCCTTAATTGGGTTAATTAGGTCACTTGATCTAAATGAGCCTAAATGGACCTTATGGAATCCAAACTCAAATCAAATTAGAACAAATTCAAATTGAATATAGAAAGTTATTTGGAAATCATCATTAAACATAATTCAACCAAGTATTTAGTTTAATTTGATTTATTTAATCATTTGACCTAATTAAACCCATGTTGACCCATTAAGCCTAAATTGGGTCATGACAGGTTGAATTCAAAATTAACCTCAAATGAAATAAAATTAATTATTCTAAATCATCTCAAACACTTGGTTAAACAAAATTAAAAGCCAAATATATTTTAATAGAGTTAAATTGGTCATTTAACTCGACTAAATTTAAATTAACTCATTTTGGTCAAATGAGTCAAATTGGCTTGAATCAAAACTCCATGTGAAATAGATCAATTGAAATGCAAGTCATTTAAAGGACAATGAATAATAATTACAATCATCATCTAATATAAATAAAATGGAATAAAATAATTCATGCCAAATGTAAAAGAAATTCAAAAGAATCAAACCTAAGTACTTAACCCAAATCCAAACCAAATGAGCTAACCTTTTAATTCACCATGGTTTGATTTGGTCAGTCAACTTATAGCCCAAAGAGGAGCTAAGATGATGTCATGTAGCCAAGATATGCCGGAAGGTGATATGGAGCATGGGAGGAAGATAAATCCAAAGTTCACCCATGAAGTCAAAACCCAAGACACTTCCTCCATACACTACTCATCTTAATTGATTTGGTTGTTACCAATTAGATAACCACCTCTTGGAGCTAGCCTCCAATGCTGGAAAAACATCATGGCCAATCCATTTTGAACTCCCATGGATAAAACTCTAAGCCAAGCATGGAAAAAAAAGAAAAGAAAAGAAAAGAGAGTTGCTCTTGGCAACTAAGCACTCACACACATTCTTGAGGTGAAACAAAGGAGAGCCCTTCCCCAATTCCCACAATGTTGTCAAGCTAGAGTTCAACCAAACCCGGTGAACTAGTGGAGTTTGACCTCCAGTGATTAGCAAGAAGGCAACTCAATTCCTTCTTCAGAAGGCATGCTCTGACCTAACAAACATGTTCAAAATAATTTTGCTCTGAGGATCGACGCCGAGGTGAGGTATGTCTCAAACTCGACCTCCCTTTAGCTTGGTTTGGTTTCTTCTGAAGCAAATTTGCTCTCAAGTAAGATCAAATCATACATTGATTATAAATCGATCCATAATCATTTTGTAATAGATAGCATGCATCCCCATCATTTAGATCACTAGAAATCAACTTGAGAGCTAATAACTCTCGTTCTCTAGCAAAGGAAGAGGAAAAATCTACCATTCATTCTTTCAATTTGGAATGAAAGGTTGAAATCTAGGCGAACCATTTGATTTGAATCCCTTAAGGAAAGGTGGGTTATATCTTGATCGTTCGTTCATTGATCGACGATTGTAGATGATCTGTAGTCTCCAACACTTTTGAGTTGGATTCACATGGATCTTCGGCCCAATGGCACGCATGTGATGTGGTGTCACATCAATGGCACATGGTGCGGCGGGTTGAAATATGAAAATCTAATTTTTTGAGTTTAAAATTGTAGAAAAATATATGAAACTTCAAAATTCATTGAAAATAAAATACTCAACCAACAAAAAAATAAAATTAATGGCTCTATGGATTCATCTCTGGAAGGAAATTATTAAACCCAAAATCTCCCATTTTTATTGAGTATTTTTAAGTTAATTTGAATTTGATTAAAAATAATCAAACATAAATTAAACTCAAACCATAAATTCAATCATTTTAAAACCTTAGGAGATAGAAACTAAGGTTGAAATACACTTTAAGTAAAAATATAAAGATTTATTAGCAATTAAAATAAAATGTATAAAAATTTTAAGCCATAAACCTTAATTTGATAGAATTAATTAATATTAAAATAAAGAAATCATAGAAAATATGAAACCAACTTGAATCATTACAATGAACCTTAATGAATCCAAAAACACCATTAGAACTCTCAAACTTAAATCATTATAATAAACCTCAAATTAACCTTAATTAAGATTAATTGTATTAATTAAAATAATTCATTGATGTATATTTTAAAAAATCATAATAAATAAACTAAAACTTCTAAAATTTTAAATAAATTCTCTATGGATGCATCTTCAAGAGAGGAATTGAGGAAATTTAAAACCCCAAATTAATTCCTTCTAATTAAGGCTTAATTTAAGTTATATTAAAATAATTGATACCTTAATAAATATTAAAACATACATTAGAATAAGATGAAACTTTAGAGATTAAATTAGTAAGGAACCCACAGCCATAATAATTTCAAAGTCAAATGATTTTGAATCAAGAGTTGTAGAATTTTCAATCTCGGGTCAACTTAAATGAAATAATAAATCAAAAAATTACATAAATTATAAAAATTTATTAAACCAATTTAAAAACATTTTGATTAACATCATAATACTTAAAAAAAGTTTCTTAACTCTTTAAAGTTAAGGAATTCAATTAATTATACATTTAAAGCTTATGGAATAATTAAGAATATATGAAATTAACTAAATCTTAAATTATGAAATTAACAAGATTATAATAAACCAATTATTCAATTTAAAATTAAAGTTAATCAACCTCTAAATTTCATACCTAAATAAGAAATTCATTAATATTGAAGTTATTTAAGTCCATTCAATATTAATAAATAATATAGTTTTAAATACAAATAAAAAAAATGATTAATCAAATTAACCAAATCTAAATAACTTAGAAGTTTAAGATGGACTAAGTTAGGGATGTGTAAGATTATGATTAATAAATAAACTTTTCTTAAAAGATTCAATTAAATAATAAACTTCAATGCATAATAATCCATTGAAACCAAATTAAATAATAAATTAAAATTTACAAGGTTGATGAATCCTCTTAAGTTATGAAATTGAAATATAATAAATCATTCAAACGATAAAGCCAAAACCTTTAAATTAATTTAGAATTAAAAATAAATTTAAGTGAATTAAGTTAATTCATTCAAGCTAGTAAACATAAACATTAATAAACATAAACATTAATGAATCAAATGAATAATACTAATTCAAGTCAAATAAATCAACTAATTATAATATATGAAACTAAATGAATATTTAATCGAAAGCCTAAACTATGAAACTATAAACATTCTACATAACTTAAAAGGTAAATAACAAAAAAAATAATTAAATATCATCACTTGAAACCTAAAAGAACTTAAAAGTAAACATCAAATTAAATTTAATCATGATATATTTTAAAATAAATTTTAAATATCATAGAATAGAAATGAATCAAATCATTTGGTATCAAATTAAACTAAAATGAAAATCAAATAAAATCATGATACCATATATTTTTAGTTTAGACATAAAGAAACATTTTGAATTTTAATTAAAGGTCATAAATCAAACTAAGAAACATTAATCAAATCAAGAGAAATAAAAGAAGAACGGTCGAACCATATTTAAAATCAAATTTTAAAAGAAGGGTTGAACATTGATTAAATCAAAAGGCAATCAATCAAATAAGTAATATTCAATAAAATCTAAATTCTTAATTGGTTAAGTTAAGATAAATTAATCAATTTGAATAAAACTCAAATGAAAAGATAAAGAAACTTTAAACAACCTTTCATAAACAAAGATGAAACTTGAGAACTACATAGTAACTAAAAAGTTAAATCCTAATCAAAATATATAAACATCAATTAAATTTAAATTCAAACTAATCCTTCAAATGACTCAAAATAAGTAAATTAAAATATTTAGGATCTTAGTTTGACCTTTAGAATACATGAAAATCTCATTCTATTAGAGTTAGGATGTTGAATAGAATGGATTCTACCCAAAGAAAAATTTATTTTATTCTTCATTTTTTAAAACCTAAATTTCAACCTTAACACAAATGTAAATCTAAAAATAAAAATAAACTCATAAATCACTTAAATCACTTAAATTGAAACCCTCTAATGAAAATTAAATAAGTCCTAAAATAAAACAAAAAATCAAATGAAAATAAAACTTTTCATAACTAGTTATCATATGTTATATAGTCAACACGAGATCATAAGGCTATTGGTCCGAATAAGCTATTGATACCTTGAAGCTCTAATTTAATAATGACACATACTTATAAAATAAGATTATGAAAAATTAAAAGTTAAATTTTAAATAAAATTAAACTTTAACTTGACAAAAGCCTAGTAGACATACCATAGAGGCCCCTTTCTCTCACACTAGATTATTAGGTCACCAACTCTAGAGTTAGGTTAGGAATGATATATGATATTTTGTGATATAAAATAATGGGATGCTTTTATTATTTTATGGTGTAAAGTTATATCTTGGATGGTCGTGATTGTTAGCCCAGTGCGGATGTTAGGACATTCTTTTTAGATTAATGTTATTTTCTATAGGGATGTGCTAAAAGGGTTCATTAATATAAAAATATAATAAATATTGTTTGCTTGCAAGTACTACTTAAGCCCCTAAGCATAGCCTAATAAATAGTTGGGCTTGAAAAACTAGAGCTAAGTCCATATGTTTGTATTATAAATGTTAGTATGTTGTGTATTTTTTGACTTTTATTTGGCGAATTAGTAATTTATTTTATAATTTTAAAATATAATTTAAGTTTAGAATTATGTTATGATCTATAGGTTCTAGGAATATCATAAGCTGAATTTACTAGTTTGTGATCCCCATAAAGCTCGTGGAGGTCCCTAAATAAGGTACCGATCCTAGAAGAAGATCCCCATGACCAAAACTTTTAGTTCTAGGGTGGGGTGTATAAGGGCGAGCTTGATTTTTTTTTAGATGTATGGTAGTATTGGGCTACACTGGCCTATTTTTTTATTTCAAATTATCATGATTTATTTTAGGGTGTGCAATAGAAATTGCAAGTTTTTTAGATTTCTTCCAGTCATGTGTTCTGATAAATGACTGAATGTTGAGCTCTTAGGAAAACTAAATTTTCCACGACATTTAAACTAAATAACTTAAACATAAAATAAAAATTGATAACCTCATTTACATAAAATCCCTAGGAATAACCTAAAAAAAATATAATTAGCTTTTGAGAAACATGAGAGTATATTGTCTATACTCCTTAAATTGGTGCTTCATCTATTATGCATAAAGGGAAATCGATCTTTGAGGATGACCACCCCTCCTAGAGGAAGTGTGCTTTCTTATTTTGATTTGACCCACAACCACTTCTAACGCATATCATTTTAGGCATGAACTATATACCCCAAGCCTCAAAATGAACAATGAATCAAATTACATAAAAGATGAAATTTGTTGCATTAGTTAAATGCATAAGATGCCAAATATTATCTTAGGGATATGAAGTGTGTTTAGGTTCTTTGATTCTTCTATATACAACAACCTAACCATCTTGCAAACATAAGTTTGGACTCATGGTTTTCAAAATTACTTAGGTGGTATTAGTGACAACCCTTCTAGGTGGTTCATAAGGCTAGAAGGATTATTAATAGTTTCATTTTCTCTAGTAGGAAAAAATCGATAATTCCTAAAAAATTTACATTAGGTAGATCCTCTTATGTAATAAGCATTTCTAAACTTAGGGTCTAAACCATCCTACTAGAATAAGTCTTCAACCACTTGACATTTCTGCGGTCTTATGCTACTAAAATCTAAGTCCTATATTTCTAATATAATACTAATTTAAATCATAATAAATTCAATCTTAAAATGTAAAGCCCAATCATAGGATAGCTAAAATTCTTATTAGGCTTCCGGTATCTAAATGTATTTTCTACTTAATCTCGATTGTCTTCTAAAAAGAAATCTCCCCTTTGAAATGTTCCCAATTAAAACTCTAAGTTAAACATCTTTTAAGACAAGCTTTGAAATTGAGAAATAAAAGTCTATCTCTTTGATAAAGAGTGTTCTTAAGAAGAATTCTTTTCTTCCTAAGATGTAATTAACTATAGGAGCTTGCCCTTATTGGGAACTATGAACCTTGCACTAAAATAAACTCTTTTTTATTTCTCTATGTAGTTCAGAAAAAAAAACTCTAGTACATCAAGACCCATCATCCTTAGGAGTCCTTTTAGGTAGTCAAATCCATTATATGGTAACATGTTTATCTTTCATGATAATATAATTATCCCACAAGATCTGATTACTTGCATAAGTACCCACAAGAACTGCGTGGTGTTCCAAATAAAATTCTCACAAATTATTTTGGTGACCCGCTAGGAAATGTTTCTCTCTCCATCTTTGGAAAAATACTTTTATTTGATTCATTGATAATGTGATTGTATTTTGATGGGTCAAGATTGTCTTTCATTCCATTGAGTACCTCTCCATTTCATCTTTGGTAGAGCATTCTCAACATCCACTAAATGGATTATAGAACTTCCCTATTTGTTAAAATCAAATATGAGAGTTCTATAATTTTACTTTTAAAAGAATAAAATACATCTTTTAAAACTCAAGCCATAATCAAAAGGGCTAAGATTTTTCCAAAAGATCAAAAAAAAAAAAAAATCTTTTGACTACATTATGTTAAATAAACCCTCTTATAATTTTTAAATTTTGTTTGAAAAATAGAAAATGGTTGATAGTTTATTTTCATTGCTACATCTGGGATAAGCCTTTTCATTAATAAGAGAAGACTATCGATGGCTCCGCATCAAATTTGAAGCCGACTTTGAGGATTTGGACATCACTACCAATGGAATAACTATCTCTCCTATTGATAGTTTAGCTATTATAGACAAAAGCCCCATTTTGGAGTGTTACGTGTACCCCACAATACCTTTGCTATTGGAAGGAAGTTCATACTTGAGGTCGTGAGCAGTCAAGATGGGCCCCATGCCAAAGGAATTTATACTATTGGTTGGAAAGACACCAACCCACTTATTTTCTAGAAATTTTGAGGTAGTTTACTTTGAGCCACCCCTAATGACTATAAGTCGAAAAATGAAAAATGGTGGAGACTTAGAAGACAAGCCTTAAAAGATAAAATAAATGGGGATGTTAGAAATAGAGCAAGCTAGGAAAAAGAAGGATATACACTTCTAAATACTTCTTCTCTTCTAGGAGGTAGCAGATTCCATCCTCTTTCTATAGGCTAGGGAGGAGATGATGTATATAAAAATATGAGTTCTCCACTTTGCCCTTTTTTTATAAAAGTTGAAAGAACTTTAGATTGGTGAATAGACAAACTCATGGAAGATTTTGCAAATCCTTAAGAGAATCCCTAAGTCCACTTTATACACTATAGAAGACTTACTTAGGGTCATGAAGGATTAGATCTCTAGAGAGCTTAAGAAAGAAATCTTAGGAAGACATGTGACTATAAAAACAAAGAGAAGGAAAAAGTAGTTTTTATAATAGAAGGAGAGCTTATCACTATGCATGTTATACCGATACCATAACTGGGAGGTCACTAAACCGGCATAGGGATGAGTCACTAGTTTGAGGAGAGATAGGGTTTCCTAGGAAGGAAATCGGAGGGTTTATGTTAGGAAAGCCCCATTAGTCCAAAACTCACTCACCATCACAGTAAAAAAGAACACATGTCATCCAACATCCAACTTTTAAAGAAAGGCCTTCATTACCTTTGCTTAGGCCTTGAACTAAAGGATCATCCTAATTTCATACCTCTAGTAGGGGATAGAGTCACTTCACCTATCTCTTTATAATAGAGTGATTTAGATGAGGGACACCTTGATTTGAGAGCCACTCTAGTGATAGTGGAAATACCCACTACCTAGAGAAAGCATGTGAGAGAGACAATTGAGGTTATGGATATCAAGAGGAATCTAAAGTCATATTTAATTACAATGGTATCCCACTTCTTTTGACAAAATAAAAGTGGAAACCATTATAAAGAGGATGAGGAAAAGAAAAAAAAAAGAGTAAGATTCAAGAACATTTTCAATTATATCAAGACAACCTATTAGATGATGACCTAAGCTACTTATAGCTCAAATTTTCATGGTAGATATCAAGGCATATAAGAAAGAATAAAAAGAAACACATGAAGGTCATGCACCGATCCTACTCAATAGTTAATCCTTCAATTATAGAAGAAGGATGATCAGTTCTAAGGATGAAAAATAAGATGGAGGAGATGATTTCCACTATGAGATCACTCAAGTCTAGTTCCCACCTCTTCTCAACCACATTTTTAGAAAGACTGGAAGAGTCCCATCCCACATATGAGAGGAATTCTAGTTTAAGAGAGTATCACCAAGAACCTAAATTAATGGATGATATATATTTCAAAACCGACTTGAAGTCTCTAGTGGAATAGTAGGCGAAGGAAGATTTAGCACAATCCTACAATCCTATGGTGTTCCAAATAAGAAAATATGTTTATCTTTTGAGATTGTATATTTATCCTTTAATAGCATATTTAATTATCTAAATAAGTAACTCTATGATGCATGGTGTTCAATAAAATTTCCATAGTACTCTTACATCAAAGTGTTAATTTAGGTTTTATTACCTTATCCTTTCTATATGATGACTACTTTGTCACAATTTTTTATATCCTCAAGTTGTTGTTTTTATGTAATCATAATACATTGGAGCAAAATATAAGGCATTAACACCTTTAGCATTAAATAAAGACAAATCTAATTTTATAAGACTTGACTTTTTGATGAATTTTAGAAAATTATTTCATCACTAATAATTATCATAAGACTTATGTACCTTTTAGAATATCATATCACATGATTGTAAATATATCATCATACCATTTTTTCTTAAATTAAAAGGAATTCCATCAAAAGGTGGCCCGTTATGGAATGTCCAATAATTTTATCAATACTACAATCAAATGACACATTGATATTTAAATATGTAAAACCTAATGGACTGATCTTAAATGTTAAGCACAAAATTAAAAGTTGATGTTCTAAAACTAATTGATGGTTTATGTGTACCCAATAGGAGGGTGATTTGGGCTTTTTAAAGAATTTAAAATAACTTTTATTTTATAAATTATAACTTTATGAACTAATAACCAAGCAATCAAATTAATATAAAATAAGAAGAATTTGAATAGTAACATTATGAATATGTATCAACTTTTATATGGTTTGGTTTGAGGCCTACATCCACATAATTGCCTTGCATAATTGATTCTTGCACACCTACACTAAGAAAAATTTTTGCTCTTTTGTGGAAAGAGAACAATTTATAGCAACATCACCTTAGAATAAACTCCTTTCCTTCTCTTTCATGATGAGGGTACTTCCAATGAATTGTTTTCTAGAATACTTAAATAAATATAACAAAAAAATTTATTACTAAACTCAAAATAATAAGAAAAATGAGTTATTACATTCAAATACTCTATACCATGAAGAAACTAAGAGCATCAACACATAAATATTGAAACCAATGATGTAACAAGCAAAACATGATCCTACTTTATGTTAGAAATCAAAACCACTTAGATTTTGTATGAAAAGAAGGTTGCTAAAGGTTTCATTATAGATCTTAAGTTTCTCTTAAGTCTTGTATGAATCTATCTCTAGTCTCTCAATAGCCCTAATATCATAAAACAAATATTTATATATATGGACATAAGGTTTATCAAATTTAGTTAAAATATATTCTCATGCTTTTTTGCGGTCATTCAAAAGTCACTTAATCATCAAATTTAATTGGATCAAAAATTGTTAAAAGTTATTAATTATTTTAGAAACGAATATTTACAACTCAAAGACCTTAATGACTACTTTTATAGGACACGACATTTTGAACGTTAATGGGTAGATGCTAAGCTTGTGGATGACCATAAACATTTTATTGTGGCCCATAACTTATAATAGAGATCCAAACCCTAAAATGTTTATTTAATTTTAATTCCCATTAATTTTGAAGCTCTTTATAAAAATTCTATTTAGTTTATTATAATTAGAGTTTTAAATAATATTTAAAAGATATTTTAGATAATAGAAAATACATTTTCTAATGAGCACATAGGAATATAGAAAATTTTGAAGGAAACTCACAAACTTTGAAATTCACTTTATTTTAGTGATTGAATATGACGCTAAGAATAATATACTATCTCAATAGAAAGAAATATATTCTAAAATAAATTCAATGAATAAAATAAAGAAGGTTTTATTATTATTGTACCTAAATGTGGCATAAAGATTAATATTATCTAGAAGATTAAAAATTATTCAATTATGAATTTAGATATAATAATAGGAAAAGATTTTCAAAGTTTTCATAGTTTACATATTCAAGGAACTTTATTTGTTTCAATTGAAAATTCATTAAGATTATAGAGGTACAAGTTCCCATTAGAGGCAACCCCATAGTTAATTATATCTTAAGAGTGCAAATGCTTAAAAACACTCTTGATTAAAGTAGTAAATAATTCAATGATTTTGATTATATGGAGATTCAAATGGGATTAGCTTAATTTGGGAAGAGTTCTTCTAAAAGGCCAAATGAAGAAAAGTAGGGAGTACATAATATTGAGCTTTAGTAGTACTCCAACTATCTTGAGGTTAGGCTTTACATTTTAGTGTTCAAATTTATTATTCTTCTAAGTTGTTCATTATATTTGAAGATTGGGACTTATAATTCACTAGGACAATACTAGTAATAAGCTAGGAGATGAGACTTATGAAATAGCTTAAATAGAAACTATCAACCTCAAAACATAAACTAAAGTAAGGACTATTTACTTGGACCTTGCCTAAGGATATGAAATATGACTTATAGCTTTCAACTTCACTTGAGATTGAAACAAACCCAACTTTACTTGACTAACAAACCTACCAAGATGACGCGGATGACCCACCTAATCCCTCTAATGCCAAGAAGTCGTCACATATAAATGCAAGATAGATATAATTATTATTATTTAAGAAGATTCTTAAACATAGTGTTTAGCTACTAAATCTAAACTATATGTGGGTATGCAATGCGCTAATTAATACATCAATTTATAATATTTATTTTTATTTAGACACTTTGATTTATTTAAGGCTATAATGTATGCAATTAGAAGTAGTTAGAAGCCTAATCAATTTTGTGGTAGTCTTCTCCAAGAAGGGGTGGCCATTCTCATAAGGTAAATTCCCCTTATGTATAATAGATGTAGAACCAAATCAAGAAAGTAAAAAATAATATGTTTTATGGTGCTAGATCCTAATTATTTTTAATTGATTTTATTCATTATGCTTAAGTCTTTTAAATGTGTTTTTCTATGAGTTGGGCTAATTTTGATATTGAAGTTGATTAGTTGGGTAAAAAAATTGTATCCTAAGAGTCTATAGAAATATTTTTCAAGTACAAACAATCACATAAATAAACTTGAAAAATTATGTATTTCTTGTTTGAAAATAATGTAAACATTGCAAACACTCAATAAATTTAGTAATAGAAAGGCCCAATGTGGTTGGGTTCTACTATACACTTGAAAGAAAAGAAAATTAGGTAGTCAAGGTCTTCTCTTATACAAGAAAAATTATACATACAACTAATAGTCTAAGCCTATGGGTCTTCTTATTTCAACTTCTAGTTCTTTTATTTTCAAAAGGCTATAAGGGTTTATCTCCAAGAGGTTCATCCTTGTCTCCATTTCTTTAGTTTTCTAGTTGCACACGGGCCCATTAAAATAGCCAAAGGCTCTACAAAATTTAAATTTATAAAATAAAATAAATTACAATCCAAAACATATAAAATAGAGGTTAGCTTCACAATTAGACTTAAAATCATAAATAATCAAAGCATTCATTACATCATAGAGTGCATAGCACTTGAGTGCCAGCGAGCCACGTCCTATTACTTCATGAAAATTTATTAATTTAATAATCATCACATTTACATAGCATTTCTCTCTTAACTATGACCACCTATATATAATTAGTGTTAATTTAATCTTAATAAAAATTATAAAAACATCATAGGACTATCTTAACATATATAATCACAAAAATATCCTAAGGCATATATCATATTATTACAAAACATCATAGCATAAAATCACCATCACCATAAATAAGGAATACAAATTATCCCAAATCTAAAGGTCTAAGGGCTAAGGGCTATGTACTTACAAACAAATCTAGTATATGCTAAGCTATATAAGTGTTATCTTAGGTTTTGCATTATGTTTCAATTTTTTAAGTCTTGATTGATACTCAATTTCCTATAAGGTAGTTTCAATTTAAATAATTAATGATTCAAAGTATTTTATTTAAGTTTTAATTATTTAAATGTTTTAAAGAATATATGGAGATAAATAAGTTCTACAAAATGAATGAACAGTACCACCTATGTATTCTAAATGTTATTAAACACATACTTCATAAGAATAAAAATGTATTTGACAACACCTAAAACTATCCTAAGCATATTTAATAACTTTTATGTTTATTTAAATGATTTTTATTAATAATTCGATATCATTTTCTTAATGAACTTAAGGGAAATTATTCAAAATATTTTCTAAATTTTATCAAAAAAATTTATTATTAAAAGAGATCAAAGCATCTTTATCATGAATTTTTTAATTATTTTGGATTAATTTATATTTTATAAAAAATTTATTTATTTTAATACTAAAATTAAAAAAATAATAATAAAATAATTTTAAAATTATGAAAAATTTTTCTCTTACTTGGAACAGCAAGCAAGAAGAACTTTCTATAAAATTTTGGGAATTACTTTAATAATATTATTATTTACATATTTAATTCTCATTTATTAATGTATTTTTATTTTTATTTTGATATTTATATAATTAATTTCAAATGTCATGAGAATTTTCCTAAAGTTTAGTATTGATATCAAGAATTAACTATAAAAAATTCAGAATAATTAAATTTATTTTGATTATTTGTTTATTTATTTATTTATTCTGAATATTTAAATATAATAATTTAAATATTATTTATTTAAATTTTATTTCTCATTTTGTTTAATTTTATTTTTTATACTTTCTATTAAAATTAGCTTGTATCTTTATAAATTAATTTGAACCATTTATGAATTTTCAAATTTTATAGTGATTAATCATAAATTTATTAATACTTATTTGATTTAATTAAAAATATGTATTCTAATACTTGTGCATTAATTTTCTTTATTTATTACCTGTAGAGAAATATTTAATCAATTTTCCTTATTTTTTACTTTATATTTAATTTCTTATTTATTTAGTTTAAAATTTATTTTTACTAAAATATTTGGATAAAATCTTATGAAAATCTCTAGAGGTATAAAACACAGAGAAACTCTCCATTGAATTTCATGCCAATTTGAGTTATAGTTTTAGAATTATTCATTAAAATTTGAGGCCTTCAATTTTATTATATTCTCCTCTAAAAGTGCTTAATTGTATTTTCAATGTGTAATTGATTTTAAATATATTTTATGTTTCCATCAGATTTACCATAATTATTATTAAATTTACTAACCCATCAACTCGTTTGTACATTTTACCTTTACACACAGCACATGCTCACTGAACCAACATACACTGCACATGCTCACTGAACCAACAAGGTGGGTCTAGATTGCATGGCAGCCACGTGGAAAGCACAAGGGATATCGGATCTACGCCATGGGTAGTAGGGTATCAGGTTCAGATTCAATATTCTCTGAACTCGGTAAATTTGATGATCAAGAGATATTCTTCAAGCTCTAATGAAACTCAAGAACCATACATTAAGATGCCTCTGATCCAAGCAATGGAGACAAGGAAATCGTAAACTCTCACAATCAAAAGTATCAAGAAAGAGAGTGCATAGAATCTACCAAATATATCCTAGAAGTCAACAAAGCATCAAAGCCTCGGGCCGAACTAAGGATGAGAATCATTACCTCAAAGACGGTAGTCTGGACTACTTCAGGGAATCTCGGAGCTTTGTCTTGACTAGAGGAACCAGGTTTGCAACTTGATCAACTACAGCGAAGTTTGTCGGAGTTGTTAAAACTAGGAGTTCAAAGGCTTCGGGAAGAAAGAAGACGTTTTGTTTTGTTGAAGGAAGATCTAAAGAAGCTCCTAAGCTAGGGAATTCTCTGGAATTGCCGATGTTAAATGCCCCATGAATTTTCCTTTCTTTGATGCTACAGCTCAATTGAAATCAAAAGAAAATTGATGACCCAGCCCTCCCTCAAATCGTTAGAAATGAGTGGCTCTGAAGATTTTGAAAATTCCATTGAGTGTTGTGAAATGTTAGCAGCGAAAGCTATCCTAGTTCATTTTGAATGGAATCATTGCAGTGATACCCTAACTCTGTTATAATCAGATGGTTCTGATCAAATTGGGATTGCCCTTGATAGCTTACTATAATCGGTGTGGCTAAGAGAGAAGTGGAGGTGGCGACAAGGATCACTTGATGGTTATAGCCAAGGAACGATTGTAGCCCTTGGATCAGTTTTGCAAGCCTGAAGAAATATTTTTGTTGTTTAAATCTCCATGAAATCAGTGAAATTTAATGCAAGCTTTTAATCAAAATCTATTAACTATATTAACGAAATGAAGTTTGAGCTCCACAATTTTGTCATTTTCTAATGCAATTGAAACAACAATTGTGTGATTTTATTTCAAAATTTTGAAAAAAAATATCTCAAGAAGATTGTACTAAGTTATAATTAATTTTGATTGTAATCAAGTTATTAATCATTTTAATATGAAAATTTAAACTTGGTTTATTTGATTAGTTTAAGTCTTTAAGAAGATTTATTCAAACATAATGTTAAGTTAAGAATGTTTTAAGTTAAATTGATGGTGATTATTTACTAACATGAACATGATGTGATTGAGATTGAAATAGTTAAATATTTAATTTCAAATATTTAAACCATCATTGAATTCAAAAAGTCATTTCTAGCTCAATGATTAAATCAAAATCATTATAGTATTTTCATTATAAATTATATTGGTTAAACTTGCTTTACTATAAAGCTTCCACATATCAATTTTAAAACATCGTCTTTTAAATGACCCGGTTAAGAGAGTAGATGCATTAGATTTGACTTATGTTAAGAGGTAGACCTAAAAGGACTTGGTTAAGATGTATAAAAATGACCTTATACTTGAATTAAATGTGAATTTGACACATAATAGGACACAATGGAATGAAGGATTCATGTAGCCACTTTGTGGGATAAAAGCTTCTTCTTCTTGTTGTTGTTGTTATTGTAGTAGTCTTTTAAAATTGAATGTTATTGTGTTTTCGTTGATAGCATGTTTTCTCCTTCCTCCCTTAGGACCTAGTTCCATTGATTTCCTTGCATAATCCACCGCTCTCCATTTTTGGGAGAAACGCGTTTATATGCATCAATCATTCATGGTGATAGAAATTCTAGCCTAGTTACCAACAATGATACGTTGACTTCCTTCCCTCCCTCATTTTGGAAGGTTTCAAAGCTTGAACTGATGACCCTAACCTCCCTTTCATCAAGAAGCACGCTAAGAAGCTTGGAAAACCTATGGTTCTCCTAAAATAGGAAGAAAGTGGTATGCTCGAAAACCCTTTTAAGTTCTCACTTATTGGAAAGTGTGTTGCCAAGAGGAGTTCTATGGCGTGAAAACATTCTTCAATGAGCTAATAGTGAGTGGTATCCGGTCAATGGGATTCATTGATCACAAGCACTTCCTCAAGACTTGATAATGATGATGATTATTTTTGTATATTTGCTAAGAGTCTATTTTATAAATGATTTACCTTTAAGGATCCTCAAATGGACTACGACTTCTCACCCAAAACTAAATATCCAATTGTTCCTATTTGGGTGCAATTCCTAGGCCTTAAATTACATTATTTCAACAAATAATTACCTTTTTCCATTTCTACTATTAATAGTAGGTCTTTAACAATGGGCTTGCCCACTACACCTTTGAAAGCCCTCATTGTCCAATTCCATGTGGAATTTGACATTATTTCTCACTTTGATGATAAAGTTTAGATGAGAACTCAAAAGAATGGATACTAGTAGACAATGATCCTTGAGAACATTCCAAAATATTGTATTCATTGTAGGTAGTTCAATCATAATATAGAAGAGTGTTAAGCTTGACAACAACAAAAGAAATAGAAAATACTATTCCTATTACTTAGTTATAGCACCCAAGAGGGTGAATTATGTTTTAAAATAAATTTTAGAAATTTAATTTTAACTTTGTAGAAAACTTAAATCTTGAACAATAATGCTTTAAATAAATGAAACAGAAAGGTAATTGTAGAAAAGTAAAGTGTAGGAAAGTAAAGAAAGAGAACACATAAATTTTTTGAGGTTCGACCTAACCCCAAAACCACTACGTCCACCCCTAACCACCTAGGCTAAGAATTCATGAAAACAAAGTTAAGATTATAACAAATCTCTCATACTCTCCTTCACGGACAAGTATAACCCAACACGTACTCTCATGGGTAAATACAACCCAACATGTACTTTCCTAATAGGCAAGTACAACCCAACAAGAAATCAAGACAAGACAAAAAAAAAGATACAAATCTAACTCTCGGTTTTAAAATATTTTTTGCACTCGAGCCCAATCTATACTAATTTTAAGGCATGTGAATATTAATGAAAAATAGAGCTCACTTTAACTTTAAATTAAAATTAAAATAAGATCTTCAATCAAGTATTTAATCCAAGTAAGTAATACAATGTTGCTATCAATGAACTTTAAAAGATTTTGAAATTATTTGATTTTATTGAAATGCAAACTTAAATTGGTATATGAACCAACTTGAAATGAAATATTAAATCACACAATTTTGGTTTGAAAACCTTTTCACAAATGAATTTGCAATTAAGAAAGCTTTAATGATCACTTGAATAATAAATGGAATGATCCCACAAGAAAGATATATATATATATATATATATATATATATATATATATATATATAAACCAATTGAAGGCAAGTAATCAACAAGCATAAAATAATTTATGCAAGAGATGAAGTGGTCAAAAAAGAAAAGTAAATGAGTGAGATGCTAAGCACAATGAAATTTAACCAACCTATATGAAACTTTAGGCCAAAGTGATAAATAATATATATTCAAATGATTAAGCACTAGGAAATTAAAACTTTTGTAAGAGCTTTCCAAGTAAAAAACAAAAGGATTATCAAATGATTAAGTACAAAATAAATTGATCTCCTTATGTTAGCTTTTGGCCAAACAAGAACCACCTAAAGGATTATCAAGTAATTAAGCACAAAATAAATTAATCTCTTTATATTTTTTCTTGCCAAACAAAAACTAAGGTTATAAAGTGAATAAACATAAGATAATTAAAATAACCTTATAAACTTCAAAGCCAAGAAGAAATAAAAAATATATAAGAACTTAGCCTTAGAAATTTAAAAATAAGGCTATGATGTTTTTTTGTCCAAGGAAACACATCAAACGTTCACTTTTCCAGTCAATCTTCAAGCATCTAAACGTCCAATAGAAAGAAAAGAATGGAGGAATATTTGCACTTAAATCACCAAAATTCTTCAAGAGTTTGCTTTAGCAAGGATCGACCAAAGTGATGAATCCCTTAAGGAATTCAGCCAAGAGAGTTTGCATAATTAAGAAATTCTCAAATTAATGGATGAATCAATTAAGATCAAGGCTTATTATATTATATACTTATTGAATGTTCAAATAATATATAAATTTATTTAAATTTAAAACAAAGTGGCAGGCCCCAAATACTTTCCTAAAATGGGTTAAATTAAAAAAGGAATTATTTAGAAAAGAGGGCCAATTTGAATTCAAATTTAAAATAACTTATAATAAATTAATTAGGCTCTAAATAAAATTTTGATTTGATTTAGCAAGTATATGTCATGAATAAAGAAGTTTGAATTCAAAAAAATAATTCAAAATAACTCAAATTCAAAACTCAAATAAATAAAATTTAAAATATAAAAAAGGAGGAATATTTTATGGAAACATCTTTGAATGAAATCCACACATTTTATTACACAAAATTCATTAAAAATTCGGCCAAAATAATGTTAAGATGAAAATGAAAATAGAGAGAGAAGAAAGAATAATAGGAGAGAGAAAAGAGAAAAAGAAAAATTTTAGGATAATTCAATTTTCATGCAATAAAAATACGAATAAAATTTTTGAATAGCATTGAAATAATTTAATAAAGTTTAAACATAATGCATCTTGCTTGAACAAACATTTAATGGAACTTATTTCATGCATTTAGTTCATACTATCCAAAATGGATAACTTAATGAATAATTGCAATATTAAGATATAGAAAAAATAAATAATTTTAGAATGATGAATTTAAAAATGACTGAATCATTTATCTTATCTTAATGATCTTTTCATTTGCCTTAATATAGTAATTCCTAGAAAAATTATCATGTTGTTCATGTCTAATAGCTTTAACATTTTGATATAATTGACTAACTAAGAGCTAAAGAATTTTTCATGCACTCTTGAATTTAACTTGATTAATATCATTTGAACATGTGTTTCTTATCATCAAAATCAATCTCATATGAGATGGGCTTATGAAGTCAACAATTTCATTACATCAAACTATTTTTTATTGATATACATCAACGTAGTTTCTAATCTAAATTACAAGGAATCACGTAACTATTCCAATACAACATTCAACAATTGCAAAATCATTGTAGCATGTAGATTAAATTTTACACAAAGAAGAACTCTTATTACGGTAAATATCTTTCGGAGATAAAGATGGCAACAACATGGATGCAAATCAAACTAGCAATCTTTACTCACACCTCTCATCAAATTAGTAATGCGACATGTCTTTTAGAAGCACCACACTCAACAAAATTCACCACCTTAGCCAACAACACATGATCAAGAAGACAAATGCTCATTTGGAACTTGGTAGTAACCTACCACAAAATACAATTTTTTCACCTAGATTCACAAGAAACTAGAAGGAAGGAAAGTAGGCATTATAAGAGGGGAACACACAACACCTACACCATGCTAATAAGCAACCACCTTCAAACATAAATATAAATAAAAATTGCTGCAAAATTTGTAAGTTGAATCAAATGAGGGATGGATCCAAGTGATAAATTCACAGTCTTGAAAGAATTAAAAGGGCTACTTAAGGACCAACCCAATAAATTTAAAATTAAATAGTGCTAGAAATCTATCATATCTTGACAACAACTTGAAATCAAATCATCAAAATGACTAATTTTCTTTTATGGAATGTTAGGGCATTATTAAGCCCAAAATTAAAGTAAGATTGAAGCATTTAATCATTACTCATAAACTAGGCAACCACCAATCATCAACAAAAAATGCCATAGATGCTTTATGCGAACCTTTATGCTAAATGTAGTAAGAAGATCCGGGTTTTGGAAGGAAACATATCAAATTGACATTCTCATGACCATGTAATTCATTTACTTAAAGATTTCTCAAGAAGATATTATAGTGTTTGGCATGATTGTATAGGTTTTTCCCAAGCAAGGAAGAACTAAACTATACAAAAACATAATCCAAATTAGATCTTCTATCGAGCACTTAAGAAAATATTTTAGCCATCTAATCTCATTAAACCTCAAATCCATCTAATTATGGATAAATTAACCTTATTTAATTAGGCTAAACTTTAAAAGTTTGTTATAAATTAACTAATAATCCAAAGAATACAAATGACTCCTTTCTAGATTTATATTTTAGAGAGGAATCTAACAAAAAATAAAAGCTTTAACTTACATTTGGTAATTTTAGATTTATTTAGGTTGTAATGAAAATAATCAAATATTGATTACCCTAAAATAATAATCCATTTCACTTGAAACTTTAGAAAAAACAATATTCTTGTTAAGATCAAGCTAACATAAACATTTCAAGAATTATTGATTAATAAATTGAAAGTTATGAAATTTCTAAATTCTATAGCTTAATTTAATGAAATAATTATAATTAAATAAAAAAAATTAGAAAACAATTCTTGAAAATACCTTAAAATATCATGATTAATATTATATGATCCGAAAAATTATTTGACCCTCTAAAATTTAGTAGATTTCAAAATCACTTAATTTGGATATAATAGGTCATTAAATTTAAAATTAATTAAATTTATTATACAATTTCAAAAATCAATTATAAATTAAAATTAAGTTAAAATTTACAAATTAGAACTTAAACCATCACTAACTAAACCTTAATTTAAATTAAGCAAACCTAACTTAATCTCAATTTAAACCAAACTCAACCTAATAAACTTGGTTAATCAATAATTGAACCCTAATTAAATTAATTTCATAGAACCAAATCAAATTAAATTTCCAACTCAACCAAATCAACTCAAATCATCAATCATTAATTTAATCAATAAACAAACTAATCATATGAAACTAAATTAAATTAAGCTTCAACTAAAGTTAACTAATCAAATTAAATCATTTTAAAGTGTAATCACTCATCAAATCAAACCTTAATTAATTTGATTACGATTGGAATAACCCTTTAATTCAACCTAAATTGAGAGCATCCCCAATAAGGGTATCTACTTTGTCTGTATCGTGGTAATCCATTTATGGGCATAGCTGAGTGAAACCATACTATTTAGCCACTTTATTGGGATTGTATCCCTCCAATATCATAGACTTATGAAGTCTATAGAAAAGCAAGGCGGATCTTAAAGCGATGAGATATTATGGTATGCATCAGTATCCTAGCTTTGATAATAGTAGAGGTGCCTCTTTGTCTATAAGAGAATCTATGAATCTTAGTCCAAACTTTGATCGTAGGCTATGAAAAGGCGATCTGGATGATTTGAAAGTGATCCATCATGCGTGATTATGAAAACATGAAGGTCTAGATTTAATCTCTAGCTAAGGTAATTGTAACCCTACTCAATTGCGTAATCATAAAAAAAATGTTGCTCTCTAAAATATGATGACATCTCAAGACAAGCGAAAGCTCTTGATATATGTATATGAATTCACCCATGTAAGTAGTCTCAAGGAGCATCTACGTTAGTAATGTGAGTCAATCATGATGCTCACTCTACCCAATCAACGATATATGTAAGCTAATGATGCTAGCGCTAGTGCTATCCTCCCACTTGAGCAAGCAAGCTTGCCATCAAGAGAGTGGAAGGATGAAAAAGTCTCTGTGTTCTAGAAATACAAAATATCATAGCCAAGTGATAATAAAAGCCACTAAAGATAGGTCCTCATCCACGCCCCTTGTTATGATTCACCAAAAACTAACTCTCTTCTAGCTCGAATTTGGCACTACATGACTCTTCAACTAAACAAGATCCTATATCAAATAGATACTCTAATTGTGCAAAGTGAGGTGAACATACGCCGCATCAAGGAAACTCTTCACTATGTGTCTATAGTAACTATGCCTTGTTGCTTATGACCGATCTATGCTCTCACAATAATCTATGGTAATGATCTAGAGCACGCGATGGAGACTTGAAAATATACATGATGACCTCTCCTACTAACCAACTTGTTGATGCTAAAAGATCTTATGGTTTGGAGGAACACGCTCCTCATAGGGAATGCCTATGATAGGAGACCTACTATGTATTGCATGTCAATCAAAGTAATGGCTATCTCATGTGAACCAATCCAATAGGTATTTGTGATCATATCCCAATGCTCTAATATATATACTAGATCCAAGTAAATGGGAGGTGACCATAATCAAAAGTGATGCATATCTTGCATGATATATGCCATCCCTTCTAAGGATGTCACCATGCATCTATAGATGATGATGTGCCCACCGATAGTGACAAAGGTGTGCTAAACACCGACCTCAAGTCCTAATCTTACGCCTTTGTAATATGCAATAACTCAAAGTCTAAATGTGCTTGTAGATGGAGTGATATCTATAATTGGTTGAAGCACATCTTGATCTTCAAAGCTAAAGTGGTATGTAATTGCTATAAAAGAACAATATGACTATGTCTCACCTTGATTACTCAATCAGAATCATGGCGATGGAAGCTCGAATTTACATATAATATGCATGATGATCAAGCAAACGAATCCATAAAAATATCTTTTCCCATCAACATATCCTAATGCCATGAGAGTCACTCTACAATATGAAATTTCCATGCAAGTCATGAGCTTAAGTAGTGGCCCATATGCTCCTCGGTAGATTCTTTAAGAGGCATATCATCGGCCATCTCCAAGTAAACATCGTAGTCAATCTATAACATATCTAGATAAGATAACCATATAAATTTCACAATCATTATGAAAAGCGAATATTTTAATTTGTAAATGAGTTTGTACTTGTGCATTTTGATTCAATCTTCTCTAATTTTACAAAGTTTGAATTAAAATTATTAAATCCATATTTATATTTAGACTTGCCCTTTTGAATATATTTAGTCTTAAATCCTATGTTGGATTTAAGATTAGATTTAGATCCAAACCTTTTAGACTTGATGGAATCTAAAGTTTGGATTTTAGATCAAGCCCTTTTGGCATGATGGATTTTATATAAATTTAAATTTGTCCCTTTTAAGCATGATGGATCTGATCTAGCCTCTTTGGGCATAATGGATTTTTTATTTAAATTTAGATATGACCCTTTTGGTCTGTTGGAATTGATCTAACCCCTTTGGGCATAATGGATCATTTATTTAAATTTATATCGGCCCTTTTGGGCATGATGGATTCGATCCAGCTCCTTTAGGCATAATAGACCTTTTATTTAAATGTATATCCCATCTCTTTTGGAGATGATGGAATCTAAAGTTTGGATTTTAAATCTAGCCCTTTTAGTGTGATGGATTTTATTTAAATTTTGATCCAACCTTTGGACATGATGGATCTGATTAAGCCCTCTTGTGCATAATGGGTCTTTTATTTAAATTTAGATTCAACCCTTTTGTATGATGGATCTTATTCATCCCCTTTGGGCATAATGGATTTTTCATTTAAATTTAAATCCGTGGTTTTTTGGGCATGATAGATCGATCTAGTCCCTTTGGGCATGATGGATTTGATCGATGCCTTTAGGCATGATAGACCTTTGATTTAAATTTAGATTCAGCCCCTTTGGGCATAATGGATATGATCACGCCCATTTGGGCATAATGGATCTTTCATTTAAATTTAGATCTAGCTCATTTGGGCATGATGGATCATCTAGCCCCTTTGGGCATAATAAATTTTTCATTTGAATTTAGATCCGACATTTTTGTTCATGATGGATCTTTCATTTAAATTTAGATACAACCCTTTTGGGCATAATGGATTTTATTCAACCGCTTTGGGCATGATTAATCTTTTACATCAATAAGGCGATAAGCTCCTCTTTAGTATACTTTTTCAGCATTATATGGCCCTTCCAGTTTGGTTCAAAATTTTCTTTTGTTTATTGGAATGGAATGATAGGATTTCGCACACCAACACTAGTTCACGCTTTGAAGCTTCTTAGATGAACCATGTGATTCGAGCTCAGTCATTCTTCCTCTATATATTTCTAGATTTTGTTGGGCTTGTAATCGTTCATCATAGCTTCTAGCTCTTTGATGTGTAGTCGACATTTTTCTCTATTGTAAGTTCATTTTGAACTACTATACTGAGTGAAGATAACTCTACTTTAAGAGGAAGTATTACCTTTGCTCCAAATACTAGGGAGTATGGTATTACTTGGGTAGCAATTTTGTATATAGTATGATATGACCATAAAGCTTTTATTAATTTATCATGCCATTCTATTTGATTTTAGAGAGAATTTTCTTTTGAGGAATCGGTTAATGTTTTATTGAATGCTTATGAGACCATAGGCTCATGAATTATATATTGAAGAATATCACCAATCTATCTTCTATTTCTCATTGAAATAATAGACTATGATGTTCTTAAAGGAGGTGCCATTATCGAATATAATACTTTGAAGCAATCCAAATTGGTAAATGATATGGTCTTAGGAAAATTTCACTATGTTGTTTGCTTTAACTTCTTTCAATGGGATTTCTTTTTCCCATTTGGAGAAGTAATTTGTAGCTAATATGAAATGATGTCCCCGGATGATGGAGAATCTATTGGACCTATTATATTGATTCCCCAACTTTCAAATGGCTAAGAGGCCACTATTGGATGTAAATTATATTGATCAACACAAAGTTTTTTGTATGTATTTGACACTAATGACATCTTTTGGCATGTTCAATGCGCCTTGAACCATACTGGGCTAATAGTATCCCATTCATTTAATTTTGATTTTTATTTTAATCGGATTGATGTGGATTGCATAACCCTTCATGGACTTTATCCATCACCATTTTGGCTTCATTTGATCCTAGGCATCGTAGCCACATTTGGTCAAATGAGCATTGAAATAATGTATCATTCATAAGAGCATATCTTAGCTCTTTATGAAATTTGATGAGCCTTTGATTTGTCTTTTAGTAATGTGTCGCCTTAAGGTAAGTGATGAATGATTCTAGCCAATCATCTTCCTCTACTATATTTGAGATTTCTTGATTTTCTTTAGCTTTAAAGGTTTGTAAAGGGTTGAAGCCAATGCTAACTCGCTTTGGACTATTATTTTAATTTTCTCTCCTTGAGGGTCTATCATTACCTTGGCCAATTTAACTAATGTGATGGCTTTACCATTGTCTTGACATGACACCATTATAATTATTACTTGGATTTATTTTTAAATTTCCAAGACATGCTTATGATAAAGTACTAATTCAAGTTTGTTTATCTTAAAAGTCGCTTATTTGTCAAATTATGAGTTAGGAATCTCAGTAAACATGAAGTTTCTTAACTTTCATGTTAACCGCTAGGTATAGACCCTTAATTAGTGCTTCATATTTAGTCTCATTGTTAGTTTATGGTTTCATTGGACTATATGAATATCGGAGAATACCTTCTTGTAGTGTTACAAATATTAAGCCAATTTTGACATGTACTATAGGTAAATTAAGTAATTATCTACTTTACTAATGAAGCTCCATCAAAGTAGAGTTCTCCATTTGAGGGTTGTTGAGCTTCTTCCACTTCAAAGATTTGTTCATCAAGCAATTCATCAATGAGTTGAGAGTTTATCAGGGATGAGTGGCTAGAAAGTCCCTAGAGCTTATCCTTTTATAGCTTTTGTGGGACATATATTATGCTAAATTGAAGTAACATGACTATCATTTAGCTAAATGACAGGCTAGGTCTATTTATTAAGAATTTAAGAGGATTGTGTTTAGATATCAAAGTTATCTTATGTGATGACATATAGTGTCGAGTTTAGAAAATATCAATGCTAGACATTGCTTCTCAATAGAAGAATATTTTATTTTGGCTCCTATTATACATTGACTTATATAATATAGGGTAGTTTCCTTACCTTTTGCATCATTTTAAGCTAACAGAGCTCCTAATGACTCTTCTAAGACTATCGTATACAATATCGGGCTTTCGTTATTAGTGTTGACATAATTGGGGATGTAATAGGTATTGTTTTATGCTATCAAATGCTTCCGATAAGCTTCATCCCATATAAAAGTGCATATTTTTCATCAATTGGGCAAAAGGTTGACATATCCCTAAAAGATTAGAATAAAATCTTCTAATGTAAGCCAATTTTCTTTGTAATGAGCATAGTTGCATTAAGTCATAAGCCCGACATTTCATTTTTTTTTATTTTAAAGGGATCAATTTCAATCTATGGCACATAATAAAGCCCAAGTATTCTCTAGAAGACCAACCAAAAGCACATTTTAGTGGGTTTATCGGTTAAAACTTTGAATTCTTTCTAATACAACTCTAAAATTATTTATGTATTCATTTTGATTCTTGCTTTTGATAACCAAATTGTTGATATAACATTTGACATATCTATGTATGAGGTCATCGAAGATGTGTGCTCTTTGGTATATAGCCCTAGCATTTTTCAAGCCAAATGACATCACTTTATAGCAATATATGTTGATTGGTGTGCGAGAATGCATGATTTTCATCTTCTAGTGTCATTTTAATTTGGTTATAACCTAATGAACTCCATGAATGAGAACATGTCATAGTTGGATGTGTTTTCTACCTTGAGTTATGTATTGGGTAGTGAAAAGTCATCTTTTGGGCATGCTTTATTTAAGTCCTTGAAATCAATGCATACACAAATTTGTCCATTCTTTTTTCTTACTAGGACAATATTGATAATTTAGTTAATACTTCTCTTCCCAAATAAATTATGCTTCAATGAGAATTTTGGTTTCAACAATCACTTGATCTTCAATTTCTAATCACATTAACCTTGGTGCTTACTTTATCGACTACATCAGGTTTAATGGCAAGTTTATGTACGACCACATTTGGCGATAGACCTAGCATTTTGCAATAATTCCATGCAATCCTTATATTCATGAGTAGTGCTTTTAATTCCTCCAATCTTTCTTATGTAATTTCGTGTAGTACATCAACAATGGCTTGATTGCATTCCTTGAATTTTTTTGTGGCCTCTTTGATCCATGATTACTTCCTCTTCAAGTAAATTCTCATTTGAAACAATCTTTTGTTCTTCTATAGTTTCCATACAGACTTGTTCTTTGGAGGATATGGTGTAACATTCCTAATCCCCATATGGTGAATTTTTTAGATCCTATGGGATTTTGGGCATTATACCTTTGCTAAAGCCTCTTAAACAAATGAGCTTGAATGTTTGATTGTATAGGTGAATGTTATTTTAACCAACATTTTAGAGTCGATGAGAAATATTGAAGAATTATTATTGAAATGACTTCTTTCTCAAAATCTTCTTCTTCCAACAACATTTTGCAAGATTTATGGTTCATTCATCTGTCTTATAGAAGAGAATTCCATGTTCATTATGGCCTTTTCTAAGAACAATAAAGAAAGTTTTCAATTATTATATTTCTTTATTCCTTTAGCTTTTTAAGTGTGCCTTTGGCACTGGTTATTTCATAGCTATGTTGGAAATTTGGGATTTGGGTAGCCTTATTAGAAAAACATGAGTTTCCTCAATTGCTTTGTTACTTTAGTAGTACTAGCTTCTTTTGTTCTTGGTTATGAGGCTTCCTTAGGTTGATAAAGTATTACCTCCTCTTCATCATCTTTAGTATACCTTCCAAGGTGGTGAATTACATTAGGTTGCTTTGACTTATTGCTATCATTGGTACTTTTATTCTTTCAACTACTACCTTTCACATTAGTTTGATAGGTGGAGCCACTTACTTTTGAGCTTTGACTTCTACCTTCTTAGAGTTGAAGTACTTGCAATCATCATAGATTTTGATCTTATGTATCGTGAATGGATTCATGTCACCATCAATTTGATGTTCTTCACCATTTTGAATATACTTTATACACTAATGAAGAGTTGAAGGCACATTGTTATATTCATGAATCCACGACCTACCAAAGAGTGCTTTGTAGACAACTTGAGTTTCAATCACATGGAATTTAGCTTTTGTGTATAAGCATCGATAAAATAAGTGACTCAAGGTTTGTTGTTCTTGTTCATTAAATCCTTGTAGGAATACGTGCTTTTCTCCATGTAGTGAGCATCTAAAGCTAGTTCTCATAACATTTTAATTTTATAAGATTGAATGAAGCACCTAGATCAATCAATATCATTTTTATTCGAACCGCTGTAACATAAAGGGGTGTATTATGTTTGGTTGTCCCTAATAGCAAGTCATTCTTACAAAATGTGATGGTTGCTGCATTTTGAGAGGTTAAGTCTCTTTCATTTTTCTTTAGTGAAAAATGCTTCATGTTGTTCTAGGTTTTGCAAAGCTTTGATTAATATCTCACATATATTTTGTAACAACATAAGAGCATCATAGATACTTAACAAAGTAGGGAGCTTGCATAAATATGTTAGAACATTATAGTATACCCTATTTTGGTATACTTTCATTTAGTCTGTGATGGGGTAAACCATTCTAATTGACTTGAATTTCTTTTCCTTTATCACCAATTTGTCATTATGGAGGTGGATAGATTCTTTTTCGCTCCTTAACTGGACTTGGTCACTTCTTCTATATGATTTTCTTTATCGAAGAAGTTTTTGAATTATGTGTTTCTTGAGCTTTTAGAGTTTTTAGAACTCTCAAAATTATTGCCCGTTTAGGACATAATTTCTTTGAGCTTGACTTGACCTTCAATTTAGTAAGTTTTTCTCTAGGAAAGTTCTTCCTTAGAGTTAGTTGAAGTTGCTTCAAAATTTTTTATGTCTAGTTTGAAATGGGCCTATTCTTCTAGATTAACTAGCCTTCAATGAGGTTGCTCATACCCCTCTAAAGAGTCAATCATTTTGGTGTTTTAGATTTTGGTTTTGGATTTCCTCTTCTTCTTTGATTTATGGGGCTTTGATGAAGAAGCTTAAGCGTTTCACGTCGCTTCTTTATATAAAGTTTCCCTTGTTGGGGAAGAATATTTTTGGATCATTTTGGGCTCCAAAGTATTCTTCCATCGGATACCTCTATTGAAGAGTATTAATCATCCATTTGGTCATTTTGAGATGAAGTTCTCCCAATCACCTTCTTCTTCTTATGTTTGCATGGCTTTGCCCTTATCCTCATTTATGTTAATTCTAACTAGCTTAACATTTTTGTCTTTTGTGTCCTCGATTGGGCATGTTGTAACAACCTTCACCTTTTCTTCATAAGTTGTACTAGTATAGTATTTGATAAGGTGAGTTTCCTATTTTAATGCCTCTTTTCTACCAAATCCTTGAAGGCAAAGTAATCTTCAATTGGATGACTTATGAGCCTATGGAATGGACAATAGTTAGGATCATCAATCTTGTATACTTATTGGCTCGCAATTTTAATTTCAATTTTAGGGCATATCCAAGATTTTAGCAATACATTCCTTTTAAATGAGTACGCTTAGACATCTTCTCTTGGAGGGTTAACCTTTTTTCATCTTCTATTGGCTTTGTTATCGGTCTTGAAGTTGTTTCTAGTCTTGAGGTTCTTTGCTCCTCCATTTCTCTTTTATCAATCATGAAGATGAATGTTGTATTCACATCATTCTTTTAGCATAATGAGATTTGCTTGCTTTCCTTTTCAAAGGGATTATTATTGTAGTTGGTTTTAAGGCCTTTCGCTTTAATGACCTTTCAAACTTAGCTACATGATCTAATAATTCTTGGAACATTTTAATTATTACCATGGCTGGATATGGAGCCATTTGATCATCAATATGCCCCATGAGGAGTTCTACTACGTGTCTTTCTATGAGTTCTTTGGTCATACTTCATGCTTAGATTTCTCCATCTCGTAATATGTTTTATGACACTTTTTTTCTTCTCTATTCTAAGTTGAGATCTGCTATCGTTACTTTCTTGGTTGCACCTACAAATCTCTTGATGAAGAGTGTCTCCAACTCAACGAAAGTTCTTACTAAGTTGTTGGGTAACTCAACATACCATTTGAAAGCCATATTGGTTAGATTGCTAGTGAATTATCATAGTAGAAAGGCATCATTTCCTCCAAGATTTCCATATGTGGCCTTTAGCGGGTTAAATGTTGCCATGGATTTTTTGTGGTTGAGAATGTGTTGAATTTTGTCACAACATATCCTTTAAGTTATTGTACTTAATCACACATGGTCGGTATGGATAGACTTTTTTGACTATCTATTTAGTTATATCAAGCAATAATTACTTTGACTTTCTAGGCGATGAGATCTTCTACTTGAGATTTAGTTAACATTAATCTCTTGAGAGTTATTTGGTGTAATTTCTCCCGAGCTTCTTTCCTTTGTGTTAAAGTTGTTGGCAATTTTGGTGTAGCATCTTGGATACCTCCAATTTTAGTTGTTGGATTGACTATCTCTAGAGGATTTCTCGAGTTATTTGTTATGTTGCGATTTGCTATTAGATTAACGACCAAATAGTTCTTTCATTATCCCACTCATTTCATTAAGGTGATTATTGGTTGATTTCTTAGTCTCTTTGTTAGAGTTGAGAACCCATTTTTCATTGTAATCTTGTTACAATGTTGGCCAATCTTCAATTACTCCTCGACCTCCACTTACGCGTTCGTTATTGGTTGTCAATTTGGGTTCTTGGTGTCCCTCCTCATTTTATATTTTGGGTACTAGGTTTTTATTTCTTAAGCATGTATCAACCATACAAACCTCTTCAACTTCCATATGATCGATATCATTATTATTAAGGAGATCTATGATTGATTATTCTTCATTGGATGGTAAATCTTCTTCTTCAGAAAATTTAATTATCTTCCTCATCATCGATGGCTGACTTTTTTTAGAGGCGATTCCATTTGATGATGGGAGACTCCATTCCTTCATCATATAGATTTGTCTTATGTTGAGTTGCTTCTTCGTTGATGATTTGAGATTCTTTTGGTACCTAAATATATCTAGACCTTCTAGTAGTGGATCTCTAGGAATCCATCCTAGATGTCACACTTTGGTGTTCATCAAATGAATGATAACATATTTTTTATAGTGGTTGTCGAGACCTTCCAACAATTGGCCACTTAGTGTCTTTGTATCTAAGGGCTCAATGTCGGTTCTTACCAATTATAATGCTTGTAGACTTTAATTCTTGCTACAAATGGACATGGTATTTTTAAATATTTCTACCTCTTGTAAGGTAGGCATTTGTTAGGTTGGCAATTTTGCTCACTAACTTTTTGATTCTTCTTTAAAGATTTCTATTTTTAACAACATTGAACTTTGTAGATTTTAAAGGAGACAATATACTCCTTTTTTGATTGAATCTATGGAATGGGATGTGTATGTCTATCCGAACAATTTCTTTTTTAGCTCCTCCTTAGCTATTCCTTCCACCCATCGGAGAAAATCAAGTTGTTGTTGGAGTGTATATTTGCCTACACCAATCATGTTGTTGTTCATCATGAATAGGCACCAATAGCTCTATGACTAGCATTATATTTCCCACGAGCCCGCTAGACATTTTAGTGCTTGAGGAAGAAGCTTTGTGGTTATGATTGCTTGGAGTAAAGGTAGCATCTTGTGTGGAAGTATGCTCCCCTAATATATTGTCGAGTGGATTAACAATAACGGATTTCAACTTTGGTTTGTTAATTATCTTATTCTCAACTTCGGGTAGTTGTCAACTTCATTTTAGATGAGGTTAATATCATTCTAAAACCAATAATTAGGAAGACCTAATCTCAAGTAGGAATCTCTTAATTCAATGCTTAGGACACTATACCTAATGACCTGCAATCTTCCTTGGGTTTAATCTAACCTAATGAGCTTATTCAACCCAATTTTGAAATTTGGAGTAAGTCAAACTAAATCCAAATAAATCAAAATTAAATCAAATTAAATAAAGAATATAAATCCAATGTCAAATCTAGTCAACCATTTGACATAAGTTTGACTTAGGTGGTCCCACCAAGTCAAAAGTCAAACCACCAAGAATTCACCAAATTCAATCATTTCAAATGTCTCAAATGATAAAATAAATATGTTTGATTACAAATCTAAAGAAATTAAAATTCATTTAGGCCTTAATTGGGTTAACTAGATCACTTAGTCTAAATAACCTTAAATGGGTTATATTGGGTTCAAACCCAAATCAAATTGAAATCAACTCAATTTGATTGCTCAAAATCATTTGGAAATGATAATGAAACACAATTCAACCCATCATTGGGTCTAATTTGGTCAAATTGGTCATTTGACCCAAATGAAACCCAAACTTAATCCAATATGCCCACTTTGGGTCAAATGGGTTCAAAAGGAAATTTAAATGAAATTAAATAAAATCAATCACTCCAAGTCATCTCACACATGTGATCAAGCATTATTGGAGTCCAAACTCAATCTAATTGAGTCAAATTGGTCATTTGAACCCAGATCAAACATAACCCATTTATGTTTAAATGGGTTGAAATCAAATGAAATTCAAAAAATAAAAAATAAATTAATTAATTAAATCAAAATTCAATCAATCATCAATTAAAGCTGATTGAATTCAAAGTTAAAGAGAATTAAATTAAAACTAACCGCTTTGAATCCAAATAGTTGGTTTGATTCAAATTCCCAATCCTAGTCAAATTGGGTTTAGACTTGAACTCAAATTCATTTGAGTTTAATATAAGCATCCACCTATTAGTCTAAAGACTTTAATTGATGCCATAAACCATAAAAATAAAGAAAAATGAATGTGGTAGAATTATGAGAAGAGACGATTTAAAATTCACAAAAAAATAAAATAAAAGAAGATGATAAGTCTCACTTCCCTCTTCAACAAGCCTCATCCCACATCTTGTCCTCAATAGATTGAATTGATTCCAATCAAGGCCACCAAAAAAATTGTCAAGCAAAAGAGAACTTTACTTCTCCAAGGGAAGAAGCCAAGGAGAAGAAGAGAAGAAGAAAGTAGAAAAGAAAGCAAGACTTCAAGGCCAAGGGATAAAACAAGAAAGAAGTCATCCTCCCTTCCTAATTCACATCTAATCTTGCTCTCAAGGCCAAGGGGATTGAATCCACCCCTTGGCGGCCTTGCCACCGGTGGCCGATTCTAGCCAACTAGAAGGCCCAAAAGCAAGCTCTCACCTAATTATGAAAGAAGGAGGGAGAGCCTATTCCCTCCCCTTTCATTTCAAACGCCCACCAAGGTGGGAACCTTCCCTCGGCCTCGCCACTAGCATGCCGAATGGATGGAAACTGAGTCTCTCTCATGGTGAAATCCAAATGATTGATTTTCTCATCAAATTGAATGTTCCAATATGTCTAGAGGTTTGAGACCTCAAACAAATCGCCACCCCAACCCCTCACCATCGATGAGCCAAAAATAATCAAAGTTGGAAAATCAATTTGACATAGGTCTAGAGATCAATCCATAGGGAGGCAAACCATCAAACTTCACTCACATTCATCAACTTGAAACAAACTAATGGAGTTGATCCCATCACCGGTGATTGCCATAATCAAGCTCCTCACCACCGGCTAGGCCGCTTTGGTCCTTTTGAAAGGAATTTGATCCCCAAGTGAATCAAACTATATAGATGGGTTGTAAATCGATCACTTCTTGATTTACTATCAAAATCATGACTTAAATTGCTTGTGATCACCGAAATTAGGCAAAAGATGAAAAGATCTGCTCTCATCAATGAATCGGGATCAAATCTGTCCCATCCATCTATTTTGAATGGACGGTCATGATTTAGTCGATAGTTTGATTTAATCCTTAAGGAAACTAAAGAATTAATCGGGACCATCTGATCTTTGATGGGTGGTTGAGTATCGCTCTAATGGTACGCTTTTAATGTGAATTCCATGAAGGATCTGTGTGGCCCAGCCGCGTCACATGGCGAACGCCATCGACCACCATTAGAAAATGGCTAATTCGGTTTAAAATTAATTAAAATCAAATAAAATTTAAAAATTCATATAAAAGTAATTATAAATTCAAATAAATGCAAACTTGGGCTTTCATTCATCTTGATGAGAGGAATCCATTAAAATTAAAATCCCCAACTAATTTAGGGTAATTTAGCCTTAATTTGAGTTTAATTGAAATCAATTAAGCCTTAATTAATTTCAAACCATTAATCCAATTGAAATTAAACTTTGGGGAATTAAAATTGATGTTAAAACACACCTTAGGAAACATTTTCATGAATAATTGCAATGTAATTCATGAGAAATGAAATTTCAAAGCTTAAATCTCCATTTTAATTAAATAAATTAATATACAACAACAACAACAACAACAACAAGCCTTAATCCCACTAGGTGGGTCGGCTACATGAATCCTTCGCCTCCATTGTGTCCTATTATGTGTCAAATTCTCATCTAATTCAAGTATACTAAGATCATTATTTATACATCTTAACCAAGTCTTTTAGGTCTCCTCTACCTTTTTTTAACATAAGGAAAATCTAATGCATCTACTCTCCTAATGTCATCGGACAGACGCTTTATGTGGCCAAACCATCTAAGGCGACTCTCCTAATCTTATCTACCACCGGAGCTACTCCAACTTTTTCCCAACATACTCATTTTGCATTCTATCTCTAAGAGTAAAGCCACTCATCCACCTAAGCATCCTCATCTCGTAACACTTAACTTAGTCTTATGCTTCTCTTTATTGGCCAACATTCTCGCACCATAAGTCATTGCGGTCTTACCACCATCTTATAAAATTTTCCTTAAGTTTAAGTGGAACTTTTCTATCACATAATAGGCCGATGCATTCCTCCACTTCAACCATCCAACTTGAATTCTACTAATAACATCTCCATCTATTTCACCATCATTTTGGACAAAGGAGCCTAAATATCTCAATCGCTCACTCTTATTAATGACTTGATCACCTAAAGTCACAACACTATCACTAAAACTTCTACAACTAAAATTACACTCCATATATTCAGTTTTAGATCTACTTAAACGAAAACCTTTAGACTCTAAAGTTGACCTCCATAATTCAAGTTTCATTGGACTCCTCTCTAGTCTTATCAACAAGAAGAATGTCATCAAGAAAAGCATACACCAAGGAACATCTTCTTGTAAATGCCTCGTAAGAACATCCATAACTAAAGTAAAAGATAAGGGCTTAATGTTGATCCTTGATGTAATCCAACCAAATAGGAAAATATTTTGTCAATCCTCCTTGTGTTTGGACACAAGTACTAGTATACATATCCTTAATAACTTGAATATAACCAATATTAACTCTTTACGTTCTAGAACTCTCCAAAGAACATCTCTTGAGACTTTATCATAAGTTTTCTCTAAATCAATAAATATCATATGTAGATCCTTCTTACTTTCTCTATGCTTCTCTATCAACCCTCTTAACAAATGTATAGCATCCATAGTAGATCTACCGGCATGAAACCAAAGATTGTCGAAACTTCGTATCACATCGTAACCTATGCTGAATTACTCTCTCCCATAATTTTAATGTATGGCACATTAACTTAATTCCTCTATAATTTGCACACTCTTGTGCATCACCTTTATTCTTAAATATAGGAACCAATAGACTCTTTCTCCACTCATCGCATCTTTTAGTCTTTAAAATAACATTAAAAAGATTTGTAAGCCAAGAAATTCCTTGATCTCCTAAACATTTCCACACATCTATTGGAATATTATCCGGTCCTACGCCTTTTCCACATTTCATTTTCTTTAAAGCTTCACTAACTTCAGATTTACTAATCTGACGATAGAAATGAAATGCTCTATTGTTTAGGGTATTAAGGTTGCTAAAATCAATCATTTTCAGATCCTTCATTGAAAAGTTTATCAAAATATCTCATCCACCTATTTTCAATATCTTTTCTAAGAAAAGCACTTTATTATTTTCATCCTTAATACCCCGCACTTGAACTATGTCTTTACTTCTCCTCTCTCTTTGCTTGGCTAACTTATACATACATCTTTCACCTTCTTTGGTATCTAATCTATTGTATAAATCACTAAAGCTAAATTTTTTGCAACATATATTGCTTTCTTAGAATCTCTACAGCCACTTTATATCTTTCCCAATTATCCAATTTTACATCTAAACCAAGTTTTATAACAATGCTTCTTATTTTTTATCTTTTCTTGCACACTCGACTCCACCACCAACTATTCTTATTAAAAGAAGCTTTTTCTTTTGATTCTCCAAGCACATCTTTAGCAACTTGCTTAATTTCACTTGATATTTTTCCCACATAACGTTAGCATCTTTATGAACACCCCAAATTCTAATATCTTGTAGCTTGCTCTTAAAAATATTTTTATTTGTGTTCTTTAAGTGTCCCCATCTAATCCTAGGACAATAATTTAGTTTATTTTTCTCTTACAACCTTCATCTTAAAATCTAAAACTAATAGTCGATGTTGGGTACTTAAAATTTCACTTGGTATGACCTTACAATCTTTACAATTTAAACGATCTATTTTTCTTACCGAAAATAATCAATCGTGTTTTACTAGATCCATTTTTATAAGTAATAATATGTTCATCTCTTTTCTTAAAAAAAGTATTAGCAACTACAAAATCATAAGCTAAAGTAAAATCTAATATAGTCCTTCTTCATTAGTAACTCCAAATCCATAACCACCATGAATACTTTTAAAATCTTCTACTACTCTACCAACATGTCCATTTAAATCTCCTCCAATAAATATTTTTCTTCAAGAGGTATCTGTATTAATCCTCTAATTCATTCCAAAATTTTTTTTACGCTTACCTCCAAGCCTACTTGAGGAGCATAGACACTTATAACATTGATAATCTTAGTATCAACAATAATCTTTAAAGCTATAATTCTATCTCCACATCTATTAATACTTATAACATTATCCTTCAAACTTTTATCTATAATCACACCTACACCATTTCTAGTTCTACTTTTACCTGAATACCAAAGTTTAAAACCTAAACTATCAATCTCCTTGGCCTTCTCACCAACCCATTTAGTTTCTTGAACACATAAAATATTTATCTTTCTATGACCCATAATATCTATTAATTCCATTAATTTACTGTAAGAGTACCTATATTCCAAGATCCTAACCTAATTCTAGTTTCATGGACTAACTTCTTTGCCCGCATCCGTCCAAAATGTGGGAACCCTTTTATTTAACACGCACTGGCCGATGCGTTCTAGCACATTTTTTCATCAGATTCGATACAACAAGGCCGCTTCAGGGGACGCCAAGATTAACACACAATGAATTAAAGGATTCATGTCATGATTATTTCGACAAATTTTACATCGACTACCTAACGCAACCCTCCACTTTTGCATCCGACTTGGGACCTGAATGGTAGTGTTAATTAAATAAATTAATATAAAATGAAATAATTAAAGATAATGATTTAAGAAATCTTAAATTAACTTAGTGAACTCTAATGAATATTAAAACACTAATGAAACTCATCCAAACTTAATAAATCATAAAATTACTTAATTAAGTAATTAAATGAGTTAAATAATTTGAATAATTAACTAGAACTTAATTAAATCATAATAAACCAATCGAATGTCCAAAAAATTATGGATGAATCTATTGACCTTACTTTTGGAGTGAGGATTGACCTTCTTTATCTTAGGCTTAGGAATCTTCTAGACACTTGGATTTTCTTAGTGATAAGACACTTATAGTGACTAAGAGAACACTAAACCTAAGCCCAAAGACTTAGGAAGGCATACCTAACTTAAGATATGCATTAGGATAAATAGGTCTCACCCATCTTATGGCCAAACACACCCATGCTTATTCACTCATTCAAAACCAATCTTGGAACACAACCAACTTCAATTGAATTTTTTTTCCTATCCAAGCTTCAAGCTAAATTGATTTAGGCATTAACCTAAGTTCATTCCACCATGATCCTTTGATCCAACCTAAAGCCCATTCAAGTAAAACCAAATCCAATTGACTTTTACAAAGCACTTCAATTATTCGATAGACCATTTCAAACCCTTCCAACACGTGTAATCAAACCAATCAAATCAAATTAAACTAATCAACCCAAGTCACCGTTTGATCGAAATGGTCCAAATGAGCCAAAATCGGTCAAACGTAAATTAATTGTAATCAATGCCATCAATCAACCCTAAATCCATCATTGAACTCTTTTGAACACCCAATTCCACAAATTCAACTCAATCAACCCATTTGGTCCACTTGATCCAAAGTGGCCTAAATGACCAAATTGACTCAAACTTCAATTCAACCCAAATTAGATTGAATCAACCCATATAATCCCTTCCATAATGATTGTTGATCATCTTGGATGGCAATTGCAATCAATTGAATTAAACGAATCCAATTTTGACCAATTAACCCAAGTGGACTCAATTTCACCTAAAGTAATAAATTGGGCCAAATATCTTTCTAACTCTAATTGATTGAAATTAATGTCTCTAATCAATCATAAATTGATTATTAAACATGATCCAACCTCCAATTGAACCCAATTTTATCAGTTAACCCAATTGACCCCTTTAGCCCAAATTGAGCTAAAGGGTCCAATTGAACCAAATCCTTCCAAAATCTAAATTGATTTAAACCAACACCTACAATCATTCTTAAATGATCAATTGAACCTAATCCAACTCTCCCCAAGCCAATTTGTCCAATTTTACCAAATTAGTCAACTTAGTCCATTCGACCTAAATGAAACCACATGAACCAAAATCAAATCCAATTCAAATTAAAACAAATCAATTGAACCAATATATTCCAAATGATCAATTGAACATACCCAAACTGGTTTGGCCAAATTTGACCAATTGGACAACCAATTGAACCCAATTTGACCTATATGGGTCAAATTGAGCCAAACCCATCCAAACTAAGTCCAAACTCAACCAAACTTGGCATGACTCATCCTTGGGTCACCATGGGTCTGCCCAAGTGGACCCAACCCATGATGAACCCACTTTGGGTTAAAACCCTTGAACGAAGCCACCCAAATGAGACAAAATCCTCATTTGGATGAGTTCTCTCCACTCCCCAAGCCTTAGAAGCCACCTTTAGCCCATCTTGGACATGTGGACCATTGACTCAAACTAACCCAAGGATGTTGGGTTCAGCCTTTTGGCAATGAGAGGGTGAGCTCACTCATGGCATGCCATTGGTTCACTTGGAGTAGGAGGTACACCCCATGCTATCCCATGCAACGCCTCAGCTCTCAAGCCCCTCCACCTTAAGTCCCACTACCACCTCACCACCTACTCCAACCCAATGATTGCTCAGCTCTTAGTTCACTTGGGGAGGAGAGTATACTCCTCCCAATCCATTCAAACTTCATAAAGAGCTCCCTCGAGTATTCAAGTAGGCCTTCCCTCAATCTCTTATGCACTCCATCCCGAGACCAACCATCGAGCAAAACTGAGATCCCCATCAATCTAACATCAACAAATCCAAATTAACTCTTCCCACACCTTCCCTCACTCGACGAGTCAAAATGAATAGATCCCGATCGATTTAATCCGGAAGGCACTCCAAACCCAACTCCAAGTTTTCCAGTACTTGGTCCATAGAGGAATCTACGAGGAGGCTGAAATCTTCTCAATAGGGTTCATCTCTTCAAGACAAAGCTACCTTAATTGTGGACCACCGGTCTTTAGCTCGCAAGATAAAAATTTGGCAAATTGTAGATTTTCCCCTAGGTGTTGGTCTTTTTTAAAATGAGTTGTAATTTTATGTGATTTTCACCGATCTTGTTTGATCACCTCCTCGCATTTTGGAGTCTATCTCATCATCCCATGAGCTCCAAGCTTAGATCAACCAATGAAAGGAGAACGGTATCTATCTTTCGTGAGCTCAAGAAATGATCATTGGGCGCCTATTCTATATGATTAGAATAGATGGTCGTGGTTTAATCTACTAGATTATTTAACTTAATCCTTAAGAAATGATGGGATTAATCTCACTCATCTAATATGAGATCGACCGCGATGAACCGCTTCTACGTAAGGTTCCGTCGACGCTTTTAAATAACCTATCCCGGCCATGTGGAAAATGTGTCGCATGCTATCGAAAGTTTAGGGAGTTAATTAAGCATTAAAAGTAGAATTAAATGGCCATAACTTTATAAATTCATAACTAATTGTAGAAAAATCAAAAAAATATAAATAAAATCTCAAATGTTTGATTAGTGAATAGTGCTTAATTAATGTTTGAAGTTTAGGTAAATTACCCTAAATAAAGCTTAATTACTTGGCCAATTGATCCCAAATTTGATAGGTTGATTCTATGGGATGTCCTCTACATCCCATAATTTTCTTAGATTTTATTGGCCATGTAATTTAAACAATTTCAAATTTCAATCCTAATTGCCCTCCTTGATCAATTTTATGTTCATTAAAATTGCTACATAGTAAAATTAAATGGTTAATGATGATTAATCATTATTAATAGTTGAATGGAGGGGAAAAATATTAGGACCTCTTTCCTATTTATTTTTTTAAATGTATTTCCTTAGAAGGGTTAATTAATTCATGACTTAATTGAGGATTAATTAGGTAATTAATGATAAAGTAAAAAAAATTAAAATGATGATTGGTTCAGATAATTCAAGTATGATTCAAGGGTTTCCTTCATGTGTTTAATAACATAAGGTCCTTAAGAAAGTTATGGTTAACCCATGGGTGTTAGAAAATCATAAGAGCAATTAATTTAGATTCTTCCTTAATCTAATTAACTCTAAAACATGAGCCTAATTACATTAGGGTCCCTTTAAGAGCATTGCAAATTTTAATTTTTCATAAGCATATCATTAGAGGCACATGATTAAGTGGTTAACTAGATTAAAAATGCTTAAGAAAGGGGAATTAAATTAATTTCTTAATGATTTGAACTTAATTAATCCATAAAATTTACTTAATTATTTTCCTTTAATACATTAAGTCACTAACATGGGATGGGGCAAAACATCAATATCATTTCTCCTCTTTAAGTTTTAATAATTCAAATCCAAAAATCAAAATTCATGAAAGATTTGGTTAATCTTAAAGAGTATTTATTTGACTTGGTTGTCCTTAGGAATTAATGTGATTGAATGTATTATGTGGCAATGTTTAGTGATTCCTTTTCAATCATTATAAATTAGTATTCCATTTGTATCATGTATTCATGTTTTCAAATAAAAAACATAAAAGAATCAAATGAATATGCTTATATATGTATAAGTTGTGTTGCATGTATTGAATTAATCCTATTATAGGGCATGGCAATTATCACTAATAAATCCCAAATTATTTTGAAATTATAAGTGAAGAATGACAATCTAAAGTAATGTTGGCTATGAATATTCAATAAGATAATTTATGCATGTTAAAGTGTTGCTTTATTTCTATAGTTCATGTGTATGTTTACATGTGTTTGAATGTTAGCAAGTATATAGGACATCTGGGAACATGAGGCTTTAAGTACCCTAAGGAGGTCTTGGATTACCTCACTTCTGGTTTAACAATGGCCCATTCTTGCTTAATTTTATTCATATGTATACATGCATTAGAATTTGGATGCTACTTTACTTCACATGAGTAAATAATTTGCTATAATACAACTTTTGCATGATTTTCATCCCTATGCTAGTGTATACATTTATGTGTATTTAAGATAGCAAGTATATAGTTTGGACATCCCTGAACATGAGCCTTAAGGAACCCCAAGGAAGTCTTAAATTACATCACTTCGGTTTAACAACCACACATACTTACTTAAATCTCTAATACATTAGTATGTATACTTAAATAAGGAATGGAATCTCTCTTTACTACCAAAAATATATGTATTAAAATCATTCAAGTGTGCCAAAAAACACACATATACATTGCAGATAGGTATGCTAAATTAAATATCATAAAGAATAAAAATGAAAAGATATGCATGTTACTAATGATGAAAAGGAATGATGGAATATTATCCATGTGATAATGGCTATATCTCATTAATTTTAAGATGCCTTTTATGTTTGGATAAAATTCTTTAAGACCAACCCAAACTTAAGTTTAATAAAAATGCTTGATAATCCATTCACTAAAGCAACCCAAGCCATAATAATATACCCTTAGAAAGTAACTTAGATAGGGATGAAGGAAGTCAAACTTGTCTCCTCTATTTATAATAATTAGATATTAAATATGCATCAAATGAAATAAAGAAAAATACAAATTAAAATTAACTAGTCCTTTTAATAACTTCAAGTGGAACATTCCCTAACATTTAACTTAAACAATTTCAAACCTTAGGTAATCATAATTCTAAAGCTTAACTAAGACATACCACATAAAACCTTAGCACACATTTAGAGTATTAAGTCACCAATTCTAGCTTTAGGTTAGCCGTGTATGTTGGGATGTTGTGTTTTGTTTTGTTATGTAATATTTTAGACTGGATGTTAGGATTATTTATGTAGAATAGATGTTAGGTCACAATTAGCCTAATGATATTTTATGCAAGGGATTATGCTAAAAGGGTGCTATAATAATAAATATAAATGTTGTCATCTGGTTCTTTATCCCTTACCATAATCCACATTATGATAGGGCTTGGTTACCTATGTGTAGAGTGCTAAGTCCAAATTTACAGAATATAACTATTTAGTTTGTATTTTTATTTAGCTAACATCTATTTTGCTAGTGTAGTTAAGTTTTATTTTCCATATATATGTAATTTTGCAAATAATATTAGGATTATTGCTATGGGGTTTAGGATGAGCAATGCTTAGAAGGCAAAGACCTTGGAGGCCTTATGAAACCTAAAGCAAATTAATCCAAGAGAAGAAAGAAGAATGAAGGTAAAGGATGAAGACCCCATAACATCTATTTCAATTATAATTGTAATATTCTTTCTTTCATAATATGGGTTATGTAAGAGTAGAGCTTGACTATCCAATTTATTTTCTTTTCGGTGTAAGGAGGTACCAGGCGCACCTAATTGTATTCTTTTATAAAATATATGTGATTGATTGTGGTGTTTAGGTTGTGCAATAGAAATGTCATATTTTTCATAGGTTTCTTAAGTTTGATGATTGAATGTGTGGCCTAGATCCGATAAGCTCTTTAGAATAAAATTATTTTTTCTACCCCATTAAATAACTCATAACTAAATTTTAAATATAACTCACATCCTCACCTTAAAGCCTAGGTTATAACCAAGATAATTAGAAGATTTAGCAACTCCTTAGAATGATGTATGTTATAACAATCATGTATATCATCTTGTTTTGCTCTTGAATAAGAATGGTCTCCATTCTAGCATGATAGGGGGAATGCTTGACCAATGAGGGCATCCCTTGTAGTGGAGAACATAATCTCATTTCATCATGCATATAGGTATAATTGTCCCAAGCTTTTATCTAAATGAATGTGTCAAAATGGTGTAAGCGATTGTAAATTTTGCATTAGTATATGATTTCATGCTAATCATGATTTAGTATCTTAGGGAGTGAGTCTACGACTCTAGTTTCCTTCCTAATTAAATAATAGCATAGCTATCTTGCATTTATATAAGATCGACCTACATAATTTTAAAATGTAGGAGATGTTAGTTAGTCACTCTGCAGGTTGTAAGTCCAAAAGAGTGAGATAAGTTTACCCTCTCTTGTGGAGGTAAACCATTGTGTCCCATTTTCATATTAGACTTAGGTCGAGCTCTTAACTTGAGCTAAAGAATCCTAGATTTAGGTTATGAGGCTATTTGTTTCCTTTGAACTATGAGTATAAGTCCTCACCTCTTAGGCATTTTCACAATCTTGTGTTGATGGACTATAAACCCTAGCATTCTAACAAAAGTTTAACTCAAATAAAAATAAATTATCTCTTTCAAATATATATAGCCGACTATGGGGAAGACTGGAGTGCTCACTAGGCTTTCTAGTATCATGAGCTCCTTACTTATCTTTCTTTTGGAATCTACAAATAAGGCCTTCTACTTGAAATCTCCCACTTGATTTTCAAAAATACCAAATCCTTTGATGGCATAGCTTTCAAATCTTTGGATATGTTTATTGACTACTTTAATTGAGAGTGTTCTTAGGATTTTTCTATTTCTTAAGATGTAATTAACTATAGAAGTTGCTTGTAGGGAACTAAAGAACCCGACATAAAATAAACCCTACTTTACTTCTCCATGTAAAGTAAGGGAAAGATCTCTAGTATATAAAGATCCATATATCTCGTGAGTCTTTATTAGAAGATTAGGTCCATTGTAGGGTGATGTTTCCATCTCTCTAGATGGTACATCATACCTTGATGCCATGCCCCGATCATTTTAATAAGTATCCCCTAAGATCTGTGGTGTCCCAATGACTCTAAATTAAAATGCCACAAAACCCTCTTTGGAAACATCTTTAAGAGAGGAATCAATGAAAATGAAACCCCTAAATGATTTGCATTAAATTAAGCCTAATTTGGGTTTAAATAAAAAAATTAAGACCTTAATTACACCCTAATTATGAACCTAATCAAGATGAAACTTTGAAAAAAATATGAAATTAGCATGTAACCCCACTTGTCATAAAATTTTAAATCCAATTGATCTTTGGATTGGGAATTGTTGAATTTCCAAATTTCTAAGTTAGTTTGAATCAAATAATGAATAAGAAAATCCATAAATCTATTAAATCGCGTGAAACAACTTGAACTAATCTTAATCAAACATCAAAAACTCTTAGGAAGGTTTTCCAACATCCTAAGTTAAAGAACTTAATCATTTTCATGCTTAATGATTAATGAAATCAATAATGCATGTTAAGCTTAATTAAACCTTAAGCTAATAAAATCATAATTACAAACACTTGATGAAACTTAAACATACAATTGAACACCAATCTTAGAATGAATACAAACCTTAATCTAAGTGCCTTAGGTTAACCTAAATTAAATCAAATGAAATCAACATAACCAAAACTTAATGTAAACCAAATAAAATAAATGAAATAAACAAATTAAATCAAATGAACTAATTCGGATAAAATAAAATGAAATAATTAAAACAAACTAAATTGAAAACTAAACCAAGAATGAAAATCAAATTAAATTTCCAAAGAAAAGAATCAATCCAAATTCAAACAAACTATATAAAATCAAAAGGATTAATTAAGATACTTAAGGATCTTACATAGACCTTTAGGATGGATCTTCATCTTAGGGTGAAGATTTCATTTCATTAGGAGTTAGGATGTAGAATATAATATATTCCATCCAAAAGTGGAATTCATTCTAGTCTTCATTCTTGAAAACTTAAACTTCACTTTAACCAAATAAAATGAATATGAAAATGAAAACAAATTACTAAATCATTTGAATTGTAACCACACAAAGATAAAATTCAAACAAACTCAAACTCTAAATTGAAACTTAAACTAAAGAGGCTTAGCAAAGTCTTGCTTTTCAAGCCTATTTTCTTCTCACTAGATCATTAGGTCACAAATCCTAGACTTAGTTTAGGCCATTCTATGATTCTTTTATGACTTCTTATAATGTGTTGTGATATAATGTGCTTCACATATCTTTGTGGTGTCTTGTTTAGTACATGTCTAGGATTATTTGCCCGTTTATGAATGATTGGACATTATTTTAGATCTAACTTTATCTTCTATAAGAGGCTATGCTAGAAAGGACTGCTATCATAAATAAAAATTAAAAAAATTGTTTTTTTTTGCAAGTATGCTTATGTCCTTAAGCATAGCCCATAGACAAGTGAGCTTGGGCGACTAATGCTAAGCTCAGATGTTTATAAATATAACTATTACGTGTTGTTTATATTTTCCGACTTATTTTAGGGATTAAGAATTAAATTTGAAATAAAAATTTAAATTTGAGCTTATAATTAGGTTAGGATCTATGGGGTCTAGCATTAGTATAAGCTAACCCTACCAAAAGATAGGTGCTTGGTCTTGTGAAGCCCAATGGATGTCCCTCAAGAAGGAGACTATCCTAGAAAAAAGACCCATAGATCTAAACTTGTAGTTATATGTTGGGATGTATAAGGGTAGAGAGCCTGCTTTACTTTTCTTTTAGTTTTATGGTACCAGATTCCTTTTATTAAATAAAATTGTCATGATTTATTTTGGCGGCTAGAATCAACCTATTTTTTAGGTTTCTTTCGTGATGTGCTTTATTGTGAATGAATGCTTGGATGATTAGGCTCATAGGAAAAACTAAATTTTATATCCAACTTAAATCTAAACAAACTGTAACAAAACTAAAGAAATTTGAAATCTCATTTAAATTAATGGCTTAAGCAAAATATAAAATCAATTAGAAATAATTAGGTTTTGAAACCATGAAATCATATTGTTCCAATAGTTGAAATGGGCACTTCTCCCACTACACATAAGAGGTATGTGACCTGTGAGGATGACCACTTTCTTAGCAAAGCTTGCCTTCAATTCTTGATTTGTCCCATAACCATTTCTAATTGCATGGAATTTGCATAAAATGCATACCCAATATATTAAATAAATCTTGATTGAAAACATTTAAAACTTTGAAAAATGTGCATTAGTTAGATGCTTTTCATACCCTACATGATTCTAGGGATTAAGGGAGTCTAGGTTCATAGCTTTTTTTTCCTAAAACTATAACGCTTAGCCATCTTGCATTCATAAGACTTGGTGACATAGATCTCTTAGATAAACAAATCATGAACTAAATGATTAAACTAACCACTTGTGAGCTATATTTTGACAAAGGCATCTTCAAAGAAGGATAAAGAGTTGAATTCTATCCCAGCAAGGATTAGTTTAATTTTTATAACTATAGATAAAGGAATGATACAATATTCCTATCATTTGTTTGAACCCCCTGCAAATGATGAAGCAATATGAGGCTCTTATAACTAGATTGGAGTTAGCAATCTTTATGGATAATAAAAATATTAAAGTCTTTGGAGATTCCCAATTAGCTATTAGTCAAGTGAGCGTATCTATAAGGTTTGCACTCAAAACTTTTCAATTATTACCAATATATAATGAAATTACTTGAATGGATTCCTTTATGACTCTATATAGGATATCATACAAAAATATTGTCATAGCTAATGCACTATCTAAACTTGCAAAAGAAATAATATGTTAAAAAGAATATGTATCTATAGGCTCAAAATAAATAAATTATATCTCTTATAGACTTAGATTATGACAGAAAATTAAAATGTAAAGGGTAGCAACCATTTCAAGGTCAAAAGGAATGTGACAAGAGGAAACCATTTATCGACTATTTAAGTGAGGAGAGAGGTCCCAAAAGACATGTCATTAGCAAATCAAATTAAAAAAACATGCCTTGTCTTATTTTTTTAATGAATAATGTGTTGTTTCATGAGTAATTCAATCAAATGTGGCAATGTTGTCTAGTTAAATAAGAAGCCCATAAGATTGTGACTAAAGTACATTCTAAATTATGTGGTGCTTACCAATCCAAGTCAAAATGAATTCAAAGATTAAAAGACATGAATATTTTTGGCCCTATGTTAAATGATTGGAAGTTGCACATCATTGCTATCAATGCCAAATACATGGTGTGGTCTTACATCAACCTCCAAATGTATTGCATCCAAGATTGCCTCTCGCCTTTTGAGAGTTAGGGTACTAATATCATAGGTCCTATTTATCCTTCTTCATTAAAAGAGCATCCTTTTATCTTGTCCTAAAACTACTTTTCTAAATGGGTGAGGCCATCCCATTGAAGGAAGTTAAAGCATACCATATATTTAAATTCTTTCAGAAGATATTATATATCAATTTGGAGTCCCTCACTAAATCATATCTAATAATTGCCTATCATTTATATCCACTAAAATAAATCACTTAATGGAAAAACATAACATCAATTGGAGGTTCTCACCATCTATTACCCTATGGAAAATGGATTGGCTAAGGATTTTAATAAAATTCTTATTTAAATTTTAAAGAAAATGCTTAAAAATAAATAAATGTCAGTAGTATGAAAGGTTGTTTGAAGATTTATGGGTATATCAAACTACATATAGGACACCAACTCAATCTACACCATATGCTTTGATTTATAAAACCAAGCTTATTCGCTCATTAGAAGTACAATTTCCTTATCTGAGGATTGTAGTCAACAAAAACATTATAGTAGATCAATCATAAACTTTGATTGGAAGAACTTAGAAGTCTTAAAGGAATATGCCCACGAAAGCTCAAAATACCTTCCAATTTCACCAATTTCATGGTTTCATGCTCATGATCCATCCTAGAACTTTCCAAGTAAGAGACTTAGTCTTGGTTCTTTGAAGGCCAATTTTAGCTCATCGAGGAAAGGCACAAATTTGAGTCAACATAGGAAGGACCATTCATCATGGAAAAATTCTATGATGGAGGTTCATATCGATTAATAAGTTATAATGGTGAACGCCCAAGGCCATCTATTAATGAATGTTACAAAAGGTATTATGTATGAACTATACTCTAATTTCAAAAAAATGAACAATAAAGTTATGTTTATTACATTTTATTTTTGTAATTATTTGGATCCAAAAAATTTATCTACAACATTGGTTTATGTAATAATTAACATGTACTTGAGTCTTTTAAATCTTTTGGAAGTGGATTCAAGCCATTAAGGGCTCTAATTCAATAGAATATCTAGATTAGGATTAAGTCACCACGCCTTTCTTACTAGTCAAAATTGAGATGATTAGAACTAATCCATTGAAGGCCACTTTTCCTAACTTTTAGCTATTTAGGTTGGAATTAAGCTATTGTAGGCCCCATCATAGTAGATAACTAAATAGGAGTAAGTCCCTTAGAATGCATCCTTTCCAAAACACAAGGATAGGATTAAGTCACAAAGACCCTTTTGACAAATAGACTATCTATGTTAGGATTAAATCACCAAGATCCCTTTCTAGTAGTAAAAAAATTTAGAATTTGGATTAATTCACCAAGACCCCTTTCCTCACTTTAGCAATTTAAGTTGGAATTAAGTCATTGAAGACCTCTTCTTAATAGCTAAAAGATTGGAATAATTCCTTTAGTAGGCATCCATCTTAGAAGATAAGGATAGGATTAGGTTATTATGACTCATCTTCTTTTCAAGCTATTGGAGCTGGAACTAAGCCATTGAAGCCCCTTCATATTAGCTAAATTTACTAGACTAAGATTTATGTTCTTATGATCCTTTTAGTGAAAAATAAAAGAAATTTAGGAATGTAAATTTGTTACTCTTAGGCACCATTCCTATAACTATATAGGTTAAGAACCAAGTCCATGTGACCCCTACCTATTAGTAAAATCTAGAATATTAGGATCAAGTCATAAAGGCCCTTTTCCTTAGTCTAACTATATTGGTTGGAATTAAGTCATTGAAGACCCTATTATAGTAATTAACAAGATAAGGTATGTCCCCTAGTGGCCCCTTTCTAGGTGAAATTTATGTTGTTTGCTCACGAGTGAGTAGCTATAGTGGCATCCTCTCTAACTACCACCTTTAAATAGGAGTTAGTACCATAGTTGCATCTTTCTAAGAAAAGAAAACTTTAGGGTCTACCTATAGATCCTTTCTTTAGAATTGGCTAATCATTTAGACTACCTCTTGGCTAATCCCACTTAGAAAGATATGAGTCTAAGTGCTTTCTTTCTAGGTTAGATATTGAAAACCTATAAAAGAAACCATATTCTATTATAGTCAAGAGAAGAATAAGTCCTTTGAAGGCATCTTTTAACTATCATGACCATGTTAGGACTAGATTCATTATTGATTCACTTGCTACTAACATCTTTATTCTTCTTAGAGACTAGTAAATCTAGATTTTCTAAGAATGAATCACTCTAAATTAAAAAAGAAATCTAAAGAATTTTTATACCTATCTTTACAATCAAATTTAAAATTAAATAAAACCAAATTTAAATTCAAATTCCAAAATTAAAACCAAATTTAAATTCTTTCAAAGCTTATGCTTATAATCCTTATAAGATTTATTGATTGGTTTAGTGAACACCAGTATGTGTGGTGTTCTCTAGTTAGTCTACAACACATATTAGGGGTCTATTTATTGACCTTATTTTAAGATGAGGCTAACATCATCTCCAACTTAGTAATTAGGACACCTAATCTTATATTAAGAGTTTCCTAATTAGACACTCTGATAGTACACTTAGTGACTAAATGTATAAACAAATCAAAACTAAAGAATAAATCAAATCAAACATATGTCTAAGTTCAAAAATTAAATCTAAAATACAAAAATAAATCAAACTCAATACCCAAGACTTAGGCTATCGGTGAAGTTTTTTGGATCGACCTAACCAATTGAATAAGTTTTCAACCACTAGGCATTTATCTCTATAGTCTCGGTACTAGCACATTCTAAGTCTTGGACTTCTAATAAAGAAGCCAATTCAAAATTTTATTAAATTCAATTTCAAAATGTAAAGCCAAATGATAAGATAGTTGAAATGCTTATTAGGCATCCTAGTATCTATAAGCATTTGACTTATTCCAAATTGGCTTTCAAAAGAAGTCTTTCCCTTTGAATTGCATTAAAATTTTGAATTAATAATTCTTTTAAGAAAAACTTTGAAATCCATAAAGATAAAGGTAAATTTTTTTTAATTGAAAGTATATTAAGATGGATTTCATTCCTTCTAAGATGTAATTAATTATAAGGGCTTTCCTTGTAGGAAACCTATAACAAATAAACCTTGTTCTATTTTTCATGTAGTTCATGGAAAAAATCTCTAGAATAATCAAGACACATTAGCCTTAGGAGTCCTTATTAAGTAATTGAGCTGATTATAGGTATACTTATCTTTGAGATAATATTTTTATCCCTTAATGATGTATTTGATTACTTGAATAAGTACCCTGAAATTTATGTAGTGTCACAAATTTTCTTTATAATATCGAAAGGTGATGATTCAAAAAACAAAAGTTCTAGCAAATCAAATTAACTGAAGTAATTCCCCACCTTGTAGTAATACGAGGATGGTGAAGAAAACTTATTACTTTAATAACCTAAGAAAGCCTCAACCACCTAAAAGAAGAAAGATCTAGTATCGGTGATAAAACAAAATAATTAGAGAAAACTAATGTTACTCAAATAAGAATACGTGGACCTCAAATTTTCAAGAAGGTTATGAAAATAACTATAGTGCTAAAGGCATATATAAAAGGCTTAACAACTTCAAGAAATGAGGAAATTAAATAGTTGAAAACTTTCTATGTTCCTCTTAGCAGAGGTTATGATGAACATGGGATCCTTTTCTACAAAATAGAAGTGCGAGCCATATATCGACCAAGAATTATTTGAAGAGGATAATTTTGAGAAAGAAGACATTTGAATATTAATTCTTAAATACTTCTCATCAACTCTAAAGAAATAAGTTAAGAATAATGTTCAACCTCTATAATCAAATATTCAAGCCCAATTATTTAAGAAACTTTGGTGAGGGATAATATTTAAAATTTCACAAGATATGAAAAATCACCACATGAAGATTATGATATATTGCTTTGACATTTCCCTAATGAGCTTATGCTATGCCATATCCAAAAAGAGAAAGTTTCTTTTGAAGCTATGAATGAATAAAGAGTTGTTTTGTATGAAAATAAGAATGTACCTGAGGATGAATTAATAATTTACTTCAAAGAAGCACCTTAAGGAATTTATGGAAGGCAACCAAGTTCGTTGATGAACTTCGTGAAATCAACCTAGATAATCAAGAAGAGCCTAGGTCAACTTTTGTTCATGCTAACCACACATCGTAAAAATCACTACTCTAGGAATATAAAGATTATTTCATATAGAAATTCAATGAAATGTCGCTTATCACCGATGTCATTGTATATAAAAGTTTCATTAAACTTGACGTAATGCCTATAAAGGAAGCATCAAAGTGAATGCAATTGGAAATCAAAGAATAAGTAATCACTAAACTAAAAGGCTTATCAAAGCTAGATTCATCCACAAAGAAAATATCCTAATTGGACCGCCAACATCATCCCAATAAGAGAAAATGGTCAAACTTGTGTTTGCATCGACTTTAGAGATTTAAATAAGCATGCCTAAAAATGACTTTTCATTACCCAATGCGAACTCATGGTAGAGAACACATCAAACTATGATATGTTCATCTTCATGGATAGTTCATCGCTACAACCAAATTAAAATGGCTTCAAGGATGAAAAACATACTTTCTTCTATACACCGATTGAATTTATTATTACAAAGTGATGCCATTTAGTTTAAGAAATGCAAGCACTACATACCAAAGGGCAATGACCCACATCTTTCATGATCATATGCATAAATATATAGAATGCTATATTGATGATTTGGTTGTCAAAAGTGTAGCTCAAGATGAGCATGTTAGTGATTTTAAGAGTTGTGTTTGATAGAATACAAAGTTTTAACTTTAAGATAAATCCTTTAAAATGTGCCTTTAGCATTACTTCTAAAAATATATTAAGCTTTATTGTACGCAAAAGAGGAATTAAAATTGATTCTTTTAAAATCAAAGTAATAATAAAATGCCATCACCTAGGACTTTGAAGTTACTATAGTCTAATACAAGGCAAGTTGGGATATATTAGAGGTTCATTTCTAATCTTTTAAGGAGTAAGGAAGATGTCAACCTTCTACTTGATTAATGAAAAAATGCACCTTTCATATGTGATGATGCTTATCAAGAAGCATTCGATAGTATAAAATAATATTTATTGCATTCCTCAATTATGGGACCAATAATGAGAAAAGCCATTGATATTATATACACCAACCATAAAAGAATCGCTTTGAAGCTGTTATAACTAAAAATAATGAAGAAAGGAAAGAGAATGCCCCATTGTATATAAGTTGATGCTTAATAGGAGTCAAACAAGATACTCTCCTATTGAGAAGTAATGTTTAGCATTGATATTTATTACTCAAAAATTGTGTCACTACATATTATCACATAAGGTAACTTTGATATCCATTATCGATCCTCTCAAATTTTTGATGATTAGGCCCACTTTAATAGGTATCTTAGCTAAATGAGTAGTCTTATTACTCCAATTTAACATAATATATGTCCCACAAAAGGTGATAAAATGCCAACTAGTGACTTTTTAACCACTCATCCTTTATCGAAATTCTCTACTCAATGATAACAGTAGAACTTTGATGTGGAAGAAGCTTAAAATCATCGAATGAGAGCTTTACTTAAATAGAGCTTCATCAATAAAGCACTAAACTACCGTGATTACTTGTATTTGTAACACCTCAACATGGCATACTATGTTAATCATATAGCCCCGACCAACCTTGAGCCAATAATGAGGATGAATATGAAGCAATAATTGTAGGCTTAGAGCTAAAAATTAATATGAAAATCAAGAAACTTCATGTTTATGGAGATTCTCAACTTATAATTCAACAAATAAATGAGACTATCAAGATAAATAATCCCAAATTAGCATTTTATCATAAACACATCTTTGAGCTCAAATAAATCCAAAACGTAATAATTACAAGGGTGCCACATCAAAAAATGGCAAGATCGATGCATTAGCTAAATTAGCTAAAGAACCGATAGATCCTCAAGGAAACCCAATTACAATAATAGCAGGCAAACTAGCATTAACACCAATCATTCTTCAAGCTTTTAAAGCTAAAGAAAATTAAGAGATTTTAGCAATAAATGAAAAGGATGATTATCGAGAGCCATTTATCACTTATCTTAAAGGTGGTGATTTACTAAAAAATAAGTCAAAAGCTCATCACATTTTACAAATAGCATTATGATATGTTCTTATGAATGACACATTATAGCCGCTCATTCAACTAAATATGGTCGTGATGCATAAAACTAGAAGAAACCAAGATTGCAATGGCTAAAGCTCATGAAGGGTTATACAAGGTGCACATCAATCTAGTCCTAAGATAAAATTAAAATCAAGCGAATGGGGTTTTTCCCACCCAAGATGATTCAAGTCTACATTAAACATACTAATAGATGCCATCGAGTCAAATACATGTAGACATGTTACATCAACCACTTAATGCTTTACATCCAATAGTAGCATCAAGGCCATTTGAAAATTGGGGAACTATCATAATAGGTTTAATAGACCCTATCATCTAGAGGTCACCACTTCATTTTAGTTACCATTGATTACTTCTCAAAATGTGTAGATGAAATTCCACAAAGAGAAGTTAAAGCAAATAGTGTAATGAAATTATTTCAAGACCACATCATCTACCGATTTGGAGTACCTTAATGAATTATATTTGATAATGGCACTACCTTCAAGAATGTTAAAATTTATCACTTCATTGAGAAATAAAACATAGATAAGTGATATTCTTTAATATATAATACAATGGCCAATGGTCTCGTAGAGACATTCAATAAAATATTAGTCAAACTCCTCAAGAAATTCTCTAGAAATAAAAGAGAATAGCATGATAAATTAATAGAGGCCTTGTTGGCATATCGTACTACATATAAAAGCTACACATGTGCAACACCATACTCATTGGTCTTTAGGGTAGAAGCCACACTTCCTCTTGAAGTAGAATTGCCTTTGTTCTATATTGTAGTCAAGAATGGACTTACATTGGAGAAAAGTGTATGAATACTAATTGAAGAACTTGAAGCTTTAAATAAAATTCAGTTAAAAGCTCTACAAAATTGGGAAATGTATAGAGCAAGGATGACCCGAGCTCATGATCAGTATAGTTCACTCAAGAAGCTTCAAAATGGGTGAACTAATATTGATGCATAGAAGGCCTATCATTCCCCATTATCAAATAAGTGGAATGTTTGATCCAAACCGAGAAGGACCACACATTATCAAAAAAGTATATAAAGGAGAAACTTATAAACTCATTGATGCAAAAGGCGGCCTATGCTCCATATAAATGTATAATATCTCAAAAGGTATTATGTATATTCTTTGAAGGCATTTTGCTTTATAAACACAAGAGTCAAAACTGACAAGAAATCAATTAGTCAAAATGATAAATTACTATCAACATTTAGAGTTTGAGAAGAATATTTTCATCCCAAAAGGAAAATCCCTATCAAATAAGTGAAATTTATTTTACTTCTTACAATGAAAGGAAAATTCTCCTTTAAAATCCCACCCAATCAAAGGGATTTAAACCTAAACATAGATCCATTATGTCCAAGGGGCTGAATCCAAACTTAAAACTTAGATCCATCATGTCCAAAGTGACAACATCTAAACCTAAAATTAGATCTATCATGTCAAAATGGTCCGATCTAAAATCTAAAACATAGATCCATTATGTCTAAAGTGGATCTAAAATATAAAATATTGATCTATCATGTTCAAAGAGGTTGGATCTAAAATTTAAACCTATATCCAATCTAAAGGGATTGTATCTAATACTAAAATTTAGATCCATCATGTTCAAAGGAACTAGATCTAATCAAAAAAGCAAGATCCATCATGTCCAAAAGAGGTGAGAACTAAATCAAAATTTAGATCCATCATATTCAAATGGATCGAATCTAATTCTAAATTTTAGATCCATCATGTCTAAGAAGGTTGAATCTAAAATCAAAATTAGATCTATCATGTCCAAAGGGGCTAGATCTAAAATCTAAACTTATATCCAATATGCCTAAAAGGGTTGCATCTATGTTCAAACAAACCCAACATGTCCAAAGGGGTTGGGTTTAAATAAAAGTGTAGAATCAATACATTTAAAATAGATTTATTCTAAGTAAAAGTCTACATCTATCAAATCCAAAAGGGATTGAATCTAAATATAAGTCTAAACTCTATAAAGTTTAGACAAGACAGAAGAAAAGCTCATAAATACAACTTATTTATAGATTCGATATTATTGTCTCTTTTATAATGTCCAAATGCCTCTTTTAATATATATATATATATATATATATATATATATATATATATAGAAAAGGTAAGATGATATACCTCATAATGAGGCTACCGATAAGCAAATATGCCATAATTGAAGTTTATGATCTACATTATTCACCCAAATTAAAAGATCATTTATTATGGCATTAGGATATGTTGATAGGCAAAGATATTTTTGAGGAGTCATTAGTTCAATCATCTCACATTCTCCCACACCATTCATAGCTTCCATTAGCATATGATCCTTATAATTCGTAATTAATTTAAGGAGATAATAATTCAAGAATTAATTTAAAGAGATATAATCATGAGGTTCCTCTAAAGTGAGTTACGATCACTTTAGCCTTAGGGATTAAGATTTTCTTCAACCAATTGGAGATAGGTGCTCCTTGTGCAAGTACAATCTAGCTTTTTATCATATATTACATCATGAAGCGAGATTCAAAACCAAAGTTAGTGTTTGATATACCTCTATTAATTATTTATGGCTACATATATTGGGCTCACCATCATTTGTAGATGCATGGTGATATTCTCCAAGAGTTGGTATATATCATGCAATCTATGCATCATTCTTCAATTGTAGCCATCTTCCTTTTATTTAGATCCATGACATGAATATTAGAATAAGGCCACCAATACTTGTTAGATTGATCCACATATGATGATAGTTACTTTGGTACAGATATAGCAAGACTCTATTTTAGGCATTCCTTATGAGGAGTGCATCCCTTTGGATCATGAACTCTTTCAAAGACGCTTAACTAAGAGAAAGGGGAGTTATATATATTCTTCTAGTCTTCATCATGATCTAGCTCACTATTAGAGGTTCTTTAGAGAGTGGAGATCAATCCATAGATGATGAGGCACTATTACTCTAGATATATGGTCTAAGAGTTTTCTTTGTTCGGGGTATGTTTTCTCCACTTTGCATGCATAGATCATCTATATGACATTGTCTTTCATTCATTTTGGGGATCCTTCACTAGATTAGAGACGAAAGAAGACCAATTCTCAACATATTTTAGCATGAGGCTTCAACGAAGTTATCCTTAGTGGGCTTCATTATCACGTGGCTATACTACTTTGTGTTCCAAAGTTGTAGCTCTTCCATCCTCTTACTCTCTTGATGGCTACTTTGTTTGTTGCAAGAAAATTGCGTAGCACCTCTAGCATTAGCCTACCTACATCATGTATTAGGCAAAGTGAGTGTCATGTCCAACTTACACTATGATGTCGAGGGTCTATGACATTACTTGCATGGATGTATTCACACACATATTTTTGAAGCTTTCGCCTCATCTTGATACACCTCTTTACTTTAGAGAGCACTATTTTTTTTATTATACAATTGAGCAAAGCTACGCTTGCTTTAGACAAAGATCGAGATCCGACATTTATGTTATGCCAAAGACACATGATGGATCACTTTTAGAATATTCACATATCATCCTTTTATAATTTACGATCGAGCTTGGGACAAAGATTCATGGATTTTATTACGACAATGGTACACCTTTATTATTATCAAAGCTAGGTACAAATGACTAGAAAAATATCTCATTGTGCTAAGGCCTACTTGAATTTACTATTATAATTGATGTAGAGAAGTTGGATTATTCTCACTACACACTACATGCCGTGAGCTCTTATCAAGGACACTCATTGAGGTAGAGAATTTTCTTGACACTTCTTCACATCAAGCCTCCCTTATCTAGCAAGATCTTGAGTATAGTATTAAAGCTTTGATATCATACTAGAGAGCTCTCCAAAGTGAAAATCGAGCTTCTCAATATATCTACTTAATTGAGAAGGCTACAATAGAGGAGGTAGTACTTATTAGAAAGGAGGTCTATGATAAGATAAGTTATCACGCTTATAGAAGAAGATTACTGAGAGCTAGATGCTCAAGTGTTTAAACTTGAGCAAGTTCTCTTTCATTAATCCATGACCAGGAAGCCACCTTTTAGCATCTTCACAATGCATGGGAGAGACAGCTACTATGGCTTAGCAAGCCCACACTTCTTCTATTTATATTAGAGAAATTCAAACTAATCACCTATAGCTAAAATTTTATTTAGCCACCTCTTTGTAATTACATGATATATGAATGTTATGATTAGAGTCCTCTTGAATTCTATGTTCTCTCTCTTTCTTTATGATTTTGAATATAATCATTAATAAAAATAAGAAAGCAATAAATACATCATGTCCAATCAACATGACATATTTATTATGGGGCAATTTATTTACAATTGAAAATAATAATAATAATAATAATAATAATAATAATAATAATAATAATAATGAAAAATGAACATCCTAACTCGAGCACCACGACATTACAAACATGGTGCCTAGGTGTTGGCTCCACTACCCTTAAGTCTAAAAAAATCTACAAAAGATTAACAACTCCCACAAAAGCCATCCCCATCAGCAATAATCGCCCAAAGGGAGTAGGAGTAGTTAGGAAGAGAGAATGATTAGGGGAAGCAATTTATTACAAAAGGGAGGGGAATAACCTTCTTCTTCTTTTTTCTTCTTCGCTTTCTTCTAGTCACACATCTCTTCGTTATTATAGACTCGCTGCATGCTCTCTTCTCACCACTACATACTCTCCTTCTTGCACGAGATAAGATTGAAACTTGGTTGTCACTACGTCCAAGTAAAATCTAAAATTAAAATCATTTTTATACAATTCCTTACTCCACAAGAAAATATTGAAGACTTCCATCATTGATCTTAGATCCAATGTGAAATGACGATCCGACCTCTAGAGATTTTGGATTGAGTAAGGGAGAATAGATTTAGGTATTGCTAGGACAACTCTATCAAAACATAGAATAAATCAAAATTTAAATTATTAAATCAAGAATCTTGAAATTCTAAGGACTCGTCATTGAACTTGGTGGCGTGAGAAAAAATCCATAACCTGGATCTTGGATCAAGAACAAGGGAGAAGATTGGTTGTACTAAAATATTTTAAAATCCAGCATTTCTAAGCTATTATTCCACAAGCATGTTAGAAATCATAAAATTCCCAAAGAAATTTTATGTAAAATTGAGCCTCGACTGTAGGTGCTACTACCCAAAGACTCTTATGAAAGCACTTGAAAATTTTGACTCTAATGCTATGCTTTATGGCATTGTAGTGCTATCTAGATAGCATCAAGGCACTCACAGATTGTGGTATTAAATCCTAGAGCCACAACTCTATTTTTTTGGGTTGTAAAGTCAAAGTGTTCACTTGCAGATCAGAAGCACTATCTACACATTGTTGAGGCACGCTTGTCAACACTATGGCACTAAATCCTACCACCGCAGTTTTCTTCTCAACTTGTAAGGTCAAAATGTTCTCTTACAGACCGCAACACTATGTAAATAGCACTTACATGCCTTATCAACATTCTGAGCCACTTTCCAAGCTTCTAAGCACTACTTTCTCTAGTTTTAAGCCCAAATTCCAACATTCAGATTGTGGCACTAGCTTTTCAAAGATCTAGACACTACCTTTTCAATATTGATAAAGTTGAATTAAAATTTTATTTTAACTTATAATCAAATTAAAATTGGATCTTAGAGATTACCCATCAATATTTGAAATATCATTAAATAGTGCAAAATAAAATATTATTATAAATTTTGTCAAATAAAACATAAAAAGTAAAATATAAGAAAAGAGAAAATATTGTCTTAGAAGTAATCCTCCTCTTTTCTTCTTCTAGCTCCTATGGAGTGCTAATATAAGGGTGATAAAAAAGCATTGCAGAAAAGGAACTCTATTCAAACTAAAATTAATGTTGTAATTTGAATGAGTGTGTTGAGTTGAAGAAAATTTTATCACTATATAAATAAATTTCTTCTCTATCGATGGCTACTTTTGTCCACTCTTTTCTTAATTTTGATACTTCTCTTCAAATATTTTGAGTTTCTCATTTAACTTCTTGGAGGATTTATATCCGGATATAGGAGAGGTTGAGCTTTCTCCTACTTTCATTTTGATCCAAACCCTTCAATCATTCTTTTAGTCGTGGGAGCCCCCAAATGCACTAACTACAACACATAAAGAATAAATAAGAGAAGGATGATCATACCTTGGGGTAGTATTACCCTTAAGTATATTATAATTTGGATTATAAATAATTTTCCCTACATCTATAATGAAGCCATTTTGATTTGTAAAATTCAAAATGGCTCTATCTTTAGTCACCTTATTGATGTTATCAATGAGCATCGACTAGCAAAAATAAAATAATGTTAAGCTTTAGTTTCAAGAACACGAGAAGGAAAATTGATAATCTTTTCCTCCTACTATTTCCATTGAATATTAATAATTCTAACAATAAAGAAATTAAGAATTTCATTAAAATTAGGGTATTATTATAGTATGAAAGATATTGATCATATACAGATTATAATATACATTAATAGAAGTACTATTAAAACATACACATTTCCCCAAAAACTTTATTATCCTAGTTATCCTTCACATTAACCAAAACCTCACACCATAGGGAAAGTAGTGTTGTTGTAAGAGAGACACTCACGCCTCACTCATCGATGACCTCTCCATGCTCCCACCCATTATGGAAGCTCTCTCAAATGAGGTGGTCTTTGATAAGAGCATGTGCATTTCCCTTCACATCCATAAACAAATATGCTAGCATCGCTGTTCCGTTTTACCCTTTGTACAATCTTGAGTGATATATTTATTATCATAAACCGAGCAATAGTTGAGAAGAAAAAGGGAATAAAAGATTTAGAATAAAATTTTTGCGCCTAAAAGTGCAACTTATAGATGAACCCAACAAAGACGATTACTTTGATAGCACTAAAGTGCTACTTTGACGTCAAGGTGATGGCCTCTCAATTTTGAAATATGAGACTAGTGCCACGACGCTCCACATGAAGCATCTAGGCTCCAATCGATTACAATAGTTACCGTATAGTCAAAAAATTGATTTATTAATATTTATTACCATTAATTTCATAACCAATTGAATCTATAAAGCGTATCGTGTATTGATGGAGTGTTGCGTGCTTTGACACAACGTCATGATGTTGATCAAAAGTTCCGCTATCGCTTTCATCCCTTTGAATGGCTTTTGACTAGCCGCGGCTACTTTGGTAGCCTAGGCATTGGTCAAATAATCAATCTATTTTGTATTATTCTTTATGAAGCTTGAGCACTATAGCACTAGATTTACAATACAAGCACTACCCTATAATTTTAAGATCTATGTTTCGCCTACCAATAATGGGGCAATCGACTCGTCAACACCGGAGATAAACTTTAGGCGATGAAGCACCAATTTTCTTGCATCATGGCATTGAATCCCTAACATTATGGTGTTACTTCTACAACACCGAGGTGTTGTCTTGTAGAAAAAAATCAAACATCTTTATGTTCATTGTGTGAACATCCAAACCCTAACTAGCACTCCAAAGGGAGGTAAGTCCAGTCTATTCATTTGCCATGCTAACACCTACTTAAATTCTAACTAGTTTACTACTAGATGTAGTCATTTGTTCTCCATGAGAACTTCCCTACCAATTTTGGCATTCCAAATGGTTATAAATTCAATATTTTTGTTCATCATGTGAACACCTAATGACATTCTAATGAATGTAAGTCATGCATAAGTCCAAAAGTTAACTTCATTGAATTATTGGATAAACTCTTAAATTAAGTTTTGCTTTAATTCACTAAACACCTACATAATACCTCTAATCTACTCAACATATTTAAGATGAGGCAACCCATTGCCGCTAATCGACTCTTTGGATATTACTAATACTTTTTTGATCTTGGTAGATTAGAACAATAATAGTCTCGGATGGTGGAACCATAGGATCTCGATTAAGACTACCCTTCTTTTCCTTTTCCAGTCATCCACATCACATATCTAGACATCGATTCATAACATAGATGTGCCTATTTCCAACCATAATCAAGAGTGCGATATTATCATGGTAAGAGGGGTAATTAACTATGACTTATTAAATTTATAAGAAGTAAAACCCATATCTAAATAAATCCTAACACATTGTTAGGGAAATCTAGTTGAATATATGTCAATCACCTCATGAAGAACAAATTCCCCAAATATAATAATAAGAATGGTGGAGATTTATGAAGGTGTTTTTCCTAAATAATTACACTCTCATAACTTCTATAGAAGGGACTCTATATAAGCATATGATTACCCTAAAATATTTTTAGTTTTATATTTTAATGCCTAAATAAAGCTTTTTTTATCACAAAAATTTGAATAACAAAAGTTTGATATTCAAATTTGAGACTTAAAATTTGTCCCAAACTTAAGTATATTAAATCATAATTTGGGACTAAATATGATGTATAGATCATAGTAATGAAATTTAAATGAGATTTAAATTAAATGAGAAAGGGATGCCTCTAAATTGACATGAGCGATATATGAAGGCTTCCCCTCTAAATTAGCTCAAAGAATTTTCTTACATTCCTACTTTTGATCTAATGTCATTGAAATTATAGCTAAAGGCATTGATATATTTTTTAAGAGGTCATCAAATATCAAGATAGATAACTTACAGGATAGACCCTATGTCTTCTTTTATTCTTATAAAAGGTACATAGGCAATTACGTGGATATACTTCAAGTCCGCACTTATCACTAGGAAAGACATCAAAATCACACCATCCCTCAAAAGGAACTTTTAAAGAGGTTCTCTTCTTATAGGAGAAGAATGTATTTGATGATAATATTATCATCAAATAATCTAAAGAAAACTTGATTTAAACTTATTTCTCTACCTATTACCAAAGTGTTTGTGGTATTAGAGGCGTAAACATGTATTTGATGACATATTTATGGCACATGATATTATAAGGACCTCTTCCTCTCATACTTCATTCAAAAGAACATATGAGGGGCATAAAATAACAACCTCATAAAATTTTATATCATCAGATAACACATCCATCATGTCTCTAATAAAAGAGACATAATGAACAAGTTTTTAAATTTATAGTTTCTCAATATACAATTAAGAAGTTGCATTAAGATTTCATCTAACCGACCTACAAGTATACTAACTCTCTATCGTAATAAAGATCTTAATGATAGAGAAGAACTAATTTATATTTATTTGAAAATATTCTTATTAACATATAAGAACATTTTTTTAAAAAAAAGCCTAAGATTATAAACAAGCTTCAACGAGGATAAAATATTATTTGTTATCCCGGCAAGCTCTTCCTTCATAAAATCTATTAAGGCCAAAGCCTAATTATATCAAAAGAATAATTTTCTCCAATATGTTATAAACACTATTTAATATTGTATACATTTTGTTCTTCTCGGCCTCCTACTTACTTTAAGAACAATAAAAACATCAAATGAACTTATTAAATATTTGTAGGTGTAGTAAAAATGCATCCAACATTTCAATGTATATGAATGCATGGATGGGGATCATAATCGATGAAAGCATCTTTTATAAAGAGAAATAACAACATGATCTTAATATATTATGAATATCAACTAGATTTGTGCCAGTTAACGAAGAAAATATTACAAGGGATTTTCATAACAAGTCTCCTCAAACCGAGATAACCATTCAACACAGGGCATTATTAGACAAATAAGAAAAATTGTCAACTTTATCTAACTTTCTAGACTCTATTCAAGGAATAAAATACTAGGATGATGAAGCATCTAATTGTTAAGAAGGGTTAAACAATTCAATAATTTTTCTTAAAGTCTATCCCATACTATTCAGGTCATCAAATATTAAGGTAAAAGATGCATTATCATATCGAAGGGTCACCTCCAAGGGGTGCCATAAGGTAGTATGAACCTATGATTGCTATAAGCATGTATATAGCCATAAAGTTATGGAAATGCTACCAATAATAATAAATTTAATGGAGATGCTGATGGTGCTCAACATCCCTATCAATAATATGACATCCTTATCAATTCTTTGAAGGGATTACATCATGAAATTAAATTTCCTTTAAATTTTGTATGAATTGAATGTTAAAAGTCCCAACTACTTACAATAGACTATAGTAACCGAAAGTGCTAAAATACAAGGCAACTTTTTTGGAGACACTCTTCCATATCATGGCACTAATTTTCATATAATATAAAAATGGTAAGGCCATAAGAGGCACAATTTTGAAAAACTCAATTGGTGTTTATTATCAATAACTAACTTTAGTGATTGAACAAGCTTTATAGTGACAATCACATATAGCTAATTGTAAAACTAGAAATACATATAGAAAATCAAATAAGGTGACACTAATTAACTCTTTAGAGTAGCCACTGAAATGTCATAACCAAATGAACTTTATGGCACATGATATCAATGACTACCTATGGAAGCAACTAAAATGTCACATAAACATAGAGGATTTGAATTTAAAATCCAAGACTACCAAATGAATTAATTACATACATTAATCTATAATAATTGAAAATGCAAAAAATAAAATATAAGTGACTCCAATTGATTGGTAGAAGTGGTAATGGAAAAGTCATTAACAAATAATGTTGTGCTATGTGACATTAATGACTATGCTTGGAAGACTATTATGCCACAAAGTAACTTAAAATTTAACTTTAAAATAAAGATTATGATATGGAAGAAGTTCTTATACCTAACTATAAAGACTATAAATATCGGATGACACCAACCAAATATGGCCAACTATAATAACTTAAAATGCTAGAAATAAAATTTAAGGTAACACCAATTATAGTAATTAAAATGCCCTAGCCACTAATTAGGTATAGTCGATTATACTAAATTAGAAATGCATATTGAAAATCAAGAAAGTGACACTAATTAACTCCTCAAAGTAGCCACTAAGATGTCACTATCAAGCGAACTCAATGGCACATGACATCAATGAACTACATATGAAAAAATTTAAAGTGTCACATAAAAAGAATTTGGTCTTAAAATCAAACAATATCGAATGCCATCAATTACATACACCCTATCTATAGTAATTGAAAATGCTAATAATAAAATATAGGGAAGTGACTTCAATTGATTGGTCAAGTGCCAACAAAAAAGTCACTAGCTAATAAATATTATGGTTTATGACATCAATTGATTGTGCTTTGCAATAATAGGAGCATAAAATTTGACTTTAAAATCTAGGTTAATGGATGAAATTACATATAATTACTTCTAATGATTAAAATGTTATATGGCACTAATCAAACATTGCCAACTATAGTAACTTAAATTTCTAAATGCAAAATTTGAGATACTAATTCACTACATTAGGTAAAACTATAATGTTAGCCAAAATAGAATGTATAACTAAAATGCAATATCACTTACACCGTTGTTGACTTTGCTTTTGGAGTGAGGATTCTTCCACCCTATCTTAGACTTAGGAATCTTCTAGACACTAGAACTTCCCTACATAGGACACTTCTAGTGATTAGGTGAACACTAAACCCAAGCTTAGAGACTTAGGAGGGTATACCATAGCTTAAGCTATACCTTAGGACTAAGGGAACTTACCTATCCTATGGACTAAACCAAGACCTATGCCTATCCACTCATGCAAATTCACCTCAACTCAAAATAATTGAACCCCAATTGGATTTCATTTCATATCCAAGCTCCAAGCTAAATTAACCTAACTTAACCTAACCAATTCCACCATTATCCTATGACTCAAGCCTTTTCAATTGGAACCAAAGCCAATTACTTTTATCAAAGCACTACAACTATTCAAATCTTTACTTCAAACTCTTCCAAGACCTACAATCAAATCCAACCAATCAATCCAACTTAGCACATTTGACCTAGAGGGTCTACAAGAGCCAAAATCCAATTAAATCCAAATCAATTACAATTAAAGCCATCAATCAATCTTGAATGAATTAATCATTAAACTCAACCCAACCTAATCCAACTCATTGACCCATTTGGTTCACTTAACCCAAAGTGACCTAAAGGGTTCAATTGAACCAAATTATTCTCAAATCCAAATTAACTCAAATCAATACCTACAATCATCTTCAAATCATCAATTGAACCTAAACCATCCCCATACCCAAGACAATGTGGTCGACTTGACCAAATTAGTCAACTTAACCCATTCGACCCATATGAGTCAAAATCAAATACACTTCAAATTAAACCAAACAAATTGAACCAAAGAATCTCAAATCATCATTTGAACATGTCAAAATCCTTGGTTTGACCCAATTTGACCAATTGGTTAACCTAGCCCAAATGAGCCCAATTTGACTTAAATGGGTCAAATTGAGCTAAACCCATCCAAATCATGCCAAGCCCAACCAAACTTGGCATGACTCATCCTTGGGTCACCACCAAATGAAACCTAACCCATGTTTACCTGAATTAGGCCAAAACCCATAGGGTAAACCTCTCCAAATGGGATAAACTCCCCATTTGAATGGTCAAACCTACTCTCTTATGTTTGGCAGCCATCCTCCCCATTTGTACATTGGGATCAATATATAACATGAACTAGAGCTGATTGGGCCAGCCATGGCTCAAGTGGAGGTGAGATAACCCAAGCCACCCCATTGGAACACTTGGAGGAGGGGTGCACTCACTGCCCCACTCCTATCTTCAACCCCTCAGAGCCTCTACCTTGACCACTCACAAACATTCCCAACCACTGTGTGGGTTGGACGCAAAAAGCTAGATTGATCCTTTGGATCAATTGGGGAGGAGGGTATACTCCTCCACATCAAATTCAAATGAGGAGAGAGCTTGGTGAGTCGAGATGAGCATCCCAGAGCATTCGATTTCCCTTGAGCTTCATGCCATCATTGGTGACAACAAACTGAGCTAAATAGAGCCCCTTCTCCATCTAAACTATCCTAAACTCCACCAAACATAAATTAACTTCTCCCACACCTTCCCCATGCTCGGTGGTGCAAAATGAATCGATTCCCATTGATTCAAGCACCAAACACTCCTTGACCAACTCGTGAGTTTAATGGTGATGTTTGGTCCATAGAACCACCAACAGAGGCAACTTGCTTCATCTCTTCAAGATGAAGCTACCTCGATCTTTGAACCACCAATCTTGAGCTCTAACAAGGTAAAATCTAGCAAACCATAGAAAAGTCCCTAGAAGTTAGTATTTTGTGAAGTGTTTTGCATTTTCATGCGATTTCCATCGTAGGATCTCCTTAGATCTCTTCCCTAAATCTTTTAGAGTTGATCTCGATGCCTTAGCTCCAGTGAGCTCAGATCTAGTGGAAGATGGTGGGCGGTGTCCATCTTCCAATACTTAGAGGATGAAGGATCACCCTGTCATTCTCTGACTAGAAGGGATGGTCGTGATTAATCCATTAGATTTATCCAATTTAATCCATTAAGAACCATGGGATTAATCCTCCTTTCCAGAGATGGATGGCGAAGATAAAAGTGTATGCCTGCTAACTTAACACACCATCGAATGGTTTAAGTGGCCAATCGCGGCTCCACATGGAAAGCACCACCACCGACTTGCATGGTGCTGATGGGATTAGGTACTAATTATGGATTAAAATGTGTTTTAATTGCTCGAACTTCAAAATTTCATAACTAATTGTAGAAAAATCCTAAAGATACAGTAAACCCATTTGGAAAGGGTAAACATAAGAGATTTTAATAAAAATAAAAATCACTCATTTGAATAGTGAATAATGTGTAATTAGGGTTTAAATGTTTTTCATAATTAGCTTAATTAAGCTCTAATTACATGGCTAATGAGTCTCAAACTAAATGTGTTGATTCTTTGGCATGTCCTTTATGTGCCATAATTTTCTTGAGATTTATTAGCTAGGTAATTAGGAGAATTTGAAATTTTAATCTTAGTTATCCTCCTTAATTAATTTAATGATTATTAAAATTATTAAATAGTAAAATTTTGATTATTAATGATTATTAATCATTGTTAATAGTGGGAATGATAGGGTAAATGATCAAGGCCTCTTCCTTGATCAATTGCTTAAGTCTCTTTCCATGGGAGGGTTTAATTAAATTATGATTTGATAAAGAGTTAATTAAGCAATTAATGATAAAATTAAATCAAATTGAAATGATAATTAGATCATATAACTCAAATTGAATTTGTGGGTTCATTTTTATTTATATAATAACATAAAGACTCTTAAGCAAATTATGATTAACCCATGGGTGTGGGGAAAATCATATAAGTACTTAATTAGATTCTTTAATTTTATTAATATTTAATTATGAGCCTCACTACATTAGGTCCCTAAGTGTATTGCAATTTTAATTTCTCATTTGCATATCATTGGAGGCTCATAGTTAAATGATTAATCAAATTAAAGAAGCATAGAAAAGAGAAAATAAATTATTTGCTTAATGGTCCAAACAATCAATCCATAAAAGTTATTTAATTATATTTTCCTTAAATATTTTAAATCTTCAACATGGGATAGGGTAAAACCACAAACACTCCTTCTTCTCTATAAATTGAAAAATTCAAAACCAAAAAGTAAAATTTCATAAGAAGCTTAAGGTTAATCTTAAATAATTTTATTTAATGTGATTGTCCTTAGGAATTAATGTAGTTAAATGAATTATGTGAAATTGTTCAATTATTCCTTTTAATCATCATAGATGTTTTATGTCATTTGATATCATACATTCATGCTTTCAAATAAAATAGTCAATTGAATTTAATCATGTGAAAGTTGCATGTGTTGAATTAATCTAATTATATGTATGGCTATTATCACTAATAAATTTCAAAATTACTTTCAAAATTAAAATTGATAATGAAAATTTGGATTGATGTTAGCTACAATACTACATATGATTTGCATATGCTTATAATCTAAACATGTTAAAGTTTTTCTTTATCTTTATGGTTCATGTATGCTTACATATGTTTGAATAAAAATAAGTATATAGTCTAAAATCCCGAGAATACGAGACTTTAAGTAGCCCCAAAAGGTCTTAGATTACCTCACTTCCCTAGTTAAGAAAGGCACATACTTATTTAATTTCATTCTTATGGGTACTTGTACTAGAATTTGGATAGAATTTTACTTTACATGTGTAAATAATTTAACAAAACATAATCTTTTATGATTTTCATTCTCATCTGGTGTGTACATTCATATGTATTTAAGATAAAAGTATATAGTATGGACATCCCGAGAATACGAGGCTTTAAGTATCCCCAAGGAGGTCTTAGATTATCTCACTTCCCGGTTTAAATAATCGCATGTACTTGTTCAAAACTTTAATACATATGTGTGTGTACTTAGCTAAGAAATGAAATTCCTCTTTTCTACCAAAATATGTGCATTCATTATCATTTAAGTGTCCCAAAATACATTATATATAGGTTAAGTTTTAAATCATCGCATGATCATTGATGATGAAAAGGAATGGTGCAACATTGTCTATGTGATGGCAATTCAACTTCATTAATCTTAAGATGTCTTTCATGTTGAATAGATTCTTTAAGATTAACCCAAACTTAGGATTAATAAAACATTTAATAAATTATTCACTAAAAGAAATCAAGTTATAACAATACGCCTTTAGAAAACAATTTAAGGTAGGGATGAAAGAGGTTAAGCCTCTTTCTTATCTTTATAATAATTAGATGTTAAATAAACATCAAATGAAATAAAAGAAAATACAAACTAAAATTTACCAATCCTCTAAATAAGTTGAAATGATACCACCCTCATGATTAAATTAAATAATTCCTACAGATAATCATAATTTAAAAGCCTAGCTAAGACATACCACATTAGGCCTAAACACACACATTAGAATGCTAAGTCACCGCTTCTAGCTTTAGGTTAGGATGGTGTATGTAATGATGTTATGTTTTGTTTGTGATGTAATGTCTTAGATTAAATGTTGGGATTGTGGTATGTAGGCGGATGGTAGGCGTATTAGCCTAATATCATTTTCTATAAGGGATTATGCTAAATGGGTGCTAAAATAAATATAAATGCTTCTACTTGCGTTACTTATGCCCCTATAATCCATGATTAAGATAGGTGGGATTGGTTACTCATGCATGGGGCTAAGTCCAAATTATAAAATATAACCGCTTGGGTTTGTATTTATGTTTATCTAACATTTAATTTCTAAGTGTAGTTAGATTTTACTTTTCCATAAATATGTAATTTTAATAGGAATTAAGATTAGTGCTATGGTGTTTAAGATGAACAGTGGCTAGAAGGCATAGTCTTGGGAGGCTCTATGAAGCCTTGGAGCACAATCAAATCAAAGAGAAAAAAAGAAGAAAGAATAAAAGAAAGTGGAATGAAGGAAAGATGAAGAATGGAGACCTCCATAGAATCTATTGCTTTCAATTGTAATATTCTTTGTAATCTAGGTTGTATAAGGGTAGAACTCACCCAATTTTCTCTTGGCTAGGTGTGCATTGTACCCAACCACACGGCCTTTATTCTTTTACAATATCTAATTATTTGAATGTTATGTTGGATTATGTAATAGAAATTGGATCTTCTTCATAGTTTCTTAAACTTAATGTTTGAATTTATGGTTTGGATATGATAGACTCTTAGAATAAAAATAAATATTTCTACCCCAATTAATAAAATCTTAACTAAATTTTAAAATTACTTTTAACCTCATTTTAAATCCTAAGTCATAATCAAGATAATTAAAAGATTTAGCAATGTCATAGGAATGATGTATGTTTCAATATCATGCATATCATCTTATTTCTAATCTTGACTAGAGAGGGTCTCTACTCTTGCATGATAATGGAATTCTTAACCGTGAGGGCATCTCTTGTAGTGGAGAACACCTCCTCACGCTGATTTAGCCAACAACCATATTTCATCATGCATTTAGGAATTAATATCCTAAGCCTTTGTCAAAATATTGTGTCAAAGTGATATAAAATTTTGTAATATTTTGCATTTAGTCTAAGTCATGTCCTCATGTCTGATCTAGTCTATTAGGGAGTGAGTTTAAGACTCTACTCTCCTTCCTAATTAACTAATAGCCTAGCTATCTTGCTATTTCACAAGATTATCCAACTTGGTTTGAATCGTAGGAGGTGTTCTTTGGCCCACTACATGCATTTGTAAGTCCGTGTTGGATGAGTTTATTCTCTTGTCGACATAAATCATAATGTCCCCTTTCCATTTAGATTTAGGTCATGCTTTTTTTAGCTTGTGCTAAAGTATCCTAAATTTAAGATCCTGAGGTTGCTTATATTCTTCAGCTATGAGCAAAATCCCCACCTCTTAAGCATTTCCATAATCTTGTGTTGATGGACTATATGCCTTAACATTCTAATAAAATTTTATTTCAAATTAAAATAAGCTTCATCTTTTAAACATATAAATCACCATAGGATAGATTGGAGTGCTCACTAGGCTTCCTAGTATCATGAGTGCTCCCCCTATCTTCTTTTGGAATATGAAAATAAGTCTTTCCAAATTGAATATTCCCACTTGATTTTTCCAAAATACCCAATCCTTTGTTAGTCTAACCTTGAAATCTTTTAGAGATATTGATTGACTACTTTAATCAAGAGTATTCTTAAGAAATTCCCATTTCCTATGATGTAATTAACTATGCAATCTTGCTTCCATAGAGAACTAAAGAACGGCATAAAATAAACCTTGCTTTACTTTTTATGTAAAGTAGGTGAAAGATCTATGATATATATGAAGACCCATCGCCTTAGGAGTCCTTATTAGGTGATTAGGTTCATTGTATGGTGATGTTTCTATCTTTTGATATAGTACATCATACCTTAATGTCATACATGATCACTTTAATAAGTTTCCCTAAGATCTTTGTGGTGTCCACTCGATCCCAATTAAAACACCACACATGTAAAAGTTGTAGAAACTAAAATGCTAAGAGCTAAGAAAAGGGTATAGTCACTTTAGTCTAGTAACCATAGAGACCAAATAGCCATAGGATAGAAGAAGATTGATATTAAATTCAAAGTCAAGAAAATCATTTAACTAAAATGAAAATGCAAGTATAAGTATAAAGCCATAGAACATAAGAAGATATCTAAATTAGAGAGAGAGAGAGAGAGAGAGAGAGAGAGTTTTCACTACAGAGTTGCTAGATTCTCTATGTCTCTTTATTGTGTATCCATCACATTTTATTTTAAAATTTTCCTCTTCTCAAATAGCCTCTTCACCAAGCACTACATTATCATGGCACGGCAAAAAAAAAATGATTGTGAAAATGAGAAGAGTGAAAAATGGAAAAAATTAAATAAAAAAAAGACAATTAAATAGATGGAATATGGAGGGTCATCATAAGATAAATTTTATGAGATAAGTTAGGAAAGATAAATCTAAAACAAATCAAATTAACATGATTCAAGTATATTTATAAAATGAACATATAGAGTCCCAACATATAACCGAAGAATTAAATTTATATTTTTTCTAGACTCAAGAGCTACACCTAGGAAGATGTGTTCAACTTACTTAATTACATCTTATGGGATACCCAAGAATACTCTCAATAAAATGAATCATGCTTATTTTCTATAAATCATTATAAGATTATCCAAAGAGATTATTATCATTTTATTAGAGGATATCTCATATTATCAAAGCTAAACATGGCCACTAAATAGAGGTTGAATCATTGTAACCCAATGGGTAGTCACCTCTTAACAATGAGGGCCTATAAAATGAAATAAAAAATTATACCAATACAGTAAGATAGGCTCAATAAAGGTTTAAAAGGAAAGGTACTAAATTTATAAGAATGGTAGACATAGCCCAATCAAGATTTCATGGATCTTTCATATTGGATTATCATGCATAAGTTTATTTAGCTATGATGGTAGTTGACCCAACATAGCTAAAAAATCACGTGTTAGTAATCTATAAATTATATTATCTAAAGGAATTCCATAGAATCAAAGCTAAAGATTGCAATCAACTCGAATCCTATGACTTTATCTAGATGAAAAATGTTAGAATATAAATTATACTCCTCGAATTGGAGGACGCCTATGAAAGGAATAAAGTAATAGCCTAATTGCTAAAGTTAGACTACCCAACATGGGCTTACAGTCTTGACTAGCTCAAGATGACCAATAACATCTTAGATTGCTCCATAAGTGGATGGAAGTATACTTCGCTAAGGACATGAAATGATGCAAAGTTATCAATCCTTAATGTGATGGCTCTATTAATAATGTAAAGTAATGTCTTGACATGCAATCATTTTAATGAGTGGCCATAAACCTGCATTAAAATAAAATATTATTATTAAAATCTAGAATATTTCACCCCAAAATTTTACAATCATCATTGAAATTATTAATTATTATTAAAATTATTTTTTTTAAGAGCATAGTGAAAATGTGAGCCTAGACAATCATAGTATATAAAAAAGTAGATAAATCATCACATGTGCATAAAGTAAGCATACAATGAAAGAATAAGTAATAAAGGATGGTTACAATTAGATTTTTTAATACACCATAATAAAATGAAAATTAAATAATCAAATCCACTACATATCTACATTACTAATCCTAGATCTACATTAAAATAAATATAACATACTCAATATAAACAACTTCTTATCCTTGCTAACTACTTCTAATCCTTACCTTTACATAATCCCAACTTGGTCTTTGGCAGTCATGCTTATACCTTAGCTTCAATATAAACTTTTCTTAGACAATTTAAAGTTAAGTACATAAGAAGATCATAAAATTACAAACTTGATTCCCTAGAAAAACAAAATTTAGAATTCATAGGTATAATATAGCATGCAACATGAAATACACCATGCACAATGAGAGGGATAAGCTAGCAAGAACCTATAGAAAAGATTTACTATAAGCTTGATTAATATAGCCCCTCCACTTTAGACATGACTTCCTATAGAATAAATATATATTCCAAATCTAGTGCACATGTCTCACACCCAATAAACATTACATAAAATGCAAACTTAAAATGACTATTATAAAAAGAAAAGCTCAAAGGATGGATGCATAATGAAAATCCTAGCTATACTTTACCCTACACTAAATAAACACCTACTAGTGTGCCTATAATAACACCTAATGTGTTCGAGTCAATGTAGCTTGGGCATGCTCATATTATCATGATAAGACTATCAAGTATTTTCATATGCTAAATATTTAATTATAATGGGATATATCATCTTAGTTTAATAAATTTAAAATAATTTTGAAGTAGGTAAATACATATATCATTTTTTATTAAATGCAAGATAATACTTTAGAAAGGCGACCTTACATGAGATCTAAATATTTAAGATGACATATCATAAACTATTTAGCATGATCATATGAGATTTGATTGTGATATATTAATTTTTTATTATTTAGCAAATAGATTCACTAATAATAAAATTAATAAATCATAATCAAGGGTAAAATCTTAAGTTAAATAACCTTCCTATTATCCAATTTATCTGACTCATGATCACTAGTGCAAATATTTTTTTAATCAATATGAAGGGTTAAATGATAAAATCATAAAGGAACCTCAACCATCATGAATCATTTAGACTCAAAACTATCATAAGCAAACCTATTCTCCTAAGGACATAAAAGATGTTTAGAAGATGTGGTTTCTACAAATCAAGGATTGCCCAAGTGAGGGTGGTCTCACTTGAGTATAATAGAACCTTAGAATTTGGATATGATCCCAAGATTTTGTTGGGACATGATGCATGTAATGAGTTAAAAGAAATCATAATATTAGTTATATGATGAAATGAGTTGAATGACATAACCTAAATTATATAGAAATAAAAAGTCTAGTAATATTCTTAATAAAAGGAATTCTTAAGTTACTCTAAAATTAGTGAGACATGAGTGTTATGATAGAGAAATATAAGATATAAATATTTAAATGACTAAAGCTTGACCTATGGTGATAAAGCTATGACTTATTGCATTAAAGTGTGAACAAGCCAAGAAAAGTAGATGTTCAACAAGCTTTTGATATTCTATGCTTAATATAATGTAAACATATATGCATGTTATGACCAAGGTAAGATGACATCTAACCTAATGCAAACAAGGCATCACCAAGCCAACCTACTGAATTAATTTGGGTTAATATGATGAAACCAACACTTGTGTGTATTAGTGTTTCTATATACTCTACTTGACTCTAAATAAAATGACTAATTAGGGATGGTTATTAGGAGGAATATAAAGCTACAATCATATGCTCATTGACACTTAAACTAATAAAATTTAGAAAAGTATCATTAATGAAATAGAGCTTATAAACTCTTAAGATGTTATTGTGTTTTAACTTGGAGTCGTAAGGACACCATGCAGATCTTAGGGGATACTTATTGAAATGATCAAGTATGGCATATAAGGAATGATGTACTATCTCAAAGATAGAAACACCATCCTATAATGGCCTCAATCACCTAATAAGGACTCACGAGGTAGGTGGGTCTACATATATACTAGAGATCTTTCCCTTACTTTACATGGATAAGTAAAGTAGGGTTTATTTTAAGTTGGGTTCTTTAATTCCCTATGGAAGCAAACTTTCATAGTTAAATACATCCTAGAAAATGAGAATTTCTTAAGAATACTCTCAATTAAAGTAGTCAACTAATGTCTCCAAAGATTTCAAAGGTGAATAAGCAAAGGTTTGGTTATTTAAAAAAGTAATTAGATAGAGCTAAAATAAGAAGAGTTCTTAGCATTCAATGGGAGAATAAGTAGGAAGCACTCATGATATTAGGAAGCCTAGTAAGTGCTTCAATCTACCTTATAGTGAGGCTTTATATTTTTATAAGAGAGAAAATTATTTATTTCAGTTGAAATTTTATTAGAATGCTAGGGCTTAGATTCCAACAACATAAGATTTTGAAATTACCTAAGAGGTGAGGACTTATACTCATAGCAAGAGAGAAATAAGAAGACTCAAAACTTATATATAAGGTGCAAATATATGCAAAGAGCTCAACCTAATTTTACTGGGGAATGGGATATATTGGTTTATTTCCACTAGTTAGAGTAGATCAAACCTGACTCTTCTTGACTTACAAGCTTAGAGTGCCGCCTAACACCTCATGTAATTTTAAAATAATGTGGGATAGTCTTATGTAAATGCAAGATAGGTAGGCAATTAATAATTAAGAAAGATTATAAAATCCTAAAATCACTCTCTAAGAGACTAAATCATCATTAGTGTGCAAATTATGTCATAAACAAATGCAATAAAATTTACATACCTTTATTTCATTTTTTGACTCATAATTTTGGGCTCAAGCTTCAAATAGTTTAAAACTAAATGCATGATGAAAAAATATTTATAGGCTAAATTAGGCAAGGGTGTTCTCCATTATAAGGGACCGCTCTCATAGGTCAAGTCTTCCCTTATCATGCAAGAATGGAGATCCTTTATTTTCAAGAGTGAAATAATATGCATGCATGATGTTATAACATACAAACATTCAACTAATGGGTTACTAAATCTTTTATTTTTAATTAATATTCTAGGCTTTAAAATGAGTTTATGAATTGCTTAAGTTTTAGTTAAGATTATTAAGTGGGGATAAAAAAAATTAACGATTCATAAAGAGCCTAATGCATTTAGGCCACACATCAAACAATCTCACTTTAATAAACTTATGAAAAATATGCCATTTTATTACACAATCCAAGTAAACACAATAATCAATTAATCAATTTCATAAGAGAATAAGAGATCGGTGTGGGGTACAATCGTACACCTGAAAGAAAAAAATTGGGTAACTAAACTCTACCCCGAATTATATTTAAAATTCTAATTAAAGGAAAAGCTATGGGGATCTTCAATTCTTCTTCATCTCTGCTTCATAGATTTAAATACTCCAAGCTTTATAGTGCCTCCCGCTTATGCCTTCTAGCCACGCTCATCCTAGCCCACTTAATTCCAATGCTAATCTTATTGCAAAAAAATATATTTTTCTAAAAAAGTAAATCTAACTACCCTTGTAAAATAGAGATTAGTATAACACACAATTAAGCCAAGCAATGGATCCTAATGACACTCACATTCAATTCATCAAATGAAAGATTACTAAGGTTTTTTCTAAGTGTTTGAGAATTGTACCTCACGGAGCAAATGTTCGATAGATTTTGACGAGAGGTAGCCTTGTTTGGAAGAAACAAAGCCCTATTAATATGCTCATTAGGCATCTCCTTGGTGAATGCTCCAAAGATCAAGTCACCACTATAGCTTGCCAAATTTCACTAAACTCAATGTATGGAAACTTGAGGAGGATGAAAATTTTCTCTTAACTCCTAAAACTTTTACAAGAGAGAGAAGTGAGAATAAGGAGGTAGAGACCTCGACATACGTGATCATCATGGGAAGTCTAGTGGTTACTACTATTAGGAGTTCAATAATCCATAAGGAAAAGCTAAGAGGAATTATGCATGATACAAGGAATCGAGAACAAGGAGTGCATGTAATTGGTAGGAGGCAAGTTTGAAGTGGTTGAGAGAACTACATGAAATGGCCGACTATTAGTTTGGTCATTCAAGCTGAACTCTACATGCAAGAGAAGAAGACAATAAAAAAAAGATGCGTGATGGGATCAACCGCAAAAGCAAGAAGGAGGCTACCACCAAGGGTGAAACGGGAGGTGGGAAGAGTTGAGCTACAGTGCATGCTTTGACTTCGTGTAGTGAGAAATGATATCAAAAGTTAGTGCATGGGAAAGAGCTTGTGAGCTCCTTATTAAAGCTCCTTATTATGCTAATAGAGGTTAGGTAAGATGAAAGAGTACTCAAGTAGTAGGTTCTTAGCTCATGTAGATGGTTGATTGCATGAGTATGAAAAGGCTTAGGAGGAGTTCTTGGTCCGGCAAGCAAGGGCTTGGAATCTATGGAATGGAAGAAGAGCTGATGGTCTCTCAATTTTTTTGGAGGGAGTGAGGACAAGATGTCACCCTGGAGAGGATTAGCTAGCTTTAGGTTGAGAGAAAAAAATTGAAAAAATGCTAGGGAGAGATAATGAGTAAGAATTTGTTTGACAATATATAGAGTTTATAAATTTCTTATTTGGATGATCAAATGCACCATTAAGGGATAAACATATTTTCTAAATAGATAAACATACTTTCCAATAATATATTTGATCATTTAATAAAAGACTCTTAAGATGATGGGTATTTGTACTAAAGATTTTCCCCGAACTACATGGAAGGTAGAGTTTATTAGGTTCATTATTCCCTATAGAGGTAAAACCCTATAGTTAATTACGTCATAAGAAGGGTCTCCTCCTAAGAATACTCTTAATTAAAGGAATAAGTCATTATTTCTAAGGATTTCTAAGCGGTTTTAGAGGATTAATTTTTAGAAACTCAAATTGAGATTGGTCCAAAGTGGAGAGAGCTACTTTTGGAAGCCAAACGAGATGAAGTTAGAAATGCCCATTGATATTGGCATGCCTAGTAGGCATTTAAACTATCATATCATTAGGATTTTAATTTATAACTTATTTTAGATTTTGAGTTGATTTTATTTTTAGATTAGATTCTAACAACACCGCGAAATGCCTAGGGTTGAAGACTTACTCTAAATAGGATGCTTTAAAACCTAATCTACAAATTCTCTTGACACATGTCCGATGCTCTTCATAATTTTATTTTTGGAATTATCAATCATTGCTCTCACTTGAGGGAACTAACTTGACTCTTGGACTTACAACTCACCTAGAAAGGCTTCTAGCTAACATAAACTAAGTGCATTTAAAATTCATGATGCCAAATCTTATGAATGCAAGATGGTGGCTATTGTATTTTAAAAAATGAATCTAAGAATCCTAGACTCACTCTCTAATTCCTAAGATAATGTAAGGTATGAAATGTACTAACTAATGCATATATTTCATATTTTTAACATTTTGACTCGATGATCATTTTAGGCCATGGGTATGCAATTTATGCCTACATGGTATTCAATTAGAAAAAGTCATGGGATGAATCAATAATAAAAGGCTTTCCCCAAGAAGGTGATCATCCTCATAGGTCGATGCCTCTAATGTGCAATAAGAAAAGTTACCAATTGGATCGAAATAATATGATTGTAATATTTTCAAGAGATAATTAGTTTCTAATTGATTTTAGTTATTCCCTAGGGCCTTCCTTTATGAAAGATTTTGAATTGCATTATTTATGTTTGAATTGATTAAATTTAATTGGGTAGAAAATTTAATTTTTCATTTGAGCCCACGCCCGACATTCATCACAAAAAAAGAAGAATGCAAAAGAAACCTAAAAAATAGGTTGATTATATTGTGCACTCAAAATAAATCGAACCATTTAAATTTATAAAATAGGACAATATGGTCAGTACTATTGTACACCCAGAGAAAAAAATGAGTATCGAGCTCTTCCCTCACCGACCTAGAACTACAACTCTAGATCTATGGGTCTTCTTTCCGGAGCATCTCCTTCTTCGGGGACCTCCATTAGGCTTCATGGGGATCTGCATAATCTCTTAGTAGGATCAGCTCCTTGTAATTCTAGATCCCATTGATCATATCCTAATTTTAAGCTCAAATTTATATTTTTAAATTAAAAAATAGATCTTAAGTGTTGCAAAATAAATGTCAAGAAAATATAAATAACACGTAACACTTATATTTTACAAACATGTGGGCTTATCATTAGTTGCTTGCCAACCCTACTTGTCATATTAGCTTATGTTAAGGGACTATTTAGCACTGTAAGCAAATAATAATTCTATAATATTTATTTATGATAGTAGTCCCTTTAACAGCCCCTTGGAGATGATAATGTTAATTCTAGAAATAATGTCCTACCATCCAAACCAATGACAATCAATCCTAACTATCGGTCTAAAATTGTACACCAAAAATATTAAAAATACTTTTCATTAAAACATCACAAAAAATTTTAAAAAAATCAAAGAATGACCTAACATAAGTCTAGGGTCCATGACCTATAACTCTAGTGTGTGAAGAAAGAGGGTTTGTGTGGCAAGACATTACTTAGGCTCTTAGATTTCAATTTTTTTTACGATGAGCATTTATTTATTTACCTTTGGATGATTTCAATTCAAATAATTTTATAATTTATTCATTTTTTGTCTTTATTTTAGGTCCATTTTATTATGTTAAAATTAGATTAAGTTTTCAAGAATGAAGAATACAATAGGTTATATTTTGGGTGGAGCCCATTCCATTCAACATCCTAAGTCCTAATAGGATGATACATTTATTCAAAGGTAAAGATTCATCCTAAAAGTCCAACTAAAATTCTAAGTATTTTAATTAAACTTTTCTTTAAATTTAAAATGTTTGAATTAGTTCAGTTTATTTCATTTTATTTTATATTTCTTTATTCTTTTCATTTAATGTTTTATTTTTTTGATTTCTTATCAATAATGTTATTATTTTTTTTAACTTGAGGTTTTAATTCATTTATTATTATGATTTAATTTAATTTACTTTTTAAGTTAATTCACTTATTATTATGATTTTAATTTCATTCTAATTTCTTTGGCTTGATTATTGATATTTATCATTTATTCTCATAATTTCATTCATTTTTATTTTACATGTTTTCTTTATCGATGATGACCTCACTTTTGGAGTGAGGACTCATCCTTCCTTAGACTTAGTAGGCTTGTAAGCACTAGGATTTCATCTAGTCATGGACACTTCTAGTGATTAAGCAAAACTAAACCCGATTCTAGGGACTTAAGAAGGTATACCCTCTGCTTAGGATGTGCCTTAGGACAAATAGGTCCAACCCATCCTATGGCCTAAACCAAAACCCATGCTTCTCCATTCACCCAAATCCTACCTTAAGCTAATGGAGCCAAACTCCAATTGGAATTTATTTTACATCCAAGCTCCAAGCCAAATTAACTTAACCCTTAAACTAAACCAAGTCCACCATCATCCTTTGGATCCAACCCAAAGCCCATTTAATTAACCCAAATCCAATCAATCTTCACAAAAGTACTCCAACCATTCAAATCGCTATTTCAAACCCTTTCGAGATTCACAATCAAACTAATTGAACCAAACCAATCCATTCATTAGCTCATTTGGCCTAAAAGGTCCAAATGAGCCAAAGTCTAATTAAATCCAAATAAATTACAATCAAAGCCATCAATGAATCCTAAATCAATCATCACTCTCAATCTAGATTAATTTAACCCACTCAACCGCTTTGATCCACTTGACCCAAAGTGACATAAAGGACCAATTTGATCCAAACCTTAATCCAACCCAAATTGGATTTTAACCTATCTTTCTTCTATAATGATTATTAATCATCCTTGTTTAACCAATTGCAATCATGTGGGTCACACCAAGCCAATTTGATCACTTGACCCAAGTTGACCCAATTAGCCCATAGTGACCAAAATGAACTAAACTTCATTCCAACCTCAATCAATTGCAACCAATGATTCCTATCACCAATAAATTGACCATTAAACATAGTTCAATGACCAATTGAATCTAACCAAGCCATCTTGGGCTCTTGACCCAAGTTGACCTATTTTGACCTAAAGGGCCAAATTGAGTCAAATCTCATTCTAGACCCAATTGATTAAAACCAATGTCTCTAATCAATCATAAATTGATTATTGAACATGATTCAACATCTAATTACATCCAATTTAGTAAAACCAACCCAATTGACCCATTTATAGCCCAAATTAAATTGAATCAATTATTTTCCAAATCTAAATTAACTCAAACCAACACCAGTCATTCTCAAATGATCTTGAACCTAAATCAACCCACCCAAGTCAATTTGGTCAAATTGCCCAAATTGGTCAACTTAGCCCATTTGACCCATATGAACTCATATGAGCCAAATCTAAATCCACTTCAAATTAAACCAAGCTAATGGAACCAATACATTCCAAGTCATCATTCCAAACCCTTGTTTTGACCAAATTTGACCAATTGGTTAACTAGCCCAATTGAAACCTATTTGACCCATATGGGTCAAATTGAGCCAAACCTAATCAAACCTAGTCCAAACTCAATCAAACTTGGCATGACTCATCCTTTGGTTACCATGAGTCAACCTAGATGGGTCCAACCCATGGTGAATCTAGTTTGGGTTAAAACTCTTGAACCAACTCACCCAAATGGGATAAAATTCCCATTTGGATGGTCTCACCCACTCACCAACCCACGGTAGCCACCCTTAGCTCATTTTGGACACTAAGACTCTGACCCAACCTAACCCAAGGCTAGAGGGTGAACTTAACCTTAACCCACCATTGGCTCACTTGGTGGAGGAGGTACACTCCATACTAGCTTGTAGCTACCTCGTCTCTCAAGACCCTCCACCTCACAGCCTGCCATCTCTCGCCACCTACCCCAACCGATGATCGCCAAAAGCGAGTCAATCTCAGCTTGGTTCACTTGGAGAAGAGAGTATACTCATCCTAATCCATTCAAACTTTATAGAGAGCATCCCTATGAGATTCTCGAACAATCCTAGAGCCTCCCTCACTCCTCTAGTAAACCCATCACCGCAATAATACCTAGCTCAATTAAAATAAGAGCCTCATCTATCCAACCCTAAACTCTACCAAACATTAATTAACTTCTCACACACCTTCCACAAGCTCTAGGAAGTCAAAATAAATCAATTTCCATTCAATTTAATCACCAAGGCACTCCTAGAGGAACTACAATGAGCTTCATGGTGATGTTTGCTTCTGAGCTATCGGTGGGGAGGAAATAGGCAAGCTTCTCAACCTGGGCTTCATCACTTCAAGACAAAACTACCTTAATCGTTATTTTTGGGCTCCGGTTAGGTAAATTTTAGCAAACCATAGAAACGTTATTAGGTGTTGGTGTTTCATGAAACATTTTATGATTTCATGTGATTTCCACCTTTAAGATCTCTTTTGATCTCTTCCTTGAACATTTTGGAGTCTATCCCATGTCCCACAAGCTTCAATGAGCTCGGTCGAGTAGAGGAGGGCATACAATGTTCGTCTTCCATCGGGGATGAAGGATCATCCGTCCATTCTACATGATTAGAATGGATGGCCATGATTTAATTTTCTAGAAAATCCAATATAATCCATTAGAGATCAAGGGATAGTTCCCACCATCCAATGAGATTGGATGGTGGGGAAAAACTATGCCCATCACCGTTAACTCATCTACCATCGATTCACCGCCATGGCGATGATTTAAATAGCCTAACCCATGGATCCACATGGAAAGTGACAACATGTCAGCCCCGCATGGTGTCGATGGGTTAGGGGCTAATTAGGTGTTTAAATGTGATTAATTAGCCAAAACTTAAAAAATTCATAACTAATTGTAAAAAAAATCCTAAAATATGAGCAAACCCATTTTAAAAGGGTAAATAGAGGAGAATTTAATAAAAATAAAATAATTAAAGTTTAATTAATGAATAGTGCCTAATTAGGGGTTGAAGTTTAGGCTATTTACCTTCAAATTGGATGGGTTAATCCCATGGGATGTCCTCGCCTTCCATAATTCTATTGAGATTTATTGGCTAGGTAATTAGAGTATTTAGAAATTTGACCTTAATCACCCTCCTTAATAAATTTAATAATTATTAAAGTTAATAAATAGTATAATTTTGATTATTTATGATAATTAATCACTATTAATAGTGGAAATGATGAGGGTAAATGATTAAGGCCTCTTCCTTAGTCATTTGCCTAAATCTCTTTCCATAGGAGGGTTAATTATAATTTAATTAAAGATTAATTAATTGAATTAATGATGAAATTAAATCAAATTAAATGATAATTGTGTGAGATAATCTAAATCAAATTTATGGGTTCCTCCTTATGTGTTTAATAACATAAAGACCCTTAAGAAAATTATGGTTAACCCATGGGTGTGGGAAAACCATATAAGTACTTAATTAGATTCCTCCTTAATCTAATTAATATTTAATTATGAGCTTCATTGCATTAGGTCTTGTTAAGTGCATTACAAATTATAATTATTCATTGGTATATCATTAGATGCTCATGGTTAAATGGTTAATTAAATTAAGAAACAAAAGAAAGAGAAATTTAATTAATTGCTTAATGATTCAAACTTAATCAATCCATAAAATTCATTTAATCATCTTTTCCTTAAACCCATTAAACCACTCACATGGGATGGGAAGAAATAGAAAATATCATTTCTCCTCCTTAGGATTTAATGATTCAAACATAAAAATCAAATTCCATAAGAAGCTTTGGGTAATCTTAATTGATTTTATTTAACTTGATTGTCCTTGGGAAGTAATGTGATTGGATGTATTATGTGGCAACGCGTTTAATTATTCCTTTTCAATAATCATAATTTTTTATGTCATTTGATATCATGTGTTCATGTTTTCAAATAAAAAATCAATTAAATTTAATTATGTGTAAGTTGCATGTGTTGGATTAATCCTATTACATGTGTGGCTATTATCACTAATAAACTCAAAAATTATTTTCAAATTTATAAATTAATGATGAAAATTAAATTGATGTTGGCTATGAATATTCTATATGATTTACATTTTCTTATAGCTTAAGCATGTTAAAGAATTATTTTATTTTTCATGATTCATGTATATGTTTACATGTAATTGAATGTTAGTAAGTATATAGTCGGACATCACGAGATATGAGGATTTAAGTAACGCCAAGGACGTCTTAGATAACCTCACTTCTCGGTTAACAATGGGATGTACTTACTCAATTTTATTCATATGTATACATACATTAGAATTTATATGAAGCTTTACTTTGCATGAGTAAATAATTTTTTTAACATATAACCTTTTGCATGATTTTAATTCTCATGGTTGTGTATACATTCATATGTATTTAAGATAGCAAGTATATAGTCGACATCTTAGAATACGAGGCTTTAAGTAGCCCTAAGGAGGTCTTAGATTACTTACTTCTCTAGTTTAAATAATGACATGTACTTGCTTAAGTCTTTAATACATGTTTATGTGCACTTAGCTAAGGAATGAAATTCCTCCTTTCTACTAAAATAAATGCATTCACAATAATTTAAGTGTGCCAAAAATACATTGTATGTATAGGTATGTTAAATTCAAAATCATATGCATGCTATTCATGATAAAAGGAATCATATAACATTATCCATGTGATGGTAATTCAATTTCATTAATCTTATGATGCGTCTCATGTTTGAATAGGATTCTTTAAGATCAAACTAAACCTAAGATTAATAAAATATTTAATAAATCATGTACTAAAAGAAACTAAATCATAATAACATGCCTTTAATAAAATAATTTAGGATACTGGATGAACGAGGGTCAAACCACTTTCTTCTCTTTATAATAATTAGATTCTAAGTAAATATCAAATGGAATAACCAAAAATATAAATTAAAATCCACTAATTATTTTATTAATTTGAAATGAAATCACCCTCCATGTTTAACTTAAAAAAATTCTAAACTTAGAAGATCATAATTTTAAAGCCTAGTAAAACATACCACACTAAGCTTAAGCACACACAGATATTGTTAAATCACCTATTCTAGCTCTCTAAGTTAGGATGGTGTATGTCATTATGTTGTGTTTTATTTTATGATATAATGTTTTAGACTGGATGTTAGGATTGCTTATGCATAGACTGGATATTATGCCATTATTAGCCTAATGATGTTTTTTACGGAGATTAAGTTAAAGGGGCTTCTAAAATAAAATAAATATAAATTCTTTTTGTAGGATTGATTATACCCTTTGCATAATCAATATTAGGACATGTGGGCTTGGTCACCCATGTGTAAGGAGCTAAGTCCAAATTATAGATATAACCGCTTGGGTTTGTATGGTTGATTTAGCTAACATCTATTTTGTAGGTGCAATTAGATTTTTTTTTATAGAAAATGTAATTTTGTAATAAGAATTAGGATTAGTGTTATGAGGTTTAGGATGAGCAAGGCTAGATGGCAAAGTCCAAGAAAGCCCTATGAAGCCTTGGAGCAAATCAAATCAAGCAAAAGAAGAAAAAAAGATGAAGAATGAAGACCCCATAGCATCTAATTTTTTAATTATAATTATAATATTATTTTGTAATTCGATTTGTACAAGGGTAAAGCTTAGCTACCCAAATTCTTTTATTTTTTGGGGTGTACAAGACCCGCACCCTTTATTATTTTATGAAATCTATGAATGTTTGATTGTTGTGTTTATCTTGCACAATATAAATGGCATGATTTTCAAAGGTTTCTTAAGTTTGATGATTGAATATGTGGCCTAGATGCGGTAGGCTCTTTAGGGCAAAATTAATTTTTCTACCCCACTAATAACACATAATTAAATTTTAAATTAATTCATAACCTCACTTTAAAGATTAGGCTATAATCAAGATAATTAAAAGATTTAGTAACCCCTTAGCTGAATAATGTATGCTTCAACAATCATGCATATCATATTATTTTTCTTGAATAGGGGTCTTCACTCTTGCACAGGGGAATGCTTGACCTTTGAGAGCATCCCTTGCAATGGAGAACACCTCCTCCTACTAATTTAGCTAATAATCTAATTGCATCATGTATTTAGGCATAATTGTCCTAAGCCTTTGTCAAAAAATATAAAAATTTGTAAAATTTTACATTAGTCTAACTCATGTCTTCATGCCTCATGATCTAATCTCTAAGGGTGTGAGTTTAGGACTCTAGTTTCCCTTCTTAATTAAATAACAACTAACTATCTTGTAATTTCATAAGACCGACCTACATGATTTTGAATCATAGGAGATGTTACCGGTGGCCACCGTGCAATTATAAGTCCAAAAGAGTCGGATGAGTTTACCATCTCTTACGGAGGTAAATTACTTTGTCCCCTTCCATTTTGATTTATGTCAAGCTCTTAACTGCATTACAGCCTCCCTAGATTTAGGTTCTGAGGGCTTACTACCTTCGCCACGAGTATAAATCCTCACCTCTTGGGCATTTCCACCATCTTATGTTGATAGACTATAAGCCCCAACATTCAAATAAAATATCAATTTAAATAAAATAAACTTTATCTTTCAAATATATAAAGCCTCATTATAGGATAGATTGGAGTGCTCACTAGGCTCCCTAGTATCATGAGTGCTCGCTACTTATCCTCCTTTGGATTTCGAAAATAAGTCTTTCAAATTGAACTTTCCCACTTAATTTTCCTAAATACCCAATTCATTAATCCTAACCTTAAAATCTTTGGAGATATTTATTAATTACTTTAATTGAGAGTTTTCATAGGAAATCCCCATTTCTAGGATGTAATTAACTATGGAAGCTTGGTTTCATAAGGAATTAAAGAACGACATAAAATAAACTTTGTTTTACTTTTCCATGTAAAGTAGGAGAAAGATCTCTGGAATACACGACCCATTTATCTTTGGAGTCCTTATTAGGTGATTAGGTCCATTATAGGGTGATGCCCCCATCTTTGGAGATGGTACTTCATGTCTTAATGTCATAGATCACTTCAATAAGTACCCCTAAGATCTACATGGTGCCCAAATGACTCTAATTAAAACACCATAATAGATTATGATGATTTATATCTTTTAAGCTATTAAGTTTACTTTACTTGTATATTAAATTTATTTTACTTGTATAACTTTAAATTGATTAAGTTTTTAACCTTTATATTCTTTGATTTGATATTCATTTTATTTATTTTATTTTATTAATTTTGATTTAGGGTATAGTTTCATTTAATTTTCATTTCATTTATTTAATTGTAAGATATATATAGTTTATTCATTACATTTAGGTATGAGTATTTCATTCATTCAATTCAATTTAATTTCATTTATTCATTTTCATTAATGTTCATTAACTTAAGTAAATTTAAATTCAATTTATTATGCTTAAGATTATTCAAATTATTATTCTTTAATTCTATAACTTATTTACATTAATGATTCTTTCTTATTTTAATTTATTCATTTCATGAAATTCTTTAAGGTTTATTAATGAATTTAGACTTAAATGATTTATTCCAAATTTTATATTTCATACATTATGGAATGGTTCAATTTATTTTAATCAATTGAAGGGAATGATCATTATGTCATTTGAAAAGAACACTTAGCTTAATGTAATTTTTCCTTTTCATGACTTAAGGAATTTAAAGAAAGGTTATTCCTTTGTGTATTAAATTTTCCTTATGTTGCTTTGTTCTGTAAGTTTAATACAACCTAACTTAAGGTTTTAATTATACTTAACCTTTCATATTTGCATTTATACCATTTCATTCCTTAATCCAAATGGTTTTAATGTATGTAAATATTGATAACTTATAAATTTAATAGGCTAATTACTTTATATTTTAGTTTATAAATGGAATTTTTATGGTTTCAGAATTATTATTGTTAAATATGATTAAATTTCATATTTTCCTTTAATCGTGATCTTTAACTTAAGATTATTTAGGTTCTATTACTTTTAGTTGGCTTGGGTATTTTATTTAATTGTTATAATATCATTTATAGTGCCTTAAATTCATATTATAGATTTTATAATTTATGTGAGTAATTTATTTAATATTTTCTTTAAATTAACCTAGAGACTAAATTCAAATACAATCCAAAGGTCAAATGAATTTGAAATTTTTATGGCAAGTCAAGTTCCTTGCCAATTTTATTTCCTAAAGTTTTACTATGATCACATGTGCAATTAAGGTGTAATTAAGGTTTTAGTTATTTTATTAAAACTTAAATTAGGCCAAATTTTGTGAAAATTATTTGGGGTTTTATTTTTCCTTGATTCTTCTCTAGAATATGCATCCAAATAGGGTTTATTCATAATTTGTGAGATTCTAGTTGATTTATTGTAATTTATTAAAATTTAGGTTAATTAATTGAATAAATTAATTCAATTAAAGGCCTAATTAAGCCATTTTGTGATTTATTTTATGTTCCTATTCGTTTCAATGGCTTACTTATCATTATGATCATTTGAATTAATTTGATGAATTCTCATAATTTATTATTAATTTATTTCATGAAAATCATGGTTTAGGGTTTGAAATTTCCAATATTAAGATTTATTATGCATTAAATTATAAAAGATTTACCTAATGTTTATCTTAACATCAATTTCAATTCTTCAAAGTTTCATTTCAATTTGATTAATAATTTAGGATTAATTATGGTTTGAAAATTTTCATTCAACCTCGAATTAAGGCAAAAATACCCACAATAATTTAAGGATTTTAATTTTAATAGATTCCTCTCATCAAGATGAATCAATAGAGCTTAAGTTGCATTATTTGAATTTATATGTAATTTTTTATGTTTTTTGAATTTTAAATAATTTTAAATTTTTTTTAATTCGGAAACTTGAATTTTCATTTAGGCATGTCGGATCCATGTGGATCTAACATGGCACCGCTTTCCACGTGGCATTGCATCATTGCTCCATGTTGTATCCACGTGGATCTATGTTTAAAAGGTGATGGATGTGGTTAATTATGGAAAATCTCATCAAAGATCGGATGACCATTATTTGACCCGTGGGTCCTCTTATTTGATTTAATCGTCTACTGCGTCATCAATTCCTTTTAAAAATAATTGATGGTGGAGATTACTTCCCTATAGTGATGGTGGAGGCCGAGTTCACCATCATTTTCACATGATTTTTTATCGACCATCAAAATAGTGTGATTTCATGCCAAATCCATTAGTGGATGAAAATATGAAGATCTAAATAGTTTGATCTCACTTGAGATCAAATTTCCTTTAAAAAAGTGCCAATCCTAATAGCTTAAGGGAGGTCATTAATGGCATACCTCGTTCACGGTGATCTTTGGTGGTGGGGTTGACTCCAACTGTGGAATGGTGTGGGAAGCTTGTGTGCAAAAGGAATCGAGTTGCCTCCCTCCGGTTCTCCTCCTAGACCATCCTAAGCTTAGATTCCATCAAGTTTGGTCATTCTCCAGTCTTCCGGTGTTGAGGAGATTGAGGAAGATGGGTTTCAACTTTGTGAGTTAACGAAGGTGATGGGATGGTATGTTTCACTTAAGAATATCTCTAGGTGAAGATGCCATTCTATCCAAGCCTCTTAGGCATGGTCTCTTCTCCTCTTAGTTGGTTAGTGTGAATGCAATCCTTGGAAACTAGTTACATGGCTTACTAGCCATCCAACACCTACTTAAGCTAAAGAGGTGGAATGGGAATGAGATGATAGGGTTGGAATTGACTTTGCATGACTTTGACTTGCCATGGAATCTTCTTGGCTTTGGATTTTATTGAAGTTGATTAAGTGACTTAATGTTGGTCGAATTAATTAGGTTTAGGAATTGTTGGTTGCATCCTAAGAGAATTAGTTGAAGATTGATTTGAGATCCTTTTGAATTATGCCATTTAATGATTTCTTTTATTGGTTAGATCTAAGTTTTCTCAATTGATAGACTAGCTTTAGATCAATGCTTGGATTACGTCTATTTAATCATTAATGAACTCTCTAATCAATATGTTTCATGGATTTTAAAATTTATGGAGTGCTTATTTTAGGATTAGTCCATTTGATGTAAATGGATTTGGGTTGTTTTCAATTAATTCAAATAGTTTATTTGGCTCAATTGGGTTAATCCAAGCAATTTATAATGCATTGGATCAAATAATTCTAATTTTAATTCATTTTGAACCCATTTGACCAAAATGGGCTTAATGGGTTAAGTTTGGGTTCATTTGGGTCAAATGAGCCAAATTGGACCCAATGATGGGTTGGTTTATGTTCAATAATCATTTTAAATTATTTATGAAATTGATTTGAATTTATTTGAGTTTGATTTGGGTTTAAACCCAATAAGACCCATTTAGGTCAAATGACCTAATTAACCTAATTAAGACCACATTGGACTTATACTCTTTTAAATTCATGTTTACATATGTTCATATCATCATCCCAACCATTTGGAATGATTTTATTTGGTTAAATTTTGGTGGGTTGACCTTTGACTTGGTTGGACCAACATAAGTCAAACCTACATAAATGGGTTGACCAATCTTTGACCTTTGGTTTAGATTTGGATTCATTTAATTTTATGTCATGGTTTTATGCTTCTAATTTCATTTGATTTGGGTTCATTTTGGACTTAATTTTAATTTTCTTAGGTTTATATTATCATTAGCTTAATTAAGGTAATTAGGTTTAGTTCCCTAATTAAACCCTAATCTAGGCTTAATCAATTTCAAATTTTGAGTGGTGTATGTTTAGATTGAAGATTTTGGTTGAATATAACTAAACCCATTAAGTTAGATTAATCCAAGGAAGAAGGAGAGTGCACTAGATGACTAACATGGCCAAAGTGCTTAGTTAGAAGACTTTATAATTTAGGATTAGAAGTCATAAAGATTGTCTTTGGAAGAAATGTTAACGCTATTCCAAAATGAGGTCAACAAATGAACCCCAATATGTGTAGTGGGCTATCCAATATACACGCACATATTGGTGTTGATTGAATGGTCAACATTACAAGCATAAGGTTGTAGAGCTTTTACTTTTGGTTTTGACTTTAAGTTTATATTTTGATTTGATTGTGAAAAATAACCATAAATATGCCTAAGTTTTTTTTAGTTTAAAATGATTCATTCATAGATATTCAGTTTGCTAAATTCTTAAGAAGAATAAAGATGTCCTTAAGAGTAAATCTAAAGAAAGATCTAATCCTTGCATAGTTATGGTAGCCAAAGAAAGTGTCTTCAAGAGACTTTCACTTGACTATCATAGAATTGAATCCTATAGGTTTTAATGGTTATACCAAGAAGAAAGTCTAGAGACTTATATCTTCTTGCATAAAAGCCAAGGGATAGTAATGACTAACTAACCCAAAGAAGGATCTATAGTATATCCTGAAAATTTCATCTTTTAGAGAAGATGCCTATGGGACTTAAGCTCAGTTAACTATTAAGAAAAAGCCATCAATGGTTTTATGTCTTCTTAGATAAGTATAATGAGGAAGGGGATCTCATTGACTTAATCTTAAACCTCAGGATTTTGGCTTTTAAGGAATGGGTATTCATGAATTTTCCTAACCTAAATAGTAATAGAGATGGGTTCTTTAATGACTTATTCCATTCTACATTTCTTTCAATTGGAAACTAGAATAGGGTCATAATGACTTAAAACATAATCCAAAGAATATTTAGCTAATAAGAAGAAGGGGCTTCAGTAGCTTAATTCTAACTTAAGTAGCTTAAAATAAGAGAAAAGTGGTCTTAGTGACTTAATCCTATTCCTCAAATTTTTTGACTAATTGAGTAGGGACATTAGTAATTTGTCCTAATCTAAAATAGTCTATATGATAGACAAAGGGTCTTAATGACTTATCCTAACTTTATCATTTACTAGGATGCCTTCTATGGGGCTTACACCTATGTGAATAGCTATTAAGATGAGGCCATAGTGACTTAATCCAACTTAGCTAGCTAAGGAAGAGGCAAGGGGTCTTAATGACTTGTTCCAATCCTCAATATTTTTGCTTAATATAAGAGGTTCTTCATGACTTCATTCTAATCTAGTTGACCAATTTAATAAGGAAGGTTTCTTTAATGACTTTATTCTAACCTATGAAGACTAAGAATGGTGCCATAAAGGCTTGCTCCAAAGCTATGGAAAACATGAGGAGGATGCCATGAAAGGCTTCATTCCAACTCGGGAAAGTGTGGGAAAAGTGTCCTAAAGAAGTTTACTCCTATCCTAAAGAGATTATATTTTATGTTTCCACATAAGGTAAATATGACTTCAAGTAATTGTATAGAATTTAAGAAAGATAACATTCAAATTTTTCAACAGTTACAAAAGAAATAAATAGAAATAGCATTTAACATTATTAATCATCATTCTTTTGAAGCAGTACAAGTTACACATAGAATTTCTTTAGGTAACATCCATTGATTGGTGGCATTGGACGTTCACCATTACAAGTAATAAGTTGATAAGAACCTCCTTCATAGACTTTTTCCACTATGAATGGTCCTTTCCATGTTGGTTGAACCGTCAATCCTACGATGAGCTAAAATTGGTTGTTTAAGAACCAAGACCAAGTATCCTACTTGAAAAGTTTTAGGATAAACAAATTTATCATGTTCTTTAACCATATATGACTGGTATAGTTCAAGGTCTTTCTAAGCTTTCAAGCATTTTCCTTCAAGGCTTTCAAGTTCCTCCAAATGGATTTTATGATTTTGATATATTGTAATGTTGTTGATTGTTATTCTTAATGAATGCAATTACACTTCAAATGGAAGAACTACTTCAGTTTCATAAACTAAAGCATAGGTGTAGACCGAGTTGGTGTCTTGTATGTGGTATAGTAGGCCCATAAGGCATCAACGAACTTTTCATGCCATTAGCATTTATTTTCATCAAGTACTTTTTCAAGATTCTTACTAAAGTTTCATTGAAAGCATTGGAAAATCCATTTATCCTAGGGTAATAGATGGTTGAGTATCTCTAATCAATCTTGTGTCTAGCCTCAAAATGATTTAATTTTGAGGACTTGAATGATGGACCATTGTTGGATATGATGTGAGGAACACCAAATCAATATACAACATTTTCTTGAAAGAATTTTAACACATGATATACTTTTACTTTTTTGGTACGTTCCAAACCTATTTAGAGAAGTAATAACTAATATAAAATGATGACATTTCAACAAAGGAGGGTCAATAAGCCCTATATTGTCAGCACCTAACTCTCAAAGGGCTAAGAGGCAATCATAAAGTTAAGTACATTAAGAGGTAGATGTAAGACTACACCATGAATCGGCATTGATGGCAATAATATACAATTTCCATGTTGTATTTTAACATCGATGGCTAATAATATCCTAGTTTTTTATTTTCAATTTCATCTTAGGTATTGGTGAGGACCAAATAATCCAAATCGCACCTCAATCCTGTATGGATTCCTTCTTGTCTAAATAGTGATGCCACATTTGATTTAATTACCTATGGTATAATACATCATTAATTAATGCATAAGACAAGGCATATTTCCTTATTTATTTGCTAGTGACTTGTCTTCAAGAAGCCTCCCCTTACTCGTAGTTAATGAATGGTTGCCTACAGTCACATTTTACTTGACCTTCAAGAAGAGTGACTATCCTTTGCATTTCTTCTTTCCTATTCATGTAATTTAAATCTATAGGAGACAAAACTTATTGATTTTGAACTTCAATAGAAATAGATTCTTTTTCGGGCATATGATTTCTTTGGCAAGGTTAGCCAAAGCATTAACTATAGAATTATCCTTACAAGATATTTTATATAAAGTTACATATGGAATTTTCTCAAGTAGTTTCATTGTGTATTGATAATTACTAAAGAGCTTTGGAAGAAAACCTTATAGACTCCACTCGCTTGGTTTATAACTGAGTCTCCAAAGATCATTATATATTTTATATTCATAAGGATTGTTAGCTCTAATCCAATGATAAGAGTCTTATATTCACTTCATTATTTGTGCAAGGCTGATGATAGAATACCACATCATTCCTTTATCTAGGGTTATAAAACTAACCATTTTTTTCCTTCCTTGGGATAAATGAATTTAATTCTTTATTTTCTTAGATGATGATGCACCATCAAACTATAACTCCCAAGTGGCATTAGGTTCACCTTTTAATGTTATGATCTGCTCATCTGGAAGATCATCATTTAAAGGAGAACTATCGGTATAGGATGTTCTTCAAAGAAGTCACCTACTACTTATCCTTTTACAACATGAAGATGAATGTAAGTGATCTAAAATTGCAATAGAATCATTGACCAATGTGCTAAACATCCAGACAACATCATGTGGGTCATAAGATATTACAATGGATTTCCACTTGAGAATAGATTAACTCTAAGAGGAAGAGGCGTAATGTCTTAGCTTCGAGCAACAAAGACTAGGGCTAAACAATGCTTCTTAATAGGCGAATAATTCATCTTTGTTGGGATGAGTCCATGGATTTAATAATAAAGGGCATTTTCTTTCCTTCTTCATTCACTTGGGCAAATAAAGCCCCAAGTGATTCATCCAAAGCAGCAGTGTATAAAATCATTAGCTTTCTTGGAGTTAGAGTAGCTAAAATAGGAGGATTCATTAAGTATAATTTCAAGCTTTTAAACACATTTTGGCATTTTTCATCCCAAATGAATTTGAAATCTTTCTTTATTAATGCCACAAATGGTTAACACTTTCCTAATAAGTTGAGATGAACCTTCTTAAATATACAAGCCTTCCCTAGAATGATCTTAACTATGTAAGACTTCAAGGTGGTGGCATTTTAGTAGTGACTTTTGTTTTTTTTGGATCGATTTCTATCCCACGTGCCACACTATGAACCCTAAGAATTTTCCCAAATTTACTCCAAAAGCATACATCAATGGGTTCATTTTGGTTATAGCACACCGCTCATAAAAGAAGAATCATATAAATGTTCTTCTATTTTACTTTTGATGACTAGATCATTGATATAGCACTCAACTTGATTATGAATAAAGTAATCAAATATTCTAGTCATACCGCACTATGAACCTTAAGAATTTTCCCAAAGTTACTCCAAAAGCATACATCAATGGGTTCATTTTCGGGTTATAGCACACCATTCATAAAAGATGTAAATCATATAAATGTTTATCTATTTTACTTTTGATGACTAGATCATTGATATAGCACTCAACTTGATTATGAATAAAGTAATCAAATATTCTAGTCATAGCACTCGGTATATAGCCCTAAGATTTTTGAGATGGAATGGCATGACCGTGTAACAAAAAATCCCTATAGGAGTTCGAACACCATATGCTTTTCATCCTCTAAATACATCTTAATCTAGTTATACCCGATGATCCATCCATGAATGAAAAGATCTCAAGTGAAGAGCCTATGTCGACCATAAGTTTTGGTATTGGCAATGGAAATGCGTCTTTTGGGACAAGCCTTATTCAAGTCTCCCTAAAAGTCAATGTATATGCATATTTAACCATTCTTTTTCTTCACAGGGACTATCTAGCCAATTATAATATTATTCTCCTCGCACAAAGCTAGCTTTAATTAATTTCTTCACTTCAATAATTACTTGATGTTTAATTTTTAGGTGCATTCACCTTGGAACTTACTTTACTAGAATGACGGTATGTTTAATCTCTAATTTGTGCATAGCAACATCTAGAGACAAACTTTGCATTTCATCATAACTCCAAGAAAAGTAGTTTTTGTATTCAAGGAGTAAAATGATTAACTCTTGATAATCTTTTGGACCCAAAGAAAAGTACTAATAAAAGTTAACTTTGGGTCTTTAGCGTTCTATGTTAACCTCCTTTAACTCATCAATAGTAGATTTGATTTCTTCCTCATAAAGGAGCATTTTGAATCAAGCATTCATCGATTCATTTGTTGTTTCTATGCATAATTCCTCTAAAGAGTTAGAAAGAATTTCAAATAATCGATCCGATTCTAGGTGATTGTTTATCATTAAACAATGTTCTATATCATCTAGTGGTTCAATGTCACCAAACTGAATGCCAACTTTGGAATGTTAATTTATATGTTTTGTATTTCACAAGCTTTCCATGTCTGAGTTGTATCTCTAGGCCAAGTATTTGTAATAAATACACATTTCAGAGTTTTTTACACAATCAAACAATCAAAAGAAAGCTCTATTATTTTATTCAAAAGTGGATCTTCAATCTTTACATCTACTTTTGAGCTTGAAGGTTTGGGTACATAATAGAATTTTTATAACTTTCCCACTTGTCTTGACAAGTTAAGGGTCACTTTGACTTTCAATTGAGATATTTTATTTTGAACAAGAGGTGTCAAAGTCAAAGTGTCCACATATTTCTTTAACTTTTCAAATGTGGAGAGCTTAGGTTCATCACTAAGTGATTCTAAAGTAATCTCAAACCTTATCGAGGCATATTTTAATTGGAATCCTCAACAAAATTAGATTCCAAATCAATATGTATCCTTGGAGGTTCTTTTTTTTTTTTTTTCTTTTTTTCTTTTTTTCTTTTTCCTCCTTTTCTTTCTTTTCTCTTTTTCATTTGTTGCATTATTTTATGCCTCAATAATGTAGGATTTGTAGAACATGTTTAGGCTTCATAAGAATGTAATAAGTGTCTTCATAAACTTCAATTTCATGAAGCAGAGAATGGTTGTATATCACCTTTTATAATGTATTCCACTCTATCCCTAGTGTACTTAATACACTAGTGGAGTGAAGAAAGAACCATTCTATACTCATGAATCTAAGGTTTGCCTAAGAGGGCATTGAAGGATGTTTCACGAGTCTATGATATGGAACTTAGCTTCAATTTTTAATTCTTTTATTTCTAACAATAAAGTTATTAAACCTAAAGCTTTATCACCTATTTCATTAAAACCCCTGGAATTTTATTTGCAATGAGCCTTTTAGTATTTATCTTTAGGAATGATAATGTTCTGAGTTCATCATTCATCATGTTGACTGATGTGCTAGGGTCTACCGAACTCTTGATAATCTGATGTTTTCAATTTTATAGAAATGTAAAGAGGACGCTTTGGTAGTCTCCAAAAGTAGATCCTCAATAGAAAAGTAACTTCTAGGATCTCCTTGAAGTAACAAGCCTTATCTGAGGAAGCTTTTGCTAGTTGGGTTAGGCATATTTCAAGGTCAAGTAATGTTTGTACTAATGACTCTCTCATTTCTTTTGAAAGAACAAGAGCATCATAAATAACCTAGTAGGAAGTTTCCTAAGATGGGCTAAAATGTTGTAGTTGACCTTAGGAACATTTTCCTCCACTATTGTTTCTTTAGGCAAAGGTTATTGATTTGAACTTTGATACACAATTTTCATTCATTTGTCCTTAGGGAGGAGCAAAGTGGTAAAACTCTTCCACTATGGAGATTTACTTAAGTAATATCTCAAATAGTTGTGTCAACCTAATCCTCATCTCTAATATCCTTCTCTAGAGATTAATCAATCGATATGTATAGGAGCTTTTCCCCTATCCACCACAAAGACATTGCCTACTTTCTTTCCTAGAAGCATCATAGGTTTGGATTGTTCTATAGAAGAATGATCTTTTAAGAAGGTCATCTTAGGGATTTCTTCATGTAGACTAGAGGATTTATTTAGAAGTTTTTAAAAGTTTTAATTATAAAGACATTTAATAAGAAGTCAATGGGTAGATATTCCTAAGGAGAATCTTAATAACGTGTCGGTCCTACACTGGGGCTCTGCAGACCGAGGATTCTCTATCTCAAGATATAGTCCACTAGATATTCGACTTTTGTTTTTTCACCACCACACCTAAAGAGATGTGGTGCTGAGTGCCTATGAATCTCTTTATAAACATGCCCTCTAGTTCGGAAAGTGTGCATCAAACCATTGGAAAGATTCACATACAAGTTGAAAGCAACTTTGCTCAAGCTAGTGAACTATCTAAATAATAGCATCTCCCTCCAACATTACAACAACTTGAGTGGAAGTGAGCTAAATGCTATCTGGGTTCCTAGTCCCATGAAATACTTTAAAGGAGGCATGAATCATTTGGGGTAAGAGATAGAATCATATTCCTTAGGGTAGGGTCCACCCTTCAAAACCAATGTCATGTTTGGGACATTGTGAGGGCTTCTTTTACTTGTTGTTCCACCAATGATTTTAGCAGGGGTACATCATTGGCAAGCTTTGGCTCTGGCGATATTCCTCCAAACCAAACCGAATCATCGTGGGATATGGTAATTGATTTGCTTGATTTGGTGAGGCCATGAGGAGGGGATCATGCTCAAGTGATTGCATAGTAGAAATCATCTCCTCCATCCTCTTTTCTATTGAAATAAGATCATCCTTCTAAATTTGAATGATGAGTTGCTAAGTGGAATCTAGCACGTGATTTTTTGAATCATCATGCTCTCTCTTTGATGATCTAGTGACTGAATCATCACTAGAAGATCATCCTACTCTAAATCATAGTGTTCATGCATTCTTTTTTTTTCATTTTCTTCATCCTCTTTAACAATGGTTTTCATTTCTTCTTTGGAGATGAAATGGAGTAACACTACTATCGATAATGATATCATATTCATCACCCATATCCACAAGTCTTATTTTTGATTTTTCACCTTTTGTGTCCTCTTGGGAAATAGGAACTTCTTCAAGGGAGGCTCCCAAGCCAAGGTGACACGATAGTTTCTCTAACAAAGGAGATAAATGAAGAGACTCAATTTCCTTATTGTAAACATAAAATGATGAGGGACCTTGACTTGAGGCCCGGGTGAAGATGATAGAGGCTATCTGAGTAGGCCTAGAGATAGGCCTTTTAGAGATGAAGGTGGTGAAGGCACCCTAGACTCAAGACCTAATGGAACTTTCTTGACATAAACTCTCTTATTTTGTTTTCTAGGAAGGACTCTTACTCACCTTAGACTAATAGATTGATTCTATGCCATGTCAATGATTGTCTAGGGCAATGGTATCGCTGGTGCTAGGAACAAGATAATAATACTTCCTTCTATCAAAGACAAGCGCCTTCCCTTCCCTTTATAATGGGAAGTGGCAGTCCTACCTAGTTCTTTTCCTAGGCTTTTTTGATGCATGATCCTTCATAGCCCTTAATAACTCCTCCTTAGTGTATGTGGAGGGTTGAGATCCTATGAAGGATCCCCTACCATGAGATTCATTATTTCAGCTTTGAAACTTTTCTTTCTTCATTCACAAAGGGGCAAGGTGGAGAACTCATAATCTTGGATAGGTCCTCCTCTCTGGGATAAAGATAAGGGATGATATCCGCTTCCACCTAAAAGAGTGGAAGTGTAGGAGGTTATAACCATCCCTCCCTAGCTAATTCTATATCATGCATTCTCTTTATTCTCTTTCTCTAAGGGTACCCTCCCAGGCCTTCCACCCTTAATTTTCTTTTGACTTTTAGTCATCTTGAGAGGTGGAGCCTATCTCAAAGTTTATAGATGGGAAAGGAGTAGGCAATGTCTTTGAAATGGGTAGCATAACTTTTTCTAGGTAGACCGGATTCTCAAGAACCTTCCGCTCTTAGCGAGGCGAAGGAAGTGTGCTAGAGAATCCTAATATGGGTTTTTTTTTAAGTGCCTCGACAGGAGCAAGTGTCACTCCATCTAAAGTGATATTCAAATTTTTAAAACCAACTCAAAACTTAATGATGGAACCATCAACAAGTTACTACCAATAGAGAAGTTTATCACGGATGTAGAAAGATTAGTTGTCCAACCATTTATATTTACAAAGTAATAAATTTTAAATAAAAGTTAATGAATAATAACCAAAATAACCAAAATGTTGTCAAAAGAAAAACTTTTGACCCATTAAGAACTTTTACCTAATTTTATGGTTAGTATTTTTTTATTATTTAAAAGATATTTTTCCTTGAAAATAGAGGAATTTTAAAACCATCCCATTTGATTTCCTGAATGGGATAGTTCTATACTCTTTCTATTGTTATGTTGAATATGCTCTACTAAAGATTAAATGGAGAGATATTCAATGAGAAGAAAGATAATCTTTACCCACTAAACACAAGAATAGTGCCAATTATAAAAATAATAACTTATATCTAAAGATGGAGAGAGAAACCATTCCCCAACTGAGTCACCAAAAATATACTCGATGAGTAAAAATTGTTTGACACCACGTAGAGTTTAGCAATTTCTTATTTGAATGATCAAATGAGTCATTAAGTGATAAACATATTATCTCAAAAGATAAATATATTTTAAAATAATGGATATGATCATTTAATAAAAGACTCTTAAGGGTCTTTTGTATACTAGAGACTTTTCTCTAAACTATATGGATGGTATAATAAAGTTTATTTTAAGTTGGGTTCATATAGAGGCAAACCCCTATAGCTAATTACATCTTAAGAAGGGTCTCTTCCTAAGAATACTCAACTAAAGTAATAAGTCATTATTTCTAAGGATTTCTAAGTTAGTTTTCAAAGGATTGATTTTCAAAAATTCCAATTGGGAATGGTCCAAAGTCGAGAGTTATTTTGGAAGCCAAATGGGATAAAGGGAAATGCCCTTTGATATTAGGATGTCTAGTAGTGATTTCAACTATCCTACCATTGGGATTTGAATTTAGAATTTAGTTTTTATTTTATGTTGCTTTTTTTCTTAGAAATCTAGGGCTTAGATTCTAGCACTTAACTACATAAATGCCTAGAGTTGAGTATTTACTCCAAGGAAGATGCTTTAAAACCTAGTCTACAAATGCTCCTAACACACGCCGGATGCTCAACCTAATTTCATTTTTGGAATTATCGGTCATTCCTCTCACTTGAGAGAACTAACTTATCTCGACTCTTCTAGACTTACAACCGCTTTGAGGGGTTGCTAGCTAAAATCACCTAAGCACATTTTAAATTCATGATGCCAAGTCTTGTGAATGCAATATTCTGGCTATTGCATTTTAAGAAATCAATCTAAGAATCCTAGACTTACTCTCTAATCCATAAGATAATATAGGGTAAAATGTACTAACTAATGCACATTTTTTATATTTTAAATATTTCAACTCGATGATCATTTTAGGCCATGCATGCAATTTATGCCTACATGGTATGCAATTAAAAGAAAGACATGGGAAAATCAATAATAGAAGGTAAGCCATGAAGGCTCATCCTCATAGGTTGGATGCCACTTATGTGCAATGGGAGAAGTTGCCCAATTCAAGAATTGAAGTAATATGATTGCATGATTTTCAATAGCTTATTGGTTTCTAAGTAATTTTAAGTTATTCCCTAGGTCTTTAATTTATGTAATGTTTTGATTTGCATTATTTAAGTTTATATTGATTAAATTTAATTGTAAAATTTTCATTTTTCCTATGAACCTACATCCAGCACTCATCTTAGAAAGCACAACATAGAAAGAAACATAGAAAAATAGGTTAATTTTATTATGCACCCAAAATAAATTGAACTAATTTAAATTTATAAAATAGGCCAATGAGATGGGTACCACTATACACCCGAAAGAGAGGGGAATTGAGCTACCTAGAACTACAAGTCTAGATCTATGGGTCTTCTTTCTAGGATTGACTCCTTCAGTGGACCTCCATTGAGCTTCATAGGGGATCTCGACACCATCTTCTAGTAGGGTTAGCACTTACAAATTCTAAACCCCATATATCCTAACTTAATTCTAAGCTAAAATTTATATTTTTAAATTAAAAATAAATTTATATTCTTTACAAAACAAATATCACAAAATTATAAACAACACATACTTATATTTTACAAACAAACGGGCATAGCATTAGCTACTTACCAAGCCCACTGTCCTGGGCTATGTTAAGGGACTATTTAACACCTAGCAAACAATAATTTTATAGTTTTAGTTATGATGACATCCCTTTAACACAACCCTCTATATAAGATAATGTTAATTCTAGAAATAATGACCTACTATCTAGTCTAAAATAGTACACCAAAAATAATAAAAATAATTCTCATCACAACATCATAGAAAATTAAAAATAATCAAAGAACGGCCTAACCTAAGTCTAGGATCCATGACCTATAACCCCAGTGTGAAGAAAGAGGGTTTGTGTGACAAGACATTACTTAGGCTTTTAGGTTTCAATTTTTTTTAGTTTTTAGTGTTCATTTATTTAACTTTGGATAATTTCAATTCAAATGATTTAATAATTTACTAAATTTTGCCTTTATTTTAGGTTCGTTTATTATGTTGAAATTAGATTAACTTTCCAAGAATGAAGAATACAATAAGTTTTATTTTGGGTGGAGCATTCCATTCAACATCCTAAATCTTAATAGGATGATACCTTTACTCTAAGGTAAAGATTCATCCTAATAGTTTAACTAAAATCTTAAGTATTTTAATTGAACTTCTCTTTAAATTTAGAAGGTTTGAATTAGTTTAGTTTATTTCATTTTGTTTTAAATTTCTTTATTCTTTTTTTATTTAATGTTTATGTTTTGATTTCTTTATCAATAATGTTGTGATTAATTTTAACTTTAGGATTTAATTCATTTGTTATTATGATTCAGGTTTAATTTTCTCTTTAAGTTAATTCACTTGTTATTATGATTTTCATTTCATTCTAATTTATTTGGCATGACTATTGATATTTATCATTTATTCTCTTTATTTGATTCATTTTATTTTACATGTTTGCTTTATTGATTATGATGATTTATATCTTTTAAGTTATTTAGTTTACACTACTTGTATATTAAATTTCTTTTATTTTTATAACTTTAGATTGATTAAGTTTTTAACATTTATATTGTTTGATTTAATATTCATTTTGTATATTTCATTTTATTAATAATGATTTAGGGTATAGTTTCATTTTATTTTCATTTGATTTATTTAATTTTAAGATGTATATAGTTTTCTCATTACATTTAGGTGTAAGTATTTCATTCATTCAATTGAGTTAATTTCATTTGTTCATTTTCATTAATGTTTAGTAAACTATGTAAATTTATATTCAATTTATTATGTTTAAGATTATTCAATTTATTATTCTTTAATTCTATAACTTATTTACATTAATGAATCTTTCTTGTTTTAATTTATTCATTTCATAAAATTCTTTAAGTTTAGTTAATGAATTTAAACTTAGATGATTAATTCAAAATTATATATTTCATACATTATGGAATGGTTCAATTTATTTTAATCAATTTGAAGGGAATGATCACTATGTCATTTGGAAAGAACACTTAGCTTAATGTAATTTCTCCTTTTCATGACTTAAGGAATTTAAAGAAAGGTTATTCCTTTGTGTATTAAATTTTCCTTATGTTACTTTATTATTTTTAGTTTAATTGAACTTAGCTTAATGATTTATTTATACTTAACCTTTCATATTTGCATTTATACCATTTCATTCCTTAATCTAAATGATTTTAATGTATTTAAATATTGATAACTTATAAATTTTAGAGGTTAATGAACTTTATATTTTAGTTTATAAATAGAATTATTATGGTTTAAGGAATTCTTATTATTAAATATGATTAAATTTCATATTTTTCTTTATTCATGATCTTTAACATAAGATTATTTAGGTTCTACTTCTTTCGGTTGGCATTAGTATTTTATTTAACTATTCGATGTTAATTATAATGCCTTAAATTCATATTTTAGATTTTATAATTTCTATGATTTTTCTCATTTAAAATTTCCTTTAAATTTACCTAGAGAATTGGAAATTTAAATACTCCCAATCTAGTAATCAAATGGGTTTGAAATTTTATGGAAATTAGGGTTGCTTGCTAATTTGATTTCCCAAAGTTTCACTTTGATAACATTTGTAATTAAGGTGTAATTAGAGTTTTAATTATTTCATTAAAACCTAAATTATGACTAATTTAGTGAAAATTATTTAGGGTTTTATTTTTCCTTCATTCCCCTTTAGAATATACATCTAAAGTGGCTCATTCATAATTTTTTTGATTCTAGCTGATTTATTGTGATATATTTAAGTTCATGTTAATTAATTGAATTAAATAATTCAATTAATAACCTAATTAAGCCATTTTATGATTTACTATGTTTCCATGGGTTTCAATTGCTTATTTATGATCATTAGGGTATATTATGATGTTTTGAATTAAGTGCTAAATTTCCATCATTTATTTAATTTGTTATTAATTTATCTCATGAAAATTAGGGTTCATGATTTGAAATTTTAAATATTAGGATTTATTGCTTAATAAATTATGATATTTACTTGATGTGTGTATTAACATCAATCTCAATTCCTTAAAGTTTCATTTCAATTTGATTATTGGTTTGGTTTGGGATTAATTAAGGTTTTAGAATTTTATTAAATCCCAAATTAAGGCCAAACACCACAAAATAATTTGGGGATTTAATTTTAATGGATTACTTTCATCAAGATGAATCAATAGAGTCCATTTTTTTTTTTTTTGGATTTACATTTAATTTCATATGATTTTTTGAATTTTTAAGCATTTTTCATAATTTTTTAATTGAGAAACTCAAAATTTTCATTTAGGCATGTCGAATCCACATGGATCGACATGGCACCGATCACGCTACCAAGGATCCACGTTGATCTACATTTAGAAGGCAACACACATGGGTTAATAGGACCATCCAATCGAGATGAGGATGGACATGATTGATTTCCTCTTATTGGATTTAGTCGAGATCCAGCTTGATCTCATCCATTCGTTCCATTTAACAAGAATGGATGGCGAGATTACGCCTTCTATGGTGACGGCAGAGGTTGAGAGCTATCCCTAATTTTTGTATGATTTTTGGCCATCCGACTATCAAAATCGCACAATTTTGATGCCAAATCCATCGTGGATAAAAATATGGAGATCTAAATGGTTTGATCTCACTTGAGATAAAATTCCTTAAAAAAGTACCAAACTCTAAAGCTTAATGGAGGTCATTAATGGCATACCTACCCCTGGCGATCTTGGGGTTTACGCCAACAACTATGGAATGGTGTGGGAAGCTTTGTACCAAAGGAATTGACTTACCTCCCTCTCACAACCCAAACCAACCTTGGCTTGGATTCCATCAGCATTGGTCATTCTCCATCCTCCCGACTTTGGGGGATGGGGGAAGATGGGTTTCAAATTTGTGTGAGGTAAGGATGGTGATGGGATGGTCTATTTCACTTGGGAATAGCTCTAGGTGAAGATGCTGTGACCTCATTTTGGATAAGGTTAATTTGAACTCTAAAATTAGTAATTAAGATGACCTAATCTCAAATAGGAATCTTCTAATTCAATGCTTAGGACACTATACTTAGTGACTGGGAATCTTCCTTGGGTTGGATTCAACCTCTTAGCTTAGGTGGAATCAACCCAAACTTCCAATTTGGATTAAACCAAAATAAATCCAAATAAATCATATTAAAATCAAATTAAAATAAATGGAAGAATCTAAAACCAAATCCAAAGTCAAATCTAGTCAACATATCTTTGACTTAGGTGGGCCCAACCTAGTTAAAGGTAAACCCACCAAAACTATGACCAAATTAAATCATTTTAAATATTCCAAATGATCAAATAAACATCTTTGATCATGAATCTAAAGAAATTTAAATTAATTTAGGCCTTAGGTTAATTAGACCAAGTCTAAAATAACCTAAATGAGTCTTATTGTATTTAAACCCAAATCAAATTTAAGCAAACTCAATTTGATTATTCAAAATCATTTGGAAATGATAATTAAACATGATCAAACCCATCATTGTATCTAATTTGGTCAAATATGTCATTTGACCCAAATGAACCCAAGCTTAACCCATTAATCCCAACTTAGTTTAATTGGGTTTTAAATGAAATTTAATTGGATTTGTTTAATCCAAAACATTCCAAATTGTTTGGAATAACCCAATTGAAAATTAAACACATCATAATTGAGTCAAAATAAATGATTTGACATAATTAAAATTAATCCAAATCTCATAACATCAAAATGGACTAAACTATGTAAGCACTTCATAAATTATAAAAAAAGAAAATTCTTAAAACCCTTTGATTAATAAGTTCATTAATGATTAAATGGACTTAAACCATGAATTGATCTAAGTTTAGCCCATCAAGTGAGGCAACTTAGATCAAACCAATAAAAAAAATCATTAAATGAAATAATTCAAAAGGATCTCAATCCAATTTTCAATTAATCCTCTTAAGATGCAATTAAACCTTTCCCAAACCTAATTAATGTTGATTCATAGCCAACATTAAGCTAATTAATCAACTTCAAGTAAGTCCAAAGGAAGGAAATCCAATGGCAAGTCAATGGCTCCACAAATAAAATTTTATTTGCTTAAGCCCATTTCCTTTTCACCACCTGGGATGGTGGATAAGGAATAAGCATGTTGGCAAGCCTCCAAAAGCCACAACCACCCCACCAAGAGGGGAGTTTTTTAAAAGCAAGCTCATGACTAAAATGCAAAATCACACACACAACATTTCACAAGCCTTACAAACCTTCCCATCACCTTCACTAGCTAAAAGCAAGTGAAAATGAACCCTCCCCAACTTCCCATGCTGGGAAGTCAAGAACCATCAAAGCCGATGGGGTAGGGAGCTTGGTCTAGGGAGCAATCTAGAGGAGAGGATCCAACCCATTTAGCACACAAGCTTCTCTCATCATTCCAAAGATAATTGAATCAACCCCACCATTGGACATCATTGGAATGAAGGCCATTAACAAACCTTCAAGTTTTCGGTTTTGAAGCTTTGTGAAGGCAACGATCTCAAGTGAGATCAAGCCACATAGATCTATAGGATATCCCTCCATGATGGATTTGCGATTGAAAATGTGATATTTGATGGGTAGATCACCTAAAATCAAGCAAAACCATGAATCATTCTCTCACCGGGGAAAGAGATGCAATCCGGACCATTCGCTTCCTTTAAAAGGAAGATGGCTTATAATTTATCGATTATTCGATTTGAACCCTTTAGGATCTACGGATCGATCATGGGCCATCGATCTTTGATGAACGGTCTGATCAACCCGTCCCACCACCTTTTTTAGCGAGGGACCTCGTAGATCTGCGACCAATCCACGTGTGAAAGCGATAGATTTATCACATCGGCGTTGAGTGGTTTAAAGAGGAAAATAGAGATTTTAATTAAAGATTGTTGAAATCACTTAGAATTCTTAAAATCATAGAAATATAAATATAAATCAGAAAATGCAAATGAGGGCTCTATGGATTCTTCTTGATGAGATGAATCGATAAAATTAAAATTTCTAATTTATTTTGGGTATTTTAACCATAATTTAAGTTTAATTGAAATCCATTAAATCTTAATTATGCTTAAACCATAAATCCAATTGAATTGAAACTTTGGGGAAATGAAATTAGGGTTAAGACACACCTTATGAAAAATTTTCATGATTTATATCCTTTGTATTTCATGAGAACGGAAATTTAAAATCTTAAACTTCAAATTTAATTAAATAAATAAATCTATACATATTAATTATTGAAAATGAATTCAACTTAAATTAATTTAATGAAACCTAATGAACATCAAAACATTAATAAAACTCATCGAACTCAATAAATCACAAATTGACTTAAAATAATTAAATGAATTAAATAATTAACCAAAACTTAATTACATCACAATAAATCAACCAAATGTCAAAAATTATGAATGAAACCTCTTTGGAAACATCTTGCAGAGAGAAATTAATAAAAATAAAATCCCTTAGTAACCTTCATTAAATTAAGCTTAATTCAAGTTTTAATAAAATAATTAGAACCTTAATTAAACCCTAATTATGAACCAAATTAAGAAGAAACTTTGGAAACATGAAAGGCATGTAATCCCACTTATCATACAAATTTGATACCCAAATGATCTTTGGATTGGGAATTGTTGAATTTCCAAATTCTAAGTCCATTTGAATTAAATAATGAATAAGAAAATTTGTTAATCCATTAAATCATGAAACAACTAAAACTAATTTCAATCAAACATCGAAATACTAAGGAAGGTTCTCCAAACATCCTAAGCTAAATAATTTAATCAATTGCATACTTTAGTATTAATAAAATTAATAAATCATATTAAAAGTAATTAAACCTTAAGTTAATTGGATTAATGTAGACACTTAATGAATCCTTACATTTCCAATGAATCAAATCAAATGAAATCAAACCTTAACCTAAGTGCTTTAGGTTAACCTAAACTAAACCAAATGAGCTAATTCAAACAAAACTAAATGAAACAAACTAAATCAAATAAAATAAATTAAATAAAAAACAAATCAAATGAAATGAAATAATTAAATCAATCCAAATTGAAAACTAAAACAAGAATCAAATGAAAAGGAAAGACAAGAATCAATCCAAGTTCCAATGAACTAAATTAAATCAAAATAATTAATTAAGATACTTAAGGATTTTAGTTAGACCTTTGGGATGGATCTTCTTCTTATGATGAAGATTTCATTCTATTAGGAATTAAGATGTTGAATAGGGTGAGTTCCATCCAAAAAAATCCATTATATTCTTCATTCTTGAAATCCTAAACATCACTTTATAAAAATAAAGTAAAATAAAAATGGAAAATAAATCACTAAATCATTTTAATTGAAACCACCTAAAGTTTAAATTCAAACAAACTCAAACTCAAATTGAAACTTGAACTAAAGAAGCCTAGCAAAGTCTTGCCACACAAACCTATCTTCTTCACACACTAGATCATTAGGTCACGGACCCTAGACTTAGGTTAGGCCATTCTATGTTTCTTTTATGATTCCTTATGATGTGTTTTTTGATGTGTAGTGCTTCACATGTCTTTGTGGTGTATTATTTTAGACTACATGTCTAGGATTGTTTGCAGTTAGACTAGATGGTAGGCGTTCTTTCTAGAATTAATATTATCTTTTGTAGGGGCTATGCTAGAAAGGATTGCTATCATAAATAAAATTAAAAAATCTATTTCTTGCGGTATGCTTAAATCCTTAAGCATAGCCCATAGGATAGGTGGGCTTGGAAAGTAGCTAATGCTAAGCAGCTTGTGAAATATAACTATTGTGTGCTATTTGTATATCCTTACATTTGTTTTGCAAGGCTTAGGATTAATTTTAAAATCAAAATGTAAATTTGAGCTTAGAATTAGGTTAGGATCTATGGGGACTAGGATTATCGGGGTGACCCTACCGGGATATAGTGTAGTGGTCCCCTGTGGAGCCCAATGGATGTCCACGAAGAAGGACACTATCCCGGAAAAAAAGACCCATAGATATAGACTTGTAGTTCTTCGGGCTATATAAGAAGAGCTACCCATTTGCCTTTTCTTCGGTGTGTACTGTGGTACAGGTATTGGCCTTTTCTTAAATTAAATTGGCTTGATTTATTTTGGGTGCACAATAGAATTAACCTACTTTTTTAGGTTTCTTTCGTGTTGTGTTTTCTGTGAATGAATGCCTGATGATTAGGCTCATATGAAAAATTAAATTTTATTTCAAACTTAAATCTAAACTGAAATAAAACTAAATAAAATTTGAAACATGAAATCATGAAATCATGAAAGCATAAATTAAAGCCTTAGGCATAACATAAAATCAATTAGAAATAATCAAGTTTGAAATCATGAAATCATATTGTTTTCATTCCTTGAATTTGGAAACCTCTCCCATTACACATAAGGGGCATCTAACCTATGAGGATGACCACCTTCTTGGGAAGTCTCATATTATATTGATTTAGCCCATAACTATCTCTAATTGCATGGCATTAGGCATAAAATTCATGCCCAAGATCTCAAATAAATCTTGAATCAAAACATTTAAAAATCTAAAAAATGTGCATTAGTTAGATGCATTTCATACCCTACATGATTCTAGGGATTAGGGGGAGTCTAGGTTTATAGATTCATTTCCTAAAATTCAATCTAGCCATCTTGCATTCATGAGACTTGACTTCATGAATTTAAAATGCACTTAGGTGGTGGTTGGCGACCCTCTCCAGGAGTTGTCTGAAGAGTCGAGGGAAAGGTTAGTTATCTCAAGTGAGAGGAATGACCAATAATTCCCAAAATAGAACTAGGTTGAGCATCGACATGTGTTAGAAGGACCTATAGACTAGGTTCTAAAGCATCCTTTTTTAGGAATAAGTCTTCAACCTTAGGAATTTTTCAATCTTATCTTTCTAGAATTTGAGTTCTAGATTTCTAAGAAAATGTCAACTCAAAACCTAAATTAAATTCCAAAATTTAAAGCCCAATCATAGGATAGTTGAAATACATAGGGCATCCCAGATCAATAGGCATTTTCTAGTTCATCATGCTTGGCCTCAAAAGAACTCTCTCAAATTTGAACCAATCCCAATTGAAATTTCAAAAGTAATCCTTTGAAAACCAACTTAGAAATCTTTAAAAAACAACTTATTTCTATAATTGAGAGTATTCTTAGGAAGAGACCTTTCTTAAGATGTAATTAACTCTAGAGGCTTGCCTTTATAGTGAACCATAGACCCAGTTTAAATTAAATGTTGTTCTACCTTCTATGTAGTTTAAGGAAAATTCTCTAGTATACAAAAGACCCATTAGCCTTAGAGTCTTTTATTAAATGATCGAATCAATTACAGATAACATGTTTATCTTCCGAGATGATTTGTTTATTTCTTAATGATGCATTTGATCATCCAAATAAAAAATTCCTAAACTCTATGTGGTATCATAAATTTTTCTCACGAGATATTTTCGGTGACTCCACTAGGAGTGGTTCCTCTCTCCATCTTTAGAAATAAGTGGTTATTTCTATATATCGATAGTGTAGTGCCACTTATTGGTCAAGGCGCCTTCCTTTTGTTGGATACGTCTTCATTTCATTCTTGGTTGAGCCTATCCAACATCACGAACTAAGGTTCTAGAACTCTTCATTTCCATAATTAAATGAATGGGTCCTAGAACCAAATCTGAAATAAAAAAAGGGAGAGAAATAAATGAAAATTAAGTCATTTATGTTAAGACCTAAATCTAGTTAAGATGGATTTGAAAGTACTCCAATATAAAAAGAAATGTTAAATTCAAAAATAAATAAATAAATAATTGAAATTTACTTCAAAATTTAAAAGTAAATTTCAAGAATAAAATATCAAAGGTAAACTTGCCCTTGAACTTACTTTGGCTTTGTACTAAAGTTAAAGAGAATAAGGGCGGTCCTAAGTTGATACCCTTTGTTCTACTACATTCAAAGGTGGCAAATACCTAATGATGTTGATAGAAATAAAGGAGTTCCTTCAAATCCTAAGAAAATCTAAATCGAAAGGAAGCATAGTTGTACTATTGCCCCTTACCACCATGATTGAAGCTTGAATTGCATTTAAAGAAGAATAAACTCAAAAGAAAATGAAAAGAGGGATATAAAACAAAACAAAAAAAATCATCCCAAAAGAATGCCTTATTGATCTTAGGCGAGTTGATTAAGGAACTAAATGTAAATCATCTATCCTTATAGAAGAAAATTTTACATAAATGAAAATCAACTTTAATCTCAATTCACCTCCATATGTCCACTAGAATATTGGAAAAGCAACTACTCAAGCTAATCGACAAATTCTAGGAAAGATGTTTGAGGCAACCCTCTTTTAGACCTTTCCAAAACCTTAAATTCTTAATAGTTTAGGAGAGTCAAAAGAGGAAGATGACATGACATAAATAAATAAAAAAGTGATAGGATTCACTTTTCTCCTAATCAACAAAAGAAAAGATAGGTAGCGAGCGAGAATTTCAATTCTTTTGATAAGGTTGAAATGAATGAAATTTAAAATTACTAAATTTAAATCAACTTTCTTAATGGGAGTTTTCTCCCATTGGATGAAATGGTATTTCATAGATGTCTTTAATTAAATTTAAAGGTAAATCCCAAAAAAAAGAAAATAAATGAAGATTTTAATCCTTCTAAAGAAATTAAGACCTTAGGATTGGGTCCTAAGGGTGATATATCTATCACTTAGAGTGAAAGTAAGAAATTCTTATCTCTAGTAAGTTGATAGATAAATCACTTAGGACTTTGTCAATCCATATGAATCAAAAAAGCCTTAGTTTTCTCTAGAAACTAAGGCATTATATGCTTTCAATATAAAGTGAATCCTTTGCAATGTCTTATGACCTATTTGACATTGTCTTAATGTCTAACATAGTGGTCAAAGATTTTTTTATTGCAAGTGAGATTACCTTAAATATTGTATGTGCTATAAAAAAATACAATTCAAACTTAACTTTCTAATGGGACATCATTTGCCCTAGAGGGTCCTCTTTTAAATGATGATCCTTTAAATAAATAGATCATGAGGTCTATTGATCTATTGATGATAGAGTTAGACCTACCTTCCCTTCATATCAAAAGGAAAATTCTTGAAACCACATTCAAAATGGTAGTCATACCACCTCAAATGACCTTCAAAAGAAATGGCAAATAAGTCATCTTGAAAATGTGATGTCTTACCCATCTTAGACAAGTTGCTCATAAAATTAAGCATTGTAATGCCCTAAATAAATAATAAATAATAAATAAAAGAAAATGAAATGAAATAAAAGAAATAAAAAAAAATAAAAAATGAAAAATAAATGAAAATTAAGCGGCATTACATAATTATGTAATTTGCCTACTTCAATTATAAGCAACTTCATGAAGTGGAATTCCACTATAAAGAAGTTCTAGGGTTATCTCCTATGATGAACATAGACTACAAGAACCATCCACATCTTAAGTCAATGTGGAAAATTCTAAAACAAAAATATCCAAAATATTTGTTAATCAGTGCATCGGTCAACATCAATTATAAATATGAAAGTGATTTTATATATGCCAAGTCTATTCAAACTTTGATAAGATGGTTCCATATGAATTTAATCAAATGAAAAGGAGTTTTAGTTTAATGAAGATTTAATCTTGAAACTCAACTTAGATGAAAACTCAATCTCAATCACATTGTTTAGTGAAGGAAAAAAATTCAAACATAAGATAAGGAATCTTAGAAATGTAGAAACATCTTTAAATGCTTTTGATGGTCCTAACTAGCCTAAATACAAAAAAAATTGAATAAAAGAAAAGAAGAAAAATATTGATTATGGAAGTATGTTCATATTCATCCTAAATTGAAAGTGTTGAGTCTTTGAATATCATTCACTACTCTAAATGACCTCACTAAATATTTGATTCTAGCAAAAAATTCGATTTGAAGTGTAAAGGTTTCAAGAAAGTCATTATGCCAACCTTAAATGACTCCACTAAATCATCATGAATTCAAAAGTGTAATGTCTTTTAGAAAAGTCATTTTTTAATCTTAAATGTCTTTACTAGATTTGTTGTTCCATGAATTAGTGAAAAGGAAATAAATGTTGGATCATATTATATGATCAACCAATCAAAATAAAGAGTTGAATCATATCAAAAGTCAATCAATCAAATGTTGTATTTGGACAAAAGTCAAATACATCTAATTTCCTAACAATTCATTTTTGGAGTCATTTCATAAAGAATGAAATGTTATAGAAATAGGTCACGTATATCCAATCTCTTAGTAAGATTGGTGACTAATAAAATGTCTAATGTAACAATTCACAAAAAAAATGAAATGTTATAAAAATCTTGACAAAAGAAAGAAAGAAAAGCAAAGGGATGGAAGGACTATATCCAGAGCAAAAGGATGGAGTCTAAAATTTCTAAGTAAGTGGACATTTTGACTTTAAACTTCTCCATATCAAAATAAAATGGTAGGGTTAGAAGTCAAAATTGTCCCTAGCTAAATAAAATATAATCGATATCGATACTTTGTCATCATGGGTAAGCTCACGACTGCTAAAGAGATAATGGATCTTCTTTTCCACGGGTCCATATCCTTTGTATGCCAAAGATTCAATTGAGTATACTCTAATTCCATTGCAAGTAGCCTATATCCATGAACAAAAAAAAGTTATGGAACCATAGAGCCATTGCAAGTTAAAAATTGTTAAGTTGTGAGGGTCCCGACTTTCTCTTCAAAAGGCACTCTAACATATTGAATGAATGTTGTTTAGATGTGTGGAAATCTATATAGTCATCAAGTTTGTGATGCACCCTAGAATTTGAAGAGGAATCTAAATCCACAATTGTCAAACTAAAAGAAATAAACCTCAAAAATAAGAGAAATTGATTTACAACTAATATCAATAGCTTAACTCTTTAATGAGTCGACTATTTATTACATGATCAAGCTATCCTTTGAGTTTAAAGACTACTTTATCTAGAAATAAATTGAAATGATCTCAAGATGTAGCGGTCTATAAACTTAAGCTTGCTTCCATTTCAATAAACTAAGTCCCTTTATGATTGGTCAAACTCTAAAAGAAAAGCAAGATTTTGCTAAATTAAAAGTTAGAAAATGATCGCTTTACATGAGAAGAAAACATTCTTCTTGGTTAGCTAACATCATTAACTAAAAAATGAATGAAAATGAAGGATAAAATGGAAAAGAAAAGTTCAAATCCATGTAACCCACATCTTGGGACTAAGATAAAATCTTTGCCTTGAAAATGGGTTCATATTACCCATACTTCATTTCAAAATCGAAGGATTTCATGTATAAGATTATCCTCCTTAAAGATAACTTATCTGAAAATTGTCAAATAAAAATAATTCTAGAAAAAAGAAGAATTGAAAGCATATGATATGACATTCAAAATTATTACAAGAATATTCTATTACAAGGCATATCATTCGTCTCAAAATATTGGGACAATATAGCAAAAGGTCATGATCAAGATTTCTTATAACATCACTTCCAATTAAGTAGAGAGTTATATTGAGAATCTTGCCAAAAAATGAATAATGAATAAATGAAAAGAAGAAAAGAAAAAAAAGAAACTTCAATGTGATTTGAAAAACAACCAAAATCACTACATATAGAGTCTTGAAAAATACTTTTGAAGTAATTTCAAAGACCATGTTGTAAAATTTAGAAGGATAAACAAAATGCAAAAATAAGAAATTAATCAAAGCCATTTATGAAATATCATTTCATAAAACATTTCTTGAGATAATAAATCAACTTAAGAAATTAAATTTTAAACTTATCAATAGAATCTTAATTTCTCTAATAAGTTAAGCCTTTCAATTCCCTTATTAATTAGGGACAAAATAATAAAAAAATGTCTCCATGAGAATCCAAGAGTTTGTTTATCCTGATTCTCATTCATTTTAGAAAGCTTCAAAGGAATCTCTTGATCTTTATTGAATCTAAGAGAAAGCCTTAAAAGCTGTTGATTTATTTCAAGAGAGTAAGAAAATGAAATACATGTCCAAAAAAAAGAAATTTTATTTGAGAAGCATTGGTTGACTTTGGTTCTTACATCCTAAAGAACTACAGTCACATGCAAGCTTAAAAGGTAGAATTCTCAAGTTATTACCATAGGATGTCTTGCCTAGAGTGAATTAGACATCTAGAATTGTTTTATGCAACTTTGAAATAAAATAAAACCAAAAAAAAAAGGAAAAGAAAGATAATTGATGAACTTCTATGCTCATGGAATAGTAAAGCATTGGGTCCAAAATATACCCAAATCCTACTTTAAAAATAAATTCCAACTCTTTGAAACCTTCTTCATTAAACTTCTTCATGTGTTAGAAGTATTAGTGCAATCAAGAAATGAAAATAAACCTTCCATTACTTTTAGACTAATCAAGTAAGGATTAAGTCGTGAGACTCTTGCTTATAAGTCAAAAGATTTGATGATTAGGAATTAAGTCACTTTGACCCCTTTCCTCACCTATATCATCTATAGTTTGGGAGCAAGCCCTTTGTGGCACCTTTCCTATACATACCTTGAGTTAGGAGAAAGCTCTTTGTGGCACCTTTCTCATATTTTCCTTATGAGTTTGGAGTAAGCCTTTGTGCACCATTCTCATAAACTTTGAGGAAGCCTTTTAAGGCTTAACTCTTTCCATCTATACACTTAGGAAGCCATTTAAGGTATTTCCTATACATATCTTGAGTTAAAAGCAAGCTCTTTGTGGCACCTTTCAAATGTTTTCCTTATGATTTTGAGTAAGCCTTTGTGCACCATTCTCATTAACTTAAAGTAAGCCTCTTATGGCTTAACTCTTTCCATCTATAGGCTAGGAGCAAGCCATTTATGGCACCTTTCCTACATACCTTGAGTTAAAAGCAAGCCCTTTGTGGCACCTTTCTCATATTTTCCTTATGAGTTTGGTGGAAGCTTTTATGCTCCATTCTCATAAATTGAGTAAGCATTTTATGTCATAACACTTTCTTTCATTAAGATGGGAGTAAGCAGGTGTGGCACCTTTCTTATAACTTCCCATGGGTATATAGCATGCCTTTCACCAGTGCCATTCCAATTATTTATAAGATATGATTAAGCCACTCAGACCCCTTCATGTCACATAGGCTAATTTAGATAGGAACAAGTCATGAAGACCCCTTTCCTATTAGCCAAACTTACGAGGATTGGATTAAGTCATGAAGACTCCTTTCCTCTCTTTAGCTATTTAAGTTCGATTAAGCCATTGGAGGTGCCATCTTAATTGCTAATTACATAGGTGTAAGCCCCATAGATGGCATCATTTCATATAGAAAGATAAGGATAAAGTCATCAAAGCCCCTTTCCTACTATATAGACAATTTAGGTAAGGGAATAAGTCATGAAAACCCTCTTTCCTATTAGTCAAAATTTGAGGATTGGATTAAGTCATGATGACTCCTTTCCTCTCCTTAGCTATTTAAGTTGGATTAAACCATTGAAAGCCCCATCTTATTAGCTAATCACATGGGTGTAATACCCATAGAAGTCATCCTTTCATATAGCAAGATAAGGATAAAGTCATTAAAGACCCCTTTCTTACTATCTAGACTATTTAAGTAAGGGAACAAGTCATGAAGGCCCTCTTTCTTATTAGTCAAATTTCAGGATTGGATTAAGTCACTAAGACCTCTTTCCTCTTCCTTAGCTAACTAAGTTGGATTAATCTACTAAAGGCCCCATCTTAATAGCTAATCATATATAAGTAAGTTATAGTAGGCATCCTATTAAAATGACTAAGGTTTGGATAAAGTCATTAAGACTCCTATCCTTAAGTCAAAATAAAATGTGAGGTTTAGGAATAAGTCATCAAATACCCCTTTCCTCCACTAAAGCAATTTAGGTTGAATTAAGCCATTGAAGGCCCCTTCCTAATAGCTAGAAAGAAATAAGTCCCTAGTAGGCATTCTTTCTAAAATAAAAGAATAGGAATAAGTCATGAAGACCCCTTTCTTGTCAAAGAGGCTATTAGCCAAAATTTGAGGTATAGGAATAAGTCATTAAGACCCTCTTCCTCATTATGGTTACTCAAGAAGGAATGAAGTCATGAAGACCACTTCTTATTAACCAATCATAAAAGAGTAAGTCCCTCAAGGCATCCTTATAAGGATAGGATAAAGTTATTATGACTCCTTTCCTTTTAAAGCTATGAAGGTTGGAATTAAGCCATTGAAGGACCCTTCCTATTAGCATACTTCATGAGAATAAGATCCAAATCTTTGTGATTACTTTTCTAATAAATATAATAAAAGCAACAAAGGAATGAAGTTAAGTCATTGAAGGCCCCATTCTATTGACTACTCAAACTAGGAATTAAGTCCATGTGACCCCTTAGTAGTCAAAATATTGAGAATTATGATTAAGCTATTCAAGCCCCTTCTCCCAGCTATTTGGGCTGGAATCAATACTCCAAACACCCCTTCTTGATAGCTAACTAGATAAGAGTAAATCCCCTAGTGGTATATTTCCCTAGTTAAAACATCAAGTAATATGGATTAGAAGTGTCCACATTGGCATCCTTTCCAACTACTATACTCAGATAAGAGTAAGTCCCTTGAAGGAATCTTCTTTAAGCATAAGGATTAGACCACCCTTGGGTCCACTCCTAATGGAATCCCTATTTATCTTAGAACTTAGTGAATTCAAGTTCTAAGAGTGAATCAAATTGAAACAAGCATAGGCATACATATGCTTATCTATCATAATCAAATCCAAAACATAAATTGAAATCAAAATGGAAATCCAAATAAAAAAATCAAAATCTTGAATTTGAACCCCAAGCTTATGCTTGTGATGTTGATCAATTGTTGATGCCGATATGTGTGGTGTACCGCCAATCCACTACACATATTGGGGTCCATTTGTTGACCACATTTTTTGGATGAGGTTAATTGGAACTCTAAAATCAGTAATTAGGATGACCTAATCTTAAATAGGAATCTCCTAATTCATTGCTTAGGACACTATACTTAGTGACCTAGGGAATCTTCCTTGGGTTGGATTTAACTTAGCTTAGGTGGAATCAACCCAAACTTCTAATTTGGATTAAACCAAAATAAATCAAAATAAATCAAATTAAAATAAATGAAAGAATCTAAAACAAATCCAAAGTCAATCTAGTCAACATAGGTTTGACTTAGGTGGGCCCAACCTAGTCAAAGGTCAACCCACCAAAATTTGACCAAATTAAATCATTTCAAATGTTCCAAATGATCAAATAAACATGTTTGATCATGAATCTAAAGAAATTTAAATTAATTTAGGCTTTAATTGGGTTAAATAAATCACTTAGTCTAAAATAACCTAAATGAGTCATATTAGATTTAAACCCAAATCAAATTGAAGCAAACACAATTTGATTATTCAAAATCATTTGGAAATGATAATTAAACATGATCCAACCCATCATTGCATCTAATTTGGTCAAATGGGTCATTTGACTCAAATGAACCAAGCTTAATGCATTAAACCCAACATAGGTCAAATGGGTTTAAAATGAAATTTAATTGGATTTGACTTAGGTGGGCCCAACCTAGTCAAAGGTCAACCCACCAAAAATTTGACCAAATTAAATCATTTCAAATGTTCCAAATGATCAAATAAACATGTTTGATCATGAATCTACAGAAATTTAAATTAATTTAGGCCTTGGGTTAAATAAACCACTTAGCCTAAAATAACCTAAATGAGTCATATTAGATTTAAACCCAAATCAAATTGAAGCAAACACAATTTGATTATTCAAAATCATTTGGAAATGATAATTAAACATGATCCAACCCATTATTGGATCTAATTTGGTCAAATGGGTCATTTGACTCAAATGAACAACCTTAATGCATTAAACCCAACTTAGGTCAAATGGGTTTAAAATGAAATTTAATTGGATTTGTTTAATCCAAAACATTCCAAATTTTTTTGAATAACCCAATTAAAATTAAACACATTATAATTAAGTCAAATAAACCACTTTACTTAATTAAAATTAATCCAAATCTCATAACATCAAAATGAACTAAACTATGTAAGCACTTCATAAATTATATAAAAAAAATCTTAAAACCCTTTGATTAATAAGTTCATTAATGATTAAATGAACTTTATCCATGCATTGATCTAAGGTTAATCCATCAAGTTAGGCAACTTAGATCAAACCAATAAAAAAATCATTAAATGGCGTAATTCAAAAGGATCTCAATCCAATTCTCAATTAATCCTCTTAGGATGCGTTAAACCTTTCCCAAACCTAATTAATGTTGATTCATAGCCAAGCGTTAGGCCATTTAATCAACTTCAAGTAAGTCCAAAGGAAGGAGATCCAATGGCAAGTCAATGGCTCCACAAGAAAAATTACATTTGCCTAAGCCCATTCCCTCTCCACTTATTTACCTTAAAGATGGAGGATGAGGAATAAGCATGTTGTCAAGCCTCTAAAAGCCACAATCACCCCAATAGACCAAAGAGGCGGTTCTTAAAAGGGAGCTCGGGGCCAAAATGTAAAAAACACACACAGTATTCCACAAGCCTAACGAACCTTTCCATCACCTTCACCAGCCAAAATGAAGTGGAAATGAAGCCTCATCCACTTCCCATGCCACGGAAGTTAGAGAACCATCAAAACTAATGAGCGGAGCTTGGTTTAGGGAGCAATCCAGAGGGAAGGGATTCAATTCCTTTGGCACACAAGCTTCTCCCATCATTCCAAAGCTAATAGAAATAACCTCGCGGACATCGGGAACAAAGGTACCCCATTAACACACCTCCAAGCTTTCGGTTTGAAGCTTTTGAAGGCAACTTGATCTCAAGTGAGTTCAAACCTCACAAATCTATAGGATATCCCTCCATGATGGATTTGCATTTGAAAATGTGAGATTTTGATGGGTAGATTGCACCAAGCGAAAGCATGGGCTTCTCGATTCTCCCCATCCAAGGAAGGAGATGCAATCCGTCCATTCGTTCCTTTCAAAAGAACACGGTGATTTAGTCATTATTGGATTTGAACCCTTTAGATCATCAATCGTGGGCCATCGATCTTTGATCGGACGATCTGATCAACCCGCATCCCACCACATTTTTTAACGATCCATGTGGATCTCACATGGACCAATCCATGTGCGAAATCAAGGTCGTCGGCATTGAGTGGTTAAAAGAGGAAAATAGATATTTTTGAATTAAAAAAATTACAAATCACTCAAAATTTCTAAAAATCATAAAAAAATAAATATAAATCAAACGCAAATGAGGGCTCTATGGATTCTTCTTGATGAGAAGAATCCAAAAAAATTAAAATTTCCAAATTATTTTGGGTATTTTAACCTTAATTTAGTTTAATTAAAACCATTAAATCCTAATTATGCTTAAACCATAAATCCAATTGAATTGAAACTTTGGGAAATGCAATTGGGGCTACAGACACCTTATAAATTGTTTTCATAATTTATGTTAATGTATTTCATGAGAAATGAAATTTCAAATCTTAAACTTCAAATTTAATTAAATTAATTAATTTAAAACAAATTAATTAATAAAAATGAATCCAATAACCTTAAATTAATTTAATGAAACCTAACGAATAGTGAAACATTAATAAAACCCATATGAACTCAATAAATCACAAACTAAATTAATTAAATAATTAAATGAATTACATCATTCAAATAATTAACTAGAACTTATTTAAATCATAATAAATCAATTAAATGTCCAAAATTATGAATGAACCCTCTTTGGAAACATCTTTTAGAGAGAAATCAATGAAAAATGAAATCTTTAAGTAACCTTCATTCAATGTGGCTTAATTTAGGTTTTAACGAAATAACTAAAACCTTAATTATACCCTAATTATGAATCTAATCAAGGTGAAACTTTAGAAACATAGAACTAGCATGTAACCCCACTTACAATGAAAATTTGAAGCACAATTGATCTTTGGATTGGGAATTGTTGAATTTCCAAATTCCTAAGTAAATTTGAATCAAATAATGAATAAAAAAATTCATTAATACATTAATTCATGAAACAACTTAAACTAATTTCAATCAAACATAAAAAATACTTAAGAAGGTTCTCCAAACATCCTAAGCCAAATAATTTAATCAATTGCATACTTTAGGATTAATGAAATTAATAAATCATATTAAGAGTAATTAAACGTTAAGTTAATTGGATTAATGAAAACACTTAATGAATCCTTACATTTCCAATGAATCGAATCAAATGAAATCAAACCTTAACCTAAGTGATTTAGGTTAACCTAAACTAAACCAAATGAACTAATTCAAACAAAACTAAATTAAAAAAAATTAAATCAAATAAAATAAATAAATAAATTAAACAAATCAAATAAATCAAATTATATCAAATCAAATGAAATAATTAAATCAATCCAAATTGAAAACTAAAACAAGAATCAAATGAAAAGGAAAGAAAAGAAAAGAATCGAAATTCCAATGAACTAATTAAAATTAAATGGATTAATTAAGATAATTAATGATCTTAGACACCTTTGGGATGTATCTTCATCTTATGATGAAGATTTCATTCTTTAGAATTGAGATGTTGAATAGGGTGAGTTTCATCCAAAATGGAATCCATTCTATTCATCATTCTTGAAAACCTAAACTTCACTTTAAACACATGAAGTAAAATAAAAATTAGAAAATAAATCATTAAATCATTTGAATTGAAACCACCTAAAGGTAAAATTCAAACAAACTCAAACTCAAATTGAAACCTTAACTAAAGAAGCCTAACAATGTCTTGCCACACAAACCATCTTTTCACACACTAGATCATTAGGTCACCAACGCTAAACTTAGGTTAGGTCATTCGTGATTCTTTATGATTCCTTGTTATGTGTTTTTGATGTATTCTCATGTCTTTGTGGTGTATTATTTTAGATTGTATATCTAGGATTGTTAGCCCGTCAGACTAGATGGTAGGACATTCTTGCTAGATCTAACAATGTCTTCTACTGTATGTTAGAAAGGATTGTTATCATAAATAACATTAAAAATGTTGTTTCTTGCGTGTAGGCTTAAATCCATAAGCATAGCACATAGACGTGGGCTTAACAAAAGTTAATGTTAAGCGTATGATTGTGAATTATAAATGTGTGCCATTTGTATTTCCGACATTTGTTTTGCAAGGCTTGGGATTAATTTTGAAATCAAAATGTAAATTTAAGCTTAGAATTAGGTTAGGATCTATGGGGTCTAGGATTATCGAGTTGACCCTACCAAGAGATGGTGCGTGGTCTCCTATGGAGCCCAATGGATGTCCAAGAAGGAGACTATCCGGAAAAAAGACCCATAGATCTAGATTTGTAGTTCTAGGTTGGGCTATATAAGGGTAGAGCTTCGTTTCCCATTTTCCTTTTCTTTGAGTATACAATAGTACTGCATTGCCTTTTCTTAAATTTTATTGGCTTGATTTATTTTGGGTGTGCAATAGAATCAACCTACTTTTCTAGGTTTTTTCGTGTTGTGCTCTCCGTGATTGAATGCTTGGACAATTTGGCTTATAGGAAAAACTAAATTTTATACCCAACTTAAATCTAAACAACTATAATAAAACTAAAGAAAATCTGAAACATCGCATAAATTAAACCCTTAGGCACAACATAAAATTAATTAGAAATAATTAGGTTTGAAATTATGAAATCATATTATTTACATTCCTTGAATTGAGCAACTTCTCCCATTGCACATGTAGGGCATTTGACCTATGAGGATGACCACCTTCTTGGGGAAGCTTGCCTTATTATTATTTTGGCACATAACCATTTATAATTGCATGGCATTAGGCATAAAATGCATACCCAAGACCACAAATTAATCTTGAATCAAAACATTTAAAAATCTAAAAATGTGCATTCGCTTTCATACATTTCATACCTTACATGCTTCTATGGATTAGGGAGTGAGTCTAGCTTCATAGATTCATTTCCTAAAATTCAATAGCCATCTTGCATTCATGAGACTTGACTTTATGAATTTAAAATATGCTTAGGTGGTGTTAGCTAGCAGCCTCTCCAGAGTTATAAGTCCAAAGGAGTGGGGATAGATTGGTTCCCTCAAGTGAGAGGAATGGAAAATAATTCTCAAAATTTAACAAGGTCAAGCATCGACAAGGGCCAAAAGCACCTATAGACTAGGTTCAAGCATCTTTTTTAGAATAAGTTTTCAACCCTAGGCATTTTGCAATCTTGTCTGCTAGAATATAAGTCTTAGATTTCTAAGAAAATGTCAACTCAAAACCTAAATTAAATTCTAAAATTTAATGCCCAATCATAGGATAGTTAAAATGACTACTAGGTATCCCGATCAATAAGAATTTCCTACTTCATCCTGTTTGGCCTCCAAAAGAAATCTCTCAAATTTGAACCAATCCCAACTGAAATTCCAAAATTAATCCTTTGAAAACTAACTTAGAAATCTTAATAAATAATAACTTATTTCCTTAATCGAGTATCCTTAGGAAGAGACACTTCTTAAGATGTAATTAACTATAGGGGCTTGCCTCATAGGGAACCATAAACTTAGTTTAAATTAGACCATGTTCTACCTTCCATGTAGTTTAAGGGAGAAATCTCTTGTATACAAAAGACCCATTAGCCTTAGGAGTCTTTTATTAAATGATTGAATCCATTATAGGATAACATGCTTATCTTTTGAGATAATATGTTTATTCCATAATGACGCATTTGATCATCCAATAAGAAATTTCTAAACTCTATGTGGTGTCATAAATTCTTACCATAATGCCATTAAAGTCAAGCCTCTTAAGAATGGTTTCTTCTCCTCTTGGTCACATGAGGTGATTACAATCCTTGGAAAATAGTTACATGGCTTATTGGCCATCCAACACCGCCTAAGCTAAACAGTCAAATGGGATTGAGGTGATAGGATTGGATTTAGCTTTTCATGACTTTGATTTTCCATGGCATCTTCTTAGCTTTGGATTTATTTGAAGTGGATTAAGTGACTTAATATTTGCTGGGAATCAACATTAATTAGGTTTGGGAATGGTTTGGTTGCATCCTAAGGGAATTAGTTGAAGATTGGGTTGAGATCCTTTTGAATTATGCCATTTAATGATTTCTATTTTTAGTTTGTTCTAAGTTCCCTCAGTTGATGGACTATCCTTAGATAAATGTTTGGATTATGTCCATTAATCATTAATGATCTCTTTAATCAATGGGTTTCAAGGATTTTAAAATTTATAGAGTGTTTACTTTAGTTTAGTCCATTTTGATGTAAATGGAATTTGGTTGATTTTAATTAAGTCAAATAGTTTATTGAGCTCAATTATAATGTGTTTATTCTCCAATTATTTAATCCAAGCAATTTGAAATTCATTGGATCAAATAATTCCAATTTTGGTTATTTTGAATCTATTTGATCCAAGCTAGGTTTAATGGGCTAAGTTTGGGTTTATTGGGGTCAAATGATCAAATTGGCCAAATTGGACCCAATGTTGGGTTGGTTTATGTTCAATAATTATTTTTAAATGATTTAGGATAATTGATTTGAGTTTTATTTGGGTTTAAATTCAAATAAGACCCATTTAGGCCCATTTAGATCAAATGATCTAATTAGCCTATTTAAGGTCACATTGGACTTATATTCTTTTAAATTCATGTTTACATATGTTCATATCATCATCCCAACCTTTTGGAATGATTTTATTTGGCCAAAACTTTGTGGGTTGACCTTTGACTTGGTGGGACCAACATAAGTCAAACCTATGTAAACAAGTTGACCATTCTTTGACCTTTGGTTTGGATTTGTATTCATTCAATCTTATGTCATGGCTTTATGCTTCTAATTTCATTTTATTTGGGTTTGGTTTGCATTTGATTATAATTTCCTTAGATTTATATGGTCATTAGCTTAATTAAGGTAGGTTTAGTTCCCTAATTAAACCATAATCTAGGCTTAATCAATTTCAAATTTAGAGTGGTGTATGTTTAGGTTGAATATTTGGCTTGAATCTTACTAAACCCATTAAGTTAGATTAATTCAAGGAAAGTGCACTAGATCACTAAGTGTAATGACCTAAGTGCTTAGTTAGGAGACTTTCTAAATTGGTGAAACCTAATTTTCTATTTTTCTTTTTTTTATAAATGATTTTGAAAATTTTATATAATTTTAATAACTTTAGTAAATAATTGAATAAAAATTTATAAATTATGTGTATAAAATTAGGTAGTTTTAGTTATGATTAATAATTATTGATTACAATATAGATTTATAATTTGAGTTAAGGATCAATTTGGGCCCTCAACTATTTATGAAGGACCAAAATAGTCTTAGACTAAGAAGAAAGGCTAATTTAGTCCATTGATTATCTAAAAATGGACCAATTTAACCATCTCATTTGGATTTGGATGGAAATGAGTAGGCATACAATGGAGAAGGTGGGGCAATATCAAAATTACAAAATAACTTAACATTATAATGAATTTTAATATAATAAATGCTTAAATATTTATTTGCTTAAAAATCTACATAATATTAAGTCAATCTCCTTGAATATGATTGTATCTATAGCACAAGAAAAAAAGTTAACAAAAAATTAAAATTTTAAAAATGCCCGCTTTTAACAACTCAAATCGTTAGTTTGGATAGTAGGATACAATTAGTCCCTTTTCAAATAGTGAAGGGACTAAATTGGTCATTTTATTTAGTCTTGGACTATTTTGGTCTTATATAAATAGTTAGGGACTAATTTGGCCCTTTACTCTTCATAATTTGATAAATTAATTCTTTTGATTTAATAGTTAATATATATTATATATAACATTTTCTTATAGTTATATATTTTGATTTAATTTTGAAAAAATTTATGTTTGATATTAAGACTTGATTTAGTTTCAATTTTATATCACCTTTTTTTATATTTCAAGTGGATTTTGTAAACTAAATTAAATTTAGCTTTCATAATAGTGAATTAACACTCAAATCATAATTTGATTGATTTTAAACGTAAGCTTGATTAAAATTGCATTTTATTCAAATAATTTATTAAAGTTAGATTATCACATATTGATGTATTACAATTTAAGATAGCTCAAATAATTTTTGATTGAGTTAGATTATCACATGATTTGTTAGCATTGATTGAAAATGAATTTGATTAGACTTAAATTTTAATTATTTATTAGAGCTATAATTCATATAATATCTTGATCTCAATCCAAAAATGAGGTCAAGAGACATATGGATATTATAAATTAACGATCGTATGTTAAGAATCGATACATTTTTTTTTTTTAAAATTAATATTTGTTCTTATTATCTTTTTCAGCTAAATTAATAAATAATTTATATATTAATTTTATGTGGTGATTGATGAACAAATATGTGAAATTATATAAGTTAATATACATTTTTCACAACAATTATGATTTATAATTAAATTAACTTACAATTTTTAATATGTGAAAGTTCACATTTATGAATGAAATCTAATATTGAATAGGTTATATAAGTTTTCAAATTAGGTGATTATTCACTACTAATATTTACAATGTGGGATAAATATATTAAATTAATAAAAATACCAAAATATATTTAGAAACAAAATATTGCTTGGTTACATTTAATATTAAGGTCATATTCATATTCTAACAAGAATAAATTAATTTAAAGATAATAAAAATCTAACCTTAAATTAAATATATTTCATAGATGGAATCCTAAGTATGATTATCAAGTTAGCTTCCTCATGATGATTACTATATATGTATATATATTTAAAACATCAATTTTACGCTACATACACATATAATTAAATATGCTCATTTTAACTTAAAGGTGATATGTCTTAATCCAAATTTATCAATGGTGAGGAAGAGTCTTCTCAAATACCTAAAAAATAGAGTTATGTGGAGTAAAGCTAAACTTAGATGTTGAAAGAGCAATAAAAGTAAAATAAATTTTATTCCTCAATAATCCAAAGTATAAGTGTTTAGAAAAAGCTAGAGAGGAAAAAAAGTCTCAACTGGAATAGAGGTTCCCACCTTTATATCTCAAGGGAGGTCTATACATATGGTAAGAACATATATGGTAAATTGTGCAGATGAGAACTCCATATAGAGATGGACTTGTCTAATTAAGGTGAGTATGTGTGAGTAACTAATGTGGATAATCTTGTCTCGTATGGTTGTTTGAGTTAGGGCGGACTCATCAAGTTTGACTAATTGCGGTTGTCTAACCTCCATAGTTGTTTACTCATCATTGGAGAAGTAATACAAGGCTAGTAATGTGGTTCCTTTTTTAAGTCTTTATCTCACCTACTTAGTGGCGGTCTATATTATTAAAAATATTCCCCTAAGAATTTGGCTATTCCTATAGCCTTGCTAGTAGGATCATTTATGTTTATTTACTTCTTTGGTATACATTTAGCTCTATGATTCTTCTGCTACTTATAAAGGTAACTTGCAAAAGGAAAGGTGAATAAAAGTACCATTAGCTTATATGCATTTAATGAATCTCAAAGAAAAAATGTTACGTAGTTATAAAAAGTTATCACCTTTGTCCTGGATTGCTTCCTTGAGGCACCCGGACCTTTAGAGACTATAAAAGGAACCTTCAATTTTTCTTTAGAATAATCTCATGATATACAACATCATTCACTTGAGTCACTCTATCTATATATCTTCAAGAAAGATTTGCTTACTTTCCATGGAAGCTCGAGGCCTTATGGTGATATTGATGCTACCATACTCTAGGCTAGTCTTTAGAAGAAACCAAAGAAAGCCAAGAAGTCTAATGAGGTCACACTTTAGGGGTTGCGGTGAGTATACCTGCTCCCACCATTGCCCAACTTAGTGTGGCTTCGCCTTGGAGGTTTCAATGGATTTATAGGAGGGACCAGTACTTACTCTACTAAGGCTTGAAGTGCACCAATGATGCCACTCTCCTCATCCTAAGGCTAATTAAGAGGAAGAGGATGAAATTCCCTTGACCGGTTGATGGAGGAAGGTTATGATGAGTAGGTTGATGGGAATCACATCTAAAAGGGTAATTATAAAGGAATGTCTTGCTAAGGTGAAACCATATTTAATTTTGCAAATTCTTTATGTATACTCATTAAATCTCATTGTTGATCTTAACTTAGTGTGGATTAATGCGCCATTGGTTGAGGGTGATGAAGGGCATTCATCGGCCTTTCAAGTTATTTCTTCTAATAGCCAAGGTAGTTCTATGAATTTAAGTCACCTTACCATGAAGGATTTAATAGGTCATGATCTAAGCAAAAAGAAATTCCATTCTCTTTGGTGGCTTCCATTGTTTGATGAGTTAATTTCTTTCCATTCAAACAACTCAAGTCATATCATAATTCAACTTGGCTCCAATCATGGTTTAAAGTGGGCTAACATCCATAAGAGAAGCCTCGTGAGGTACCCATTATATGGCAACCACTTCACTTTTTCTAACATATGAGAAATGGTATGCTTCTCCCCCCCACTCATAAATATAGTGGTGGGTCTATATGAGGAAAATCTTATTAGTCATAGGATGGCGATGTTTAAGAATCACGTGTGTTTGTTGACCCATCTCAACTTGCCAACCTATCGAGGAAAGTCACCCTTTTGAAAGAGGCTTTAAACTCATATAAACATAAGATAGATGAGTTAAGATCACTAATAGAGTTGGAGTTGCGGTGATGAGTTCATGGAGGTGGTATCTCAAAAAAATTTTTTTAACTATGTGAGCTAAGCTAACCCTACTTGAGCTTGATCAAGTTGTAGGAGACCTCCCTTCTTATTTCTAACATGAACCTTCCATATGATTAATTATGTAAGAATGGTGGACTCATCGATGAATGACACTCAGACCAAATGAGTCTTCTCAAAAAATGATGAATAAAGATATAACAAGTGTGTTGTAATTTATCTTTGTGTAAAAAATTTACATTTTAATCACTTTCTATTTTTCTATGTTCCTCTAAAGATAGTGAACATTATTGATTTGATTTTGATGTGACTTCCACTATAAGCTATATTCATGGGATCATCTAATCATTCTTTCTATTTAATGCTTGATGTGACATCCATGTTATTGCACCCTTCTTATTAGTATAAATTAACCTTTACTCGGGGTGGTTGAGTCTTTATTACTTTGCAACTTTAAGCAAGTGGATCTCCTTCTCTCATCGGTAGAGATTTTATTCATTCTTTCTTTAGGAAATCTTTCTTGTGATAGCACTCTTGGAGAAGGCGGGTTCATCAATTCTTTAAGTACAGTCAATATGGTCCTCGACTTTAAGCAAGTGGATCTCCTTCTCATCGAGTAGATTTTATTCATTCTTTCTTTAGAAATCTTTCTTGTGATAGCACTCTTGGAGAAGGTAGGTTCATCAATTCTTTAAGTCAATAAGGTCCTCGACCTAGATTAGTTCTTTGCAACCACCATCTTTTATGGTTATTGCTATGAAACTCCAACTTCACTATGTGTCGTAGCCAAGAAGCATGAGCAATTCAACACAACTTGAGCTATTGAGTTGTGCATCCTACTTGATTACTTCAAAAGTAGGTTCCATTTTCCCCTCCCCATGACCGGGTTGATTTTCTCAATTTCTATAGGAGTCGACTTAGCTCTTTCCTAACTTGGTGGTGAGTATTGCTACTTTCATCCTCCACCTATGAGAAGAAGAGATTTCATTGATCATGAGACTTTTAGGAGAGTATTCATGGTGTAATCCCATCGAGGATAGGACCGTGCATTACTCAATGTCTTCACAAAAAAATGTATGGCATGGAAAATATGGTGCAACACTAGCATTCCAAACTCTTTTTGATCTGAGTTCCTTGGAATGGCTAACATCAACTCTCCCTCTTAGCTACTTGGTGAGTAAAGAGACGAAACTTGGTGATCCCGATGCTCAAGAAAAGGTGATGTTGGATAGCTTGCATGGCCATTTCTTGAACATCTTTTTTCTCTCCAATTTAGGAATGTCACGGTCATCCTCTATAGTGAGTATTTTCCTTCTTTACTTACATGTTTGAGACTCATCTTTTGACTCACTTTCATTAACTATCTTTTGCATGCTTGCTTGCCTGAGGTGACCTCATATCCCCGAACTTGACCACGACATGGTCAAGTTCTTTGAAGAGGGTGATTATGAAGATCATTGGCAAGAGCCCGTGGTGGTAGCGTAAGTGTGTGGAGGAGGAAAAGGATGGTTCAAGTGTGGTCCAATCATTGATGAGGCCGGATGAGTACACCTCCAAAAAATCTAGGAAGAGGTCTATGAGCTTGACACCTTGGAGCCATCAACAAAAGAGTGACTTTATGGAGGAAGAAAAATAGAATGAATTTGTAAAAAATTCAACTCTTAATATTGTTGAGCCGACCATGAATCCTATGAGCATGGATGGGCAATTTACTCTAAGAACTTTAACTAGTTTTTAAAGGATATTCTTAATGCATGACTACCTTACACTATCATGAATACCAGTGATGGTCTAGCTTGACCAGGAAGTCTGAGAAAGTTTTGTTTAAGTAAAAGAAGAATATTTGGTGAAGACCGATTAGCAACTATGAAGAAAGATTTCATATCTTAGGAATCCAAGCACAAGAATCTTTAGGTCGATGCAACTCAACGTAAGGAGAAGAATAAAGTGACTATAGAGCTTCCTTTCTTAGTTGAGTAAAACAAGAAGCTACATGAAGAAATTTCTCATTGTACTAAAGAGTTTTAAAGAAAAGAAATTGAATTTTCTTGATTTCTTGCCTCGGCAAGTAACATGATCTTCTCCAACAAAAATTCAAGATAGGCACCAACTTTGTTATCATAAAATTAGTGAAGCATGGTTAACTAGATGCCAATTTCTTTGAATTTTTTTAGTGAACTCACCCTTTCAAACTCGACGGTGATGAGGGTAGCATAAGTCGACATTTTCTCTTTTATCTCTCTATATTTTTTTTGGAGAGTGTACAATGTGCATGTACTTCTTACTTTCTCTTTTGCAACATTTTTCTTTATGAATAAAAAATACAAGTTTACTTTCTTTTAACAAGTATAATTATGATTGCTCTATGTGACTTTGAATTTTTTCTTTCTTATGACAAGTGTGATTATTAATGCCTCTTATTTGAGTAACAATGAGGATTTTTCTTTATTAGTGTTTAGAACTTACTATCATCACTAGCATCATATTCTTTATTAACATTGTGGGATTTTGTGTGACACTATTTGAATATTAATCTTCCATTTATGATTATATAACTAACAAAATTTTTAGTGAATTTAGTGGGCAAAACACTTAGGTGCTTAATAGTAAACCATCATTTTGCATTTTAGTTGATGTCCACATGGGGTGTTAGTCTTTCTTTTAAGAGCTTAGTCATCAACCTCACAAGATGTCAATCTTTCTTTTAGAGATTATTCAGTGGCCTCATATGGTGTTATACTTTAAATATAGTTGCTAACCTCACTAAGTGTTGGTCTTTAAGTATAATCATCAACCTCATGAGGTGTTGGTCTTAAGTATAGTCACCAACCACATGATCTATTAATATTTAAGTATAGTTGCCAACCTCATGGGGTGTTGGTCTTTAAGTATAGTTGCCAATCTCAAGTGATGTTGGTCTTTAAGTGTGGACACCAACCTCAAGAGGTGTTGATCTTTAAATATAGTTGCCAACTCCGTTAGATGTTCATCTTTTTAGTATAATCACCAACCTCATGGAATGTTGGTCTTTTAATATAATATATAACCTCATAGGATGTTAGTCTTGGGTCAATAAGTATACTCTATTAATCATGCTAAAGATGCGGCACTAAATATCATGGGGTGTTGGTCTTTAAGTATAGTTGCCAATCTCAAGTGGTGTTGGCCTTTAAGTGTGGCCACCAACCTCAAGGTGTTGGTCTTTAAATATATTTGCCAACTCCATTAGATGTTCATCTTTTAGTATAATCACCAACCTCATGGAATGTTGGTATTTTAATATAGTTTATAACCTCATATGATGTTAGTCTTGGGTCAACAAGTAGACTCTATTACTCATGTCAAGATGGGGCACTAAATATCACATGAACTTGGGCTAAAAAATGGCATGCTAAGTCACTTTGTTCTTCAAATTGCTCCCTAGACTTAGTTCTTTAAGCACTTAAGAAACTTAATGTCATCATTTATCTATCGATTAGTTTCATTAACTTCGGTCAAAGCTAGTGTACTATTTTATGTGAACATGGACCAAAATGGCATGCTAAGTAACATTAGCCAACAAGTATCCCGTGAGCGACATTTTCACGTGAGTAGATTTTGTCACTCAAATCGAGGATGGAGCACCATGTTTTCTATGAACTTAGGCCAAAAATGGTGCACGTCCTAAGTATATTCATTTATATTTGTTGTCCTCATTTTGGATGAGGTTTACATCATTTTAAAACTAAGTATTAAAACATCTAATCCTAAATTAAGAGCTTCTTAATTAGACACTTAGGACACTACACTGGTGACTGGTGCATCCTTCTTGGGTTTGATCTAACATAATGGGATTAGGTGGACTCAACCCAAAACTCAAACATAAATAAAGAATTGAATCAAACACATTCCATTTGGAATCTAAATCCATCGAGCTTAAATTAAGGTAATTTGAAAGATTAACATAACTACCCAAATTAAGCTCAAAATTAATCGAATCCAAATGAAATTCAAATTAAACCAAAATAAATTCAAATCTTAGTCAAATGAAATATGAAATCATAACATGAATATAAATGTAGTCAAATCCAAATAAAGGTCAAATGTGGTCAACCCTCTTGACATAGGCTTGACTTATGTGGGTCCCACTAAATCAAATGTCACCACCAAAATTTGACCAAATTAAATCATTCCAAAGTTCCAAATGATAAAATAAATATGTTTAAACATGAATTTAGAAAAAAAATATAAATTCATTAGCCTTAATTAGGAACATTTGGTATATAGTCTAGATATCTAAAGTCCTAGCTGGTGCGAAAAGAGTCTTGATACGTTGAATCTACGGTATAACAATGACATGTACTAATGAAGCAAAATTATGAAAAGTAAAAATAAAATCTTAAAATTAAATTAAATTAAATATTAGAAATTAAAAAAACTCGAACTTAAAAGGTATAGTATAGTTTTAGCACAAGCTAATTTTGTTCACACAAGAGATTATTAGGTCACGAACCTTAAATTTAAATTAGGTTAATCTATGATGTGATATGATATTTCATTATTTTATGGTGTATTATTTTATGGATGGCTAAGATTGTTTGCCCATTAGCTGGATGTTAGGATGTTCCTTATAGAACTAATGTTGTCTTACGTAGGAGGTCGATAAAATAAATGTTGTTTGCTTGTAGGCTGTAGTAAATTCTCTAAGGATAGCCCAATAGCATAGGTGGTCTTGGTAAGCAACTAATGCTAAGTTAGGTATGTTTGCCAATATAATTCTTTGGTGTGTTATTTATATTTCCTAATGTTTTTTTTGCGGGGCTTAGGAATTTCTTTTTAATTTTAAATTTAATTTGAGCCCAAAATTAGGTTAGAATCTATGGGGTCTAAGAATAGTAGGAGTTGACTATACTATTCGGTTGTCTCTTGTAATGGAGGTCCCCAAAAAGGAGACAATCCGGAAGATGACCCATAATTCTAAACTTATATTTCTAAATGGGTTGTATAAGACCGAGCTTGGTGCCCTTTTTTCTTTCTTAGGGTGTACATCTGGTCACACTAGCCTATTCTTTTAATTTAAATTTTTCTTGATTAATTTTTAGTAAGTGATAGAATTAACCTGCTTTTCTAGGTTTCTTTCTATGTTGTGCTTTTTTGATGAATACCTAGACATTAGGCTCTTAGAAAAATAAATTTTCTACCCAACCTAAATCTAAACAACTTAAATAAAAATAAAGAAATTTGAAACTTCTCACATAAATTAAAGCCCTAGGAAAAATTTAAAATCAATCGAAATAACTTACTTTTATGAACCATGCTAGCATATTATTGTAACTCCATGAATTGGGTGCTTCACTCATTAGACATAAGGGGCATTTAACCTTTAAGGATGACCACCTTCTTGGGAAGTTTACCTTCTCTTCTTGATTTGGGGCATGACGCTTCTAATGCATCTCGTTGTAGCCATAAATTGCATACCCCAAATGCCTTAAATGAATTATGAGTCAAAATATAAAACTTAAAATTTGTTGCATTAGTTAGGTACTTATCATACCCAACATGATCTTAGGGATTAGAAAGTAAGTCTAAGTTCTTAAATTTCTTTCTAAAATGCAATAGCCTAATCATCTTGCATAACATAAAGATAGGCATCATGGATTAAAATTTGCTTATGGTGTTAATGTGACCCTTCAAGACATGTTGAGTCCGTAGTGTATCTTTCTTAAAAGAGAGAAAGAGCTAATGATTCTCTCAAGGAAAATTAGGTCGAGCCTTTGACTTCTATTAGAAGAAATTATTGACCTAGGATATAAAGCATCTTACTAAAGTAAGTCTTCAACCATAGTTATTTCTATAGTATTATGCTACTAGAATATAATCCATAAATTTATAATAAAATATCAACTCAAAATTTAATTTAAATTCCAAAATTTAAAGCCCACTTGCGGATAGTTGAAATGTCTCTGAGTATCCAAAGTATTTATGGACATTTCCTACTTTATCCTAATTGGCCTCCAAAAGAACTCCTTCCACTTTGCAATGGTCTCTTTTAAAATTCTAAATTTTGATTTTCTTTTGAAATCAACTCAAAATCTGTAGAAATAAATATCTATTTCTTTAATCGAGTATTCTTAGAAAGAAACCCTCATTCCTAAGATGTAATTAACTATAAGGGCTTGCCCTTATAGAACTATGATCCAGATAAAATAAACCTTTTTCTACTTTTCTATATATCAAGGGAAGACTCTTTAGATTATTAATAAGACTCGTTAAGCTTAAAAGTAATTATTTAAAAGATCAAATTGATTATAGTAAAATCATGTTTATCTTTTGAGATAATATGCTTATTCCTTGATGGCAATTTGATTACCTAAATAAAAAATTTCTAAAATCTATGTGGTGCCATAAATTTTTCCCATAATGTTCCACATTAAATTATATAATTATTTTATCTTAATGCAACATATATTAAAATTGTGAAAGGGTTTTATTAAGAATTGTGAGATTCATAAAATAATTAGCTAGCATAGATAAAAAAAACTTTTATCAAGGGAATAGTTTTTCAAGTCTTTCTTATTTCATGTTCATTGTACTTCTTCTTTTGAATAAGATTATAGTTGGTAGGAGACTAGATTAACTTGTACTTTGATTATGAATGGTCCATTCTAATTGTTGGAGAGTTTTTTAGCATATTCTATCGGCGACCACATCCACTTTCTTCAATACTAAGTCCCCACTTTTAAAGTTCATCTCTTTTACATGGAAATTATAATATACCACCATCCACCTTTTAGTTTTCGCTTACTTTAGTGATGCCTCAATTCTCAATTCTTCAAGCATGTCGAGCGAATCATACAAATTCTTAAAGTATAACTTTTTGTATACATTGGCATCATCTCTTAGCTCTTCTATAGTTATGACCCTTTGGTTGTGTAATTTATATTCTATTTGTAGGATAGCTCTAGTTTCATGTGATAGATCAAATGATGAGTACTTGGTTGTGTTGGAAAGAGTAATTCTAAAAGACTAAATTACAATGCATAGTGAGTCTACTCATTTAGTTTTAGTGCCTTCAACTTTTTTTAAGCAAGTTAAGGATATTCTTATTTTCCACCTCTACTTAGCCATTTCTCTATGGATGACAAGCTGAACTTCAACTTGATCCATTGAGAATAATAGAAGTCCCTTAAATGCCTCTTAGCAAATAGTAGCCTGTTATCCATGATGATCGCTATGGGGAGCATACTTGCAAATGATATCATTCCAAATAAAATTTCTCACTAACTAAGAGGTTATCTTATCGAGTGCCTTTTTTTGATTGACTTGCTAAAGTAATCAATCATGAAGAGAATGAATATTTTGTACACACTAGTTATCAATAGGTTGCATATTAAATATGTCCCCTACATAGCGAATAACCAAGGACTTGCGAAGGGATGTAGAGGTATGATGCAGCTGAGTGCTATAAATATTTAGCATCATACACCTCATAAACTCCTTTGCATCTTTCCAAAGGGTGGGCTACAAATACTCCTATCTTTAGATTTTGTGGATGAGTGTTCATCCTTCCAAGTGAATACCACACTCGCTGAGTGTATCTTTTCTAAGACTTTCTTTTGCTTTGACTCCCTAACACATTTCAGGTTGAGTGAGGTTGCCAACTTTTGGAAGTAGTTACCTCCATTAGCACATACTATGTAGGTCAAATTTTAAATCTTCTTAAATCTTTAATTATCACTTCAATCTCTCCAATATTTATGAATTTTGATAGGGTCACTCCAACTCGATGAATATTCACACTCAACCCGCATGAGATCTTCTTCTTCCATGTTTGGATAAGTGAGTCTTATGATTGAGTGATTCTTGATTCCACTAGCTGACAGCTAATTTTTCTACTTGAGTAATTGCTTTAGTGTAAAATACCCAATTACCTAATCTCTATCTTCATATTTGCTATGTATTTCTATAGTGACTCATCTCTAAGTTTATAGTCTTTATTGACTTGTCTTACCACTAGATATGAGTCGGAATAGGTGATATGTGAAGCTTCGAGTCATCCGGTGAATCTTAGCCTAGCGAATAGGGTTTAATACTAATAATGATTATTTTTTTACTTGATGTTAAATTTGACTAACTATGTGATGGTGATCCCCACTCGGACTTTTATTATAATCTTTGGCATGGCCTACTCTGATGAACCATTAACATATAGTCACTACAATGGTTTTGTAGGGTGTCATGTAAGGTGTTGTAGTCTACAAAAAATGGTTAATGTTTGTGCTTTGATCGTCATTCTAGATGATTATGATATATCCAACTAGCTCAATTCTATGAACCATTTTAGTAGCTTCCTTAGTAATCGGGGTTAGCAAGTACAGACTTGAATGGGTTATCAAAGATGACTTGCTTGAAGTGTGCTTGAAAGTATGGTTGCAATATTCAAGGCGAGATAAAAAAAGAATGAGTGTGAGTGTTTCCATGTGTGGGTAGTTTAACTCACCATGTAGATACTTGCTAACATAGTAGATGAACTATTTCTTCCCACCATCATCCTTGATGAGGATAGAAATGACTACATCTTCTCCTACTTCTAAGTATAGCAAAAGGGATTCACCATCTTTTGGGCTTTACAATAAATGTGGTGATGCAAGTAAAGTCTTGATGTCATAAAAATCCTTCTCACACTCTTGGATCCACTTGAATCTTTTACCACTCTAAGAACTTTGAAAAATGGCAAATAGTGCTCGACTTTGGAGATAAAGCTTTTATCCCTGCTACTCACCTGTTAGATGCTAGACTTCCTTTACTATCCTAGGTGATGGAATCTTGAGTATGTCCTTTATTTTCTAGTGGTTTATCTTAATGCCTTTAGGGTTGATGAGGAATCCTATATGCTTTCCTAATCCTACACCAAAACACATTTCAAAGGTTTAAGGTCGTGTTATACTTTTGAGGGTGGTGAAAGTCTCTTTAAAGTCTTGGATGTGTAGAGTTGGTGACTTTCTTTTAATCAAGAACTCATCGATGTAGACTTCCACATTCTTTCCCTTTTATTTCTCTAAATATTTTATCAACCAACCCTTAATAGGTTTCCCTACATTTTGAGTCGAAGGGCATGACTTGAAAATAGTATAATCTTTCTTTATAATAAAGATTATTTTCTCTGAGACTACATGATACATTTATATCTAATGGTACCCTAAGAGCACGTTGAGGAAACATCACTAAATAGTGACAATTAAGTTGTGATGTGTCTATACTAGGGAATAGGTACCTCTCCTTGGGACATGTTGCATTCAAATTAGTGAAGACAATGCACATTCTTTAATTTTTGAACAACTTTTGTACCATAATTACATTCGATATCCAATCTTGGTATTATATTTTATTTATGAAATTAGCTTGCAACTTCACTACTTCTTTGAGGGGCTTGATCAGGATGGTTGTCTTTCTCATCTTATACTTAATGGGTTTCCCATTTTACAAATATTAAGGCAATTCCAAGGGGCATTAATGTTGATGTCTAGCATATCCACAATGGTCTAAGAGAATATATCAAAGTTTTTCAAAAGCATCTCTAGGAGTTCTTCTTTGTACTAAGGATTAAAAGTCGAGCTATTCTTAAAACTTGCACTAGATCTTGCTTGGTGTGAATCTCTTCAATTTCCTTAATAACTTTGATTCTAGTTCTTGTGATCTTAGTTATAGCACTTTTATCTTTATACCAAACCCACGTGACCTTTATGTTGTAAAGCAATAATTAGTTAGATTTTCTCTATTGGTGATCTCCTTGCCTATGGTAGGGAATTTTGCCTATAAGGTCGAAAAGTGTTGAGCAAAGCTCATCCAAAGATGGTGTTATAGGTGGTCGAGCTTTCATGATGACAAAGTAAATCAGCAATGAATTGTTTCTTCCCTTCTCCCAAAGTAAGGAGAGTCATGATCCCTTCAGCCTTCCTCTTTCCTCTCCCATGAAACCTTATAATGGTCCTCGTGGGGAAAGTCTAGAACTAGCTAATCTTAACTCAAATACTAAATTAAAGATTATGTTGATCGAGTCTATTGTGTCGATCAAAATGCTTCTAACTTGATAATTGGCAAAGAGGGTGGTGACAATGACTACATCATTATATGGGTTTCCGGGTAAGTTTATCTTACTCGTAATAACTTTCTAGAACTATAGAGGTAGATGATACTTATGGCATAGCAAGAGTTTACATCTCCCAATCATAGTCTCTTCAAGCTTGTCTTTCTTGAAGATTCACCATCACCTCTAAAGTTAGTAGGTACTACTCATGCTATGTGGACTACATGTGCAATAATAGGTTCATTATGTTTGACAATTTCTTTATCCTTTCTTTTGGTGAACTCTTTATGCTTGCCAAACCGGATTAGTTCATCAAGTAAACTTTTTAAGTGTCAACACTCTTCTATGTCATGCCCATGGTTGTGATGGTAGATGTTGATCGACCATGTACTCCATCAAGCTTCATTGGTGGTGGTCCTTTGAAATACTCTTTGTCGGATGGCCTCTACTAACTCATCCATTGGTACTCTTAGAGGGGTTGTTGATGCTAGTTATGGGTATTCAACTCCCTAGTATCAAGTTATGGGATTTCAAAACCCCACTCAACTAGTATTGCCTTTTGTTACCTTCTTTTAGCTATTTTTCATGCATGATTCTCATAACTATGTATTCATTCCAAAGAGATCTCTTTGTTAAGTCTTTAGCTTGAGTTAGTGGCAGATTGGATTGCCATCTTTAATAATTTGGTGAGAATCTTCAATTATTGGATCTAGAGAGCATACCTAAAGGGACCTTCCTTTAGCCCTTGAGTGTGGCCTAGGTGACTGGGGTTCCAAATCTTTAATCTTAAACATCACTCATTTGGGGGTGAGTGATGAACTTTCTTAGTGACTCATCGGGGTTCTCATCCGCAAAAGGCTAGGGAACTTTTTGGCAAGATATATAATCGGTAAATTATGTAATGTGCATTCTCTTGAACTTGGAAAATGAGGTAATGACCTCCATTGTGGCACAAGAGCCACCGAGAGATGACTCTTTAAAGGTGGTATAGAAGAGATGACATTTCATCACATCATCTAGATCTATTAATGATGTTATTGATTTAAAGTAAATGATGTGGTTGGTTGGATCTATCCACCCTTGTATTACTCCAAATATGGGATCTTGAATTGGAGTGGGGAAAGCTTAAATGATTTTATGAAGAAAACATTAGTTGGTTGTGATTGCTCCTTTTGCAAATCTTACGTACTTGTGCCAATAGACTCATTATTCAGTCAATACTTCTCTTCTTACTTGATGAACCCATTGAGTAATCAATCCCATCAATCCCTCATTCTCTCAAATCCTGGCTCTTCACAAGGTGTGCCCTTTTATGTCCACCTATATGTGGAAAGTAATCTTGTCTTCTATGTCTCATAAATCAGAATTATTGGACATTCTACTCTATTTCAATTGAGCGATCTCATTGTGAGGGTCCTACTTAATTTTATATTTGGCTTCTAGTTCTTGGCCTCATTGAATAATTATTGCACCTAAAAGAATGCTGAATCTAAATCTATTTATGGACTAAGAAAGAGCCTTTTAGATATTTGAGAAACAAAATTAGATAGAGTAAAGTAAAATGTAGAGGTTGAAAGAGAAAATAAAGTAAAATAAATTTTATTCCTCAATAATCTAGAGTACAAGTGCTATGAAAAGGCTAAAGAGGAAAAAAAAGTCCCCTCGCCATCTTTAATAATTTGGTGAGAATCTTCAACTATTGGATCTTGAGAGCATACCTAAAGGGACCCTCCTTTATCCCTTAGGCAGTGTGGCCAAGGTGACTGGGGTTCTAAATCTTTAATCTTAAACATCACTCATTAGGGGTGAGTGATGAACTTTCTTAGTGACTCATCGGGTTCTTGTCTCATCAAAAAGGCTAGGGAACTTTTGGCGATATAGGCACGGTAAATTATGTAATGTGCATTCTCTTAAACTTAGAAAATGAGGTAATGACCTTCATTGTGAGGCATAAGAGCCATCGAGAGATGACTCTTTAAAGGTGGTAAAGAAGATATGACATTTCATCACATCATCCGGATCTATTAATGATGGTATTGATTTAAAGTAAATGATGTGGTTGGTTGGATCTATCCACCCTTGTATTACTCCAAATATGGGATCTTGAATTGGAGTGGGGAAAGCTTAAATGATTTTTATGAAGAAAACATTAGTTGGTTGTGATTGCTCCTTTTCACATCTTACGTACTTGTGCCAATAGACTCATTATCTAGTGGGAGTCTGAATATTTCTCTTCTTACTTGATGAACCCATTGAGTAATCAATCCCATCAATCCCTCATTCTCTCAAATCCTTGGCTCTTCACGGTGTGCCCTTTATGTCCACCTATATGTGGAAAGTAATCTTGTCTTCCATGTCTCATATCTTGTTAAGCTATGAATTATTGGACATTCTACTCTATTTCAATTGATCTCATTGTGAGGGTCCTACTTAATTTTATATTTGGCTTCTAGTTCTTGGCCTCATTGAATAATTATTGCACCTAAAAGAATGCTGAATCTAAATCTATTTATGGACGAGAAAGAGCCTTTTAGATATTTAAGAAACAAAATTAGATAGATTAAAGTAAAATGTAGAGGTTGAAAGAGAAAAAAAAAGTAAAATAAACTTTATTCCTCAATAATCTAGAGTACAAGTGCTATGAAAAGGCTAAAGAGGAAAAAAGTCCCCTCTACCGCCCTAGGAATAGAGGTTCCATCCTTTTATATCTCAAAGGGGTTCTGTACATATTGTGAGAACATACTTGGTAACTCTAGTATAGATAAGAACTTAATGCATAGATGGACTCGTCGATGTAAGGTGAGTATGTGGGAGTAACGAACGCGTGATGCACAAACTATAATTTTAGTTTGATTGCATGTCAAGTTCAAATGGTTCGCTATCCCACCACCATTACTACTTATTCATCATGGGAGGAGTAATCCATGGATAGTTATCTAGTTCTTTTCAAAATTCTTTAACTCACCTACTTGGTTCTATTGTCGCATATTCTCCCAAAAGTTTGGCAATTTTAGCCTTACTAGTAGGATCATTTATGTTTATTTGCTCCTTTGGGTATATAATATGTATGTGTTTATTAAATAAAATTTGATTATATATTACATAATTTTTATAGTTTTTATAAATAATCTTATTAACCTAATTTTATTAATTTTAATTTTCAAATTCTATTAGAATGTGGGTGCATGAACAATGGCTTAAGTTATAAGTTAGTTCTTGAGCACTTCCTACCATGTAATTTCTATAGAAAGCATATATAAATATAACCTAGTCTATGCCAACTCTATAGTAGCCTAAGGGACACTAATCGAGAAGAAAAAGTGGGAGAGAGATGAAATTATACCTATGAGGGGCTTTAATAGATAATTTGGGATAAATCACGTTGCTTGATGGCACTTGACAACATGGACAATGGTTGAATGCAAGAGGTCAAGAATGGCCAAGTGTAAAGACTATAATAATGTGATTCTTTCTCTATTTTAAGGAAATATAGAGATTTGAGTTGGTGGATGGTGTGAGCTATAAAATGGAATAAAAGAGTTTAACAAATGGCACGTGTGTGAACTAAAGAGAGAGAGAGAGAGAGAAAGAAGGGGAATCCTTATTCCTACATGAAAAATTGGGAAACACTATGCTTTGATTTTGAAGTTAGGGAGTTTAGCTAAGTATGTGTGGAGCTATGTGTTGCTATCTAAAGCGGATTTAAAAGGACTATAATGGTTGAAGTTTCAATTAGAGGCTTATAATAGAGAGAGAGATAGAGATAGAAAGTGACATATATGATAGATAAGGATTGAGTGTTGGTCATGGGATGTGCAAAGAGAGAGAAGTCATAGTGGGAGGTGTGGACTACTAGATTGGAGTGGAATAGATGAAAAGTCGAGGTTAAAGGAATGATTTTGGGGATTTAGAATCATGCGACTAAAAAAGAGGGACGTTGGTCATGAGCAATAGATGGTGAGTGAGAGAGAGAGAGAGATAGGAAGGATCATGAAGAAGGTTTAAGCCTCTTTATGTTGAGCTAAGGTTACTTCTAGCGATAAATTACTCTCTTGCTTAGAACTAGTGAGGAAAATAGAGAGAGTTGTTTTGTTGTTTATGGAATATGAGAAGAGGAACCAAAAGGTATGCTTGTGATTTTTTGGGTTTGGTGTAAGTGGAGAATGGTTGGAGCTTGTGATGGGTTCAAAATATTAAGAAGGAGAGAGCTCGACCAACTATAGGTGGTGAGAACTAGAGCACAAAATTAGTTGATTTCCTAAAGAAATATTGAGAGATAGTTGGTGTGGCTCCTAACACTACAACCTATTTTCTTTAAGAAAAAACATCTTCCCCTTTTATTTTTTGCATGGAAATTAAAAGAAGCTTTTCACAAAACCTCTTATGAAAATAAGAATTTCAAAATCCCTCCCATTTTAGCTTGCACCCAAAGAGAACAAGAAAATTTTTTTTCTTATCCAAATATATAAGAAGAAGGAAATAAAATATATGAGAAAAATATTTAATATATAAGAATATATACATATGTATGTATCCACACAAATAGGATAAACACTTCATCATCTCTACATTCTCTAAATCAACTTTGACTTAGGTATCAATGGTCTCATTTGAATCTTCTCGATGCTATGAATGTGATGATGTGATCCATTTCAAAAAATGATGTTAAAATCAAATAATTTAAATGGATAAAATTTCTTGCACGAAAGCTTTCCCATGTATATTTCACATAAAATCACCACAACTCGAGCTCCACGTTCATTGCACGTGTAATTATTTTTATGGAGAGGATGATCCAAGTTGCAAAACCTAAATTTGAGATCTAGAAGAAATGAGAAACCATAAATAATCATGTGATGATACATAATGCATGCCTCGATATCATGATTAAGTATTTGGTGACGGTTAAGAAAACATTAGCATAAATGTTGCACTAAAAGTGATGCCAATATTTTCTAAGATTATTAGGAGTAATCCAAATTAGTTGACCACCTCTTGGAGCTAGCCTCCATGGGTGGCAATCACCATAAGAAAATCTTTTGAATTCCCCATAAGAGGATTTCAGTCATATAGGAAAGAGAGAAAGGAGAGGAGCATGGATTATTCTAAGCATCCTAGCACATTCCTAAAGTGAAGAGAAGAAAAAATGAACCTTTCCCGGGACCTTCCACACAAGCTGGAATTGAAGACCCATTGGTGAACTAATAGAGTTTGAACTCTATTGTTCTTGGAGAGGAGGAAACAAAATTCCTCTCTCCCAAAAGTTCTCCATGTCTCCACAAAGGAGGCAAGAATCCCTACCATCGAAGATCATTGTCGGCAGTGCATCAAACCTAACCTTTGTTGAATTTGGTTTGGTCCATTATGAAGGAAGTTTGATCTCATGTGTGATAAAATCATATAGATGTGTTTAAAGGGAGTCTTGATCATTTCAAAATCAAAATGTATTAAAATTCTCCTTGGATCGTTAGCTTTTAAACATAAAATGCGGATAGTCATGGTTCTCGCCGGTGAGAGCAAGGAAAAATATGTGCCATTTATTCCTTCTACTTAGAATAGATTTATCTAGCTACACATTCTGATTTAACCACTAAAAGAGCGACATATTAAATCCTAATCATTCGACCTTTGAATGGACGATGCCACTTTTAGTTGAATCGCGTGGATCCCTAGTCTACTGCGTTGCCATGTGGCAACAAGTGTCACTTTTAGTCTATCGGCGATCATTTTAAAATAGAATTCTTAATTTTATTTATTTTAAAAATTATAAGAAATCCTAAAAACTTTAAAAATCATAGAAAATAAAATATTCAATCAAAATCTAAATAAAATATGGGTTCATCATCTCAGCGAGAAGAATCTAATAAACCCAAAATCTCTAATTTTTATTAGGTGTTTTGGGTTAATTTAGATTTAATTGAAAATAATCAAACCCAAATTAAGGTCAAACCATTAATCCAACCAATTTCAAACTTTGTAGAATTGAAATTAACTTTAAAACACATATTAGATAAATCTTTCAAGATTTATTGGAAGACAAATTCAAACATAAAAAATTTTCAACCATAAAATTATTTAATGAAATAAATTAATATTAAATCAAGAAAAATATAAACAATTAATATTAATATTAGCCTAAATCATCATAATAAACACCAACAAATATTAAAACATCATTAAAACTCACTCAATCCTCATAATCCTCAAAATGACCTTAATTAGTGATTAAATGAATTAATTAATTTAATTAGTTAATATGAACTTTAAAACCAAAATTTATTAAACAAAATTCTAAAAATCAAAATACACTCTTGATGGATTCATCTCTAAAGTGGAATTTAAGAAAATTAAAATCCCTAATTATTTCTATCTAATTTGGCTTAATTTGGTTTAACTTAAATGATTGAAACCCTAATTAATTCTAAATTGAAATGATTGAAACCCTAATTAATCATAAATTACACATCTCATTAAAATGATAATTTAGGGAACTTACATTGCCAATGAAGCCCACTTTCCACAAAAATTTCAAGGACATATGATCTAGATTAGAAGTTGTTGAATTTTTTAATCGCTAGGTCAATTTAAATGAACTTATAAATAAAAAAATTACAAAAATTATAAAAATTTAAAAAAATCAGTCTAAATCTATTTCATTAACAAAAAAAAACACCTAAGAAAATTTTCTTAACCCTGAAGTTAAGGAATTCAATTAATTATACATCTAGGGATTTTATGGAATAATCAAAGATATCCAAATTAACTAAACCTAGAATCATGAAATTAATAAAATGATAATAAACCAATTATTTAATTACAAATCAAAGTTAATTAACCTATAAATTCCATACCCAAATATGGAATTCATCAATACAAAATTTCTTAAATACATTTAAGTTAATGAATAACATATTTCCAAATAAAATGAAAATGATTAATCAAATTAATTAAACCTAAATAATAAAATTTTTTTGAATGGCCTAGGCTAAGTTTGGTGCCTAAAGTAGTTCATTTCTTAAGTTTCTTAGGTTGAAGTTGATAGGTAAGATTTTATTTTTTTTGGATTCAATTAATTAAAAAATTTTAACAAGTTGATGAATTCTCTTAAGTTACAAAATAGAAACATTACGAATCACTTAAATAATGAAATCAAAACTTCTAAATCATGTTTGAATTAAAAAAAACTTAAGTGATTTAAGTTAATTCATTCAAAATAATAAACATAAACATTGATGAAAAAATGAATAAGATGAATATTTAATCAAGAAAGCTAAGTTATGAAACTACACACATCTACATAAGATAAATGGCATAAATAAAGTAAATGTCATTATTTGAAGCCCAAAGAGAACTTAACAGTAAATATCAAATTCAATCATGATATATGATTAAAATCTTAGTTAAGGATTAAGGAATAGTCATATATCTTAGTTAAAATTCCATGAATTAAAAAAACATAAAATTAAATATAATTTTAAATTGTGAAACTTTATATATCTTAAACAAACATAAAAATTAAATAACATAAAATATAAATAAATAAAATAATCTAATATCAAATCAAACATAAAATAAAAATTAAACATAACTATAATAATGAACTTTTAATTAAGATTTAATGAAACATTTTAAGTTTTAATTAAAGATAATAAATCAAACTAAAGAAATATTAATAAAATTAAAGGAAATGAAATAATAATGAAGTCTTTAAAATCCTAATAAGATTAAAATAAATAAACTCTAAAGCTTAGTAGGAAATTCAAGCATTAATCACATCAAACCCAATTTAAAACAAACCATTTAAATCAATGCAAATGAGGCTAATTAAGATACTTAGGATCTTAGTTTTGGCCTTAGAAGAGATTTTTTTAATTATTTTTATCTTAAGATGAAAATCATTCTATTAGAATTTTAATATATTAAATAGAATAGGTTCTGCCCAAAGTAGAATTTCTTTTATATTTCATTCTTTAAAACCTAAATTTTAACCTTAACACAAAAGTAAACTCAAAAATAGTAATAAATTCATAAATCACTTTAATTGAAATCAATAGAAAATTCTAAGAATAAAATAAAATAAATCAAATGAAAACAAAACTTTTCATAATTAGCTATTATATAGTATATAGTCCGGAGACCCAAGGATGGAGGGCTATTAGTGAAAGAGGTCTTGATACCTCGAATCTCTAGTTTAGCAATGTCACATACTTTTGAAGCAAAATTAAAAATGTAAAAGATTATACTTTAAATTAAAACAAAAGTTGAACATCTAAAGGCCTAGTAAAGCCATACCACATAAACACCTTCCTCACACTAAATTGTTAGGTCATTGACCCTAGACTTAGGCTAAGCTAATGATTTGTAATGTTCTTGTTTTATGGTGTAATGTTTTAAACTAGATGGCTAGGAATATTTGCCCATGTCTAGATGATAGGGCATTCTTTTAGACTAATACTATTTTTTACTAGGGGTTGTGCTTCAAGAGACCACTACAATAATTAAATAGAATAAATACTAGTTTCTTGTAGGTACACCTAAGACTCTAAGCATAATGTAATAGGATAGGTGGGCATGGAAATTAACTAATGCTAAGCTTGTATTTTGAACTATAAACTACTAGTGTGTTGTGGGTATTTCTTAACATTTGTTTTGCAAGGATTAACAATTTATTTTAGAATTTAAAAATATAATTTAAGTCTATAATTAGGTTAGGATCTATAGGATCTAGGAATAGCAGGAGTGACATTACTAATTGGTGGTCCCTTATGAAACCCGTGGAGGTCCTTGAAGAAGGTTACGATCTTGGAAGAAGACCCCTAGAGATTAAACTTTTAGTTCTATGTTGGGATGTATAATAATCGGTTGCCCACTTTTCTCTTTCTTCTAAGTGTACAAGCACTCGGTTGCATCGCTTGTTCTATAAATTTGTATTTACTTAATTTATTTTGGGGTGCCTAATAGAGTAGCATGCTTTTCTAAGTTTCTTTTGTGATGAAATCCTTAGAACATCAGGATCCTAGGAAAAAGATTAAATTTTCTACCACATTAAACTAAAATAACTCAAACATAAAATAAAGAAACTCAAAACCTTACATTAATTAAAGATCTAGGTACAACTTAAAAGCAATTAAGAATAAATAGCTTTTAAATATGATAGCATATTATTTGTAATCTTTAGATCGGCACTTCACCCATTGCAATTAAGAGGGCATCTAACCTATGAGGATGACCACCCTTCTTGGGAAAAGTGTGCCTTGTCTTTTAATTTAGCTCCACCCACTTCTAATTGCATATCATTGTAGGCATGAACTGCATACCCCAAGCTTTAAAATGAATCATGAGTCAAAATACATAAAAGAATAAATTTGTTACATTAGTTAGGTGCATAACATGCCAATCATTATCTTAGGGTTAGTGAGTTAGGCTCTTAGCTTCTTTCTTAAATGTAATAGCCTAGCCATCTTTCATACATAAGGTTGGACTCAAGGTTTTCAAAATCGCTTAAGTCTTGTTAGAATTTTGAAGTCCAAAAGAATTAGGGATAAATCCATTTTTCCTTTGGTATAAAAGAACTAATAATTCTTAAAAAAATTAACATTATGTGAGAAGCGTCCTTTTTAGTAAGTCTTCAACTATTTGGTATTTTTGGTCTTGTATTCTAAAATCTAAGCCTTAAATTTCTAAATAAATGTCAATTTAAATCTTAATAATTTTAAACTCAAAATTATAAAGCCCAATGGTAAGTTAGTTGAAATGTTTATTAGACATCACAATATTGATAAACATTTCCTACCTAATCCTTATTGGCCTCCAAAAGAACTCTTCCCTTTTAAGTGTTCCTATTGAATTTCTAAATCACCTTACTTTTAAAACAAGCTTTGAAATTCATAAAATAAAAGACTATTTCTTTAGAGAGTACTCTTAAGAAGAGATCCTTCATTCCTAAGATATAATTAACTATAGGGGCTTGCACTTATAAGGAACTTTGAACTCAACATAAAATAAATCTTGTTTTACATTTTCATGTAGTTCAAGAGAAAAATCTCTAGAATATTAAAAGGCCCATTAGCCTTAGGAGTCTTTATTAATCAAATCCATTATAGGATGACAAGTTTATCTTTGAGATAATATGTTTATTCTTAATGACATATTTTATTATCTAAATGAGGAATTTGTAAATCCTATGTGGCATCACAAAATTTTTTACATAGATTTTTCTTAGCAACTCCTGGAGAATAGTTCCTATCTCTCCATCTTTAGATATATACTTTTATTTCTATTCATTGAAAATGTACTTGTGTTTTCATAGGAGAAGATTGCCTTTCATTCCATTGGGTATCTCTTCATTTCATTCTTATTAGAGTATGCTAAACTTCCACTAAATGGGGTACCGAATTCCCTATTTCTTCAAATCAAATAATTGGATTCTATAACTCCAACATTTTCAAAATTAAAATTCTTCTCTTAAAAACTCTAGCCATAATAATAATGGCTGAATTTTCCTAATGGGCCAAAACTTGTTTTCATTTGACTACATTATGTTAATTAAAAGCTTATTATAATATAGTTAAATTTACTTATTTAAAAAATAAAAAATTGATTGATAGCTAAATTTCACTACTACACTTGGGATTAGCTTTTCTATGGATAGTAGCAGATTATATGATGGCTATGATATTAAGTTTAAAATGGTTTTGAGGTTTTGATCATTACGCTAATGGAGTGACTCTTGCTCCTATTAGTGATCATTACTAAAGATAATAAGCCTATCTTAGAGTTTTGAGAGTGGCCCATAATACCCCACTTGCGGAGATGGCCATGGAGGTCTCTAAGGTGATTCAAATAGGCCCAATGTTGAAGAAAGTAAAATTGCTTATTACGAGACACACTTCCCTCTTTCCTAGTACTTTTAAAATAAGTTCCGCATTATGAGCCTTCATTGATGTCTAAAAGCTAAAAGAAAATAAGGGTAGAAGGCTTAGGGTGGCCCTTAGGAGAGGAAATGAAGGAAATGATAAAGATTGAACAAGCTAGGGTGAGAGAGGTTTACCCTTCCAGATACTTCCCCTCACCTAGGAGTAGCATATGCCACCCTCTCACAACCTAGGAGAGGAGAAGCGTATCTATAATTATGAGTTCTCCACCTCACAATTTTTCTTATGAAATTAGAAAGAACTTTAAATTGGTGAATAAGAAAACTCATGGTAGATTATAGCAAATCCTTCACAGAACCCACGGGTCTTTTTTCTACACTAAAGAAGAGTTACTTAGGGTCATGAAGGGTCAAATCCTTATAGAGCTTGAGAGATCAATTTTAGTGAGACTTATGACTACCAAGAACAAAAGGAAGGAAAAGTAGTTTTCTGATAGATGGAGGGCTTATCACTATGCCTATTATACCATATTAACACCATCATTCGGGAGGTCACTAACTTGGTATAAAGATGAGTCAACTAACTCAATGAGAGATAGGGTTATCCCTAGAATAGAAACTAGGACGGTTTATGTTAGTAAAGCTCCATCGCCCCTAAACCAAAAAACTTGCTCACCATCATGATCAAAATAATCTAGCTTATCGAGAAAGGCCTTAATCACCTTTGCTTAGGCCTCAAAGAAGGGCCATCCTCATTTCATACTTCTAATAGAGATAGAGCCACTTCACATATCTCCTTATAACCGAGATTATAGATGAGAGACACCTTGGCTTGGGAGCCACTCTACCTCTAGAAAAATTTCCACCATCTAGAGGAATCACAAAGAGAGATATTTGAAGCAAAACCCATGGATGTAGAGGAAAAATCAAGCTATCCTTGAAAGCAACGGTATTCCACTTCATCTTATAAAGTAAGTAGAGGAGACTATTGTTAGAGAGGATGAAGAAAAGGAAAAGATAAGTAGGTCCAAGATCACTTTGATTTAGATCAGACGACTTGTTGGATGTTGATCCTAAGCTACCCATAACACATGTTTTATGGTAGATACAAAGGCATCTAAAGGAACAAGATTAAAAATAGGAGGATCCTATACCTAATCTTAAATAGTTAATCCTTCAGTTACAAAAGAAGGATGATTAGATTTTGAGGATGAAAAAGAAGATGGAGGAGATGATTGCCACTTTGCAATCACTCCAAAGTCTAGTTCCCACCTCTTCTCAACCACATTATGTAAAGAGACCGAAGAGTCCCATCCCATATATGAGACAAATTTTGGTTTTGAAGAGTATCACCAGAACCTAAACTAATAGATGATATATCTCCTAAACTGACTTGAAATCTCAAGTGAAATAGCAGTGAAGGAGACTTTGGAATAATCTTGTGGTATGAATTTTATTTTAAAGGGTAAACCCTACCCTAAAGAGTATGATTTTGTACCATATTATAAGGGATTTGTGCCTCCTTATTTCAAAATATTTGATAGGATAGGCAATCCCAAACATTTGGTACATTTTCGAAGTTGCTATAATGCCGGAGGGAGTGATGCCCTATTTTTTAGAAAGTTCATCGAATTTGGTAGGGTTAGTTTTGATTAGTATGCGAGATACCAAGTTGTTCAATGTACACTTTCACTAAACTAAAAATATATTTATAAAATTATTCACTAGCACATCATTGTAGGTGACCTAGTTGTTGAAAAATAAAAGCGATGAATCCATCATTGATTATATCATAAGATGGAGGATTCTTTGCTCAAGTATGAGCATCGACTACAAGAGAAGCACACTATAGAAATGCTCCTCCGAAATATCCATGGCGTTGTTTCCTTTTTTATTGAAAGGTCTTACTATTAAAAGTTTTGAAAAATTATTAAGTAAAGTCTCTAGTTTACATGAAGAAGCTCCAAGGATGTCATTCTTTAGAGATCGGTGTACTATGGAAAAACAAAACCTAAAAATTGTTGGAAAGAGGGTAGGTATGTCTTTGTAGTGGACTAAAGAAAAACTCTAATTCAAGTCCAAGTAGAGTGGCCACCACCTTATAAGCCATCACAACAAACGCGTTATCACCACCACCCAAGAAAACTCACACTATCCCATTTAGTGAATGAATGAATAGACTTACTTTTTCAAGAGAGAGAGAGGAATAATTTTAAAAATATAAAGAAGAAGCCGATTTCAAGCTACGATTCAAAAGAAAAGAAGAAGTCAATAAAGTGAATGACCTAAATTATTTCCCATATCATCGATGCTTGGTCATACCATTGAAGATTGCATCACTTTCAAGGATTGGCAGAAACTATAAGAAGGGTTTGGTGATAATTCCCATGGAATATTTAGTGGACCCAACAAGGGTCCATTAAGGTAATCACAAGTGAATCTTCCACCTCTTCTAGTTCTTTCCATTCAAATGAATGGGGTATTGCTTTATACAACTCTTCTAAAATATATTTGATGAAAAAATTTAAAAATTCCATGAGCACATGAAAACCCGAAGAAGATCATCCAGATTGAAGCCGGCATCGTGAGAGTTAGATCCCCTCAAGCCCATTTGGCATTATCGATGTCCGGATGTCTAGAGAGTGGTGAGAGAGGAGCATCTTGTATCTAGAGAATTTTGTATGATAAAGATGGAAAGACTAGGCTTCATACTCATATATCTTTATGCACTCATTTCAAAATATGAATAAAATCTTACCTCTAAAGGTATTGCTTATATTCACTATTTCTAGTAATCATGTTGTGAATGATGGAAAACAAAAGATGGTCGTGTAAGGCATTCCCTGTGAATGTAGAAATAGAACTTTCGATTCGGTCAATCTTTCAAAAGACATCGATGAGGAACGGGTTGACATAACCCCATATAATTTAAAAGATATTATTGAGGCTAATCTCCATAGTGGGAAGGTCCCACCACCTCGCCTACCACCTCGAAAGATAAAGGCAAACAAATTGCTAACAAATGTCTCAACCTCCATCAAAAGAGAAAGATCCAAGTTAAGCCACCTATTCCCAAGGTTGACAACAACATTTTAGCCCATCTTAGAAAACTTCCGATAGACTCAACATTTATGATGTTATTATTCTATCTAAAGAAATAAGGGAATCATTAGTCTAGGCATTACTCGAGAGATATGCATGGCTCAAATAACAACTTTTTCATATAAGGCTTGCTACTTCAAAAGATCACGGGTTACCTTCTCAGACAAAGATTTACTCTAGGAACCACGGATCATAATCGACCAATTTATATTTCTATTAAGGTGGAGATCATCATATTATCAAGAGTTCTTATTGACCGTCGGCCAATATTATGAACTATAAGGCTTTATCATTTATAAGAATTGATACATGAAGGTTAAGTTTAGATAAAATCTTATTAAGGGTTTCAATAAAATGGGTGAGAAAGCTTTAGGTTTAATCACTATATTGTTGAAAATAGAAGGACTAAAAAGAAGTGAAATCCCATATTATTGAATCGAGACATCCTTTAATGCTCTCTTAAGCGCCATGGGTACATGAGTTTAGAATGGATCCTTCATCACTCTCCCAGTGTATTAAGTACACCAAATATGGAGTAGAATACATCATAAAAGGTGATAGACAACCATTCTCTACTCATAAGATTAAACTATATGAAGATGTTCCCTATTATATGACTAATAGGAAAGTGTTTGATTCTATGAAACCAATCATTATTAAAGAATCCAAGAAAATAAAAGGAAAAATTCAAGCAAATGAAAAATAAACAAAAGAAAAGAAAAGGTTAGAAAAGACATAGAAAAGGAAAAGAACCTCCAATAAAACGACTTGGAATCTAGCTCAAGATTCCAAATAAAAGGATTCTTAATAAAATTTGAGATTTCATTAGAGTCGATAGGGATGAAGAACAAATATAAGTATTAAAGAATGAACCTAAGCTATCTATTTATGAAAACTGAAAGGCATGTGGATACTTTAACTTTAACTCTTTTTCTCAAAATAAAATCTCACAATTGTAAGTCAAAGTAGCTAACCTTTTATGGGAAGTTGGAAAGTTGTGAAAGTTTTATTCGTACTTAGATTCTCAAGCTCAAAAGGAGATGCAAAACTTGTAGATCCATTTTCCAATGAAATAATAGAACTCCTGTTTGATTGGTATCCTAATTATGTTAAAATGCCATAAAGCATGGTTTGGTTCTTAATGTTAGCCCCAAAGATACGACTTAACGCATAGAAAGCTTGTGGAATAATAAAAAGAAAACTTGAAATCTAAAATTAGCATTGGGTTTGGTACCATTGGACCTTTGGATCGAACATTATTTAATGATATGCAATCATATGGAATCTAATCAACTTTTGGAAATGTATCGACCCTTTAAAAGGACTCCATTTTGAAACATTAGATAATCTAGATGATTGCTTAATTCAAAATGCACCACCCAATTTGTAGAAGAGATAAAATCCACCATTAATGAATTAAAGAAAATTAACATTGGAACTAAGGAAGACCTAAGGCCAACTTTTTTAGTTCACTTCTAGGTTCAAAATATTTTGATGAATAGATTAACTTATTTTCTAAATATAAAGATTACTTTGCATGGAATTATGATGAGATGTTAGGTTTATCTCTAGATGTTGCAATTCACAAACTAGAGATTAAACTTGATGCAATTCTAGTAAAGTAAGCTCCTAGACACATGTGCCTAAAGATTGAGTAATAAGTGATTATTAAAGTTAAAAAAATTTAATTGAAATTTTTATGTGAGATGAATAATACCCCTCTTGATTAGCAAGTAACATCGGTAAAGAAAAAGAATGGTCAAATACACATTTGCATAAATTTTTGAGACTTGAATAAGGCTTGTCCCAAAATGAGTTCCCATTATTTATCTGGAACTTATGGTGGACATAGCCTCATTGCATAAAATCTTTTCATTCCTAGATGGATCATCTAGATATAACCAAATAAAGATGGCCCAGTATGAAAAGCATACAACAATCATAACTCTTATTAGGATATTCTACTACACGGTCATGTCATTTGATCTAAAAAATGATGGGGATACTTATCAAAGAGCAATAATTAGAATATTCAATGATTTAATTCATAATTAAGTTGAATATTATATCGATGATCTAATCATTTAAAGTAAGGAAAAAGAAATTCATTTATATGACTTACATATTATTTTTGAACTATTGCATTGTTACAACCTAAAATAAATCCCTTGAAGTGTACTTTTGGAGTAACTTCAAGAAAGTTTTGAGATTTGTATTGAGGCATCATGGAATCAAAATTGATCCTCAAAAGATAAAATCTATCATGGAAATACCACCACCTAGATGTCTTACAGTTAAGATCATTCTAGGAAGCCTAACATATTTAAGAAGGTTTATATCAAAATATATCTAGAAGATGCCAACCTCTTATGATATTAACAAAGAAAGATTACAAATTTATTTCATATGAGAAATGCTAAAGTGCATTTGAAAGTTTAAAATAGTATTTGATGAATCCTCCTATCTTTGCTACTATAATCCCAAGAAAGCCATTAATTTTGTATACTACATCTTTAAATGAATCACTTGGAGTCTTGTTAGCCCAAGTTAAGAAGAGAAAGAAAATGCCCTTTATTATCTAAGTAGACTCATCCCAATAGAGATAAATTATTTTCCTATCAAATAGCATTATTTAGCTTTGGTTTTGCCCCTTAAAACTAAGGCATTACATGCTTACACATAAAGTAAATTTGATTTCAAGAGTGAGTTTGTTGCACTATATGATGACCCATTTGATGTTTTCTTGATGTTTAACACATTGGTCAATGATTTTATTGTAATTTGAAATTAAATTTATTCTTCCCCATGATGTAAAGGGTCAAGTTGTAGCGACTTCTTAGCGGCTTCCTCTACCTTGAGGGTTCTCTTTTAAATGATGATCTTCTACATGAATAAATCATGACTTTAGAGGAGGAATCTAATGTCACTAGGGAATTATATTTTGATGGCAACATCATCAAAGAAAAATAAAGAGATAAATTCTTCTATCCGGAAAGACAAAGATTGGATTGATTTTATCACCCTAGACAAAGGAATGATATGATATTCCTATTATTTGTTTGAGCCTTGCACAAATAACCAAGCCAAATATGAGGCTCTTATAACTAAGCTAGAGTTAGCAATCCTTATGGATATTAAAATTATAAAATTATTGGGGATTTTGGCTAGTTATTAACCAAGTGAATAAAATCTATAAAGTATTGCACCCTAAACTTTTAGTTATTATTAATATACAATGAAATTACTTGAAAAGATCCATTTCATGACTCTATATAGAATATCACACAAAGATAATTCGATAGTAGAATCTTTGGTTAAGCTTGTCAAAAAAATTATATGGAGAAAAATAATCTATATCTATAGAAGTTCAAAATTAACAAACTCTATCCCCTATAGATTGATTACATGAATAGGAAAATAGAAATGCCAAGGGTAGCTACCCTTACTAAAGATCAAGAAGAGTGTGATTGGAGGTAGCCATTCATTAAATATTTAAGTGAGGGGAGGCAACTTGAAGACATGTCATTAGTAAATCAAATTAAAAAGCATGTCTTATCTTATGTATTAATCAATAATGTGTTGTATCATAGGTCATTTGATTAAATGTTGCTATGATATTTAGATAAATAAGAAGCCCATAAGATTGTGATTGCGATGCATTTTAGATGATGTGGCACTCAATAATCTAAGACTTAAAATGAGATTGAATATTAAATGACTTGGATATTATTGACCTTCAATGTTAAATGGCTACATGGGAACTACACATCATTATCATCAATACCAAATACATTGTGTGATACCACATTAGCCTCCTAATGTACTACTCTAACCTACCTCTTGACTCTTTTCGAGTTGGAGTCGACATCTTATGGCCTATTGATCTTTGTTGATCAAGGGGCATCATTTTATATTAGTCACAATTGATTACTTTTCTAAGTGGGTGGAAGTGATTTCACGAAAGAAGTGAAAGCATATTATGTACTTAAATTCTTTCAAGAATATCATACATCATTTTAGCATTCCTCATCGAATCATATCTAATAATGGTCTATCTTTTAAGTCCACTAAATTAAATCACTTTGTGGCTAGACATAAAATTTATTGGAGATATTCAACTATCAATTACCCTTGAGCAAATGGATTGGAAACATTTAATATAACTCTTATGCAATTCTAAAAAAAGTACTTGATGAAAATAAACATCAATGGCATGAAAAGTTGGTTGAAGCCTTATAAGCCTATAGAACCACATATAGGACACAAACTCAAGCTACACCATATGCTTTGGTTTATGGAAATGATGTTATTTTTCCATTAGAAGTACAATTTTCTTCTTTGAGGATAGCAATTAATAACATTACAACAGTAGAATCCTAAACTTTTCTTTGGAAGAACTTAAGAATCTTGAATGAAGATGTCTAAAGCTCCAATACCTTGAACTTCACCAATGTCACATGATAAACTGATCCATCCTAAATCTTTTCAAGTAAGAGACTTGGTCTTGGTTCTTAAATGGCCAATTTATCTCATCACAGATAGGCGACAAATTTGAGCCAACTTGAGAAGGACAGTTCATAGTGGAAAAAGTTTATAAAGGAGGCTCTTATCAATTGATTACTTGTAATGGTGAACATCCAATGTTGCCTATTAATGGACAATATTTAAGGAAAAATTATGCATAAAATGTACTTTAGTTTCAAAATAATGATTAATAAAATTACGTTCATCTTTGTTTCTTTTGTAATTTATTGATCCAAGCATTATCTCTTTTAAATTTTGTGTAATGACTCTTAAACTTTTACAAATTTTCTTAATTCTTTTGAGCATAATTTTTGTATAGGTTGGGAGTGAGCCCATTTGTGGCACTCTTCCTACAAATTTCATGGGTTTGGAGTAAGCCTTTCAGATCATTCCCATAAGCTTGGAGTCACCTTTTATTGCATCACTCCTACTTTCTATAGGTTAGAGCAAGCACTTTGTGGCACCTTTCATATATGTATCATGAGTTGGGAGCAAGCCCTCTATGGCACCTTTCTCATGTCTTTCTTGAGTTTGGAATAAGTCTTTGTGCATCATTCTTATAGGTTTGGAGCAAGCCCTTCATGGCACTTTTTTACTATTTATAGGATAAGATTAAGTCATGAAGACCCCTTTCCTATCAAATAGACTATTTAGGTTACCAATAAGTCACCAAGACCTCTTTCCTAATAGTCAACATTTGAGGATAAGATTAATTAAACAAGACCCCTTTCCTCTCTTTAACTATTTAAGTTGTATTAAGCCATTAAAGGCCCCATCTTAATAGTTAACTAAGTAGTAGTAAGTCCCTCAACAGACATCCTTTTAAATGATAAGGATTAGGATTAAATCACTAAGACCCCTTTCCAATTAGGCTAAAAGTTAGGATTAAGTCACAAAGACCCCTTTCTACTAATCAAAATTTGAGGTTTAGGATTAAGTCATCAAGTACCCTTTCTTCATCTTAAGCTATTTAGGTTGGATTAAGCCATTCCAAATAGCCAAATGGAGAAAAGTAAGTCCCTTAGCAAGCATCCTTGTAAGAAAATTAAGGTAGGATTAAGTCATTATGACTCATTTTCTTTTAAGCTATCCGGGTTAGAAATAAGCCATTAAAGGCCCCTTCTATTAGGCTGAATTTTACTAGATTAGGATTTTAGTCCTTATGACCCTTTTCTAGCTTAAAAAATAAATTTTTGAATGGAAATAAGTCATTTGAAGCCTCTATTTCCATAGACTACTCAAGTTAAGATTTAAGTCCATGAGACCTCTTTAGTCAAAATCTTGAGGTTTAAGAATTAAGTCATTGAAGACCCCTTTTCTTCAAGATCATTATTTAGGTCGAATTAATTCCTTAAATACCCCCTTCTAATAGTAAACCAGGTAAGAGTAAATCCCAAGTGGTATTTTTCTTGGTTAAATTTCATATAGTTTGGTTAGGAGTAAATATCCATAGTGATATCCTCTCCAATCATTATTTTTAGATAGGAGTAAGTATCCATAGCGATATCTTTTAGGAAAATAAGACCTTAGGGCTACTTATATGTCCTTTCTTTAGAATTGGTTCATCATTTAGACTACATCCGACTAATCTCACTTAGAAAAATATGAGTCCTACAACTTTCATTCTAAGTAGTTGTTAAAAATCTATTATAGTTTGGGTGATAAAAGTCTCTTGAAGGCATTTTCTCTAACTACCATGACTATGGTCTAAAGCATAACTTGACTTATAGAAATAAAAGTCAAAGCATAAGTTGCAAAATCCAATTTCCTCCACCATGCCTTAGCCTCCTCTTCATTCTAAGAAGATAATGAGTAATCCTAATCAGTTGACCACTTATTAAAGCTAGCCTCCAAAGGTAGCAATCACCATAGGAAAATTGATTTTGAATTCTCCATAAGAGATATTTAGCTATATAAGGAAAGAGTGCTAGGAGAGGAGCATGGGTCAATTTAAGCATCATGACACATTCACGAAGAAAAGAAGAAATGAACCTTTCCGGACCTCCGCCATGCAGTCGAGTCGAAAGCGACAAACTAGTAGATCTCGCTTCTATAGTGCTTAGAGAGGAGGTAACTCAATTTCTCTTTCTAAGAGGTTAGCCACATCCCCACCACCCAAGGATGTCATCGGTGAGACGCATCAAATCCAAACTCCTATTGAATTTGGTTTAGTCCTTTGTAAAGGAAGTTTGATCTTAAGTGAGATCAAACAATATATATGTGTTCAAAATAGAGTCTTGATTATTTTGCAATAAAATGTATTGAAATCTTCCTTGGATCACTATATTTTGGCCTTAAAATGCAAACATCATGATTCTCGTTGGAGAACTAGGACAAAATTTGTGTTGTCCATTCCAAATAGAAGGAGTGGATAGCTCTTATCTAGTGCGATCGATTTAAATCCTTTAAGTAATTATTGATTAAATTTTATTGTCAAATCTTTGATCAAATGGCCATAAATAAACTAATGGTCTCACTGTTGAAATCCATGTAGATCCAACTAGTCCAATCCAACGGTGTCACACCATGTGGCAAAAAAATGCCACTATAGTGCCATGGGCCGACCATTTTAAATTAGAATTTCCATTTTTATATTTTAAAAATTATAGAAAATCCTAAAAACTTTCAAAAATCATAGAAAATAAAATATTCAACTACAAAATCCAAATAAGGCTTTATGGATTCATCTCTGAGAAGAATCCATTAAACCTAAAATCACCAATTTTTATTAGGAGTTTCTAGGTTATTTTGTAATTAATTAAATATAATAAAACTTAAAATAAATTGATACCATTCATCCAATCAATTTCAAATTTTGTGGAATTGAAATTATGGTTACAAGACACGCTAGATAAATTTTTCAAGATTTATTGGAGGACAAATTCAAGGATATGAAATTTTCAACCATAAAACATTAATTTAATGAAATAAATTAATATTAAATAAAAATATATAAAAATATATGGAATTAGTCTTTATGTTAAACCCTAATGAATCTTAAAACATCATCAAAGCTCACTAAAACCTCATAATCCCCAAAATGACCTTAATTAAGAATTAAATTAATTAATTAATTTAATTAATAGATCGACCTTAAATAAATCATAATAAATTAACAAAACTCCAATAAATCTAAATAAACCCTACTCTTTTGGGTTCATCTTTTAGATAGGAATTTAAGAAGACTAGCACCCTAATTAATTCTATATAATTTAGGCTTAATTTAGATTTTATTGAAATAATAAAACCTTAATTAATCTCAAATTACACATCTAATTAAGATGAAAATTTAGGGAACTTAAATTGCCAAGAAACCCCACTTGGCATAAAAAATTCAAGACCAAATGATCCTTGGATTAAAAGTTGTTGAATTTCCAATCCTAAGCCAATTTAAATGCAATTATAAATAAAAAATTATAAAAATTATAAAAATTTATAAAATCAGTCTAAATCATTTTATTGACATAAAAAAACCTAATAAAAATTTCTTAACCCTTTGAAGTTAAAGAATTCAATAAATTATCGTCTAGGGCTTATGGAATAATTAAAGATATATGAAATTAACTAAACCTAGAATAATGAAATTAATGAAATGATAATAAACCAAATATTCCAACCTAGCCACCATAGTCTATCCAACTTGCACAATGGACTGTAGAAGATTGCTTTGGTCTAATATCCATAACATGCAAAACCGTTCTAATAGTTGGATAGTTGAGGATTTTAATATGATCACTTGCACTAATGAAAAGAAAGGAGGTAAAAATTCAAATGCTACTATTTTGGATGAATTTGTTGAATGCATTGAGGATGCTCAACTCTTCAATGTTGGCTTTACTAGATCTCCTATTCCTTGGAATATGGGGAGTTTTGAAGGATTGGCTAGAATCCTTCTTAACACTCATTGGTTTAACACCTTCCATAGCACTACTATTCGGGACCTTAATAGATCTTGTTACCATGCTCCTCTCCTCCTTACTATCCACCAAGTTAAAAATCCAAAAAATTGACCTTGATTTTGGAATATGTGAACCCAACATGAGTTGTTCACTTCGCCTTCAAGATGCTTGGAAATTTGATATTGACCCTTGGATAAGGTGGAATCTCCAACAAAACGATAAAGCACTAAAACATTGGGCTGGAATGTGCTTGGTGATATTCACCAATTGGTGAGTAACCATGATCTCAAAGTTCGATTTTGAATTGAAGCACATTGACAACTCTTCACCCCTTGTTGAAAATGATCTTCAAGAAGATAGAATTAAGCTAAACCTTCTAATTGCTATAGAGGAGGACTTCCTAGCTCAAAAAGCTACCACTATAAATCTAAAAGAAGGAGATAGAAATACATGGTACTATCATGCTTGCATTAAACATAAAAGGGAAATGAGGGCTATAACCAAAATCAAATCAAATCAAAATTGGCTAATAAAGAAGGATGACATAGTTAGTGATGCTATAAACTGCTCAAAACACTCTTTCGGGCATAGTAAGTGAATCTTGATTCCTTCAAGGAGGACTTCTTAAAGTCCCACAACTTGGGGATCGATATGCTTAATCCTACTCGGCCTTCCTCGAAATTGAAATTTAGGATTGTCTCAACTCATTAAATGGGTCTAAAGTAGAAGGCCACGATGGTTTTACAATACACTTTTATCAATTCTCTTGGAAATAGATTAAGGATGATATCATAGGCTATTCAAGCCTTCTTCAATAGCAATGACATCCATAAATTTTTCAGCTCTCACACTCACCCACATTCCTAAGGATATTAACAAATTTGATTGGTATGGTTTTAGGCCTATTATCCTATCAAGTGTTATCAATAAGAACATCAGCAAAATCCTAACCATTAGAATTCATCCCATTCTTTCATTGCTCATCCTTCTAAATCGGACTACTTTTATGAAAGGTAAGAATATTGCTGAAAATATATTGTTGACCCATAAGCTACTCCTACACATTGGTTGGTTGTAACTTAATCATCAAACTTGACACGGGAAGGCTTTTGACACTATAAATTGGAGCTTTATCTTAGCTCATCTTAAAGCAAGAGGATTCTCGATGATTTTTGTGCTCTCATTCAAAGAGTGTTATCCAACATTCACTATCCTCTTCTCATTAATGGTGAATCACATAGGGACCCTCTCTCTCTCTCACCTTATCTCGTCATCCTAGACATTGACTTCATTTCCAAAATGAAGATGCACACTCTAAAGGAAAGCATTAAGATACCAAAACAAAAGTAAAGTCAATATAAAGAAGATGATTTAATTCTTTTTTTATAATGGATTTAAAACTTCCATCAAATTCATCAAGAGAATCTTGGATAAATTTGAATCCATCTCTGGATTGACCTTCAATGCCAAATGACTTTTCATTAAAGAAAAATTATGCGACTTTGAACAAAATTGGATCAAAGATACTGTTTTCACTCTTTCTCAACTTCCTCTTCACTACCTTGAGTCCAAATCTTCAAAGGTAAATACAAGGCTTGCTACCTAATCATCAAACTTGACACCGGAAGGCTTTTAACACTATAAATTGGAGCTTTATCTTATCTAATCTTAAAGCAAGAGAATTCTTTGATGATTTTTATTCTCTCATTTAAAAGCGTTATCCAACATCCACTATCCTCGTTTCATTAATGGTGATACACATGGGGACCCTCTCTCTCACCTTATCTCTTCATCCTTGCCATTAACTACATTTCCAAAAGATTGAAGATGCACACTCTAAAATGAAAGCATTAAGATACCAAAACAAAAGTAAAGTCCATGTAAAGAAGATGATTTAATTCTTTTTTTGTAATGGATCTAAAACTTCCATCAAATTCATCAAGAGAATCTTGGATAAATTTGAATCCATCTCTGGATTGACCTTTAATGCCAAATGACTTTTCATTAAAGAAAATTATGCGACTTTGAACAAAATTGAATCAAAGATACTACGGGTTTCACACTTTGTCAACTTCCTCTTCACTACCTTGGAGTCCAAATCTTCGAAGGTAAATCCAAGGCTTGCTATTTGATGGGATGATCAACAAAATTCATAATAGACTATCCTCTTGGAATAATTCCTTGTTATCATCACGGTAGTAGAATCTCATTGCTTCAAAACATTCTTGGCTTTATTCCACTTTTCATATTACAAACCATGAGTATTCTAACCATTGTGAAAAAGAAAATTAAAAGAATTTTCAACAAGTTTCTTTGGAGTGGTCACAAAGGTCGGTTCATTAGCTTAGCTAGAAGAAAATCTATAAGCTAAAATCTAATGGTGGTGCAGGTTTAGATCCATTTCTAAAACCTTCTCTATCAACCAAATAAAGCTATGGATTAAGCTTAGTATATTATTCTCTTGGGCCAATTACCTTCACAAATACTATAAAAATATCCATCCTTCCATGGTGCCACCAAAGCGGTTGGACTCCAATCACTAGAAACTCTTGCTAAAGCATAAAGATGTTGTTGAGGACCAATTTTTTTGGAATTTGGGAGTAGGGAATATCGACTTTTCCTATGACCTGGATTCCCTCTGTTATTATATCTAAAATTTTCTCTTTCCCCATCTCTCACTCTCGTACCATTTTAGATATTGGGAGGAACAAAGAGGAACTTACTTTAGATAAAGAGCCACCTCAATGATGGTATTGTCAAAGAAATTAGTAGGATACCAATCAGGATGATCCTGTTGTGCTCTTTGTAAAATGCCACAAGGGAACTTCTTCCATCCCTAAAAGTGTATCAACTTGTATTAGACCACCCCAAATAGATTTAGCAAAATTTCCAAGTTTTGGAGTCCTACCATAAAACCAAGCATTTCTTTCCTTTTTTGTATAGCATGGAATTCCTTCCATCCTATGAATGATATATTGAAGCTAAAAGGTTTAATATTGCAATCCATCGCCATCTATACAAGTTTGATGAAGAGAGCATTCATTTGTTCATTACACCGCAAAACCAGTTCCTCCATATGGATGAAGCCACATATAAGATTGTACCTCTTTATTATGATGCACAAGGACTATTTAAAACCTTGGGAAAACTACTAGAATCACAAATTTGATTAAAGTATGTCCTTCCTCTCATTAATTTGTCTTTTATTTGGATGGCTACAAACATAATTAAACATGAAGGCAAGGGTTTCAACCAAATAGATTTTATCTTTCATTGAAAGCCAAATATCCATGCTATTTCTAGCTCAAATCTCAATTCCCCATCAATTCTTCTAAAGTTACTCTCATACATTGGAAAAGCTTGAGCGGGGATCCATCAAGATCAACATTGATGGAAGTTTCACATCTTCAAGCGGTTGGCATTGGTATAGTTTTCAAGGACTATTAAGGAAACGCATTTATAACTTATCCTCTCAACATTAGGTGATAATGCCATGCCATGCAAAACCCAAGCTTGCCTCACTACTCTAAGAATTGTTATTTCCTTGCACATTACTAATATATGGATAGAAGAGGACTCCTTAAACCTTTGCAAATACATTACGAAGGAATCTCTTCCTCCTTAGTATCATACTTACATTATTAGACATTCATCTGATGAATTTACAAATCAGTCATATTAAAAGAGATGGCAAATGACCACAAATTACTTAGCTAAATTAAGGTCTTCTTTGGAAGCACCTCTTTTCTTATCAACCATTCATCACCATTGCAAATGCTCTTCATGGAGACCTCCTTAATTTTCATTACATAGAATTTTGTAATTTTATTTTCCCACCTTTTGGGCTTGTAACTCTTATCATATAGTGGAATTTTTTTGCTTCAAATAAATAAACAAACCAAATATTTAATTGAAAATCAAAGTTAATTAACCTCTGAATTGCATACCCAAATATGGGATTCATTAATATGGAAATTCCTTAAATACATTTAAGCTAATCAATAACATATTTTCAAATAAAATAAAAAAAATTAATCAAATTAGTTAAACATAAATAACCTAAAAGGTTGGTATGGCTAAACTAGGTTTGGTGACTAAAGTAGTATATTTCTATGTATCTTAAGTTGAAGTTGATAGGTGAAACTTCATTTTAAGATATTCAATTAAATGATAAAATCTGAAGAAGTTGATGAATTCTTTTAAGTTATAAAATATAAACATAAAGGATCACTTAAATAATGAAATTAAAACTTCTAAATTAAGTCTTAATTAAAAAAACAACTTAAGTGAATTAAGTTAATTCATTCAAGCTAATAAACATAAACATTGAATAAACATATTTAATCAAGAAAACTAAATTATGAAACTATGCACATCCTATAAAAGATAAATGACATAAACTAAGTAAATGTCATTATTTGAAACCCAGAAAAGAACTTAAAAGTAAATATTAAATTAAATCATGATATATGATTAAACTTTTAGTTAAGGTTTAAGGAATCATCCTAAATCTTAATAAGATTAAATATAAGTTTAAATTATGAAACTATATATATATATATATATATATATATATATATATATATATATATCTTAAACAAACATAATAATGAAATATCACAAAATATAAATGAATCAAGTGACTTGATATCAAATAAATCTAAGAATAAAAATTAAATAGAATTATGATAATATAAACTTTTAATTAAGATTTAAAGAAACATTATAAATTTTAATTAAAGATAATAAATCAAATTAAAGAAAAATTAATCGAAATAAAAGAAATTAACTAAGAATGAAGCCTTCAAAATATTAATAAGATTATATTACAAGAAGTCTAAACCTTAAAATGAGAATTAAAATATTAATCACATCAAACCCAATTTAAAACTAACCATTTAAATTAATTCAAAGAGGCTAATTAAGATACTTAGGATCTTAGTTTGACCTTTAGAAGAGATTTTTTTAAATTGAAGATAGAAATCTCATTATTAGAATTTATGATGTTGAATAGAATGGGTTTTGCCCAAAGCAAAATTTATTTTACTTTTCATTCTTTAAAACTTAGATTTTAACCTTAACATAAAAGTAAACCCAAAAATAAAATAAATTCACAAATCTATTAAAACACTTAAATTGAAATCACTCAATGGGAAATTGAGTAAATTCTAAGAATAAATAAAAGAAATCAAATGAAAACAATACTTTTCATAACTAGCTATCATATGTTATATAGTTTGGACTCCCAAGGTCATAGGGCTAATGGTTTGAAGGAGGTCTTGACACCTCAAATCTATGGTTTAACAATGACACGTTCCTATGATGCAAAATTATGAAAAGTAAAAGATTAAATTTTAAATTAAACCATAACATGAACTTAAAAGGCATAGTAAAGCTATACCACACAAACCCCTTTCTTAACGCTAGATTGTTAAGCCGACTTTAGACTTAGGTTAGGTTGATGATCTATATTATTTTATGATATAAAATGTATTTCTTGTTTTATGGTCTAATATTTTAAACTAGATGGCTATGATTATTTCTTTCCGGTTTGGATGATAGAGCATTTTTTAGACTAACACTATTTTCTAGGGGTTGTGCTTAAAGGGGCCACTGTAATAAAGAATAATAATAAATATTATTTTCTTCCAAGTACACTTAAGTCTCTAAGCATAGCCTAATAGGACAAGTGGGCTTGGCAAGTAATGCTAAGCCTATATATGTTTGAATTATAAACTAATATTATGTGTGTATTTCCTAACATTTATTTTAGGATTATAAATTTATTTTGAAATTGGCTAGGATCTATGGGGTCTAGGTATAGCAAGGGCTTAACTCTACCTTGGTGGTCCCATGTGAAGCCCATCAAGTCTATGAAGGAGGAGACAATCTTGGAAGAAGAGGCGCCATAGATCAAACTTTTAGTTAGGTTTGTATAAGGGTAGAGCTCTAATTTTCTCTTTCTTATAGGGCATACAGTACTCATCGCATCAATCAATTTTATTTATTTACATTGGCTTGATTTATTTTTGGGTGCATAATAGAATAGAATGTTTTTAAGGTTTCCTTCATTGATATGCTTTCTATGATGAAATCTGAGAATGTTAGGCTCTAAGAAAAAGATTAAATTTTTTTACCCAATTAAACTTAAACGTCTCAAACATAAAATAAAGAAACTCAAAACCTCATACTAATTAAAACCCTAGGTATAATTTAAAAGTAACTAAGAATAATTAACTTTTGTGAAGCATGATAGCATATTATTCATACTCCTTGAATTGGGCCCTTCTTGGGATAAGTGTGCCTTCTCTTTTGATTTGGCCCATGACCACTTCTAATTACATATCATTGTAGGCAGAATTATATACCCCAATCCTTAAAATGGATCATGAGTCAAAATACATAAAGAAGAATTTTGTTGCATTAGTTAGGTTCATAACATGCCAAACAATATCTTAGGGTTAGGGAGTGAGTTAGGCTCTTAGCTTCCTTCTTAAATGAAATGACCTAGCCATGTTGCATACATAAGATTAAACTCATGGTTTTAAAATCTCTTAGGTGGTATAGGCGGCAACCCTTCCGGGTAGCTTATAAGTCCATATGAGTCGGTGATAGATTTATTTTTCCTCTAGTGGGAAAAGAACCAATAATTAATAGAAAATTTACATTAGGTTGAGCCTCGACTTATGTCAAAACTATATGTAGACTTATGGTCTAAAGCATCTTTTGGAGTAAGTCTTAAGCTACAAGGCATTTACGTAGTCTTATCTTGCTAGAATCTAAGCCCTAGATTTCAAATAAAATATCAATTTAAATCTTAATAACTTTAAACTCAATATTATAAAGCCAAAATATGCGTTAGTTGAATGCAAGGCATCCCAATATTGATAAGAATTTTTTTAATCCTAGTTGACCTCCAAAAGAACACTCTCCCTTTGAAGCATTCCCTATTAAACTTCTAAATCACCATCCTTTTAAAAAAAAGCCTTGAAATAAATAAAAATATAAGTCTATTTCTTTAATATACAATATTCATAAGAAGAGATTTTTCATTCATAATTTGTAATTAACTCTAGGGCTTACCCTTATAGGAACTTTGAACCCAACATAAAATAAACCTTATTCTACTTTTCCATGTAGTTCAAGAGAAAATATCTGGAATATTAAAGTCCCATTAGCCTTAGGAGTTTTTTTTTGATAATCAAATGCATCATAGGATGATATGTTTATATTTCAAAATAATATATTTATTTCTTAATAAACAATTTGATTATCTAAATGTTCCTAAAATAAATATGACATCACAAATTTTTTATAAAACATTATTATGGCTCCAATCTCTTCATCTCTTACAAAGGTGATTTTTTTTTACTAAGTTAGTTGGTGATGCCATTACTAAAATTAAGAAAATCTTAATAGGTCAATTAGTATTAAAATTAAAATTTTTTGATAAGGTATTTAAAGTGTTATGTGATGCTTCTAGAGTCGACATCATAATTCTTCTTAAGTAAGAATACAAACCTAATAGCTTTTAGTGAAAAAAAGTGCATCAATGATATTACACATATGATTATAAGTTTTATTTATTATCCAAACTTTATTTTACTAGTAATACTATCTTCTTTCATGAAAAATTATACTATATTTTGATTATTAAGCCCTTAAATATTACAATTATCAAAAGAAACTTAGCTCTTGTAATGGAAAATGTGTTCAATTTCTTCAAAAGTATATTGTGTTCCTTAAGTATAGATTTTGTGTTATGAATAAAGTAGCAAACGTCCTAAGTAGTTGTTGTATTTATTAAATACCATGATAGTGATGGTTAATAGATTTAAAAGTTTAAAGATGATTACCCTAATTGTAAGGATTTTAAATAAAACTTTGAATAATTGAATTCTATTCTACAATTATCAATTATGAATATCAAATACAAGATGACTATCTCTTTTGTAGCATAAAACTAGTATTCAAGATTCCTCGCTTTGAAATTTTTTATTTAAAAAATACTTTCAAGTTAGTCATTTTGGTTATGATAAAATTATAGCCATGGTGGAGGATAGATTCGATTAGTCAATCCATAAGATGGATATTGCACATATTGTTGCTCAATGTCATAACTATAAAGTAGCAAAAAAAGTGGCAAACAAAATCATAGCTTATACACAACACTCCTAAATCCCAAACCATGGGAACATCTTAGAATGGATTTTATCCTAGGATTGCCCCACACCATACAACATTGTGACTCTAACCTAATAGTTGTTAATCATTTACTTAAAATGTTACACTTTATTTCATGCTATAAAACATCATGTGCATCACATATAGAAGTTATTTTACTTATTAGATAGTTTATTTACAAAGTCATCCTAAAATGATTGTGTTTGATTATGATGTGATGTTTATGAGTTATTATTTCAAAAAACTTTATAGAAAAGCTTGGCACAAAGCTTCTATTTTCCATAGCTTATTACACCTAGATAGATGGACAAATTAAAGTTGTTAATATAAATATATGAGATTTATTTAGGTTTCTAGTGACCAATCATAGTACTAGTTGAGACCTAGTTCTTCCTATTGTAGAATTTGCTTATAGTAGTTCAATTAATAGATCAACTAGTATGGTTTCTATTCATATTATAATTGGTTATAAACCAAGAAAACTAATTTATCTCAATGATTTTCTTGTATCATATCACTCTACTGAATTTACATCTTCATTTGCACAAAGGATGTCTAATTTATATTGAGAAAATCAACAAAAATTAATTTATGATAAATATAAAGTTAATGTTAATGTGCATTGATGATATGTAGAATTTGATGAGTGAGACTTGGTTCTTGTTTTAAAGTTATGGCTAAAAGATTTCCAATTAAAACAATTAAGAAATTAACTCTCAAGAGATCTAGTTCTTAGAAAGTTGTAAGAAGATCAATAATAATGCTTATGAAATAGATCTCCAAATGGATGCTAGTATTTCTCTAGTGTTCAATGTGTCAAATTTGACATAATACCATGTGCAAGCCTAGAATATCTTTACTTTCTCAACAAATAGTACTAACATGTAGGTTGATACTTCTTCAATAATTCCTCTACTATCTCATTGCTTGAGATCACATCGCTAGATAAAATTTTTGAAAATCATGCTATCACCACATCAAAAGGCGAAGTTTCTAATTTTTTTGAAAGGTATTTCTCCAATAGAAGATTCATGGCTTAATTTTTTATGAATTAAATTATCTAAATCCACAATTGATTCAAGATTTCTTGGATATTCATGCTCCAATGGAGAATCATTCCAAGGAGTAATGATGCAAGGCATCATCATCATCCATCATTGATGTCATCATCGAAAATTTAAACTTATGTATTCAATAAATACTATGTCTTTATGTTGTAATTTAGGTTAGGTATTATTGGGCTATTATTATGTTATGACCCATATATGGATTTCATGGTGGATGGTATTGTAATGGCGGTAGGTGTTGGTGGTAGGTTTGAAAATGGTAGTGCGTGAATATGAAAATAGTTGGTTTGACTTTAGAGTTAAGTTAGAGTATTTTGAACTCTCTCTCTCTCTCTCTCTCTCTCTGTCAATCATATAAATAGGGGTTCTTGTATTGCTAAGCACTTGGCTTTGGATTAAAATTATTTTCTTGATTTTTCTTGCTCTCTTTGTGTGTTTTCTCTCAAATAATGGATTTCTTGAGTGTGCGAGCTTATAGCCCTTAGAGAAGGACCTCAAGAAAAGAATGAGATCTCCATCTTGAAAAACTATTTCTTGAGGTTAACTTTAACTTATCCAAGCTTTAATGTTGGTTACTTAGATCTACATAGGTAATATCATTCATAGCTTTTCAAATTTCTTGTACTTGTAAGAATTAGATCTCTAGTGTGATTAATATAAGGCTAGCTTGAATCCTTCTTATTTTATTAAAATCTATGTTATGATGGTTTAAGAATTGGTAATAGATCAATGCGACTCAATAATATGCTTATAAATATCATAATAAAATAAAATTAATTAACCATGTTTTATTTAATATGCTTATATAATTCAAATAATAAATTATAAGTATCAATTTTTATCTATTCTTAGTATTATTTTTCATGGTTTACAACCTTTTAGTAGGTACATTATATTAGGTAGGAAAATCTTACTTATACTTTATTGTAAATAAAATTTTTAAAATGTATTTAAAAAAATTTTAGAATTAAATGGAGCCATCACTTTTACTATAAATATAACATCATAAATAAAATAACATATATTATTATATTTATATTTTGATGCAAGGACCCTATAAAAAATAAAAGTATAAAATAAATGCTTTATGTTAGGTACTTATAAAAGAATATATCTAGTCTGAAATAACCGAGTGGTGTAATACATTATAAAGAATATAATAATTAATCTCAAATTCTAATTGCATTCGAAGCATTCACTTTTGAACATTAAAAGATTTCAACATCAAACTAAAATAACTATACACTCTTTAAAGTAAGCAACTAAAAGGTTGTGAACTATCATAGAACCTAAGCATGTTTAAAATTTAGTATATCATAGGGTTGACTTCTATGTTTTGGATGATTTGTCAAGTTAAGTCATGTATAAGTGTATGACTATCTTAAGGCTTCTCATTTTCTTAATTCAAGTGGTAGAATTTAGTCTAATCATACACATTAAATTATCATATTAGATATGATTATGGTTAAAAGATTATTATTATTAGATAAATTCTCATATAATAATAATAATAATAATAATAATAATAATAATAATAATAATAATAATAATAATAATAATAATAATAATAAGTAATAATAATAATAATAATCAATTAATCATAATTAGTGTTGTGTCATGGCTTTAATGTGATGTATCTAAACTTAAAGTTCCAATGTTACTTCATCTAATCAATCTTTTAAGAGCAAGAACATTCATAAATTCTTTAGTACCTCAACCATCATTCTCATGCCTAAATCTAACAACAAATTAAATGGTGTTGGCGGTGACCTCTCGGCGGGTTGTAAGTCTAGATGAATCGGGGATAGGTTAGTTTCCTCAAGTGAGAGGTATGGTCGATAATTCTAAATTAAAATTAAGTTGTGCATCTGATGTGTGTTAGAAGAACCTATAAACTATGTTCTAAAGCATCCTTTTCAGAAATAAGTCTACAATCCTAAGCATTTACGTAGTTGTGGTGTTTATTTTAGATGGTGGTGTGGACACCAGATCTTAGGGAGTACTTAGCGAAGTGATGATGCGACATTAAGGTATGACATACTATCCCAAAAGATAGAAACATCACCCTACAATAGACCTAATCACCTAATAAGGACTCCTAAGAGTAATGAGTCTTCATTTATACCCAAAGATTATTCCCCTATTTTGCATGGAAAAGTAAAGTAGGGTTTATCTTATGTCCAGTTCTTAAGTTCCCTTTAGAGGCTAGCCTCCATAGTTAATTACATCTTAGAAAATAAGATTTACTAAGAATACTCTCAATTAAAGTAGTCAATTGTTGTCTCCAATGATTTTAATGTTAACTATCAAAGGATTGACTATTTTGAAAAATTGAATGGATTGTTCAATTAGAAGGACTTATTTTAGAATCCAAAGAAAGATAAGTAAGAAGTGCTCATGATACATGGAAGCCTAGTGAGCACTCTGAACTATCCTATGGTGAGGCTTTATATGTTTGAAAGTGAGAGGCTTTATTTATTTAAGTCAAAATTTTATTAGATGGCTGGGGCTTATAATCCATCAACACAAGATTGTGGAGATGCCAAAAGGTTAGAATTTATGCTCATAGCACAGGAAAATAAGCAACCTTAGATCCTAAATCTTGGGAGCTTTAACATAAGTTAAAGCATGACCTAAATCTAAGTGAAAGGGGACATAAGGGTCTATTCCACTAGAGAGGATGGGCAGGATCTTCGGACTTACAACCACTTTGAAGTGCCGTAACACCTCCTATGATTTAAAACCATGTAGGTTGATCTTATGTAATTGCAAGATGACTTAAACTGTTATTTAATTTGGAAAGAGACTAGAGTCCTAAACTCACAACCTAAGAGACTAGATCATGTTGTATTAGCATATGACTTAGTCTAAAATGCAAAAGATTTTCAAATTTTATATTATTTTGAGCATTCATTTGGACAAAGGCTTTGGGATTTCTTATACCTAAATGCATGATGAAATTTGGTTATTGGCCAAATCAATAGAGAAAGAGGGTGAAGCTCCATCATAAGGGGTGCTCTCATAGGTCAAGTGTTCCTTAAAGTGCAAGAATGGAGGCCCTCATTTTGCAAGAGTGATGTAATATGATATGCATGATGTGAGAAATACAACATACAACTAAGGGTTGCTAAACCTTTTAATTATCTTGATTATAACCTAAGCTTTAAGATGAGGTTATTAGTTGTTTAAAATTTAGTTATGAGTTGTTAATTGGGGTAGAAAAATTATTTTTTTCCTAAGAGCCTACCGCATCCGGGCTAGACATTAAAACATCAATCATAAAGAAACTATGAAAAGGTTGCAATTCCATTGTGTAATCTAAACATAACATCAACCAAACATGTATAGTTTCTATAAAAGAATAAAAGGCTAGTGTGGTAGGGTGCCACCGTACACCTAGAAAGAGAAAAGTTAGGTAGTAGCTTTACCCTTATATAATGGAATTATAAAATAATATTACAATTGAAATTGAATATGTGCTATGGTGGTCTTCACTTCTTTTCTTCATTCTTCTTTTGATTTGCTCCATGGCATCAGGGAACAGAGGACTAAGCCTTCCGACTACTCATCCTAATCCCCATTGCACTAATCCTAATTCCTATTGCAAAATTACATTTTATAGAATGCAAATCTAACTAAACTTGCAAAATAAAGGTTAGCTAAACATACATATAAAACCAAGCAATTATATTTCATAATTTGGGACTTAGCACTTTGCACATGGGTAACTAAGCCCACTTGTCCTAACATGGATTGTGCTTAGGTGTATAAGCAACCAAAGAGAACATTTATATTTATTTTTAGATGGCCCCTTAAGCATAATCCCCTATAGAAAATAATATTAGGATATCAATGGCCTCACATCCAGTCTATGAGTAATATACCTAACATCTAGTCCAAAATGTTACATAATAAAATAAAACACATCATCAATACATACACTATTTTAAACTAAAGCTTGAAGTGGCGATTTTGCATTCTAATTTGTGTGCTTAGGCTTTATGTGGTATGTCTTAGCTATATTTTTGAATAATAATTTTTAAGTTTTAAAATTATTTAAGTTAACATGATGGCGGTTCACTTCAAGTTGTTTAGATGATTTGTAAATTTTAATTTATGTTTTGTTTTATTTCATTGGATTTACACTTAGCATCTAAGTGTTATGAAGAGACGAAAGGGTCTTACCCTTTTCATCCCTACTTTAAACCACTTTCTAAAGCACATTATTATAATTTGGTTTTCTTTATGACATGATTTAATAAATATTTTTTAGAATCCTAAGTTTTGGTTAACCTTAAAGAATCCTATTCAACATGAAAGGCATCTTAAGATTAATGTGGTTGAATTACCATCACATAGAACATTTTAAACCATTCCTTTTCATCACCCATAACACACATATGATTTAATACTTAGTATACCTATACATACAACATATTTTGACACACTTAAATGATCATGGATGCATACATTTGGAAATTGTATTTTACTTGATTATATTGTTTATGCATATAAATTAAAGCTCTATCCAAATGCAAATATACATAGGAATGAAATCCAATAAGTATGTGCTATTGTTAAACCAGAGAAGTGAGGTAATCAAATGACCTCTTTGAGGTTACTAAAAGCCTTGTATTCTTGAGATGTCCGGACTATATACTTATCATCATTCAAACATATGTAAATCCATAAATGAATATAGGAAAGAAATCATTACCTTCACATGAAATACCTTTGATATGTTTAAGCGATTATGGATGCATGTATTTTTAATAAAAGGGAATTTTCATTCCCTAACTAAATACACATACACATGTATGAAAGTTTTAAGCAAGTATGTGCCATTGTTAAACCAGGAAAGTGAGGAAATCTAATGACCTCATTAGGGCTACTTAAAGCCTCATATTCCCTAGATGTCTAGACTACATACTTATCATCATTCAAACACATGTAAATCTATATAGGAACTTAGGAAAGGAAGCCAAAATTCAACATGCTTAAGCTATAAACACATGCAAATCCTATGTGTATTCATAACTAATATCACTCTACATTTCATTATCAATTTATAACTTTTTTGAAAACTAAATTTTGATTTATTAGGGATAATAGCCATACATATGATGAAATTAAATAGCATGCAATTTTACATAAGTAAATTTCATTTAATCCCATTGAATTTAGGAACATGAATACATAGGATCACATGACATACAATATTTAAAGTGATTGAAAAGGAATAGCTAAACATAACCATATGATTCATTCAACCAATATAATTATTCTGAAAACCAAAGCTTCTTATTAATTTAATTTTTTGGATTTCAATTAGACTTAGAGAAGAGAAGTCATTTGTTATTTTTAATCCCATTCCCATGTTGGTAATCTTAATTTGTTTGAGGAAAGATAAATAAATGATTTTTATAGTTTAATTAAGTTGAATCATTAAACAATCAATTCAATTACCCTTTCTTATGCTTCTTTAATTTGATTAACCATTTAATCATGAGTCACGCAGATGATATGAACATAAGGAAAATATAATTGCAATGCTCCTTGAGGACCTAATGCAATTGGCTCACTATTAGAGATTAATTAAGTAAAAAAATCTAATTAAGTACTCTTATGATTTTCCCACACTTATGGACTAATCATAATTTCCTTAAGGGTCTTTATGTTATTAAAGACATAAAGAGGAACCCTTAATTTAATTGTTGATTATCTGAAGTGATTAGCATTTAATTTGATTTCATTTGGCCATTAATTAATTAATTTCTTAATCAAGATATGTTTAATTAGCTCTCTTTAATGAAATTAATTTGGAAAAGTAATTAGGAAAGAGGTCCTAATCACCCTTCCTCACCATCTCACTATTAATCAGTGATTAATGAAGTTAAATTAATTAATCTTTACTATTTAGAACTTTAATTAATAATTAAATTAATTAAGAGAGTAATTAAGGTTTGAATTTCAATTCTCCCTAATTACATAGCCAATAAATCCCAAGAAAATCATGGGAGGTAGAGGTCATCCCATTAAACCAACATGCCATGTTTGGGATTAATTGGCTAAGTAATTAGGGCTTAATTAAGCTAATTAAAAATATTCAAATTCTAATTAAGCCATAATTACTATTTAAAATCAAATGAAATTATTTTTATTAAATTCTCCTCTGTTTAACCTTTCCAAATTGTATTTATTTGTTTTTTTAGATTTTTCTATAATTAATTTTGATATCGAAAGTTTTAGCCAATTAATCACATTTTTCAACCTAATTAATATCTAATCCCGCCTACGCGGTTGACATAGTAGTGTTTTCCACATGGCACCATGGGGATTGACCATGTAAATCATCGATGACATGGCGGTGGCGACGTGCTTTCATCCCCAGTCCGATCTAGATCGAGCGGTGGGATTAATCCACGATTCCCTAATAAATCAAGATTATCAGTTAATCATGGTCTTCAACTCCAATCATGTGGAACATATAGTGAATGATTCTTCATCCTTTGGCGATGAAAGATGAACACAATCAACCCTCCCACCTTTCGATTGAGCTCCTTAGACTCATGGAGGCTCGAAATGGATTCCAAAATGTTCATGGAGGAGATCTAAAGGGATCCCATGGTGGGATTAGCCCAAAATCAAACTATCTTTCATAAAGGCCTAGAAAATTTTGGAAAATTGATGATTTTCTAGAATTTACCTCCTCGCTCAAGGCAGATGATTAACCAAGCGAGGTAGCTTCATCTTGAAGAGACAAAGCCTGCAGGAAAAATCACACCATACCTCCCCGCAACTCGTGGACCAAGCATCATTGAAAACTCATCGAGTTAGGCTTGGAGTGGTCTCGGTGCTCGAATCGATCAAGAATCTATTCGTTTCTCCTCCAAGTTTGGTGAGGTGTGGGTAAAGTTAATTTGAAAATGGTATAGTTTGGAGGAGATTGGATGGAGATTGGCTCTATCTATTTTGGGGTTGGCATTTATGGTGATGGGGAGGTTTTGGAAACTTGGGGAAAGTTCTTGGAGACTCTTCTTAAGTTGCTTGTGCTCTAAGGATGTGTCTTTGTGTGGAATGAGCTCGAATGGAGAGGAGTATTCTCTCCTCCCCATCCAAAGCGATGGCTTGGATGAATTATAAATTGGTGTTGGTCGGTGTAGGCAGCTATGGGTGGCGGGGAATCAATGAGGAGGCTCGATTTGAGTGGGTGAGTAAGGGGTGGGCTACCAAGGGCTGAGGTGGCTATCCTTGGTTTCTTAAGTGTGCCAATGGGAAGGAAGTGGGTTAGCTCACCTCCACTTAGCTTATGGCTGACCCAACTAGCTTTGGGTCAGTGGCAGTGGTCCTCATGCCCATTTGGAGCTCAGGTGGCTTCCAAAGGTAGGAGAGTGGGTTTGACCATCCAAATTTGGGTTTTGTCCCATTAAGAATTCCTTACCGATGTATAATGGGTCAAATCGAGTTGGACTTGGGTTGGGTTAGATTTGAGCTAACAATGGTGACCCAAAGATGGGTCATGCCAAGTTTGAATGGGTTTGTGATTGGTTTGGTTGGGTTTGGCTCAATTTGACCCATGTATGTCAAATTAGGGGGTTGTGAGTTGACCCGGTTGGTCTAATTGGGTCAAGTCATGGGTTGAGACATGTTCAAATGAGTATTTGGAATATTTTGGTTCAATTGGTTTGGTTTGGTTTGCATTAGATTTGAATTTGACTCATATGGTTCAAATGGGCTAAGTTGAACAATTTGGTCAAAATTGGCCAAATTAACTTTGGTTAGGTGTTGGTTTAGGTTCAATTGATCATTTGAAGATGATTGTAGGCTTTGATTTCAATCAATTTAAATTTAGAAATGATTTAGACCAATTGACCATTTAGGTCAATTTAAATGTGTCAATTGGGTTAAATTGATCAAATTATGTTCAATGGAGGCTTTGATAATATTAATCAATTTGAAATTGATTTGAGTCCTTGGTTGAAATCAATTTGGATTAGATTTTAATTTGGCCCAATTTGGCCTTTTAGGTCAAATTGGGTCAACTGATTAAGAGGCCAATTGGACTTGGTTTGGCTTGATGGTCAAGTCATGTTCAAGGTTGATTTATTATTGATTGAAATTATTGGTTTTAATTGATTTTCATAGGAATGAGATTTAGTTCATTTGGTGCAGGTTAACTTGGGTCTAATGATCAAATTGACTAGGTTTGACCCAATTGATTATGATCAATCAAGGGTGATCAATAATCATTATCGGAGGTTTTGATAGGTTGGTTCAATCCAATTTGGATTGGAATTTGGCTCAAATGGGTCCTTTAGGTCACTTTGGGTCAAGTGATCCCTAAAGGGTCAATTAGCTTAATTAGATTGAATAATGGTAATTAGTTTGGTTCAATTTGGTTAAATTGGTCACTTTAGTCAAGTGGACCAATAATTGAGTTAGGTTAGGTTTGATTTAGGTTGAATTGAGTTTGATAATTGATGTGGGATTGAATGATGGCTTTAATTTCATTTGATTTCGGTTTAACTAGATTCTAGCTCATTTGGACACTTTTGGGTTGAAAGCTTGGGTTGGTTGAATTGAATTAATCAATGGGATTGTAGATTTTGGAAGAGTTTGAGATGGATTTGAATGGTTTGAGAAATTCAATTGAGTTTGATTTGATTGAAAGAGGTTTGGGGTCAAATCCATGATTGAATTATAGGGTTAAGGTGGGTTTCATTTAGGCTTGGAGTTTGGATATGAGATTGGATTCAATTGGTGTTGGTTTGATTTGAGATTTGGTTTTGCATTGATTCAAAGTTGGTTTTAGACTTAAGATTAAGCATAATTCATGGGTTAGCCATAGGGTAGGTAGGTTTTCTTAATCTTAAGTCATAGCCTTATCCTATGGCGAATCCTCATAAGTCACTAAGTTTGGGTTAAGTGTTCACTTACTCACTAGGAGTGCCCTATGACTAAGGCATCTAGTGTCTAGAAGACTCTTAGATCTAAGATGAGGAGATTGAATCCTCACTCCAAAAGCTGTGGTCAAGCTGTGTCTTATCTTGCTAGAATCTAAGTCTTAGACTTCTAAGAAAATGTCAACTCAAAAATCTAAATTAAATTCTAAAATTAAAGCCCAATTATAGAATAGTTGAAATACTTACTAGACATCCCAGTATCAATAGGCATTTCCTAGTTCATCTCGTTGGCCTCCAAAATAACTCTATCCAATTTGAATCAACCTTAATTAAAATTCCAAAATCAATCCTTTGAAAACTAACTTTGAAATCCTTAGAAATAACAATTCACTTCTTTAATCAAGAGTTTTCTTAGAAGAGAACTTCTTAAGATGTAATTAATAGTGGCTTCCCTCTATAGTGAACCATGAACCCAATTTAAATTAAACTTTGTTCTACCTCCACATAGTTTAGGGAAATTTTTTTGGTACATGAAAGACCCATTAGCTTTGAGTCTTTTATTAAATGATCAAATCCATTATAGAAAAATATGTTTATCTTTTGAGATAATATGTTCATTCCTTAATGATGCATTTGATGATCCAAATAAAAAATTCTTAAACTCTACCACAATAGTTACCATTGCTTTTGAAAGCTATCAAAGAGAACATTTCTTGGTGTTAGAGGTTTAGGGTTGGGCTCATTCAAAATGATCACATTTGGCCTCTTTCCCTCTTTCCCACTTTCCGTATGGCCTTTAAAATAACTCTCTCCAATTTGATAGGTCCATCATGTAAAATTAAAATTTTCAGAAATTGTTTTAGACATGGAGTGTAACTCCAATGAAACCAATGTTGCTTATGGCTGAGGGAATCTCACCATGGATACCTTGCCAAGCTTGATAGACATCATATTCTTGATGTTTGCCATTTGATGAACCTAGTTGTAGATCTTAAGATTTTAAAGATTATAATTCTTTATTTAAGTTTATGATGACACCATATATTTTAATGTTCTCCAACTAGAGATGGAGAGAGAAGTCATCCCCAAAGGAGCCACTAGAAATTTGATCGTTGAAAAAAAAAAACACCTTTGAGAATGCTCTCCACCATCTTTACTTAGATGGATAGGAGTATATTTTTTTGTGAGATAGATTGATATATATTCAACCAAATTTCTCCTAATGTTATATTAGGATTTATTGAGATCTAGGTCCCACTTTTTATGAACTCAAACCTTCATAGTTAATTACACCTCTTACCATAATAAGAGAGTACTCTCGATTAAGGTTGGAAAATAAACATATCTTATCCGATATGAATTGGTGTCTAGCGGTCGTCTATGGAATAAATAACTATCATTTAACTTAAAGTGTACATTAGTGTAGGGGATGATAATGCACACGGTTAAGATTTCATGATTCCATCATCCTAGGCACAGTGGTCCCTAGTTTACTTAGGCGGAAATAGTTCCTAACCAAAGAATCATTGCCAATAGCTATAGGTTGCATCGTCCAAGGTGTCCTTGTAGACTTGGTGATATTTGCCAAAGGTGATAAATTTTAGTCAACCTTAGCTAATATAAAGCTTTCCTATTAAATATATTTCATAATTCTTAGCTCAATGAGAAAAGCCATTAGGGAACATGTGGGCTATCGTCGTGACTAAATTATAGTGGAGGTATAAAGAAGCCAAACCACCCAATCAAAGGTTCATGTCGTATATGCATTTCATGTGGTTTAGTTTGGCAATAAAATAATGTAGATAGAGGACTCAAGCCCGTTCTCACTAGCATGAGAATATTTGAGTTTGAATATAATTAAAATTAATTTGACATTAGCTATTTGGGAGCATAGGATTTCTTAACTTATCATCCTTGATAAATAATGATGGATGCATGGATGAATGTTTGCTTTAAGTTTTTTGAATGATGAATTTCATTTAGTTAAACATTTCTCCTCTGGATGAATTTTACAATCAATATAGCCATCATCGAGAATAATTAGATTTTGTTAACTTTGAACCCGAGTAAGACCCAACCAAAAACTTAACCTATATAACATCCTCGGACATTTTACTTTAGATTTTAATACATGTGTAAAGGCACATTCAAGAGTTTTATATAATTTTCTATATAAATTAGAAGATTATCTTTTAAGTTCATACACATGCATGTGATTCAAACTTATTTTATATTAACCCACGAAGCATCCTCGGACATAGAACTTAGGCAATTGTTATTATGTTGGGGCCATGCTATAATTTAGATCCATTTTTATTAATTTTCATAACATTAAATATATGTTTATTTGAGTATCATCTCGATGATGAAAACATAGCACATCGGTGCTTTATAGTGTTGTGGTGTTATTAAATTAATGATGTAGCATCAAGTGCCTAGTATTGTAGCATTTTAGAATAGGTATTCATGTTGACCAATAGACTAGCGACTAATCACTAACTATATGGCACCGTGATGCCGGTCAAAGGTTGGATCAAAAAATGCAGCGGTCGACGGATGGTTTAAATAGGCATGACAAACTTTTAACCAATGCTATGACACTAATGCTTGACACATTTTTGGCTATAAAATTAATGATAATGATTATTCTTTTTTACCGACATAGTAGGCGACTTGACGGAAGACTAATGTCAAGGAACTACATGTGAGCACTATAACTATGTTATCATTTGAGCAGAGGTTAGAGCCTCGACCGACATTGTAGCATCTGGCTTTAGGATGGGTTTATAGATTGACCCCTTGGGGTTGCTCATTTTATTCTCTATATTTTATTTCTTAGAGCTCTCTCATTCTCTCGACTTTCTCTCCTTCTAAGAAAGTAATCATGCCTCTCAAGAAGCTCGTCAACAAGATGGGGCCAACTTCAAGCAAATCTAGCAAATTCATTAGTGTAGAGGCGAAGAGAGGTATCAACATTCCCTCACTCATAATCATCTCATCTTAATAAGGAGCTTCTACAACCTAGGTTGGAGGTATAAGGGTGATCAATGAACATGGGTGGGCTAAGGCGGCCTATGAAAGTAGCTCTTGCGTCGTCCCCATGGTGCGAGTATTTTGCCAACATGAAAGAGCAGGAACAATAAAGTTTTTTATTGGAAGCTTGTAAGTTTTGATATCACTAAAATAAATGAATATTACAATTTCCAAATGTGACTTATGATCAATATCTTTCCTATTATAATGAACACCCATATTTTGATGAAATTCTTGGTTTTCATTGGTATAATTACCAACATCTAGTGAAAATGGTAGGAAGAAAGAATTATTAACTTTTTTTCGATCATAATGGTAGAATCAAAAGCTTGGCACTATTTTATTTTTCCCAAGTTGCTACCCACTAATAATATAAGTGAGGTAACCAAGGATAGGGTCATTTTAAATTTTATAATTTATAAGGGCTTTACAATTGATGTATGGAAGATTATTTATAATTTTATTTGTAATATGCTTAGGGTAGTACTACAATATGGTATGGTCATCCCTCTCTTATCTATTGTTTGTGCACTCTGACAGGTGCATTAAATGAGCTTGATGAAAAGTTATTATTGAGAGGCTCCTTTGACAAAAAAAAAAGGTTATTAATGGGTTTGGTTCGAGGTTTGAAGTGGGGAGAGCTCACGTGCCCCATGACCTCAACCTCAATCCTCTCAATTGTTAAACAAGTAAGTCTCAAATTAAGGAAAGAGGTCGGTGAGAGTAGCCATAGGCAATAGGCTTTAGAAAGAAATTTAATTATCATATGGATCAACATCAAAAGTAGTTTTCTTTTATGGCCCAATTCAATATGTCATTGGTCCATATGTTAGAAAATTATGGTTTTGGGGATCTATGTCAAGCTTCTTTTCCTACGGTTCCTTAATATCCCCTTATGTAGCTATCTCTAGAGCTAGAAATAAAGGAAGAGAAGGATGATTATACTAATAGTTTTCCCCTCCTTTTATCGTATTTTATATTTTTCTTTTTTTATTTTTATTATAATAATTTCTTTTGTAATAAATTTCTCATTTAATAAAGATGTATTTTCTTTATTTCTATTCCTTTGTGTTTGTTACTATGTAATGCTCAGGGTTTAAAATTTTCTAAAATGAAAATTTTCTACTAAGGCTCAATGCCTTGGAGTCATTAAGTTGAAATGATTGATTGAAACTTGAGAGTTTAGTGGCTCAAACTATATTTATTTTGCCAAGTTATTGTGGGGTATAATTTGAATTACACTTTGAATTTCCTAAAATTATCATTTTAGTATAGAAACACAATGCCTCAATGCTAGGATATCGGTGTCATGGTACTATGAGATGGCCAATAAAGTTTAATTCTCAGAGGACGGCACCTTGATGTTATAGTTGTAGTGCCAGCGTGCTATGGGTATAACTAGAATCATAATATAAAACCTTAATATTATCACTTTACTTCAATTCTAAGAGTGCGATTACCTACCACAGGATATCGACATCATGGTGTTGGGAGATGGTGGCATAAGCTTAATTTTCTTGAGGACACAATGCCTTGGCGTTGAGCTTCAGACCCATTGCATTGCCTTATTAATATCTAAGATTCAAAATTTTGGCAGCATAACACCTTAGTGGTGCTAGGTTTTACATATTTTAGTACAAAGCACTCATCTCTTTTATTCCATCCAAGATTGAGAGGAAGGGTTTAATTTCATGCAGAACCAAGTTCAATGATGGAAGATATATAGCATCCGCCGAATGGTGCTACGATGTCGCATTATAGATAAGGAGACCTAGAAACTTAGTGCATTGATGCTAAATATTAGTGCTTTAGCACTAGTAGAATTGCACTATGCTTGAGAGCTTAGTGTTGTAGCACCTATGCTCTAAAGCATTCAAGATCTCATTCTTGAGAGCTTGGGGCCTCAGCGTTGGGCCTTGGCTCGTGGCACTATGAGATAGAAAAGTTCGTATTGAATCAATTCTTCAAAATTTTAGCAAGATTTTTATGAAAATTCGATAACATAATGCTTTGTAGTGCAAAATTTGTACATATTTAAGTGAAAATGCACTCTTCTCCCTTGTTCAAGATTCAAGATTGATAAAGGAAGGGTATTCTTCTCACATCAAAACAAAGTTCAATGGTGGAGGGCTTTGATATTCAACATTTAAGATTCTAGACTATTTTAAGCCTTATGGGTCATTCTTTTTTTACTCAGGATCCAAGATCAATGGAGATGCACTCTTTATTTCTCACCAAATCCAAGATTGAAGGTGGAAATTTGGTTAAATTTTATTTTAAGGGAAAAGCGCTTAAAATAAATATTATTCCAAAAATAATTTACTTGGAATAGATGAGAGATCATTTTATGGTGCGTGAAGAGCATGCCTTTAGAAAAGATCACCATAATCAAGAATGTCAAAAAAACTAGAGAGAGTGAGTGGGAAAGGAGAGAGAGTATAGGGGTTGCTCTCCCTTTTTTATAAGCTACTCTTTCCAAAAGGGTAGTTTTTTACTACTATAACCATTCTCACCAACACACCCCCACCCCCCTCCTCACAAGCTCTTCTTAGGCAATTATTGTTGCTAGGAGGAGATGGTGGCTTTCTTGAATTAAATAAACTAAGATTTGATAGTGCATTAGTGTTGTGTCATTTAGTTGAGCAACCATCAGGACGGTTTGAGCTTCTAGATTTTTTAAGGTGGCAATAGTGACTAGGCATCGTGATTGCGTGAGGGAAAAAGCCAAGATGTGTAAATTGATGTATTGTCTACCATTAGTTTTGCATTAGGTTAGGAAAAGTCAACTTTTAGGCATGCTTTGTTTAGGTCCCTCAAGTCAATCACATATTTGCACCTTTTCTTGGGATAATATTAGCAATTTAATCAACATGCTTTCTTCATGAATGAATCCTACTTCAATAAGATCTTTAATTTTAGCGATTACTTGCTCTTCAATTTCTAATCGCATTCGCTTTTATGCTTATTTTATAGGTGGCATATCAAGTTTAATGGAAAGTTTATGTATAGCTACATATGGCGATAAGCCGGTCATTTCATTGTAACTCCATATGAAGCAATCTTTGTATTCACAAAGTAGTGCCTTTAATTCCACCAATTTTTTTGATGTGAGGTTAGCACTAACAAAGGTTGGCCTAGGTTCTTCTTGATTGCCCAAATTTTTTTTGAATTTCATCGCGACTTGATCGCCTTCTTCAAATTCTTTTGGAGCCTCTTTGAGATTAATTATTAATTCATCTTCGATACATTTTCATTTTCATGTTAAGCATTCTTTTGCTCATTTGTAGCTTCATAAAATACATCTTTTGGATATGACATGCTTGTTGGGAGAGATGCCCCACATAGTGAATTTTTCATATCTTATAGAATTTTGTATATTGTCCCCTCTTGAAGCTTTTAAGCACTCGGGCTTGTATACTTGATTATATAAGTTGAACATTGTTCTTTACCTACCTTTTAGAGCTAATGAAAGTATTGAAGAGTAATTATTGAAATGTCTTCTTCCTCAAAATCATCTTCCTCAAATTGTTTTGGTGTGGGATTTGCAATTCTATTTTTAATTTTGTAGAAAAGATCCACGTTCATTGTAACCATTTCTAGAAGAGATATAGAAAGTTTTCATGACTCTATTTTCTCTTTCCTTGAAGTTGTTAAAGCTTTCATATGTGCCTTTAGTACTATAGTTATTTTCATAGCCTTCTTGGAAATTTGAGATTGGTACCCTTATTAGAAAAACATGAGTTTTTTTCTAACTATTTTGTTATATCACTAGTACTACCTCTTCCTTTCTCGGACTAGCTAAAGATTTGTCGGGTTGATAAAGTACCAACTCTTCTTTATTATCCTTAATATTATTACCAAAGTGGGCAAAACCATGGGTTATTTTGATTCATTAGTATTTTCTCTTCAAATCGTCATCCTTAAATATTGTTTTAATAGGTGGAGCTTTTTTTTAGAGTAGCCCTCTCCTACTTTATTAAGCATAAAATACTTGACATCATCATAGATCTTAATTTCATGTATCAAGAAAGAATTCATATCACCATCAATTTGTGAGACACTCTTCACCATTTTGAATGTATTTTATGCATTGATGGAGATTTGAAGGTACTATGCCATACTCATGAATCCATGACCTATTGCGGAGTGCTTTATATAAGACACTAGCTTCAATCACATGAAATTTAGCTTTTGTATATAATTTTTTAAACCATATGAGCAAGATGATAGATCCTAAGGTTTGTTTCCCATGTTCATTGAATCCTTATAGGAATATTATACATTTATCATAATAGTGACATCTTAAACTAATGCTCTAAGTGTCTTAGGTAAGAAATTGACTAAAGCACACGGCTCAATTAATATTCTTTCTATATGGGTGGAATTGCTTTCATATAACATAAATGGGTTCATTGTGTTCAATCATCTAATAATAGTTCATCATCACTAAATGTGATGGTTTTCATGTTTTGAGAGGTTAAGTCCTCTTTCATCCTCTCTTGACAAGAAAGCTTCATACTATTCTAAAAACTAAAAGATTTAATTAATGTCTCACATATATCTTTAAATAATATGAGAGCATCATAGATACTTAATAAATATAGTAGCTTGAGTAAATGGGCCAAAACATTATAATCTACTCCCACTTTGCTGATTTTTTTAGGTTTAGGTGGTGAGGGAGGCATCTTCATTAATTTGAAGTTTTTTTGCCTTTATCTTGGCTTTTCTCTGGAGTGTGTTGACCTCATTTTGGATGAGATTAATATCATCTTTAAACTAGTAATTATAACACCTAATTTTAGATTAGGAGCCTTCTAATTAGGCACTAAGGACACTATACTTAGTGACCTAGTGAATCCTTCTAATATTTGACTTTACCTATAGGACTAGGTGGACCTAAACTAAACTCAAATCTAAATAAATATTTGAATCAAACACATTATATATGAAATATAAAATCAATTGAATTTAGATCAAGGTAATTGAGGTGGTTAACACAATTATCCTACTTAAGCTCATAATTGTTACTTAGCTATAGCACCCAAGGGAGGGTTGTGAATTAGATTTTAAAAATAAATTTCAAAAAAATTTATCTTTTGTAGAAGACTTAAATATTCAATAATAATGCTTTGGTGAAATGAAACAACGAGAAAAAGTAATAACAGAAAAGTAAGGTGGTGAAAAGTAAAGAAAGAGAACATATAGATTTTATGTGGTTGAGATTACAACAAATCTACCATACTCTCCTTCACGGGCAAGTACAACCCAACACATACTTTCTTTAATGGGCAAGTACAACCAAACATGAACTATCCTTAACGAGCAAGTATAACCAAACATGAACTATGCTTAACGAGCAAGTACAACCCAACAATAATTCAAGACAAAGCAAAGAGAAAGATACAAGTTTAACTCTCAATTTTAAAATATTTTTTACACTCATAACCCAATCTATACAAATATTAAGACAATTTAATGAAAAGAGAGCTTACTTTAATTTTAAATGAAATTAAAACACGATCTTCAATCAAATATTTAATGCAATTAAGTAACTCAATATTGCTTGGATGATCTTTATGAAGTTTGAAATACTTTTTTTGAATGACTTTGAAATGCAAACTAAAATGCAATCACCAAAAATTTTACTTTGAATCCTTTTTCACACAAGCTAACCTTTATTCAAATGATAAATGTATGTGCAATTGGAACAAATCAACAATCACTTGAATAAGGATTTGAATTATAACACATGAAAGCTATCAAATAACATATGCATAAACCAATTGAACATAAGTAATCAATAAGCACAAAATAATTTATGCAAGATGTGGTGTGTCGGCCAAATGGAAAAACAAAAGATGAAGTAAGATGTTAAGCACAATCAAATTTAACCAACCTATATTAAACTTTAAGCTAAAGGGATAAACAATGGATATTCAATTGATTAAGCACTTAGGAAATTAATAACATTTAAAAAGACTTCAGCCAAACAAGAAACAAAAGGAATATTCACGATTAAGCACAAAATAAATTGATTTTCTTATGTTAGATATAGGCCAAACAAGAAATCAAAAGATTGTCAAGTAATTAAGTCCACACAAATTAATCTTCTTATCTTTGTTCATGGCCAAAAAAAAATCTAAAGATTATATCATGAATAAACACAAGAAAATTTGCATAGCCTTGTAAACATCAATGCCAAGAAGAAATAAAAAAAGTTTAAGAACTTAGGTCCTTAGAAAATGAACTCAAGGAATTGATGTTTTGGCCAAGGGTGGAAACACAGAAACCTTCACTTTTCCCAATAAATCTTCAAGCCAAATAAATGTCCAAGGGAAGAGAAGAATAATGAGGAATGCTTGCACTTGAATCACCAAAAATCTCCAAGATATGCCTTAGCAAGAATCGATAATGGTGAGTAAAGAGCAAGAGAGCAAGAAAGAGTTTTAACTTTTTTGAATGTTTTAAAGTTGAAACAAGGCTCTTAAATTGATGAAGGAGGAGTCTAGGTCGGCCAAAAACTGATCCAATTAGAGGGAAATTGATTTGGCATTAATTTGAATTTCAAATTCAAAGAGATGGGATCGACCAAAGAGATCTTCCATAGGCTCCTTTACAAATTTGTTTAAACCCAATATGGAATGTATGCTATGTGATTCACAGCTAAGGATGGAGGAATTTCCATTGGAAATTCGGCCAAGGAAGTTTATACATGATGGAGGAGTTTTGAATAAAATAAATCCAAGGAATATCACTTCAAAGAATTTGGCAGAAGAGGTTTCCTAAAATAAAAAATTCTCAAAATAATGTATGAATTAATTTAAAACATAGCTGATTGTATTATATACTTATTGAATGTTTAAATAACATATAAATTTATTAAATTTGAAGCATAGAGGCGCCCTTAAACTTTCCTAAAATAGGAATTAGAAAAAGGAAATGAATTATTTTCAAAATGAGGGCTAATTTGAATTTAAATTTAAAATAACTTGAAATAAATTATTTAGGCTCTAAATAATTACAATTAATCATGCTTGGGACGTTCAACATATTCCATAAAAATTTGATTTGATTTAGCAAGTACATGTCATGCATAAAGGAGTTTGAATTAAAGAATAATTCAAAAATAATTCAAATTCAGAATTTCAATAAACGAATTTAAAATATGAAAAATGATGGAATATAATATGAAAATGTTTTCAATAAATTTCACATAATTTATTACAGAAAATTAATTAAAAAAATTCAATCGAATAATGTTAAGATGAAAATGATAATAAAAGAGAGAAAAAGGAATAATATGAGAGAGAATAGAAAAAAGAATAATTTTAGGATAATTCAATTTTCATGCACTAAAACTTATGAATAAAAAATTATGAATGGCATGGAAATGATTTAATAAAGTTTAAACATAATTTATCTTGCTTGAACACACATTTAATAGAACTTACATAATGCATTTAGTTCATACAATCCAAAATGGGTAACTTAATGAATAATTGCAATATTAAGATATAGAAAAATATAAAGAATTATAGAATGATGAATCAAAAAAAGAATGAATCATTTATTTTAATTTAGCAGAATTTCATTTTCTTTAATATAATAAATCCTAGAAAAATTCCACCGTCCACATCCAATAGCTTTAGCAATTTGATATAATTGAAGAACTAGGAGCTAAAGAATTTATTACGTATACTTGAATTTAACTTGATTAGTAGCATTTCAAATGAGATGGGGCTCATGGAGTCAACAAAAATTAATTAAACCCAAAAAAATTTAAATAAAATCAAATTTAATAAAAAGCATAAAGTCATTACATGAATGTGAATATATTTAGAACTAAATTCAAATGTAGGTCAAAGATGGCACGAGTTGAGTTATGTGGATCCCATTAGGTCAAAAGTCAACTCATAAAAATTTGACCAAATTAATTCATTCCAAGGACTTAGAATCATCAAATAAACATGTTTAAACATGAATCTACATAAATATAAATCCAAGAAGGCCTTATTTGGGTTAATTAGATCACTTGATCTAAATGAACCTTATTGAACCTAAACTCAAATCAAATTAAAGTCAATTCAAATTGACTATCCAAAGCTATTTGAAAATCATCATTAAACATAATTCAATCAAATATTGGGTTTAATTTGATCAAGTTGGTCATTTATCCCAAATAAACCCATGATGTCCCATTAACTCCAATTTGGATCAAAGTGAGATTGAATTCAAAATCAACTTCAAATGAAATGAAATTAATTAATCTAAATCATCTCAAACACTTGGCTAAACACAATTGAAAACTAAATATATTTTAATTGAGTCAAATTGGTCATTTGACTCAAATGAATTTAACGTAACTAATTTAGGTCATATTTAGCTTGAATCAAATCAAAACTCCATATGAAATGGATCAATTGAACTTCAAGTCATTTAAAGGACAATAAATAACAATTGCAATCGTCATCTAATATTAATCAAATGGAATAAACTAATTCAAGCTAAAAGTAAAAGAAATTCAAAAGAATCAAACCTAAAACTTAACCCAAATCCAAAACAAATGAGCTTAGTCTAACCTTTTAGTTCAACATGGTTTGATTTGGTTAGTTAACTAATAACCCAAAGAGGTGTTAAGGTGGTGTCATAAAGCCAAGATGTTCCATGGAAGGTGATGTGGAGCATGGCGGGAAGAAAAATTCAAAGTCCACCCATGAAGCCAAAACCCAAGACACTTCCTCCATCCTTTTCCACTTTTATCTTAACCGACTTGGATAGTTCCCAATCAATTAACCACCTCTTAGAGCTAGCCTCAAGAAGGTGTGGCAATCATCATTGCCAATCCATTTTGAACTACCCCATGGATATGGCTCATGGCCATACATGGAAAATGGAAGAAAGGCTTTCTCTTGGAAATCTAACATAACACACACATTCCTAAGGAGAAAAGAAGGAGAACCAACCCCTTCCCCGATTCTCACACGGCCGCCAAGATACTTCGACCAAACCCACCAAAGAACAAGTGGAGCTTGGTATCCACGTGATTGATGAGAAAGAAACTAAATTCCTTTTCTAAAGGCTCACCACATTCCAATGAACATGTTCAAAACATTTCCACTGTGAGAATCAACGTTGAGGTATGCCTCAAAATCGACTTCCCTTTTAGCTCGATTTGATACTTTATGAAGTAAATTTAATCTCAAGTGAAATCAAACCAGATGGATCGATTACAAATTGATCCATAATCATTTTATAATCGAAAGCATGCATCCCCACCATTTAGATCATCGAAAATCAACTCAGGATAAATCTTGGTTCCCTAGCGAGAGGAAGTGGATGAAATCTCTACCCCGTTCCTTCTATTTGGAATGACGATTGAGATCTAGCCACACCATTTCAATTGAATCCCTTAAGGAACAAATCTTGACCGTCGATCATTGATAGAAAGACCATAAATGTTCCCACTGTCCCCACCACTTTTAAGCTAGATCCACATGGATCCAACTAGCCTGGAGTCGTGCCACATATAAAGAAGTGATGCCGCCATATGGCACTTCTGGGTTTAAATAGGAAAATCTATTTTTTTTAGTTTAAAAATTGTACAAAAATAAACAAAACTTTAAAATTCATAAAAAAAATAAAACATTCAACCAAAAAATACATCTAAGGGCTTTATGGATTCATCTCAATAAATAGTTAAATTTAATGTGTAATATTCCTTTGAAACCAAATTAAATGATAAATTAAAAATTCTAAGGTTGATGAATGCTCTTAAGTTATGAAATATAAATATAATAAATCATTCAAATGGAAAAGCCAAAACCTTTAATTTAAGTTTAAATTAAAATTTAATTTAAGTGAATTAAATTAATAAATTCAAACTAATAAACATAAACATTAATGAATCAAATGAATATGACTAATTCAAATCAAATAAATTAACTAATTATATTATATGATACTAAATGAATATTTTCTCAAAACCTAAGCTATGAAACTATAAACATTCTACATAACTTAAAAGGTAAATAACATAAAATAAGTAAATATAATCACTTGAAACCAAAAAAGAACTTAAAAGTAAACATCAAATTAAATTTAATCATGATAGATGACTAAAATTTGAATAACATAAAATATAATTGAATCAAACCATTTGATATCAAATTAAACTAAAATAAAATCATGATAACATATATTTTAATTAAGACTTAAAGAAACATTTTTGAATTTTATTTAAAGGCCATAAATTAATTAAGAAACATTAATCAAACCAAAAGAAATACTAACAAATCCTAACCATATTTAAAATCAAATTTTAAAAGAAGGATTGAACTTTGTAAAATCAAAAATAATCAATCTAATCAGTAATATTCAATAAAATCTAAATTCTTACTTGGTTAAGTCAAGATGCATTAATCAATTTGAATGAAACTCAAATGAAAAGAATAAAGAATCTTTAAACAACTTTTCTAAACACAAGATGAAACTTGAGAACTAAACATTAATTAAGAAGTTCAATCCTAATCAAAACACATAAAAATCAATTAAATTCAAATTCAGAAGAAGTTAATTAAAATTTTCAAGATCTTAGTTTGACACTAAGAATAGATGAAAATCTCATTATACTAGGGATTAAGATGTTGAATAGAATGAGATGCATAAAGTGGAATTTATTTTATTCCTCATTCTTTAAAACTTAAATTTCAACCTTAACATAAAAGTAAATCTAAAATGAAAATAACTCATAAATTAATTAAATCACTTAAATTAAAATCATCTTTTGACAAATTGAACAAATTCTAAAATAAATAAAAGAAACCAAATAAAAATAAAACTTTTAATAATTAGTTATATGATATGGTACACACAGTGAGCTACAAGTCAGAAGGAGGTCTTAATACCTCGAATCTCTAGTTTAATAATAGCATGTACCTATGAAATAAATTATAAAAATTAAAAGATTAAATTATAAATTAAATTAAACTTTAACTTGAACTTAAATAAAAATCTATTATAGAAATACCACACAAGCCCCTTCTTACACACTAGATTATTAAGTCACCAACTCTATAGTTAAGTTAGGCCAATAATCTATGATATTTTGTGATATGAAATAATGTGATGTTTTTATTATTGTTTTATGGTGTAATGTTTAGAATGGATGGTTAGGATTGTTTTCCTATTAGTGCGGATGTTAGGTTATTCCTTTTAGACTAATGCTATTTTCTACAAGTCAGCTAAAAGGATCGTTGTTATGAAAATATAATAAGTCTTATTTGCTTCAGTGCTTCTTAAGTCCTTAAGCATAGCCTAACAGACAAGTGGGCTTGGAAAACACCGGTGATAAGCTCATTATGTTTGTATTATAATAATTGCTATGTTGTATGTATTTTCATAAGTTTGTTTTGTAGAGATTAGTAATTTATTTTAAAATTCTAAAATATAATTTGAGCCTAGAATTAAGTTATGATCTATGTGGTCTAGAATTGCGGAGTTGACTTTACCAGGTTGGTGGTATTTTGTGAAGCCCATGGAGGTCCCCGAAGAAGATGACAATCCTAGAAGACCCCAAGGATCAAAACTTTTAGTTCTAGGTCGAGTTGTATAACTTGAGCTCGGTTTCCCAATTTCTCTATCTTCCAAGGTGTCAAATGGTACTCGAACACAGCCTATTTTATTAATTCAAATTGGTTTGATTTATTTTAGGGTGTGCAATAGAAATTGCATGCTTTTTTTAGGTTTCTTTTTGTGTTGTGATCAGTGATGAAATTCCTAGACCATAGGATAATTAAATTTTTTACCCCATTTAAATATAAATAACATGAAAATAAAATGAAACTTCAAAATCATATATTAATTAAAACCCTAGGAATAACTTAAAAGCAACTACATATTATTTATTCTCCTTGAATTATATGCTTCACCCATTGCACATAATGGGGCATCTAACTTTGAAGATGTTAGCATCTAAAATAGAATGAAGAAATGAATAAAATGATAAAATTACACATCCTAGCCTGGGGATGTGATGCTACTATTGCGACACCGTTATAGCTTCCTTAAGAGAATTTAGAAGCTTAAGCTACTCCCAATGGATGCTCGATTAAACTATATAACATTATGCCAAGATGATGCAGCATCAGGCACTATCACAAATCCTCATTTTTTTTTAAAACCAAGAAAGCCACTATCCCGACTCTAGCAATAATAACTATCAAGGGGAATGGGTAGTCTTTGTGGGGAATGGTTATAGTAGTAAAACCATCCCATTTGAGGGAAATTCACTATAAAAGGGAGAGCATCCCCAGCTCTCTTCTTCTTCAACTCATTCTCTAATTTCTTCTCTTTCTCCAATTGATTTTGCTTATTACAAGCTCGCTTTCCACGTTACAAGAATGATCTCCCATCTACTCCACATAAAAGATTTTTGAAATATGTATATTTTATGCAATTGTCTCTCTAAAAATTAAGTTTAATCTAAATTTTACCATCTATCTAGGTTCCAATAAAAAAATAGAAGCGCATCTCTATCAATCTTATATTCAAGTAAAAAAGAATGCTCCCAAAGACTTAAAATAATTTGATAATCTTGAATGTTGAAGATCTCAACCATTGAACTTGGTTTTAGCGTGAGAAAAATCTCGCACCATCGATCTTGGATATGAAACAAGGGACAAGAGTGTGTATGCACTAAAATATGTAAAAAAATTAGCACTCCTAAGGCATTATGCCTCTGAATTTTCATAAAAAATTTGTTAAAATCTCTAAGAATTCAGTTCAACACAAGCATTTTGTCCCACATCACTACTGACAGTCACCGAGGTCCCAAGTTCTCTGGAATGAGAATCTTGAATGCTCTATCTATAATGCCAACAAAATTAGGTGCCACAACACTAAGCTCTTGAGCATTATGCATTATGCCACCAAAATTTTGAACCTTAGATATTAGTGAAACTGTACCCTGGTCTAGAGCCAAGGCATTGCATTCTCAAGGAAAACTAAGTTAAGTTAGGAATCTCACGACAATGGCACCTCACAACTCGAGGTGTGTGTTCTCATAATTATAACCTAAGTGATAATGTTAAAGCATTCATATCATAATTGAAATTATATCCATAGCATTAGGGCACTACAAGTATAGTCGAGGTGTTATTTTCTCAAAAAAATTATACCTTGGTGTGTGAATCTCATAGCTATGGCCTCTAACATCGAGGCATTGCATTTTGCACACAAAAGATAATATTAATACATTCTCACATAATCAAAATTATACCTCACGGTGTCATGGAGCTATAATTATAGCATTGAGGCACTAAGATCTCAAGTTTCTTAATCAATCATTTAAGCTTAGATGAGGTGCTAGTTTACCGACATTGAGGTGTTGAGCCCTAATGTTGAGTAGAAAATTTTTATTCTAAAAAATTTTAAATCACGGAGCATTGCACATTGATAAACACAAGGGAGTAGAAATAAAGAAAATACATCTTTATTAAATGGAAAAATATATTACAAAAATTATTACAAAAAGAGAATATAAAATAAATAAATAAAATGAGAGGGGAGACTAGTAGTCATAATCATCTACCTCCTCCTCTATTTCAGTTGTGACAAGGTAACTACATAATGGGGATATTGAGGTACCATAGGAAAAGAAGCACGGATCCCTAAGACCATAATTTCCAAACATATGGACTAGTGTTGTCTTGAACTATGCCATATAAGAAACTACTTTTATTGATGATCTATGTGATAATCAAACTTCTTTTCTAAAGCCCACGTGTGTGGCTATGCTTACCCATCTCTCTCTTTAAATTCAAGATTTGCTTTTTTTAAGTGTTTATTAGATTAAGATCAAGGTCGGGGTATGTGAACTCTCCCCACTTCATAATTTTGTTAGAGGAGTCTTTTGAATGAGAACTTCTTCATCAGCTCCCCTAACACACCGTTGTATTGCACATACCCTAGATAAGAGGTGGATGACCATACCCTACAATAATACTTCCCAAGAATATTACAAATAAAATTATAAATATTTTTCCTATATAAGCGATAAAACTCTTTTGAATTGCAAAATTTAAAATGGCCCTATCTTTGGTTACCTCCGATATTACTAGTGGGCATCAACTTGGTAGAAATAAAATAGTGCAAAGCCTTAGATTTTGTTGTTAGGTTAGTGGAAAGAAAGTTAATAATCTTTTACTCTCATCATTTCCACAAGACATTAGCCTTTCTACCGGTGAAAACTAAGAATTTCTTCAAAATCTCTGCTCATTATAATAAGAAAGATTTTGATCATAAGCCACATTTGGCAATTTATAATATGCATTTATAGTAGTGTTATCGAAGCTTACCAGTTTTCCTCAAATGAAAACTTTACTATTTAAGTGCTCCTTCATGTTGGTGAAGAACTCTCACACCGAGGATGACACAGAGTTCTTATAAGCAAGCTTTTCCCAACCCCATTCATTGATCACCTCTTTTACTCCCACCCAGTTGTAGAAGATTCTTTCTAGGATGAGATGCTTGTGGGAGAGAGCATGCTAATATCTCTCTTTAGCTTTTGTGCTAACAAATCTATTAGCCTCACTTGAAGTACCCTCCTCTTGCTAGCAAATCTCTTGAACAATATGATTACTTTCTTAGTAGGGTGAAAATTAAGAAAATGAGAGAGATAGATAGATAGATAGATAGAGAGAGAGAGAAAGAGAGACCTAAGAAATGGAAAATACATAATGAAAAAAATCTACGACTTAAGTGTTTATTTAAAACTAGGAATAGCACCATGGTACTACAAGTAGCTAAGGTGCTAAGCTTTCTCTAGAATAGGAAATTACACAACTCACATGTACCACCTAGGTGTTGATCAGTCAAGTCGGTTACTATGTTGGTCAAAAAATTATTCATTACCATTAATTATGTAACGAATGTACAATAAAACATGCTAGGCATTGATGTAGCACCTTAGCGCTTTGACACAATCTTTGCATAATAGTTCAAAAAGTTTGTCCTTTCTCATTTAAAACTCCGCTCATCTGTAGCTTTTTTAACTAACCTCTTTGACTCACGGTGAGCCATAAGGTTAGTGCCAAAGCACGAAAGGATCAACATGAATAAACTAAGCTAAACAAATTTAACATTAAGCACCACAATGATTTGTAGCACCAACCCTTTACTTTTCTTAAGAGACAAGCATACATACTAGAATGCTATAAAACTAAGCACTCGATGCCAAAGTGCCAATTTGATAGTGCCACGGCTATGTTCCTAGTGCCAAGGAACTACATTCCTAAACATATTTATAATATCATAGCACTTAATATAAATAGATAGAGTTACCCATGGGCCCCAACATAGTAATAATTGATTAAGTTTAGTGTCTAAGGATGCTTCATGGGTTAACATAAAAAAATTTTGAATTAGTTGCAAATTCAATCTTCCAATTTCAATAAAAAATTATAAAGATACTCACATGTGCCCGACACATGTATAAAAAAACTAAATTAAATATTTAAGGATGTTGAGTAGGTTAATTTCATAGTTAGATTTCATGATTGGGTCCATGTCAACAAAACCTAATCATTCCCCAATGATGCTCATGTTGATTATAAAATTCATTCAAAGAGAATATGTTCAAATTGAATGAAGTTCATCATTCAAAATAGTTTAAAATAAACAATCATCCACCCATCCATCAATATTTATCAAGGATGATAAGCTAAGGAAACTTTTGCTCACAAATAGCTAATTTGAAATTAAATATATCTATGTTCATACTCAAATAATCTCATGCTAGTAAGAATGTGACTTGTGTCCTCTATCATGTGATTTTGTTGTAAGACACACCACATAAAATGTGGATACTACTAGAACCCTCTCGGAGGTGGCTTGGCTTTAATATGGCTCCACTATATTTTGGTAATGGTAATAGCCCGTATGTTCTCTAATGGCTTTGTTCCTTAAGCTATGGACTATGGAATATATTAAATAAGAAAAAAATCTTTCATTAGCTAAGGTTGGCTTAAAATTTATCACCTTAGACAAATTTCACCCTAGGCTTATGAGAACACCTTGAATGATGCAATCGATTACTCAGACAAGGATTTTTCGGTTAGAAACTATTTCTCCTAGCTAAAAGACTAGGGATCACGACAGGATGACAAAACCATGGGATCTTAATAGGGTATGCCATCACCCCCATCACCACCCTCCCATGTAGACTTTAAGTTAAATGATAATCATTTATGCCATAATATGCACATTAATAGGCGTTGACTCATATCAAGAAGATATGGTTATTTCCAACTTTAATCGAGAGTTCTCTCACTATGGTAAGAGGGATAGTTAATTATAAAGGCTTGCATTAATAAGAAGTGAAACCCAAATATAAAATAAACCCTAACATAATCTTAAAGGAAATTTAATTGAATATATATATATATATATATATATATATATATATATATATATATATATATATATATATATATATCAATCTACCTCAAAATCCTACCCATCTTAATAAAGATGGCAGAGGATTCTCAAAGGTATCTTTTCTAAGTGATAAGAGGATGACCACCCTTCTTGGGGAAGTGTGCTTTCTTATTTTGACTTGGCCCATGACCACTAATTGCATATCATTGTAGGCATGAACTACATACCCCAAGCCTTAAAATGAATCATGGGTCAAAATACATAAAATAAGAAATTTATTATATTAGTTAGGGCATAACATGCTAAACACTATCTTAGGGATAGAGAGTGAGTTTAAGTTCATAGATTCCTTCTTAAAATATAATAGCCCAACCATCTTGCATATAGAAGATCGACTTAGAGTTTTTTTAGGTGGTGTTAGGCGGCAACCCTTCGGTTGGATTATAAGTCCAAAAAAAGTCAAGGATAGGTTCATTCTTATCTAGTAAGAAATGAATTGATAATTCTTAAAAATTTATATTAGATTGAGCCTCTAACTTATGTTAAAAGTATTTGTAGACTTAGAGTCTAAAGCATCCTACTGAAATAAGTCTTCAACCACTAAGCATTTCTATAATCTTATACTGGAATCTAAATCCTAGATTTTAATAAAATTCCAATTCAAATCATACAAAATTCAATCTCAAAATGTAAAGCCCATTGGTTGGATAGTAGAAATGCATCTTGGGCTTCCTAGTATCTAAAAGTATTTCCCTCTAAAAAACTCTTCCTCCTTTGAAGTGTTCCTATTGAATTTATAAATTAACCATCCTTTAAAGACAAGCTTTGAAATCCATAAAAATAAAAGTTTATTTTTTAATCGTATTCTTAGGAGGAATTCTCTTTTCCTAAGATGTAATAAACTATAGGGATAGACTATGAGCCCTTCTTCCCTAAAATAAATTTTGTTCTACTTCTCCATGTAGTTGGGAAAAATCCTTAGTACATCAGACCCATCATAGAGTCCCGATTAAGAAATTGAATCCATTATAAGGTAATATATTTATCTTTTGAATAATATATTTATCTCTTAATGATGTATTTGATTACTTAATAAGTACAATATCGGTATGGTGTTTCAAATAAAACTTCCTCGTGGTAGAAATATTCTCTTTTCCACTCCTTGATTGGATTTGAGTTACTTTTTTGTGAAATCTTCTTTATTAAAAAGTTTCTGAATTTTGTGCTTCATTTGAATTTCAAAGCTTTCAAGATTCTTGAAACTAGTGCCTAGCTTAGGACAGCCTTCTTTGAGCTGATTTGACCTTCCTTTTGATAGGCTTTTCTTTGAGAAAGCATAGATCTCTTGAGTCAATCCCCTTTGCAATCACATGACATGCCTCTCTTTAGTTTTAAAATTGGAATTTTCATGTATGATGACTTATGATTTTTTTTTAAATCTCTTCTCTAGGATTTTCATGTCAAGTTCTGGTGGGTTATGTACCTCTCCAACTTAATTAGTTTTCATGGAGGTTGCTCATATTCATTCAGAGTCAGTTATCTTTGTGTCTTAGACTTTGTTTTTTGAGGTTTTATTTTTTCTTAGATTTATGGGGTTTTAAGAAGAAGTCCGGTTGGTTTTGCTTCTTTGCATTATATAAAATTACCCCTATTGGGCAAGTCTATTCTCGATCTATTTCAAGTTTCATAGAATTCTTCCATCAATTACCCTATGACTAAAAGATGTTGATCATTCTTCTCTTCTTTGAGATGAAGGTCTCCCAACCTCCTTCTTCTTTTACCTGGGGCTTTGCCTCTATTACTATCTACATTCTACATTTTGACTAGCTCGACTTCTTTATCTTTTATATTTTGATTCGAGTATTGTGGCAACATTCACTTTTCCTTTTAAGGATGCACCAATACACTATTTGATAGAGTGAGCTCCCCATTTTGATAACTCTTTTCTACCCAATCTTTGAAGATGAAATAGTCTTCAATTGAGTGACTTATAAGTCTATGGAATGGGCAATAGTTGGGATTGTTGACCTATCTACTTGATTTAGTCGATATGGTTTTGGCATGTTTAAAGCATGTTTTAACATTTTAGCAATACATTCTCTTTTAAATAAATCTTGCTTAGTCATCTTTGCTTGGATGGTTAGACCTTTTTTTGCTATCATCCAAGGGTTTTGTTACTTGTCATGAGGTCATTGCACCTCCATTTTCTTTTATCAACTATAAATGTGAATGTTGTATTCACATCATTTTTCTTTAAATTATAGGACTTGATTGATTTCCTTTCCTAGATAAATTAATGTTATAGCCTATGTTAAGGCCCTTTTGCTTGGGAAGCCTCTCAAACATGACTACACATTCCAACAATTCTTGGAATATATTTATCATGGCCATGGTTAAGTATGGAGCCATCTTATCATCAATATTCCCCATAAGAACTCTACTATATCCTTTTCGTGAGTTATTGATCACATTTCATGCTTAGATTTTTCCATCTTGTAATATATTTTGTGACACTCTCATATTTTCTTCTCTTTTCCAAATCGAGGCTTGCCATCAACACTTTCTTGCTCTCAAAACTCTAAAAGAATGTTTCCAACTCAATGAAGGCTTTTCTTGAGTTGATGGACAACTCAACACACCATTCAAATGTTGTTTTGGTAAGACCACGACAAATTATTGAAGCAATAAGGCATCATTTCCTTCCTTACGATATAGAATTGGGCTAGATGTTATCATGGATTTTTCACCTTAAAATTCTTGAATATCATCATAATATATCCTTTGGAATATTATACTTTGTCATATTGATCGAGATATGGTTGACCTTTTCAAACTAATTATTGTAGTCTCTAAAGCAATAACTATTTTGACCTTTTGGCTAATGAGATCCTCGGCTTGGGATTTTGTGATGATATCAACCTCTTTAGTACAACTTCTCTTGGAGGTTCATGCCTTTATATTAAAACTATTGGCAAATTGGGAGAAGCATTTTGCATACCTTCAGTTTTAACTGTTAGGTTGATCATCTTTGGAGGATTTCTTAAAGCTATTTGTTACATTGTAGTTGCTATTAAGTTAAGCTAAGCGAACAACTCTTTCATTAGCCCACTTATCTCATTGAGATGATTATTTAGTTGGTTGATTTCTCGATCTCATCTTAGAGTTAAGAACTCATCGTCATTGTTACTTTGTTATAATATTAATTGGCTCTTCAATTTCTTCAATCTCCATTTGAATTGCACCTTGAGTACTTGGTTACTTAGGTTCTCCTAATATTGTTTCTTATTTGGATGTTTAGGCACCACATTTCTATTTTATAAATGTGTATTGACCATGCAAAAATCTCAACTTCCATGCAATCGATATTATTATTATTTTAGGAATCATAAGCTTATTGTTCTTCATAATCAAGAAGTCATCCTTTTCATAAAGGGCCTATCCGCATCGTCAACCATTGGTTGGTCACTTTTGGATTGGCACTTCTAATTGATAAAGCGATTTAGCCTTTTCATCATCTGGTTGAGCTTGGATTATTTTGTTCTTGCTTACCTAGGGTTCTTTAGCCACCCGGATCAAGACCTCCTAGTGGTTGATCTCGGGAATGCATCCTAAGTGTCAAACCCTAGTGTTCGTTGAATGGGTTGAATAAGACAAATGATATTCCCTTTTGTGGGAGCTATCGGGACCTTCCAAAAAGCGGCCACCTAGTACTTTTATACTAAAGTGCTTGTTGTTGGTGTTCACCAAACATTAAATCCCTAGGTCTTCAACTTTGCTCAAGTGAGCATGATATTTTTCAATATTCCTTCCTCTCTTAGGAATTTGTTAGGTTAATTGGCTCACCAACTTTAATTATTTTTGAAGGTTCCTATTTTTGACAGAACTTTATAGATTTTGGAGGAGACGGTCTCCTCTTTCATGGTTGGTCATGTGAAATGGGATATTATCTTTATCCCATAAAGGCTTCTTCTAGAGCTATTTCTCTTGACCCATCAAGTGGCTCAATTGTTATTGATGGATTTGTTTGCTTTCACTAATGATTCATAGTATTGTTCGGTTATTGTATCTTCATCGAGCGGCTCTTGAGAAGCATTATACCTTCTTGAGCCCTCCTAGACATTTTGGTGCTCGTGGAAGATGCTTTATGGTCATTATTGTCTAGAGTGAAGGAAGTACCTTGTAGGATGGTTGGCTTCTCTCAATTTAGGCTAAGTAAGCATCTTGTCGCTCGAGCTACATTTTATAGTCTATTAAAATTGAACCTTTCTTAGAATATGAGTTCTTTCTTTGGTTGAGTGAAGCATTGGAACTTAGTTTCTTGAGCTTATTGGGGATGATTATGTTTGGTCTTTTTCTCTTGCATGATAGCCTCTTGAATGCCTATAGTGATGATTGTCATAGGTCTAGCTAGTACACATTGTATGACCTTAAAGACTATCCCAAAGGAGAGTAGCTCCAACAAAATCACGTTGATCACAGGGAATCTAATAGTAGATCCCTCTCCCAATTTGATAGTCATTAGATTTGTTAGGTTTTCCATTGAAATTTTTATACTTGGTGCATATATGAAGTTAGGTTATACTATGTTTCAAAACCTAAACTTTTAAAGAAGAATATAACTCGATATTTAAATCTATGATGACACGTATATTTTAATTTTTCCAACCAAAGATGGAGAGAGAAGTAATCCACAATGGAGTCACTAGAAATTTGTTCACTAAAAATACATTTACTGACTTGGCATCTTTTCAAGGATGGTTAGGGAGTTCATTCTTCATGAGGTAGATTAATATATATATTTAACTAGATTTCCGTTAACATTATATTTGGATTTATTTAGATCTAGTTTTACTTCCTATGAGCAAGCATTCATAGTTAATTACCCCTCTTAGCATAGTAAGAGAGCACTCTCGATTAAGGTTGGAAATAGACATATATCTCGATATGAATCTGTCTAGAGGTGTGATGTAAATGACTATCTAAAGAAGCGGGAGGTAGTCTTAATCAAGATCCCATGGTTTCATCATCCCGTGACTGTTATTCCAATCCACCAACATTAGAGGGTTATTAACCGTAATATCCGTGGAGTCCGATTAGCGGTCATGGGTTACCTCATCGATATCACAAGTAGACTAAAGGTGTTGTGTGTGTTTAGTGAATTAATAATTCAATGAAGTAATTCAATAAGGTTTACATTGCGAGACATATGTAGGGTTTACATCCATTAGAATTCTTAGGTGCTGGTATGCGAACACATGGGTTAGATTAATCTCACTTTGGAATGCCATTATGGTGTTCACTTGGCAAACATATAGATTGGATTTACATCCTTTGGATGGCCATTAGATTTTAAAGGGGTGCTTTCGCATGGCAAATATATGGATTGGACTTATATCCCTTTGAAGGTAACTAGATTTTATAAGGGTGTTTGCATGGTAAATAGAAAGGTGTTTTATTTGATTTTGATTTAATTTTGTTTATTTATAGGGGACAATGCCTTGGTATTGTATATAGTAAGTATCACAATATTAGGGATTGACATTATGGTACCAATAAAATTGGTGATTTGATGCCAAAAGCACGCCCCAGCTCGTGAGATAGTGCTTTAGTGCCTTTAGGTAGTGTGGAGAAAAATTCCTATGGACAAGGGAGGAGTCACCTTTCAAATCGTGGTGAGAAATGAAAGAGGACAAGACACTAATAGAAATTGGTCTTAGTAAGATGCCACATAGATCTGCGGATGTGCTTATTCAAGTGATCACATCATCAAGAAAATAGTGTACTATCTTGAGAGATAAGTCACTACTCTTTAATGGAATCAATCACCTCAATAAGGACTCCTAAAAATGATGGGTTTGCATATGTACGAGATTCTTCCCCTACTTTACATAGAAAAGTAATGCAGGTTTATTTTAAATTGGGTTCTTTAAGTTTCCTAGGGCAAGCCTCCATAGTTAATTACATCTAAGGGACGGATCCCTTTGGAAAACTCTTGATTAAGGTAAATGATCATTGTCTTTGAAGATTTCAATAGGAAGGGACTATCAATTGATTGGTTTATTTTGTTGAAGATCAAATGGGATTGATCAAAGAGAGGGATTTATTATCAGTCAAAATTGAATATGAGTAGATGCCCATGATGCTAGGCTCTCAAGCATCTCAAACTATCCTATAATTGGGCTTTACATTTTTCAAATTAATTTAATTTGTTTGATTTGCATTTTCATTAGAAATTGAGGACTAATGATTCCTTACCACATGATTAAGGAAATGCCTAGGAAGTGAAGAATTATGCTTATGGCCCAGAAGCGACCTTAGAACCTAAATCTAGGGAGCTTTGGCGGCCTTAAATCTAAGGTAAAATGGGTAATCGGTTTGCCTCCACAAGAGGACAAACCACCCGGACTTGGACTTACACAGGGGTGGCCGCCAATAACTCCCTACAATTTTAAACATATGTAGGAAAGTCTTTATGTGTATGCAAGATAGCTAGGTTGTTATTTATTAGAAAAGAGACTAAGTCCTTAAACTCACTTCCTAAAGAGACTAGATCATGTAAAGGACATGCTTCAAATGGCCTAAATCTAATGCAAATAAAGTATAATTTTTTTTTCATTTTGGATAATTATTTTGACTCGCTAATAGGATTCATATGACTAATGCATGAGAAATCGATTTTGGCCAAAATCATGAGAAGGGAGGAGGTGACTTTCCACCACGGCCCCTCAAAGGTCAAGCTAAGTTCTCTAGAAGGTGGAAGCCCTCCAATTAAGAGTGAAATAAGATGCATTTGTGCATGATGTTATAAATAAAAGTATTCATCCGTGTAAGGGGTTACTTATTCTTTTATCTTTATTTTAAGCTTAGGCTTTAAGTGAGGTTATGAGTTTCTTGTTTTCTTTTGAGTTTGTTAAGTTGGGTAAAAGATTTATTTTTCCTAAAGAGCCTAATCCACATCCAGCCATACATAAAGCAAGAAAAAAACTAGGAAAGGCATGCCACTTAATTGCACAAGCTAAACAAATCATCAATCAAATTTATAAAGCGTAAAATAATAAAAGGACGTTGTGGTCTGCACCGATCACACAAACTTGAAAATATCAAAATGTGGGTAGAGCTCTACCCTTATACAACACAGACATAAATAATTTAATTACAATTTAAGCAAAGGAATTCATTGTTATGAGAGTCTTCAAGTTTTTCTTCTTCTTCTTTCTTCTTTCTCTTCTTTCTTTCTCTTTATTCTTTAGATCTTCATTTGGATGGTTGAATGGTAGATGCTCCAAGGCTTCATACATGGCATATAAGATGGGCTCTTATGACCAATGTTCATCCTACCCCATAGCAAATCATTCTAAAATCCTAAATATATAAATTTTACATGAAAAGGAAAAGCATAAATCTAACTAACACTTGCAAGACAAGGATTAGTTAAATCACACCACGCAAATCCTAAGCATGTATATTGGACTTATATCACATACATGGGTGACTAAGTCCACTGCCTATGGATTATGCTAAGGGTATAAAGCACCTAAGCAAGAAGTATTTATATTTTTATTTATGACAATGCCCCTTTAGCACAATCCTCTATAGAAAGAATAGTTAGACTAAGCACATCCTACCATTCATTATATGAGCATACACCCTAACATCTAGTCCAAAATATTCATCACATAATAAAATATAACATTAAGCCATGCACACCTAACCTAAAGCTAGATGTGGTGACTTAAGCTAATGTGTGTGTGCTTTGAAGGTATGTGTGGTACTTAGCTTAGGACTTTAGATTTGAATTTTCTAAGTGTGAAAGACATGTTTAACTTAGAGGAGAGTTTCATTTAAGTTGTTTAAGTGTTTTGGGTTATTTTATTTCATGTTTTAATTTGGTTTGAGTGAGACCTACACTTAATTACTAAGTTATAAGAGAAAGAGAAGAGGACTTCTCTTCCTTCCCTAATTTAAGTAATTTCTAAGATAAGTTCACATTTTGGTTTCATTTAGGTGAATGTTCCAATTAAATATTTTAATTAATCCTAAGTTTAGATCAACTCTAAACAAACCTATTCAAAAGAAAGGCATTTTAAGATTAAATAAAATGAATCAAAATTCACATAACACACATTACTTCATTTCTTTCCCAATATATATAACATGCATATGGATGGACCCTAAGCATATCTATACATGCAAATGAGAGTAATTAACACACTTTATGATGCATGCTAAGTAATCCATTTAAGAAAATTTAGAAGTTAAGCATGTATGATTTTCTTAAGTAGAAGAGAAATTCTTTCTCCAATTTTCACATACACATATGAATGAAGAAAAGGCATAAGTGAGTATGGCACCATTATTAGAACCGGATGTAAGGAATAAGACCTACTTGGGCCTACTTAGCCTCACAACCCGTGGTTATCCGGACAAATGTACCACTTTCCTTAAATTCAAACATATGTGCAAAAAGAAAGGAAAAGGAATATGAAAAAGTTATTTAAGAGTTTCATTTTTGTTTATGCAATTTATTCATGCAAGTGTAAGCAATCCTCCTTAAATGAGAGAATAGAGATGAATAGGGTTTGGGATCAAATAAGTGTTGGGTCCTTTTCAAATGAACCCTACATCTCACTAACCCATATCAAAACTATGCTAACATAAAGAGAGAAGGAAAGGTTACACTAAACATGCTTTATAGTTCATCACATGCAAGCTAATAATTAATATGAATAGCACTCTTCAGATTTTATGTTTCATTTATGAGTTTTAAAATATTTTAAATTTAGTAGTGATAATAGCCATCCATATTCTACTTTAGCCAACACATGCACTTTTGACATAAAGTAAACAATTTTAATTTTAAAATTTTGAAAACATGAAATCATGGATGCATAAGTCATATGGCATACAATTTAACATGTTGGGAAAGATCTAAAGCAATGTAGTCACATGAACAAACTCACTTTACTTAATTCCTAAAGACATTCTTAAGAATAAGAAAACTTAGAATAAATCAAAGTGAATTTCAAAATGATTTTGGTTTGTTTGAAGTTTGATTTAATTTTCAAAAGGTGAGATGTGTTTGCTATTCTTAACCCATTCCAACATGTGTTTTAGATTTTTGTTTAATTTTTAGTTCATTAGGTCCATTTTAAGCATTGATTAGGTTAAGGTATGCATTAAGTGGCTTAATTAACCCTTACCTACACCACCTTAGGAAAATTAACTTAGTAATTACGTGCCAATGAGAAGACATAAAACCCACAAGGTATGTAAATTTGCAATGCACCTAGTAATGAAAATGCCTAATGCAATTTGGCTCACAATTAAAAGTTAATTAAACTAAGGGGTCTTAGCTTAAGTACTTTTAAAACACGCCTTCACACTAATGAAAGGGGTTTAATTTCCTTAATTAGACTTAGGCTAACACCTAAGTATCTACCCAAGTAGATTGATTAAATTCTAAAGATTTTTTAGAGTTTTGAAAATTATTTTAGAAAGGTGATTAATGGATTAACCCTTAATTAAGAAGGGATTAAGAAGAGGAGTTTAGGGAATAGCCTTGGGAAAATACCCCAAAATTATTCCCTAAAACTCCTATTAACTGGATCCAACCTTAATCCAACTTAAACATAAGGAAATTCAACTAATTATACTTTAATTACCTTTAATTACATGAAATGGGTAATTAGGAATGAGCTAACAATTTTATTAATCAAGGTTTCAATAAATCTCAAGAAAGGGGTGGCATAGGTCATCCCCAAAATGAACCCTAGAAGTTTGAGAATTGGTGACTTAATTAGGAATAATAATTACCACCTAAAGAAACCCAAATTTAGAGAAGAAGGAAATCAAAATACATTGAAAGTAATTTTAGAATATTCTTGATGAAATTATATATCCAAGGAATTTTTCATTTTATTTTGCTGAATTTTCTATGAAGAGTTATGATTTTTAGAAGCTATCTCAATTAATTAAGAATTTATAATAAATCCTAACTAATCCTAGCTAATACCCACTCATGGCAACGCATGGTGATGGCACGGCTTTACACCCATCGCACCGTGAACCCCATCTTTAAATTATCACATCAAGGAAAGGCGGCGTAGCAATCTAGCCATCCAATCAAAGATCGACACTAAGGATTTCCCTGATTTATAAAATGGATAACGATTTCTAAAATGTGTGGAATTATCTCACATCCATCTAAAATGCTGATGGATGGCTAAGATCTTCCATGTTATTCCCTTGATCAGAGACTGTCCATGATCAAGGGAAAGATCCAAGCTTGATCTAGCATGGATTCCAATCAAACTCAACCCACACCATCTAAAGACAATTACCAACCTATCCAATGATTGATTTCATGCAATGGAAATTCCTTTCACAAAGGACCAACACCTATCAATCTAAGTGGTCAAAATTCACATACCTCATCGCAGTGATCACCGATGCTCGGGATGATGAGGTAGCTTCGCCTAGTGGAGACAAAGCCCCGCTGAGGTTCCTAGCTCTTGAGGTTAAGTAGATCAATGGACCAACTCTTCCTTACTTGGGCTTCAGCTTTGATCCAATTCACCTTCTCCTTGTGAGGACTTTAATGTGAGCTTGGGAAAGTTTGACTTGACCCTCATGGAGTGTGCAAGAGGGATTAGATTAAGATCAAGTGTGGATGAAGTTGGTTCAAGGATTGAGCTCCCATTTTGCACTGTGCAAACTGAGAATTAGTGAATTCAAATCCTATCTAAGAAGCTTTGGAATGCTCGGTGGTTGCCTGGGGTTCCTAGGCTCCAATCGATAGTGAGTAAGTGAAAACATAAGTGAATTGGGGAGTATATCTCCCACTATGGCAAGACAAGCCTATTCATGCCATTTTGATCCAATTAACCATATTGGAGATGTTGTTTTGATGATTAGAGCAATGCACATGCTAGGTTTGGCCAGGAGTGGATCCCTAGCTCCCCATGTGCTTAGTTTGAGTGCATGAGGGGTTTTGAATTTTCCATTTTCACCCATGGGGTTTGGTCTTAAATTAGGCTGACCCAAACCCATTGGGTTGTGCACCACTCATCATTAGGTCCCCTTGAGATTTTAGGATAGCCTCAAGTGTTTGTGATGAGTTGACAAAAAATACCCATTGGCTAGGCCAAATTTTGTTCTATGGACTATGGTTATAATGGTTATTTGGCTAATTTTTTAATTTGGATATGTTGGGTATGTGGAGAAACTAGGTTTGGCCAAGTTTAAATGGATTTGGAATCCATTTGATATGTCTCATGTTGACTCATTGTTAAAATGGGTCAACTCAAGACCAAGTCAAATTGGGTCAAACCAAGGGTCAAGTTCATATGACCATTTGAAATGTTTTGCTTTTGGTTTGGTTCAATTTGAATTAGATTTGGTTTTGGCTCATATGACTCATTTAGGTCAAATGGGTCAAGTTTACCATTTGATCCCTTTGACCCATTTGGGTTAGGTCAAGGGTTTAGGTTTGGTTGGTCATATGAAGTGGATTGATATCTTTATTTTCAATCAATTTGAGTTAGGTTCAATTTAGCTCAACATGACCCTTTTAGGTCATGTTGGGTCTAAGGTCAATTGGGCTAGTTGGGTCTAGTTGGCCAATTGAGGCTTTGGTCAAGTTCCAAAACTGATTTGGGATGGACTTGACCCATTGGTTTCAATCAATTTGGCTTAGATCAAGTTTTGACACATTTTGACCTTTTAAGTCAAGTTGGGTCAACTTGGGTCAAGTGGCCAATGGGCTAGGTTAGGCTCAAAGGTTAACTTGTTCAAGTTAAAACATAGGTCATGAGTGAACTTAGATCAATGGTTTCAATCAATTTGGCCTATGGTAAAATTTGGATATGTTAGGTTTCATTTTTGGTTAAGTGTTGACTTGGTCAACCCTTAGGTTTGACTTGGTTTGACCCAATTTGATTGATTGATCATCCCATGATGATTGTTGATCATGAGAGACAAATATGAGTTTGGTTCAATCCAAATTGGTTAGGATCAAAAGTTAGCTTAAGGGTACTTTAGGTCACTTTGGGTCAAGTGAACCTAAGTGGGTCAAATGGCTTGGTCAAAGCTTGATTTGAAGTCGAATCTTGTATATGGATTTATGATTGAAATATAAATCCATTTACAAGTAGTTTGAAGTCAAAGGGATTTTGATCCATTTGAGAGTTTCATATTCAATGGAAAAATATGAAAGGGTCTTGGGTTTGATTTTGATTTGGGTTTTGATTGAAAGATTGCAGTTTGGATTTATATATGAGCTCATGATTGTAGGTTTGATTGAACCATGAGAAAAAATCAATGATTTGGCTTGATTTGAAATGGATTTGGCTAAATTTAAGATTTTGGCTTGAAGGGTTTAGATTTGATTTTAATTTGATTTGAGTTTGATTTTTTGGAGTGAGTTTTTTGATTGTTTGAATTTATATTTCATTTATATATGTGAATATAAATGACAATATAAATTGATCATGAGAAAATTTCAAGGATTTGAGTTTAATCATGATTTGGGATAGATCCATTAAAGGGAATTTAAAAGATTTAATTGAATTTTTAATTAGAAATTTAATTTTTGGATTGATTTGTTTGATTTATATTTATCTTCCATTTATATATGAGAACATAAATGAGAATATAAATAACTTTTGAGAAATTCCCAAGGGTTTGAATAGGTTTGATCATGATTTAGGTTTGATTTTGGCTAAGTCCCATAATAGAAAATTAAAGGGACTTAAGAAAATTTTCATGAATTGATTTGGAATTTTGAGTTTAGTTGATTGATTTGAATTTATATTTCATTTATATATGTGAATATAAATGAGGATATAAATGAATTATGAGAAAATATCAAAGGTTTGAATGGGTTTTGATCATAGTTTTGGTTAAGTCCTTAAAGGAGGCTTAGACTTAGGCAAAATTTGCACTTAGGAATTTTGATGGATTTTGATCATGGTTTCAATAAAAGATTTCAATCATAAATTTCAATCATGGATTTCAATCATATTGAGTTGATTTGAATATGGAGAAAATCAAATGAGATTAATTTGGAGTTTGACCTAAAAGAAGGAAGATGAGGAATGGTTTAAGCTAGGGGGTAGGAAATTTTTCTAACACCCATAAGGCATGACCTATTCCTATGGCTAACTCTTCTAAGTCTTCTAGGGCTAGGTTGGAGTGTCCACCTAATCACTAGATGTGTCTTAAGACTAAGGAACTCTTAAAGTATAAGAGGAATCCTATATCTAAGATGGAGGGGTTGAGAACTCAATCTAAAAATGAGGTCAATGTAGAAACATGGGTCTCAAAATGAGATAGGGCCACACTTTAGCACTAGTTGATCAGCCTTAGTGCTACCAAAGTGGCATCATGGCTACTTAAAAAAAGCCATTTGAAGGCTAACAGGTTGGCAAACACATTTAACACAAAAATGACAAAACTTTTGACTAGCATTACGTCACTACGTCAAAGCAACGAGAGCTCCAAAGAATGTCGATGTGCTTTCAGATTTGACGGTTATAGAATTAATGGTAATAAATGTTAATAGGTGCTCTTTTAATCAAGAACCATCTTGACTAGGTAACCATCACCTAAGCTCGCATGTGGAGTACTATATAATGGTCCTAAATCTTAGAAATTGAGAGGCCGCCTCTTATCAAAAGCAAGGCCTCGACTATTAAAACAATGCCATGGTGGTAGGTCCATATAAATTGGACTCCTAGGCTACAAATTTTCATTATAAAGCCTTGGTTCTTTTTTGAAGTCATTGCCCTTTCTTTCTCTCTCTCTCTTCTTAGCTTTTGTTCATTTTAGGATAGCAAATATGTCAATTAAGTACTTTCATGAGGGTAAGAAAGGGGAAGTTTTGAGCAATGATAGCCCATTCATTAGTGTGGAAGCAGGAGACGTATCATCATGTTCTCATCCACAAGCATCTCATTCAGAGAAGTTTATATAGTTTGGGTGGGAGTGTAGAGAATCATCAATGAGTGAGGCTAGGAGAAGCTAATATATGATAATGTATCTTAAGTTATTCCCATGGTGCAGAGTTCTTCACCAACATGAAGGAGCACCAGAATAAAGTTTTTATACTGGGAATACTAATGAGTTTTGATAGTACTACGATTAAAGCATGTTATAATTTGCAAGATGTTATGTATGATCGATATCTTTTCTACTATAATGATTATCTTGATTTTGATAAAATTTTACTTTTGTCACAAGAAATGCAAATGTCTAGTGGAAATGGTGGGAGGAAAAATTATTAACTTTTCTACCGCTTGACAATTAAGGCTAAAGCTTGGCATTATTTTATTTCTACCAAACCGATGCCCACTAGTAATATCGTGAGGTAACTAGGGATGGGGCCATTTTGAATTTTATGATTCAAAAGATTTACTATGGATGATTAAAAGATTATTTACAATTTAATTTGTAATATACTAAAGTGTAGTACTATCAGTAGGATTTGGTCATCCTTCCCTCATTTATGCTTTATGTGTTGCGTGTCAAGGAACCTAGATGAAAAGCCTTTATATGAAGGGCTCCCTTGATGAAAGAATGATAAAAGGTTTGGATTAAGAAAGTAGGAGAAAGTTCACGTGCTCCTCATTCCATATCCAAATCTTCCAAGACATTAACAAAGCAACCCAAGATATTACAAGAGAAGTCTTATAATTAAGAAAAAGGTTTGGCAAAAGCAAATAGCGGGAGGAATTGGAGAAAAAATTTGATTATCGTATAAAGAAGCATCAACACTCATTCAAATGTTTGAAAAATGTACCTTTAACACTAGCCCAATTAGAGTTTTTTTCCTACAACCCCTCATTACTAACCCTATATTAACACCCATCGGATCAAGAAGAAAAGAGGAGGAGGAAGATGACTATGATTTTAGGCTAGTTTCTCCTTTTTTTATTTATCTTCTTTCTTCTTCTTCTTTAATTTTATTAGTAAATTTTTTTGATAAATTTTATTTTATAATAAAAATAATTTCATTTCATATTTTATATTGTGTCATTACAATTATTATTTAGATGTTCCAAGATTTAAAGTTAAAATCCAATCGAATAATAAAATTTAACTTAAAATAAATAACTTTGAGAGATCAAGGCCGCTATCTAGCTAGCACTACAACATTGTAAATGGAACTCACACGTAAAATCGAGAAATCATTGCCTTGGTACTACATGGATAAAGTTGCAATGTTTTGGGTGAATATTCTTTATTCTAAAACCAGAAATTAGCTTTGTGGTGCCCAAATTATAGTGTCATGGCACCAAATGATCGGCCTTGACATGGAACTTAAGCTTAAAAATTTGTATGAGGTAGTGCTTAAGTGTTGCAAAGTTGACACATTGACTTGGCACTTTAAGGACAATGTCATGGTGATATAGACTTGATATTTTGACTCTAAAACAGAGAAGGCGGTGTTCGATGCTATCATTCTGTCATGATGTGTAATAGACATTTTACCTTTATAACTGAGAAGGTGGAACCGTGACACCAAGATTTAACACTATGGTGTTGGTCACGCGTCTCAATGCCATTCAACGGATGTGATGTAGCAAAGTGGAGCCAAGGTTCAAAATCTTGAGAGCTTAGATCAGACTGGGTATCGGTGTGACACCACAAGTTAGAACACTCCATTCTATGGCAATTTTCCTATATGAATTGATGATTTTATATATATTTTAGCAGCATAATGACTTAGCAATACTAGTTTTTAAAATATTTTATTACAAAATGCACTCTTCTCTCTTGATAGATCCACATCGATGGAGGGAGGATTTTTCTTCTCATGCTAGAACCAAGTTCAATGGTGGAGGTATTGGGCTTTTAAATTTGTATTTTAGTGAGTTAAGGTTTGATTTAATTTTTATTTTTTGTAGCATTTCATCTTGGCATTGCCTAAAATTTTGTACTTAATGTAATTGCATTCTTCTCCTTGCTCCAAATCCAAGATCAATAGAGGTAGGATTTTTATTTTCCATCGGATCTAAGATCAATTATGAAATTCTTTAAGATTATTCTTGTAAAGTGAGGAATCATATGAAAGAAGCTTTTGTTTAGAGTTTTACTTTGAATCTTATCTTGTGTCAGGAAGACATCATGCAACAAGGTGGCACTTACAATAGAATCCACAATGAAAGAAGGAAGAGAGAATGAGTAGAAAAGGGAGAAGAAGAAGAAGGAGAAAGGTAAACTCTCCCCTTCTTATGAGTTGGTCTTCAACCACTCCCACTCCCCTATCAATTGCTCCCCTCCAAAATTAGTCCCACTCTCCCCTAGTAGTTATCATTGAGGGATGGTTGTTAGTGGACTGTAGAGTTTTCTAGGCTTTTAAACTTAGAGTCAGCCTAAACGCCAGTTCAATGACATAATGCTAAAGTCAAGATGTTCATCATTTTTTATTATTATTTATTTTTCACTTAGATAATCAATTAACCAAATTAAAATAAATAAAAATAATATCACAAAAAAGTAACAATCCCTTAATCAAATCTTAACTAGTTTAAATTAAATATCAACAAACTAAACTTTAATCAAAATCAACCTAAATTGAATATTGATTAAATTTAATTAAATCATCTAAACAAGTTAATTTAATTGAAATTTTAATTATTTAAATCAATTTAAAGTTGTAAAACTTATGGAATTCAATAAATCTCTATATAAAACCTAAATAAATGGATTAAGTTTCAATTTAACCTTAAATTGAAATGAACTTAATTAAATTGAAATCATAATAACCAACATAAAATTAAATATTATAAAATCAAACATTAACAATTAAACTTCAATCATAATAATCATGAAAACTCCATTTGCATTCTTAATTAAATCAATCAAACATTTAATTAAACTAAATTTAATTCAACTAAATCTTTTGAATGTGAAATTATAAATAAAATAAAATAAAAGATTAATCAAAATTGAAATGGACTTAATTAAATTGATTCACTTACATCTAACCATAAGCAAGGTTTAATCCTCTTTTCACTCTTTAAAATCTAAACTAAACATCACATAAAATGAATTTAAATTAGAGATAAAATTATGAATCATTTAAACCACTTAAACTAAAACCACCATATAACAAATTAAATAAATCTTAAACTCAAATAAAAACTTAAACTTAAAGAAGCCTAGTACAAACTTGACACACTAGCCTCTTTTCACACTCGGAATACTAGGTCACCAACCATAGAATTAAACTAGTCTAGTGCATTATTTTGATGTGATATTTTTTTTTTTATGGTATTATTTAGTTTGGATGGATGGGATTGTTTGCTCACTAGCTCTGGATGTTATGACATTTATTTAGACTAACATAATTTTCTATAAGGGTTGTGCTTAAAGGGACCACTATATTGATTAAAATTATAGATATTATTTGCGGTGCTACTTAAATCCCTAAGCATATCCCATTAGGATAAGTAGGTTTGGTAACCATTAGTCTTAAGCTTGAGTTTAATATATAATTGCTCGTGTGTCATGTGCTTTAATAACCACTATTTTCTGTGGCTTAGAATTTTTCTAGAATTTCAAAATTATAATTTGATTATATAATTAGGTTAGGATGTAAGGGGCTTAGGTTTAACAAGAGCTAACTATGTCCATTTGGTGGTTCCCTGTGGAGCCTAAGGAGATCCTTGAGGAAGGTGTCAATTTTGAAGTTAATGAAGATCTCATAGATCAAACTTGTAGTTTTAGATTGGATTGTATAAAGGAAAAACATGATTGCCCACATTTCCTTCTCTTTTGGGGTGTACAATAATACGACCGCACCAACCTTCTATTATTTAATTCATTTCTATTTGTTGTGATTTATTTTGGGGTGACAATAGAACTACATGATTTTCATAGGTTTCTTTCTTTAATTATTTTGCATATGTGAAAAGCATGCAATTACATTAAACACTTATGATAAAATTGTTTTTCTACCTAACTTAATTAAGTAACTCAAATCTAAATAATCAACTCATAACCTCATATAATTAATTCCTTAAGTATAAATACTAAAAGTAAGTAGAAATCACTAGAAATTATGAATTATACTTACATATCTTTATGTTCATCTTTAGTTGGGCCCTTCTCCCATTGCACATAAAAGAGCATTTAACCCGAGAGGATGACCACCCTTTCTTGGAAGTTATTCATACTAAGTTCAAATTTCCACATGTAATTAAAGAATATTCAATTTGAATTCAAAAATAATTCAAATTAAAGATTCAAATAAATAATTTTTTTAATTTAGAAAAATATGGGATAATTATGAAAATAATTTGAAAACTCTCACATAATTTATTTAGCAAATACTCATGAAAAATTTTTGCCAAAAGGTTTTGAATACAAATAAAATAGGAGAGAGAAAAGTAGGATAATATGAGAGAAAAAATAATATAAAGAATATTTTCAAGATAATTAGATTTTACACATGTAATAAATGGATAATGAATATATTTTAGCATGGAAATAGTTTAATGAGATGTGAACTTAATTTGTCTTGCATGGAAGCACAATGAATGTAACATGATTTATGCATTTAGTTCACATTATTGAAAATTGAATAATTTTAAAGAATAGTTGTAAATATGAAAAATAGTGTTTATGACTAATTTAAAATATATTATTTTAAAATGAATGAATGATATATTTTATTTTAGTGAGCATTTTATTTTCCTTAATATAATTATTCCTAGAAAAATTCTCTCCTTGTCCATGTCTAATAGCTTTAACATTCGATATAATCAAGAGCTAGGAGTCAAGAATTTTTTCTACACTTGAATTTAACTTGATTAGTAGCATCAAAATATATATTTATCATTAATATAAATCTTCATTAAGAATGACATTCATAATGATTAATGTTAATAATTTATCTTACAAAGAAATAATTAGTTCTTATTACATAAGGTTTGTTATCATCAAATAAAATGGTGAGATACACACGTGTATAGACAACAATCTCCCTATTTGATGATGACAAACCAATGTTGTGTGATGGATAAAAATAGTATTATAAAGATTTGCTCCACCTCACTTAATGCATATATGAGAGATTAAAAGTCAACCAACATCACTTATGATATACACCAAAGATCAATATTTCTCCCTTTTGACATCATCAAAAGGTTCATAATAAAATAGAAGTTGGTTATATCAATGTTCTCTCCCTTAATTATGCAAAGGTAAATTAAGCATGTGATGATAAAGTAAAAAAATTAAAGATTAAGATACTTGATATTCTCCCTTTATTTAATATAATATAATCTATATATATATATATATATATATATATATTAGATTATAATATTAAATAAGAATATCATCTTAATCTTTAATTATTTTTTTACTTTTATCATCACATGGTTAATTTACTTTTACTTTGCACTTAAAGGGAGAGAATTATATATATATATATATATATATATATGAAACTCACTGAATATGTTAAATTGAGACAAATGTCATATGTGATGAAAATATACAATTGAACATATTAAAACATGTCTCTAAAATAAAACTTTAGCTATATTTGAAGCAAGTTGATATTCCACATTTAGTCATTCGAATGAACAATACTTTGAAAGAAATGACAACGTAAGATACCAACCAAAATTATCTTATCATCAAATCAAATGTAATTGTATCAAATGTTAAGAGAAGCATAAAGGCTAAAAATTTTAGAATTGCATGAATAATAAAGATAGATATTACAAGAGAATTTCTAATCATGCAAAATAATTCATAAATCTAATTTTATATTTATTCCAAATTAATGCATACAAGCTAATTTATTAATCATATTTTTTTTTAATAACTAAGGAAAATTAATAATCATGAACAATATAAGGAAATAAGGACTTTCAAATTAAGCATATTAAGTTATGGATCACAAAACATATGTTGAATCAGATGATTGTAATCAAAACACTAATAAAAATCACAAATTATTAAAGGGTAAATGAGTAAAATGATGTAAAACGTTATCCTAATGTTAATTATATAAATTAATTGATCTCCAAATTAGAAAACTAAACAAGTTTATGATTGTTAAAATGTATACAAGATATATTTTGAATTTACTTATCATGAATTTTAAAGAATTGTAAATTATGAATGCAAATCATGATAAATAAAACATCCATTTGGAAAATATTATAAAACTCATAAAATCTATGAAAATGTTAAAGGCACAATAAACTAAATAATATGTGAAATTTATAGAGTTTATATGAATATTTTTAAGTTATGTTTTGGAACTATTCATTCATAAAAAAAAAAGAGAACATGAAGTTTATATAGATTAGTTAAGCATGAATGAAACATAACTAATCAAGGACCTAAGTATATGTATGAAAGGTATTAATGAACAAAACAAAATACGTACCTCATACCATTCCATCTTGTATACCTTTGTAATTTAATTTTGCTTTTGTATACGAATTAATGACTTGTCTTCACCGGTCCTCCATGAAGATAAACCTACAATATAATCTCATTTTCTAGATTTTGGTATCCAAGCAAACTTGGATCCTTTAACATTAGTAGCATTATAAATACTTGCATAAGTAGATGATGGGCAATGCAAACTAGTTCCTTAGAAATCTAAATGTATGAAGATAATCATTTGATTGCATGAATCCCTAAATGAATAGTTTCAAAATTTTAGAAAACTTAATTGGATTTGGATTTGGATTTTTTTAAAAATAATTTTCGAAAACTTAATTTTAATATTTTGTAGAAGACTTAAATTTTTAATTATATGCTTTAATCAAATATAGCAACAATCAATAACAATATAGAAATGTAAAGTAAAAATGAAGAAAGAGAACACAAAGATTTTACGTGGTTTGGACGAACCCCAAAATTGGCCTACATCCACTGACTAGACACCAAGGCTAAGAATTCACTAAATCAAAATTGAGATTACAACAAATCTCCCATACTCTCCTTCAGGTGAAAGTATAATCCAACACCGTACTTCTTTCCTTAACGGGAATATAACCTCACACTGTACTTTCCTTAATGGGCAAGTATAACCCAACCATGTACTTTCCTTAATGGGCAAGTACAACCCAACAAGAAAATAAGAAAGAGGAATAAGAAAGTATCTAATAATCAATTTATAATTATTTTTCTCTCATAGCCCAACTACAACAATATTAAGGCAAGTAAAAATAAAGGTAAGAAAGAGAACTCACTTCAATTTGTATTAAAAAAAATTGAATGTAATGATATAACATGGAAGATGTGTATGATGCAAGTGAATGTTTAAACTATTTGATGTGAATATAATAACTTAAAATCAAGGTTATTTAATTTATGAATTAAAATATAGCATAGTAATGATTTGAAACTTCAATCAATCACTTGTTAGAAAGTGACTTAGAGTTTTCAAAAGATCAAATGATAATGAAATCTTAAATCACATAAATTCAAATAAATAATAATAATAATAATAATAATAATAATAATAATAATAATAATAATAATAAATAATTAATAAAACAAAATTAAATCACATAAATTCAAATAATATCTTTTTTGAAAGGAACATCACTTATGCAAAGTATGAGACTAATTAAGAGAAAAGGAAACTTGCAACTTACAAGTGTTCTTTATGAACTAACTATCATAACATAAGTTTCACTTAAGCATATATAAAATAAAGAGAAGAGTTTGCAAATACAAAACTTTAATCAAAACCAAATAATGACTTTGGCCTACTTGAGGAAGTGTATGAATAGATGTGTTAAACACAAATCAATTTGACCAAATATCAAATAATCTTAGCCCAAGAAAGAAATCAAGGTCTCACACTAGAGGAGCAATGAAATCAATTAAAACAACCTTGAATAGCTTTGCCAAGAAGGATTTCTTCCAATCCACTAACTTCTTTTGTGTGCTCTTCAAGCCAATCACTTGTAGGTTGGAAGATGGAAGAATGATGAATAAATTAGCACTTGATTCACCAAGAAAGGATCTCCAAGGTTATTGCAAGAAATCGCCAAGAGAAAGTATTTCTAAGAGATATTTTTCCAAAGAGAAATTAACCTAGTCTAAGGAACAATATTTATAAGAAACGAGGTCATGAGGGTTAGCCAAGAGATGGAAAAATAAGATAGAAATTTATTTGTAATTAATTTAAACATAAACAAATAAAAATAAAAATAAATGGCACGAGATAAAAATGGGCCAAAGAAAAATAGGAGGAAATTTAATATGGAAGGTTGGTTTAGTTTAAAATCAATTTAAAATTAAAATTGCATGAGAGGATTTTCAGCCAAGGCAAATAAGAGTAAAATATACATGGTAAGTGATTTAAATTGAATTCAAATCTATTTATTTTGAAAGATAAAAAAATCATAAGGCATTATGGAGGAAAAAAAATTTAGAAAGAGATTTAAATTGAATCAATTCATCATATGACCTGATCTCTAATGTAATTAGGAATTTATTGTTTGTGTGGGTCGTCCAAGAGAGAGAGAGAGAGAAGAATTTAAATTAATAGCAAACAAGTCATGACACAATTAATTGTCCAAGTGAAAAAGAAATAATTCAACTTTTGATTAATTAAATTAAGCACGATATATGGTCTTCCAAAAGAAATTTTTCATGATGGGATTCAATTGGTAATTAATGCAATGTCATGAAATATTCAATAAATTCATCTTCATTGAATGAAGGAAGAAAAGAGATAACGCATAAAGCTTTATTTAATAAAATCCAATGAATATTCAAAAATTGCCAAGCTTGTTTCCTAAAATAGATTGAATTTAATTTAATGCACTTAGTTCAAATTAAATGATGATGAATTATATCTTAGAAGAATTCAAATTAATATTCATCATGAGATTAATTTGAATGCAATTATGGGTATAGTTGGCCATGGGAAGTTTTCAAAAATAGAAATCATATATAGGAGATAGGATAATTTAATGGTTTATTTTAATTGAATTTCAATTAACCCAAATAAATTCAAATTAATTTAAATTAGTTAAATTATAGTAGCATAAGATAATCCACAAATATTCCATAAAAGCTAAGTTCAAATTTGCACATGTAATCAAGAGAATATTCAATTTTAATTCAAAATAATTCAAATTAAAAATTCAAATAAATGGATTTTAATTTTAAAAAATATGGGATACTTTTGGAAATAATTTGAATGACTCTTACATAATTTATTTAGCAAATACTCATGAAAAAGTATGCCAAAAAGGTTTAGAATGAAAAATATGATAGGAGAGAGAAAACTAGGATAATAGGAGGAGAAAAATAATATAAAGAATAATTTCAGGATAATTGGATTTTATGCATGTAATAAATGAATAATGAATATATTTTAGCATGTAAATAGTTTAATGAGATGTGAACTAAATTTAGCTTGCATGGAAGAGCAATAAATGTAACATGATTTATGCATTTAGTTCACATTATCCAAAAATGAATAATTTTAAAGAATAATTGTAAATATGAAATATAATATTTATGAATAATTTAAAATAGATTATTTTAAAATAAATGAATGATATATTTTATTTTAGTGAGCATTTCATTTTTCTTAATATAGTTATTCCTAAAAAAATTCTCACCAAGTCCATGTCCAATAGCTTTAGCATTTTAATATAACAAGAACCAATAGGTGAAGAATTTTTCTACACACTTGAATTTAACTTAATTAGTAGCATAAAAAATATGTATTTATCATCAATGTAAATATTCATTGAGAATGACATTCATAATGATTAATGTTAATAATTTATCCGCAAAGAAATAATTAGTTCTTATTACACAAGATTTATTATCATCAAATCAAATGGTGAGATACATAAGGTGTATAGTCAACAATAATGCCCAATGATATGATAGTTTGGAATGCTTACTAGGCTTCTCAATATCTAAAGCATTTTCTACTTATTATCAATTAGCATCCGTGAGAGAATTCCTTCCTTTTGAAGCATTCCCTTTTGATTTTCTAATTTAACCCTTTTGAAAATAAACTTCAAAATCAATAGAAATGAAAGTTAATTTTTTTTAATCAAGAGAATTCCTAGGATAGCTTCTCCTCATCTAAGATGTAATTAACTATAGAGACATGCCCTTATAAGGAGCTATGAACCTAGCATTAAATAATGTTCTAGTTTTCCATGTAGCTACGAGAAAAAATCTCTGGTATATTATAGACCCATCAGTTGGGAGTCTTTATAAAGTAATTGAATCCATTATAGGGTAACATTTCTACCTCTTGAGATAGTATGTTTATCTCTTAAATATATATTTGATTAGCTAGATAAGTACCACCAAGATCTGTGTGGTGTTTTAAATAAAAACTTCATAGTAAAGACTAATCATGTTTATTTTAATTTGAAAGTATTATTTAGACTATTTAAATAAGCCTAAATGATTTTGATTTAATTTAATTTGATTAGGACAAACCTTTAATTATCTTTAATGAGTAATACTACATTACATGAAATGTTAGGATTAAACTAATTTTATTTAAATTTATTATTGGCTTATGATTCATTTGAATAATTATAATGATTTTAGTTTATTTTGGGTAATTATATTTAATTTGAGGAAATTAACCTTCCTTGGATCTTATTATTTTATTTATTTTCTCCTTATCTCTTTCCAAAATGAGATCAACATGGACTTTAGTTATAAGGGTTGATTTAGTCCCTATTGCTTACTTATTTCATAAGAATTGATACTTTAATTTTAATGTCGCTCTAAGACACTTCAAAATTTTTAGTTTATAGAGCCTATCTTCATGTGTTTATGTCATCATAATGATCCACCCATCTCTTGCACATACTCCATTAAAATTTATTTGTCTTGATTCATTAGTATATATCTATAATCATTAAGATTTAAAATAGCCTTTGGGCTCATTAGGTCAACATATGATACAAACATAATTATCATTACGATTTTCTTTAATGCATAAAAAAGATAATGGAGAGAAGAAAATTTCTTATAATTATGCCTAAATTGTTAGCATAAACATCTTTTTTAAGGTTGTACCGAAGGGTACCCTCAATATAGACTTATTTTTCATGAAATTGATTTATTAATGGATGGTAGAGGAAAACAATTTCTCAACTAAAATTATGCATAGGATATTATATGAATGTCCATTCATGATTACAGTTAGGGTTACCTACTTATATTGACTTTCTTTTAGTTGACGAATACATCAATGAATGGAAAAGGGATATATGGTGTTTCTCTATTATGATCATGGCTAGCATGTTAACATGAATATCTTGTTTAGACTATTAGGCCTCTCGCCCATTAATCTTGAGTTTCTTTTGCAAAATTGATACATTAGCAGATTATAAAGGATTCGCTAACTACAATCATTCTCAAGATATTGAAATGTATTCTTTCAATACTAAAGCTAAAATCATTTCTAATAGGCACAACCAAATTATTAAATAATAAAATATTTATAATAGTAGATAAATTTGATTTTCTAAAAAATAAATGAAAATTCAATTGCATATTAATATACAAGTTACTAGTATTTCATGATACATGTGATCTAATTAATATTGAAAACTTGGGATGAAAAGGTATTGCCTAATTAAAATAATCTAATTAATATTAATTATATAGTGTAAATGATGTAGTTCCCTATAACTAGAAATGAAACTAATGCAATGTAGTAAAGTTGAATTATGAAAGATGAGTTTTGAAGTAAGAGGAGTCCTAAAACTCAAAGTTATCTTCAAAGGATGATAAGTAGTTTGCTCATTCATTTTCTTTTTTGAGGTGAGATAAAAAAAAACTAATAAGAAAGTATTGGCCTTAACAATGGTGGTGACATTAGTATAAGTCTTAATAATGGGTTTCTTTATATTTACTTTTTTACTATAAAAGAGTTTTAAGATATTTGAATCATTTCTCTTTGTAGAAGAAAATATAATTTTGAATGTAAATATTATTTCATAAAACATATTATTGAAACTTAATTTAATTATACTTGAGAAACTCATCTTAAAACATGACAATACACTAACGAATCATTTCACATGCCGATGGCGCGGTGCCGCATCTGCGTGGTGCCATTTGAGAAGCGTGTTCCACCTACATTATAAAGAATTTGTAGTGTGAAAGCTGTGTTTTCCAATCTTGTCGGGCTCCCCTGTGGTGATCAAAAGCCACGGTTTGACTTTTGAAAAAAAATTATAAGCCCCATCATAGCTTTCTAAGCGAGATTCTTCTATAGCACCTCAACCATTATTTTTTCAAAGAATCGCAGCTATCTCAAATAGACTTTAAGGATCTCATCTTAGAATTCATCATTACACTCTATGAGCTCATCCAAGGAACTTGACAATGTGCTCAACAAACTCAGCCAATTATTAATTATGAAATTATCAAAAGATTTAAAATTGTAAGAAAGTATTTGTTTATTAAAGTAGAAGTTAACTTCAAATTTAAAAATTAAAACATTAAAAACTTAGAATAAAATTGAAAAACCCTAAATCTTAAATATGAACTTGCTAATCATTTAAGGAGTAGATAATTAACATAAACTTGAGATTAGAGTGATCTAGTTTAGGATCAAGTTTAAAAGTTTTATGTATTGATAAGAGATTTATGGCTCTAGGTAGACACGTAATATGCACTTAAACCCAAATATTTAAGTTGAAGTATACATTTTGCTCAAGGAGTCACCAATTTTAATAAACCAAATAAAATGATAATCTTTTCTACTTAACAACTTATCAATTTGCCTACTCAACAACTTAACTAACTTAATATTTTCCTTATCAAAAATTTATATACTATCTATTTAACTATTAATTTAAAAGTTTAAGAAAATATGGATTTATCTATAATTTTTTTGTCAAGCATCACATTAAAATCCTAAGTATTTACAAAATAAAAAGTCAAATCTTAGTATTCAAATGCCACTACTATGTAAGATTCACACTAAGAGAGTGAGGTAAGTTATTCATAATAAAGAGGTTAGAGATAGTTTTCCTCAAAAGATGAAAGCTAAAGTCTTGAAGGATGCTCATTCAAGAGGGCAACTAATCTAATAATACATTAATAAGGTTGAATAATGCTAGATAATAATATTTAAAAATAAAGTTTTATATTTATAAATTCATCTCTACTCAGCAAGTTCTTATAAATTTTACTATTTTTGATAATATTTAATCTCTTGAATATTAATTAAATTAATTCACTTATACTTAGATGTTGGAATTTTTTTATAGTTTTTTAAAGTTTAAGTATATTTCATGAGATCTTCATAAAGAAATATTAAACTTTATTTAAGTTATTATGGAGTTGAGGATTTTCAAGGAACAAACTCTGTTGGTTAAGTACATCCTAATTTAAGAAACATTTTTTTATAAAAGAGTTATGTTTGTATTTTAAATTTCTTTGATATGAGCTATAAATAGGATAAAATTTAAATTAAAATTATGATCGAATGGACCTAAAAGAAAATTATATATTTAATTAGAATTTTATGGATTAGTCATCTTAGGTTATCAAATTTTTAGTTTACTTAATGAATAAGGTTGTTGAGCAATCTCATTAAAAGTTTTTTATTAAGAATTATGAACTATTTCATTTAAAGAGGCTTCATAGATTATGAGCTAAGTAAGAAACATATGTTCATAGACATTATGTAATCTAAGTAAAAGAATGTAGAGCTTGCCCTTTAACATTAGGGAAAGATGTCTATAAGGGAGAGGAAAGGTCTATTTTGATTATCAAAATTGAAACACATGATTGGATGCATAATTATGCCTTGATAATGACTAATAATAAACATATGTAAGCTTGGTAGACATCTATTTAAGAATTTTAGAATCATGTTGTCAAGTTGTGTTAGGTAGAGTATATAAAGTGAAGGTTTTATCAATATCTTCTGTTTCATAGGCTTTGCCATGAATGTGAATCATCTAAGCACTTGTTGATTTAAGATTTGTCATTATAAAATAGTATATGTAGGCCAACCACTAACTATATTTTTACATAAATACAAAAGGAGTAGTCATTTATTTAAAAATTATTATTCTAAGAGGGATAATTTATTTATTTTAAAATTAAATATGTTACAATAAATTTTATATTTTTACATAAATACAAAAGGACTGGTATTTATTTATTTAAAATGATTATTCTAAAGAAAGACCATTTATTTATTTTATTAAAAATAAATATGTTATAATAAATTTTATATTTTTAAAAGTTATTAATTGTAATAAAAATTTATTTTGAATAGAATCCAACAATGACAGATTATCAAAAGAGAGAAAATAATTGTTATGCAAGTTATAAGTGGAGGAATTTTTGTTGCTTGAGTTATACAATTATACTCTATTGAAAAATATCAAAAGTTAGGCTTTACACCAATTCAATCATAACTATATACAAAAATAATAGTATATTGAAAAGAATATGAACAAAAACTATAAGCCATGAATTTTTCTATGTATGGTCTTTATCTCCTTAGTCTTTTGATGTGAGAAGGTACTAATGAAGTTCATGATTGCACTTTATACTCATATACATAGAATTCTTTGCCTATGAATTATATAGATGAAAGCAAACATACTAGAGAGCATAATAAGTATATAAAAGTTTTTTAAAATTTTATTTATACAACATTATGTTAAGTAACCTTTAATATTATTACTCTATAAGAATTATATATATATATATATATATATTATTCAACACATATTGTTATGATTAGTATATGGGATACAATGAATCATACTAGAATATTACATCATGAATATTATAGTAAAAATTTAATTATGTCTTATTTTAAACTAACAACCATCCAACTTCTAGTGTGTATATTAGTCTCTTTATTTATAGAGGCTATTATCATATAATAATGAAAAGGCTATCAAATTGCCATGTTTCATATATCTAAATAAACTAAGATATATCACCTTAACTTATTAATATTTATCTAAAAATAATTAATTTCAAAAATAATTTTAAATTAAAAATTGTTCAAAACATAGCATATATGAATGTATTTTTGTAAATTAATTCCAGTAAATTTAAAGAAAATAGTACGTTTCACATATATAGCCTTCTATATGTATCAAATAGTTTTGTTATGAACAAAGTAAAATTAAGGTGACACACTATATATTATTTAGACTTCTAATTGTAATCATGTGAGATCTAGTTATGGCACACCAATTATCGGTAAAAAATGAGTTGTCCATAATGGTGATAATTAGCTTGTCACGCGACCATGAGTCAATCCAAAATTTAATAACAATATTCACTTTTCCATTTGAAGTGATAAGTTAAACTTTATAGATGTATATATATATTTAAGTCGCTATGATGGCTAAATGATTAAACTTATTATCAATTCGACTAGAATTAGATGCTTTAATATGGTATAAACACTTAAGAAAAAATTAATATTTAGAAACAATCTATATGCTCAAAGTGTAGAGGTATATTAGATACTTATGCAAATATGATTTGCTTAAATAACAGTTGTTAGTGGATTTAGGGCTACTTAGGAAATTGTGCATTCTTATATATTAAAAGTATTAAAAGTATGAATTTGTTACACACAATTATTACATATGCTTAATTAGATTTGACTTGATTAAACAATGAATATGATTTGTTTCTTAAGCAAATATAATTTTTTAAGGGAGGATGCCTTGCATACATAGGTTATTTTGTTCTAATGCAAAATGTATGACTAAAAATATGGACTTTCTTGATGACACATGAATACTAGAAAAACAATCATATAATGAAATAAAATAATTGCAATGATCACATAATACAACATTAAGGAATTCATACAACAACTTCCTACCAAGGAACAATGTCATATTATCTATGTAAAATAAGTATACTAATCAACATGTCAAATTGATTACTAGATTAATGTGTTATGCTTAGATGTGTAATGTAAGATGATTTGACCCATATAAATTAAGACTAAACTCTTATCTATGAAAAATAATTAATATTTTCTTCTTGTATGTGGAGTGCATTTGCAATTCATGCTCATAGATTTTCAATGTCATGGCATACATTGTTAATGTAATGACCAAGGAAATTAATGTCAATCCTGAAATCAAATCAAGTCAACATTATGAGTTGACCTAGAAGTCCTAACTTAGTTGATGTAAGCTATAGAAAGTGGTCCACTTGTTAATCAAGTCAATTGTGGATTGGTTTGCTAAGCTTTAAGGATTCAATCATCCATATGAAAACTTTCATCTAAATTGGTGAATGGATATGACTTTACAATTCCTAAGTAAATTATTAAATTAAAACTAGTTACACATTTAGGACCATAATAATTTCCATAAGCAAACCTTATATTATCTCATTTTTAGATTGGTCAATTAATTTATTATAGAAATTAAGATGATTTCCCTAATTTTAGTAAAATTAGTGACTGAAAATTGGATATAATTAAGCCACACAATTAATTTCATCTGGGTTAATAATCAAACATAAATATAAATTTCTAAAAACTTCAATGAGTGAAGCAAATTAAATTTCAATTTAAGAGATCATTTAATATTTAATTAATTTAATTAAATCGTATATACAAAAGTTATTATGGATATATTTGATAATCAGGTAATCGCCATCATTACCTTAATGGACAGAGCACTTCTTAGAAGTTATTAATAATTTTCTTGGATTTGTATTAACAGAAAGCTTTGAACAATTTTCTAAAGATTAAAACATCACTGCTTAAGTTAAACCGCTATGCCGATTGATCCTATGGACTTGGCCACATATAACTCTATCTACAGCTCCATCAGGACCATTTACGCGTAATCAAACGGTAGCTCATCATCATCATCTTCCATGTAACCACGTGAATTTGCGTAGGTTTTGGGGCGATTTCCTCCAAAGAATTTCAACATATTATATATTTAAATTTATCATGAATAGACACTAGACGCGGGGTTCAAATTAAAGTTGGTCGTGAGTTGTCTGCTCTGGTGAATCAACCATGAAAAAAAAACCCGCCTAGCGTTCATAAGGCTATATATGATCTGGTAGGAAAGCTAGCCTAGTTTTGATCCTAGAGCTCCTCATGGAATTCAACAGTAAGCAACATGTCATTGAGTCTGGAGAACAAGCTCTGGCGAGCTAGAGCTCCGAAAGCATAGGAGGAACTTAGGGAATAGTGTATTAAATTTTGCTAATGCAAATTTGACTTCTATCTCGCCTCTTACCCGACCACAATTTTAATGGTCTTCACTTGTCTGCAGATCAAGAAGGATTAATGATCAGCTAAGGTAGATGATGATGGTTATAACAAGTGTTTCATGGTAATTTAAAGATTATCCTAGATTAGTGAAAGGAAGTCCATTAGCTAAGCCTAATCTAACACACGTTAGATATGCTTAGATTAGTTTGCTGCCTCAAGTTAGATTAATGTTTCAGAAATCTAATGCAACCATTGATTCAAACTAATTTGGCTAGGATTTGGGCTTAGGCCCTTATGTCGCATGCTGGGCAAACTTGATTTCCTGCCACATCTGAACGAAAAAAAAAATAGTTAATTTTTTATTCTATTGTCGGAGATTGCCGTGTGTCAATACACATTTTGATACCTTGAAACTATTTGAACATAGATTTATAATAAGAGAAAAACATTTGATCTGTGTACATGCTAAATACATTTACATTTCCTGATTTCCTCTTTGCCACCAGATACAAAAGCCGCTTGGCTCCACTATCTTCTCCATATCACTCCTCATCAGAAGAACAAAGTACACACGCTTGTTCACGAGCAGTTGGTCAAGGCGTCTGCGGTTTCTTAGGACTGCCGTTATGATGCAGCGGGTCCGGACCCGACGGAACCCACCACCTCATTTCCCAGCCCACCAAATCCCCTTTGATCATGCTCGTCCCCGCCGAATCCAAAGACCTTAAACGTTCCACCTACACTTTTAATTGATTAGTACTCAATTCTTGCTCTATTTTCAACAGAAAAGTAACAAACCTTTACTGCCTCCGAGCTTAGGCCACCATTTGCACCCGCAAAGTCTTCCCACAAATAATAATCTTTTTACAGCTAGAAGCATACAAGAAACCTACTTGCACGGCCATCTACGGCTAAGTGCAGGGCAAGGCAATAAGAACCGAGCAGCACATGAAATAACGAACCAGAAACACCATCCTCAATCGATCGATCTCGTGCTCTTGTAGCGTTCCATCAGAAAAGGCGCGGCACACAATCATTTTATAGGGTGGAAACTGACGCAGTAACGCCTAACGGTTCGTTGGAGCGACGGCCATGATTGCTGCGAAGCAGAGATCGCCCGTATGATGCGGAGGGCATTCTGGTCACCTCTCCCCAACAGACGCATCGTTTGGAGCGAAAGTGTCAAATAGAGTGACGTCGGATGAGGAGGTGTTAATCATGACAGGAGCCTATTTATGGGAAGAGATGGCTGCGATTTCTCTTCGAGGTCTTGATTTGGATCTTCCGATTTGATGGAGCTGCAGCGAGAGAGCCGCGGCTGCGTCATTCCCATCAACTCATTAAGGGAAAACGTAGCCGTCGATGGAAGTGCCCGGTGTTTGATAGAACGGTTGAAGTGAAAGTGGATTCGGGCCTGCGGGCCGCATGATGTGATGATGATGGATTTGATGAGGTTTCGGGCGGGTCCCAGCGTCATGTCATCCATCCATCGGGTAAAGGTCTGTCGCAAAGTCTCATCAAATCTATATATCATGGAGTTTCCAGCCCAGCGTTGTCGGAGGGCGGCCCGAATCCCCATTTTGGTACGAGCTTCTTAAAAGCTGTCGCAGATAAAGATCGATAAAGCAATGCCATTATCGATCGGTTATAATCAATGTTTGATGATCAGAAGTCTCTTGGCCTTTTGGCTGGTGCATGCTCTTTGGTCGGAATATTGATATCATTGGGCCACTGTGCGAGGTCGGCCTAATAGAAATTATCCTACTCTGAATAGAGCTCTGCCTGTCGGCCACTTTAAATTCTTATTTGATGAGTTTAATAATTTTTATCGCTATACTTATATTTTTTTTTCTGGATGTACGTTCATGCTCATGGTATTATATAGGAGCTTTTCTCAAGTTGTTTTTGTCTTCTGCTGGCTGCTTGAGTTAATTAAATTTTGACGTTGGCCCTTAATTTTCCTTTCAACAAGCTAAGCATGTCTGTCCATCAACTTAAAGAAAATATCATCAATCAAGTAGCGGTGGAGCTATATTTTATAATTATAGGGAATAAAATGACGTTATAGTTTTGTTCAACGTTTTCATATCAACTTATACATATAAATATCATCTATTGCGATATGCAGCGAAGTGTGCTAATTAGCTTAGGGGCTATTTGATTGGAAGTAAATATAGTGTATTATAAGTCAAATGCATATATTTTTAAAATTTCATTATTTGGTCAGCTGCATTTGAAATACAAAATGTTTTGGAGTGAATTTGAAATGCACATGCTAGTTTAATTTTGATGTATTTTCCAAATTGGGTGAATTTTAAATGCATCATTTGGTGTAAATTGAGACACCATTTGTTATCACCGCCACCCTTTCGTCGTAACCACCACACCACACCAATCAACCGCCACCGCCGCCACTACCTATCACCATACCCATCACCTATCAATAAATATTTTACAATACTTTGATTTTTCCAAACTAAATAGATAAAATCATGCATTTGTAGAATTTTCTTTCAAATAATCTAAAAGTATTTCAAATATATTATTTTTACTTTATACTATATTTCTTTTATCTGTATTTCAAATTCAGCTAATAAAGCAACCCTTAGTAAAATATAAGCAGGTGTACTCTTCTGTAGTTACAAGAGAAGGAAATCTTCTTAAACCTATTTGCTGAGTTATTGAGGTAGTTCAGAATGAGACATTATTGAGCTTGAAAAAATGATGAAATATAAGTATGATGGAATAATGATATTATTAACTATTAGCTATTAGCTATTATTTGCGAGATAATTAAATATCTAAAATCTTTGTTCTTTACCATTTTGTCTTCTTATGTGTCCTAACTATCCTTGATATTAGAAGATTTTTAAAATATCAAATATTTCAAACATTGCTATCATTTGTGCATGTTCTCGTTGACTCACTCTTTCCCATAACACTTGCTGGTCATTCCACTATACTTGAGAAATACTAAGAGATATTCATATATGCTTAACATGAAGTTAACCAAGACCATTCTATCATGACATTGAACCACTTACCTAACCTATCCCAATTAATTATTACTTGTGAATGACCATATGGGAGGTACACCAATCATAATAATGGACATCACAAGATCACTTTATTTCAATGAAAACTCAAAACAGAAAATAAGAAAATTAAACAATAGTATATCTTTCCTAAACTATTAGATGAAGATAAGTTAATACTTTCTTCCATGTGGATATGAATTGTATCTTCGTCTATTAAAGAAAAGTTCCTAACCTCTTGGTCAAGTTTCTCACCACCCATACAATAGGTTCAATCCTTTAAAATATCATAATTTGCACAATAAATAAGCTAAATTGAAACATATATACGTAATGGTGGGTAGTTAATTGTAGTTCAAGACACTTGCAAACCAAATTACCAACATCAATGAGCTATTTTTATAGAGCTACTTCAAACTATAGTTATAATCAAAAATCAAAAGAAGGGTCATATAAACATGCCTAATTCTCTTGATCAAGTCATCTAATTGTTAAACTCATTAATAATAAACTTTATGGTTGCAAGACTACACCATTGTCATTACCGACTACACCTACACATAATAATCAACTTTCCTTCCCAAATAGTCTAAGTACCTACCAAATTGCCATTATCTAATTAAGAAGTTAACTCCATCAAAATTATAAAAAAAAAAATACTAGGAAACTTGTGTTACAATTATATATATATATATATATATATATATATATATTTGCATTCACATTTACAATGGTAAGATATTCACTTTTCTTTCACACACATGATATGATTGACAACACTAATAAAATTGATCATATAATTATTGACATGTAGATCCACTTATAGAATAACCAAGAAATTTGCTAAGATACATTGGATGATCAAATTACCCCACAAATTTTGCATAAAAACTCTCTCAAGCATAACTTATATTTGATAGTAATATAACACATAATTTTATAAAATAGTTACTTTATAAATTCCCTTAACTTCTAATTCTTCTAACACATCAATTCAAGTTTTGATAGATAAAGGTAAGATGCTTTCTTGCAACATGAAAAGAGCCAACACTACTCTCCAACTCCAAAGATAATAATTCATTCTCGACTTCTATATCCTACTTCTTAAACATGCTAACATAACACTTGATGTCCAATGATTACATTTGTTTGGTGTTATGCTTATTAACTATACTTGAAACCATAAGCTTCATACACGAGTCAAAAAATCTCTTAACAAGAAAGAAAGCAACTAAATTTTGAGGACATCTCAATCAATCAACTCCTTAGGACATCTACCTAAAGCTCTATTATATCTAATTGTCACCTCAAGCTTGCTTTTTTGCTCCCACCACACGACCATACTAGAAACTAACAATTTACTTTTCACTAAATTGACTAATTTCCTACAATCATATTAACAATACTTTTAGAGACACTTAAAGCCTAGTACTTAATTGTTTTATATACACCATAACTTTTATCTCCACTTTCATCAAATAACCATTAAAAGCTTATTATCAAGATGTTATTGATTGAAGTAATTTGACTAAGTAAATGCATTTTATCTAATTTTATTAATATAAAAGAAAGAAGGCATGTGGAGTTTTGTGTGGATGATCTCCTCCCAAACAATCCACCATCCTTTATCATTTACTAATTCTAATAGAAAATATATTTGATGAATTGCATGGCACTATTATTAACCCTTTGAGCTTAAATTTGTAATTAATATACGAATAATCACAAACATAATTTGGTATGGACCAAAATTATTTAATAAGATTTGTGCATGTATGAGCTTATGTATTTCATGTATAGATTAATTAAAAATTACATCATGAGTAAGAAAAGAATACTTTAAAGTATATAAATGATTCAAAGAAAGTTAATAACTAAGTAGCTAAAGTAGGCTAGGTTAAATCAAGACCAAAGCTTCAATAGCAATATTAATTTATTTAATTTTTTAGCCTTATATTACTCTAAATAAGAAGGATGCTAATATAACCATCTTACAAATAAACATATAAAAGAACTGAATTTTAATTAAATCTAACATTAAATAAGAATAAGAAAATTATACAAAATAATAAATCATACTATGTGATTTTAATCATATCATACAATCAACTAGTAAAAAATTTTAAAATTAATTAGATTATACTATACGATTAGGCTCAATTTTGAATTATAGAAACTAGAAAAAAATTTATTAAGATTACAAAATAATATAAAAAATAAAAAATTTATTCTATGATTTTATTGTATGGTCTATCTTATTTAAGAAATATATTAAAAAAATTAATTTATATTAATTGAAATTGATAAATTTTGGACTTATCATATTATATGATGCATCATATCTCATGATATGATTAATTATCTCAATTAAATTTTGGACTTATCATATTATATGATGCGTGCGATCTCATGATATGATTAATTATCTCAATTAAATCTATAAAACCAATTTATAATTATATTGTATCATATATATTATACTATATAATCTATTTTCTAAATTAAATTAAATTTGTATGTTTATTCAAATGGCCAATATGATTAATGTTAAACTAGTTGTCATGTTATATAAATTTGTACTTATATGAAACTCTTGATAAATAAAGAGCTTAACAAGTTAGGAAGACTTACATACATATCACGTAATTTTTTATGCATTTACATATTTAACACGTAAAGTTTGATATTTACATATAGATAATGCTTTTCCAAGACATTAAAATGTGTATTTCACTTTTAAAAGTTAATGATAGTAATATCTTTTATACTTAGAAATGTCTTAAAAAGATAGTTTAGAACTTAAAACCCTTAAGAGAGAAAAGGTTATATATCAAAGTCATCTTTATCCTTTTAAAATTTATAATCCTTATATTTGTACACTTGTTAACATCCTTGATTTTTTTTAATATAGATCTTGGGTCTCAAAAGAAATGTTATAAAAGCTTGATTACCTAATTGATTATACTAGAGCCACATTGGTTTTCACTTAAATAAAAGTAAGTGTAGGGTTTCTACATTGTTGTGAAGGGAAGAGGCTTCTTTGCATGTAATAATTGAAGGAGATGATAGTTGAATAAAGAGTTGAGAAGCGAATGTAGGCTCATAGTGGATGATCATTTAATTCATGTTATATTTTATCATTATAATTATTTATCTTAAATAATTACTAAGAAATCAATGAGTTTTAATTCAAAAATACAAACTAATTCAAAATTGTTAAGAGGTTGTGACACCCAAGAGGGAATTGGGTTTTAAAAAATAATTTCAGAAAACTTAATTTTAAAACTTTATATAAAACTTAAATCTTTAATGATAAAGCTTTATAAAAATAAATAATTAATAATAGAATAGAAAGAAAAAAAAAAAAAAAAGAGAACACAAGAGATTTTTATGTGGTTCACCAAACCCCAAAAGTTGGCCTACATTCATGCCTACAACCCAAGCTACTAATTCACTAAGTCAATATGAGATTATAACAAATCTCTCATTCTCTCCTTCATTAGAAAGTTTAACCCAACACCACACTTTTCTTAGCAAGTAAAACCAAAGAACATACTATCCTTAACTGCAAGCAACCTAACAAGAAAATAAGAAAAGAAGAAAGAAGGATCTAACTCTCAATTTTAAAATAATTTTACTCTCACAACCAAACTACAATAATATTAAGGAAACTGAATTCAAAGGAATGAAAGATAGCTCACGTAATTGATATTTAAATTTGAACAATAATTAAACTATATATATATATATATATATATATATATATATATATATATATATATATATATATATATATATATATATATGAGGTAAATGAATCTTTAAAATATTTGATGTGAATATGATAAATTAAAATCAAGGTGATTTAATTTATGATTTGAAATATAGCACAATAATGATTTGAAACTTGAATAAATCACTTGTTAGAAAGAGACTTAGAGTTTTCCAAAAGATCAAATGAAAATAAAATCTTAGATCACATAAACTCAAATGGGATCTCTTTTTAAAGAAATTATTATTTATGCTAAAGATGAGATGATTTAGAAGTAATAGAACTTGTTAATCACAAGTATTCTATATGAAATAATCACAAAGATAATAAGCTCTCTTTAGAACATGTAGGAATAATGGAGAGAAAATAACTTGAAATAATATACTTTAATTTATCAACCATGAAGCTTCCAACTTGAGAAAGTATAGAAATAGACAAGTTAAGCACAAAATAAATTGACCAAATGCATAAGAAAGAAAATAAGAGTAGGAGAACAAGGTCACTTAGCATGTAAAATTACAAACTAGATTGAAAGCACCTTGTTTCTCTAAATGGAATCCCCAATCCAATCCTCAAGAATCCTCTTGTAGGTTGGAGGATGGAAAAGGATGAAGAAATTAGCACTTGATTCACAAAGAAGAGATCTCTAAAGGTTTTGAAAAAATTGGCCAAGAGAGTTTTCTAAGAGAGATTTTTCCAAGCGGGTTTAACCTAGTCTAAGAACATTATTTATAAGACAATGGGTTTGGCCAAGGGAAAGAAAAATAAGAGGAAACTCAGTTGGAATTAATTTAAGTATAAACTAATCAAAATAAAAATAAATGGCATGAGATAAAAAATCTACTAAAGAAAAATATGAAGGAATTTAATATGGAAGGTTGGTTTAATTAAAAATTAATTTGAAATAAAAATTTTATAAAAGGGATTTCAACCAAGATAAGGAGGGAAAGTTTAATTAGTAAGTGATTCAATTTGAATCAATTAAATTAAATTAATTTAGCATGATGAAGAAAATTGACAAAATGGATATAGAGGGAAAATTAATTTTGGAGAGAGATTTAAATTGAATCAATTCAATATATGACCTGATTTCTAATGTAATTAAGAAGTTACCGCTTATGTGAGTAAACCAAGTGAGAGTGAGAGAGAGAAAGTAGAGAAGAGTTTGAATTATTACCAAACAAGTCATGGCATAATTAATTGTCAAAGTGAAAAGGGAATAATTCAAATTTTAATTAATTTAAATTAAGCATGATTGATGGTCAAAAAAAGGAAGCTTCAATGATGGGATTCAATTAGTATTTAATGCAATATCATGAAATATTCAATCAATTTATCTTGATTTAATGAAGGAAGGAAAGAGATAACATACAAGCTTTATTTAATAAAATCCAAGGAATATTCAAAAATTTTGCCAAGCTACTTTCCTAAAATAGAATAGATTTATATTAATGTACTTCATTCAAATTAAATATGATGGATCAGATTTTAGAGAGTTTAAATCAATTTTAATTAAGAGATTAATTTGAATTTGAATAAAGATATAGTTGGCCAAAGGAGGTTTCCAAAATAGAACTTATATAAAAAGAAAGAAAATAATTCTATGGTTTATTTAATTTGAATTTCAAATTAATTCAAATTAAATCAACTAGCTTAGCATATGATCACCACATAACATTCCATAAAGAGGAGAGTTCAAATTTGCATATGTTATCAAAGGAATATTCATTTTGAATCCAAAAATAATTCAAATTATAGATTCAAATAAATGAATTTTTTAATTTAGAAAATATAGAATAATTATGGAAATATTTTAAATGACTCTCACACAATTTATTTTGCAAATAATCATGAAACAAATTCGAAAAGGTTTAGTATGAGAGATAGGATAGGAGAGAGAAGACAAGGACAATAGGAGAGAGAAAAATAATAACTTGAATAATATTTGGTTAATTTAGATTCATGCATTAAATAAATAGATAATGAACATGCCTAAGCATGAGAATAATTTAATAAAATGTGAACTTAATTTAAGTTGCAAGGAAGCACAATAAATGTGACAAAGTTTATGCATTTAGTTCATATTATCCAAAATGAATAATTTGAAGAATAACTATAAATATGAAATATAGAATTTATGAATAATTCTCAAATAAATTATTTTGAAATGAATGGATGATTTATTTTATTTTAGTGAGTTTTTAAATTGCCTTAATATAGTTAATACTAGAAAAATTCTCACTCGGTTCAAGTCCAATAGCTTTAGCATCAATTGACTAAAGAACGCGTGAAGTTAAAGAATTTTCCGCACTTAGATTTAACTTGATTAGTAGCATATATATATATATATATCATCAATATAAATCTAAATTAAGAATTACATTCATAATGATTAATGTGAATAGTTTATCATGCAATGAGATAATTAGCTCTTATTACGAGGTTTGTTATCATTAAATCAAATAGTGAGATACATAAGGTGTATAGTCCACAAAATCTCATGTAAGTATCATGCATAATGTTGAATTAGTCATAAATATATGAAATGTTTTGTGTTATATATCTATGGCATGCTACTATTTCATCAAACCTTAATCTAATTTATATTGTTTGTCATCATTATAAATATATTTTATAATTAGTAAATAAAGAATGAATTGTGGTATAACCATATAAATTAACTCATGATATAATGTAAGTTTCACTTATAAAGTAAGAATTCCTTTAATGTAAAAGTTTCTCTAAACATATATCATAATTATGCAAACATGTAAATCATCTTACATGATTTAGACATGAACATGAAGTACTTATGATGTAATTTTAAACTAAAAAATGTATATTTTAGTGAAAAGAATAAATCATATATATTTTAAATTATGGCTTATTATTTTATATTTAATAACAACATACACTATTATAAAATTAGTATTTTTTAAAATTATTTTGTAATCATCAAATTTCAACATAATTTTTGTTCCATCCCATTCATCAAAATTTTAAAGCAACTTCATAGTTTGTATGACCTAGTTTTATTAACATCAAATTTACTATGATTTTTTTCAAACATTAGCTATTTTTAGTATTTTAAGCTAGCTAGTTGTTACACTTTTTGTTGTATTTGAATTTTTTTTGTCCAATTTATTGACTAACAATTACCTAGTCATTTAGATCTAATATTTATTTAATATAAATCAATGTTTTACTAATTCTATATTATTATATGATAAAATAATATGAGAATATTATTTTGACATATTTAAAATTAATTAAAATGCACATTACTTATAAACAATTGTTCTTTTTTCATGTAAAAGTGACTCTTGTACTTGGATTTTAGAAAATACTCTCTTCTTCTTCTCTTCTTCAAACAAAATTTTGAAGAGATAAATCTTGATAACCACTCAAAGCACTCAACATTTTTTAAAGATCAATTTCTTATTTCGTAAGCTTTAATACACTCAATCGAGCAACTTCTCATGAAGTTGTTAAGTTTATTATTTTCTCCTAAATCTTCCTTTTCTATTCTTATATTCTTATATTTTTTTAGAAATCTTTTTTTATTATTATTTAAGTATCTTAGATTAACCTTTCTACATTCAAATTCTTCATCCATAAAATCAATCGTGAATCATTTTTTTTAACAGATTTACTTTCTAAATCTAACAAATTTTGAAAAGGAGCATTTTCACATGCTTAAAATTTAGAGGCCATTTGGTTGCTTGAAAAGGTGTGTAGTGTAAGAGAATACAATGTAAAGTGAGCGAATATATTTGGATTACTTTAAGTTGTTTGATTGAAAACTCTACAAATACATGAGTTTGTTTTCTTATTTAGCGTAATGAATGTAATGTAAAGTATTTTTTGGGATTAAGGGTTGCATTGTCGGTGGTCGGTTATAGGGTTATCACCGATGGTGATGGGCGATGATGGTGGTTGATGGGGAGATAGTGGGGATCGATGATGGCGGTAGGCAACAAGATGGCGAGATAGTGCGATCGACTTAGGCAGCCGCGTGATGGCCAGAGTGATCGAGGAAGTCAACGGAATTCCAAGTTCACCATAAATCACGCTTTTAATGCATTTCAAATACACCACAAATACTTTATCTTTTTACTTTGCATCATGCCAAACACTAATAAAGTTAAAATTTCTACATTTGGTTTACTTTACACCCTACTACATCAAACCAAACAACTCCTAGTGCATTTATTCTACTTGAAATTTTTAATTATCGAGCTAAAACTCTTTAGCTTAAAGATAACATGATAGAAAATAGAATGTACTTGACTTCATTGTAAATCTAATTTTAACAAGATGAAAAATTATTATAAAATATTAACAATTTTAAGTGAAATGTCTTATATAAACTAAGATATGATCATGTTTTATATTGAGCAAATTTTCACATTCCATTTGCAAGTTATGAGGTGATTAAAAATAACGATACAATCTCCTCAAATTTGTGGTTAATTTGTAGCAAGATAATTTGAGCATGTATATTATCCAATAAGTTAATACTTTTCTTTTGTTCACATAAGCCATTTGGCTTAATATAATTCTTATTATAGTTAGATTAGATTATACTCACCCAATGCATGAAAGTACATAATTGTATTATTTTTAAATTTAGATAGTGAAAGCCTAGCTTGGGTTGGCTAGACATGAATGTAGGCCTTGGGTTTAGCCAAATCACATAAAATTAATTGCACTCTTCTATTATTTTATTTTTCTAGCATGTTTTTGTTTGCTTACTAATCATATATTTTGTGTGATAATTTTAAAACTACTTAATTTAATTTAACATTGATTTTAACTTTATTTAAAATTTTAAAACATGTGATTCATCATCAAACTTTATGGAAGCATTCATGTAATAAATTTTTTGGAACTTCTATAATAAATGGACTTTAATAAATAAAAATTAACCAAATATTACAAAGTCATAGTACTAACTACCATTCGACACTATAGAAAAAGTATAAATTTTCAATAGAAATTTTCGCCAAAAAATTAACCAAAATTGCCCTGTAATCTCAATTTTGATGGATTTCCAGATTGTACCTTGATGATAAAACCTTGATTTGAAATGATTTTTGATGAACAAAATCCAACAAATAATAGTTTCTAGTGGATTCTTGATGGATTTTCCATTAGAGATTTTTCACAAAGAATCAGTAAAGGTGGTTTGAATATCCCGTTGGAAAGGTAAGCCAAAAAATTACAAAGAGTTCGACAAAATTTTGGTGGCCAAATCGCTAGAAATTCTTGGTGGAAATGACCACATGAAAATTCTTTGTCAAAAAATTTTCCCGCTAGTAAACCGCTTACATCGGTATCAAACTCGATGAAAAATTCACCAAAAACTTGTAGTAATTTTCAAAATGCTAAATCTTCACTTATGCTTTGATTTTTATACCAATAGAAGAGTTACAAAACAACTACGCAATTTTTTTTATAGTTGATTCTAACATGCCCTCAACATCTATATAAGAAGACAAGACTAATAAATAGCTAATTTCAAGTACTTCTTTCATTCTAGTACTTTAAAAACATTGAAATTAAATAAAAGTTTTAAAACATTCAAATGAAATAGTTGAAATCATTAACATCTCAACAAATTAGCTACATAGAAATAAAATATAAATGAGACTTAGTCAACATTAGTCTCCTCGTCATCACCTATGTCGTTGACCTCCTCCTCCTCCACCACTAGTTCCTTCCCTTTCTAGCTATCTCTATACATCTTCTCCATTTTAGCCTCCATTGTACCCATCCAAGATTACATATGAGTAGTCATCTTTGCTTCCATGTCCTCGTGATCACGTGACACACCTTTGAACTATCTCATCGATCGATGATTGGTCATTCCAGAGAATGAATAGCATGCATCATAAGCTAACCCTGTGAGCCTAAGCCATAAATCTATCTCTTCTTCATTCCTACAATCTTCTTTTAAATTTCATACTACTACTCTAACTATCCACTAGAATTTTTAGCTCTAGTGGAGCCTTGAGTAACAATTTCCTTCATCATCATGTAGTCATCCTACAAGAAATTATAATGTGATTTTAGCATAATAGATTCTTATTTAAATTATAATTCAATAAATTAAACATAACTATGCTCAACAACATCAACCCATTGATTGTCAACCTAATGCTGATGTGTATAACTATGTAATTCAACAAAGAACGAGCTCTCATCTAAAAACTTTAGCCTATAAACATTTTAATAAAATTATTTAATCATGATTATAAATTAAATTAATGCATTTAGTGAATGACTTACTATCCTTCATTTGTGGTAATGAGCCTCAAGTATGCGAGAAAGGTGTCCATGCCTCTACAATTAGAAGATAGATTTTGCTTTACCCTCCCTCTTATGAATATAATATGGGGAGGACCATACTACATAGTCTAGCCCACATCCTCTCTCATCGAAAGAGGTCTTCACTTGCATAAATTTGTGAACATATCACATAGGCAAGTTATGCTTCTATACTCAATTTATTTATTTTTTAGTTGTGCTCCAGCCGCTAAAATTCTTCCAGTAACACAAAACAAATTAATGATAATTAGTAGTGCTTTAAGATAAACTAATACATCTAGAATGTGTAAATAGTTATTAAAATACCTCAAATTTCTTGAACCACATGTCCAAAACTTCAATTGGGACTTCTTCCATGAAACATATGGAGCATCATATTTGCTCCTTATTATGTCTCTAATTTTATGTATAACTTCACTAGATGGATTGAACCTAAAAATTATAATTAAGATTAGAATCACAATATGTCAAAAGTAAAACTTTAAAATAAACTTATGTGTTTTCCTCCTCAATAAAAATTCTTATCATCAACTACTCAATGGGAATACATGTAGTTGATTAGGTGGAGAATTCAAAACATAGTCAAAACCCATGTACCGGTATGGGCGTAAGAACAACGTAGTGCTATTAGGATCTAGAGAATGTACTAGCTAGTATAGAAGTCCGAGGTGTAGATTGAAATGGAGGTCGTGGTGATGGTTGGTGAAGTGAATAGCGACACACAACCTTCTTCTCACTTTTCAAATCATCAAAGCATCATCATGACCACTTGATGCTATTTATAAATAAAATAATTAGATCCATCATAAATAAAATGTAAATAACTTAACAATAATAATAAAAAATTATAATAATATGGAGGTGCAAGTATAATTTCTAAGAAAAATGTAGTGTGAATTGGAATATGTAAATGACTACCATGAAAAAAATATGTTAAAAAGAATGTGAACAGGATGCACACATCATATAAAAATAATTTCTTGCTCAATTAAAGTATATAAAAAGGATAATATGTAACTCGACTATTATTATACCATAATCTATAAAAAATATTGTGTAAGTACATATTACACTAAAATGTATGCAACATTTAATGAATGTGTTAGGTTTGCCACTCGGGTGAATCACTAGAAGTTAAATTTACAGATCATATTCATCGTCAACCTCATTGCTCACATCCTCAAACTGAATAATCTTGTCATAATCAACATTAATATCAATCGCTTGCAATTACCTCTACATCATTAATTGAAAGTTTAAAACCCACCATCTCATCTTCTTGATGAGCAAGTTCAATAGTATTTTCAACTTCCTGCTTTCTTTCTGGGTTTGATTTTAATTATCACCTATTCTATTCTATTTTCTCTTATTTTTCTTGGATATCTTGTGAGACACTATAGAACCCAAGATGGTGGGGGAGGGGGGAGGAGATTGGGTGTAATTAAGAATATTAACTTTAGTAGAAAATTAATTTTTTAATTTTATAATGATAAGATACAATTCTTAATGTAAAAATTAAAGTACAAGAAAGTAAAGAGAGATAATAGGCACACATTTTATGTGGTTACAAACCCCAAAATTGTCTACTCTATGCCTAGCCACTATTAGGAATCTACTAAATACAAAATAGCTTACAAACCATACTCTCTTATAACAGGGTGAGTACAACCCTTACAACAAAATATACTCTTCTACAAAAGGCTGACTACAACTCAATTTAAATTTTACAGAAAAGAAAAATACAAAATAATAAATTTTCATAAAATATATCTCTCAAAATATACTTTATCTAAAAAAGTGATCTCACAACTTATAAATGATCATTTTAAAACTTAAAATTTTGATAAGATAAAATGCATTTTGATAAAAAATAATAAAATAAATATTTTGAAGTAATTTTACTAAGACGTTTATGATCTTCAAATATGAAAATGATTTCAAAATATATTCACAATAGTGTATTGCACAATATAATTTTTGTTTAAGTTTAAGAGCTAGTATGTATATATAGTGTAAGAATGACTAACTCTCAACTAAACTTCTTTTCTTAATTATTAAACAATAAAAATAACAAGCTTTACTAAAGTTTAGCAAGATAAAATTATTTAAACAAAGGATATTAGTTGACAAGTGACAAATAAAATTATTTAACTTTTTATAATTTTTTTATCAAGAAACTTGATATATAATAGATCTAGCAAATACTATAAAATTCTAGGAATAATTTATTTTATTTTAACCAAAATGATGCTTTTAATTAATTCAAATGATTACAAAATACTTAAATAAATTAATGATATGAAGATAAGTAAGCTTTTAATTAAAAGAGAGAGCTAGATATATGAAAATATTTTCAACATAATAAATTAATTTAAAATGCTTAAAATATACTTCTAAAATAGATCTAAGAATAAATGATCTTTCAAACAAGCCTAATGAAGAAATATTTTAAGAAAATAAAAGAAGATAAAATAATTTAAAGATAAAACCATAAGAGTTTTTCACAAAAAAATGATTGAAGAAACTTTGATGTAAAATATTTAAACTTTGATAATCCACCAAAAGTAAAAATTTGAAAGAACAAGTAGATGGTGAAAAAGTATGATCAACTAAAAGAGATTAAGATAAAAAAAAACTCAAGTAAATTGAGAAAGCTTGCTGAAGTTGAAGATGTTGAAGCTAAAGTATCTTGCAATATTTGGAGAACACTTGTAAGTCTAGGAAGTTTTATCTTAGATTTATTAGAGAGATTTTGAATTTGAATAAGCAACCCTTTCTTGAGGAGAATGAGGGCTATTTATAAGCAAGAAGGCCATTCGAATTATTTCAAAGAAATATATTATTCTAACATCATTTTATCATATAATAATATAATATTCAATAAAAATATGATTTATATTAAATAAATATTAAAATCAAACAACCAAAAATGGCTAGTCACATGGGAAAGTAAAAAAATAATCAAATATTGCTCTTAATAAATTCAAAGTAGTATGCATTATTAAATTCAGCTAATAAAATCATAATAAATTTAATTTTAATCAAATGTTATGTAAAAAAGAAAAAATCTAAGGAATCCATTAAATATCTAAATTCTTTGATTATAAAATGATTGTGGCTAAAATAAATTCAAAGATTAAGAGTCTTAGATGGTTTGGCCACAGCATCTAGAGATGAGATTAGGAGAGTAGATGCATTAGATTTGCCTTATGTTAAGAAAGGGGAAGTTAAGATGTACAAAAGAATTGAAGTAAATGAATGAGTTCACGACATTCATGTAGTGGGACAAGTTGTTGTTGTTGTTGTTGAAATATGATATAAAAAAATGATAATTAGTTATTATATAACTTTTTAATAAATTTTTAATTATATTAAGTATTAAACTAGTATAATAGTTAAATTATCCTTTATTTGATAATTTAAATTCTATGTATTAAGCATTAAATGTTAATTAGATAAAGATTTATATAAATTAACCTCATTATCATTATTTAGAATAAATAAAAAGAATATGTTAAGTTGTGAGGAAATTAATTCATACTAATGAACTTATATGAACCTCTAAAATAGATATAAATTATTATATCCTTGAAGGTATCCATCTATCATTCATTTTCCTTGTATTCAATCAAACATATTGTTATGAAAACACAAAACACATCACATACACATAATTACATCAAAATAATAAATTGAAAGAATAATCTCTCCCTTTTTTATGATGATAAACTAATAATTTTGATGAAGGTGTGTAAATTGACCTTTCATCATAGTTTTTTTTAAACATTTCTTTTATTAAATAAAATTTGTGCACAAGAGATGAATAATGATGCTCCCCTTAAATATATGCATGAAATAGACTTAATACTAACCAACATTTTCTCCCCTTTTGATAACATCAAAAGAGAGAACATATAAATTAATTTTATTTTCCTAATTAAATGTAAGTATTTCTTCTAGTAATGGTAATATTACATACGAAAATGTGATCCCTTTTTGTGTCAATAATGATGTGTAATTATATTTATTAATCACTTTGAACTAGAATATGATCTTGCTTAATACCAAAATCTTCTAATTGTTGCTTTAAAGGACTTGAGCAACACAATTACTATATACCTCAAAAGGATAAAGCTATATTATTTTATTTCCTAGATGACCAAGATGATCTTAAAATTTCTATGTGTCCGATGTGCTTTTTCTATCTACTTTGCATCCAATAAAATCAACATCATAATAAGCTACCAAATCATATGATAAAGGATTTTTAGGATACCATAAACCTTACCTAGAAGCTTATAAAATATCAAAAGATATGTTGAGATATTAAATGAGATTCTTTTAGGTTGGCGAAAATGAATACATAAATAAACAACAAATATAATATCCTACTAGAATCAAGGTATAAAAGTGAACCTATCATACTTTTATAAAATTTTTGATCAACATTTTCGATTCAATCTAAATCCAATTTTGTATATGGGCTCATAGGAGTTTTACTATATTTGAATTTTTTCATGTCAAACCTTTCAAAAAAAAAAATTGTGTACTTTGTTTGATAGATGAATGTGCCATTTTCTTATTGCTTCACTTGATGACCTAAGAAAAATTAAGTTCTCCCATCATACTCATTTCAAACTCTTTAAACACTAAAGATGAGAACTTATGGCACAAAGATTCATTTGTACTTCCAAATAATATATCATCTATATACACTTATACCATAATCAAATCATCATCTATGCTCTTAAGGAATAAGTTGGTATCTACTCTACCCTTTTAAATCCATGATCTATCAAAAGTTACTTAACCTATCATGCTAAGAACGAGGAGTTATTTTAAACCATATAAATCTTTCTATAATTTATACACATCATCGGACAATCAAGGTTCTCAAATCCATGTGGGTTCTCTACAAAGACATCTTGGTCAATAAATCCATTCAAAAATACACTCTTGACATCCATCTAAAAAAGTTTAAAATCCCTAAAATAAGCATAAGGAAGGAGTAACCTAATAGCCTCTAGTCTTGCTATGGGTGCAAAAGATTCTTCAAAATTTATCCCTTCAACTTGTGTGTACCCTTGTGTAACTAACTTAGCTTTTTTTTCAAACAATACAACATGAGTCATCTTGCTTATTCTTCAAGATTCATTTTGTTCCAATGACATTTTGATCATCTTGGGACTAATTCCCAAACATAATTTCTCTGATTGATTATGCTTATTTTAGGGATTTTAAACTTTTTTAGATGGATGTCAAGAGTGTATTTTTGAATGGATTTATTGACCAAGATATCTTTGTAGAGAACCCACATGGATTTGAGAACCTTGATTGTCCGATGATGTGTTATAGAAAGATTTATATGGTTTAAAATAACTCCTCGTTCTTAGCATGATAGGTCAAGTAACTTTTGATAGATCATGGATTTAAAAAGGGTAGAGTAGATACCAACTTATTCCTTAAGAGCATAGATGATGATTTGATTATGGTACAAGTGTATATAGATGATATATTATTTGGAAGTACAAATGAATCTTTGTGCCAAAAGTTCTCATCTTTAGTGTTTAAAGAGTTTGAAATGAGTATGATGGGAGAACTTAATTTTTTTCTTAGCGTCAAGTGAAGCAATAAGAAAATGGCACATTCATCTATCAAACAAAGTACACAATTTTTTTTCTTGAAAGGTTTGACATGAAAAAATTCAAATATAGTAAAACTCCTATGAGCCCATATACAAAATTGGATTTAGATGAATCAGTGAAAATGTTGATCAAAAATTTTATAAAAGTATGATAGGTTCACTTTTATACCTTGATTCTAGTAGGCCCGCTATTATATTTGTTATTTATTTATGTGCTAATTTTAGGCCAACCTAAAAGAATCTCATCAATCAAGCATATCTTTTGATATTTTATAGAGCTTCTAGGTTAGGTTTATGGTATCCTAAAATCCTTTATCATATGATTTGGTAGCTTATTATGATGTTGATTTTATTGGATGCAAAGTAGATAAAAAAGCACATCAGACACATAGCAATTTTAAGATCATCCCTTGTGTCTTGGACATCTAGAAATAAAATAATATAGCTTTATCTAGGTCGAGTACAGCTACGGTAAATTGTGTTGCTCAAGTCCTTTGGTTAAAGCAATAATTAGAAGATTTTGGTATTAAGTAAGATCATATTCTAGTTCAAAGTGACAATACTAGTGCTATTAGTTTAACCAAAAATCCTATCCAACACTCACGACTAAGCATATAGAAATTACACATCATTTTATTAGGGATCATATTTTGAAAGAGGATGTTAATATTAATTTCATTAGTACCGATTTAATAATTGCATATATTTTTACAAACCATTACTAGAAGAACATTTTTGTACTTTAAGATGCATGCTTGGAATGTTAGATCCTAATATTTAAAATTATATGTAGTTTGTTCTCTCTCTTTTGATGTTATCAAAAGGGGAGAAGAGTAAAATGTCGGTTAGTATTAAGTCTATTTCATACATATATTTAAGGGGAGCATCATTATTCATCTCTTGTGCACAAATTTTATTTAATAAAAAGAAATGTTTAAAAAAAAACGATGAAAGGTCAATTTACACCTTCATCAAAATCAATACCCAAAATTAGTTTACAATCATAAAAAGGGAGAGATTATAGTCTTAAGAGCCTCATGTTCAATCCTATTATTTTGATGATAACAAATGCATGGTTGGATGTTTTAATGTTTGTTTTATGTGTTTTAGATGTATTAATTGCTAATTAGATATCCAATACATCTCACAGTATGTTTGATGAAATTGCAACTATGGAAGAATGAATGATAGATCAAAATGGATACCTTGAATCTCGAGATATAATATTTCAAGTTATATGCATTTATATCTATTTTGGAGGTTCATATAAGTTCATTAGCATGAATTAATTTCCTCACAACTTAACATATTCTTTTTATTTATTCTAAATAATGATAATGAGGTTAATTTATATAAATCTTTATCTAATTAACATTTAATGCTTCATACATAGAATTTAAATTATCAAAATAATAAAGGATAATTAATTATAACTATTGAGTGTAACTAGTTTATATACTTAATATAATTAAATATTTTTAATTTAATTTAAAAGTTATATAATAACTAACATATGTAAGATTATATCTGAATTATATCATAATTTTAATTATCATATTTCAACAACAACAACAACAACAAGAAGCCTTAATCCCACTAGGTGGGTCACTACATGAATCCTTCATCTCCATTGTGTCCTATTATGTTTCAAATTCTCATTTAATTCAAGTATACTAAGATCATTTTTTATACATCTTAACCAAGTCTTTTAGGTCTACCTCTACCTTTCTTAACATAAGGCAAATCTAATGCATCTACTCTCTAATCTCTGACTGACGCTTTATGTGGCCAAACCATCTAAGATTTACTCTCCTAATCTTATCTACATACTTTGAATTTAGTATTTAGCCACAATCATTTTATAATCAAAGAATTTAGATCTCATTTTATATTTAATGGATTCCTTAGATTTTTTCTTTTGTTGATATGTTACATAACCCACGTTTGATTAAAATTAAATTTATTATGATTTTTCAATTATTAGCTGAATTTAATAATGAATGCATACTACATGCTTTGAATTTATTAAGAGCAATATTTGATTATTTTTTACTTTCCCATGTGACTAGCCATTTTTTTGGTTGTTTGATTTTAATATTTATTTAATATAAATCATATTTTTATTGAATATTATATTATTATATGATAAAATGATGTTAGAATAATATATTTCTTTGAAATAATTCAGAATGGCCTTCTTGCTTATAAATAGCCCTCATTCTCCTCAAGAGAGGGTTGCTTATTCAAATTCAAAATCTCTCTAATAAATCTAAGATAAAACTTCCTAGATTTCCCTTACAAGTGTTCTCCAAATATTGCAAGATCAAATACTTAGCTTCAACATCTTCAACTAAAGCTTTCTCAATTTACTTGAGTTTTTTTTATCTTAATCTCTTTTAGTTGATCATACTTTTTTCACCATCTACTTGTTCTTTCAAATTTTTTTTTTGGTGGATTAGTCTTTGGACATCAAAGTTTAAATATTTTACATCAAAGTTTCTTCAATCATTTTTTGTGAAAACTCTTATGATAGTTTGTAGGATTTATTTTATCTTGTTGAAATTTTTATCTTCCTTATAAATTTCTTTTATTTTCTTAAAATATTTCTTCATTAGGTTGTTTGAAAGATCATTTATTCTTAGATCTATTTTATAAGTATATTTTAAGCATTTTAAATTAATTTATTATGTTGAAAATATTTTCATATATGCTAGCTCTCTCTTTTAATTAAAAGCTTACTAGTTTACTTAGATCTATCATATATTAATTTATTTAAGTATTTTGTAATCATTTGAATTAATTAAAAGCATCATTTTGGTTAAAATAAAATAAATTATTCCTAGAATTTTATAGTATTTGCTAGATCTATTATATATCAAGTTTCTTGATAAAAAAATTATAAAAAGTTAAATAATTTTATTTGTCACTTATCATTTTATTCCAACTAATATCCTTTTTTAAATAATTTTATCTTGCTAAACTTTAGTAAAGCTTTATTTTTTTTATTGTTTAATAATTAAGAAAAAAGAAGTTTAGTTGAGAGTTAGTCATTCTTACACTATTATATACATACTAGCTATAGTTTCTCTTAAACTTAAAATTATTCTTTGCTAAAATTTATTTTATTGTGCAATACACTATTGTGAATATATTTTGAAATCATTTTCATATTTTGAAATTATTTTCATAATAAAATTTAAGCACAATAGATGAATAATGATGCCCCCCATAAATATATGCATGAAATAGACTTAATACTAACCAACATTTTACTCTTCTCCCCTTTTGACAACATCGAAAAGAGATAACAAACTACATCTAATTTTAAATATTATGATCTAACATTCCAAGCAAGCATCTTAAAGTACATAAATGTTCTTCTAGTAATAGTTTTGTAAAATATATGTAATTTGTAAATCGATACTAATGAAATTAATATTAAAATCACCTTTCAAAATATAATCCCTAATAACATGATGTCTAATTTCTATATGCTTGGTTCATGAGTCTGGATAGGATTTTGGTTAAACTAATAGCAATAGTATTGTCACACTGAAATAGAATGTGAACTTGCTTAATACCAAAATTCTTTAATTATTGCTTTAACCAAAGGACTCAGCAACATAAATACCGCTATGTACTCAACCTCAATAATGGATAATGATATATAATGTTTTTCCTAGATGACCAAGATACAAGGGATGATCTTAAAATTGACATGTGTTTGATGTGCTTTTTCTATCTTCTTTACATCCAAAGAAAATCGATCGAATAACCAACCAAATCACATGACAAAAGATTTTTAGTATACCATAATCCTAACCTAGAAGTGCCTATAAAATACCAAAAGATATGCTTGACGCAATTAAATGAGATTCTTTCTGGTTGGCCTCAAAATGAGCACATAAATAAACAACAAACAATATCCTTAGTAGCAAGGTATAAAAGTAAACCTATTATACTTCTATAAATTTTTTTATCAATAGATTTTCCGATTCATTTAAATCCAATTTTGTAGATGGTCTCATAGGAGTTTTACTATATTTGAATCTTTTCATGTCAAACCTTTCAAGAAATTCATTTGTGTACTTGGTTTGATAGATGAATTTGTTATTTTCTTGTTGCTTCACTTGAAGACCTAAGAAAAAAATTAAATTCTCCCATCATACTCATTTCAAACTCTTTAGACATCAAAGATGAGAACTTATGACACAAAAATTCATTTGTACTTCCAAATAATATATCATTTACATACACTTGTACCATAATCAAATCATCATCTATGCTCTTAAGAAATAAGGTGGTATCTACTCTACCCTTTCTAAATCCATGATCTATCAAAAAAATTACTTCACCTATCATACCAAGCACAAGGAGCCTATTTTAAACCATATAAAGCTTTTTTTAATTTATACGCATGATCTAGATAGTCAAGGCTCTCAAATCGGTGGTTTCTCTACAAAGACATCTTAGTCAATAAATCCATTTAAAATGCACTCTTGACATCCATCTGAAAATGTTTAAAATCTCTAAAATAAGCCTAAACAAGGAGTAACCTAATAGCTTCTAATCTTGCTACAGTAAAAGATTCTTCAAAATCCACCCTTCAACTTGTGTGTACCCTTGTGTAACTAACTTAGCTTTATTTCTAACAATACAACCTGAGTCAACTTGCTCATTCTTAAAGACCCATTTTATTCCAATGGCATTTTGATCTTGGGGTCTTGAGACTAATTCCCAAACATAATTTCTTACAAATTGATTCAACTCCTCTTCTATAGTAATAATCCAAAATTACATTTGAATGCTTCTTCTAAATTTTTAGATTTAACCTCGATAAAAATGCTAAATGATCTACGCCTCTACTATGTCTTACGGTCATAACTCTTTTGAAGGATATCTTATAATCAATTCCTTTGGATGATTTTATTATATTTCCATTCTTTAGGCAATGAATCATCCACATTATCTTCTAAAGATATTTTCTTAAAATTACCAATCTCTTCATCAATCACTTCATTTCTAATGTGATCAATTAAATTTTCATCAAAAATAACATGTATTGATTCTTCTACAATCATTTTCTCTTATTGAAATCTCTATCACTCTACTAGAATGAGATTATCCTAAGAAAATACCATCATCGATTTACAAACTTACCTAAAGGCTCTTTTCCATTATTCAAATAAATCATTTACATCTAAATACATGAAAGTGTTCAATCATAGGCTTCTTTCTAAAAAATAATTCATAGGGTTCTTCTTCAAAATTGGTCTAAAATAGATCGTATTCATCATATAACATGTAGTATTTATAGCTTCAAAATTTTTTTGCAATTTATACTCATCAAGCAATGATCTACTTAATTCAATTAATATTCTTTTTTTCTCTATACTACTCCATTTTATTGGCGAGTTCTACGTGCAAAAAAATTATGTCTATTCTCTTTCTTCTTTGAATCAAAAGTTCTAAACAACCACCTCTTGCATGTCCGCTTCTTACAATGGTAGTAAATGATCCCTTCACATGTCGGAAATTTCCTAGTTTGAGATTTATTGATTTTAGATTTTTTTTATACCTTTGATTTTTTTTCCTTAGCAACTTCCCAAACCTTTTGAAAAGCTTGACCACCTCATCACTATCACCATCCGAAGCTTGAAGTGTTATGCTCATCACTATCATCAACTTGTAATGCAATGGCTTTTTCTTTCTCCTTCTCCTTTTGTTGAGTTATCCATGTTATCCCTTTGGGCAATAACATGTTCATGTGCTATCAAAAAACCCAAAAGCTTGTCAAGTGGATAAGTAGATAAATCCTTAACTTCACTAATAGCTATTACTTTAGCATCCCATTCTTTTGAAGACATCTAAGAATCTTATAGACAAAATCTTGATTCCTATATGTTTTTCAAGAGAATTCAATGTGTTTATTATTTTCATGAATATAGTATATATATCAAAAATAGATTGAAGGAGACATACAAAATAACTCATATTCATAAACAAGTCTATTTATGTGAGCATCTCTAACTTCACTAGTTCCTTCAGAAATTATAACTAATTTATCCCAAATTTTTTTGATGTACTTAACATAGAAATTTTCATGTAATCACCAGTGTAATAAAGCATAATGTAAAGTATTACAAACCCTAGCATTTAATTCATCAAGTTCTCTTTCAGCCTACAATCCATTCTTCAAAAGTTTTTTTTTTGTAATTTAATGCCATTTACTTCTATAATGGGTGTATGATATTAATGTGTCAACATATACCATATGCGTGCATCTTCACCTCTTAAAATGTACTAGTTCTATTTCTCTAATAATCAATTAGCACATGTGTGGATTATCCCTCTAGTAGTACACCTTGTGCCATAATGAAAATATCTACATAATAATCGATTGTGAGTCACTATAGCACCCAAAAGGTGAGGGTGAATTGAGTATTATTAAAAATTTTAACTTTAGTAGAAAATTAATTTTTAACTTTATAATGACAAGATATAATTCTAAATACATTAAAGTATAATAAAGTAAAGAGAGATAATAGACACAATTTTACATGGTTCAAACCCTAAATATGACTACGCCCATGCCTACACCCCTGCCTAGGAATCCACTAAATGCAAAATAGCTTACAAACTATACTCTCTTATAATGGGGTGAGTACAACCTACAATAATATGTACTCCTATAAAGGGACAGTACAACTCCAATATAAACTTTACAACATGAAAAGATAAATACAAAATATTAAATTTTGAAAAAATATATGTCTCACAAATATGAGCTATCCAATTCACAACTTATAAATGATCACTTTACAACTTACAATTTTCTCAAGATAGAATGCTCACTTAATTTTGATAAGAAATAATAAAATAAATATCTTAAAGTTATCTTACTAAGATGTTTATGTTATTAAAAATTATAGACTAATATAAAATTGATTTCAAAATAAATTCACAATAGTCTATTGCACAATAAAATAAATTTCAGCAAGGAATAAATTTAAGTTTAAGAGAAACTATAGCTAGTATGTATAGTGTAAGAATGATTAACTCTCTACTAAACTTCTATTTCTCTTAATTATTAAACAATAAAAATAGCAAGATTTACTAAATTTCAGCAAGATAAAATTATTTAAACAAAGGATATTAGTTGGAATAAAATAATAAGTTCCAAATAAAATAATTTAACTTTTATAAATTTTATTTTGATAAAGAAATTAGATATATAATTAATCTCGCATATAATCTAAAATTCTAAGATTAATTTATTTTATTTTAACCAAAATGATTCTTTCAATTAATGGAAATGATCACAAAATACTTAAATAAAAATATATATGATAGATATAAGTAAACTAGCAACCTTTTAATTAAAAATAGAGATCTAGCTAATATGAAAATATTTTAGCACTATAAATTAATTTAAAATGCTTAAAATATACTTCTAAAATAGTTCTAAGAATAAATAATCTTTTAAATAAGACTAATAAAAAATATTTGATAGTAAAAGAAATTTGTAGGAAGATAAAATTTTAGTAAGGTGAAATAAATTCTAAAACTATCACAAGTGTTCAATAAAAAAATGATTGAAAAACTTTGATGTGAAAACTTAAACTTTGATGTCCAAAGACTAATCTATTGAAAAGTAAAACTTTGAAAGAAAAAATAGATTGTGAAAAAGTATGAGTAACTAAAAGATATTAAGAAAAAAAACTCAAGTAATTTGAGAAAGCTTGTTTAGTTCAAGATATTGAATCTTCCAAACTAAGAGTTTGATCTTGCAATATTTGGAGAACACTTGGAAGGGAAATCTAGAAAGTTTTTGTTTGATTTATTGGAGAGATTTTGAATTTGAATGAACAACCCTTCCATGAAGAGAATGAGGGTATTTATATGCAAGAAGGTCATTTTGAATTATTTCAAAAAATATATATTATTATAACATCATTTTATCATATAATAATATAATATTCAATTAAAATATGATTTATATTAAATAAATATTAAATTCAAATAAAAAATTGCCTAGTCTCATGGGCAAGTAAAAATAATCAAATATGACTATTAATAATTCAAAGCCTCAGCATGCATTCATTTTAAAATCAACTAATATTTGAAAAATCATAATAAATTTAATTTTAATCAAAAGTGGGTCATGTAACCTATCAAATAAAGGTACAAAATCCATGGAATCCATTAGAGATAAAATCAGATCTAAATTCCTTGATTATAAAATGACTTTGGCTAAAATACCAAATTTCATGTATTTTTGTTAATTTTGAAATATGATATTTAAAAATTATGATATAATTTAGATGTAGTCATACATATGTTAGTTATCATATATCTTTTAAATTAAATTTAAATATTTAATTATATTAAGCATATAAACTAGTTACACTCAATAGTTATAATTATCATTTATTATTTTGCCAATTAAATGCTATGTATGAAGCATTGAATATTAATTAGATAAAGATTTATATAAATTAACCTCATTATCATTATTTAAAATAAATAAGAATAATATGTTAAGTGTGAGAAAATTAATTCATGCTAATGAACTTATATGAACCTCTAAGATAGTTATAAATGCATATAACATAAAATATTGTATCTTGAGATTCAAGGTATCCATTTCGATCTATTTTTCATTCTTCCATATTTGTAATTTCATCAAACATATTATGAGATGTATTGGATATAAAATTAGCAATTAATATATCTAAAACACATAAAACAACATTAGAACATCCAATCATGCTTATTATCATCAAAATTAATAGATTGAACATGAGGCTCTTAAAGCCAACATATCTTAATTAATACACTTGTATGGTTTGATGTACAAGAATAAATAGATCAAACTTGGTATATTTTCTAGTCAATTTCACTTCAATGATCCCATATGACTTATGTTTTCTTATTCCTCCATTACATAGAGTCAAACCATTCAAAACTAAATGAAATGACATTCCTCTCATTTGGTCGAGATACTATAATGAACAACTTATTGTAGATGCACATAATAATCTATCTCATCATCTCAATGTGTGTTCCTTCAAATGCAAACACTAGAGTTATATGTTTTCTTTTCCATACCAAGAACATATGTGAAATTTATAACCATTAATATTATAAATTTGTAACGCATTTATAATTTGCATTAGACCCCAAGCTAGGTCGTGAAGGTCCTAATTCTCCACTTTGTTCTTCCAATCATGAACTTAAAATATTAAGAAAAATAAAAAAGTTGTGCAATTAACTTAGAAAATATATCAAGGTTTTAGTGATGATTGCTCACATGTAATTTAAACTAGATGATTGTTCACATGTAAGCTAAACTATGTTAGAAATTCATCTTCAACCTTCTTATTGATAATGGCAGATCATTCAAATTTAATGAATTAATGAATAATCTAAACACAATACTTAAAAATAAAATGGGATATTATAGCATCGATGCTCTTACTCAATGATGTTGAACTTGTCATAGTTTATAAAAATATTAACTATTGCTACCCTATGCTCCTTTTCTGTTGACCCAATGCTTTTGGAGATACATTCTTTTGAAGATCTAACATTATCATTTTTTGTATGTGCATGTGGCTCAAAGTAGTCTCAAGTAAGCTTCATATAGCTTCTGAGTGCCTTATTCTTCGTAGTTTTTTAGCTTATTCAAGATTATGCATGAATTTGGAGAATAATAAGGCTTAAATTGAATGTTAATTAATGCTACTATTAATAATAAAAGGTACATCTCAAAAGGGTTCATCTAGTGATACAACATTAGTCCTCCTCCTAGCTTCATATGGTAGATGAAGTGCTTTATGATGTCAAAATAAAAGGGAAAGCGTGGGGTGTATTTTTTTTCGGGAGTCTTAAGGATACCATGTAGATCTGGGGTACTTATTTAAATGATCAAGTATAGCATCTAAAGGCTAATATACTATCTCAAAAGATAGAAGTATCACCCTATAATAAACTTAATCATTTAATAAGGACTCTGGTATTTATTTTGATGTGGGACACCATGAACTTAGAGGTACTTATTGAAGTGATCGAGTATGACATTAAGAAATGATGAACTATCTCAAAAGATAGAAATCATCACCCTATAATGGACCTAATCACCTAATAAGACCCTAAGGCATGATGGGTCTTGAATGTGAGAGATTTTTCCTTTACATAGAAAAGTAAAGTAGGGTTTATTTAAGATGAGTTTATTAAGTTCCTTATAGAGGCAAGTCTCCATAGTTAATTAAATCTTAAGAGAGAAATCCTTTAAGAATACTCTTGATTAAAGTAGAAATTAAAAGTCTATGAAGATTTCAAGGCTAGACTATCAATAAATTGGTTATGTTTGGAAAATCAAGGTGATTGTTCAAGGAGAAGACTTATTATCAAAGTCAAAGAGGATGAGTAGAAAATACTCATGATACTAGGAAGACTAGTGAGCATTCCAATTTATCCTTTGATTGGGCTTTATATGTTTGAAATTGAGAGGATCAATTTAGTTAAAGTTGACATTTTAATATAAAGCTAGGACTTATAATCCCACAACACAAGATTATGAAAATACCTAAGTGGTGAGAATTTATGCTTGTAGCTAGAAGAAAATAGCTATCTCGGATCCTAAATCTATGAAGCTTTGGCATAAGCCAAAGCATGACCTAACTCTAAGAGAAGATGGGCATAAGGTCTACTTCCACAAGAGAGGATAAATCACCCAACTGGGCTTACATGCTTGGAGTGGTACGCTAATTCCTCCTATACTTTAAAACCATGTAGGAAAGTCATATGATTTTGCAAGATTAGTTAGGTTATTATTTATTTAGAAAGAGACTAAAGTCCTTAAACCCACTCCCTAAGAGACTAGAGCATGAGTGATATGAATAATGACTTAGTCTAATGCAAATCTTTTCAATTTATATTTCTATTTTGACACTTCATTTTGATAAAGGCATTGGGATTTTGTATGCATATATGCATGATGAAATTAGATTATTGGCTAAATCAATAAGAAGGTGTTTTCTAGCACAAGGGATGCCCTCACAGGTCAAACATTCCCTTATCGAAGGATAGAAATCCTCTATTTTTAAGAGTAAAATAATATGATATGCATGTTGTGAGATATACAACCATACAACTAAGGGGTTGCTAAATCTTTTAATTATCTTGATTTAATGCCTAGGCTTTATGTGAGGTTATGAATTATTTAAAACTTTAGTTTTGAGTTATAGTTGGGTAAAAGATTTATTTTTCCCAAAGAGCCTAATCATTATGCCACACATTAAAGCATCAATCATAAAAACTATGAAAAGCATGTTGTTTTCTATTACGTAAGTTAAACAAAACATCACACATATTTTATTACCAAGTGCAAAAGAATAAAAGGCTAGTGATTCAGTACCGCAAAAAAGAAAAATGGGTAGTTGAGCTCTACCCTTATATAACCGAAAATAAAATAATAATTACAATTTACAAATGATAAATGTTATGAGGGGTCTTCAAATCTTCAAGTCTTTATGTCTCCTTCATTTCTTCATATCTTTTCTCCTTTGATTTGGTAGGCTTCAGCATCACATGGCACCCTAAGACTAAGCCTTGCCAATGCTCATCCAAAATCCCCATAACACTAATCTTAATTCCTAATATAAAATTACATTAACAAAAGAAAAGTAAATCTAACTACACTGTGAGACAAGTGTTAGCTAAACACACATACAACTTAAGCACTTATATTTATAATTTGGACTTAGCACCCGCACGTAACCAAGCTCACATGTCTTAACTTAGATTATGCTTAAGGGATTAAGCAACATGCAAAGAGAGCATTTATATTTATTTTCAAGTAGATCCTAGAAAAATTATTAGGCTAATCACGGTCTACCATCCAGTCTATGAAAAATACACCCTAACATCTAGTCTAAAATAATACATCACAAAACAAAGCATACATCACACCATGCACCATCCTAACATAAATCTATAAGTGGTGACTTAATTCTAATGTGTGTGTTAAGGCTTATGTGGTATTTCTTACTAAGCATTAAGGCTATGATTTTCTAAATATAAAAGGAATTCAATATAACCATAAAGTATGATTTCACTTCAAGTTGTTTAATTGATTTGAGAATTTTATTTTATGTTTTATTTGGTTTCATGTGACCTACACTTAGAAACTAAGTGTTATAAAGAGAGGAAAGATAATTGCTCTCTTTCATCCCTTAGCAACTAAGTCTTATAAAGAGAGGAAAGAGAATTGCTCTCTTTCATCCCTACCCTAAGCCATTTTCTAAAGCATGTTAATTTGATGTAGTTCTCTTTAGTGAATTGTTTATTAAATGATTTAATTAACTCTAAGTTTAGGTTCACCTTAAATAATCTTATTCAATATGAAAGACTTCTTAAGATTAACTTAATTGAATTACTATCATATAACATATATCAAGTTATTCCTTTCCATCACATATAGCATGCATATGACTTAATTATAAGTATAACTATACATGCAACATTATTCTTTTAGCACTTTAAATGAAAGATGCATATGTGTATTTAGTAGAAAATGGGATTTTACTCATTAGCAAAATGCACATGCAAGTGTATAAAATGTTTAAGCAAGTACTTCACCATTGTTAAACCAGGAGTGAGGTAAAGAGCTCCTTGGGGCTACTTAAAGCCTCGATCCCCGGAATGTCTAGACTAGATATACTCACTATTCTTAAATACACATGAATATACAAATGACTACAAGAATGGAAAATTATGCAAAAGTTGTATTTCTTTTAATTGAAAAGAGATTTTATACATTAGCTAAATGCACATACAAGTGTATAAAAGTTTTATTCAGATACTTCACCATTGTTAAACCAGGAGTGAGGTAAAGACCTCCTTGGGGCTACTTAAAGCCTCGATTCTCAGAATGTCCGGACTAGATGTACCCACTATTCTTAAATACACATGAATGTACAAATGACTATAAGAATAGAAAAATCATGCAAAAGTTGTATTTCTTTCAATTGAAAAAAGATTTTCATTCATTAGCTAAATGCACATACAAGTGTATAAAAGTTTTAAGCAATTACTTCACCATTGTTAAACCAGGGAGTGAGGTAAAGGCCTCCTTGGGGCTACTTAAAGTCTTGCATCTCCGAATGTCCATATTAGATATACCCACTATTCTTAAATACAAATGAATATACAAATGACTATAAGAATGGAAAATCATTCAAAAGTTGTATTTTCTTCAATTGATTTATTTAAACATGTGAGTTGAAGTTCTATCAAAGTTTAACATAGAGATACATAGAATGAATTCAAACAAATGTTGTGTCCTTTTCAAATGGACTATACACTTGTTAGCATCCAAACTTTATGTAAATTCATGTAGACTAAAGAAAGAGAACTCCATATCACATGTTCTAAGCCATAGACACATGCAAGCTTATAAATATTTATAATTATTATCACTCCAAATATTATAGTTTATTTATATATTTTTGAAAATAAAATTTGATTTAATAGTGATAATAGCCACACATATTCATAGGTTAATTAACACATGCAAGCTTGACATAAAGGAAATTCATTTTAATTTAAACATTTTGAAAGCATGAAACCACATGACACACATCATTTAATATGATTAGAAAGGAATAATAAGACATAAAACATGGGTTTCATTCAATCAACTAATTCCTAAGGACAATCATATCAAATAAAAGCTTTTAAGGAAAACCAAATCTTTTTAATGCCATCTTTCATTTTATTTTTGATTTGATTTAATGAAATGAGGAAATGTTTGCTGATCCTAATCCATTCCCATGTTTATGATTTAATTTGGTTTAATAAAAGTAATTAAGTTAATTTTATGGGTTAATTAAGTTATGATATGGATTAAATAAATTAATTAACCCTTGCCTATATTTCCTTAAAGTAATTAATTAAATAATTATGAGCCAACATGATATGCATAGAAAATAACTTGCAATGATCCTAAAAAATGAAGGGCCTAATGCAATTTGCTCATAAGTAATAATTAATTAGGTTAAGGAACTTAATTAAGTACTTTTATAGCTTTCCCACATGTGGGTTAACTATAATTTTCTTAAATATCTTTAGGTTATTAAATACCTAAAGATCTACTCATGAATTGATTAATTAAATTCTAATGTGTTTTAGATTTTAATTTGGTCAATGAAGTCATTAATCACTTAATTAAATCTACACTTAATTGCCACATGGGTTAATTATTCTCCAAATGAAGTGGACTTAGGGAAAAGATTAGGAAAGAGGCCCCTAATTTAATCCCTAAGTCTCCTCACTATTAAATAGTGACACATGAACCCAATTAATTAATTTATTTCTGTTCATGTGATTAATTAACCCTTAATCAAGTTTGGAGTAATTAAGGCCCAATTAGGTAATTCTCCTAATTAATTAACCAACAAATCCCAAGAAAATTAGAGGAGGTCATCCCCTAACATCTCAAAATTTTATGGTTAATTAATTATTTAATTGGGGAGTAAGGTAATTAATTTTCTAATTAAATCCCAATTAAGTTTTAATCTATATTTGAAATCTATTAAGGATATTTTTAATAAATTCTATCTAAAATACCTTCAAAATAAATATTTATTAGCATTTTTATCATTTTCTATGATTTTTATAATTTTCCAAAATTTTTGGCAGATTTAAATGATTTTTCATATTTTTTATAAAGTCTATTAATTTATTTTGCTAAAATATCCTATTTGAGCTTTAGAATGCAAAACGTCCCAATTCAAAACCTTTTGAATTGAAATTTTTGGTATGTGTATTTTAACTTTAATTTCAATTCTTGAAAATTCAAATCAATCTAATGCATATTTTTAGATTAATTGATTAAATTTTATTTTCATTAAAACTCAAATTAAGCACAACATATTCAGTACAATTTGAGGATTTTGGGTTTGATGGATTCCTCTGAAAGACGAATCCAATGAGCCTTTATTTATAATTTTTTTGAGTATTTTATTTTCTAAGATTTTTTTGAAATTCTAGGTAATTTAAATAATTTTTAAAGTCCAAAATGACCGAATTTCTTACTTAACAGTTAGCATCACGCGACATTGGCGTGTAACGTGGTGCCATGTGGCACCGTGCAATTAACCACAGTTGCATGGCGTGGTGTCATGTCAGGGAAATGGAAAACATAAGGGGTTTCAATCATCATCCGATCACAAATCGGATGGTCCGGATCAAATCTACATGATCCGAGGGCCTAAATCGCATCATCTAGCATGAAATATGGACCATCGATCCATAGCAGGATCGATGGTGCGCTTCCCAACCGAAAGTGATGTAATGAACAATAAATCGAGTAGAAAAATGGGATTTTATGAAATTGAATGAAATTTCATCCAAACAGACTCAATTTCACATCGATTCTCAATGGAAAACATCTATCTTTACATTGGGATTATGTAAAAGAAAGATGCAAGGGTTTTCTAATGGAAATTCCTAAAATCACACACACATTAAAGCAAACAAAACCTCCTAATGCCGACTACGGTTCTAAAAGTTACCTCACCGAGGATAGTTTTTGACGACGGTGTTGATCGAGCAAGCTCCTAGATGCAAGAAGAAGCTTTTTGGGATAGACTGGGTTCTTGCTTCCCTTTGGAATGATGTATCCACCAAGATTCGCTTCCTTACCAAAATTTGCTTGATTTTTTGGTGGATTTAGCTCAAAAGAAGTATGGGGATGAATCTGGTTGCTTGTGGAGCTCTTGGAGAGTGAAATGAGAGCAAAATTAGTTCTTATGAGGCCTCTCTTCCTATCACTTGGTTTTGGCGGAAAATCACCTCTAATGGTGATTTTTGGCCCCTAGTGGATGTCCTATGGCTTGGGGTGGTTGTGAATGATAGGGAATCATCCTAAGTGGCTTCACTTGAGTAGAGGAAGGTGTGAGAATGTAGCCAAGGCAAGGGAGTGGGAGTCCTTGGTTGCCAAGTGTTTTAATGGGGAAGTGAGGTGAATTCACATCCCTAGGAGTCATGGTGACCCAACCACCTCTTGGATTAGGTTGGTCAGTGTCCTTGGAGCCTAGGTGGACCAATGAATGAGTGCTCGGTGGCCAAGGATAAGAAATGACCATTTACATGGGTGTTTTATCTTATGTGACACCCTTAGCCCAAGGGTAGAGTGGTTTTTTGGATTTAATTTGAACAGATTTGAAATGAGTCAAAAGTGAATTGGACCAAATTTCATGTCATTTGGGATTCATTTGGTTCAACTTGGCTCAATTTGACTCATTTGGGTCAAATTGGGTCAAAATGGGTTAGTTGACTAATTGATCAAATTGGGTCAAACCAAGGGTTGGGTCAAGTTAATATGACCATTTGGAGAGGGTTGTATGCTTTAGTTTGGTTAAATTTGGATTTAATTTGGGTTTAGTCTAATTTGACCCTTCATGTCAATTTAGGTCAACTTGGGTCAAGAGCACCAATTGGGCTATGTTTGGCTCAATTGAAGGTCAAATCATATTTAAATGTTGATTTTGGGTTGATTTAAATCATTGGCTTCAATTGATTTAGCTTAGGTTGCAATTTGGCTAGTTTGGGTTCATATAAATTAAATAGTTGACTTGGTCAATGAGCTAGGTTGACTTGGTTTAACTAATTTATATCAATTGATCATCCTTGGGTGACTAATAATCATGACATGAAGTTTGGATTAGTTTAATTTACTTTGATTTGGATTGAATTGGATGGAGATTCATTTAAAATTTTTTAGTCAAAAGGGCTAAGTTGGGCTTGACTTGAGTTAATTTCAATTTGGCTTGATGATTGTAGGCTTCATTTATATTTGATAGATGATTGAAGTAATGATTGATTCAAAAGAAAATTTATTGATTTTGGTTTTATTTAGGTGGGTTTTGGCCAAGTTCAAGGAAATGGCTTAATGGGTTTGAAATGGGTTTTGATTTGATTTTGGATTTATTTTTGGCTATTTGAATTTATATTTCATTTATATTTGTGAATATAAATTTAGATATAATTGACTTATGTGAAAATCACTTGAGTTTGGAGTGATTTGGAAGCAAATTTGACTAAGCTTATGGAGGTAGGTCAACAGGCTTAGAAGGAAATTAATTTAGTTTGATTTAGTTTTGATCATTGGTAGGTGGATTTCATTTATATTTGTAAATATAAATGAATATATAATTGATTTATAAAGAAATCAATTGAGTGGATTGAATTGGGTGGAGATTTGGCTAAATGTGGAATTCAATCATAAGGCATAAGGAGGATTTGGAGCTTGGATTTGATCTTAGGTTTCAATCATTATTAGATTTGAATTTGATAGATTGGTTGAGAGATTGAATTGATTTTTGAGAAAATCAATTACATTTGGATTGATTTGACTTTGGTTAAGGTTAAGGCCATGAGATTCAATCATAAGGTTTAAGAAGGGTTTTGAGCTTCAACTTGATCAAGGGATTGATTGTGAATTTTGGAAATTTCATTTTGAATTTGGAGTTTGAATTGAACTTGAGGTTAGGTTTGAGAAGGTGAACATAGATCAAATTTAGGCTATAGGGTAGGTAAGTTTCCTTAAGTTCCTAAAGTATAGCCTAATCTTGTGATTAACCCTTCTAAGTCTCTCTAGACTTAGGTTAAGTGTTCACCTAATCTCTAGAAGTGTCTTATGACTATGAAAGTCTTAGTGTTTAGAAGACTCCTAAGTCTAAGATGAGGAGATTGAGAACTCACTCCAAAAGTGAGGTCACAGACTCTAAGGCAGATGATACTACATATACTAAAGATCTTTCTCCTACTTCACATGGATGAAGTAAAAAAAGATTTAATTTATACCGTGTTCTTTAATTTTCTATGGAAGTAAGCTTTCATAGTTAATTACATCCTAAGAAATGAGAATTTTTTAATAATAATCTTGATTAAAGTAGATAACTAATGTCTCCAAAGATTTCAAAGTTTGTTAATCAAAGGATTGCAAGTTATTGAATTGAAAACTCAAGGTAGTAAGATTTCTTACATTCCAAGGAAGGATAAGTAGGAAGTATCCATGATACTAGGAAGCTTAGTGAGTACTTCAATCTACCATATAGTGAGATTTTATATTTTTGAAGGAGAGAATTTATATTTATTTGAGTTAAAATTTTATTAGAATATTAGGACTTAAATTTTAAAAACAAGATTGTGAAAATATCTAAGAGGTGAGAACTTACACTCATAGCAAAGGAGAAACAAGTAGTTAAACCTCTATCTAAAGTACTTTACAATAAATTATGATCTCAACCTAATTCTACTTGGAGAAGTGGGATATATTAGTGCACTTCCACTAGAAAGAATGAACTAATCCTAACTCTTCCGGACTTGGAGTGGCTACCTAACTCCTCCTATGATTTCAAATCATGTGGGCAGGTCTCATGTGAATGCAAGATGGTTAGACTATTAATTCTACTTAGAAGTGGTATATGTTAGTCCACTTCCATTATAAAGAATAAACTAATCTCGACTCTTCTAGACTTACAATCGCGTAGTAGTTGTTAGCTAACACCTTCTACGATTTAAAATCATGTAGGAGGGTCTTATGTAAATACAAGATGATTAGGCTATTATTTATTATGAAGGAATCTAGTGTTCTAAACTCACTCCTAAGAGACTAGATCATGATTGGTGTGCAAATTATGACTTAAAATAATGCAAAAAAATTATATTTTTTTATCTTATTTTTTGGCTCATTATTTTGGACTCAAGTTTGGGAGAATTTATACTTAAATGCATGATGGAATAAGCTCATGGGCTAAATTAATGGGAAAGGACCATACAGTTAAGAGATTACTAAATATTTTATTTCTTGATTAATATACCTGGGTTTTATGGTGAGGTTATGAGTTATTTAAAATTTAATTAAAGTTGATTAACTTAGATAGAAAAATTAAGTTTTTCAAGAGCCTAGCATCCAGCCACACTACAAACAATCAATCTTTAAGAAACCTATAAAAGTATGTCATTTTTTTTTGTACAAGCAAAATAAGCAATCAAACAAATATTATTAATTAAAATAATAAAAGGTTGGTGTGGCCAAGTATCATTGTACACCTTAGAAAAAAAAGATATTGGGTAGCCAAGCCCTACCCTTACTTAATAGCCTACATTATAATTAAATTATAAATGAAAATAAAGTTGTGGGACTATTAAATTCTTCATCTTCACTTTGTTTCATGGGTTTGAATACTCTAGGCATCATAGGGCCTCCCGTCAAAACCTTCTAACCACTACTCATCCTAAACCCCATATAATTCTAAGCCTATTTTAAAAGTTACATTTTATGAAAATGTAAATCTAACTATATCTATAAAATAAAAGTTACCTTAACACATATTTACAGAAGTAGTTATAATTCACACATTGGGCTTAGCACCCCATCTTGGGTCACCAAGCCCATATGTAGTAATGGATTATGCTCACGGACTTAAGAAGCACATGCAAGCAAGAAGCATTTATATTTTTTATTATAGTGGTCCCTTAAGAAAATCTCCTATAGAAAACATCATTAGTCTAATTTTATCCTAATATTCAAACTACATATAATCAATCCGCCATTCAGTTTAAAATATTACATCATAAAACAAACATCAATCATAATAAAACCCCACCTAACCTAACATTAGGATCGTGACTTAGCATTCTAACATGTATGCTAGGTTTGATGTGGTATTCCATGATTAGGCTTTAGTGTTTGAAATTTTCTAATGATGAATATTTAAATTCTTTATTAAAGGGGATTACACTTTACATGATTAATAATTTAAGATGACTTCATTTATACTTAGAATTTTAATTTAATTTCTTTGTTTATTAGTTTTAATCTTAGCTTAGGATTATAAAGAGAGAAAGGAAGGGTAGAACTCACCTTAGTCCCTAACCTTGGGTTCAACCTAATAGATGAATTTTATGACTTTTAATCCTCTTAATGAAGTGTTATAATTCTATTTTTAAATCTATATTTGGATTTGGCTTAAAAGAATATCTTATATATATATATATATATATATATATATATATATATATATATATATATATATATATATATATATATATATATATATATATATATATATATATATATATATATATATATATATATATGTGTAATTGTGTGGCATAAATTTATATTTTAATGAAATGTCATGAATTTTAATAGAAAAGGGTAATTTAATTTTATGCATATACATATTGAATTTGTATAAGTACATGTCATTATTGAACCACGAGAGGCAATCGAGACCTCCTTAGGACCACTTGAAGTTCATTGATGTTTAAACTATATACTTGCGGTTCATATACATATACAAACATATATGGACATAAGGATGGAATTATGAAATTTTATTAAATTTAATTATAAAAATTCCACTAAGCTTAACAGCCCTCAAATCACTTAGCTCATACATGTAGGAATTAGAATTAAGTTTTGTTATTTATATTAATTTATATTAAAATTATTAGCTATTAATTGAGAAAATAATTTAAATTTATTAGTGATAATAGCCACACTATTTAATTTAAATACATGCAATTAATGTAATATTTTTTTTATTTTTGTGGAACATGGATGCATGAACATACGAAGACAAAAAAAATTATGAATAACTTAAACAAAGCAATTAAGCATCATCAAATAGCCCAGTTGGTTTATTAATTCTAAGGACATTCACATTAAGATAAGTACCTTTAAGCCTAATCAAATTTATTAAAGTTTAATTTTAGAGATTTAAATCATTTAATCCTAAAGAAGTGATAAAATTATAAAATTTATCCTTAAACTTACTTAATTTAAAAGTGGTTTAAATGTTTTTTTATGATCTAATTAATGTTAATTAATTATTCAATCAATTAAACCCTAGAAGTGCCCCTAAATTCAACCTTAAATATGAGCCCAAAAAAATTGAGAAAATTATTAAAAATGAATAAACATTAAATAAACATGCCCTAAATTTCTAATGCAATTAGTAGGCTCATGATTAAACGTTAATTAAATAAAAGGGCAAACCCAAAATCATTAATTACACTCAAAATGCCCCAAACCAATTTGAGATTTTAATTTCATTCTAAACCTTTTGTTAGCTAAGCACAACGAGAAAAATTTGTGACACCATATAGAATTTAGAAATTCATTATTTAGGTAATCAAATGTATTATTAAGAAATTAACATATTATCTCAAAAAAATAAATATTTTATTCTATAAGTGATTTAATCACTTAAATAAGGACTTATAAGGCTAATGAGTCTTATTAATATTCTAGAGATTCTTCTCTTGAACTACATGAGAGTACAACAAGGTTTATTTTATATTGGAATCATGGTTCCCTACAAGGGCTAGCCCTTATAGTTAATTACATCTTAGGAATAAGGATATATTCCTAAGAATACTCTCGATTAAAGAAATAGGCATTTATTTCTATAGATTCTTAAGCTAGTTCTAACAAAATTGCAATTTGAAATTTCAAAAGGGAACACTACAAAGTGCAATGAGTTCTTTTGGAAGCGAAAGGGATAGAGTAGGAAATGCCCATAGATACTAGGATACCCAATGTAAATTTTAACTATCATATTATTGTGCTTTAACTTTTGTTAGATTAAATTTCAAGTTAAAATTTTATTAGGGAGCTAAGGCTTATATTATAACAACACAAGACTATAGAAATACCTAGGGTTGAAGACTTACTCCAGTGGGATGCTTTAGATCCTAAGTCTATAATTGTATTTTTTTTGTATTTTTTAATAATTTTTTAAGTTTCTATTAATTTTTTGTAATTTTTCAATTCAAAACCTGAATTTCCTACATAAGTGTCGAGCCATGGGGTTCCACTTTACGTGCGTGCCATGTGATTTGTCCACGGGATCCACATGGATCTCGCGTTAAAATGATAGTGGATGCGCTTTGATGGACCAATTGATTAAAGATTTGATTCCTCGAATCAAGCCCTTAGTTTTCTATGGGGATTTAATCAATTAGTTCAACTAAATCTTGACCGTCCATTTCAAATAGATGGAACATACACGATTGCATCTTGTTTGACAAATGTGAAAGGTGTGAGCCATCCATCTATTTTAGATGATTTTGGCAATTTAATCATTAAAGTCACTCGATTTCAATTCCAAATCCATTGGAACTCACATAGATCACATCTATATGGCTCAATCTCACTTGAGATTAAGTTTCTTTCACAAAGGACCAAAATCAAAACTAAAGGAGGTTGGGTTTTGTCGGTACCTCACAATGATCTCGTGGAGGTGAGGATGACTTGATTAGGTTCACCGGAGGTGTGATGAGCCTCTAGGAAGGAGGAAATGGATTTCTCTCTATGGATCAGCTTGGAGACCAAGCTTCACATGTTTTCTAGTAGGTTTGGTCATTCTTACTAGTGGCATGGGGTTTGGGAAAGGTTGCTCAACTTTATTTGACTTAAGGATGGTGAGGAATGCTCAATTGGACTTGGAATTAGATCTCTCTCTCTCTCTCTCTCTCTCTCTCTCTCTCCATCTATTTCTCTCTCTCTCTCTCTCTCTTTACCATTAGAGGCCAAGAGCTTCTTATGTAAGGGGGCTTTCATTGCCAAGGTTACCACCCTTGGAGGCTAGTTCCAAGAAGTGGTCAATTGATTGAGATGGGTCCAAGGTAGTGATGATGAAGTGGCAAAGAGGAAACAAAAGGGTATCTTGGATTAGGGAGAAGCTTGTTAGCATATTCTACCTCATTTTTCCACATGATGTTTCCCTCTTTTAGATGCATTTGGATCTGTTTAATCCACTTAATTTTGGCTTCCGGTTATCCTAAATGCATTATAGAATAGGTTTAAATGATTTAGGTATAATTAGTGGAAGCTTTAGGTCACATTCTCACCTTTCATTCATTTGGATTTAAATCAATTCAAATGATTAATTAATTTTAGATTTAGGCTTAATTATATTTAATTGATAATTTATGATGTTCTAATTGTTTAATTTTTTTTAGGTATTTTGTTTTTTTAAGTTGATTTTTTTATTTCATCTCAACTTGGCCCATTTAAGCTTAAATGGTTTAAGTTGATTTCAATTCAAATGATGACCCATTTAGCTTAATTAAGTTGTATTTATATTTTGATCATGCTTAATCCCATGTATGAGATGATTTGGGATGCAATCATGCAATCTTGTTTTACCATTTATGTATATGATTAGCTAGAATAAAGTAGACTATATGCCTATATTCATGTTAGCAATGGTGTTCATAGAAGTTTGAACAAAAATAATTTGATATTATGTTTTTGTAGTCTCATTTGGCTTATTCTTTCTTGATCTCATTATACTTTGATTAGATGTCTCATTGTGAGAGAGTTCTAACATGATTGGTTCTTTCCAAAATCAAATACCTATCAACCAAGATAATACCCATTGTGTTGCAAGTGCTTCAAGTAGCAAGTCATATTTTGAAAAGAAAACAAGAAAGATAGTCGACCAAGATCGATGTGGGATCATTTTACTAAATTTAATAGTTTCATGGAGAAAAGATGAGTAAATGTAACTACTATGGGAATACTTATCATAGTGATACAAAGCTTAATGGTACTACAACTTTACGGACACATCTTTTTATATGTCAAGAATCCTCATAATATGGAAAAAAGTCAAACTCTACTAGTATTGCAACCTAGTGCCAAAGGTGAACAAAATACTGAGGTCTCAAAGCTTGGAGGTTTGATCAAGAAGCTATTAGAAAAGCTTTAGCAACCATGGTAATTATAGATGAATTACCATTTAAACAGTTGAAGGATATGGGTTCAAATATATTATGACTCAATGTTGCCCAATGTTTAAAATATGTTCCGTTGGACACTTACCGTAATTGCTTTCAATTTTACTTAGATGAGAAGAATGCTTTGAAAAAAATATTACGAGATTCAACTACAAGGGCTTGCTTGACAACCACACATGGACATCAATTCATAGAATTAATTACATGTGTCTAACCGCACACTATATTGATGAATATTAGAAGTTGAATAAGAGAGTCATTAATTTTTCCCATATATATAGTCATAGGGGAGATTGTTGAAGGTAGAGATGTTTGATTGATTGGGATATTAATGCGGATTTACAATCACTTGATAATGCTAGCTCCAATAATGGTAATATAAATCATTTCTAAGAAATTTTCTAAACAAGAGGGAAGTGTTCTTGATTGTAAGTTCTTACATATGAGATATGTTGCACATATTATAAATCTTATTGTTCAAGATGGAATTAAGCAGTTGGTAAATCGTACAATGTGTGAGAGCAATAATGTGGTACATTAGACAATCACCATCAAGACTTAAAAATTCAAAGAATGCATTGAAATCAAAAAAATATAAAGCAAAAGCTTGTTGTGTTTGGATGAACCTACAAGGTGGAATTCTACATATCGATGTTAAATCGCTCTTCGTTAAAAGCTTTTGAGAGATATGAAGAGGTTCATCCTCAATTTGGAGTAGAGTTAGAGAAGGAAGTGGATGCAAATCATGGTGGAGTTCTATGTGATGATGATTAGGAGAATGCAAGAAGACTTGTTACTTTCATAGAAATATTTTATAAACTGACCCTACATATTTACGGTTCCTTATATGTCACATCAAATGCATTCTTTCATGAGATTGCGGAGTTCCCATGTGTGCTTCAAAGTTAGGAATCCCATAATGATCTTTAAGTTAGTAGCATGGCTAAGAAAATGAAATTAAAGTTTGATAAGTATTGGGGATGTGTTGATAAAATGAATATGAATATTTATCTTATAGTTGTACTTAATCCCGTGTTCAAACTAAGATATATTGAATTTGTTGTAATGGATATGTATCCCTGGCGGGGTCTAATTTGGCACGAGCAATAAGGTCTAGCTTCTATGATATGTTCTATGATTATTACATGAAGTTGGTTGATAGAAATAGAGATAAAATTGCTTGAGATAAAACAAAATATTATTGAATGCCATCATGATCCAAGGGAAGGGGAGAAAGTACATGATGGTTGAGAAGTTCAAGAGGCATAACTATTGGAGAGATGATCTTGAGACTAAAACACTTAGATAAATACTTGGCTAAAGACTCAAGTTATACAAGATGACTTTAATGTTTTAACATGGTGGAAGGTTAATGCTTTGAGGTTTACCATCTTATCTCAAATGGCTAGAGATATTTTGGTTGTTCTTATATCAACGTAGCTTTTGGGTCTACTTTTTTGTATTGGTTGTCTGTGTTTTAGATGCTTTTAGGAGCTCTTTATCTCCAAAAAAAGTACAAGCTCTTATTTGTACCCAAGATTGGATGAGAGTAAAGTGGACAAGTGAGATCAATGTTGAGGAGAACATTCATGATATTGATAAATTTGATGAAGGTATTGTAATATCTTTTAAACTTTTTGATTAATTACATCACTTTATTTTTTTAGCCATACATCATTACCATACTATATTATGCATTAATACTTTTTTAGATCTATCAAAGGTTACGATGATCCAACCTTTTGGTAAAGTATTAGAATGATACATCATACAGATATAGACTACGTCATACATATATAATCATATACATCAATACATGCTATCTTTGGAATGATATATTTTGGTAGATTCTTCTATGATTTATATGTTTTGTTGCTTGACAATTGACATATGGTGAAACCCACGGAAGAATGCTTATTTTTGATGCGATTTCTTCTTGTATCCGAGTAGTATGCTACTACCCCTTTACTTTGTATGCATTATGAAAATGTATTTGTTTTAATGATCTTATTAATGCTAGTTGATTCTAACGCTGAATTAATATTCAAAAAATATATGTTGCTAAAAGAACAAAGTTAAAATTGCATAATTAAGGTGTCAAAAAATGATTTTTAGTAGTTTGAAGATGTTATGGTGGAAATGTGCATTTTTGTGGAGAAGCAATTGCATAAGCCTTAAATTTTCTTATCCATATTATGTTTTTCTTTTTATGCTAAAATTATGTTGTGAAATTTTTAATTGTCTACTTAAGCCCCATTAAAATATTTTCTCAATTTACTTTACCTAAGCAAGTTTGGTTTTCATTTAGATGTTCATTGCTTCATCAAGTAGTTGTTCACTTGTTCATTTCACTATTTCTTTCACCTAAACATATAATTCATAAACTACAATGCTCTTCCTTACTACTTGGCGGTTTGTCAATTGCAAGTGCTTTTTTTTCTTCACCAAGATTCCCCTTTAGAGATTTAGGAACAAACATAGGTGATTTATACCATTTTGGTGGTTGGTTGCTTTGACTTGGTTTCTTAATTTCTGGTTGGTTGGTATTTGGTTTTGGTTCCTTATAGAGTGTAGATGTTGGGCCATTGGTGGCTAGTTGTTTGGCTACTTTCCATTTCCTATTAGTCTTGTTTGTTGGTTGGTTCCCTCTATTTTAACCTTTTGGGCTAGTGGCTGCTCTTGGTTGAGTTCTATGGTGGCTTTTGGTAATGATGGCTTTGATGTTATATTTCATTTACTACATTTGGTAGCATTATATGTGATTGTAACCCTCCAATGAGTTTGGATGCTCACATATTTTGTTGCTCTTAGTAAATTTTTTATTGAGCTGAGCCTTTCTTTTCTTTAGAATTTTACTTTCGCTTTTAGTCTCTCTTTTATCTCTTGTTTCTAATTAGTTAGTTTTTTTAAGGTTTTTTAGTAGTGGCATTATTGCGGTCTTGGACTCTTAGAGTTGGAGCATTGCAAGTCACAATATATACTTTTTCCTCAAGCTTGATTCGACATTCAATGATGTTCTTGAGTGAGTTCATTTTTTTTATTATACATTTGAACTTGTACAAAATTCAAATATTCAATAACCGACCTGTATGTATAATGTCAGATATTTTTTTGAATAAGAATTATCAATAATTGCTACATTATCTCCTAATGCAATATATTGCTCGTTTAAATTATTTTTTTTAGTAGCTTAATTTTTTAGGCATTTAAAATTATTATAATCATAGCATTATTACAAGTTTATAATATTTTTTTGAAAAATCTCTCATTTGAAATTGACTTTGTAAGCTCACATTACATTTTTTTTCAATTTTTTAAAATCGAACCGAAAATCCAAACTTTTTTTGGATTGGATTGGTTTGGATTATATAAATATTATGGATCAAATTTTTAGATTTTGAATTTAAAAGGATTAGGAAATTAGAAAATTGAGTTGTCCAATTCAATGCACACTCTACATTTGGTGATAAGTAAAATTGGTTTGACACCATACGCTTTAGGAATTTCTTATTTGGATGATCAAATGCATCATTAAGTGATAAACATATTATCTAGGAAGATAAGCATATTTTTTATGATAGAACCGATTAATTAATAAAAGACTCATAAGGTTATTGTGTCTTTCATATACTAGAAATTTTTTGAACTATATGGAAAGGTAGAATAGGATTTATTTTAATTGGGTTCATAGTTCCCATGGAGGTAAGACCCTATAGTTAATTACATCTTAAAAAAGAGTCTCTTCATAAGAATACTATCGATTAAAGAAATAAGTCATTATTTCTAAAGATTTGAGTTGATTTTGAAAGGATTGATTTTTGTAATTTCAATTGGGATTGGTCCAAAGTGGAGAGAGTTTTTTAGAAGCTAAACGGGATGAAGTAGGAAATCCTATTGATACTAGAATTCCCAATATGCACTTCAACTATTCTATAATTGGGCTTTAAATTTTTCTATTTTAATTTAGGTTTTGAGTTGACATTTTCTTAGAAATCTAGGACTTAAATTTTAATAGCACAAGCAAAAAATGCCTAGGGTTGAAGATGTACTCCAAAGAGGATGCTTCATAACATAAGTCTATAATTTCTTGACACGCTTTTAGATGCTCTCGACCTAGTTTTATTTTATCATTCCTCTCTCACTTGAGGGAACTAACCTATCCACGACTCCTTTGGAATTACAACCCCCTGGAGGGGTTGTCATTAACACACATAAGCACATTTTAAAGCCATGGTGCTAAGTCTCATGAATATAAGATGGTTGGGCCACTACATTTTATGAAAAGAATCTAAGAATCTTAAACTCACTCTCTAATCCCTAAGATTATGTAAGGTATGAAATGCATCAAACTAATGCAATTTTAATTTTAAATATCTTTATTCATGATTCATTTGAGGTCTTTGGTATACATTTTATGCCTAATGCCATGCAATTAGAAATGGTTATTGGCCAAATGATTAAGAGAAGACATGGTTCCCTAAGAAGGTGATCATCCTCATCGATGCTTATGTGCAATGGGAGAAGTGCCAATTCAAGGATTAGAGCAATATAATTTCATCGATTCAATATCTAAGTATTTATATTTGATTTTAAAATTTCTCTAAGGCTTTAATTTATATGAGGTTTCGAGTTTTCTTTATTTTTATTTCAATTATTTATATTTAGATTGGGTAAAATTAAATTTTTCTATGATCCTAATTGTTTAGGCATTCATCATAGAAAAGAAGAACAACTGAGAAAAGAAAAGCGGGGTTGATTCTATTATGCACCCAAACTAAACAAAGCTAATTTAATTTAAGTAAAAGGCCAATGTGGCCAAGCACCGGTACACCCTAGAAGAAAGAACAAATGGGCGTCGAGCTTCTATACCTGGCCTAGGACTATAAGTTTATATCTATGGGTCTACTTTCCAAGATAGTCTCCTTCCTTCTTGAGGGCATCCATTGGGCTTCACGAGAGACCACTGCACTTATCTTAAGGTCATCTCCTAATCTTAGACCCCATAGAATCCAACCTAATTCTAAGCTCAAATTTATATTTTAAATTCAAAGATGAATCTTAAACCCTATAAAATAGATGCCGGAAAATATAAATAACATATAGCAATAATATTTTACAAATATATGGGCTTACCATTAGCAAACTCACTGTCTATGGGTTATGCTTAAGGACTTAAGCACACCTACAAGAAAACTATTTTTTTAATTTTGTTTGTGATAGTAGTCCTTTTAGCATAGCCTCTCAGAAGATAATTTATATCTAAAAAGAACATTCTATCATCCATTCTAACAGGGCAAATAATCCTAAACATGCGTCTCAAACAATACACTATAAAGATAAGTGAAGCGTATCACATAACACGTAGAATCATAAAATGAATCACAAAATGGCCTAACTTAAGTCTAGGGTCCATGACCTAATGATCTAGTGTGTGAAGATAGTAGGCTTATATATCAAGACTTTACTCGACCTTTTAGTTCAATTTTTAATTTGAGTTTTGAGTTTGCTTAAATTTTACCTTTGGATGATTTCAATTCAAATGATTTAATGATTTGTATTCAATTTTGTTTTCACTTTTCTTTTCAAAGTGAAGTTTAGGTTTTCAAGAATAAGGAGTAGAATAGATTCCACTTTTGGGAGGATACCATTCTATTCAACATCCTAACCCCTAATGGAATGAAACCTTCATCCTATGATGAAGATTCATCCTAAATGTCTAACTAAGATTCTTAAGTATTTAAATTAATCCTTTTAGTTTCATTTAGATGACTTGGGTTTGAATTTAATTTATTTTAATGTTTCAATTCATTTCTTTGAAATTTTATTATTTTGACTTGATTTGATTTTCATTTTTGGTTTAGTTTATTTTCAATTTGGTTTGATTGAATTGTTTCATTTGATTTAGTTTGAATTAGTTTAACACTTATTTGTATTAATGTTTTAGCTTTATTTATGTTTATATTTAAGTTCATTTCATTTTGTTTGATTTATGCTAACATAAGGCACTTAGGTTAAAGGTTGAATTTACTCTTAAGTTTGTACATTTGGATTGCATTAGTTTATTTGATTATGAGTTCATTAGTTTAAAGTTTAATTACTCTTAATATGCATTATTAATTTCATTATTCCTTAAGTCTAGAAATGTTCGATTCTTTTAATTTAAGATGTTGAAAGAGTCATCCTAAGTGTTTTGATGTTGATAAAGATCGCTTTCAAGTTACTTCACGATTTCTTGAATTTGTGAATTTTCTTGATTCATTATTTAATTTATATTGACCTAGAGATTTAAAAATTCAATAATTCTCATTTGAAATTTTTATGGCAAGTGGGGTTCTTGCCAGTTTCATATTTTCATAGCATCATTTTAACTAGATTCATAATTTGGGTGTAATTATGATTTTAATTATTTTATTAAAACTCAAATTAAGCCTAATTTAATGAAAATCAATTAGGGGTTTCTTTTTTTTCTTAATTCCTCTCTAAAAGATGTTTCCAAAGAGTGTTCATTCATAATTTTTAAAAAATTGGTTGATTTATTGTAAATTAATTAATTTTAGGTTAATATTTAAATTATTTAATTCAATTAATTATCTAATTAAGCTATTTTATGATTTATTGAACTCTAATGAGTTTTATTAATGCTTTTATGTTCATTAGAATTTGTTAAGTTGATTTGAGGTTATTTAATATATTTTTATTATTTATTTCATTTTATATTAATTTATTTAATTATAATTGAGGTTTAGGATTTGAAATTTAGTATCTCATGAATTACATTGATATAATTCATGAAAATTTTTTTTAAGGTGTGTTTTAACTTCAATTTTAATTCACCAAAGTTTCATTTTAATTGGATTAATGGTTTGTAATTAATTAAGATATAATTGATTTCATTCAAACCCAAATTAAGGCTAAAATACACAAATTTAATAGAATTTTAATTTTAATGGATTCCACTCATCGAGATGAATCCATAGAGCCTAACTTTAATTTTTTTTTATTTATATTTAATTTTCTATGATTTTTTGAATTTTGTGATTTTTAATGATTTTTTTAATTAATTTAAATGAGGTTTTACCATTTTAAGATCGTGGGTTGGCGTGGCACCTTCATCAAATGGCGTGGCGGTATTGCTGGATCCCGCATGACATCATCGAGTCAAAAGCACTACCACATAGGATGAATCTCACTATGGTATCCTTAACAAAATTAATCAGATCATTTAGATAGATCTCAATCATCCATTCCAAATAAAAGGACGATGGAGATCATCTCTCATATGTCTCTAATGAGAGATAGACATCGTCTGTCATTTTCATCAATTTTTGGAGATTATCGACAAATTTTGACTTGATTTCAATTGCAAAATGATCAAGGATCAATTTGTAGGTAATCTATGGTGTGATCCTTATGGGGATCAAATTCGATTACAAAGGACCAAAATTGAATGCCTAGGAGGGTGGAGCAACCTCAATTCGGCGATCATAGTAGTGGAATCGACTCCATTAGCTTTGCCTCAATGTGATGACATCGCAGACAATTTGGTGGATTTCCCATGGATCACCTCTTAAATCAAGCTTGGCTGTTCCATCGCCAGGTCATTCTTCTCAGATGGCAAGGATAGGGTAGCAATTCATTTTAGGTTGACCTCTAGAATGTGTTGGAATGTTTAATTTGATAAAGAGACTCTCCTTAAATTTTACCTTTAAAGAGAGCTCTGGCCATCGATTCATTAATTTTTCGTGTCGGTGGTTAGGAGCCGAGGGAAGGGTTGCTCTTTTCATCTCTTCTCTCAGATGAGTGAGTTGAGATGAAAATAGTGAGGGAAGAAGCTCCTCCCTCTTTTGATACAGGAAGAACCATGTTTTATGCCTTCTAAGTGGCTAGATTACAGACAACCGATGGTGACGGTCGTCCAAGGGGTGGATTCAATCCAACTTGTCCTTGTGAGCAAGTTTAGATGGGATTCTTGAAGGAGGAGGGCATTTACCCCTTTTCCATGCTTAGTCGAGCCCCTCACTCTTCCTTGGCTCCCTCTTCTTCTTCTCTTGCTTCTCCTCTTGGAGAAAGCAAAATTCTATTTAGTTTCTTCTTGGTGGCCTTCAATTGATTGGAATGAATCCAATCTCTTTGAAGTCAAGAGGTGGAATGAAGTGTGGGAGAAGAAGAAACTAGACTTGCATTTCTTTTAGGAATTTTCAAATCCTCTCCTCTCCCTCTAATTCTACCTCCTTATATTTCCTACATTTTATGACTTATAACATCATTATTAAATCCTTTAGGCTAATATGTGGCACCAACTCAAACTCAAGGTGAATTTGAGGTCAAGTCCAAATTCATTTGATTTGGATTGAAAATTTGAATCCAATCCAAACATTTAGATTCAAAGTGCTTTATTTTAATTGAACTCTTTTAATTTTGAGGTTAATTATCTTTAATTGATGATTGATTATGTTTTAATTTAATTAATTCATTTAGATTTGAATTAATTTTGGATTTTATTTCATTCCCACCCATTTAAACCTAAATTCATTAAGTTTGTTTTGATTGGGTTCAAATGATCAATTTGACTCAATTGGATTGGGTTGAACTCCAATCATGCTTGATCACATGTGTGAGATGATTTGGAGTGATTCATTTCATTTAATTTCAAGTGATTTTCAATTTGAACCCAATTGATCCAAAGTGGGCCTAATGGGTTAAGCATGGGTTTCATTTGGGTAAAATGACCAATTTAACCAAATTAGACCAAATGATGGGTTGGATTGTGTCTAATTATTATTTTTAAATGATTTTGAGCAATCAAATTGAATTAATTTCAATTTGATTTGATTTTGAACCCAATAAGACCCATTTAGGATTATTTAGACTAAGTCATCTAATTAACCTAATCATGGCCTAAATAGATTTAAAATTATTTAGATTCATGATCAAACATGTTTATTTGATCATTTGAAATATTTGGAATGATTTAATTTAGTCAAATTTTGGTGGGTTGACCTTTGACTTGGTGAAGCCAACCTAAGTCAAACCTATGTCAAATGGGTTGACTAGATTTTACTTTAATTTAATTGTGGATTCATTCATTTGCTTTAATTTGATTTCATTTTAATTTATTTGGATTTGATTTTATTTAACTCAAAATTTGGGTTGAATCCATATAAGCCCATTAAGTTATATCTCGGACCAAAGAGGGTGTACTTGGTCACTATAGTGCGCTCATAGTTAGGAAGTTTCTTAATTACTAATTTCAGATGATATTAACCTCATCAAAAAATGAGGTCAACAGGATCAAATGGCCAAATTGATCAAATTAGTCTCGATAATTGATTAGATTATATTTCATAATCATTTCTAAATGATTTTGAACAATTAATTTGGGTTGGTTTCAATTAGATTTGGATTTAAATTCAAAAGGCTCATTTAAGCCTATTTAGATCAAATGATTTAATTAGCCTAACTAAGTCTTTAATGGATTTATATTTCTTTAAATTCATATTTAAACATCTTTATTTTATCATTTGAACCATTTGAAATGATTTCATTTGATCAAATTTTTGATGGATTGACCTTTGACTTCGAGGCCTACATAAGTCATGCCTATATCAAAAGGGGTTGACTTTTATGCTTGTCATTTAATTGCATGATTTCATTTGATTTTGATTTAGGTTTATTTTGATTTAGCTTAAATTTCTTTTAAGTTTGAGTGACTTTAGGGTTAAAAAAAATAATTAGGTTAATTATCATATTCACCTTGATTTAAGTTTATTTAGATTTAGATTTCGTTATTTTGGATTTAGATTTGAATTTATTCAAGGTCTATCTAATTCTATTGTGTTAGATTAGATCTTAGAAAGGTACACTAGTGAAGTGTCTTAATTGTATAATTAGGAGATTCCTAATCTAGGATTATGTGTCTTAATTATTAACTTTAGAAATGATGTTAACCTCATTCAAAAATGAGGTCAACAAATGGACCCCATTATGTGTGGTGGACTAATTAAAGTACACCATGCATATTGGCATGTCAATTAGTTAAGCATAAGCTTAAGCTTGAAGGAATTTTTTTACTTTTAAAATTTAGAGCTTAGATTTAATTTTGGTTTTAATTTAAAATTATGTATTAATTTTGATTGTGAAAGATAGGAAAATGTATGCCCAAATTTATTTCAACTTAGATTGATTCATTCTTAAAACTAAGATCCACTAATTTCTAAGAAGTAGGGATGTCATTAAGAAAAGATTCAATGAAGAATCTAATCCTTACACAATCATTATAGTCGAGAAGATGCTTTCAAGGGGCTTACTTCTATCTAAATATAGTAGTTGGAAAGGATGCAAATATGGACCCTTACTCCTAATCCAAACTACATGAAATTTTAACCGTGGAAAGATACTAGTAGGGGATTTACTCTTATGTGGTTAGCTATTAAGTAGGGGTCTTTCAAGACTTGATTCCAACCCAAATAGCTAATCTTAAAGAAAAGGAGTCTTTAGTAACTTAATTCTTAAATTCTAAGACTTTGACTAATAAACGGTCATTTGGATATAAATCCTAACCTAGGTAGTCTATAAGAATGGGGACTTTAATGACATATTTCCATTCTTGATTTTCTTGCAAGGATGCCTACTAGAGACTTATTTCTATTAGCTATTAAGAAGGGGCCTTTAATGGCTTAATTCCTTCTTGAATAGTTATAATGAGGAAGACAAGTCTTTAAAGATTTAATCCTAAACCTCATGTTTTGATTATTAGGAAAGGGGATCTTGGTGACGTGTTCCTAACTTAGGTAGTCTATTCATAAGGGTCTTAGTGACTTAATCCTATTCTTGTCTTCCAGAAAGAATGCTCTTGAGGGACTTATTATTATTATTTTCATTTAGCTATTAAGGAGGGGCCTTTAATGGCTTAAACCAACTTAAATAGCTTAGGAAGAGGTAAAGGGTCTATGATGACTAGGTCCTAAACTTTTATTATTTTTTTTCTAGTAGGTGCATGACTTAATCCAATCTACTATTTGGAAGGATGCCCATTATGAGACATATTCCTATCTGATTAATTATTAAGATGGAGCCTTTAATGTCTTAATCCTACTTAAATAACTAGAAAGGGGAAAGGGGTTTTGATGAATTAATACAAACCTCATGTTGTGACTAATTGGAAAGGGGTCTTAGTGACTTACTCTAACCTATATAGTCTATTTTGATATAAATATTAGGAATGGTTCTATTTAAAGGCTTGTTCAAAACTTATAAATAATAGAAATGGTGTCACAAAGGCTTGTTCCAAACCTTATATAATTTATAGGAAGGGTTCCCAAAAGGGCTTCTTCCCAATTCTATGGAAACTTTATTTTAAAACATATAAATTTGTAAAAGTTTAAATGTCATTGTACAAAAATTTAATAGAGATAATAATTTGAATTAGCAAATTACAAAAGAATAAAGATAAACATGATTTTATTGATCATTAATTTGAAATTGAGTACAAGTTACACATACTTTTTGTTTAAGTAATGTCCATTTATAGGTAGCATTAGATGTTCACCATTACATGTAATTAATTGGTAATAAACTCCTCCATAGACTTTTCCACTATAAATGGTCCTTCTCAAGTTGGTTCAAATTTACTATCTATCCTATAGTGAGCAAAAATTGGTCGCTTAAGAACCAAGACCAAGTCTCCTACTTAGAAAGTTCTAGGACATACCAACTTATCATGTGCTTGAACCATACATGATTGGTATAGTTCAAGATCTTGTTGAGCTTTTAACCATCTTCCTTTAGACTTTCAAATTCTTCTAACCGGAGTTTGTGAGTTTGATAAGTTATAATGATGTTGTTAATTTCTACCCTTAATAAAAGTAACAATACTTCTAAAGGAAGAATAGCTTGTTCCATAAAATAAAGCATATTACTTAGATTGATTTGGTGTTGAGATGTAGTCGATAGGCCCATAAGCTTCAACCAACTTTTCATGTCATTGGTGCTTATTTTCAACCAATGTCTTTTAAAAAATCCTCACAATGGTTTTATTAAATGTTTTGACCAATTCATTTGCCCTAGGGTAATAGATGGTGAATATCTCCAATCCATTTTTTTTATGTCGGCCATAAAGTGATTTAATTTAGTGGACTTGAATGAACGGTTATTGGATATGATTTGGTGAGAACACCAAATCAATATATGATATTTTCCTAAACAATTTTAGTATATGATATGCTTTTATTTCTTTCAATGGTACCACTTCAGCCCATTTTAAAAAATAATCCGTTGCTAATATGAAATGATGCCCTTTTGGTGAAGGACGATCAATGGGCCCGTTATGTGTACATCAACTCTTAAAGGGTCAAGAGGTAATCATCGTGTAGTACATTAGAGATTGATGTAAGACCACTCCATGTATTTAGCATTGATGACAATGATGTGCAATTTTCATGCGACCATTTAACATCAAAGGCTAGTAGTATCCAAGCCTTTTAATTTATAATTTTATTTTTTTGTGGATTGGTAGGCACCACACAATATAGAATGTACCTCAATCATAATATTATGGGCTTCCTATTTATCTAAATAACATAGCTAGATTTGATCGAATGACCTGATACAACACATTATTAATTAATGCATAAGATGAGGCATATTTTTTTAATTTGATTTGCTAATGCTTGTCCTCAAGGAGCCTCTCCTCACTTAAATAGTCAATGAATGGCTGCCTCAAATTGCACTCTTCTTGACCTTTGATACGGATGGCTATCCTTTGTATTTCTATTTTTTATTCATGTAATATAAATCTATAGGAGACAAGACTTGTTTATTTTGGACTTTTATAGAAATAGATTCCTTTTCTAGATATATAATTTCTTTGGAAAGCTTAGCCAAAGCATTTATTATGGAATTATCTCTACAAGATATTTTATATTGAGTTACAAATGGAATCTTTTCAAGTAATTTCATTATGTACTAATAATAACCAAAAGCTTAGGGTGCAAAACTTTATAGATACTACTCACTTGGTTAATAATCAATTGGGAATCCTTAACGATCTTCATGTTTTTATCCATAAGGATTGCTAATTCTAGCCTAGTTATAAGAGCCTCATATTCAACTTCATTATTTATACATGGCTTAAATAAATAATAGGAATATTGGATCATTCCTTTATGGGGTAATGAAAATCAATCTAATCACTAACTTTTCTAGGATAGAAATTTTTGATTTTGATTTTTCTTTGATGATGTGGCACCATCAAATTACAACTCTCAAGTGGAATTAGGTTTACATTCTAAAATCATGATTTGTTCATCTGGAAGATCATCATTTAAAGGAGAACCCTCAAGTAAAGGATGTGCTTCCAAGAAGTCGCTACAACTCACCCCTTTATGGAATGAAGAGGAATAAACATAATCTCAAATTACAATAAAATCATTGACCAACATGCTAGGCGTCTAGACAATGTTGAGCGGATCATAAGATATTACAATGGATTTACCCTTGAAATTATATTCACTTTTGGGAAAGCTTGTAATGCCTTAATTTTGAGTGTCAAAAATTAAGGCTAAACAATATTTTTAGTAGTAATTCATTTTCATTGGATGAGTCTATAGCTTAGATAATGAAGGGCATTTTCATTCTTTTTTTCATTGACTTAGGCTAGTAAATCCCCAAGAGATTCATCTAAGGTAATAGTATATAAGATTAATGGCTTTTTTGAAATTAGAGTAGCCAAAATAGGAGGGTTCATTAAATATTATTTTAAAATTTCAAACACATTTTGACACTTTTCATCTCAAATAAATTTGGAATCTTTCTTAGTTACTGCAAGAAATGGTTAGCATCTTCTTAATAAATTTGATTTGAACCTCTTTAAGTATCTGAGCCTCCCTTGCAATGATCTTAACTGTAAGACTTCTAGCGGTGACATTTCTATAATAGCTTTTATTTTTAGGATTAATTTTATTTCATAGTGCGACTACAAACCTTAAGAACTTCCTTGAAGCTACTCCAAAAGCACATTTCAAAGAATTCATTTTTAAGTAGTAATAGATAACCATTCAAACATAATCCTAACATCCGTCTAAAATATTACATCACAAAACAAAGGTGTGATTCCACCATGGCACTCAAAGGTTAAGCCATTTTGTCTAGCAAAGGTGGAATCCCTCATTAGCAAGTGAAGCAATATGTTTTATGTGATGTGAGGCATAAAACATCCACTAAGGGGTTGCTAATCTTTTATTATCTTGATTTATGTCCTAGGTAAATTATACAAATGATTTTTCTTATTATTACTTTTAATGACTAAATCATTGATATAGCATTAAACTTGATTGTGAATTAAGGCATCGAAGATTCTAGTCATGGCCCTTTGGTAGGTAGCCCCAACATTTTGAGACTAAATGGCATGACCATGTAACAAAATATCCAGATAAAAGTTCGAAAGCCATATGCTTTTCATCCTCTAAAGCCATCTTTATTTGGTTATACCTAGATGATCCATGCATGAAAAAAGATCTCATGCAATGAAGTTATGTCCACCATAAATTTAGGTATTGCAATGGGAACCCATCTTTGGGACAAGCCTTATTCAAGTCTTGAAAGTCAACACAAATGCATATTTGGGATCTTTTTCTTACGAGGAAAATACTTGCTAGCCAAGAAAGATATCTTTTCTCAGATAAACCTAGCTTCAACTAATTTTTGAAGCTCATAGATGACTTGTTATTCAATTTCTAGATGCATGTCTAGGAGCTTACTTCACTAGAGTTGCATCAAATTTAATTTTTAGTTTATGAATTGCAACATGGGGAGATAAACCAAGCATCTCCTCATAATTCCATGTGAAGCAATCTTTATATTCATATAGTAAGTTGATCAACTCTTTGGAATCTTTTGTATCAAATAATGAATTAATGAAAGTTTGTCTTAGGCATTCCTCGTTCTAAGTTGATTTTTTTTAATTCGTCAAAAGTGGATTTTCTTTCTTCTTTGAATTCTATTGTGGTATTTTAAACTAAGCAATCATCCGGATCATCTCGATGTTTTAAGACATGATCCTTCTAAAGGATTAGATAGGATCCAAAAAAAGATAATCATATTTCATATGATTTCTTATCATTAAGCAAAGTTCATTATCATCTAAGGGTCCAATGGTACCAAACCCAACACTAGCCTTGGATTTTTTATTTTTATTTTTTGTATTCTATATGCTTTCTATGAGTTGAGCTACACCTTTGGGCCAAACATTAGGAATTAAACCATACTTTTTTAGCATTCTTTACACACTTAGGATACCGATCAAATGGTAGTTCTATTATTTTATTTGAAGATGGGTCTTGAGCCTTACATCTACTTTTAGAACTAAGTATAGAATAAAATTTTGACATTCTTCCACCTTCTCCTATAAGATCGGGGACAACTTTAACTTCTAATTGTAAGATTTTGATTTGAGATAAGGGAATTAGAGTTAAAGTATCAACATATTTCTTTAATTTTTCAAAAGTTGATAAATTAGGATCATCCTTTAATGCTTACATTTGTTCATCGTTACTATCTGAATCTAATGAAATTTTAAATTTTGTTGAGGCATCATTTTGATTGAAATCTTTATCAAAACTAGATTCCATATCAATTTGGATTAGAGGGTTTTTTTTTCTTTGTCCTCCTTTTCTTTGTTTTTCTTTTCATTTAATATGATATTTTCTTTTCTTTTCTTTGATGCCTCAATAATATTATATTTTACAGGATCAAATACTTATCATTTAAGCATATAATAGGCAACATCTTCATAAAGTTCAATCTTATGAATAGAGAATGGTTATATGTGACCTTTTATGGTGTAATCTGCTATATCTCTAGTCTATTTAATACACTAGTAGAGTGAGAAAGAAACCATCCTATACTCATGTATCCAAAGTCTACATTAAAAAATGTTTATAGGTTAATAATGTGAAATGTTACTTTAGTTTTCAATCCTTCTATTTCTAATAATAGAGTGATTGAGCCTAAATCTTTCTCTCGATTTCATTAAACCCTTTGACATCTTATCAAAACTAATCTCTTTGTATCAATACTTAGGAATGATAGTGTTTTGAAGTTCATAATATTCACTAAAGCACCATGATCAATAAGGACTCTTAACAATTTGATATTCTCCACCTTGACAAAATGTAAAGGGGTCAATTGTGATATATAGTCCACAAAAGTATATCCTCATCGAGAAGAGAACTCGGGGCTCTCCTTAAAGTAACAAGCTTCATCAAGAAGTTGTTTCTGAGTCAAGCGTATTTTTAGGTCAAGTAATGCTTGGACTAATGATTCCCTCATTTCTTTAAATAGAATAAGGCGTTATAATACTTAGTCTAGCGGGATGTTTTTAAAGATGGGCTAAAATGTTGTAATCAACTTAGGAATGGTTGGCTCGATTACTAGATCTTATTATAAAGGGTTTGAAGTTTGGTCAATAATTTGCTTTCTTTTGTCTTTAGGAGGAAGAAGATGAGGTGGTAATACCTTCCCACTATGAAGATTAACCTTAGTAATATCTCCGGGGTTGTATCAACCTAATCCTCATCAATGATATCCTTTTCAATGATCAGTCATTTTTCCATTTCTATACTAATAGGGTTGCCCATAAGTCATCCTAGGATTCTCGTAGCTAACTCTATTTCACAAAATACATCAACATAAGAAATTTTTTTTCTTCCTTTTGTTTTTTTTTATTATTTTCAATTGCACATTCATTAGAAATGGAAAAAAAAATATAAGAAATTCCTTTTAAGTAGGCTTTTTATTCATATCTTTAAAATATGTACATAAAGATAAAGGAGTGTAATGCCTAGCATCTCCATCCTTATCATACAAAACTCTATCGGACACAAAAGATATCCCTCCCTCACCACTATCTCCAATCATCAACATCTAAAGATGTTGAATGGAACCAAATCTCCAGTTTGATGAATCAATCAATGATCTTCTTACGTACCTTTGTCAAATCTTGGATTGAATTTTTTAATTTTTCATCAAATATTTTGGAATAATGAGATAAGGCTATATCACATTGTTGAAAGAGAAGAACTAGAGGAAGTAGAAGAGTCACTTGTAATTACCTTGATGGACCGTTCTAAGGCCCACAATGTAGTCTTTAGGGATTACCAACCCCTTCTTGTAGTTTCTTTCAAGCCAAGCTTTGAGGGTGAAGCAATCTTGTAGTTGGACCCAACATCGATGATATAGATAGTAGTTTTGGTCATTCACCTACCGATATCTTCCTCTTGATTAGGTAATTTAAAAATATAACTTTTCTTTAAATTTTTGATAATTTTCCTCCGCCTCTCTCTTGAAAGAATAAGTCTAGTTTATTCTCTCACTTAAAGGGCTAGTGGAAATCTTCTTAAGGGGTGGTGATAGCTATTATTGTGATGGCAAAAAGATGAAGATCGCTCTACACACCACACTATGGCGGCTTTTTCCTTGTCAAATGTAGAGACATTGCCTACCTTCTTTTCTAATACTTTCTTAGGGTTTGATGGTTCTAAAGAAGAGTGCTCTTTACTAGGGGCTTCTTCTTGAAAGCTAGAAGCTTTATTTAAGAACTTTTAAATGTATTAATAGTAAAGCCCTTTAATAGGAAGGTAATTAGATGATGAATAGTTTTGAGGAGTATTTCAATAGGATGTTGCTTTTGTAATTGTGGCTTGCACTTTAAGCTAAGAATCCTCCTTCTCATAATGTAACCAATTAAAGATTTACTTAGCTTTTTTTTCAACCACTAAGTCACCTCTGATGTCGTCATTGTGTGCCGAACCTTTTGCAAACATATTTTCTAGTTCGGTAGGTGCACACTAAACTATTTGGTAACTCAATGTACCAATCAGTAACTTGATCAAGCTAAAACATTATCTAAATAATAGGCATCACTCCCAGACATTGCGACACTCGCATGAAAATGTGCTTATCTGGGATTGCCCATCCCATCAAAAAATCTTAAAAGAAGAAGGCATTAATCCTTTAGGATATGACACAAAATCACATTCTTGGGTAAGATCTACCATTCAAAACCAAAGTCATGTCACTGTGCTAAATCTTTTTTTACTTTTTATTCTATTAAATTCTTCAAGTCGGTTTTGAGATATATCATCTACAAGTTTATGTTATTGATGATGATACTCTACTAAACCAAGCTTCAATTCATCGTGGGATGGAATTCCTCAGTTGCTTAATAGAATGATTACGGGAAGAAGAAGGAATCGTCGAGTGATTGCATGGTAGCAATCATTTCCTCCATTCTCTTTTTCATCCTTGTAATTTGATCATCCTTCTTTTTTACGGTTGAAAGATTAATTATTGTATGCATCAGTACAAGGAATGAGTTCTTTTGAAAGGGAAAAAAAGGATAGAGTAGAAAATGCCCATAGATACGGATGCCTAGTGGACATTTCAACTATCTTATTGGGCTTTAAATTTTAGAATTTAGATTAAATTTCAAGTTCAAATTTTATTAGAGATCTAGGGCTTATATTCTAAGAGCACAAGGCTGTAGAAATACTTTGGGTTAAAACTTCCTCCAATAGGATGCTTTAAATCCTAAGATAATTGCATTTCTTTTATGTATATTCTATTTTTATGCTTTTTTGAAGTTTATGTTATTTTTATAATTTTTAAATTTAGAAAATCTGAATTTCTACTTAAGTGCATTGAATCCACATGGTACCACTTTATCATGCGATTCATCCATGTAGGATCCACATGAATCCCATGTTAAAATGGTGATGGGATGCGCTTGATCCCGGACCATCGAATGAAGATCGGATGAATCAATCAAACTCATGGTTTCTATGGGATTTAATCGATTGGTTTGACTAAATCTTAGTTTTTCATTCTAAATAGAAGGAATGGATGGTGGAAATTATCTTATTTGATGATGGTGAAAGCCATGAGCCATCCATCTATTCCGATGATTTTTTATGATCCAACCATTGAAATACAATTTCAATTCCAAATCCATTAGAGACTCTAAATGGCCTCTCACTAAAAGCTCAATCTCACGAATTGAGTTTCTTTAGAGACCAAACAAACCTAAGAATTAAAGCCTCCCATGGATCGATCAAGACCAAGCTTTGCACAGTGAGTTTGGTCATTTTCTAGCTTGCCAATAGTGTGAGGCTTGGGGAAAAGTTCTCAACTTCTTTTGACTCAAGGATGGAGATGGGATGATCAATTGGACTTGGACTTTGCTCTCATCTTTTTTTCCATTAAAGGTCAAGAGCTTCTTATATAAGGGGTTTCATTAGTCACCAAGGTAATTATTACCCTTGTAGGCTAGCTCCAAGGGGTGTTCAATTGATTGAGATGGGTCTAAGATAGTGAGGATGAAGTAGGAAAAGGAATCAAAGGGGTATCTTGGATTGGGGAGAAGGTTGTTTGCATATTCCACCTCATTTCTCCATGTGATGTTTCTCTCTTTTAGATGCATTTGGATCTTTCTAATCCACTTAATGTTGTCTATCACTTATCCTAAACTCATTTTAGAATAAGTTTAAATGATTTAGGATATAATTAGGGAAGCTTTAAGGTCACATTCTCACCTTTCACTCATTTTGCGTTTAAATCAATTCAACTGATTAATTGAGTTTAGATTTAGGCTCGGTTATATTTAATTATTTATTTATGATGTTCTAATTGATTAATTCCTTTAGGTATTTTGTTTTGAGCTAATTTTTTAATTCATCTCAACTTGACCCATTTAAGTTTAAATGGGTTAAGTTGATTTCAATCAAGTCAAATGACCCATTTGGCTTAATTAAAATTTTATTTAGAGTTCAATCATGCTTAACCACATGTATGAGATGATTAGGAATGGTTGATTTCTATTGCTTTGAAATTGATTTCAATTTTGACCCATTTGACTCAAATTGGGCTTAATGGGTTAAGTTGGGTTTATTTGGGTCAAATGACCAAATTGGTCAAATTAGTCCCATTGTGGTTATGTTTCATAATCATTTTCAAATGATTTTAAATAATTAATTTGGGTTGATTTCAATTTTATTTGGATTTAAATTCAAAAGGCTCATTTAAGCACATTAAGATCAAATGATCTAATTAGCCTAATTAAGTCTTTAAAGATTTATATTTCTTTAAATTCATGTTAAACATGTTTATTTTATCATTTGGAACATTTAAAAGGATTTCATTTGGTCTCATTTTGTAGGTTGACCTTTGACTTTATGGGGCCTACATAAGTAAAGCTTATTTAAAAAAGGTTTAACAAGACTTGACTTTGATTTGGATTTAATTTTATGCTTAGCATTTGATTTCTTAGTTTCATTTAATTATGGTTTAGGTTTGTTTTGATTTAGTTTAAATTTCTTTTAATTTTGATTGACTTTAGGGTTAAATAGAATAATTAGGTTAATTATTCTATTCACCTTGATTTATGTTTGTAGATTTAGATTTCAAATATTTTGGATTTAGATTTGAATTTAGCCTAGGTCTATCCAAGTCTAATGAGTTAGGTTAGACCTTAGAAATGTACACTAGGTCACTAAGTATGTAATTAGGAGATTCCTAATCTAGGATTAAGTGTTCTAATTATTAATATTAGAAATGTTGTTAACTTCAAAAATAAGGTTAATAAGCATAAAGAGGGTTTGGTCAAAATATTTGTGGTCTAGGCTAATTACTATGATTTTCCTAAATTTTGGATTATTTAATGAGTGAATTAATTAAATAATATTCATTTTAAGGTGATTTTGGGAAATAATTAGAACCAAAGGTCCAAATTAAATTCTTTGGTCGCCTTACTATCATAATGTTTAATGGGTCCCCATAATTACTTTTATAATTTCTTAATTTTAAATAATTATTAAATCCATAAAATGGCTAATTATGGTTAGAAAATCATGATTTCTCAAATTACTTAGCAAATTACCTTGATAAAATTATGGGAGGAAGAGGTCATCCAAGAAATGATCTCAAAAAATCTCAAGTTAATTAGGCTTTTACTTTTCCTAGATTCTTCTTTGTATAAGCATTTCAAAATGGGTTTATTTGCACTTTTAAATCTTTCTACAATTAGTTATGATTCAATTAGTTATGATTTTTCAAAGATTTAGCTAATTAAAATACATTTTAAACTCTAATTAATTTATTTATGCAGTCATCACTATATCAAGTCTGATAGCACTTTCCACATGGTACCGTGGGATTGGCTACTTAAATTGTCTGCATGGAACCAATGATAATGGATGCATTTTTTCAAGCTTTGATTATGAATAAGATGGGGAGATTAATCTCAAGGTTTAAATTAAAATATCTACCATGATTAATCACTATCATCCATTATAATCACATGAAACGGATAGTCAATGATCCATTGTCTACCTCTAGTCAAAGATAAACATCGTTCATTTTTTGTTGCTCAATCCAAGCTCATGGAGCTCATTTGATGGTGCAATCGACTATAAATTAATCAATGGAGTATCCTAAATGGATCATACAGCTTGATTCATGCCACACATAAATTTCTTTCACTAAAGACCAACACCTATGTGACCGGAACTACTGAGTGAGGATTACCTTGCCAATGCTATAGACTTGTGATCTATCAATTAAGGTAGCTTCACTTTGAAGAGGTGAAGTCTGAGAAGATCCTCCCTTGCCTCCTCGTTGATCATTCCCAAGACCAAGCTCTATTCCCCGCCGGAGTTTGGTTGAATTTAGACTTCTAGTGATCAAATCAGTGGGAATCAATTCATTATTACTCTTGAGCTAAAGAAGGTGTTGGTGAGTTTAATTGGATTTGGTAAGAGTTTGGTATGGTTGGATGGGAGGGAGGCTCAAGTTTTGGGTGATGTTGGTCTCATTAGCAATAGGGTGCATGGGAGCTCTAGGGAAGCTTAGGGATTGATTCTCTAGCTCTAAAGAAGGTTTCTCTTAAGTTTCTGGTAGGAGGTGTATATCCTTTATCCCATATAAACCAACTAAATGGTTTGTTTAGTCTATGACTATCGACCAACTAGTAGGGATGGCCAAAAATGGCATGGGACTGAGGTGGAGGTCCCATGGTGGCTCATGGAGTTTGGTGACCTAAAGTGGATATCCCATGGTGAGTGAACCAAGAGATGACCAAAGTGAGAGGGGACTCACCTTACTTAATGGCTGAGCCCAGCCTTTGGATCAGGTTGGATTAGTGAGTTTATGCTGAAGAGGGTTGTCATGGTCGAAGGAGTTAATAGAGCTTCTAAATGGAGATTTTATCTTATTTATAATCTTTAGTTCACATGGTTGGACTGAACGGTTCACCTTGGCTATGCTTCACTTAGATAGGTTAATGGAGATCTTAAAATGAGTCATGCCAAGTTTGGTTAGGTTTGGACTTTGTTATGTTTGGTTTGGCTCAAATTGTCCTATTTGGTCAATTTTGGTTCAAATGGGTTAGTTGACCAATTGACCAAATCGAGGGTTATTGGATTAAGTTCAAATGATCATTTTAAATGTATTGGTTCCATTAGTTTGATTCAATTTGAAGTGGAAATAATTTTGCTCATATGAGTTCATTTGAGTTAAATGGGTTAAGTTGACCAATTTGGTCAAATTGTCCACATTAGGTTAGGGGTTGAGTTATGTTTGATTGATCATTTGACATGGATTGGAGCCTTTGATTTGAATTAATTTGGTTTAAATTTAGTTTTATTTCAATTTGTATTAAATCAAGTTGAAATGAATTTTGACCCTATAAGGTTCAAATGGGTCAACTTAGGTTGAGGGCTAATTTGGCTTGATTTGATTTCATTGGATTGCAATTAATGTTCAAATTAGCTTAATTGAAGTTTAAATGAGCTAGGTGAGTTCAATTTTAATTGGATTGGATCATTTTGGATTTGGCCCTCTTAAGCCCAAATGAGTTGAGTTAGGTAAACTTAGCCACTGCCAAATTAGATTTTAACGTCAAGTTGGGTTTGGAATTAAATTGGTTTTGTCAAGGGTTAGGTTTGTAATACATTAGTTTGGGTTTAAAGAGTTGGTTTGGCATATGGCTTAATTAGATTTAGGGTAGGTGGGCCCTACCTATCTTAAGTTGGGGTCTAACTTATGGTTGAACACTATAAGTCTTCTAGGCTTATGGTTGGTGTTCCCCAACCACTAAAAGTGTCCTAGTCCTAAGAAAATATTAGTGCCTAAATAAACCCTTGGTCGAGGATGGGATGATCAACCTCCCTCCAAAAATGAGGTCAACAAATGACCCCAAATATGTGTGATGTAATTGACAAAGAACACCACACATATTGATTGACCCAAAGGAAACACATTTCAAAGGTAGCACACAAGCACCGCTTACATCTAATTAGGGGTAAAAGGAATTTGATGGAGACTACAGATTGGTCAATTTGCTTGAAAGCAAGGGTTTTCTTTAATGTAGGAATTTCTAAAGAAAACAAGCTGGATGCTCAAAACAAAGTTTCTATTTTGACAAATTTGTAATCCACTAGAGGAAGGGAAGAAACCCTTGTGAAAGGCGAAAGCTTGATTTGAATAATTTATTTTATTTGATGCCTAGGGCATGAAGGGCAAGTTAAGTTGATTTTGTTTGATTCAGAATGAGCTTCATGCCAAGGACACTAAGAGGGATCTATTTGCATAAGTTTAAATTAATTTGAGGTTAATTTAATTTAGTTTTGTTTATTGATTTTGCTCAAATTTAGTGGTTTGAGTTGATTTAGTTTAACTTTATATTAATTTATTGAATGAGTGTGGACCTTATTAGTTTATGATGGGCCATTCTAAAGAGGGGCTCTAAGCTGGACCTACCTTTGGTTTACTAGCCTAAAGGGATAGCTCACTTATCTATAGAACAATGTTGTCCAACCTAAAGAGGAAACTACTAGAAGAGGGGCCATAATATTGATCTAAACATAGAGTGGTTACTCAAGAAAGTGGCCTCAAAGGCATGATCCTAACCCTAACACATGAAAATGGACTCAATTTATTTACGATGAATCACACTATGGAAAGGCTACAAGAGCCTAGACATACCTTGAATTTACTAACTCGAGCAATACTTAGTAGTAGAGACTATCCAACTTAAGGGTTGCCCATGCAAATGGCGACTAGGAAAAAGGCTCAGGGATTCACATCTTTCTAAACAAAATCAACCCCGGGGTGACCTACCAATTATGCAGAGTCTAACTTGACCTAGGTGACTACTAAGTGAGAGCCATTTGGGTCTTATCTCAACTTAAACTACTCAAGGTCAATCTTATAAGGAGTTTCTGATGTCTAAGAAGGATGCATATTTGGGTAAATTGAGTGGGGTCTTATCCTTATTCATAAGATAGTTTGTTTATTCATTTAATGTGGACCATGTTGGTTTCGATGGGCCATGCTAAGGAGGGACCAGGGGCCTCAACCTACCTTAGATTTACTAGCCTAAGCCTGTAACATCTATAGAAACACACTATCCAACCAAAAGGGTGGCTACTAGAAAGGGGAACTGTCTAATCTAGTAATAATTTGGGTTATATCTAAGTGAAGACATAATCCAAGTAGAATGCCCATAGGGATAGGTGGTTCTGGGGTCTTATACTAATCCTTAAACATATTATGCCTGGTATATGGTGGCCAAGTAGAAAGTATGGAGACTAACATCTACCTAAATAGTGACATCCACTAGGTGGGTTGATGTTAGTAAAGCAAGAACCGCCAACCTAAGGTGCTCATTGGTTTGATATGATCAATTTAAGAAGAAAGCATCGTGGACTCCCATCTTCTTAAATGGAACTAATCAGGATAGTCTATCATCGACATTAGACAACTACTATCCAACCTAAGGCAACTACTAAGTCGAGGCCACAAATTAGGACTAATCCAAAAGCTTGGCATAGTGAAACAGGATCTGGGGTTCTTACCTAATCTTCAAATATACATTCGACCCGAAGTATGCTAGTTCAAGAAGAAAACTTGAGGACTGAAATTTTCATGAACATGATTGACCATCGTGGTAGTTTATTGGTCATGTAATAGAACATACTAAACTAACAAGGTGCTCATGGTCAAGTAGGATGAAAGCGTCTCACATACTTCTATGTAAGGATAGCCACCGTGGTGACTCACTAGCCAAGGGAATCAACCCAACCTATAATGACTACTATGTGAGAGTGGGTTTTATCTCAAGTTGAAATAGCTTGAAGTAACTAGATTTATGTTATTTTGTTCATGTGCTTGTGTGTGACTTTTTGTTTTACATTGTGCATGCTAGAATTAAGATGTTGCTTTAATTCTCTTACACATATTCTAGATAAGAACAAAGCTTAGAGATGACTCCAAAGTTTAAAATTAGAATAGATAATTTTAAGTAGAAAAATCCAATTTGTTTGATTAAAAGAGAGTATTTTATTAATAGAGATTTGATTAAGAGATAATCATGCATAATACTTTTTTAGGTAGAGCACTTTAATTGGGAGCAATGGAAGTTCACCTTTATGGTTGATCAACTAATATGATCCACCTTGGTAGGCCTTTTTCTAACCAAAGGGCCTTCCCATGTTGGTTCAAACTTGCCTCCCATTTCGTGATAGGCAACAATTAGTCATCTAATAATTAAAACAAGCTCTCTAACTCAAAACTCTTAGGTGACAACTTATTATGAGATTGAACTTGCTTTGTATTACTCAAGGTTTTGACATGCCCAAGGCATCTCTCTTCAAGACCTTCAAGTTCTTCAAACCATTGTTTGGCCTTCACTCAATTATGATTTGTTTGATGATAGCTATAGTGATAGGAGTTAGACTTTTAGGGAAAGAATAGCTTGACCCATACACCAAGGTAAAAGGAACTGGACTATGTTAGAGTCTTATATATGGTAAGGTAAGCCCACAATGCTTTGACTAACTACTCATGCCACAATCGCTATTATCATCAAGTGTCTTCTTTTGATTTGGATGAGAGTTTCATAGAAGGCCTCAACTAACACACTCACCCTTGGGTTATAAATGGTAGAGTGCCTACAATCTATGCAATATCACTTGGTGAAGTTGTTGATCTTTATGTTTTGAATGTAGAACAATTATCGGGTATGATTTGATAGGGTACTCTAAATTATATATGATGTAGTTCTTGAAAAACTACATGACATCTTGGCTTTGACTTAATCGGATTTTCACCACCCACTTGGAGAAGTAATCCATAGCTACTAGTATGAATTGATGACCTTTTATGAAGAAAAGATCGAGACCCACTATATTAGTACCCTAACACTCAAAGGGCCAAGAGGTATGGTTGGGTGCTTGATGTAGAACTACTCCACCTAACATTGATGGCGGTGACATGCATGTCTATGTAATGCTGATCATAATTGATTAATAGTATCTAAGCCTTTTGATTTTGGCTTTCATCTTTGGGTCGAACTTGTGAGCTCCATATAGTCCTAAATATATCTCGGTCACAATTTTTTGAGCTTTGTGTTTCCTAAATAATGTAACCACATGTCATCAAAGGATCATCAAAATAGAGTTCCTTCAATTAGAGCATAAGAGAGTGCTCTTTGTCTAACTTGATGGGATTGTGATCTCTCTTAAGGTAGTTTGCTTTTATTTAAGTAGTCAATAAAGAACTACCTCTAGTCTAATTGTTTATCTTTTCAACAATGGTAACCTCCCCTTTAAGAGTGTTTTATCAATGAGGTTGATATAAATGGGAGAGAGGACCCAGGTTGAGCACTTCTATCAATATGAACTCATCATCCGACATGCCATCCATCTCTTTAGTGAGCTTGGTTAGAGCATTGGCTATGGCATTTTCTCCTCGAGGATCGTATAGATGGTAACCTCTAGGATTTGAGCCAATAACTCCATAGTATATTTATGATAATGATGGAGTTTAGGCTTGAGAACTTTGTAAGACTTAGCAATTTGGTTGACCACTGTGATTCTCTAAAGATGTTGATGTCTTGAATGCCTAAAGAGATGGCTAACTCTAGACTAATAAAGGCCTCATATCCAACTTTGTTATTTGTGTAAGGCTCGATAGATGATACAAGTAACATCCCAAGGTATTGGATCAAGGAAAGCTGTCCATATCGCTTTATTTGTGATAATGGATTATGGTTTTCTCATCTTTGAGAGGAAGTTGTACCATCAAAATATATTTCCCATTGGTAATTATTTATATTACCTAAACTCATGATTTTCTTATCTAGAAGGTCATTTAGGGGAGTCTATAAGGAGAGGATTTTTATTTTTTTAAAGGGGTGCAACACGAGGAATTCCAAGGAGGTCACCCATCCTAGTGCTACTCTTGCCCAAGCATACTTGGAGTTTTGATGAGATGCTGGTGGTGTGGTCACACCCATTAGCGAGGAGAGGATGCAATGCTAAGAAGTCCAGCACTTTCCCTTTACGACATGAAGGGGCAAGAATGTGATATCAAACGTGATAAAATCATGGACCATCATGCCAACCGTCATGATAGTGTCAATCATGTCATGAGATATTACAAGGATTAATTATATATATTAAGCTACCTATATGAAAAATCACGTAGTTTCATAGCTTTTAAGCGCAAAAATGAGAATTAGGCAATGCTTCTCAAAGAATGGGTAACTTTCCTCTACAAGAATTACATGATGACATAGATAGTAGAGTGCATTCTTTTTTCCCTCGTCATTGGCTTGAGCCAACAAAGTGCCAAGGGAGTCTTCTAATACATCGTGTAAAGTATAAGAGGTTTACCCAAAATAGGGGTAGCTAAAGCTGGCGGTGTCATGAGATATTGGTTGATGCTCTCATGCATGTTCACCTTTGTCATCCCATTTAAACTTGACATTCTTCTTGGTCAATGTTGAGAATGGTTGATATATGCCATATATAGGTTGGATATGAAGCATCTTAAATGCACCAACTTTCCTTGGAATGATCTAAGTTGAGTTAAACTTTTAGGAGGTGGCATTTTCAATATCATTTTGACCTTTCGAGGTCAATTTCAATCCCATGATGTTGTACAATGAACCATCTAAAATTCCACAGTTACCCCAAATGCATATTTCGAGGGTTCATTTTAAGGTCATATTATCTTAATAAAAACTATTCTCAAGTTAAATAGATGGTCTTCCTTTTATTTGCTTTTAACTATGAGATCATTAACATATCACTTAACTAGGTGATGAATGAGTTAATCAAAGATTTGAGTCATGATTTCTTGGTAAGTGGCACCGACATTTTAAAGCCAAAAGGCATGTCCCTATAGCAATAAATTCTAATCAGTTTTGAATGTAGTGTTCTTTCATCTCCAAGTGCTATCTTAATTTGGTTATAACCGATGAGCCAACCATGAATAAAAATACTACAAGAGATGAGGTAATGTCCACCATTAGCTCCAATATGGTAACAAAACTCATCTTTGGTACATTCCTTATTAAGATCCCTAAAATCAATGCACATATGTATTTGGCCATTTTTCTTCTAAACTTGGATGATGTTGGCCAATCAGTGGTTATTTTTCTTCTCGAATGAAATTAGCATCACTTCTTCTTAACCTCTAAAATCTTTTCTCAATGTTTAATCACATGCATCTAGGATCTTGCTTGATAGGGATTGTGTGCTAGATTGCTAGTTTATGAACTATGACTTTAATCAAGGCATCTCTTCATAGCTCAATGTGAAGCAATCCTTAAAATCTAAAAGCATCATAACTAAGTCATTGGTTTTAGATTCATTCAATAAATAATTGATATATGTTGGGTGTGGATCATCTTTAGTGCCCATGTTGATCTCCTTGACTCATCGATGGTTGATTTGATTTTTTTCTCTAGTTTTGGGAAAAATCCATAACTTTGAGGTCATCTAGATCATTTGAAGTTTCTAGATACACCTCTTCACATGATTCAATGTTGTTAAGATAGAACCTATTAGACTCCGGTGGTTGGTGATGACTGACGGTATTCATCATCATTTATTGGACCCTTGTACCAAAGCCTATGTAAGAATTATATTTTTTAGAACACCATGCAAATCATGGGGTTCTTATTTAGGTAATCAAATATGTCATTGAGGGATAAATATATTATATAGAAAGATATTCATATTACCCTATAATGGATTTGATTACTTAATAAGGACTCGTAAGGCCGATGGGCCTTCAATGTACTAGATATTTTTCTCCTAAACTACATGGAGAAGTATAATAGAATGTATTTTGTTGTAGGGTTTACAATTTCCTATAAGGGAAAGCTCCTATAGTTAATTACAATTTAGAAATGAAAGATCTCTCTTTAAGAATACTCTGATGAAAGAAATAGACTCTTATTTCTATGAATTTTAAATTTTATTTTGAAAGCATATTTACTGGAAATTCAATAGGGAATGCTTTCAAAGGGAAATCCTTTGGAAACCAATTGAGATTAAGTAGGAAATGTCTATAGATATTGGGATGCCTAGTAGGAAATTTCAACTAACCTACCATTGGGCCTTACAATTTCATATTGAATTTAGTAGGGTTTGAATTAACATTTTGTTAAAATCTAGGACTTAGAATCTAGCAGACGACAAAATGCCTAGGTTGAAGACTAATTCCTAGAAGGATGCTTAACTTAAGTATACAAGTGCTCTAGCATGAATAAGAAACTCGACCTAATGTAAATTTTCCAGGAATTATTGATTCTTTCTCTCATTTTGGAAAAAATAAACTTATCGCTAACTCTTTTGGACTTATGACCACTTGGAAGGGCTATCACTAACACCACCTAAGCAATTTTAAATCTATGAATTCAATCTTTATGCTATGCAAGATGGCTAGGCGTTGTATTTAGAAAAGTGGCTAAGAGCCTAAAGTCACTCTTTATCCCTAAGATCATTTTAGGTGTGATATGCACTAATACAACAAGTTTCATCTTTTGTGTTTTGCCTCACAATTCATTTAAGGTCTTGGTGTGCATTTTATGCCTACAGTGATATGCTAAAAGTGGTTGTGAGCCAAATCAAAAAGAGGAGGCAAACTTTCCCAAGAAGGGTGGTCATCCTCAAAGATCAAATTCCCGATATGTGTAATGGGTGAAGCAACCAATTCATGGAGAATGAATAATATTCTATCATGTTTCCTAAAAATAATCATTTCTAGTTGCTTTTAAATTGTACCTAGGACTTTAATTAACATGAGGTTTTGAGTTTATTTATTTTTGTATTTAGGTTGTTTATATTTAAGTTAGGTAAAAATTTATTTTTTCAAGAGCCTAATGTTCCGTGCATTTCATCACAAGAAAACCTAGAAAAGCGATTATTTTAATTATTCACCCAAAATAAATAAAGCTAATTTAATTAAAATGGAACAGTACAATTGGGTATCATTGTACACTCTGAAAAGGAAAATGAGTTCTTGCCTTATATAACTCGGCAATCGAAAGTTTGATCTATAGGGGCTTCTTCTAGGATCATCTCCTACCTCAAGGAACTTTATGGGCTTCACAGGACCGAGATCATGCACTTGTAGGGTCAACTCATTTTAATCTTAGACCCCATAGATCCTAAACTAATTCTAGGCTTAAGTTATATTTAAAATTCTTAAAATTTATTTTTAATCCTTACAAAATAAGCATTAAGAAATACATACATCACAATAATAGTTATAATATAAATATACAAGATTAGTATTAGTTTCTTGTCAAGCCCACAGCTCTATTAGGCTATGCTTAGGGAGTTAAGAATACCTACAAGCAAACTACATATATATATATATATATATATATATATATATATATATATATATATATATATTATAGTAGTCCCTTTTGTAGAAAATAGTGTTAGGCTAAAAAAATGTCCTACCATCCAAACTAGGTGGCAAACAACCCTAGCCATCTAGTCTAAAATAACACCATAAAATAAGAAAAATGTTTCACATTACATCACGTAATATCACAATATTAACTAACCTAAGTTTAGGGTGGTACTTAATAATCTAGTGCATGTGAGTGGGGCTTGTTTGGTATGACTATACTTGACATTTTAGGTTTAAGTTTTGATTTTGTTTTCAAAGTTTGTAATTTACCATTATGTAATTTCAATTTATGTGACTTGATTGATTTACAAGTTTACTTTCCTTTTAATTCCATTTTATGTTAAAGTGGAATTTAAGTTTTCAAGAATGAAGAATAAAATAAATTTCACTTTGGGTGGAACCCATTCTATTTAAGATCCTAAATCCTAGTAGAGTGAGATCTTCATCTTAAGCTAAAGATCCATTATAAGGTTCAAACTAAAATCTTAAGTATCTTAATTAACCTCTTTTGAATTCATTTATTTTAAGTTGAGTTTGGTTAAATTAATGATTTGATTTTCTTTTTTAGGGTTTAGGATTTATATAATTTAATTTCATTAAGATTTGAAGTCTTCATTTTTTATTTTTATTTTTTGATTAATTACTTATTTAATTTAATTTACTACCTTTAATTGAGATTTAAAATGTTTCTTTAAATTTGAATTGAAAGTCCATGTTATCATTCATGATAATGTTAAACATATTTTATTTTATTTTATTTTTTAGTTTACTTTATTTGATTCATTTTTTATTTTATGTTATTTAATGTTTTATATTATTTATTATGACGCTTTCTTCATAATTAATCTTATGTTTCTTTTCATTTGATTTTACCTATGTATTTTAACCACTTAGTTTATTTGATCTTACTTGTGTATTTTAATCATTTAGTTTATTTATCTATATTGATTTCTCAATGTTACGTTTATGGATTTAGCTAAGTTAATTTAATTAGTTTCACGTTATGATCATTCACTCATTTCATTAATGTTTACGTTTATGAATTTGGGTAAGTTAATTCAATTAATTCTAATTAATCTTTAGAAAGTCTTGATTTCATCATTTTAAGAATTCATTATCTTATGCACTCTAATTAATTATTTAAATAAGGCTTAATATAACATTATATGTTAAAGCTTCATTATTTGATTTAATTTATTAAGATAGAGTTTTGTTTACTAATCATAACCTAGGAAGCCTATGAAATGAACTACTTTAGGCGTCCAACTTAAATGCCATTTCAAGTTGTTTAATTAATTTGATTAATTACTTTCACTTATATTTTGGATTATGTTGTTCATTAACCCAAATGGATTCAAAGAATTTAATGAATTTCATATTAGTGTATGAAATTCAGAGGTTAATTAATTTTTCATTTCAATTTATAAAATGATTCATTGTGAATTTAATAAATTATTAACCTAAGGTTTGATTTAAACTTTATGTTCTTATTATTTCATTAAACTCTAAGTGTATGATTAATTAAATTCCTTGACTTCGAGGGGTGGAAAAGTTTTCTTAAGTGTTCTGATATTAATAAAAATATTTTAAATTAATTTTATAAATTTTTAATTTATAATTTTGTATTTATTATTTCATTTTTTATAACCTAGAGGTTAGATTCAACAACTCTAAATATAGGTCATTTGACCTCCAAATTTTTATGGCAAGTGGGGTTCCTTGCCAATTTAAGTTTTCTAAAGCTTCATTCAAATTAAATATTTAATTTAGGATTAATAAAGATTTTAATTATTTCAATGAAAATAAATTAAGCATAAATTAAAGGAATTAATTAAGTTTTAATTTTCTTAAATTCTCTTTTGGAAGATGAATCTATAGAGGGTTTAGAATTATTTGAATTTTAGTTGATTTATTATGATTTTGTGAAGTTTAAATTAATTAATTGAATTAATTAATTCAATTAATTAACATATTAGGTCATTTTAGGATTTATTAGATTCTAGAGAATTCTAATGGTGTGTTTAGGTTCATTAGTGTTTATTATAATGATTCAAGTTAATTTTATAATTTTCATGATTTTCCTAATTTACTATGAACTTGTTTCATTAAATTAATAATTTATTATTGAAATTTACATATCTATTGATTCACTTTCTAAGATATCATGAAAAATAAGTCTAAGGTAGGTTTTAACCTTAATTTCAATTCCCCAAAACTTCAAATTAATTAGATTAATCATTTGAGTTTAATTTGAATTTGATTATTTCCATTTAAACTCAAATTAAGCCAAAATACCCAATAAAATTTAAGATTTTGGGTTTTTAATGGATTCTCCCCAATAAGATGAATCGATAAAGCCCTTATTTGCAATTTTTTATTGAGTATTTTATTTTTTATGATTTTTTGAAGTTTTGATGATTTTTATAATTTTTAAATCCAAAAAATTGGGATTTTTCTACTTATCTATGTCGACGCCACATGACGCTGACATGGTGTCGCTTTACATGTGGTAGTGCATGATTCACCATGCAGATCCATGTGGATCCCATGTTGTTTTGGCAATACGATTTAATCGGTCATCCGATCAAGGATCAAATGGCTCGAATTCATTATGAGGTTTTCTATATGAATTTTAATCAGATTGGACTAGATGTTGACTATCTATTCTTAATAGAAGGAACGAACGGTGGAGATTACATCTTCTTAATCGATGGTAAGAACCAAGCATCATTTGTTGAATTAAAATGATTTTGATGATCTAACCAATGAAATAACTTTATTTCAATTGCAAATCCATCAAGGACTCAACATTTATATGGCTTGATCTCACTTGAGATCAAGTTTGTTTTGAAAGGACCAACACTTAATGCTAAAGGGTCAAGTTTAAGGTATATCACACCGGGATGATCTCTGGTGGTGATGATTCAAAAAGCCTTACGGGATATGGTACGGAATTAAATTTCCACCTCATGAATTGCTCTATAGGCTAGCTTCAAGGGGTGGTCAATTGATTAAGGTTAGTCCAAGGTAGTTAGCATAATGAATGGAGAGGAGGAAGTGGATTAGAAAAAATTTGTTTTCTTATTACATTCCACCTTTCCATGGCATATTCTCTTTTTTTGGATGGACTTGACCCTCTAAATTTCCTTAATTTTGGTTTCCAAATACTATAAACTCATCTTAGGATGAGTTTGGATGCATTTCAATATGATTAGCTTGGGTTTGAGTTCGGATGCCCACATTAGGTCAATTTGGGTTTAGTTTGATTTGGGTTAGGCTAACCATCAATAAAGTTCATTATTTATTCATTTAGATTGATAATTAACTATCCAATCATTTTGAGATGATTTGTTATTTTATTTTATGGTAGATTTGAATTCAAACTCACTTTAATCCAAATTGGATTTAATGGGTCAATATAAATTTAATTGAATCAAATGACCATATTAATCAAATAAATCCAATAATTAATTGGATTATGCTTAATGATGATTTCTAAATGATTATAAATGATTTCAATTTAGTTTGAGTTTAAAATTAAGAAAGGCCATTTAGGCTCATTTAGACCACGTGGTTTAATTAGCCTATTTAAAGGCTTATTGGTTTTAGATTTCTTTATATTTATGTTTAAACAAATTCATTTGATGATTTTGAATTGATGCAATAATCTAATTTTGTCAAATTTTGGTGGATTAACCTCGACTTGGTGGGACCCACATAAGTCAATTATATGTCCAATGATTGACCTTCATTTGAGATTCATTTGGATTTTACTCATTCATATTCATGTAATGATTTTATGCTTTTATTTGATTTGATTTGATTTAAATTTATCTTGATTCATTTAAATCTTTTTTGGTAGGTGATTTTGAGGTTAAATAGGATAATTAGGCTAAGCACCCAAATTACCTTAATCTTTAGTTGGATTTAAGATTCAATTTGAATGTTTTTTATTTAGTTACTTGTTTATATTTGAATTTGATTTTAGTCTACCTAATTTCATTACATTATGTCAAACCACGGAAGGATTCACTAGGTCACCTAGTATAGTGTCCTAAGTGCCTGTCGAAAGCTCTTAATCTAAGATTAAGTGTTTTAATTAGAAAGTTTTACAAATAATGTTAACCTAATCTAAAGGTTAATAGCCTAGTCCTAATCTTGATTAAGAATTCTTGCACTTGTTTTCCCATAGTTTCATGAAGTATTTTGACCTGTGCTTGGACCATGCATGTGAAATTAAACCTTTCTTTGCTAAATTTAGAACACAGTGTACCATTCAAATGGAAGTTCTATTAATTCTTTGAATAAATTATCCTCAAGCTCTACATCAACTTATGAGCTTAAGTATGTTTATCCTTGATAAAATTTATGAGGCTAAGCATCGTATGTAATTTAATAGCAACCTTAACTACCAAACCCTCAACATTTTATAAGGAAAGTAGGCTTAGAGCTAAAGTGCTCACATGTTGTCTCATAGTTTTATATAATAAAGATTCAGATACACTTATGGTTTGTTCAAGGACCCTATCCTCATCCTGTCTAGCTCAAGTGTCAACTCTAACTAAGTTTTCTAAAATGGGAGGTGGCTAGTGTGCTCACTAAATAAGACTCATCCTCTAAACTAGACTCTAAGTTTATGTAGATAACAAGTGTACTCCTTAATGTTAGGATAAATCTTTGGGTAGATGGTAGGTTTGGAAGTCTCCCTTCTCTAGGGCTTCCTCTAAGCTTATCTCTTCCCCATCCTGAGGAGGTTGGGACATCTCACCCACCCATTTAAAAGGCTTGGTGTAATGTGGATGGAATGCAATCTCGTGCTCTACTTCCTCCCATGATCTTTTCTTGCTCTCTTTCTTATCTTATCTTTTTTTCCTTTTCTTTTATTTTCACTTTCTTTTTTATTTTCTTTCTTTTCCTACTTTTGTTCTCATTTTGAAATAACTTGCAAGAATAGATGCTTTGGTTATTGGGGAGAGTAGGATGTAGCTTCATCATTCCTAACCTCATGTATTAAAATGGTTTCAAATCTCCACGACATAATACTCTTTACCATTCTTTATGAACTTGATGCGGTTAAACGAAGATGTTACCATGTTTTTTTTATGAATCCAAGGTCACCCTAGCAAAGTATTAAAAGATATATTTAAATCTATTATGTACAACTTAGCTTTTATCTTCCAATCCTTTATCTTAGAAGGTAGTGTGATGGAGCCTAAAGCCTTCTCGCCTTATTCATAGAATCCTTTCAACATCAACTTTTAGATTGAAGTTTAGTAATGTCAATCATCAAAATGATGAGGGTTCTTAGGCTAATAATATTGACCAATGCACCCGTGTCAACAAGTAATTTGGATAATCTTAATTTTCCAATAAATATTGTAATGTATAAAGGGTGGTTATGTTTTATCATCCAAGTAGTAGGAATTCATCTAAAAAGGTGAATCATAGGATTTCCTTCAAAAAATATGCATCTTCTTTAGTTTAGCTCATAGCTAACCGAGTTAAACAAATTTCAAGATCAAGCAATGCTTTGACTAATGACTCTCTCATTTTGTTGGATAAAATAAAGGTATCATATATGCTTAGGTTTGTTGGCAACTTTTTAAGATGTGTCAAGACATTATAGTCATCATTGGGTTAATCCTCCACAAGCATATCCAATGATAAAGCATCTTATGGAAGGGTTGTCCGCTCACCAAAACCAATGACCTATTTACCCTTATCCGAGGTGCTACCCTAGGAGGTAGAACTTTTCCACTGAAGGTTGACTTTAGATATTTCTTTAGATGGAGAGTTTGAAGTGAGTTCTACGCACATACACCTATAGCTTCTCCTAAAGGATCTTTGGAGTGAATGACTCTAAATCTATCTTAAGTTGTGAACCCTAGAGATTCAAAAAGGAAAATTAACTTCTAAATTATAGAGGAAATTATTAGAATTATTTAGATTATTATTTTTGTGACTTAGAGAGCTTTCAATAAGAATGAAATCACTAAGATCATCAAAAGTAGAGAAGATATAAGAAGAATCTTTCTTCTTCATTGATTTATTTAATTTGGGAGGTACAAAGTAAAAAAAGTAAAGTAAGTGGCATGAGTGGCTTGGTGCCCTTATCCACAAATACAATGCTCTGTGAGGTAGTAGAGGAGCTAGTATAGGTGATAGTTATGGTAGTAGAGGTGGAAATGTTGGTTTTGAATGTTGGTTATGCTGGTGGACTATCCCGAGCAAGTCGTGAATCGCTGTTGTAGCTTGCTCTCACCTTCTCTAAGTTGTCCCACAATTAGGACCTGAGTTATTGGAGGTTTGACGTGCACCTATAGAGAAAGTTTCTTGACTTTATAAATAATCTTTTAGAGGTACAGGATAAAGAAATATCCCAATCTTTTAAGTCTTAAGAGGATCAAATGATTCCATAGTGATTACTTTGATAAAACCAAAGGATTATTCTACTAAATGATTACTTTGATAGAAACAAATATTTGTTCTATTAAGTACTCTTTAGGTATCACTATTCCCTAATTTGTAGCTTTATTGGCACCAATCCTTGAAGGTAAAATAATCCTCTAAGACATGACCTAGTATTGAAAGGTAGGGGCACAAGTTAAGATCATCACTTTGCTCCGGCTTTTAGTAGTTGAAACTTAGGCTTCTTAAGAAGGTTCTTAAAGATTTTCATGACTATCCCCTCTTAAATGAGTATGGTTTCCTGAGTTTATTGGTAAGAGTAAGTGGAAAATAGCTACTGATGGGGATCATACCTCTACTATGGAGGCTATTGTGATGGACTTGGAGGTGGAAGAGGAGGATGCTACACTATAATCCTCTCGAGTGTACCTCATGGGCTTCTTCCCCTTATCCACCATTTATATAATCTTTGGATTCTTCTCAAACAATTTTAGAGGTTTCTTGCATGATGATCCGAGATGGGCAACAGCTTTGGCTTCCTCTTGTAGGTAGCTATCTTACCGATTAATATCTTAAATATTCTAATTATAAAGCTCTTAAGCATGAAAGTGATCGGGCCATGAATATTCTTGAGAAGAATTTTAATAGTGTGATACTCTTGGAGTTGTGGTTCATATTTCATACTCGTTTACGCCACCTAGAAATATAATCAACAAGGGACTTATTGAGTTTTTATTTCTCTACAATGAGTTCCCTATAGTTACCCTCTGAGCTCCTACAAATCTTTTGATGAATAAGTGCTCTAGCACCCCAAAGGACTTCACGAACTATTGGTTCACTGTAACAATCAATGGCTACCCAAAAGGTCTATAAACTACCAAAACAAGAGGGCATTATTGTGCATTGTAGCAACCGACCTTAAAATTTGCTATGTGCTGCCTATGGTTCCCACTACCATCAAATACCTTCAAGGATAGTGGCACAAACCTTTAGGGTATTCAAAACATCAAATTTCTCTCGATTAGGGTCTACCTTTTGGAACCGATGAGGCCACCGTGATTGTTCCAAGGCTTTTTTTTACATGTTGTTACACTATTTGTTTAATATCTCTTTCCTAGATGACTATACCATCCATAGCTTTCCTATGTAGATTTCTGTCTTCTAATGAAATGGTGTGCTTAGCATGATCTACTGCATGCACCAACTCGAGTTTATTTGTCTCCATAGGTGTGTACTAAGGTTATGGTGTTTGACCTTGGAAAGATAATACTACTAACATTAGCTCTCGATCCCCTCTTCATTCAATTAATCGATCATCTTTTAGCTTGAGTCGAGTTGACTCGACTCTTTTCCCTCCTTAACTACAACTCCTGACCTTTAATGCTATGATGTTATTCTCTATGGGAGGATGTCCTAGTTTTTACTATGTGGACCTCCTATGTCATCCGGAGGTCATCTTCCTCCATGTCAAAGTAAACTTTTTCCTCATCACTCCCTTCACTTACCATATCCTTGATGGTTGATTTATATTTAGCTAGAATCTTCTCAAAAGAACAATCATCTAAGTTTTTAGGGTTTATAAGGACATATCCAGTGATGATCCTCTACTTCATGACCCCTCTATAGGAGGAATGTACCGGACATCTAGAATTGATGAGGTACAAACCATGATTGGCTCTAACATGGGGACTTTCTTCTCATCATTCCATTCCTCTTCTTTCTTCCCTCCCTTGTTGGGCCGTGAAATAATGGCGACTCTTAGACCACCACTCCTTCTTCTCCACTAATGATGTGAAAGGATAAATTGAGGGGGCTCACACCATTAGTGTGAGTAGATGAACTGTGGCCATTAGGTTGCAATCAGATACCAAAAGTGAGGGTTTCTGATGCACTTTCAATACTTGGTGGGAACTTTAGATGGTGTGACTTATAAAGGTAATTGTGGACAACGAGTCAAGTGATGCAATGGTGGTGGTGGCAGGTTGAGCCTCTACTAAGAATCTCCTCTTTTGGTTAGAACTAATAAAGACTATACTTTCTAAGAGACTAGCTCTACCATTGGTCAATATGGAGATCAACTAATACTAAGGTTGCCAACCTAGCAAACCTCCTTCTATCCTTATTACCCACTTGGAATGCTATTTTGGTCTCGTGGCTCTCTTCAATGAATCGGTCCCTAATACTCTTAGAGATAAGTCATCTCAAGTCACGAATAAAGGCATACTATGAGCATCGGGCTCTCCCAACTCTCCGAGCATGGACCAGACCAAAGATAGGGTTTCGCCCCTCTATCTAGCGTTGTCTCATACTCCATAGATCTTGGGGTGATGTTGCTATCTTCCCAACATCCTCCCTCCCCATGGCTGAAAGAGGATGAAACTTACTATCAATAAGAATGAGAGAGGTCTTACAGGGAGAACCATCCTCGCCTACATGGGATGCACTCAATCTCTTTAGTCATCCTCTCATAATATTTCTTCACTTATGGTTCTTATTATAGCATTATGTCTTAGTCAATGGGACATGGGATCCGGAATATGGAAGGGATAACCTGTTGCAAGTGTCTTTCCTCCGGAAGTTGAGGCTATCATAGAGGTGGTGCTAGTCCCAGTGGTGTACACATAGATACTCAAGGTGAGGAACATCTATGGCCTTCCTCTTCAAAGAGGGAAACTTCGTGTCGAACTAAAGGAGTGCCATATTGTCACCAACTTCACCTTATTGATGGTGCTAAAGGGGCCATGACAAGTGATCTTGAAGTGCTCAATGTTGACCTCATTTTTAGATAAGGTTAACATTACTTCCAAAACTAGTAATTATGATACCTAATCCTAGATTAAGAATCTCCTAATTAGATACTTAGGAAACTTCACTTAGTGGCCTAATGCACCTTTCTAGGATCTAATCTAACTCAATAAGATTGGATAGACCTAGACCAAATTCAAATCCAAGACAAAAGATATTGAAATCTAAAGACACTTAAATTTAAATCAAAGTGAATAAGGTTGTTAATCTAATTATCATATTTAAACCTTAAAGCCATTTCAACTTCAAGAAATCCAAACTAAACCAAAACAAATGCAATCAAAATCAAATTAATAGCATAGATAAATCCAAATCTAAACTAAGGTCAAAAGTGGTCAACACATTTAACATATGTTTGACTTAGGTGGGTCCTACCAAGTCAAAGGTCAACTCACCAAAATTTGACCGAATAAAATCATTCAAAATGGTCTAAATGAAAATATATTCATATTAAAAATTCAATTGAAATATATATATATATATCCTTAATTAGGCTAAATAGGTCATTTGAACTAAATGGACCTTAAGTGGACCATATTGGATTCAAATCCAAATCAAACCAAAATTAACCCAAATTAATTATCCAAAATCATTTGGAAATGATAATCAAATATAATCCAATCCATCATTGGGTCCGATTTGACCAATTTGGTCATCTGACCTAAATGAACCCAAACTTAACCCATTAACCATAATTTGAGCCAAATGGGTCAAAATTGAAATTAAATTCAAACTAATTAAAATAAATCAGTCTAAATTATCTCACACATGTGCTTAAGCTTGCTTGGAGTCCAAACATAATCTAATTATGTTAAAATTGGCCATTTGGCTCAATCAAATTAAATTAAACCTATTTAAGGTAAAATGGGACAAGTTGACTTAATTGAATTCAATCCTCATGTGGCATGGGTTTATTGGATTTTAATTATCTAATAGACAACAAATGATGATTTAAACTTAAATCTAAAATAAATCAATGAAAAAGGTGTGATTAAAAGCATTGAAATTAAATTGAATCTAATGGCAAAATTGAATCAAATGGCATAATTAACTACCAAGCTTGAACAAAACCCATTCAAACTCACCTAAACTCATCTAAACTCATCCTAAGATGTGTTAGAGAGAATGGAAACAAGCTTAGGCAACTAAATCAACTAAAAAATCCAAAGGATGGAATATGCCATAGCAAGCAAAGAGAGTATGAAGCCAAATCCAAATTCTCCAACCCCTCCCCCTTTGCTTTCCCACCTCATTACCTATAGACATTTGTTAAATAATGATGATCCTTGGAGCTAGCCTCCAAGGATAGCAAATAAGCATGGTTGACCAAGGAAAAGTGAAATTACATAAGAGGCTCTTGACCTCTAATGGTAAAGGGATCTAGAAAGCATCTTGAGCCAAATAAACCATTCCATCATCTTCCCCACCTCATATAAAGTGATCCCAATCTTCCCCTAATTCCCTCACTTCCAAGAGGTCCGAGAATGACCAATGTTGATGGGAAAGAGGCCGAGCTTGGACTATAATGCAATCCTTGAGGAGTAGATCCAATTCCTTCTTCCCATAGACACGACACACCATTCATGAAATTGAGTCAACCCCACCATCAAAGATTGTCAAAATTGAGGTATGCCAAAAGCCACCTCTTAAGCTTTTGATTTTGAAGCTTTTGAAATGCATTTGATGTTAAAGGAGATCAAACTAAATAAATCCCTCATATTTCATTCATTGATGGTTTTGAAATCAAATGATTTCAACGTTGGATCACCGAAAATCACCAATCGATAGATGGCTCTTGACATTCGTCTCAATGGAGGAGAGATAATTTATTTGTTCCTTCTATTAGAAGACGGCTAAGATTTAGGCAAATCATTTGACTAAATCTCATAAGGAAAATCACGATTGATTAAAGTCATCCGATATCGATGGCAAGTAATAATCCCTCATGCACGCCATTTTGACACTCAATCCTCGTGGATCTGCATGGATAAATACCGCACCAGACATGTGTATACACATCGATCCACATGGATCCGATGTTGTTAAGACAAACTTCAGATTTTTTATTTTAAAAGTTAAATAAAAATACTAGAAAATTCAAAAATCATAGAAATAAAATATATATCTAAAAAATACAAATGAAAGCTTTATGGACTCCTCTTGGTAAGATGAATCTATTAAAATTAAAATCTCCAAATAATTTTGGGTAAATTTTGATTAATTTAGGTTTAAATAAAATTAATCAAACTCAAATTAATCCCAAACCATTGATCAAAATGATTTGAAGTTTGAGAATTCAAATTGGTGTTAAGATACACATTAGATAAATTTTTCATAATTTATTGAATAATAAATCTAAATATGTGAAATTTTCAATCCTAAACCCAATTTAAATAAAAATAAATTAAATTTGACTCAAATTAATTAGGAAAAATATGGAAATGATCCAAAACATCATAATATATCCTAATGAACTTAAATACATCATTGGAACTAACTAAAATTTAATTAATCATAAAATGAGATAATTTGGGAGTTGATTGAATTAATTAATTTAAATAATTAACCTAAAACTAAATAAATCATAATAAATCAACCAAGTTTCTAAAATTATGAATGACCCTCTATGGAAGAATCTTTCATAGGGGAATCAAGGAAAAATAAATCCCCAAAATAATCCTCATTAAATTAAGCTTAATTTAAGTTTTAATAAAATAATTAAAATCTTAACTAATTCTAAATTACAAATTGAATTAAGGTGAAATTTGGGAACTCAAATTGGCAAGGAACCCCTTGCCATAAAATTTCAAAACCCAATTGACCTCTCGATTGGGAATTCTTGAATTTTCGTGTCTCTATGTCAATTTAAAGAAAATAATAAATTATAAAATCACAAAAATTACAAAATCTATAAGATAAACTTACAAAATCATAATTGGCATTAGAACACTTAAATAAAAAATGTCCAAACAATATGAAAGTAAAGGAACCTAATTAAAATATAAGTTAAGAATTAGAAAGTCAAAATGTGGAATTTAATTATACTCTAAAATTAATAACCAATTAAACCATAATAAATCCTTTAATAAACTGAAATATAAAGTTCATTAACCTCTGAATTTTATAATCTATAAACATATAAATACATTAAGACTATTTAGATTAAGGAATAAAATGACTACAAATGTAAATGTAAAATATTAGGATTAATTGAACTTAAAATGACATAAAAGTTAAAATAACCTAGGGCAAGTTTAATTTACATAAAATAACCATTCCTTAAACTTCTTAGGTCATGATGAATAAGGGTAATCACATTATGTTAAATGATAAAAAGTTAAATAACTTAATCGTCATTCCCTTTAAGTTGATTGAAATGAATTAAACTATTCCATAATACATAATTTGGAATTAACTATCTTAATCTAGCTCCATTAATAAGTATTAGAAAAATTAATGAAATAAATGAATTGAAATAAGAGAGATCAAACCATAACAAATTTGAATAATCAATTCAAGATGATAAAAATTATACAAATGTGTAAATTGAACTTAAGATTGAATGTAAGTTCCCTTAAGTTAATAAGCATCAACAAAATGAACAAATGAAATCAACTTCAAAAATAAACATGTAATAAATAAACTAAGTCATCTTAAAATTAAATGAACAAAAATAAACAAATAAAATAAATATAACTTAATGATACATAAAGATGAAAGATAAAATATAAAGCTAAATAAAATCAAACATAATGGTTTAACCTAAACTAAAACATAACAATACTAATGAATAAACTGGAAAAGAGTGAAACACATTAAACTAAATATGTTTAATTGACATAATGAACATAAATTAAACATAGATAAATACCAAATATGAACATTAACAAAAGGAATGAGAAATACATCAAATCAAAAAGAAATTAATAGAAGAATCAAATTTCAAAAGAATTAAATTACAAACTTAACCCAATCAAATCATCTAAATAAATCTAAAAGAAATTAATTAAGATACTTAGAATCCTAATTAGATCTATAAGATGAATCTTTATCTTAAGGCAGGTTTCATTCTATTAGACTTAAGATATTGAATAAAATGGGTTCCACCAAAAAAAACTTATTATATTCTTCATTCTTGAAGATCTAATCTTACTTTAACATAAAATGTACCTAAAATGGAAATTAAACTACAAATTATTAAATCATTTAAATTGAAATCACTCTTGCTAAATTAAACTAAAATAAGTAAAAAATAATTAAAACAAAAATTTTCATAGTGATAATATGGTATATAGTGTGGACACGAGGTCACCGTGGTTATTGGTCCAAAAGGTCTTTATACCTCAAATATAACAATGACACATACCTATGAAGCAAATTATGAAAATTAAAAAACCTAAAAATTTATATTAAATTAAAAATTGGAAACCTAAATGAAACTTAAAATTAAAAGGCTTAGCAATGTCTTGCCACAAACCCCATTCTTCACACATTAGATCATTAGGACATAGACCCTAAACTTAAGTTAGTTCATTCTATGATATTCTATGATATTACGTGATGACATGATGTGAAATATTTTTTACTTTTGCTTTGTACTATTTTAGATTGTATGGCTAGAATTGATCACAATAATTTGGATGGTAAGATGTTATTTTTAGAATTAATATTGTCTTCTCTGGAGGGCTATGTTAAAAGGGATTGCTATCATAAATAAAATTATTATTTGCTTGTAGGTGTTGAATAGTCATTTAGCATAGCCCAATAAGTGTGGTGGGCAAGCAAGAAATATTAAGCTCGATATTTATAAAATATAACTATTGTATGCTATTTATATTTTCTTGAAATCTATTATGCAAGGTTTAGGATTTATTTTTTTGAATTTGACATATAAATTTAAGATTAAAATTAGGTTAGGATATATAAGGTCTAAAATTAATGACCTTACTATGAAAAGAAGGCCCATCTAAACTTCAGTTTTAGGTTATAATGATATAGCTTGACTCCCATTTTCTCTTTCTTATAGAGTGTATAATGGTACCACATTGTCCATTTTTAATTTGAAATTGACTTGATTTGTTTGGGTTTTGCAATAGAATTAGCTTGCTTTTCTAGGTTTCTTTCTATGATGTATTTTTTATGATGAATGCTTAAATGATTAGGCTCTTAGGAAAACTAAATTTTCTAACCCATCTAAATCTAATAGACCCAAACACAAAAAATAAAGAAACATGAAACTTCATATAAATTAAAGCCCTAGGAATAAGCTAAAATCAATAGAAATAATTAGCTCTTGCAAACCATACTATCATATTAATCTAAACTCTTAAATTGGGCACTTCACCTATTGCACATAAGGGGCATCTCTATGAGGATGATTGCCTTCTTTGGGAAGTATGTCTTCTCTTATTGATTTTGACCCTTAACCACTTCTAATTACATGGAATTTAGGCATAAAAATGCATACCTCAAGACTTTAAATGAATCATGAGTCAAAAGATTTAAAAGCTAAAAAATGTGTATTAGTTAGTTACATTTCATATCCTACATGATCTTAGGGATTAGAGTGAGTCTAGGTTCTTAGATTCATTCATAAAAGATAATAACCTAGACATCTTACATACATGAGACCTAACATCATAGATTTAAAATGTATTTAGGTGGTGTTATGGCGCCCTTCTAGGTTATAAGTCCAAAAGAGTCGTGATAGACTGTTCCCTCAAGTGAAAGGAATGGTTAATATTTCCCAAAAGTGAAACCAGGTCAAGCATCGACTTATGTCAAAAAACTTCTAGACTTAGGATTTGAAGCATCCTCATTAGATTAAGTCTTCAACCCTAAGTATTTCTCTAGTATTATGCTTCTAGAATCTAAGCCCTAAATTTCTATGAAAATGTCAATTCAAAATCTAAATTAAAGTCTAAATTTTAAATTTCAATGATAAGATAATTGAAATGCCTACTAGGCATCCCAATATCAATAGGCATTTCTTACTTGATCCCAATTGGCCTAAAAATAAATCTTTACTTTGGATAATTCCTAATTGAATTTGAAATTATCATTTCCTTTAAAAACAAGCTTTGAACTCTATAAAAATAATAACTTATTTCTTTAATCGAGTATTAGCAAGAAGAGGTCCTCCATTCCTAAGATGTAATTAACTATAATGGATTTCCCTTATAGGAACCATGAACCCGGTTTAAAATAAACCCCGCTTTACTTCCCATATAGTTCGGAGGAAATCTCTCTCATGAAAGACCCATTAGAGTCTTTTAATAAATGATTAAATTCATTATAGGATAACATGTTTATCTTGATATAATATGTTAACTCCTTAATGATGTATTTGATGATTCAAATAAGGAATTCTAAAACTTATGTGGTGTCATAAATTTTTCCCATAGACCAAACTTGATGATGGGAATGGAGGTGAGTGGCCTGATCCATGGAAAAATCATCATCAAAAGCAAAAGAGAAAATAATTTTTCTAGAGAACATGATTATTGTTGTTATTCTTGGGCGATAGGGAAGTTGGTGACTTTGTTCCCATTGGAAGGAAGGGAAAAGGGTTAATTTATGTTATGCTTGATTTCTTTTGATTAAATTTAAATTTGAACCTCCACCTAACAAATTTGGTTATGTTGAGTGAGATTCATAATTTGGATAGATTCAATTTGAAAGAGAGACTTTAATTTTAAACGTCACTATGAGGTGGGTTAAATTAATTTGAGCAATCAATAAACTTAATTTGCCTTTGAGTATGATAAGTTCATTGGCTTGATGATTCTTGTTTAGCGAGTTGAATGATTGATTTATTTTTGGTTTAATCCACTTATTGGGGATCCAATAGGCGTTATAGAACTCATTAGAGAGATTCTAAAACCAAAGGAGATGTTGGCAACATTTATCTAAGAATGAAATAGATGAGGAATTGAACAAAAGAAAGGTAGCCTTGGACCTATAAATGATCTAATTCCACTACTAATGTTTGGAGGCAATGATTGAATATTAAAGATGGAGAGAGGAGGGTTTCCCTAATGAAGCCATGAAAAAAATCTACGGTGTTTTTTTTTTTTTTGAGTCGTGGGGCATCTTAGGGTGTACTTGAAATAATAGAGTGTGACATCTAAGAGATAATATATTATCTTAAAGAAAATTATATCACCCTTCATCATCTAATCCCTAAATACTGTATCTACTATAGTATCCCTATCTCAAGTAGAATTCCTAAATAAAATGGAAATTTCTTAATAATACTCTATTAAATTAGTCAACTCAAAAATTTAAAAGTTGATGGTCAAACTAATTAAAATAAAAAACTAAAGGTAAGAAGAGTTCTTAATATAGATTACAAGGGAGGATAAGTAGGAAGCACCCATGACACTAAGAAGCCTTGTGAGTGCAATCTACCCCTATAGTGAGGTTTTATATTTTTAAAGGAGAGAAGTTATATTTATTTGAGTTGAAATTTTAATAGAATATTAGAACCTAGAATCTAACAACACAAGATTATAAAAATACCTAAGAGGTGAGGACTTACAACCATAGCAAAAGAGAAATAAGTAGCTTTTAAACCTCTATCTAAAGTACTCTATCAAAAGCTAATATCCGACCTAATTCTAATAGAAGTAAATATATTAATTCACGTTCACTATAGAGAATGAACCAATCTCGACTCTTCTAGACTTACAATGCTAAAGCCTACTAGACACACCTCCTACGATTTAAAACCATATGTGCTGGTCTCATGTAAGTTCAAGATGGCTAGCGGTTACTTATGAAGAAGGAGTCCCAAACTTCTCTCAAGAGGCTAGATAATGATTGGTGTGCAAATTACAACTTAGGATAATATAATAAAATTTATACCTTTTTTTTATTTTTATTTATTGACTTGTTATTTAGACTAAGGGTTGGGAGAATTTTTACCTAAATGCATGATGAAATTAGATCATGGGTTAAATCAGTAGGAAGTGGTGTTTTTCACTATAATTGTCATAGGTCAAGCATTTATCTATTTTTGTGCAAGAGTGGAGATCTTCTATTCTCAAGAGTGAGATAATATGCACATGACAACCATATAGCTTAGAGTTACTAAATATTTTATTTCTTGATTAATATACCTAAGCTTTATAGTGAGGTTATGAGTTGTTTAAAATTTAATTAGTGTTGATTAATTGGGATAGAAATTTTAGGTTTTAGAGAGCCTATCATATCGAGGCCACACAAAATAATCAATCTTTAAGAAATCTATGAAAATCATGTCATTTCTATTGCATAATCAAAGTAAGCAATCAAACTGAACATTTTAATTAAAGAATAAAAGGTCCTTTGCTAGATTGCAATTAAAATACACCGCTTAAATGGAAAAAAAATTGGGTAGCCCTTACCCTTATATAGCCTAGATTACAATTAAGTTACAAATAAAGCTATGGGGTTTTCAATTCTTCATCTTCACTTTGCTTCATAGGTCAATACTTGAATCACAAAGCTTCCCAAGACTAAGCCTCTAGCCACTACTCATCCTAAACCCCAAAGTTGTAATCCTAAGCCTATTAAAAGGCTACATTTTATGAAAATGTAAATATAACTATAACTACAAAATTAAAGTTAATTTAACACACATCCACACCAAGTAATTATAATTCACACATTTGGTCTTAGCACCTTACTTTGGGTCACCAAGCCCACCAGTACTAATGGATTACGATAAGGACTTAAGTAGCACCTACAGCAAGAAGCATTTATAATTTTAATACAACAGTCCTTTAAGCACAATCCCTACAAAATGGTCCTTTAAGCACAATCCCTATAAAATGGTCCTTTAAGCACAATCCCTACAAAAAATATCATTAATCTAATGTTTCCGACATCTAGACTACGCAATAATCCTAACATCCTATCTAAAATATTACATCATAAAGCAAAACATTAATCCATAAAACCTAACCTAACATTAGGATCAATGACTTAACATTCTAATGTGTATGCTAGGTTTGATGTGGTATGACATGATTAGGCTTTAGTGTTTGAAATTTTCTAATGATAAATATTTAAATTATTTATTATGGGGATTACACTTTACATGATTAATAATTTGAGATGATTTTTTTAGACTTAAACATTTATTTTTTTTTCTCTTTTTTTTATCTTTGCTTAGGATTATAAAGAGAGAAAGGAGGAGAACCCACCTTAGTCCCTAACATTAAGTTGGGCCTAAGAACGAATTTTATGACTTTTAATCCTCTTAATGAAGTGTTATAATTTTTTTAAATCTATGTTTGGACTTAGCTTAAAAGGATTATCTTAATATTATTAAAAACACTTTATGACTAATAAAATCAAAACATAGTTAACTTAATGATGTTTTCTTAACTTTACTTCATTATTGTTTAATATATCATTTAATTATTTCAAATTTGATGCATGAATGAATTAGCATGTTTTAATTAATTAATATTTGGCATAAGTTATGGTTATATGATACATGAATTTTCATAGAAAAGGCAAATTTAATTTTATGCATATTCATACATACGCATTGAATTTATACAAGTGCCATTGTTAAACTAGGGAAGTGAAGTATTGAGACCTCCTTGGGATTACTTAAAGTCTCATGTTCTCTCTCTAGATTATATACTTATTAATTCATATACATCTTGAAATTATGAAATTTCATTGTTTTAATATAAAAAATAGTTTATCCTTAATATGTAATTTACTACAAATCTCAAAGTGTTATTGTTATATGAGAGAATATCAAGAAGAATATGACGATGGCTTATGACCTAAAGTTTCCAAATGATATACCTTTCAAAGCTCATACATGTAGGAATTAGAATTAAGCTATAGTTATTTGTATTAATTTATATTTAAATTAGTAGCTATTAATTGAAAAAATAATTTAAAATTTACTAGTGCTAATAGCCACACTATTTAATTCAAATACATGCTATTAATGTAATCTTTCATTTTTTTTTTAGTTTTGTGGAACATGGATGCATGAACATTCGAACACCAAAATTTATGAATAACTTAAACAAAGAAATTAAGCATCATAAAAATATCCAAATTGGTTTATTAATTAATTAAGGACGTTCACATTAAGATAAGCACCATTAAGAATTAAATTTATTAAGAGTTGGTTTTAGGGATTGAAATCATTTAATCCTAAAGAGGAGATAAATTTATAATAATTTATCCCTTAACCCACTTCTATTCATTAAGTAGTTTAAAAGTGGTTTAAATGGTTTTATGAACTAATTAATATTAATTATTTGTTTAATCAATTAAACCCTAGAAAACCCTTTTTAATTAAGCCTTAAATAAGAGCCTAAAATTAGGGGTAAAATATTGGAAATGCATAAACATAAAATGAGCATGCCCTAAAAATTATAATACAATTAGGCTCATGATTAGGGGTTAATTAAAAAAAATGGGTGAACCCAAAATCACCACTTGAAATACCTCAAATCAATTGGGGATTTTATTTTATTAAAATCTTTTTTTGGTGAGGACAAAGAGATTTGGTCAAAAATTTTAGTGGTCTAGACTAATTAATCTAATTTTTTAAAATTTTAGGTGATTTAATTAAATAACTAAAAGCCCTTTTAAGGTGATTTTGGGAAATAATTAGAACAAATGTTAACTAATCATTATACACTTAATAAAACTAGGATTTTATTTTTCTAGATTCTCCTCTGTCTAAGCTTTCCAAAATGGCTTTAATTACATTTTTTCAATTTTTCTATAATTAGTTATAATTTTTTCAAAGTTTTAGCTAATTAAAACATATTTTAAATCTTAATTAATTCATTTGCACTCACCGGCAATCGATGTAGCATTATTTTTCACGTGGTGTCATGGGATTGGCTATTTAAATCATCCCGCATCATTATTGACTCAATGGTAGTGGATGCATTTATCCTCAATCATTTGATCATAGATCGGATGGTTGAAATTAATCCCCTAATTTAAATTGAAGTATCTATCATGGTTAATAACAATAATATATTCTAATCATGAAATGGATGGTCGATGATCCGTCATCTAACTCTAGTGAAAGATGGACACCATCCATTTTTTACCACTTGATCTAAGCTCATCGGAGCTCATTTGATGCAAAAAATTGAATCCAAATTGGTCGTGGAGCATCCTAAAGGGGTCATATGGCTTGATTCACACCACACACACATTTCTTTCACAAAAGGCAAACACCTAAGTGTTAGGAACTATAGTTTGAGTAAATTATCTCACTAGAGCTAGAGACCAATGGTCTATCAATCGAGGTAGATTTTCCTTGAATAGGAAGCCCTCTTAAGAAGACCTCTCACCTCCCTCTCATCTATCATCATTCCCGAGATCAAGCTCCATCATCGCTCACTAGAGTTTGGTCAAACTTGGACTTCTAGTGATCAATCTAGTGGGAATTGATTTGTTTTTTACTTATCAAAGCTATAGAAAGGTGTGGGTGAGTATAATTTGGATTTTGTGAGAGTTTGGTGAGGTTGGACAGAGGGGAGGCTCAAGTTTTAGGTGGTGTTGGTCTCACCGATGATAGGGTACATAGGGAGCTCTAGGGAAGCTTGGGGATTGATTCTTTGGCTTTGAGGAATGAGTTTATTGAGTTTGGATTGGGGAGGAAGTGTATACCTCCTCCAAGTGAACTAACCAAATTGGTTCCAGCCATGGCAGGCCACTAGCAAGGGTGGATGAAAATGACAAGGGACTAATGAAGTGGAGGTCCCCTATTGGCTCTTAGAGTTTGGTGGCCTTTCATGAAGTGGGCATCCCGTAGGGAGTGAACCATAGGTTGGTTAAGGTGAGAGGGACCTTACCTTAGTCAATGGTTGAACCAACGACTTTGGGTTAGGTTGGGTAATTGTTCATGCCTAATAAGTGCTAAGAAGGACTGTCATGGTTAAAGTGGTTTGGTAAAGCTTTTGAATGGGAATTTAACCTTATTTAGAACCCTTGGTTCACTTAGTTTGAGCTTAACTAGGTTCCCATTGGGTTAGTTTCACTTAGGTAGGTCAATGGGGACCTAAGGGTGAGTCATGTCATGTTTGGTTGGGTTTAGACTTTATTTGGCTTGGTTTTGCTCAAATTGACCTATATAGGTCAATTTGGGGTTCAAATATTTGGTTGACCAATTGAACAAATTATACTGAGTTAGGTTTTAATGATCATTTGAAATGTATTAGAGCTCTTGGTTTGATTCAATTTGAAGTAAAATTGAATTTGGCTCATATGGGTTCATTTGGGTTAAATAGGCTAAGTTGACCAATTTAGTCAAATTGGTGAAATTAGGTTAGATGAGGGCTTTAGTTATATTTTATTGATCATTTGACATGAATTAAAGCTTTCATTTGAATTGATTTGGTTTAAATTTAGTTTAGGATCAATTTCTCTTAAATCATCTGAATTGAATTTTTTCCCCATAGGTTCAAATAGGTCAACTTTGGGTTGGGGCCAATTTGGCTTGATTTAATTCAATTAGATTGCAATCAAGGTTCAAATAGGTTCAATTGAAGTTTAAATAAGTTTTAGTGATTTCAATTTTAATTGAATCAGATTAATTTTGGATTTATCCCTTTAAGCCCAAAAAAGTTTAGTTAGGTCAACTTAGCCACTAGGCCAAATTAGATTTGAATGGGTCAAGTTAGGTTCGGAATTAAATTACTTTTGGCTAAGTTTAGGTTTGTAATCAATTATTTTAGGCTTAAAGAGTTGATTTGGCATATAGCTTAATTAGATTTTGGGTAGGTGGGCCCTACTATCCTAAGCCAGGTCTAACCCCATGGTTGAACCCTATAAGTCTTCTAGGCTTATGGTTGGTATTCTCCCAACCACTAGAAGTGTCTTAGTCCTAAGTAAATATTAGTGCCTAGATAGATCCTAGATTTAAGGAGGGAATGATCAACCTCACTCCAAAATGAGGTCAATAAGGGGAATATCTTTCCGGTTACAAAATGATTGAAATGCTAACTTTTAGTTGCCTTAGAGCTTTCATATTTAATCGATGAGGATAGTTTCTTAAAGAAAAGACTAAGATCGATCAAAGGATTTAGTATTTTCTCTAATAAAGCATTAAATGCAACTAGAAGTAAGCATTGCAAGAAAATTTAGCAATCATGGTTCATTATTTTAAATAGTTTCCCCATTCTCAAATTAATGCATCTCCAAATTATGTGTACTTGTATGATAACTTCAATGACTATACCCACTCATACATTATTCTCCACTATTCTAATGAGAGACAATATTTAGCTTCGGCATCTAAACTCACTGGTAGTCACTCTCAACTCTAACTCTCTTCTACGATAATATTCATTCAAGTCCAACCCGGTTTTCATATTATCTTTAAGTTTATCCTTAACATACATTACTATGTTGAAAATATTATCAAAATAATTTTCTATGTGCATGACATCAAAATTATGCCTTTTTGGATTAGACTTCTATTATGGTAGGTCCTAGAAAATACTCCTCTTCATCTAGTTATGGGTTATACCATAGAGAGAAGAAGACTATTAGATAGCATATGAGAATCAATCATAGTTGGTATAAAACTAACAATATGTCATAAATCATCCCCACTCAATCTTAGTGGTTGCTTTGCCTTCTCAACTTCGATTATTTATGAATACATCATTATTTTTTCTAAAAGAATAATCAATAGGGAGATATATATGGTGACCAAACCAAATATTTTTTCGTCCATTTTAAGAGTGAATGCCTTTGATAAATCCATGCATTATAGGCTAACTTCTCAATAGTGGTCCACCACATAATTCCATACATAGAAAAGTCATTGATAATCCACATCAATGTTATTTTCATCTAAAACTTTTGCTTTGTAGTAATATCATATGTTAGTACACCATTGTCTCATAAGATTTTCAGCTCATTTATCAATGGTTGTAAGAAGACATCAATCTTTATTTTGGGGTTATGTAGATCGTATGGTTTGAGTCAAAAATATATAATGTTTGGTTATTCACATCTCTAGTGGTAGATTGAATGGTGTAACTATTACTAGCCAACATGAATAGGGTGATACAAATAAACTAAACTATGTGAATCTAGCAACGATAGGCCAAGTTTGACATTTTGTCGCTTAGCTGAAAAATTAGGATAAGTAAATTAAAATGCTTCTACTATTCTCCATCGATGGATGACACAAGATATTTGATGTACTTGCTCTATTGTGATACCATCATGTGCTTGGTTGAACGCATGTAAGCATATATTTTCTACAAACACGGAGTTAGCATCAAGTAGAATAGATGCTTGTGTAGTACATCATTCTCTTGTATTATTTTCTCTGTGGCTTGCACTTAAGTGCTCCATAAAATTTGCATTCAATATCATGTGCATTGTGCTTGTAATATAGAATACAATCACTAACACATCAATCAATTTTTCTTAAGCTCAGACCTAACTTTGACACCAACTTCTTTATTCTATATAAGTCTTTAGGAACTAAATTTTCTATGGTTTGTCTTTTTTAGAAACCTTGCAAATTGGTTAAAGCATTCACATGGTACATTAAATTCAGTTTTAAAGCTTAGCATTTTTGAAGCCATAGATAGTTCGGTATGGTTCATGCAACCTTCTCATAACGATCATTGTCTTTGCCTTTAGCAAGTCAGAACTTTTGAGCCTTTTATTAGGTTGATATTTTCATGTAGGAAACTCTAGCAACATCATAGATCATTTCTTCATAAGTTCGTCCATGATCATATTCACCTAAAATGAATGCATAACTCATTAAAGCACTAGTGTCAACATCAATATGTGGCTCAAACTCACCATGGGAAGTCCGTAATAATTTGATTGGAAACCCATATGATATAAGCCTAATATAACTTCGTCAAACAATTCTAATTTGTGAATTATATAATTAGCAATTTAACACATTAGATTAATTGAAAAAAATACATAACCAAAAAATCTCAAAATAAAATTTACAAATAATACAAAATATGTGCAATTGTAGATCTACGCACAAATAAACATTTTAACCTAAGATTAACACATTTCAAATAAATTTAGATAAGATTTAATATAAAATGATAAAACCCCTCATAACTTTAAATCCATTTTTCTCACAAGCGACGAATGAAATCTTTAAACATAACTATGTAAGCAAGAGATCGAAGTTTTCCTTTGATTCTATGGAGAAATTGGAGCAAATAGACATGTTACATGAAAATCAGGGAGCCCTAGCTCATTTCGTCATTGGTGAGAGAGAGAGAGAGAATAGCAGAATTGGGGTTGGATTTGGAGGAGGGAGGTGGGGAGGTTTCATCGCTTATTAATGATTTGAGATTTTTCACCAAGAATTATTCGAGTTTAAGTGATTTCACCACGATGTCCTCCACATTCGTACTTCCATCAAAATATTATCGATTGAAAAATTCATCGATAAATCACCGGTGATAATTTTCACAAATGTTCCAAAAAATACCACCATAAATCTATAGTTTTCTTACGGTAAGCATTGGTCAACCAAATATAGCAAAGTCCTAGTCTGACTACCATTCATAATTGAAATATAATGAAATGTATGTCTATACCAGATAGAATTGATTGAGGGGATTCAATCTTTTATGAGTTCTTATGCAAAGAATTATAAAGAAACATTTTCAACTTGAAAAAAAAACATATTTGTTACATAGCAAATCTATTATAGGATCAATTGATTGACTCTTTTCCATTTATAATATAAGATTTGAGGCACTAGATGAGAAGCAATTAGGGAAAAGCGATATCCACTATTGGTAACTCCCATCTTAGGTGTCAACCATCCGAGACATGGCTCCATAAGAAAGATTATATCTAAAAAATAAAAAATTACAAGATATAATCAAATAATGGCATGGCATAAATGAAGAACAATATAGTACTTTAATTACATTAAAACACATTTGCACTTTCTAAGTGAGGGGTGGATTTGCATGAATTAAATGGATAACTTCATTTTGGTTGGTTGAATTTGACAAGTAGCTTTGTGTTTGGATGACTTCAATTCTTGATGAGTTTAATGGATGATTTAAATTATATCTTGGGCAACTTCAATTCTTGAATGAGTTTGACCCTCTCTTAGATTACCTAATTCTTGGATGACTTGAACCCTCTCTTAGATGAATTCACCTCTTACAAGGTTGAAATATTTTTTTTGTTCACTTTGGTTCATAGATGGGTTTAACTCCTCCTTAATAATTTTATTTGTTAAACAAGTTGAACTATCACTTGAACAACAACAAGCCTTAGATTTGTTTAGAGCTACATTCTAACTTGATTGACCTAATCTATTTGATCATGACTAAACATAAGAAATAAAGATAAATGACATATTTTAGATCTCGGAGACTCTATTTGTAATTCCTAAATAAATTTTCCACTAATATTTAATATTGTTTGTGTTAACTATACACCTTGTGCATCTCACAATTTGATTTGATGACAACAAATCTTGTATAATAATAACTAATTATTTCTTCATTGAATAAATTATTCACATTGATCATTATGAATGTCATTCTTAATTTAAATTTATATTGAAGATAAATATATATTTTTTTGATGATACTAATCGGTTAAATTTAAGTGTGAAAAAATTCTTCAACTCCAAGTTCTTAAGTCAATTCATAATGCTAAAGCTATTGAATTAGGTGAGAATTTTTCTAGGAATAACTATATTATGGCACATAAAAACTCACTAAAAAATAAATCAATCATCCATTTTAAAATAAATTATTTTAGAATTGCTCATAATTTCTATATCTCATATTCTCGTTATTCTTCAAATTATCCATTGAATAATGTGAACTAAAGACATAAATTTTGTTTCATTTATTGTGCTTTCATGCAAGTTAAATTAAGTTCATATTTCATTAAATTATTTTCATGCTTAATCATGTTCATTATCCATTTGTTTGATGCATAAAATTAAATTATTCAAAATTTATTCAATTTATTATTTATCTCTCTCCTATTATCCTAATTTTCTCACCTATCCTATCTATCATTCTAAATAATTTTGGTCAAATGTTTTCATGATTATTTGCAAAATAATTCATGTGAGCCATTCAACTTATTTCTATAAATATTCCATCTTTTCTAAGTTAAAAAATTCATTTATTTGAATCTTTAATTTAAATTATTTTAAATTCAAATTAAATATTCTCTTGCTTAATTGTGCAACTTTAAACCTAACTCTTTAAGGAATGATGGTGGCCTATGGGATGGCATTTTTATTAAGCTAATTTGAATTAATTAGAATATATTTGAGTTAATTCAAATTTAATTAAAAAAGAGCCATGGATTTTCTTGCTTTCCTTTATAAATATTCAATTTTGGAAATTCTTCTTGGCCATATGATTAACTAAATTCAAATTAATCACATGATGAATATTAATTTAAAATCCCGAATATCTGATTCATCATCATTTAATTTGAATTGAGTGCATTAAAATAGATTCAATTCATATTTGGAATCAAGCTTATCGGAATTCTTTAATATCCCTTGGATTTTATTTAATAAAGTTTGTATATTATTTCTTTCCTTCTTTCATTCAATCAAGATCAACTGATTGAATATTCTATGATATTGCATTTATTTCTAATTGAATCGCATCATAGAAACCTCCTTTGGTGACTATGTCATGCTTGATTTAATTAATCAAAATTTGTATTATTCCCTTTTTTACTTGGCTAAATAACGGTGTCATGACTTTTTTGCTAATAATTCAAATTCTCTTCTCTTCTCTATCTCTTGGCAGACCCCATGCTAATTAACTTCTTAATTAATTTGGAGATCTTCTCATGACATAATTTAAATCAAATTGAACTTCTTTCAATTTAAATTTTCCCTCCTTATACCCTTGGCGATCCTACATCTTGCAAAACTTAATTAATTTAATTAATTCAAATTGAATCACTTGCCATATAAATTTTCCCTCTTCCTTGCCTTGGTCGAACACCTTATCATGCATTTTGAATTTCAAATTAGTTCATTCAAATCAAACCAACCTTCCAAATTGAAATTTCCTTCTATTTTCCCTTGGCCGATTATTCCCTCATCCAATTTATTTTTATTTTGATTGGCTTGTGCTCAATTAATTCAAAATGAGTTTCTCTCCTATTTTCCTCTTCATGGTTTTGCTTGCAATATTCTTCATTTCTCTTTGCTCTTACATATGCTAGTGAGACTTATGTTATGTTAATTAGTTCATAAAGAACACTTATAAATTACAAGTTTTCTTTTCCTAAAATTATTTCATACTTTGTATAAGTAATACTTATTTTTGAAAGAGAATTCAATTGAGTTTATGTGCTTTAAGATTTCATTTTCATTTGATCTTTTGAAAAACTCAAAGAGTCTTTTGTAATAATTAATTGATTTAATTTTCAAATCTTTATTCTGCTACATTTTAAATCAGCAATTAAATCAATTTGATTTTAAGTTATTATATTCACATCAAATAGTTTAAAGATTCATTTGCTTTGAATATATATATATATATATATATATATATATATATATATATATATATATATATATATATATATATATATATATATATATATATATATATCAAGTTTAATCATTACTTTGAAATTTGAAAATCAATTAAAGTGAGCTATATTTCTTACCTTTAACTTCAGTTGCCTTAATATTATTGTAGTTGGATTGTAAGAGCAAAATACTTTTAAATTGAGAGTTAGATCTTTCATTTTTTTTTCTTCTTATTTTCTTGTTTAGTTGTACTTGCCCATTAAAAAAAATACAATGTTGGATTATACTTGCCTATTAAGAAAAGTACAATGTTGAGTTATACCTATGAAAGAGAGTATGAAAGATTTGTTGTAATCTCAAATTTTATTTAGTGAATTCTAACATAAGTGACTAGGTGTGGATGTAAGTTGATTTTGAGGTTTGGCTAAACCATATAAAATCTTTGTATTCTCTTATTTTACTTTTCTACTATTATTGATTGTTCTTTTATTTCTCTAAAGCTTTATCATTAAAGATGTAAGTTATAGATTGTTATAGATTGTAAGTTATAAATTGTAATCTCAAATTTTATAGATTGTTGATGGTTATTTTATTTCTACAAAAGCTTAAGATTGTTATTTTACATTATATTTCTTTTGCAATGCAATTGAATTCAACTAACTAAATAACCTCAAGAAGATAAAATTTCTTATGCCCTACAAATAATTTGTACATACAGACCTTATCTTAATTACGTTGGTTATAGTCCAGATTCATTCACATAAAGATGGAGATTGTTTTGAGAAGCATAGAAGAATATGCATACATATAGTTATTGATAATAAGAAAATCAAACATTGATTTTCACATAAACAACCGACGTGGCCCAAATATCGTAACTTAATCAATTTGAATATATATAAAGCATATTTAGAACAAAATCTGCAGTGCATCATATCTTCGATCGCCTACACATCCCAATATAACTCTCCATCAGCCATTATTCTATCTCCAAGGCTTTTCTCATCTTGCCAATGAATAGATCCCTCGATCTGAACATACCTGGAACGAAGCCTGAGACTGTAAGGAAGGAGTATTGAACCACCGCATCTCTCCTTCCCAAGGAAATCCAGGCCTGCGGCTGCGCAGGCTTGTACCTGACCAGCTTATTGCCCTTGACTCCCTTCACAAGCATCTTCAAGTTCTTAGCAACAATAAGAGCATGTCTTTGGGCAGTCAATCCTTGTTTCAGCTCCTATCCACCACAACACAAAAGTTCAGTCTTGTTGAAAGACAATCGTCAGGAAAATTACATTCAAAAAAAAAAAAACAGATCATTAAAAGTTTAAAAAAAATCCAGTGCAGGATTAGGAGTATTGAAATAAATTGATTCAGTGATGACTCAAAATCAATTCAAGGCATAATTTATATCTTATTAGCTTTACGCACATTTAAACCACATCCCTGTTGAAATTATTAAACAAGCAGCAGATGATCCATGGCACAAGACTCATCATGCGGATAACAGCTATTGGCGTCAGCCACTATCATCTGTTATTAATACTACACATTCAATGATAACAACTGATTTCATCTCGACCTTTCATTGTTAACCAACTTCGATAAGCATGATAGAGTTGTGGCCTTTCTCTATTTTAATATGTAGCTACTGTTTTACTCTTAACACTCGAAGGAAAACAATATATAGCAGATATACATTATCGGCTTTATTTACCGTGCTCTTTTTTATCTTCATCCTTCTTTCTACTTTCTCCATTCATTTGGCTAATTTCTACATAATATCCAAGAGGCAAGCCTAGTGACAGCAAGTCCTTTCTACTCTAATCCTTACTTTACTCCTTATGAATCCATCGGCTTCATGAATCACCAGCTCTCCAACTCAAACTGAAAGCCCACTTAAAAGGCAGACACCCCTATTCCTCCTAAACTCACATTTCTTACGGCCAATATCAAAACCATAATCAATACCTCAAATCCTCAAACTCTTTAAAGCAGATGAGTTTGATGGATATCTTGGTGGATCTACATCAAAACAAAATAATCTACACCTTAACCAAAGATGGCTCGGTAAACCCCAACCCAGGTTATAACACAAGGATGCTTATTGACCAAAATTTGTCCACTGCCCTCTACTATCTCCACACTTCTTCCCTCATACGTTTTAAATCTAGATTTCTGCACAAAACAATTGGACAACAATTGATAAGATATTATAGTCCACAAATAGATCTCACATTTTCAAATTAAAAAATAAATTCCATCACATCTTACAAACATCAAAATAAAAGTTGATGCCATTACTGGTGCCGGGTCACCTCTTTGACCTAAAGATTTCAATCTACATACCCTCAATGGTTTTCCTCTAAAGCTATCATCCACACTAATCTCCAACCAGTAAGCCTTCAATGATACTTGTTCTCTCCTTGATAGTAAGGAGCTGATTTTACAACACAAAGTAGCCAACCATCGAACATTCAACACGCCTTTTTTGGCCAAGCTTCTTCAACAATGCTAACAGAGGTGCACAAACTATTAGAAAGTGGAAGTCTAGCCATGGCAATGCGTTCAACTTCATGGAGGTCGCACATCTCAACGCTACATCCACTGCCAAATTTGTGGCAAACGTGGGTATACTGCTCCAAAATATTAGCATAACACGGACCTTTTATAACAACCAACACCTCAAATTTTGTTTACCAGCTCCATAGAAATCATAGATTATTACCTAGATTCCAAATTGGACCCAACTCAAATCTAATGCAATACTATATATCGACCCTCAACAAGTTATGTTTAAAATGGATAGACAATCCCAATTTCCTAAATCAAAAGGGCATACTTTGAACCCCTACCAATAATCTTAAACTATCCTCTCTACTCCATGTACCTTTATTATGGCACAGTCTTCTATCAGTGAACAAACTAATCTTGCCCTCTCAACATGGTCTTTACGTAGTCCATTTTTCCTCACCAAATTCCAAATTCAATCACTCTACTTTGCTTGCTCTATAGCCCATTTCCTATGTTTGGAATCAACACTTAGGTCACCCCTCCGCCTGCTCACAGTCCCCATCTCAACTTAACTTCCCTAAATAATTTCATTGCTCCTTGCATGCACTTGTCAATCATTATCATTCCTCTTTCTTTCTGTTGTTATACTTAACCAATGGAATAAATTCATATAGATATGCGAGGTTCTATCCTAGTTATCACATTTAACGATGTAAATATTATCTTTTCTTTGTTAATGACAACTCTTAAAGTTCCTGGATTTTTCCAAGAAATTAAAATTTGAAATTATAAGTAAATTTCTACATTTCAAACTCTTAGTTGATGGTCAGCTTAACACTAAAATAATAATATTAGGATCAAATGGTAGTGATGAATTCACTAAGCTAAATTTCAAAATTATTAAAGAACAATGGCATAATTCTCCAATATAGTTGCCCATGTAACCCCAAGTAAAATGACATTCAAGAATGCAACTCCGTTACAATAACAACAACAATGAGCCTATATCCCACTAGGTAGGGTCAGCTACATGAATCTTTTTTTTCTATTGTATCCTATTAAATGTCATATTCTCATTTAATTCTAATAAAATAAGATCATTTCTTATACTTCCTAATTAAACCTTTTAGGTTTATCTATGTCTTTCTTAACATTGACAATCTAATACACCTACTCTACTAATTGGGTCATCGCTAGCTAACGCGTTTTATTGACCAAAACATCGAGGCAACTCTCTCTAATTTTATTTTCCACTAGAGCAACTCACCTTTTCATATTTATATTTGTTTCAGATTTTGTCTCCAAATGTAAAGCCACTCATCCACCTTAACATCCTCATCTCTACAACACTTAATATTATGCTTTCTTTACTAGCCAATATTCTACACTATAAAGCATTGTAGGTCTCACCACCATCTTTAAAATTTTTCCTTAAGTATAATGTAGTACTTTTCTATAACACACAATAGGCCCAATGCATTCCTCAGGTTCAACCATTCAACTTGAATTCTACTAATAACATCCTCACTTTCAACAGATGCGAGATATCTAAAACATTCACTCTTTTCAAAGAATTGATCAACCATTATCACAACCACACCATTGGATCTCCGCTAAAATTATATTCCATATATTTGATTTTAGATCTACTTGAACAAAATCTTTAGACTCTAAAATTGACCTCCATAATTCAAGTTTTTCTTGAACTCCCTCTTTAGTCTTGTCAATAAGAAGAATATCTTCAGCAAAAGCATACCCCAAGAAACATCCTCTTATAAATTTCTAGTAAGAACATCGAACTAAACCAAAAAATATATGGGCTTAAAGCCAATCCTTGATGTAATCCAAGCGATATGGGAAAATACTTAGTCAATCCTACTTGTGTTTTAACTTTGAACACAAGTAATAGCTCCAATATACATGTCCTTAATAACTTGAATATATGCAATATTAACTCCTTTCTAGACTCTCCAAAACATTTCTCTTGGCACTTTGTCATATGCTCTCTCTAAATCAACAAATATCATAAGTAGATCCTCCTTATGCTCTTTATATTTATCTATCAAATCTCTCAACAAACATATAGCATCCATAGTAGACCCACCCAACATTAATTCAAACTAATTTTGAGAAACTTACGTCACATCATAACCTATGCTCAATTATTCTCTCTAATAATTTTAATGTACGACACATTAGTTTAATTCCTCTATAATTTATACATCTTGTGCATCATTTTTTTTCCTTAAAAATATAAACCAATAAACTCTTTCTCCACTCATCTAGCATCATTTTAGTCTTTAAAATAATATTAAAATTTTAGTAAACATAGAAATTCCTTAATCTCCTAAGTATTTCACACTTTTAATAGAATATCTTGATCTTACTACTTTATCACACTTCATTTTCTTTAAAATCTCTTTAACTTTGGATTTACTATTACGACTATAAAAATAAAATTTCTATTTCTTTACGATATTAAAGGTCACTAGTCAATCATATTCTCATAATGTTCATTGAAAATTTATCAAAATATCTCATCCACCTATATTGAATATCCCCTTTTAACAAGTCTTTTTTTTTACCTTCATCCTTAATGCACTTGACTTAAATTAAATATTTGCTTTTGTATCTTTTGCTTGATTAATTTATACAAGCATCTTTCACCCTTTTAGTAGTCAATCTATTATATAAATTATTCAATGTTAAATTCTTTGCATCACATATATTTTCTTAAAATCTCGATATTCTCTATATCTTTCTCAATTCTCAATTTTACATCTAAATCAATTTTTATAAATCTTTACGATAAATGATTTATTTTTCTTATAAAAAAAACTAATCTATTTTTTATTAGGTCAATTGTTATAAGAAAAATATCCTCATATCTTCTCTTAAAAATAAAGAATTACAAAATTATAAGAAAATCAAATATGATTTTGTCTTATTCATTAGTCATTTCAAATCCATAGTGACGATGAATAGTTTTAAATTCTTTTACCACTCTATCAACATGTTCATTTAAATTTTCTCCAATAAATACACTTTCTTCAAGAGATATTCTTCATTACTTCTTCTAGATTATTCCAAAATTTTCCTTTGAACATGCATGTAAACTTGCTTAGAGCAAATAGTTATAATATTAATAATCTTAGATCACGAATCTTTAAAGCTATAATTTTATGTTCAATTATATTAATTTTCCAACATTATCGCTCAAGCTCTTATCTATAACTACACCTACATTATTTCTAATGACACATACCTAAATGCCAAAACTTAAAACCTAAATTATCAATCACCTTGGCGTTTCCCCAACCCATTTAGTTTCTAAATAATACGATATTTATCTTCAAATGAATCATAATATCTATTAATTCTATAAATTTACTAATAAAAAATACCTATATTCCAAATTTCTATTCTAATTATAGTATAGCTTAGCTTCTTGTCATCATTGATCCATAGTGTGAAAACTCTTCTTTATTTAACACGACTTTCATGCTTCTTACACTCTTCACTATATTCACCTCATACAATGCATCTCTTCTAGGAAGGCCCTAACAATGACACAATGTATTAAAATATTCTTGTCATTTTTTCGATAAGTTTTACACTAGATCCACTCCACTACCAATCACCCACTTTTCTCATCCGATGCTTGGGACCCGGTAGCGATAGTGTTGAGAGAGTGGTCATTAGTGACACAATGGTAGACTTCCCTCTGCTAACACAAATAAAATTTATCCCTATCAAAGTCTCTAAGAAAAAAGTGTATGTATTCTCATCTCAAAACTTTCAGCTATCATTATTCTTGTTTCACACACAAGAAAAAATTCAACCCAAATCTACTCCACATGAATTGATAGATTATGCCACTAATCACAAAAGTTATAAGTATTTTAACCCCACCACAAACAAAGTTATCGTCTCTTATGTCCATTTCCATGAACAAATATTCCCTTACATGACATCTTAGCCTCCATCCCTAAATTCACTATCTCACCCATATTCATTCCTCCACTAGCCCTTGTTCCAACTTCTAGGTCTCTGTATATCAATCACCAAAACTTCAAAGCAACTCATCCACAAATCCCAAATCCTCTCAAAATCACAAGCCCATTCCATAGTTCTTTACTACCTCACCCACAAGAAATTCACCTACATCTTCTTCCTCTCTCCACATATTATTCACCACCTGCCTTTTATGACCACCATATCCTACCATCCTCTGCTTACTCGTTCAAAAGGGGTAACTAAAACCCATGCAAATAATTATCCTAACTCCTGATATTTTTTTGTCCATCTGATTCACATTTTTTCCAAGTTATAAAACATGCTGAGTGCAGCATGTTATATTACAAATTTCATGCCTTGTAAACTCAAGGCACCTAGAAACTTGTCCCTACTCAATCAAAATATCCTTGACTGCAAATGGATTTATAAGACAAAATGCAATTCAATTGGCTCCATTTCTTGCTACAAAGATTGGATTATAGTTAAGGCCATAAGGAAAATATGTCATAGGATTGACTATAATAAGACATTCAGCTTGGTTGTCAAATTTCCTACCATCCAAATTCTACTTATCATGACTGTCCCTAATAATTAACCAGTGAATAAATTAGATGTTTTAATACCTTTATCCATGGCAACCTTGAAGAAAAGATGTACATGTCTCACCGCAACTCCTCGGTCATGTGTACTACCTAAGAAAACACTTTATAATCTTAAGTAGGCTTCAAGATAGTGATTTGAAACATTTTTCAATCATTTACGACAACTCCACATTCACATAAGCAAATCAGATTCAACAATTATCTTTTATTACATTGGTAACATCTCTATTTACATTCTCATTTATGTTGATATTTTAATCACGAAACAACAATGATGCCATCCAATACTTCAAAATTGTAGCCTTTGCACTATTTACAACTTTCTTGACATCCATGATCATTCAACTCCCAAAGGTCTTGTTCTCAATGAAATCCATTACAAAAATACATACTCATTCACTCAAGCATGGTTAATTGCAAACTTGTCTTCAATGTTACAACTACAAAGATTCTAGCCTAAGACAAACTTGACACACTTTGTTCTAACCTCAAACAATACTGACATCTAGTTGGCTCTCTCCAATACCTTATAATCATAACACCAAACATATCCTATGTTATTAATAAAGTATGGCAATACATGGTCTCCTCCATTGTGTTTTATCATGGTCTCTAATCTACCAAGATAAATTGAAGCTAGTTGGTTATTCAAACTCAAGATACATTAGTGATCATAAATCTACAATATGGCATTGTGCTTTCTTAAGCAAAACACTAGTCTCGTGGAGTCTTAAAAATAAATTCTTGTGGTTCACTCCTCTACTGAAGTAAAATACTAGGCACTTCCAGCCACTACAAACGAGATTATTTTGCTACAAAGTCTCTTACAATAATTTACCATTTTAATGCAACAACCACCTCAGCTCTATTATTATAACTTCGGTGTTAGCACTTGCGGCAATCCAATCTTCCATGTTTGCACAAACCATATTGAGGTAGACTTTCATTTTATCAAAGATTGCATCAAGAGAAATTATATCACTACACATCATATTACCACTCAAGACCAAATTGTTGATATTTTTATATAAGCTCCTCTTTTAACTACTCGGCAATCACCTCAATAATAAGTTAACTATCCAAGATTGAATCATTAACATGAAGACAATATTAAACAAACAACAAAGGAATTCCTAGAGCCAATGCCCCATTGAATTAGTTGGTCAGTCTCCCAACCAAATCTTTAAAGTCTAATAAAGGAGTTGCCCAATTTGAAACCACAAGTCGAGGAATCATAAATTTAGCCCAAAATTTTCCCCTTTTTAAAGTTCCACCATAATTTGAAGTATAAAATTTGTGATAAATCAACAAATGACTTGCAACCTAAGCTACCTTCCTCTAGCACACCACAAATTTTATTCCAAGAAGTCCAATGACGCTTTAAGATTGTTGTTAGAATCCTAGAAAGAGTCTTTACATTCAGTTCATAACATAAATATTGGGTTTAATACTATGAAGGAGAGAACAAATGATGTAGGACTCATTATGTGGATAGCAACTATAGGTGACAACTGCTACCACCTACTATTCCTACCCATTCATTGATACCAACTGATCCCATCTCAACTTTTATTTGTAATAAACGTTGATAAGTGTAATAGAGTTCTCTCATTTTATCAATGATTCCATCGAGAAAGCATATCACTATACATCATATTAACATCAAGATCAAATTATTGATATTTTCATAAAAGCTCCTTTTAACTACTCACTATAGTCACCTCAATAATAAGTTAGATCCAAGATTAGACCATTAACATGCACAATATTAAACAATCAACAACCGATCAAATGGGTGGCTCATTATGTAGATAACCAACCATGTTTACAACAACCACTACCACCTACTATTCCTACCCATTCAATGATAACAATTGATCGCATCTCACCTTTTTATTTGTAACCAACTCTAAGTATAATAGAGTTCCCTCATTTTGAAAAATAATTTGTAGCTAATATACAACATTGAATTTATTCATTGTCTTCTACTTCTTCATCTTCATCCTTTTTCTTTCTTCTTTCTCCATTCAGATAAACACTAAAAATATAAAACTTTAAAACTTTATTAAAAAATCTTTATTTTTTATCAGAACATAAATATTTAAAAACATAAAACTAACATCAAAATAATTTGTAGGCCAGATATGACACTTGACCATACATGTTGAGTTAATCCTAAATTAACCAAACAAGTAGGTAAAAGACCAACTCTAGCAAGATTAGTACTGAATAGATCAGCCTTTATTTATTTATTATTTTAGTTTGTTTTTTGCAACAGCTCTTTTTTACCCCAAAATATGCTTTGATAAGATGATATCTCTTTATGATAGAATTGCCAATTGAAAAAGTTTAAATTCCAGTAGTGAACCACAGAATACAGCTAGTATAAGTCTAAGCTCGAGACCTCAAATTCATCCTAATACATTTGAAGACATGGATTGAAATATTCCAGATTGGATTGAATTAATGCCCAAACTTTTGAGTCACTAAACTTAGAAATCCAAACACTTATGACTAATGTTTTTTTATAATTTGCATCAGCAAATCCATCATAAATGCACGGAAAATAAAACAAAAGGAAAACTTTTACCTCAAATGAAGAAAAGTAAGCCCATTCCAATCCTCAACTCTATACAAACCCAAAATGTAAGCCAATTATGCTCATGTAAAGCTATGTTTTCTGGCTACAAGTATTGTGTATTGCTATGCGCTATTATACACAAAAAATTTATATAATAATACAATAATTCACAAGTTAAAATATGCAATCCTACTTTGTAAAATAATCTTTCAAACTTGACATAAGCATGTACCAAACTATTTAAACAGCCCTTAAAAGAATCTAAGAACCATTCATGGATCACCAACTGCCATCGTCACATTCAGAAAAGAGGCAAATTAAAATAGAAAAAATTTAGTTGAGGATACCCTGAGAAGAAATTAAATCATCATTAAAGATATTTTGGAACAAGAGAAATGCATAACTTATCAATCAAGACTTGTATTTCAATAATCCCAAACCATATTCAAAAATAATTTAATCCAATATGAGCAAATTATTTTTCTGATCTTCGATAAGTTGAGACAGACTACTAAACAAACGCCAGGCAACAAAACTCATGACAAAAAGAAACCAAAAAATAGACTTACCGGAATATCAGTAATGTCTCCAATGGCAAACATATTGCACAAGCCACCAACTCTGAAGTTCTCATCGACCATCAGCCTCCCATTCCTGTCCAAATACTCTTTCAGTATAGAATCGAGCCAAGCAGAGCCAATCGGTTTCCCCACGCAAAGAAAATAAGAATCAGCCCTAACTATTTCTCCTGCTGAAGTTTGAAACTCTCTGTCAGACTCCGAAATTGTCTCTACATCGATCGATTGCTCCAAAAGCACCTTCACATTCTTCGACTTCAGCCACTCTGAGTGCCTTGGCACTGGCTCTGTGTCCGATAAATGGCAATAGCCTCGGCCCTTGTGTACAAGTGTCAGTTTTTTTATCCGGGAAGTCCACTGCAATCTCTCCGGCAAGTTCAACGCCCGTTGCGCCACCACCGACGATCATGATCGAGCTTGAACATATTATCTTTTGGTTGTCTGGAAGTGGAAATAGGAGTTGGAGATCAGAATATAGGAGAAAGCAAATAATATCCTGGCTTAAATTTTGTCAAAATAATTTTTATTATACTATATTTATTCTAAAATAAGTGTAACATAAAATTTTCATCATTAATTACGTGATGATACGATTTACAATGAGAATCCATTGAGATTCAAAGTTTCCCACTTTCTATAGTTGATTCCCAAAGTACATTGAAATAATATAAGTTAGGTATTGTAATTTTAAAAGCCCGTTTTGTTTGATTGAGCATTGATGTTAAGTAAATCAAATAGTGAAATTTATAGTTTTTTAGTCAAAATAATTTTGATATGAAATGCAAATTTATTTTACTTCACAGATTATTCTTTTATTAATTCATTCACAAAGTTGGTGTGAGATGGAATTAAATCAAGGATTGCATTTATTTAACAATAAATTATTTTATATCATATGTCATTTAAACCAAATAATCTCTTTAGACAAAAGAGGGTTAATCGTGCACGTTTTCAAATATATAACAATTGTCGTCCGTAGTCCTCTTCTTGAGGAGGAACGCCGTAAGTCTTGATATTATTTATTTATTTATTTGTCGAAAGAACATGCGATAAATGATTGACTTTATGCGATTAAATGGTAAACTAAAATCTGATAGCCCCTACTTCTTCGAAATTAAACTCTGCCAAAATGTCAGTTTGCATGGCATTGCACCATAAAGAATTGATCTTAATGGTCATAATCCCTATCCTGCGAATCATAATGAACACAACTTAATCATTATCTTAATACTTTACCATCTATTCATCTAAAATTGATGAAAATGATTAAATTATAAATACATATATTTTAGATGATTATTTTATATTATAAAATCATTATTCCTTGCTCCAAATAAAATACCTTCCTGAAACTTTTCGAGCCTGTCCCTCCTGCCTCTGATCGTAGTGTAAGGATGACCAGTCGCAAATGACAAGGTAGTTAAGGAGGCACCCTTCGTCCTTCTGCCGTCACAACTACTTGATCCGTGACGTCCACTGCGTTGGACACAATAACCTTCCCGTTCTTCAGATAATCTTTGTGGTTAATCACCGATCTTTCCGCAAACGATGGCTCCACTTTCGATCTCAAATTCGCCCACGGAATCTCGAAATACCTCCTTCCTGATATGATAACAATACAGAGAACAAAAACTTGTAGTCAACCCCAATGAAGAAAAGAGATAAGAATTTAATTAAGATCTTCATCATGTAGTTGCGCACGAACGGGTCGATGAGGATGACGTCAACGATTTCCTCAATGGATTTGGCGAGTTGAGCACCGGCAATGCCGCCGCCAACGATGACCACTGTCCTCTTCCTCTCAAACCCTTCCATGGCTTTGAATTGCGTTCGATCCTTTGCGAAAGGGATGGTGATGGCGATAGCGCATGTGGTTGGATAAGTTGAATGCCTTTTGTACGATCGTACGGGAGACGGACAGGAGTAGAGATGAAGAAGCAGCTGGCTCGACGCGGAGCATGATTTGTTTCGTGTGGTGCTCATCGCATCACGCGGGCGTAACTTTCGCTCGGTGGACGCTTTCAACTTATAACGGACAATGTGGTCTCTCCGTTAGGGTTTCAAGATCTCCGGTTTTCATTCCAACCCTAAAAGGTGGAGTCGTAGCTTTTGAAGAAATTAATTTTAAAAATAGTTCTGTGAAAAATTTCGTTTTAGAATTTTATGTATAGAAAGCAGAAACATATTTGAAAAAATTGTTTATTTAATTCGTGCTTCTTATAAGTATAAAGTTAATTTGTTGGACATACGGAACCTCCTGATCGAGTTTGAATCTCACAGGTGGGAGACGCTTATACCCAGGTTGGAAAAATTAATGGACCATACGAGTGAATATGGCATGACAATATATAACATCCCCACCCACAAAGATGATTTAGATAATTGCAAAAAAAAAAAAAAAAATTAATTTGTTCTGTTTAGTTAAACTAATATTTTTAACTTTCTAAATTAAAAGACTAAAATGCCATTGAAATAGTTTCTGAATTTTTATGCTAATGAAGTTCGAATGATACTGAACACAATTTATAAAAATTTAATAAATAATTATTAAATATTTTACTACTAATATGTTGTATATTTTCACATAACATTTTACAATGCATTAAATATGATTTCAGAAATTAATTAATTAATTTTAGCAGCACAAGGTAAATTAAATAATTTTTTATAATTTTATTTTAGATTTAATATCAAAATTAATGATAAAAATATATTTTACTAACTTCAACATTAAATATGCGTTCTCTACTCTTATATAATATTTCAAGATATATATATATTCTCATCATATTTTTCAAAAATAGCTCTTTAAAATTTCAATGATATTACATATTATAAATACAAACAATCATTATGATATCACAACCATAAATGACAAACATCATTTACAATAATTTATACTCGCTTTAGAAATCTATAATCAAGTACATTTCTTCTTATCAACAAAATTATATTGTATTGACATCACGACGGAGCCAGAAAAATTTTCCAGTTAGAACATAAAATGATAAATTTAAATAATATTTAATTTTTAATTCAAAATTGAGATTAATATAAGTAATTTTATTTTTGAAATTTAAATATAAATATGATGATAAAAAACTTATAAAATTATTACATTACCTAAAATTTCAATAAAATTTTAGATATTGAAGTTGTTGTATAATATCAAAAAAAAAATTCTTTATAAGATTATACAAGTGATTTTTTATAACTATTAAATACAAATTATGACAATAAATCTAATTAAATAAAAAATTATGTAATCAATTAAAATTATAAATAATATTAATTTAATTAACTTAAATATTTTTATTAATATTAATTAATAATTACTATAATGGAACCCTCGTCTTGATTTTATTTGAAAAAAAAAGTTTGGTATTGTGAGGACGGAGCTCGCTATTCGATGTCCGAAACCTTTGTTTTCTCCATCTAATGCTAGTTTAGTTTCTACCCAAAATTAGAGAGAAATCACAAAGTGAACCTCACCTTTCCTCCCAACCCTCTTTGTGCATACTTCATTTTATGTAAATCCTGTAAGATTATAAATTCACCAGCTAATGAGATTTACTAAATCAAGGGCTTCAAGACAAAATAGAGGATTGGAGGAGAAATGAGACTTAGACTTTTGCCGCATTTAGAGGCTACAGGATTTAATTGGGATTTAGTAAATTCAAGAAATCTAGATTTAATAAATATTGTGAAAGTTAAATCTAGAAAATATTTTGGTATGATGATGATAAATTCTAGTTAAATCACATACTAATGTTTAGTTATTTATATCAAGATTTAAGTTAATTATTTTATTTAATATTTAAATAATGAGTATTTAGAGGTTATTTTTATTATATTTTTTGACAAAAAAAAATTAAAAAACTAATTAAATAATTAAGTCAAGAAGATGTAAGTCAAGTAATTAAGAATATAATAGTTATGTAGATGAAAATATTAATTAAAATTATAAATATTCAAATGATAGTTATAAAAGCAACGAAAAAAATAAACAAATGATAATTAATGTATCATTCTTAAATATTATTTAAATAGTCAATAAAATATATAATTCTGTGAGATTATAATCGAGGATATTTAATAAGTGAATTAAATAATAATTTATATTTAGTTTATTTTATAAAATAATAATCATAATTAAATTAATTACAATATATTTATCATAGTATAATATATCAATTAATTAAAGTAGTAAGTCTATATTAATTACATCTAAGTCTATTAAATTATAATTAATCTAAGATGATATATTAATAATTATTATCTAAATAAATTTAAATTAAAATTAAATTAAAATAAAATAATTAAAGAGAAGGAATTGATAACATTTTAGCATTCAAATCCTCATCTTTGTACTCCTTGCTCTAAAAAATGATAAGGTAGACAAGGTAATCCATGTATTCCTTCCCACCCTCCTTCAAGTTCTTTTGCTTGTCTAAATCCAATAACTCCATTTACCAATAAGATTTAGTAAATCCGATTTAACTTGCATTTTATTTAGTGGATTACAAAAGCAATAAATTTAACTTGTCCAAAAATACCCTTGGTGGATTTAAGTTAAATCCGGTTTAAATCCTACACAAATCCTGCAACCAAACAAATACTTCTCTCGCCAACTTAGTTCCTCTGGTCACACTATAGATCTGGGTGGTTGGCATACCAACAATAACAATAATAACAACAACAAGCTTTTATCCCACTATGTATTTCATGAATCTTTCTTCTCCATTGTATCATATTATGTGTCAAATTCTCATTTAATTCAAGTATACTAAGGCCATTTTTGTACAACTTAACCAAGTCTTTTAGTTCTACCTCTACCTTAATATAAGGCAAATCTAATGCATCTCCCTAACCGGGTCATTGGACGCGATACTTTATGTGGCCAAACCATCTAAGGCGACTCTCTAATCTTATCTTCCACTACTCCAACTTTTTTCCAAACATACTCATTTCACATTTTATCTCTAAGAGTAAAAGTCATCATCCAAGAGCACCCTCATCTCTAACAACACTTAACTTAGTCTTATGTTTCTCTTTATTGGTCAACATTTTGCATCATATATCATTTCGTCTTACCACCATCTTATAAAATTTTCTCTTATATTTAAGTGGTACTTTTCTATCACATAATAGATGTATTCCTCCACTTCAACCATCCAACCTAAATTCTGATAACATCTCCATCTATTTCACCATCATTTTGAATAATAGAGCCTAGATATCTAAATTGCAACATGGCCACAGATCAATGAAGATGATCAAGCAATGGCAACATGGCCAGATCGATGATATAGTGGACACAATAACTCAACAAAGGTATGAAAGGTCCGATGATTAAACAATGATTGATAATGATGGTTGAGTTGTTGATCGCGACGGCAAAGATTGATGGTCAAATGACAATACGATGACGTTTGAGAAGCTCGGATGTGGAATAATGCCAATAAATGACGAAGGTAATGACGATGAATTGATGATGAGTAATGTGGTCCAACGATAGGTATGGAAATGATAGCATGGTGATGTGAAGACGGTAATGATGACAATGACAATGGTGATGGAGATGATGATGGTGATGATGATATAAGTGATGTTATTGGACAGGTGAGCAATAATCCAACGAAGATGGTTAACAAGGACCAACAATAGTGTTCTAGAATGGTCCAACAAAGGTGGCGAAATGGCATATATATAATGGTAGTCGAGAAGGGTAAGATGACATTGGTCACCGGATGGTCGTATGGAAGTGGGACGCCGACTAGGTAGTGATCGATGGTGATGGAGGGCAATGGCTAACGCTAGTGGGCGTAGCAATGGTTCAACAATGGTGGCAGCAATGGTGGTCACGATAATGATAGTCATGTGTAATATTCACAATGCTTCTATTTTACAAAACAATATTAAAAGAAAAGTGATGTGATTTTCTTAAAGTATTATAAAAAAAAGAAATAATATATAATATTCAATTTTATTTTCTGAATTCATTTTAGGTTAGATCATCAAAACGCCTTTGTCACTTTATAAGGCAATTGACTCTCTATTTTATAAATGTTATATCTAATTTTTACAAGTATTATATATATGAAAACATAAAGTTATTTGTTTAATTTAGACTTCTTAAAGAATTTGCATGTATTTGTACATATAAGTTTTCTAGGGTCATCAAACATTCATTTCACAAACCGCTTTACCGTAGTATTCTAAACGTGTTGTAGTATTTATAGAATAATTTTCATATTCATTGAATAATTATCTAAAGCAAATAAGTTTATTTGATTAGAAAATTTAAAATATTCAAATAATATAGTTATATATTATATATATTTATAAAAATAATTTTGCATAAATATCAAATCCATTAACATGGATTTCAAATTTCTTTTGGCCATGAAACAGAAGAAAGGGATGGGAAAAGAGAGGGAGGAGAGAAAGCAAAGTTTAGAGGTCTTAGTTAGTTAGAAAATTGACTATCTCGAGAATGAACCAGTTATCTTATTATTTTTAGAAATTCATTTTTTAGAGTGAAAGTATTGTTATTTGTTTGGTTGGTTTTAATTTAGTTTTAGATTTTTACGATTTTATCATGCTTTTGTTTATGTTGTAGTGAACTATAGAATTGTGTAGAAAAATAATTCAATTGGGTATTTATTCATTGCATTTGTGAATTTTGGTGAGTGTATTAGTTTATAAAATTAATGGAAAAGTTTAGTTATTTGTATTAATGATTTTGTAAATTCTTGATTCAGTTAAATTTACATAATTTACTATTATATTTTGTAATTTCTTTTAGTTACCTTTATAGTTAGAAAAATCATTTACTATTTATTAGTGAGATTTATTCTGTTAAATATGTTTAAGGAATTGATAGATATTTTATATATTTATGTATCACTTTTTTTGTTTTTTGTTTTGTATTATGCATTGTGACAAATATTGATGTGTTAGAATTGGGGAGATTGAATTTGAAAATATATATTTAATATTTTTTAGCAGTTATTTAATATTAAATTAGTTTATTTTTGTTTTTTATATTTTTAATTAGGTTTTATATTTTTAGTTTAATTTAAATATTTAATTATTATTAATTTTTTAATTATTTATTTTATTAAAATACAGTTTTTTTTTACAAATTTTTTAATATTAAATTTTAATAGGTATTATTTAATAAGAGTTTTTATTTTATGATTTCTTTTATATAGTTTTAAAATTTAGTTTATTTATTGAATGTTATATAAATTTCTTTTCATACATTTAAAATTAAATTATTTAGAGAAGAAAAGAAAAAAAAAATAAAAAAAATACTATTTATATTTTTTGTAGTATTCTTTACATTGTTTTATTTTGATTTTGAGTATATTAGTTTAATTTTTTAAATTTTTTTTTTTATGGTTGGTTTTATTTTTTTTTATTGTGATTATATTTAACAAGAAAAAGAATATATTTCTTAAAGTTTTTATTGTTATAAACATGATCAATTATTAGATATTATATTTCTTGTGAAAATATTTTATCAAAGCAATATTTAAGTTATAATGTCAAAATATCATATTAGATGGTGAATTGTTATTTTTAGGTTATCATTAATTTCATTTTATAATGATGTAATTTATTAATTTAAATAGATTAATTCTATGACTTTTATCAAATTAGTATTGTTTTAGTTTAATAGTTTAGGTTTATTATGTATAAGATGTTATAGTTTAATTTTTGATTATATACTTATATTTAACCTAGTATTAGACTAATTGTTAATTTAAAATTTATCATTTATAGTTTTAGTGTTATTTTTAAATAAATGAGAGATAATTTAGTATTAAAAAAATTTAAAGATTTAGTGACTTATTTTTAATTTTTTTATATTTATTTTATATATATAATTTTAAGTTTTATGCAATAAAATATGTTATTAGAGAAAATATTTATATTTTAGAAGATTTTATTTTAATATTTTTATTTAATAGAATTTTTGAGCTAGTAGATTGATATATGGAAAATTTTTTACATTGATTTATAGCATTAGATACATCTAGATTATTGATTTAATTTGTCTAGATTTTAATATTTCAAGTATTTACAGTTGAAATGTATTAATTGATTAGATATTTTATAGTCAATTGAGCACCACAGTAGCAAATTGCTTAACCAATGGGAGATTAGATATTGTGAAGATCCATACAAACATGGAGACAAAAAATAACACCATCTAGAGCTTAGTGAGGGGTCTTCAAGTAGAGGTGGAGGAAGTTTATTGAAAGGAAGCCGGGAAGAACTCAAAGGAATTTTGTCACTCTAGTTTTTAGCTGTGAGCTAGAGTGTATAGTTGACTCAATAAAGAGATATGGATGTGTTTTATGTTATGATAGGTGCTTCTATTTCTACAATCTTATAGAGTTTTATTTGATTCTAGTAGTCATTCCTTCATTATCAAGAAATATTTTATAATGTTGAATTATGCCCTATTATATTGTAATCGATTTATCTATTATTTTATCCACTAGAGATTGTATGATAGCTAGTAGTGCTTATGTTGTTGAGATTAAGATTTTTTAATAAGAGTTTGAGTTTGAGTAGATAGTGTTGCCCTTGACTAAGTTTGATGTTAATTTATAGATATCGATTGAGTAGAATACGATGGTCATATTGATTGCATGAAGAAGAGAGTGACATTTGTAGTGAGTGATGAAAATATTCATTTTAAAGTGTTAGAGAGTACTATTGTTTCTTATCTCATTTCTGATTGACACATTATCAAAAAAGGGATGTTTTGTATATCTTGCTCATATAAGGGATGAGAGTAAAACTTAAAATTGTGATTGAAGAAATTCTTTGCGGTAAATTTTTTTTAATATTTTCTTAAGGAGTTGGTTAGTGTGCCCCTCATAAAGAGAAAAAGTTTTATATTGAAGTGCTTTGATACATCTCCTTATTAAGACTTCTTATAGAATGACATTTAAAGAGTTACAAGAGTTGAAGGTGTAGTTGAAAGAGTTAGCGGACAAAGTTTATATCAAGCTTAGTACATCTCAGTAGAATGTTATTTGGGAGAAAAAAAGATGGAATGATACATATGTGTGATTATGAGAACTGAATAAATTGACTATCAAGAATATGTATACATTTCCCGTGATTAATGGCTTAGTTGATCGGGTTGGAGGGCACATCTATATTTTTAAAGATAGATTTAAAATCTAGATGTCATCGTGAAGGTGAAAGAGGAGGATGTGACAAAATTAACTTTTAGTACTCATTTTTTATTATGAGTTCTTATTCATACCTTTAGTGTGACTAATGCCTCAACTATATTTATGGATTTAATGAATTGAGTATTAGGAGAATATCTAGATCAATTTATTATTATTTTTATTGATGATATATTAGTGTACTCAAAGACTAATGATGACCATGCTATTGATTTGAGGTTAGTATTGGAGACCTTGAGACAAAACATACTATATGCAAAGTTCTTAAAGTATGAGTTCTAGTTGAGCATAGTCTTGGGGCATGTTGTAAGTGGTGATGGGATATCTATATATCTTAAAAGGTACAAGCTATGATTGGTGTGAGACTTATTACTATTTCTAAGGTGTGTAGTTTTATTGGTCTAATTGGTTATTATAGGAAGTTTGTTAAATGTTTTTCACATATTGTATTTCCTTTAACAAAAGTAACGCATAAAAAATAACACATTTGATTGGATGGTAGATTATGAAGATAACCTTCAAAGAATGAAGAGTTGTTTGGTGTACCTATTTTGAGTATTCTATCTAGTCTTGAAGGATTCTAAGTATTTAGTGATGCATCTTTTAAGGGTTTGGGTTGTATGTTGATGTAGAATAGTAAAGTGATTGCTTATACTTATAGATAGTTAAAGCCACAGAAGTATTATCCTCTAATGAATTGGAATTGGTATTGTGTTCATTGAAGATCAAGATATATTACCTGTATGTAGTTAGATATGAGGTTTATAATGATCATCGAGTTTAAAATAGTTTTACTCAGAAGGAGTTGAATTTAAGGTAGAAGAGAAGGTTGGATTTGAATAAGAATTATGATCTTAACATTGATTATCGACTGGTAAAGTTAATATTATGGTAAATGCACTTAGTAGGAAATCCACTAAAGTAGCATGTTGGATTACTTTAGATGTTGCATTGATTTATGATATGTAGAGATTAAACCTAGAAGTAGTTAAATAAAGTGATGTGGACTTAGAAATATTTTTTTAGATGGTTGTACAATCTACATTACAAGAGAGGAATCTAAAAGCTCAAAAGGCTAATGAGGACCGAGTTTTAGAGAGATGATCATGGAGTGTTGAGTTGTAGAGGCCAACTATGGATTCTTAGTAGTGAAGATTTAAGAAAAAAGATCTTACATAAGGCACATTATTCTAAATATACAATCCACCTTAGAAGTAGTAAGATGTATCATGATTTAAAATCTTTATTTTAGTGACCTGAAATGAAAAGCGATGTAGCGACTTTGTATCAAAATGTGAGGCTTGTTAGATGGTAAAAGCAAAGGTTCAAAACCCAGAGTTTATTGCAACCTTTGCCAATTATTGAGTGAAAGTAAGAAAAGATAATGATAGATTTTGCTATGGGATTTTGAGGTATAGACAAGGACACATGATCGTATGGGTTATTGTTGATCGACTAACAAAGTCAACACATTTCCTTCCTATAAGATAGACATATCTAATGAAGAGATTATCACAATTATATGTTTGTAAGATTGCCGACATGGGATACTAAAGATTATTATTTCTTATCTTGATGGTAAACTCACTTTTAGATTATGGAGAGGTATCTAGGAGGGTCTGGGGATAGGATTGAACTTCAATATAGCTTTTCACCCATAAGCAGTTAGTTTGAGAGGACTATTCAAGTGCTTGAGGATTTATTAATTTTATCTTTACTTGATTTTGGAGGAAGCTAGAAGGATCATATTCCTTTAATTGAGTTTGCTTATAATAATAATTTTTTTGTCTAGCTTTGGAATGGCACAAAATGAAGTTTTATATATGATCGAAATGCATAACATCTTTTCTTGGATAGAGGTGGGAGAAAGAAGATTGTTGAGGCCAAACTTAATGAATGATGCCATCGAAAAATTAGATTGATTAGAGATAGATTAAGAGTGGCACAAGATAGGCGGATAAGTATTATGATTCTAAGCATCAAGTTATAAAATTACATGTTGATGATTTTGTATTTATGAAAGTTAACCCATTGAAAGGTGTTAACATATTTGATACTGAAGGAAAATTGAATATAAAATATATTCAATCATTTGAGGTGATTAGTAGAGTCAAAAAAATTTGCATATTAATTGTTCAAGATCATATGTATGATATTCATAATGAATTTCATATTTCTTCACGAGAAAATGGGTTAAAATAATGACAAATAGAATATCGAGGATGAAATAGAGGTGTAACCTAATTTGACTTTTAAAGAAGAACCACTACATTTGGACTTATGATGTTAAGAAATTGAAAAAATAAATAAATTCATATAGTAAAATATATGTTGTAAGCATAGATCTGATAGAGAAGCCACCTTGGAGAAAGAGTTTGAGATGAGACAACTTTATCCAAAACCATTTGATTGGTGATATGCATGTATTGGAATGTAGGGATGACATTTTTCTAAGGTAGAGAGATTATAATACTCATAGGTATAGTTCTATTTTACAAAAAATATTTTATAAGAAAAGTGATGATTTTCTTAAAATATTATAAAAATAACATATAATATTCAAATTTATTTTTTGAATTCATTTTAGGTCCGATCTTCAAACAGTCTTTGCCATATTATTGGACCATCTACACTCCATTTTATAAATGTTTTCTCTAATTTTTATAAGCATTGTACATATGAAAAAATAAAATTATTTATTTAATTTGGACTTAAGAATTTTCATGCATTTGTACACATAGATTTTTTAGGTCATCTTACATCCATTTCACAAACCATTTTAGTATTCTATACATGCTTTAGTATTTATAAAATATTTTTCATAATTTTGGAGATGGATTTTAAGAAAAAGAGAGTTTGTATTAAGAATTATAGTAAAATTTAAAATAATTCAAATAATGATAATTATGTCTTTTTTTATATATTTATAAGAAAATAAATTTTGCATAAATATCCAAATCCATTACCTGATTTCCCAACCTTTTCATTCCTTTAAGTCATGAAACTTAGAGAGAGAAATGGAGAGGAAAAGAGAGAGGGAGGAGAGATAAAGCTAGGTTTAGGGGTCATAGAGCTAATTTTGTTTGTCCGCCAGTTAAAAAAATAGACTATCTTGAGGAAGGCTACAATTACCCTACATAAATTTTAGAATTTTTATTATTTTGTAAAATTTTGGTAATCTATCGATTTACAAACTTTTCATCACATAACTTTCGATATGATGTAGAATGAATTGTCTGAACATTTTAACATTAATTTTTTTATTATTGGGTATTTTATATAACATAGCATTTTTTGTATTTTGTGAGTGTATTGAGCCTGATATAAACTATTATAAAATAAAAAAAGCTTCAAAATATTTTTCTAGGCATTTCATATAAATGATTTTGATTGTTGATGTATACACACATATTTACTTAAAAATTTTACTATTATTTTATACTTGCAAAATTCTTATATACTATCACAAATTATACTTATTTATCAAAATATTGATTCATTGATATCGTGCATTACAAATGTTTATGTAAATATGTGACTTGATTTATAGGTAAATTGTGAATGTGTGAAATATATTAGGAGGCATAAGGGCCTGAGTAACATGTGTACTTACAGGAAGGTATAAGGCCCTAAATGAATATTTAAATGTAGATATAAACATGTTTGGGAGGTATAAGGGCATGATATATATATATATATATATATATATATATATATATATATATATATATATATATATATATATATATATATATATATATATATATATATATACATATCTCTATCTATATCTATGTGTGTGAGTGTGTTTGTGTGATGTATTTGGGAGGTATATCCGAGGAGAAGATGATATGAAGTGTTTGGAAATGTTATTTAGTATTTTTCTATGATTCAAATATAATATTAAACATGAATTATATACTATAGTTTTGAGATATATTTTGAATACTAGACTTATTTTGACATTCGGACTTGATATAAAATTTAATATATTTGTTACAGAGATACTATTTTACTATAGTATGTTGAAAATTTAGAATGGGTTTCATGTAACATACTATGTATTTATACTCATTCCTTTTTACCTATATATGTAAATTTCAGTAAGCGAATTGATAAGGAGTAGATTGATTAGAGAGAAATATTGCATTTTCCTATTTATAGATATGTCTTTTGTTAGAATGCGCTTATTCTTTTGCAATCAAGGTGTTACTATTTTGATGGGTATCGATGTGTATGATTGTTGTGTATAGTCTTTTGTGATTGTATAGTTTTGATATGAAGATTTGAAATAGATGACTTTCATTTTATTATTTTTTGATGATCTTAGTGGCTCTATGTGAAAAAAGAAGAATATAATTCTTTCCAAATAGGTCTTGGGTAGTGTCTATTATGCATCGACAAGTTGTGGCCTTTAAGGGTTATATCATTTTGGGTGACATAGCGGTCATCAAAAGTTTGATGACGGTGGTTGTGGTGCTTTAGAAATTTTCAATCATCGAGCTCTCTCCAAATTAAGTCCCTCTATGTAAAGAATGAGAGCCTATTTATAGATTTTGAAGTGATATTCCTTATAAATATAGATAAAATCTAAACTACTCCATCGAAGACGAGAATGATCCCCTTGATCATGAGATGTATTTTAAGCATATGAGTACCCAAATAAAGTCAAAATTAAGAGATCTTGAGCTCATTAGATTCATCTCATTGAGACGTTTTATTTGACCATAAACATGTCATTTTTGGAGGATATTTAGGAATCTAAATAATATCCCAAAAAATTTCAATTATTTTTTAAGTACTTGATCTAGGAAATCTCGTACTAGGTTGCTTTTGATGTCATCGAAGTTAGCCTCATCAAAAGTTAGCTTGATTATATTGAGTCAAAAAAAGTTTGAAAGATCAAGATTTTGATTATAAGATATATCCAATCACATGTACATTAAGATTTGTGTTTGAATAAATGAATTTTTCAATGACATATCAAAAATAATGATAACAAATTTACACTACCTACATTTCACTATTAATAATTTTTTTAATACAACTTTGCATGAGGAAATAAATACTACTATAAGCTACCATCTACAATTATATAACTATAATACGATTATTTATAAGCTCAGTCATCCCTTTTACACCTTCCCTAACAATCAAGTTTGGATATTTATTAAGCATATAATTCTCATCACCATGTGCTTATACTAGATACACATGTGCCTTAAATGAACTAAACTTTTATCATCATCATCAACCTCGATTGAATCAATACATCACGAATGCTTCAGATGTAGCTATATTACATCATTGTTGCGATAATAAGATGTTTTTAAAAAGAGTAATTCAACATATCCTTAATAATTCCCCATTTTTTCCATATGCCAAATGCTCATTTTGTAACCCTTTAAAGTAATGAGTGTGTCTCGATTAAATATTTATAATGACTTGTAATGGATGAGTGCCCCATACAAAATATAATATATGACATCTTATTTTTGGATAAGCCTTCTAAAACCACATTGTAGGGGTAGCTAGCATCAACTAAGTAAAATTTTTCTTACAAATGAATATTAAATTATACACAAAATATTAAGCAAATAATATAAAATATATTATAATTTTAAATTAAAACCTAATGCCCATGTTGAAAAAAAACACTACCTTTACCGGTCCCAAGTCCGAATGTGAGAAGTGGAGGGTTGTGATAGTCGATGGCGATAAAACTTGTCAAAATAATCATGACATGAATCCTTTAAAATATTGTGTTAATGTTAGAGCGTCCCATGACGCATTGTATGGCCGAATATAGTGAAAAGTGTGTAGGGATCCGCCATTAAATAAGATGCAGATGCAAAGAAGTTAGTCCATGAAACTAGAATTAGGTTAGGAACTTGGAATATAGGTACTCTTACGTAAATTAATGGAATTAATAGACCATAGGAAGATAAATATTTTATGTGTTCAAGAAACTAAATGGGTTGGGGAAGGCCAAGGAGATTGATAGTTTAGGTTTTAAACTTTGGTATTCGTGGTCGAATTAGAAATAGCGTAGGTGTGATTATAGATAAAAGTTTGAAAAATAATGTTATAAATTTTAATAGATGTGGAGATAGAATTGTAGCTTTAAAGATTATTATTAATACTAAGATTATGAATGTTATAAGTGTTTATGCTTCTCAAGTTGGTTTGGATTTAGGCTCAAAAGAAAAACTTTGGAATGAATTAGAGGGATTAATATAAAAAAATACCTCTTGAAGAAAAAGTATTTATTGGAGGAGATTTAAATGGACATATTGGTAGAGTGGTAGAAGAATTTAAAAGTATTCATGGTGGTTACATTTAGAGTGACTAATGAAGAAGGTAAGACTATATTAAATTTTGCTTTAGCCTATGATTTTGTAGTTGCTAATACTTTATTTAAGAAAATAGATGAGCATATTATTACTTATAAAATGGATTTAGTAAAACACAAATTGATTATTTTTTAATAAGAAAAATTGATCATTTAGATTGTAAAGATTGTAAGGACATTCCAAGTGAAAGTTTAAGCACCCAACATCGATTGTTAGTTTTAGATTTTAAGATGAAAGATTGAAAAGTGAAAATAAATCAAATTATTATCTTAGGATTAGATGGAGGCACTTAAAGAACACTTATAAAACTATTTTTAAGAGCAAGCTACAAGAGCTTAGAATTTGGGATGTTCATAAGATAACTAATGTTATGTGGGAAAAAGTAGCAATTGAAATTAAACAAGTTGCTAAAAATGTGCTTGGAGAATTAAAAGGAAAATCTTCTTTTAATAAAAATGTTAGTCTTTGGAGGTAGAATATACAAGAAAAAATAAGAAATAAGAAGTATTGTTATAAAACTTAGTTTAGATGTAAATATTTAGAGAATTGGAAAGATATAAAGTCGCCCATAGAGATTCTAAGAAAGTAGCATATGATGCAAAAAAAAAAAACTTTAGTGATTTATACAATAAATTAGATTCCAAAAGAAGGTGAAAGATTTATGTATAAGTTAGCCAATCAAAGAGATAGGAGAAGCAAATATCTAGTTCAAGTGAGGTGTATTAAGGATGAAAATCAAAAATTGCTTTTCTTAGAAAAGAATATTGAAAATAAGTGGATGAGGTATTTTGATAAATATTTCAATGAAGGATCTAAAATACGATTGATTTTAGCAACCATAATTCCCTAAGAAAAATAGAGAATTTTATTTTTATCATGATATTAGTAAATCCAAAGTTAAAGAAGCTTTAAATAAAATGAAATGTGGAAAACAGTAGGACCTGATATTCCAATAGAAGTGTGGAAATGTTTAGAAGATTAAGGAATTTCTTGGGTTACAAATCTTTTAATGTTATTTTAAAATCTAAAAGATGTCGATGAGTGGAGAAAGAGTTTGTTGGTTCCTATATTTAAGAATAAAGGTGATGCACAAGAGTGTGCAAATTAAAGAGAAATTAAGTTAATGTGTCATATATTGAAATTATGGTAGAGAGTAATTGAGCATAGGTTATGATGTGACACAAAATTTTCTCACAATCGGTTTGGTTTCATGCCGTAGATCTCGTGGATGTTATACATTTGTTAAGAGGTTTGATGGATAAGTATAGAAAGTAAAGAGGATCTACATATGATATTTATTGATTTAGAGAAAGCTTATGATAAAGTTTCAAGAGATGTTTTTTGGAGAGTTCTAGAAAGGAGTTAATATTGGTTATATTCAAGTCATTAAGGATATGTATACTAGAGCTATTACTTGTGTCCAAACACAAGGAGGATTGATAGAATATTTTCCTATTTTAGTTGGATTACATCAAGGATCATCTTTAAGCCCTTATCCTTTTTCTTTAGTTATGGATGTTCTTACTAGGCATTTACAAGAAGATGTACCTTGGTGTATGCTTTTTATGAAATTCTTCTTGTTGATAAGATTAGAGAAGGAGTCCAAGAGAAACTTCAATTATGGTGGTCAACCTTAGGGTCTAAAGGTTTTGCTTAAATAGATCTGAAATTGAATATATGGAGTGTAGTTTTAGTTATAGAAGTTCTAGTAATAGTGTTGTGATATTAGGTGAATAAGTCATTAAAAGAGTAAGGAATTCATATATTTAAACTTCTATTGTTCAAAAGATGGTGACATAGATGGAGACGTTATTAGTAGAATTCAAGTTGGATGGTTGAAGTGGAGGAATGCATTTGGCTGTTGTGTGATAGAAAGTACAACTTAAATTTAATGAAAAATTTATAAGATGGTGGTAAGACCTGCAATGACTTATGGTGTAGAATGTTGGCCAATAAAAGAGAAGCATATGACTAAGTTAATTGTTGTAGAGATGAGGATGCTCGGTGGATGAGTGGCTTTACTCTTAGAGATAAAATGTGAAATGAGTATGTTCGAAAAAGTTGGAGTAGATCCAATGGCGAAGATTAGAAAGAGTTGCCTTAGATGGTTTGGCAGATAAAGCATCGGTCCGATGACCGTTACGAGTAGATGCATTAGATTTCCTTATGTTAAGAAAGGTAGAGGTAGACCTAAAAGACTTGGTTAAGATGTATAAAAAATGACCTTAGTATACTTGATTTAATTGAAAATTTGATACATTATAGGACACAATGGAGAATAAGGATTCATGTAGCGACTCCACTTAGTGGGATAAAGGCTTATTGTTGTTCTTGGCCATGTTGAAAAATTGCATTTATAATATGCCCTAACATGTTTAAAAATATATTCATCATGCTTTGAACCTTCCCATCCCTAGTGCTACGGATGTGAAGCACTTTTGATATAATATACAATCATTACATTTTTATTGGTGAATGGTGTGTCTTAATATAAGTAATTTATTTTGCAACTGGGATGCGAGCATTAACATGCATGTCATCAATTGCCCTAATACAAATCTTGAAATGTGGTATATAACATACATCATTTAGAGATTATTGCAAAATATCTTGAAATTGCTTATATATAGTGGTTATAATAACCATAGCTAAATGAACTAATGCTACATGACTAATATAGAAATATCTACTTATAATTTGTAGAGAGTTGGAAATGTTCACATGTGGCTCTTATGGACTCATTATGGGTTAGAATATTTAATATTATTGCAAACATTTCTCTACTTATTGTTCTTTGTGATTCTTGTAACCCATGACATGATTCATAGGTGATTAGATAGTAGCTCACATACTCATTTTTGACATTTTAAATATTTTATGAAATATCAATGGGTGACGTAGTGACTCACATACTCATTTATCCCCATTATGATTTGTATATCAATGGGTGACTGTATATCAATGAGTTATCTACCACCAAAATTTTCTATGTTTATGCACACTCATAAAAGTCGTTCTTTGGTTTTGTTCTCCATAAAATCTTTTACAAAATCGTAGAACTCAAAGATCATCAAAGATCTCCTGAGCAATTTCAACTAATGCATCAAGTATTGTAAAATATCTATGTGAAGCATTAGATGTAGTTATGACTAAGCTAATAGAGCGTGCAACATGTACATGATCCTTATTGTGATTTATAAAAAGTCATTTACAACCCAATTTTAACTTTGTAGCTCTTTTCTTTCTACTTTGAAATGGTCCAGCATTAGATCTTTGTCATTTATTTTATTAACATTTACTTCATTGACATGTAAATGAATTAGCTTGTCATCTTGACTTTCTTCATTATCGATGACTTTTTTTGTCCCTCTCTAAATTCAGGGTGGAAGGCTAGAGTTTTGAATCCAAACATTAGTACCTATTGCAATAATCCAACCAAATATTCTATCAAGTTTTTCTTCTAGCTCAAGTATTATTCCATTATATCGCTTTTTTTTTTCATTTGGTATTACCTACATGAAATTTATAAAGTAGGTGTGAGGCTCTTGAAATTTAAAGCAAATGTTCGTAAATGAATTGTAAGGAGATATACTTGTAATTTTTCATTCAATCATTCATCAACAATTTTCTTTATTAGATTTCATCTAATTCTAGTCTCATCATGCATTAACTCCTTCCATAATTTCTAGTCCTTCTTTAGTTGATCTCATTTATTTTAGGTTGAGTACAATCATATGTTTGTTTTATTGTTCATTAAAATTTTTTTGTTAAGTTTTTCCATCCTTTATATGTTGAAATGAATTGTCGGTCTATTTCCTTGATCACTTTATTTTATATACAAATCACAATAAATGAAAATGATTTTTATTTCACATGTTACTTGGTGCACCATCTTCTTTTTACCTTCTAGTACTTTAACATGAAGTAAAAAAAAACATATAAATAATTTCAAAAGCTAACTATAAAGTATAAGCATATATAAATTTGATTGGATGTTTAAGTAGTATTTTCTCTAAGGTAAGTAATAGATGCAAAAGTTAAAATAATATGATGTTAGAATGACAAATTTAATTTCATCATTTAATTCTTTCATAATCTAACTTGGAGTACTAAAAATATCATTTAGGAACTACTTGTGCTTCATATGATTTAAATATGATATATTATGATTTATAAAAAAATTTAAGAACTTTATTGTGTCAAGAGAACTTTAACTCATTACATGAATGATATGTACAATGTCCCAATTTGTTCCATTCAGTTTGTTTTAGTTTTAATGATCTGAATTTATGTAAATTTGTAAAAGTTAGTGGTGTATACTTTACATCAAATTTCAATCAAATTTAGGTGAACTAAATCAATTCTTTAGGTTAGTATTTTAAAGTGTTTTTTCAATTGAATTTTTTCATAGCATCATTTGTTCAAAATGGAAGTAAAATTATATTTGGTTAGTAAGGAGTTGCAAGCAATAGTTATATGATGAATTTTATAAAATGACTTCGTTGCCATGAAATGGCCAAAATTTCTTTATTCTCCTCTTTTTTGCTAGGAAAATTTAGATTCATGACTGATTTTTTATCAATAGTATGATTGCTTCGATGATATAAATGAATACATATATATGTTGCTTTTATAACAAATGTTTACGAAATGCAAAGTATATGATCAAGCAAAATAAACTAAGAGAACAAGAAAAATATCAATAACTTACATTGATGGGCGGTTAGATCTTTAGCTTATATAGTAAATAAGAATAGGTTGTAAGGAATAAACAAACATAGCAACAATGTGTAGATTAGTGGAGTGCATTGTTTATAAAATTGAAGAGTAGGATTATATTTTTAAAGTTGACATTATTTTTTTTACTTGATTGAAAGCGGGTAATAAAAATAAGAGACAATAAAAGATTGTGTATGTTTGCAGATAAAATAAAATAGGAAACCAAAAAGATAGTTACTTTGATTAAAGAAGCAAAGAAGGTCATTGGAATGGCATGATAGTTGTGGTGAAAGTTGCCAAAGAGATTATGGAAATCAATATTCTTTAATCATTCTAGAGGAGCTTCAAGTGACTTTCACAACGGGCGCATGAAGCGAGGCTCCTATTGATGAAGTTCTCCTTGCGAAGCATGTAGACACTAGTCAATCAACGTACCCACTTTCCACTTGCCTATCACGCTTTGAAGATAGGAGAGGAGATGTGAGGTGGAGGAATCATGAGATGTGGTGGACTATGGAGACCATAAGATAGCAAAGGTATTTAGGACATTTAAATTAGGTTAACAACGAACCACATACAATATGTTATTGTGGAATGGCTTTTCATAATGTTATTTAACTAGAGTTTTAAAAAAGTATTTTAAAACAGATAAAAGACCCTACACTAAAACAATTTTCTACATATTTTTTCAAATCAAAAGTTAAAACAAAAGTTGTTTCAAATAGGCCTAAACATCCATGCAACAAATTTTAGGTAGATTATAATAATTTTGTGGCTATATTCTTAACAATTGACCTAAAACCAATCCAACCTATCGAATAAGTTGATCCAAATTTTGAGTGAATTACAATCTCCAAACTTAATTTTTAAAATAAATAAGTGTTAATTTGAATAATATCACAAAGTTAACAATTAATTCATCAAAACTTAGTTTAAATGATAATAGGATAAAGTTTTTATTAATATTGAATATTTAACATTTCATTGTGAAATCATAATATTTGAATTAAATTAATAATAAAATTAGTTTTATTTAAGAGTAAAAAAATTTAAATTAAGAGAAAATATTAATTAATTTCTTTGTATAAATATAATATATGCAAAATATATTTAATTGCTTAAAAATTTTGAGAACTTTCTTTAAATTAATGTCTCATCTTATGTGCTTCAAAACTAGTAGGAATCATGACAAAGCCTAAATATTTCATTGGGGCACAAGCTTTTTTTTCCCCAAAACTACTCTCAACCTTTTCATCAATGTTTGAGACTAATAGTTCCTAGTTGTTTTATTAAATTTATTAAATTAAAAAAGTTAAAATTTATGATGATCCAATAAAATTACAATTTATGATGTCTTATCTTCACATTCTAAAAGTGTTAAATGATTACATTACTATCAATGCCATTACACATTTCTTTTCAATATAACTAACTAAAATATCATTTGTCTACATATCTCCAATTATATTGTATAGTTGAATTTTATAATAGTCATAGTAGAGAAAGCTCTTCCATCACTTACATAACAATGAGTAAAACTAATGCTATTATGAAGTTATTGCACCCAAGAGAGAGGTGAATGGTGAATTGGGTTTTAAAATATTTTCAAATTAAAAGTTAATTGAATGCTTTGTAGAAAAGTTAATTATAAATGATTATTCTTTAAAGAACCACACTAATTAATAAACAACAATAAAGACAAGTAAATGTATAGGAAAAGTAATAAGAGAGCAGAGATTTTATGTGGTTCACCAAATCCCAAAATTGACCTACATCCACACCTAGTAACCCAAACTTGAATTTGCTAAATCAAAGTTGAGATTACAAAAATCTCTCATACTCTCTTTCACAGGAAGTAAAACCCAACACTGCATACTTTCTACATGGCCAAGTACAACCCAACAATATACTTTCCTATATAAGCAAGTACAACCACAACAAAGAACAAGAACAAAGAAGAGAAGAGATACAAATATCTAAATCTCAATTTAAAATTTATTTTGCACTCACAACCCAACTATACCAATATTGAGGCAAGTGATTTAAAAAAAGTGTTCACTTTTTTATTAATTTAGATTAATGTTAATGTAAGACCTTGAATGAAATATTAAATGCAAGTATGTCTTTAAAGAATTGATTTAATTTAAAGATATGAAAGCTTGAAGTAAAATTGATTTGAATTAACAATTTAAAAATACCACACAATAAATGAGAGATAAAATAAAGTAAATGATATATGCAATCTTATGTTATGAAATAAGCAAGTTGATATAAAATCCAAAACAAAAGTTCACTTAAGATCTTTCACAAGAACAAGGTAGTTTGCAAGTGATAGAAAAAGATTTGTAAATGTAAGCTTGCAAATCACTTGAATGCAACTTGAAATCATACACAAAATATCTTCCACTTAAACTTATATTAAAATGAAAGGAGAGGAAGAGAACTCTAAAACCAAAACCTAGACCAATTAATTCAAGTAGATTAGCAAAGATGAAATCTTCAATCACAAATAAATTTTTTTCATGAAAAATATTATCATATAGATTGGCTAAGAAGAGAAACAATGTGAGATGAAGAGTTCTACAACATAGAAGATATGTAAGAACCTTTAGAGCTTTTGGCAAAGAAATGTTTCACCAATCATTCAATTTTTCCCAACCTAACTTTACTTGTGATTTTGGCAAAAGTTGAGAAAGTTTTAGCACTTGGATGCAAGGATGTCTCCAAAAGAAAAAGTGTAGTAAGAGGCCGTGGAGAAGAGGTAAGAACCCTTCCCAAGATTTAAAGTCATGATAAATAGAAAAGGAAAAGACTAGGGTCACCAAGCATGAAGATATTGGAGAGGAATTTATTTTGGAAAGGATATGATTTAGATTTCTTAATTTTAATCAATTTATCAAAAATTTTGTCCCTAGTAATTTCTACCATAAGAGAAAGAGAGAAAAGTGGATTAGGTAATAACTTGATGAATTCAATTTGATATGAGGGATTTAATGGGTTAGCCAAGGAGGGAATTAATTTTAAGGAAAAATATTCAAAGTTTGAATGAAGATTTCAATCAATTCAAGAGGGATATCTCCAAGAGAATTTCATTCAAGGAGGATAAGAGAGAGAGAGAGAGAGAGAGAGAGAGAGAGAGAGAGAGATCAAATTTGAAAGGATCCATATTAAGGTGATTGACCATAATGGGGAAAAATAAATTAGGAAGTATTTTTTAATTTCAAAGGGCATTGAGGCTTAAATAAAAATTGAAATTGATTAAGAATTTAGGTTAAGAGGATTTTCCATAAGAGAATAAAATCAAGATGAGAATTAATAACTAGGATTTACCTTAACATGATAATTTGCAAAAGCATTTAAATTTTAAAATGATGGTCACCAAGAAAGAAATTCTAAGTAGGGATTTTAACATAATTTAGATGCATGATATGATGAAGATAATTAATTAATTAGAGAAATAATGAATAAGAAAAATATGAATTAATTTGAATAAAATAATTACTAGAAAATCCATGGGAATTTTGCCCAAGTCTAGTTGTCATAATTAGGATGATCTTAATTTAATGCAATGAATCAATTAGAATCCAAACTAATTATTTAATTTTTTTAAGTAATAAATAATATTTAAATTAATTTAAATTTAAATTTATGGTTGACCAAACATATTTCCTAATGGGATTTAATTAAAAATGCAAATATTTTAAATGAAGGCTGATTTGACTTTAATTTTAAAATAACCTGAAATAATTTAATTTAAACTTCAAATGATTGAAATAAATCATGCTTTTGACGTCTAAAATATTCCATAAAAGACAAGAATTAAATTTTCATTGATATGGCATGAATTATGCAACTTAAATTCAAAATAATTCGAATTAATGAATTTTAAATTTTTAAAATTGAGGGAATTATTTATGGAAATATTTTGAGTAAATTTAACATGATTTATTAGCGAAAATGCTATGAAAAATTTGGCCAAATCATTATAAGGATGATGAAGATGATAGAGAGAGAAATAGAATAATAGGAGAGAAAAATAGAATAATAAGATAATTCTAGAAATTTAATTTTCATGCAATAAATATATGAATAAAATTATGATTTAGCATGAAAATTATTTAATGAAGTATGAACTTAATTTATCTTTCTTGAAAACACATTAAATAGAACTTAACTCATGCACTTAGTTCATATTATCCAAAAGAATAAATCAAGGAATAATTGTAATTATGAGATGTAGAAAATATGAATAGTTTTAAATGATTATTTTGAAATGAATGAATCATTTATTTTATTTTATTGAGATTTTTGTTTGCCTTAATATTTTGCTTCCTAGAAAAATTCCCAACCAATTTAAATCCAATAGCTTTAGCTTTATTGATTGAAGAATCGGACTTGAAGAATTTTCCTACAACACTTCAATTTAAACCAATTAGTAGCATTTGAACATATGTTTGTTATCATCAAAATTAATCTCAAATGAGTTGGGGCTCATGAGGTCAACAAAAGCTAGTTTTAATAGCTTGAAAAAAAAAAGATATAAAGAAGCCTTCTTAGTCAAGATCATTTACTATGTTTTAAGGATAATAACTATACAACATATCACATATTCATGATGTAAATTTATATTTGATTATTAAAATTATTTTGATAGAAATATCCATTCTAATTAACTTATCTATATTAAATATAATGAATAAACTATTTAGATTCACACACAATTAGACAAAATAATTCTACATTTTTTTCTTTATAAAATGACAATTAATCTCTTGAAATTACATATCAATGATTGTGTAGAATATTTTAACTTAAAAATAATGTAATTTTGCTATACTTTCTACTCAATGATGTGGGCATCCACAAGCCATGTATTTATCATTTATAGATGAAATAATTATTTTCTTGATCACAAAATAATGATGCACTTTTAATAAAATATTTTTAATTATTTTATCTCATAACTTACAATCTCATTTTGATATTGGCATCACGACATAATATTCATAATTTCTTGATTCTTTTGCCTACAATGCTTTAATAGTTCAAAAGTTATTTTAATATATCTTTCATTAAATGAAGGCAAAAATAAAATTTAAATGTATGGATGGATTCTAATTTGTATGTCTCACCTCTCTGCTCAAATCATATGCCATCTTCTTTCATAATTTATAGTACATCAATTATTGAGACAAATTTTATGATTAATCTCACAAGTGAATCATAATGTAAATCTCATCATGTATTCCTAGTGTGTCTAAGAGAAATTTATTGGTTTAATCCTTGTCAATAAGTTCTTCTTTTTTTCTTGCTCTTAAATTTTATCTCATTATTTCTCTCTAAGTTTAATATGAAGTTTGCATGAAAGACTTATAAGGTTCATTAAGTTTGTAATTAGATTAAATAATAAAGTAATTTGAGCATGATTTTTATAAAAAATACTAATTATATTTGAAGTTGATGTGAGAAATAATGATTATAATTAGCTAACTTATTTTTATTAGGAATAATGCCTCAAACTTATTAAAATATTCTCTCATAGTGCTAGTTCTATTATAACCTTGACCATGCAATCTTAAAATATTTAAACCCCATGTTGAAAAAAGTTACTCAATTGTTGTTTTAAGAGATATAACTAGAATATCAAGAACATGGACAATACTTAAAAATTATTCAACAATTTGGCCTCATTTATTTACATAGTGCAATATAATAAACACATATTTTTTTGTAGATATACAATTGGATTCATCAATTGAAATTGAAAAGAATTCATCTTTAAATTTTTTAATAATGAAACATGTTGTTATAATAGATGCATATCTAATGATATATTTTTGAATGTTAGGAGCTATTAATTTAAATTTTCTAGAGTAGTCTTTAGCACCATATTATTTATATCCATATTATGTTCAACCAAAAAAAATATAATTTTAATAAAAGTTCCTTGATTTTTAGATTAGATAGGCTCATCATCTCCTTGAGAACCCAATCCTTGACTTATAAGGAATATTACATAGCCAATTCAACTCTTTAGATGAGTATGATATTCAATTTTAGTTTTATTAGATTTCTATCAAAAATAAAATTAATTTGTTGAGTTTTTTTTCATTAAGTCTTCATAATTCCAATGTGCATTATTATGAGCATAATTAGGCCACCAATAAGAAGTTCAAATTTATCAAAATTTTCTAATTTAAAAAATCTATTAAAAACTTCATGGTCCTCTTTTCCTTGGTCCTTTATTTTATAAAGATATCAATATAAACAATATACATTGTCTTATGAGATACTATCCTCTAGTTATGTAGAGTACTTATCAAATTAATTAATATTGAAGTGTTTATCTTTGATTTTAAATTTGGTTCTAAACAATCATAATTATGTGGCTAACACGGCCCTCTTTGCAAGTATATTTGTTTAGATTCAACTCACAAATTGGAATACATAAGCTAAGATATAAAGGAAGATTTTGTAAATCTATCTTTGTCTTTCAATGATTCAATTTCAAGCAAAGTTAATTTTGACATTGTTCATATTTGTCTGCATTTGTCTCCTTTAATTTCTTGATAACTTTGATTTTAATATATTTTTTTAAATTTCTCCATAATTAATATTCTTATCATACAAACAAAATATTATCTTAGATAAATGTATAATGAACTCCAATAATAACAAAAGCTTATATGCATAAGATAAATTAGCAATAATAACAAAATTTAATTTTAAAATTTTGTTTTAATTAGAAAATAAATTTAAATTTTTTAAGTTTATAAACAACATACCTAATTGGAGTAACTATTTTTACTATTCAAGGAGGCAAATCATTAAGACTTTCCATGTGGATTAATGCTTGAAAATATTAACAACCTTCAAGTTTTTTAAAATTTTTAAAACACATCAATTGATGTATTCTTGAATTGAATAAGATTTTTAATTATGTTTTAAATAAAATAAAATAAAAATAACATGTTACTAGTAGGGAAAAACTCAATACCACCATAGTGAAGTTTTTTGAAGTGAATAGTAATGAATAATGAGGATCACTTTATTATGATTACTAATAAAAAAGATACAAAAGAAGAGGAACATGTAAAATGACATTAAAAGGATTTTAAAACTAATAATATCGAGCTCTCACCAAAAAATGAAGAGATAAGTTCCATGCACTACCCAAATTTATTAATGTAAACTTACTAATATAGAAATGTCATACAATACATAAATTTACTCAAGAAATCCTATTTGGTATAAATTGTAGCATGCTTAGTCTTAGCGGCCTTCCCAAATAAATAATAAATCATGATGTGAAATTTCTTCGCATTGCAATTAGATATTTTCTCATACAATAATCATTATATCAAAAAAAATGTTTATGTATTTTCATAAGTTTTTTGTTAATATTCATGTGCGGTAACATATATAAAATAAATTTTTTGATTATAGTGTATTTTTCAATATCATATATCATCTACTTATTGTCATTTCAAAAGTACAACAATATAAGAGGTATTTATTATCACATATATATTATGTAATTTAGGTGTATGGATAATTGTATTGTATTGTATTATATGGTATTCTTTTCTATACCAATCATAGAAAATCGGTATAGTATCATCTAATGTCACATAAGTAAGAATAATTTAAGAGATATAATACACAAGAGTTATCTCACCAAGTTTATTAGCACTTTTCGATCATATGATGTCCATCTTATATCTACCATCATATATTATGTTAACCTCACTAACTCAATTTTAAATGAAAGTCTATTGGCTCACCATCTTTGTTAGAGGTCGGGTATGTCATTATAAGTGGTTGTCTTACATATCGATTTGGTTTGGATAATAGTTAAAGTATTATGGGCTTATTATATTCCACATCTTAATTAGTTTTGATAGCTTTAATGGAATTACTCTAATAAAAATTTAATTTAATACTTTAAAATGAAGCACTACTTCATTTGAGATAATATAGCTTGAAGATATGTGGATGTGGAGTTTATTATCATAAAAGTCCAACTTAGAAGCATCTTTATAACATATTTATTTGAGGATAATTTTTGTACTCTTAAATAGTTATTACATTTGACAAATCTCTCTTTAGATATAATTATGCGGTTTGCAAAATCATATACAAGTTACTTTTAGGTAGAATATTGATTTAAAATAAAAAATCTTCAAAACATTATAAACTTTAAATTTTTAGCCAATTAACGAACACCCATTAACCATATTATGCCTCCACTAAGTTATTGGTGATAAACTGAGTATCTATTGAATTATTGTATGATGTTTTAGTTTTTTCAAACCATGTGGCATGACACTTGCCAAATTAGCTTTGACCACATAAGATTCAAAGAGATTATGTTTGAATGAATATCCTTTGCCACTACCCACCCACACATATTTAAATGCCATTAAGTGTCATTATTGCCCAATTTATTAAACCCTTCCATTTCCTTTTAATTATTAAAAAATCCTCCATTTTTTACACGCCCTCTCTTTTATCATTCTTGGCTACCATCTCTTATCTTTATCATATATTTTCTTTGTTAAGTCAAAAGAAAATAACATCTAGAAAGTTTTAAGGTGGTAATCCTTAGTCTTATTAAAATAATACACCATATGCATTAAGAAAATAAAAATAAAATAGATCATTAAATTTATATTAAAATTCTAAATACTAAAGCCAAAGTTAAAGCTAAGAGGGACCAAAAGTATAGGCCTTATTATAAAAGAAAAATATAGAAAATTTCAAATTTAATATTTATTTTATTATTTTGCTTTTATTTCTCACTTTTAAACTTGTATATGACATAAAAAAAAAAATTAAAATTGAATAGTTAGAGCTTCTCCTTTGTAAATGATCACTAACACCTACTTTCCATGTCTTTTTTCCTTTCAATGTTTTCCTCTAAGTTTTAATGCTTGAGCTTATAATGATTATAAATATAAGCTAAAATTTTTTTGTAACTCTAGTTGTTAAATGAAATATTTTGAGTGACAATTGCTCTTTTCTTGGATTGATCTTGGTAGTTTTAAGTGTGAGAATTTTTAGTGAAAAGATATTTATCTTTATTTATTTTATATGAGCTTGCTATTCTCTTACACTCTTATTATAAACTTTTTCATACTTTCTTCTACATCCCTATCATCTTCTAAAACTAGCCAATACCGAAATCTCACATCTACCCTAAAGTTTGTGAGCCACTCTAATAAATTTGAGGTTAGTGAATCATTTTTCTTGTTTAATTTATTTAGTATTAATATCTTAGATATTTAGTATATCTTTGTTACAAATCTATAATGCTAACTTAAAATATAATTTAGTGAGTTCCTTATAAAGCTTGGACAATATTCACGATATGAACTACTCTCAAGACTTTTTGAGTGAAAACATTGGTAATTGAGTTCTTTGCTTGAAAATATAAAATTTACATTGATCCACAAAGTTTTACATAATTTTCTATACTTTATATAATAGTTTTTATGATAGAATTAGTTATTTGTTTGCCAAAATTTAAATTTTTTGGGATCTTAAGTACTTGAAGCTTTTAGACTATGCATATTTTCTTGCATTCAAAACTACATGTATAGGGATATATGTACATAAGACTTTGTGTTTTTGAAATTAAAAGGAATTTTATTTAAACTAGTTAAGGAGAGTTTTAGAAGTAAATGGCCTTTGTGCCTCCTTGTCACATAAGTACTTTTAGTTTTGGAGTCACTTGATTTTTCATATATATTTAAGTTTCACTTTCTCATATATATTTCCTTTTCTCGATTATTCTTTTCATATTTTAAAATTATATCATGGAACCTAAATTAGTTTCTTAAGACTAAAGTAAAAAATTTAATTAGAATGGTCAATTCTTAGCACTTAGAATTAATGAAAATGACACTAAGATTAAAAAATATTTGAAAGGCCAAAACTTAGATGCAAAACAAAAAGACCAAACACAAGATATCTTAAATAATCTATATAATAATAAAAAATTCTATTTAGCCTCATGTTTAAAATCTTAATGCACCCTAAGAAAATGGTGATTATTTTTTAGATCAAAGAAATGATCAACCTCATAAAAGATGATCCAACCATAGGAATCTAAGTAAAAGATATCATAGAGATCGATGAATGATGGTCCCTATATGATAGTTAAAATTAAAGCTTTCACACTTATGATGGAACTCATGACTTCAATTCCTAGATTGGTTAGTCCAAATGGGTGACTTCTTTGATTGCCATAAAATGAATGATTATCAAATGGTTGCATTTGTTAGATAAAATTAATTAGATATGTTAAAATTTATTAAAATAACATTTTAGATAAAGATTAAAGGATAGGATGGATCACCCTTACTTGTATTAAAATGAATGAGATATTAAGAGCCATATATTATCATAGGCTCCACAATTATATGAGAAACTACTAAATTTAAAGTTTGAAAGTCTTCTTGTAATTGAATATTTAAACATACTTCAAGATCTAATTGCTAAAATTGATTATGCTTATAAAATTGATAAATAACCAATAAACTTCTCATTGGGCTTAAGATGGATATTAGAAAGGAAGTTGAATTATTTGATTCTCAAATCTTAAAAAAAAGCATTATATTATACTTTATTGGTAGTACCTTATGATGGCCTTTAGAAGGAAGATACAATAGGCGATGCTACTAGGTCATAATAATAAGTATAAAAGGAGGACCTACAAGATATATATAAGTGACATAAGTGCTATAGAAGCCACTCAATGTTCAAAGACAATGCTTCAGCAATTAAGAGGGTCATTTTAAAGGCCTCAATGGACAACTTGATAAGGTTGAAGCGGCATATAAATTGACTTAGCAATTGGACAACAAATTGATCTATTTTTAAAGAAAAAAGATGCACTATGATTATATGTTCTAGTTCAACACATCAATTAACAAATATATTTGTAAACTAGCATATAAATGCCTACCTGACAACTTTGTTGCTAAAACCTTGAACCACTATACTTTAACTAAGAGGAAGAAAAATGAATTAAAATAGGAAGTTTTATCCTTTATTATTTTATTATTTGTCTTCCTTATGTACTTTTTTTTTAAATTTCATTTATTAATGATTAATGTTATGTTATTGTTACTTTAATTTTTTTTTTTTTTTTTTTTTTTTACTTTAGTCATTTCATTTATTATCTTTTCTTTTAATTATATAGTGTTTTTCAAATTTTATTAGTTGGTATGATTTAGCATATAAGTTACATGTTTGCAATTATCTTTTTTATATTAGCCACTATTTAAAATAAATAAAATCATCATAATGTAATACTAAAATGTTTGCAAGTGATATATTACATAAGAGAGATTTGATTATTTTTTTGTTAATTTTAAGGCTAATCAAATGATTGAGACTAATTTATTATAGAGCCTATTACATATTATATGTATTGTTTATGTGCATCCTAGTTGTATTTTAATGATTAACTTAATTAACACATGTAGACATAAATTAAACTAATAAGAAATTGTATGGATTGACACTATTTTGAACCATAAGATAGATTGAAACCTTATTTGTCAAGACATATAACACAAAAGCAAACAATCAAATGATTATGATAGAGACATGAGTAGAGAAATTTCAATATAAAAAATAATAAGGGTAATCATCCACCGAAATAAGAGAGATCATCCAACTATGAAAATAGGTGCTAATGTTTGGAGAAATACTAACCTTCATTTTAGCCACAATACATGTCCAAATATTGCAAAAGTATGTTTCATATGTTGTTCAATACCTAAATAATTTTTTTGAGGCATGTACATGATTCTAATGATACATTTATTAAATAGTTTTGTCAAACAAAAATTTGAATTTATATGAGATACATAATTATGCATTAAAGGAATCTAGTATGTTGTGTACTATAACATGTTAATATGTTAATATGTTGGTCAATAAATTTTATCTCAACCATTTAATAACCTTAATTATTTACATATAATACTTAAATTTGAATATCGGTGTGTCTCTAAAAAAATTAATACAATTCCTCTATTATTGTTATGTATTTGTGTGTTTTGAGAAGTCTTTTTCTGTATTTTTATAAGCTTTGGTCTATGTGTGGAGGAATTTATTACACATGAGTTTTATACATATTACCCAACTTTAGTTCTTAATTTATGAGATAAATTTTATTTGATTTCAAAATAGTAGCTAAGTTAATAGATTTAGTTTCACTTATGTGGGAGAGCATGAATTCATGCATATGTAGAAAAGAAGCATATTAAAATTAAGAATTTAGAGCCACCCATGTCCTTTATAGAGAAATCAATGTGATTTGGTAGCCTTTAGCATTCAAACACCATTATAGCACTTAGGTGTCAAGCCAACACTAAAGCACCCAAGCTAGGTGCCCAAGCTCTTACATTTTATTGTAGCATAGCCTAAATAGAGAGACATTAACCTAGACACTCAACCCTAGTGCACAAGCACCAAATCCAATGCTCAAGAACCTACTTGGACACCCAACATAAGTAGTTTGCTAAGCCAAAGACTAAAAGGTAGGTGTTGTTGACAAAAAAATTAAATGTTGAACTTAACTAATCAAATACATTTGATTGATTGTTCTTGCAATTGATAATGAGAGGTTTGGCTTAGTCAACCTTAAAAATATTTTTGGGAGATTAGATCAAGGGTTGAGTTAAAGGAAATCCATCGCCATCACCCTATACCTGCACTCATTAGTGGGAACCCTCATGTACCAATATTATGAATCTTAATGATCAATTTTGATTCTAAAACATTTCACTTCTATAACTAAAATAGATAATTATAAACTTAGGTTGGCATAAATCATGAAGTTAAACCTAAGTCCAACATAGGACAAACCTAAGTTAAAATTCAATTTAATGTGAGTTGACTTTATTATTTCCATTAGATCTTTCAAGATATATATATATACTTCATGGGTTTATTGGTAGGTTCAATCTCATTAAATCAACCCTATTAATGCTTTTGACCCAATTTGTCTCTATTCGGTTAATAAAATTGAAAAGTTTTAAACATTGAATTAATTAACCCAAAATTAATTCTAATAATTTCTTTAATCTCTTATACATTTTCTATAATTTGAATTACTTAAGTCTAATAGGACATTAGAATGACTTTCACCCATTAACATCTACATGTCACTTAAAGTTTCAATTAAACCATTATAATCTTTTCAATAAATTAAGCTCTTGGACACTTTTATAGCCAAGGTAGTTTTGAACAATTATATAGTTGAACCATTGTATATGGGTCAATTAAATCCCATTAGTCCATGTGTCCAAATTGAACTCAAATAAGCATGCCTTCACTTCCAAAATTAAAATTGACTAATTAAATAATCAAATATCTTTATGAAATTTAGCACAAAACTTGAAAAGAGTGTCCTCTACACTTTCTTAGTTCACATTAAACTAAATTGATCAACTTTGGTTGATCAAATAAAAACAAACAAATGACTTCTAATAGATCAAATTGACCCATTCTAGAAAATTTCTAAAATCTTTGGATATTTACTTCAAACCTAGTAAACAATGAATTTCCTTTCTTTGAATTTAGTCTAAATGGTTTTAGACCCATTTCACATTAAGTCTAGGAGGTTAATGAGTCACCTAAGCTACCCATAGACAAGCTAAAATGGGCAAGCTTCTTTAATTCTAATATCCCTTAGATTAGGTTGGATTTAAGCTTATCCTCTTTCTAAATTCCTATATTCCTTTCTAGTCGGATATAGTCATCGGTCAATAATAAATAAAGCTCAACCATGTGCTTAGCTTAAGGTTACTATGGCTTATAAATATGCCTCAAATTCAGCTAATAAAGTGGTTGGAAAGCATTCCTTAGCTCCTGAAAAAATCAAACCCTCACCACACCTTCGACCACGTCATCACGAACTAAACTTGCGGTTGTCTTCAGCCTGGATCATCAAAGCTCCCAAGGTGAGTATGAAATCTCTCCTCATTTTCTTATTTCTGTGGTCACTTGAGCTCCCTAGGTCATGTCATGGCTTGGGAGCCATGAGAATATTTGCTCCTCTCCCCCACTTCTTAGTAATAAAAGTTTCTTTAAAATCCTAGCTAGGGAAGAAAAAATTTGCATGGGTAAGCCTATGCTATTTATATTTAGAGTCATAGGAACACCACGTAGATTTTAGGAGGTACTTATTAAAATGATCAAGCATGACATCAAGGGATAATGCACTATCACGAAGGTAGAAACATCATCTTATAATGGACTTAATCATCTAATAAGGACTTCTAAAGTAGATGAGTCTATGTTTATCGAGATCTTTCCACTACTTTACATGAATGAAGTAAAATAGGTTTTATTTTATGTTAGGTTCTTTAGTTCCCTATGGTGGCAAGTACCCATAATTAATTACATCCTAGAAAATAAGAATATTTTTAAGAATACTCTCGATTAATATTTTCAACTAATGTCTCCAAAAGTTCAAAGATTGATGATCGAAAGGGAATGCTCAAGGTAGAAAAAGTTCTTAATGGATTCCAAAAGAGGATAAGTAGGAAGCACTCATTATACTAGGAAGCCTAGTGATTGTTTCAATATATTATATAGTGAGATTTTATATTTTTGAAGGTTGAAAATTTTATTTATTTGAGTTGACATTTCATTAGAATTTTAGGACTTAGATTCCAACAACATAAGATTATGAAAATACCTAAGAGGTGAGAACTAATGCTTAGAGCAAAAGTGACATAAGCAACCTTTAAACCTATATCTAGAGTGTTAAAGCTAAGAGCTCAACCTAGTTCTACTCAAGGAAAGTGGGATATATTAGTTTACTTTCACTAGAGAGAATAAACCAATCTTGACACTTACGGATATTCAAGCCTAGAGTGGGCGCCTAACATCTCCTATAATTCAAATTCATGTTGGTCTCATGTAAATGCAAGATAGCTAGGCTTGTATTTATGAAGAATGAATCTAGAGTCCTAAACTCACTTCATAAGAGACTAGATCATGAGGTGTGCAAATTATGACTTAAACTAATGCAATTTTATAAATTTTATTCCATTTTGACTCATTATTTTGGACTTAAGCTTAGAAGAACTTATGCCTAAATGCATGATGAAATTAGATTATAGGCTAAATTAGTGGGAAGAGGTGTTCTCCACTACAAGAGATTGCTCTCATAAGTCAAGCCTTGTCCCTTATTGTGTAAGAGTGAATACCCTATTTGCAAGGAAGAAGTAATATGCATACATATTGTTAGAGCATACAACCATATAGCTAAGGGGTTGCTAAATATTTTATTTTTCTTGATTAAAATCCTAGGATTTGGAGTGAGGTTATGAGTTTACCAAAGTTTAATTATAATTGATTTATTGGGTTCGAATTTAATTTCCTAAAAAGCATATCATATCAGGGCCAAATAATAAAATTGAAGGTTTTAGAAGAAAAGCATGTCATTTTATTACATAATCAACTACCATATCGCCAAACAATAAACATTGAATCTTTAAGAACCTATGAAAAGATATCCATTTTTGTTGAACAAATAATGTAAACAAAATAATCAAACATCAATCACTTAAAAGAATAAAGTACGTCGATGTAATATTATAACCCCAAAAAGAAAAAAATTAGATGCTATACCCTTATACCGGATTACAATTAATTTACAAATGAAAATAAAGCTATAGGGATCTTGATTCTCTATCTTCATCTTCACTCCCTAGATTGATAGTCATCATAGAGTCTCTAGGTCTAAGCCTTTTGGCCCTGCTCATAAATCCCATAGCTCTAAACCTACTCCTACTACAAAAGTTACATTTTTTAAAATGAAAATTTAACTAAACATATATTCAAGCCAAGTAATTATATTTCATACATTTAGACTTAACACCTTGTCTTAGATTACCAAGCCCACTTATCCTAATGGATTATGCTTAAGGGCTTAAGCAACACCTGAGAAAGAAGCATTTACATCACAATCTCCCGAGAAAATATCATTAGTCTAATATTATCTAACATCGAGACTACACAATCAATTTCGTCTAGTCTAAAATATTACATCACAAAACAAAACATAACATCATCAAAATAAGCAACAACCTAGCTTATGACTAGGATCGATGACTTAGTATTCTAATGGGTGTGCTAGGCTTAGTGTGGTATGTCATAATTAAGCTTCAATGTTTAGAATTTTCTAAATATAGATGTTCAAGTTATCTATTAAGGATGATTACACTTTACGTGATTAATGATTAGAGTAGATTTTAACTTAAATATCTTAATTTCATTTTTAGGTTTCATTTTGATTTAAAATTATAAAGAGAGAAAGGAGGAATAAAATCCACTTTATTAAGCTTTAGGATGAAGAGGTAAATTTTTATGATTTTTAATCATCTTAATGAAGTGTTATAAACTTTTATTAAACTCTACGTTTGTATTTGACTTAAGAAGTTTTATCTAAGTTTGAAAGTCATCTTAAAATTAATAAAATCAAACAAAAGTTAATTTAATAGTATTATCTAGACTTTGCTTAATTATTTATTAATTAAATAATTAGATTTAATACACACACACACACACATTTTATTTTAGATACTTCACACTTGATGCATGAATAAATTGAAATATATAATTTATATTAAGTATGAGATGAAATATGATGTATGAATTTAGTAGAAGAAATTAATTCAATCACACCTTATACATATGCATACATATTAATATATCGAATTTGTACAAGTACATGCCATTATTAAACTAAAAAGTGAGATAATTAGAGACCCCTTGGGAATACTTAAAGTCTCCTTTTGGGATGTCCGGACTATATACTTGTTAATTCATATACATATGCATATACATATATATATATAAGGATAAAATTATGAAACTTCTATATACTTTTAACCATATGGGTGAAAATGATCTATCTTTAACATTCATTTCACTACAAATATCAAGGTACATGATGTTGTTATACCGGAGGTATGAGGTAGTATCAAGACCTCCTTGGACTAGTAGCCCTACGACCTTGGGTTTCTAGGCTATATACCTTTCAAATTGTAGTTCATGCATGTAAGAATTAAATTTAAATTTTAATTATTCACCATGATTTATATTTAGATTTACAAATACCTTATGATTATTTATAAAAAAATATGATATTTAATGATGATAATAGCCACTCTATTTAATCCAAAAGCATACAATTAAAGGCAATCACATATTTTATTTTTGAAATGTGAATGAATGAAACATGTGGAATACAAATTTATGAATAATTGGATCAAAGCGTTAAATATTATCAAATGACACATTTGGACTCTTTAATTCTAAGGATATTCACATTAAGATAAGCACCCTTAAACTTAATCAAATTCATCAAGTGTTGATTTTAGAATTTGAGTTATTTAATCTAAAGAGGAGAGAAAATCATTAAAATTATCTTTTGACCCATCATTATTCATTAAGTTATTTAAAATTGGTATAAATAATTTTTATGAATTAATTAAGATTAATTAATTTTTAAATCAATTAAGCCCCAAAAGAGCCCATAAATTCAATTGAGCCCTAAGTATGAGCTCAATAATTATGAGAAAATTATTAGAAATGTATAAACATGAAATAAATTAATCACTCAAAAAAAAAACTTTGAGCATGCTCTCCACTATCTCTATTGAGATGGATAAGAATATGTTTTCTTATAAGGTAGATTGATATATATTCAACTAGATTTCCTAAACATTACGTTAGGGTTTATTTAGATCTAGGTTCCACTTTCTATGAACACAAGCCCTCATAGTTAATTATCCCTTTTACCATAGTAAAGAGCACTCTTGATTAAGGTTAGAAAATAAAACATATCTTATCGGTATGAATTTTTTTGTCTAGTAGTGCTAATAGAAGGCTTTTTTTGTTAAATATATTCTATAATTCATGGCTCAAAGAAAAAATTAATTTGGAGAACATATGGGCTTTTATCATGACTAAAATATACTAGAGCTATATAGATGTTAAGCCACCCGGTCGAGAGTTCTAGTCGATATGCATTTCATGGTGTCATTTAGATAAAATCACATAGACATAAGAGATAAGCCACATCCTTCTTGACATGAGATTTTTGAGTATGAACATAGATATATTTATTTGACATTATGATGTAGAACATCATGAGGATCTAAAATTAGAGCTCAAGGTCCATTTACAAGATCTCAAGCTAAAGCCCAATAAAATTCAAGAAAGAAAGGCTTAGCCCATTAAGCTAAGGCCCATTTTATGATTTCATCATTTTTTATTTATGTAATTTTAATTTTCTTCTAGAAACTCCATGTTTGAAATTTTGCATTTAAAAATTTAAAGCATGACATGTGAGTGGTTCAATCCACATAAAATAATAACATGTGAAATGGGTAGATGACATAAAATAATGAGGCAATTTAATGCTTCACATTAATGTGGCCACCCACCTTTCCCTCCATGTTTTAAATTTTTTCTTTAGAAAGATGCTTGTAATGGTTATAAATAGCCCTCTTACTAGATTATGGAGATCTTTTGGCAATTACAAATTATTGAGTTATTCTTGTGGTTTGAGAGCTTGGTGTCCAAACCTTGGCAATCCTTGGTGGGAGCACTAGTTATCTAACATATCTTCTTCCCTTACCTCCAATACCCACGTTCTCTCAATCTCATCAAAAGATAAAATGACACCTCCATCAAATTTGGTATCGAGGCGAAGGAAGGAACAAATTGGGTCAAAAGTTTACTTCAACTAAGGGAGCATCTCAAGTCTTTGGACTTGTCTTCAAACTTGTGAGATTAATTAATTTTTTATATAATAGTTTAAATACATATTAGTAGCTTGGAAAGATATATATTTCTTGCAAGTTTATGATGATAGCATAAATTTTCAATTAGTAATCTCCATTATATATTTTAGTCATTTTCCAATTATGTGAACTTGCACCCCCACTAAAAAAACAAAAGAAAAAAAATTAAGAGAACCTTAGTGAGGTAGTGCTTCACCCTAAAAATAACCTAGCCATTTTCAAATCAAAATCTAATTACTTGCTTTATTATCTTTGTTATTATTTATGGTTAATTTTAGAATTTTCTTTAATTAACTTATGATAACTTTTTTCCTAAGAAAAAAAAGAGGCTTGATAAAATTGAGCATTTTTTCATAGTATTAAAAAATAAAAAAATATGCATGCATAATAATATAAGTGTGTTAAAACTAGTGATTTTGGAAGCTAAATAAAACTTTGTAAAAAATACCTAAACTATCTAAGAAGAGCTTGGGATTTAAGTGGTCTTGTACCCCCTCCTCAACTAGAAGTTCTCTTAGCCTAAAATTTCACTTTGATTGCACAATTATATTATACTTATTTATTTTATTTCATTTTTTCATTTATTCCTTTTCATATATCTTTTTTTTAAAAAAAAATCTCATGGCACCAAAATTTATCTCTCAAGATCAAGTTTAAAATTTGACTAGATTAGTTGATGTCTTAGATCTTAGGATCCATGACAATGAATTAAAACTCAACAAATATTAGAATAAAATAAGAATAAAATGCAAACTCTTATAGCTCATCAACAAAATAATAGAGTACCAACTCCTCCTCTAATCGTGCTTATGTGCCAATAGGAATGGATGAAGAAGATTCATATCCAAACTATAGAGAAAATCAACCACTTAGAAGACCATCAATTGCTAGAAATGGTGGAAGGGGAGAAAACTATTTTAAGACTATATAAGACTTTAATGATCCATCTTGAAGAGTTAAAGTAGAAGCCCCAACTTATGATGGTATACATGACCTAAATAAATTTCTCGTTTGGTTAGTTCAAATGGATGACCTCTTTGATTGGTATAAAATGGATGATTACCAAAGCGTTACTTTTTTAAAATGAAATTGATAGGGCATGCTAAAATTTATTGGATAAATACTTTAGCTAAAGAACAAAGGTTAGGAAGGACAAACCTCACTTGGATAGAAATGAAAAATGTTAAGAGCAAGTACTATCCTAAGAATCATGATAAAAGCTACATAGTCAATTATTAACTTTGAGACAAGGCGATTATCTTGTAACGAATACTTGAATATTTTTGAAGATCTAGTTTCTAGAATTGATTGTGCTGATAATGATTAATAATTAGCCAATAAGTTTGTTATTGGAATTAGGACTAACATTAGAAATGAAGTTGAATTATTTGACCCACAATCTTTAGGAAGCATTTCATTATACATTATTGGTTGAACAACAAAAGAAATCGCCTCCCTCCCTTAAAAGAAAAGCCAAGTTCCTTCCATTTTATCCCATAGATTTATTGTTAGACCAACCCATTCAAATGGCCCAACCTATTTGCCTAAAACTTCAATTGAAGGGAGCTCTAAGAACATTAGGAAGTAATATGCTTTAAATGTCATAAAAGGGTCATATGAAAAATCAATGTAAAGCTTAAATCTTATTTTTAGAAGAAGTTGAAAATCAATAGATGATAATCTAGAAGAAGTTTATGATGACACCCCATTATCGATGAAGAATTAGAATTAAGCGATGACCCTCATGTTAATGTGTTGACATATCTCACTGTAATTAAAAATGAGGCAAAAGATTGGAGGAGAAAGAACATATTTTGCATGTATGTTTTGTGTAATGGAAAGAGATGTAGGTTAGTTATAGATGGAGAGTGCTACGAATGTCATTTCAACACACACCTTAACTCGAGCCAACCTAAAATTTGAACCTCACCCTAAACCATTTCATGTTAGGGGTAAATCATACATCTCTTCCCATCACCAATCGATGTTTAGTTCCAATTAAAATAGGAAGCAATGAGGATCAAATTTGGTGGAATGTTCTCCTATGGACTTTGCTCATATTCTCTTAGGATGACCTTGATTGTATGATATGAATGTTATTCACTAAGGTAGGAAAAATACTTATGTTTTAAACATAATAATAAGACTATTAAACTCCTACCAATAAAGCCGGTAGAAAAACACCCTCCATAACACCACAAAAATAACTTCAAACTTGCAACCTAAGCCTCTATTGAAGAAAAATGTCAAACTTCAATTAATTTTCATAGAAAATCCTACTTGTAGGCTTAATACCCTCATTTCTATTCTTACTTTAAAACACTCTTCCTTCTTTGACCCCAAAGATAGGTTTTGGAGTTTTAAGAAAAGAAGTTTCTAATCCATTTCTTCTTCACATATTACATGTAAAAGAAGTCATACTAGATTCTAATGAGACTTACATACATACGTGCTCTCTTCTCTTCTTTCGATTTTAAAGATATTGCACCCAATGAGCTTCTTGATGAGTTACCTTATCTAAGAGACATTCAACATGCTATTGAGTTCTTACTCTATTCTCTACTTCCTAATCTTCCACATTATAGGATGAACCCTACCGAGCATGTTGAGATTAAAAGACAAGTTGAGGAATTATTAAAAAGGGTTTTATTCAAGAGAGTCTTAGCCCTTGTGCGGTCCCATCATTATTAACTCCAAAGAAAGATAGAATTTGGCGAATGTGTGTTGATAGTCGAGCAATAAATAAATTTACTATCAAATATAAGTTTATTATTCCCGATTAGATGATATGTTAGATTTAATCTCATGAGCAAAATTTTTTCAAAAGGCGATCTAAAATGTGGATATCATCAAATTCAGATTATATTAGGAGATGAGTGGAAGGCGGCTTTTAAGACCCATGGACTTTATGAATGGCTTGTCATGCCCTTTGGACTTTCAAATGCTCCTAGCACATTTATGAGATTAATGAATACTATTCTTAAACCACATATAGGTAAATTTTGGTGGTGTATTTTGATGATATTATGATTTTTTAGTCCAAGTGAAAATGAACATCTACAACACCTACAAAAGTCTTTAAACTACTTAGACAAGAGAAATTATACATTAATTTAAAAAGTGTTTCTTTTGCAAGGTGAGGTAATCTTTTTTGGGCTTTATTATATCTACTTGGACTTAAAGCTGATCCTTCTAAAGTGAAAGCAATCTTAGATTGGCAATCACCTAAAAGTTTTACTAAAGTTAGAAGCTTCCATGGTTTAGCCACTTTTATCGATTTCTCAAGAATTTTAGTGCCATTGTTGCTCGATAACGATATACTAAAATTAGATAAAATTTGTTGGACTCTAATGCACAAAAGGCCTTAGAACAAATTAAAGTTCTTATCACTTATGCACCAATCCTTAGGCTTCCTAATTTTTCTAAAGCCTTTGAAGTGACATGTGATGCTTTAAGAATTGGGATAGGTGGAATTTTAAGTCAAGAAAGGCATCCTATAGCATTCTTTAATAAAAGTTAAATGAAGCCAAACAATGATATTCCACTTATGATAGAGTTTTATCGTAATTCAATCCTTAAGGCATTGGTGACACTATCTATTACATAGAGAATTTATACTTAATTATGATCATCATGCCTTAAAATTCATTAATACTCAATGAAAATTAAGTCATAGGCATGCAAAATGGGTTGAATTTTTATAAGGCTACTCTTTTGTTCTAAAGCATAAGCCTAGAATTGAGAATAAACGATGATGCTTTATCCGGGGTAAACCTAATGATTTTCTCTTTAAAATTAAGAATCATAAGATTTGATAGAATTAAAGATGATTATATTGTGTGCTAACTTTCACCTAATTTATCTTGACCACCTAGATAAACCAATAACTTTACAAGGGACATTCTTGATGAAAAATGGATATTTATATAAAGGAAAATAATTATGTATTCCTCGATCTTCTCTTAGAGAATTCCTTATCATTGAGCTACATGATGGGGGTGTAGCTAGTCATTTTGGAAAGGATAAGACCATATGTTTATTAGAAAATAGATTTTATTGGCCTTCATTAAAATAAGATGTTCAAAAATTAATGGCTCAATGTTTAATTTATTAACAGCTAAAATTATCAAATAAAGGTTTGGAAAATACACGCCTTTTGTTCCTTATAGGCCTTGGGAAGTCCTACCAATGGATTTTATTTTAGGATTACCTAGACACTCGAGGACATGATAATATTTTTGTTGTAGTGGATTGGTTCTTAAAATGGCTCATTTCTTACCATGTTCAAAACATATGATGCTTCTTATATAGCCAAATTATTTTTTTAAGAAAATAGTGTGACTCCATGGTCTCCCTTTAACCATTATTTCTTATAGAGATGTTAACTTTGTCTCATATTTTTGGAAAATATTATGAAAATTATTAGGTACCAAATTAAAATTTTCTTCTACCTTCCACCCATAAAGCGATGGACAAAGCAGTAGTTAATCGTACCTTAGAAAATTTGCTTAGATGCTTAGTAGGTAAAAGTTTAGGAAATTGGGATTTACATTTACCAACCTCATAATTTGCTTATAATATTACAATTTCTAGAACTACAAAAAAATTACCATTTGAGATAGTCTATGGTTAAAATCCATGACAACCAATAGATGTAGCAAACCTACCATCTCATGTATTTTCTAATGCGACATTCTCATTTGCTAAAGATTTTCAAAGCCACCATGAAGATATAAGAAAGCAAATTACTATAAGTAAAGAAAACTATGCTTCTAAGAAAAATCATAATGCTTCAATGAAAGATTATAAAGAAGGTGATTATGTATTGATTAGCATTCGACTGCGTTATCAAATCACTAGATATAATAAATTACATGTATGAGCTTGTGGTCCATTTAAAATTCTTAAGAAAATTGAAACTAATGCTTATCACCTTGATTTTACTGATATGCTCATTCATCCTGTTATTAAAATTGAAGATATTCTATCATACAAAGGAATTAGCAAACCTCCATTTATTCAGGTTTAATTCTTTAGTAGGAGATATAGCTGCATTTGAAGAAGCCCTCTTCCTTTGAAGTTGACTATATTATCACTAAGGAAGCACCCATTGATCCATCTTCAACATCATTTTCTAGTTTGTTGAAAGAATAAGCCACCAACTAAAGACACATGTTTGACCGATCTTGATTTGAAGACTTTAGCCCCACAATTAGTAGAAGAATTCTTAGATTTTAACTCTACATAGCGAGTTTAATTGGGCCCATGGGTTGATTTAGAATATCATGAGGATCCAAAATTAGAGGTCAAGGTCCATTTAAAAGATCTCAAGCTAAAGCCCAAGAAAATTCAAGAAAGAAGAAGGCTTAGCCCATTAGCTCTAAGGCTCATTTTATGATTTCATCTTTTTTTATTTATGTAATTTTAATTTTCTTCTAGAAACTCTATGTTTGAAATTTTGCATTTAAAATTCAAAGCATGACATGTGAGGTGGTTCAATCCACATAAAATAATAGCATGTGAAATGGGTGGATGACATAAAATAATGAGGCAATTTAATGCTTCACATTAATGTAGCCACCCACCTTTCCCTCCATGTTTTGAAATCTTTTCTTTAGAAAGATGCTTGTAATGGCTATAAATAGCCCCTCTTACTAGAATGAAGGAGATCTTTTGGCAATTACAAATTAATGAGTTATTCTTGTGGTTTGAGAGCTCGATGGCCAAACCTTGGCAATCCTTGGTGGGAGTGCTAGTTATCCAACATATCTTCTTCCCTCACCTCCAATACCCACGTTCTCTCAATCTCATCAAAAGATAGAATGACCACCTTCATCATATTAGCTCTTTCATGAGCAAAGGTTTTTTAGCTTATAATCTTTGAAAAATGATGATAGATGGGTGGATGATTATTTATTTTAGTTATTTTGAATGAGTAAATTCATTCAATTTGAACATATCCCTTAAAGATAAATTTCTATAATTAACATGGCCATCATCATGGAATGATTAGATTTTGTTGACTGGTCCTAGTCATAAGACCCAACTAGGAAATTAACTGAAGCACCCTCGAAGTAGACTTATGCAATTATTATTGTGTTAAGGGTCATTCGGATCATATTATTTATTTAACAAATTTATTATCTCAAGAAAGTAGCATGGCAAATATCTGATCTTGATGATCTATAAAATAGAGATATTTGGCTTATTACCCAAGGAGAGCGCCCCGAGAGGCAATCTTGTGGTGATATAGGTTAGAAATATTGTCACTAACCCGAGAGGGTCATGCCATGGTGCAAAATTGGTAGCAGGTGGTGCTATAAGATTGAGATTTTGATCAATAACAGGGGTCGAAGCGTAGCACTCTTAATAGTATTACGGTGTTATAAGATAGAAGATTATTTGGGTTCTAACCAAAGATGTTAGCATTACTTTCGATGGTGGCATTGTAGTGCTAACAAGTAGAATTTTATTTTAAATATAGAGATCAATATTTTTTAAGTAACAAAGACTACAAAATTAATGCCACACCGCGATGTTATGGCGCATGTTTGCTTAGTTAAAACTTGAGAGGGTTTCCGCAACACTAAGAATATGGTGTTGTGGCACTAAGAGGTGGGATACATATGTTTAAATTCTTAATAGGCTAGCACTATAGTTTTATGTCCTAGCATCGAGGGGCTATATCGAAATGTCAAATTTTTTTTGGCAATTTTCTTAAGGAAATTCACCAATTTCTCAAAATTTTAGTAGCATAATAATTTAGTAGTGCAAGAATTCACACTTGTTAGTGCAAAATCACTCTTTTCCCGATTATAGATCTATGATTGATGGAGAGAGAGTGTTCTCATCTTTGGAATAAGTTCAATGGTAGAGGCCTTCAAATTTAAAATTGGCGGTGTTTACAATGATTCTCTCCCTTTTACTTCAATTATTTCACATGAGGAAAGAGTGGAGTGAGTGTAGAAGAGCCTAGAAAGGATATACATGAAGGGAGTCTGAAAAATTTCTAATCTATAATGGAGAGTAAATCCACGTGATTGAGTAGGAAACCACCTTTTTTAGAAGGAGTAACTTTCCTAATAGGTCCCACTCTTCCTTTGAGTAATTATCTAACAGAAATAAGCTATGGTTTGTTATCTCTTTGGGTGGTTATTTCTAGTGGGGAGGTAGTTGGGAGTGCTATAGATTCAATAAAATAATGATAGCACCTAGGCACCATGGTTTGATCTTTGCACTCACGGGTCAAAATGCTTTATTTTCTTTTCTTATATATATGCAAATAAATTGCCACCAATGAATATGTCATAGTGATTGGACATGTTGCATTATTTCATTATTTCTTTCTTCATATTTAGATTCTACCTTTTTTTGGTATGTTGAGTATAGGGTGTTTAAATCGGCCCTTTTTTCATGATGAAATCTAAATTTAAGTTTAGATCCACTTTGAGCATGACTCATCCCCCTTTGGGTATGATAGATCTTAGTTTAACTTTAGATTTAGTTTGTTTAATACATAATGGATCATCCAGACTTTGGGCATGGTGGATCTTAATTTAAATTTAGATCCGCCATTTTGGGCATGATGGATCTTGATTTAAATTTAGATCCAACCCTTTTGAACATGATGGATCTTGATTTAGGTTTGAGTTTTAGATCGATCAGAGACATATTTAATATAAGTTTAGATTTTTTTTATCGAGTTTCTTTTTAATGAAGAGTCTTTCTTGTATTGCAAGGTATATAAAATTGTCCCTGTTAATCGGAGAATTATCCTTGAGATGATGATATTCTTCTCATACTTAAGATTTTAAAATTTTGAGTGATTTCTCTAACATTTATGAAGCATAACATCTTCAATAGTTATGCATTATAACTTTGAGATATTGTTTATTAATAGGGGCATGGGTCTTATCCCTTTCTCATCAATGAGTGATAAGCTCCACCTTCCTCACTTTGGACTTGAAACTTAGAATTTTCATGTCAAGTTGTAAGTGGGTCATATTTTCTTCTAGCTTAACTAGCCTTTGAGGAGGTTGCTTGTATTACTCTAAAGAGTCAATCATATTTTTAGTTTTAAACTTTAGCTTTTGAGTCCTCCTTTTCTTCCTTACTTTATTTGCCTTTGAAGAAGAAGGTTGATCGATTTTATCTGTTTCTTTATATTATATAAAATTTCCCCTATTGGAGAAGAGCATTTTAAGATTGAGTTCGTCTAAAGAATTCATCCATTGAATATTTTCTAGTGTTAGAAGAATATCTATCATTCTTTTACTATTTTTGAGATGAAGGTCTCCCAATCACCTTCCTCTTCTTCTTGTGTTTGGTGGGCTTTGGCCTTATCCCCTATACTCTAAGCGTCAACATTTTAGCTTTTGCATCTTGGGTGGGCATGTTGAAATAACTTTCATCATTTTCCTTTTAGGTTTTATTAATACTGATTCGATAAGGTGAGTTTTCAATTTTGATAGCTCTTATCTCCTAATCCTTGAAGACAAAATAATCTTCAATTAGATGACTTATGAGCCTATGGAAAGGACAATAATTAGAATCATCAATTTTGTCTACTTTGGTCTAACCTTCATGGCTCGCAAACATAACACCGACTTTAAGGCTTGCTAAAAATTTTAGCAGACATTTTCTTTTGAATGTATTGTTTAGTCATTTTGCATAGAGGAAAATACCTTATTTTTTCCTATGCTAGTGTGCTATTGGTCACGGGATATCGGTCATGAGGTTATCGTACCACTATTTGCCTTCTTGTCCACGGTGAATGTGAATATTGTATTCACATCATTCTTGTTTGAATCGCTAGACATTGGTTGTTTCCCTTTTCCAAAGGGGTTATTATTGTTATAACCTATATAAAGCCCCTCTTGTTTGGACAACATTTTAAACTTGGCTATGCAATCCAAGAATTCTTGGAATGTGTTAATAGTAGCCATAACTAAATGTGGACCCATTTAATCATCAATATTCTCTATGAGGAGTTCTCTTGCATGATTTTCTATGAGCTATTGGACACATCTCATGCTTAGATTACTCTATCTAGTAATATACTTGGTAACACTCTCATCTTTCCTTCTCTTTTCAAGGCAAGATCTACAATAGTTACTTTCTTTGTTGCTCTTACAAATCTCTTGATGAAAAGTATTTTAGCTTCGGTGAAGGTTTTTATTGAGTCATTAGGTAATTGATGCCATTCAAAGTTTGTGTGTGTAAGGTCACTAGAAAATTGTCAAAATAATAGGTCATCATTTCCTATGGTATTTCCACACTATGTTTTACATTGAGCTAAGTGTTCTTGTAAGTTTTTGTGCTTGGAAAATATTAAACTTTGGCATAACGCACTTTAGAGTATTGTACTTGATAGTATTCACCACATATGGTAAACCTTTTCCAATTAATTGCTTAGTGATTTCTAAAGCTTTCACTACTTTGACCTTTTCACTAATGAGATCTTTCATTTGGGATTTAGTGATAACATTAGTTTCTTGATAAGTGTTCACTATAGCTTCTCTTGAAAGTTCCTACCTTTATATTGTATCTATTAATAGATTAGGCAAGGAATTTTGTATGCCTCCCATTTCAACAATCAAAATATTCATTTTGAAGAATTTCTTGGAGGTATCTGCTATGTTGTAGTTGCTATGAGGTTGTCGACCAAATAGCTCTTTCATCACACTCATTTCATTGAGCCAATTATTAAGCTAGCTAATTTATTGATCTCTCCTTTGAAGTTAGGAACACATCTCTTGTTGTAACCTTGTTATAATGTCTATTAACTCTTTAGTCACATCTACTTCTACTTGAGCTTCTAGGGTCTTGGTGGCTTGGGTTCACTTATTGCTCTTCTTGATTCTCTTGTTAATGTACTATGCCTTTGTTTCATAGATGCATGTCAACCATATGAACAACTTCAATCTCTATATGACCAACATTTCATTATTTTGAAGATTTAGGATTGATTGCTCTTCATTAGTTTGGAAATCTTCATCTTCCCGTAAGAGTCAATTTTCTTCTTCATCATCTGTTTGCTAACTATTGTCGAGCGATGCTTCCGGTTGACAATAAGAGATTTTGTTCCTTCGTCATTTAATGGGGTTAGTTTGTGATTGATGATTTGAGATTCTTTTAGTACCCAAATCGATCAAGAATTTCTAATAGTGGTCTCTGGGAATATATCTCGATGTCATACCTCGGTGTTTACTTGATTTCTATGGTGGTTGTCGACCTTTTAACAATTGACCACTTAGTTTCTTTATGTCCAAGGGTTCATTGTCGGTGTTCACCAACTCTAGTGCTTGTAGACTTTGAGTCTTATTATAAATGGGCATGATATTTTTCAATATTCTCACCTCTTTTAGGGTAGAATTTGTTGGGTTGATGACGCACCAACTTCTTTATTCTTATTTAAAGGTTTCTATTTTTGATAGCCTTCAAAACTTTGTAGATTTTGGAGGAAATGGATTCATCCTTTCGTGGTTAACAAAGTGGACTATGATGTGTATGTTTATTCTAGAATGTATTCTTTATAGCTCCTCTTGAGCTATTTCTTTTGACCTATCAAAATAGATCAAAGTTGTTGGTGGGTATATTCATATTATTGTTCTCCATATATGGGCAAGCTGCACTCTGCAACATTGTATTTTTTGAGAGCCCTCCTAGACATTTTAGTGCCCGAGGAAGATGCTTCATGGTCATGCTTGCTTGAAATAAAGGTAGAATCATTTAGGTAGTATGTTACCTTGATGCACTGAGTGGATTGACTATAATGGACATCAATTTGGGCCTTACAACCACCTTCTCCTTAGCGGTGTAATTGACAATGCCTTTAATAATCTATCAAAGATGGAAGCCCTCTTTGAGTTCATGGGGCAAATTTGGATGATTATGTTTGGTCTCTTTCCTTATTAAATTCCTTTGGCATCCGATGCCCTTAACTATGGGCTTAGTGATAGGTCCAACTGGCAAAAAACTAGACAACCTCGAGATTGTTTTGAACTACAGCTCTAATGGAACTAGTGTTGATTATGGCTTGAGAGAATCTTATAGTGGACCCCATTGAGCTTGACGTCATAATGTTCTTGATGTTTACCAATTGTAAAAGTAGAGATGGACAAAGAAGTAGTCCAATGGAGTCTCCATAAATCGATCGATAAAAAAAACAACTTTGAGGATGCTCTCCACCATCTTTGGTGAGATAGGTAGAAGTATGCTTTCTCATGATACGATTGATATATATTTTGTTGACTTCATGATCCCCACCTCACTTGAGATTAATTTTGATGATAATAAACATATGTTCAAATGCTACTAATCATTTATTTTAAGTCTTTAAGAAAATTCTTAGTATCTTGTTACTTCATCAATTTGAAAAGCTAAAGTTGTTGGGCTTGAACTTGGGAATTTTCTAGGAACACAATATTAAGGTAAATGAAGAGCTCAATAAAACAAAATAAATCATTTGTTCATTTCAAAATAAATTATTTTAAAATTATATTATGGTCTACATTTCATATTTACGTTATTCATTAAATTATTCATTTTGGATAATATAAACTAGGTGCATAAGTTTTGTTCCATTTAATGTGCTTCCAAAAAAAATAAATTAAGCTCATATCTCATTAAATCATTTCCATGCTTAATCATATTTATTATTCATTTATTTTGTGCATAAAACTATTTTATTCTAAAATTATTCAAATTATTCTTTTCTCTCTTCTATTATTCTAATTTTCTCTTACATATCCTATCTATCATCCTAAACCTATTTTGTCCGAAATTATCATGGTTATTTGTTTAATAAATTATGTGGGAATTATTCAAATTATTTCCATAATAATTCCCACATTTTTTAATTTTAAAAATTCATTCATTTGAATTTTTAAATTTGAATTGTTTTGAATTTAAACTAAATATTCATTTCCACATATGTGAAAATTAGATCTTAGTTATTTATGGCATGATTTTGCCTACCCTATCTTGATTTAATTTAGTTAATTTTAATTAATTTGAACTAATTTAAGTTATTTTAATTTAAATTCAACCTGAACCATGGAATTATTCCCTTTCCTTCTCTTAATAGTTTAATTTGGAAAGTCCCATGGCCAACTATGCATACATTTAAATTCAAATTATTCACATGATGTTTATCAATTTAAAAGCTTCATAATTTGATTCATCATCATTCAAATGAAATTTAGTGCATTAAATTAGATTTAATCTATTTTGGAAAGTGGCTTTGGAAAATTTTTTATTGGATTTAAATTAATGTGTTTTAGGATTATTTCTTTCCCTTTTTCATTCAATCAAAGTTAGTTGATTAAATATCTCATGAAATATTTCTTTAGATCTTAATTGAATTTTTATTTGGAATCATTTGGGCTGGCCATATAAATTGGTTAATTCAAATAAAACCATATTTAAATTAATTAATTTTATTTAGCTAATTTAATGGAGTCATGCTACATATGCTAGTATTTCAAAATTTCCTCCTCTTTCCTCTCTTGGCCAACCCACATGATCTTATATTTTAAATTAAATTGGAGTTTATGTCATGTGATCAATTGCTTCAAGTTAAATTATTTCTCAATTGGATTTCCCCATATTGCCTTGGCGAATTTCCATTATGGAAATTAAATTCTATATGATTAGTTCAAGTTAAATTATTTCCCAATTGGATTTCCCTTTCTTTGGCCAAATTTCCCTCATCGAAATTAAATTCTATATGATCAGTTGAAATTAAATTATTTCCGAATTGGATTTCCTTCCATATATCCTTGGTCCATTTTACCCTCATGGGATTAAAATTTTATTTGATTAGCTTTAAGTTGAATCATTCCCAAATATTTTCCCTCTCCAATTCTCTCTACTTGGCCAACCCTCTTAGTCTCCATCTTCTATAAATAATGGTCTTAATTATAAGTTAAATATTCTTGGCTATATCTTCTCACTTGGCCAACCCCTTGCAAAATTTTCTTGGAGATTTCTCTAGGTGAATCAAGTGCTAACTTCTTCATCATCCTTCATCTTTTTTTTTTTCACAAGAGATTGCTTTGAAGTTTCTTAAAACGAGTTGGAGGATTGGTGAGAACACCTTAGCCGAGAGCATTATAAGGTTATTCTAATTTTTTTTGTGCTTAATCTTTTATATAACCTTGATCTCTATCTTGGCTAAAAGATTCATATAGATTGGTCAATTGATTTTGTGCTTAACATTTCTTTCCACTTTGTTCTTGAGTTGGTTGAAACATTGAGTTTATTGGATTAATATTTATGCTTACAATCCTCTTTCTCTTTTTTTATTCTCATATATCCTTAAGTGAAATTCATCTTGTTTTGTTATTTCAAATATAAATACTTATGAGTAGCAAGTTTTCTCATTTATAAATCATCTTATCATTTGCATGTAATATTGTTCTTGTGAAAGATATTTTACAAAGAATTTGATTTAGCTTTTCATTGGGTTCATTGAATTGCATAAGATTACATAAATCACTTGTGTTTGGTTTATCATTCACATAATCAAAATATTGTTGTGTGGTGCTTTATATTATTGATTCAAGTTAATTTAGTTTCAAACTTTCATATATTGTAATGCTAAACAAAGGTATTTAAAACTTCTTGCATTTATATATCATCTAAGCTATTACATTTAAATATCATTTAAGTAAGAAGTGAGCTATCTTTCTTTTATCACTTGCCTTATGATTGTTATAGTTGGGTTGTGAGTGAAAAAATATTTTAAATTGAGAGTTAGATATTTGTGACTATTCTTTTGTTTCTCATTGCTTCTTGTGGGGTTGTACTTTCTGTGTAGGAAAGTATGGTGTTGGGTTTCTTGCCCTTATGTTGGGTTGTACTTGCGTGAAAGAGAGTCCGGTGATTTATTTTAATCTCAACTTCTATTTAGTGAATGTCAATCTTGGGTGGCTAGGCATGGACGTAGGTCGGTTTTTTGAGGTTTGGCTAAACCATATAAAATCTTTGTGTTCTCTATTTATATTTCCTACACCTTTACTTTTTTTTTCATTATTATTTGTTATTATTATAATTCATTAACGATAACCATTTATAATTAACTTTTCTACAAAGTATTGAAATTAACTTTTAATTTAAAATTAAAACCCAATTCCTTTTTGGGTGTCATAACTACATAACAATTGGTATAAGAGCCTTGGCCTAATTTTTATTTAACATCCTTGAATTTGATTACTATGGAACAAGTTTTCCTAAGTGTACTACCGAAGGATAGTCTACACATAGGTCACCTTTACTTGATAATATTTCATTTGATTATTGAAAAACCCACATTAGTACTTTAATTTAGGGACAAGATTCTAAAATGTGGCATATGTTGACACATCAATACAACTCACCCACTATTGAAACAAATAGTTAGAAAGTTGATAAACCTTTTAATGAATGGTCCGCTCATGAAAGAGAATTAAATGAATTAAATGTTAAGTCTTGTAACATTCTATATTTTGCTTTACTTGACGATTATATAAGAATTTTAAAGCTTACTACTGCAAAAGAAATTTGAGATAAATTAATTCTTACTTATGAAAGTATTGAAGAAGTTAAAGATGCCTATATAAATGGATATGTACATGAATATGAATTATTTTGCATGTTACCAAATGAAAGCATTTCGATATGTATACTCATTTCATGAAAAGTATTAATACTTTACCTTCACTTGGAAGAAAATATAAAAATGAAGATTTGGTTTATAAAATTCTAAGATGCCTTCAAAAGAATGGGATGCAAATGTTATTGGCATTAGTGGAACCTTTCAAAAGAAAGAGAAAGAAAAGTAATTTTTCAAAAGATGAGAAGAAACTTGTTAGGAAAAAAAAACTCTTCTTGCTTAGTTGTTAATGATGATATTGCAATGCTTTCTAAGAAATTGGGAAATATGACGGATAAAAAAATCACAGGTATGGAAAGTCTAAATAACATAAATTTCCTCCTAAAAGTTGAATGCGTGTGAAGGAATTATATGCTACAATTATAAAAGTTAGGACATGTAAGAAGTGATTGCCCAAATATTGCTAATAAAGAAAAATAATCAAAAAGAAAAAAGTCTTGGAAAAATAAAAGCCTCAAAAGAAAAGAAAAGAGCACTTTGGACAAATTCTTATTCAAAAGAATCTAGTGAGGATACTTTAGAGGAAGCAAGAATCTATGTATTATGGTTGATGTGGATTCCCAAAGTGAGGTATGTGAGGATATTTCATATGAAAAATTAGATGATAATTTCAATGAATTAATACATAAGCACAAAAAATTGAAAAGAAAATTTAGTATTTAGAAATGCATGTTTTGTCATTAGAAAAATAATGTGATCATTTAAAGTCTAAAATGATGCTTTATTAGATCAATATATACTTGTGGAGAAAGTTAATAAGGAATGTTACTTCATGCAAAATTAGATACTTTAAGTAGCTTACATTCACATGTTTCATTTATTAGAAGTAAATCATCAAAAGCATCAAAATCATTTAAATTTATACCTTATGAAAATACAAATGTTACATGCAACTTTTGCAATAAATAATGTCATGTTTCTTTTGATTGTCATGCAAAAGTTCTCAAGCATTTCCTAGATCAACTTACATTTGGATACCCAAGAATAAAATGTAATAGCTACACACACTACACAACATTCATTACATATTTCTTCTTTGGGATGTGGACCCAAATGTAATACCTTGATCTTCTTTTGTAGGAGTTCCTTCAAAGAAAAATCAAAGAATGCATGTGGTACTTGTGGATGTTCAAGATATATGATAGGTGATAAATAAAAAATTTTACTTTAAAACCTTGTGAAGAAGGGTATGTAGTTTATGGTGATAATTCTAAAGAAAAATAGTTGGCATTGGTTCTCGTTTCTAAAAGTTCAATTACTTTAGATAAAGTTTTATTTGTTGAAGGTTTAAAACATAATCTTATTTATATTAGTCAACTATGGATAAAGGACTTAATGTTGAATTTCATGCATCTTTCTACATTGTTATAGATAAGAAAAATGTTTTATTTATTAATCATAGATACAAATATATTTATTTTATTGATTTGAAAGTGCATGTTATGCTAATTTAAATTTACTTTATTTTAAAGTTCACATGATAACTTTTGGTTGTGGCATAAAAGATTGTGTCATATTAATATGCACTCTTTAAACAAAATTCCAAAACTTGATCTTGTAGATACAACAACAACAATAACAACAACAAGCCTTAATCCCACTAGGTGGGGTCATACATGAATCCTTCATCTCCATTGTGTCCTATTATGTGTCAAATTCTCATTTAAATCAAGTAGACTAAGATCATTTTTTTATACCTCTTAACCAAGTCGTTTTAGGTCTACCTCTACCTTTCTTAACATAAGGCAAATCTAGTGCATCTACTCTCCTAATCGGGTCATCTGACGGCCGACGCTTTATGTGGCCAAAACTTGATCTTGTAGATGGTTTACCTAAAATGAATTTTCATTCTAATTATGTTTGTGAGGCATGTATTCATGGAAATATTTTAAAATTCTTTTAAGAATAAAATATTATTTCTTCATCAAGACCTTTAGAATCATTGAATATGAATTTATTTGGTCTATTATTACTACAAGCTTAGGTGGAAAATTCTCGCTTTGTTATTGTTGATGATTTTTCAAGATTCACTTGGGTCATATTTTTATTTCACAAAATGATGCTTTTAAACATTAAAAAATATTAAATATATTCAACAAGATAGAAGTCTTCTTGTTAGTAGAATTTAATTGATCACGATGGTAAATTTGAAAATAAATATTTTGAAGAATTTTATGATGAGTTTAGCATTAAGCATAATTTTTTGCTCTCAAAACCCCTCAACAAAATGATACGAGAAAAAAAAGAATATAACTTTAGCTAAGTTAAATAGAGCAATGCTAGACGATTATAAATTGCCTATGTTCTTTTTTGGGTTGAAGCAATTAACGGATGCTATGTAATGAACCATGTTTACTTGAGATCAATTTTAAATATGATCCCCTATGAGTTGTTCTTTAGTAATAAATCTAAAATTAGTTATTCACATATCTTTGGTTGTAAATGTTTTATCTTGAATAATGGTAAAGATTCTTTAAGAAAGTCGATAGTAAGTTTGATGATGGTATCTTTTAGGATATTCTATGATGAAAAATCTTATAAATTTTATAATAAAAGAAAATTAATTATTGAAGAATCGGTACATGTTATATTGATGAAAACCTTGTAGAGTCTATTAGAGATGATATGATTAAAGATGAGGTAGATGATTTCAAGAAAAAAATTTGAAGTAAATATAGATTATTCTTTACCCAAAGAATGAAAATTTATTAAGAATCATCCCAAAGACTTTGATTATTGGAGATCCTTTCCAAGTAATTAGAACTATAAGGAAATTTGAGGAAGTGATTAATCATTATGTACTCTTATCGAGATTGAACAAAATTAGTAGATGAAGCTTTAGAGGATCACTATTAGATTGTGGCTATGGAGGAAGAATTAAATTAGTTTGTATGGAACGATGTGTGGGATTTAGTCCCTAGACCTCAAGACCAAAATATTATAAGAACTAATTGGGCATTTAGGAACAAGCTAGATGACTTGGGACACATTATTAGATATAAGGCTAATTTGGTGCATAAGGATACACTCAAGTTGAAGTAATAGATTTTGAGGAATCATTTGCTCTTGTAGTCATTTGATTGCTCCTTGCCTATGCCTGTTACAAAGACTTTAAACTTTATCAAATAGATGTAAAAGTGCATTTTTAAATGACTTAATAAATCAATATGTCTTTGTAGAATAACCACCTAACTTTGAAAGTTCGAGTTTCCTGATCATGTTTTAAATTAGAGAAAGCCTTGTATGGATTGAAACAAGCTCTTGCTTGGTATGATAGATTGTGTAGCTTTCTTATTAACCATGATTTTAGGAAGGGTAGAGTAAATATCAACCTATTCCTTAAACACTTAGGTGATGATTTGATTATAGTGCAAATTTATGTTGATGAAATTTTATTTGGTAGTATAAATGGAATTTTTGTGTGTTGAGTTTTCATCTTTAATGTTTAAAGAATTTGAAATAAGCATGTTGGGTGAACTAAATTTTTTTTGGGTTTAAGATAAGCACTAAGAAAGTGGAACATTCAATTATCAAATCAAATATACTAATGACTTGATAGAGATGTTTGATATGAAGAAATTTAAATCTAGTAAGACTCCTGATCCCTTCAACTAAGCTTGATTTAGATGAATCAAAAAATCTATTGATAAAAAATTTTATAGAAACATGATTAGTTCTTTTTTATATCTTCGCTAGTAGGCATGATATTATGTTCATCATATGTTTATGTGTTCATTTTGCTTGAAAAGAATCTCATCTAACTATAGTAAAGTGTACAATTCATTATTTGATTGGCACTTCTAGATTAGGGTTATGGTATCCTAAAATTTACTTACATGTGACTTGATTGCTTATTTTGTTGTAGAATTTGTAGGTTGCAAAGTATATATGAAAAGTACATCAGAACATATCATTTTAGGATCATCTTTAGTATATTGGTCATCAAGAAAATAAAACTATGTAGTTCTTTCCCTTTGTTGAAGCGAGTATATAGATGCTAGAAGTTATGACACTCAAGTTCTTTAGTTGAAGCAGCAGGTTAGAAGATTTTAGACTTAAATAAGACCATATATTTCATCAAGTGTGATAACACTAGTGCAATTTATTTGACAAAAGTCTTGTCCAACACTCTAGAAATAAACATATAGAAATTAGACATCATTTCATTGGGGAAGTTAGTAAAGCGATTGATATTGATTTTGTCATAATAGTTTATAAATTGTTAATATTTTTACAAAACCTTTTAATGATGAATGTTTCTATACTTTGAGATGCATGTTAGGTATGCTAGATCCATCTATATAAAATACTATTCATATATAAAATCTTTTGATGTTGCCAAAGGGAAGAGAAAAATATTATGTTAGTCTTTTTTCTTTTATGATGCATACATTTATGGATTCGATGGTGTTTTAAGTTGAAAAATTGTTTAAACTACAAAATTATTTATAATTTTGTTTACTTATTTTCATATCTGCTTGTTATGAAATTTCTATTTTCAAAAGGAAATGTAAGGTCATTTTTACATTCATCCCTATACAATACCAACATAAGTTTATCATTATCAAAAATGGGAAAATTGATGACTTCATGAGCTCCACCTCACTTGAGATTGATTTTGATGATAACAAACATATGTTCAAATGCTACTAATCATTTATTTTTAAGAGTAAGAAAATTCTTCATATATCGGTTGCTTCAATCAATTTAGAATGCAAAAGTTATTGGACCTAAACTTGTTGGGAATTTTCTAATGCTCACAATATTAAGGCAAATGAAAAGGAAATAAAACAAAATAAATAATTCATTCATTTCAAAATAATTTATTTTCAAATTATTCATATATTCTACATTACATATTTATAATTATTCATTACATTATCCATTTTAGATAATATAAGCTAAGTTGATAAGCTTTGTTCCATTTAATGTGCTTACAAGCAAGATAAATTAAGCTTATATCTCATTAAATTATTTTCATGCTTAATCATATTTATTATTCATTTATTTTGTGCATAAAAATTAAACTACCCTAAAATTATTCAAATAATTCTTTTCTCTCTCCTATTATTCTAGTTTTCTCTCACCTAACCTATATAACATCATAAACATATTTTGGCAACATTTCTCATGGTTATTTGTTTAATAAATTATGTGAGAATTATTCAAATTATTTCCATAACAATTCCCTCATTTTAAAATTTGAATTATTTTGAATTTAAATTCAATATTCTTTTCCATATATGTTCAAATTTGATCTTAGCTATTCAAGTCATGATTTCACCGACCCTATCTTGATTTAATTCAATTAATTTAAATTAATTTAATCTAATTTAAGATTAATTTAAATTTATATTTGAATGAGCTAGGGAATTATTCTTTTCCTTCTCTTAATAGTTTATTTTTGGAAAGTCCCATGACCATACATACATTTAAATTAAAATTATTCACATAATGTTTACTAATTTAAAAAGCTTTTTAATCTGATCCGTCATCATTCAAATGAATTTATTGCATTAAATTAGATTAAATTTATTACGGGAAAGTGGCTTGGGCAAATTTTTATTGGATTTAAATTAATGTGTTTTAGGATTATTTCTTTCCCTTTTCATTGAATCAAAGTTAGTTGATTGAATATCTCTTGAAATATTGCTTAAGATATTAATTGAACTCTTATTTTTAATCATTTAGATCAGCCATATTAATTGATTAAATCAAATGAAAATTAATTCTTTTATTCATTTAGCTAATTTAATGGAGTCATGCTATATATGTTAATATTTCAAAATTTCCTATTCTTTCCTCTCTCTTGGCGACCAACATAATCTTATATTTTTAAATTAAGTTGGAGTTTATGTCATGTGATCAATTGGTTCAAATTAAATAAATTCTTAATTGGATTTCCCTCCATTTTGCCTTGGCTAAACTTCCCTCATGGATATTAAATCCTATATGATTGGTTCAAATTAAATTTTTTCCCAATTGGATTTCCCTTCATATTGACTTGGCCAAATTTCCCTCATGGAAATTAAATTCAACATGATTGGGTCAAATTAAACTATTTCCCATTTGGGTTTTCTCCATATAGCCTTGGCCAATTTTCCCCTCTTGGGATTTAAATTTTATTTGATTATTTAAGTTGAATTATTCCCTAAAATGTATTTCCTCCAATTCTCCTCTACTTGACGGGCCCTCTTAGTCTCCATCATCTATAAATAATAGTTTGAATTCTAGGTTAAATCTTTTTTAGCCTTACGCTCACTTGCGACCCTTACAAATTTTTTTTGGAGATTTCTCTAGGTGAATCAAGTGCTAACTTCTTCATCATCTTTCCTCTTTTTCTTACAATAAATTGCTTTGATGTTTGCTTAAAAGGAGTTGGAAGATTGGTGGGAACACCTTTAACCAAGAGCATTATAAGGTTATTATATATTATTTTGTGCTTAATCTTTTTATATAACCTTGATCTCTATGTTGGTCGAAGTTTCATATAGATTGATCAATTTATTTTAGGCTTAGAATTTCTTTCCACTTTATTCTTGAGTTGGCGACACATTGAGTTTATTTGGATTAATATTTATGCTTACAATCCTCTTTCTCTTCTTTTATTCTCATATATCCTTAAGTGAAATTCATCTTGTGTTGTTATTTCAAATAGAAATACTTATGAGTAACAAGTTTTTCATTTAAAAATCTTATCTTTTGCATAAAATATTATTCTTGTGAAAGATATCTTACGAAGAGAATTTAATTTGGCTTTTTAATTGTGTTAATTGAATTGCATATGATTACATAAATCACTTATGTTTAGTTTATCATTCACATAATCAAAATATTATCGTGTGGTGTTTTAGAATATTGATTCAAGTTGATTTAGTTTCAAACTTTTATATCTTGTAAAATTAATCAAAGGTATTTAAAGACTTCTTGTAGTTATATATCATTTAAGCTATTAGATTTAAAGATCATTTAAGTAAGAAGTGAGCTCTCTTTCTTTTATCACTTTCCTTAAGATTATTATAGTTGGGTTGTGAGTGAAAAATTATTTTAAATTGAGAGTTAGATATTTGTGACTCTTCTTTTATTTCTTATTGCTTCTTGTGGGGTTTTACTTGCTGTAGGAAAGAAGGTGTTGGGTTGTAGTTATCTACGTAGGAAAGTATGTATTGGGTTGTACTTGTCCATGAAGAAGAGTACAAGAGATTTTCTATAATCTTAACTTTGATTTAGTGAATTTTTAACTTGGGTGGCTAGAGGTGGACATAAGCCAATTTTTGGTGTTTGGTTGAACCATGTAAAATGTTTGTGTTCTCTTTTACATTTCACACCATTACTTTTCTTTATTATTTCTAGTTGTTGTTATTATTCCTTAAAGTATAACCATTTACAATTAAATTTTCTATAAAATAATTAAATTAAATTTTAATGTAAAAATATTAAAACCCAATTCACCTTCCCTCTTAGGTGTCATAATTGCATAACATATTCAACCAAATTTTTCATAGCATTACATTAGGGTTTATTTAAATAGGGGTTCCACTTCCTATAAATGCAAGCCCTCATAGTTAATTACCTCTTCTATAATATTAAGAGAGCACTCTCAATTAAGGTTGGAAAATAAACATATCTTATATAAATTAGTGTCTTGTGGTGCATACTATGGCATAAATGATTATCGTTAACTAAAAATGTATTGGGGGAGGATAATGACATGCGATCAAGATCCAATGGTTTCATCATCCCGAGCTATAATGGTCCCTAACCTATTTAGCTAGGGGTTCCTATCGAAGAATCTTTTCAATAGTCATGGATTACATCATCCAAGGTGTTTTGTAGACGGTGATATTTGTCTAAGGTAATAAATTTAACTCAACCTTAGCTAAGAGAATAATTTTACCTATTAAATATATTCTATAATTCATAGCTCAAAGATCAATACTATTAGGGAACATATGGGCTATTGTCATGACTAAAATATAATGGAGCTATTTGAATGTCAAGCCACCTAGTTAGATGGTTTTGGTCATATCTACATTTCATGTGGTGTCATTTGATGATAAAACCATGTAGATAGAGGACACAAGCTATATCCTTATTGACATGAGATTGTTTTGATATGAATATAGATATTTTTATTTGACATTAACACTTTTATGAACAAAGATTTTCTTAGCTTATCATCCTTGAGAAATGATGATAGATGGGTGGATGATTATTTACTTTTAAGTTATTTTGAATGATTAACTTCATTTAATTTAAACATATCCAATCTAGATGAATTTTTATAATCAACATGGCCATTATCGGGAATGGGTTTTTTGACCTAAACCCAATCATAAGACCCAACCAAACAATTAAACCACAAATTTTCCTTAGGTCATAGACTTAGCTATTATTGTCTTTATCAATCATATTATTTATTTATCAAATTTATCATCTCAAAATGGTAGCCTTGCTACCCTGATATGTAGCACTATGGAGCTATAAAATAAAGATATTTGGTTTATTACGAGAATATAGTGGCACTATAGATTAGGAATGTTTTGCCATCTAACATGAGAGCCATCTTTGTGGTACAAAATTAGCATTGCTGACACTATAAGATAGAGAATTTTAATTAACAACTCAAGGGGTTAGCATTGTAGCTCTATTGACAATGTTGTGGCAATAAGATAGAAGATTTTTGGGTTGTAACCAAATGTTAGCTTGTGGCCCAATTGGCGACTATGGTGCTAAGAATGTAAAATTTGAATTTTAGATATAAAGAGATCGACATATTTTTTTCTTAAGTAACAAAAACTACAAAATTAACATAACATCATGGTGCTTTAGATATAACACTACAACATTATGACTACATGTTTCACTTGTTTAAAACCCCAGAGGGTAGTCTTATGATTCTAAGAATATGGTGCTATGTGTAGAACATAATGTGGATCAAGATATTAGAGCTCAAGATCCATTTACAAGATCTCAAGCTAAAGCCCAAGAAAATTCAAGAAAGAAGAAGGCTTTACTTAGCTAAGGCCCATTTTATAATTTCATTTAGTTATGTGATTTTTAATTTTCTTCTAGAAACTCTAAGTTTGAAATTTTGAATTTAAAAATTCAAAGAATTACATATGAGGTGGTTGAATCCACATAAAATAATAGCATGTGTAATGGGTGACTCTGCTTCACATTAATGTCACCACCAACCATTTCTCTATGTTTTGAATTGAAGATGGCTATGTAGGCTTTATGTCAATCTTCAATTATTATTGAGGTTTTGTTATCCAAACTTTATCAAACTTTCTTTCCTCACCCCAATACCCAAGTTCTCTTAATCTCACCAAAGAACACACCTCCATCAAATTTAGTATTAGAGTAAAGTGTGGAAGGAGCAAATTTGGTCAAAAGTTTGCTTCAAGAAAGGGAGTATCTCAGTGGTGGACTTGTCTTCAAACTTGTGAGTTTTTCTTAGACTTATGAGGTTAATTAACATTCCATTATATGATAGTTTAATTACATATTAGTAGCTTGAAAAGATATATATTACTTACAAGTTTATGGTAATAGCATAAAATTCCAATTAGTAAGCTTCATTATATAATTTAATAAATTCATTTGTGAACTTGCACCCCCCCTCCTCAGAAAAAAACAAATTAAGAGAATACTTTAGTGAGGTAGTGCTTCACCCTAAAAATAACCCAGCCATTAATGCAAATAAAAAAATCTACTTTCTTGCTTTATTATCTTTGTTAATATTTATGGTTAATTTTAGAAGTTTCTTTGATTAACTTATGATAACTTACTTTTTTAAAAAAAAATAAAGGCTTGATAAATTTGAGCATTTTTCATTGCATTAAAAAAATTGCATGCATAATAATATAAGTGTGTTAAAATTGGTGATTTTGGAAGCTTAATAGAACTTTATGAAGCCATTAAACTATGGAGAGCTTGGGATTTAAGTGGTCTTGTACCCTCTCCTCACTTGGAAGTTCTCTTAGCCTAAAATTTTACTTTGATTGCATAATTATATTTTACTTGTTTATTTTATTTCATTTTTTCTTTGATCTCTTTACATATATCTTTTTTTTCTTTTAAAAAAATCTCATGGGTTCAAAATCTATCTCTCGGGACCAAGTTGAAAATTTGACAAGATTAGTTGATGCCTTAGATCTTAGGATCTATGACAAAGAATTAAAAACTCAACAAATATTAGAAGAAAGTAAGAATCAAATTTAAAACTTAAAGAACAAATGAAAACTCATATAGCTCATGTACAAAATAATAAAGTACCAACTCCTCCTCCAATACTCAAACTATGCCTATAGTGATAAAGAAGATTTTATCCAAATCATAAAGATAACAACCACTTAGAAGACCACCAATTCATAGAAATGATGGAAGGGGAGAAAATTATTTTAAGACTGAGGACTCTAATGATCCATCTCGAAGAGTTAAAGTAGAAGCCCCAACTTATGATGGTGTACATGACCCAAATAAATTTCTTGATTGGCTAGTTCGGATGGATGACTTCTTTGATTGGTATAAAATGGATGATTATCAAAGGGTTCCTTTTCTAAAATGAAATTAATAGGACAAGTGTGGTGTTTTAATTTAGAGTCATTGGGATACCACAGATCTTAGGGGTACATGTTGAAGTGATTATATGACATTAATGTATGATGCACCATCTTAAAAGATAGAAATATCACCCAATAATGGACCTAATCATCAAATAAGGACTCTAAGGTAAATGAGTCTTAGTATATAATCTTTCTTCTACTTTACATGGAGAAGTAAAGTAGGGTTTATTTTATGTCAAGTTCTTTAGTTCTCTATGGAAGCAAGCTTCCATAATTCATAACATCTTAGGAAATAAAATTTCCTAAGAATACTCTCGATTAAAGTATTCAATAAATATCTCCAAAGATTTTAGAGTTAGATTACTAAAGGATTAGGTATTTTTTGAAATCAAGTGGGAAAGTTTAATTTGGAAGACTTATTTTGGATTCCAAAGAAAGATAAGTAGGGAGCACTCATGATAGTAGGAAGTCTAGTGAGTGCTTTTACCCTATAGCGAGGCTTTATATATTTGAAAGAGGGAGTTTATTTTAGTTTGAGTTGAAATTTTATTAGAATGCTAGAGCTTATAGTCCATCAACATAAGATTGTAGAAATGCCTAAGTGGTGAGGACTTAAAAGCATGACCTATGTCTAATAAAAAATGGGACATAATTGTTTACCTCCACAAGAGAGGATAAACCCATCCCAACTCTTCGGGCTTACAATGCCTAGAGTGGTGCTAGCTAACACCTCCTATGCTTTAAAATCATGTAGGTCAATCTTATGTAAGTGCTAGGTTGTTATTCAATTTAGGAAAGAAACTAGAGTCATAGACTAACTCCCAGAGACTAGATCATGACTAGCATGAAAATATAACTTAAAGTAATGCAAAATTTACAATATTTTACACCATTTTTAACACATTCATTTGGATGAAGGCTTGGGACAATTATGCCTATATGCATGATGAAATATGATTATGGGCTAAATCTGGGAGGAGTTTCCCACTACAAGGGATACCCTCAAAGGTTAAGTATTCCCCTATCATGTATGAGTGGAGACCCTCCTTATTCGGAGCAAAATAAGATTATATGCATGATTGTTGTAACATACATCATTCAAATAAGGAGTTGCTAAATCTTTTAATTATCTTGATTTTAACCTAGCCTTTAAAGAGAGGTTATGAGTTATATTTAAAATCTAGTTATGAGTTATTTAATGAGGGTAAAAAAATTAATTTTATCCTAAAGAGAATACTATATCCGGCCACACTTTCAATCATCAAACTTTAAGAAACCTATAAAAATATGCCATATTTATTGCACAAGCCAAACATGACCATCAAACACTTATAAATTTTGTAAAAGAATAAAAGACTAGCATGGCGGTTATCACTATACACCGAAGATAAAAGAAGTTGGGTAGTATAGCTTTACCCTTATACAACTCAGTTACAAAAGAATATTATGATGAAATTAATGCTATGGGGGTCTTCATTCTTCCTCTTTCTTTTCTCCTTTTGATTTGGTTTTGCTCTAGGCTTCATAATCCCTTCCATGTCTTTGCTTTCTAGTCACTTGTCATCCTAAACCACAGAGCACTAATCCTAATCTTATTTGCATAAATTACATATATATGGAAACTAAAATCTAGCTAGACCTGCAAAATAGATGTTAGTTACACAAACATACAAATCAAGCGTTCTATTCTATAAATTTAAACTTAGCACCCTACACATGGGTAACTAAGCCCACTTGGTTCTAGTTAGATTATGCAAAGGGGATAAGCAACCAAGCAAAAACATTTATATTTATTTCTTATGTTAGCGCTTATCATAATCCCACATAAAATATGATTAGGCTAATAACGACTAACATCCTATCTATGCATAAGTAATCCTAACATCTAGTCTAAAATATTACATCATAACATACCGTCTAACTTAGAGCTAGAAGTGGTGACTTAGTATTCTAGTGTGTGTTAAGGTTTGGTGTGGTATGTCTTAGCTAGGCTTTAGAATTGTGATTGTCTAAGGTTTTGGAATGTCCATGTTAAACATAGGAGGAGGTTTCACTTCAAGTTATTAAAAGGATTGGTGGATTTTAGTTTATATTTTTTATTTCACTTAATACTTAGCATCTAATTGTTATAAAGAGAGGAAAAGAATTGACCCCCACCCCTGAGGCTTTCATCCCTACCCTAAGTTATTTTCTAAAGGCATGTTATTATGATTTTGGTTTCTTTTAGTGAATGATTTATTAAACATTTTATTAATCCTAAATTTGAGTTAATCTTAAAGAATCCTATTCAAATATGAGTGGCATCTTATAATTATTGAGAGTTCATTTCTATCACATAAAAATATTCCATCATTCCTTTTCATCATTAATAACATGCATATGCCTTCATTTTATTATTATTAATGATATTTAATTTAACATAATGATGCATGCAATATACATATGTGTATTTTGGAACACTTGAATGATTTTAATGCATACATTTTTGGTAGAAAAGAGAGATTCCATATCTTAGCTAAGTATACATACACATGTAATAGAGATTTAAGCAAGTACGTCTATTGTTATACCGGGAAAGTGAGAAAATATAAGACCTCCTTGGGACTACTTCAAAGCATGTTCCCATGATATCCAAACTATATATTTGATATCTTAAATACATATAAATGTATACTTAAACATAAGAATGAAAATCATGCAAAAGATTAACAAATTATTTACTCTTGTAAAGTAAAGCTCTATCCAAATTCTAATGCATGCATACATATGAATGAAATTAAGAAGGTATGTGTTGTTGTTAAAGGAAGTGAGGTAATCTAAGACCTCCTTAGGGCTACTTAATGGTTCGTGTTCCCGGGATATCTAGACTATATACTTGCTAACAATCAAACACATGTAAACATACAAATGAATTATGAAAAAATAAAAATCCTTTAACATGTTTTAACTGTAAGCAAATGTAAATCATATAGAATATTCATAACCAACATCACTTTAAATTTTCATCATTAGTTTAACATTTTGAAAATAATTTTAAATTTATTAGTGATAATAGCCACACCTTATAATAAGATTGATTCAACACATGCAATTTACACATATATAACCATATTCATTTGATTCTTTTATTTGAAAACATGAATACATAATACAAGTGACATACAAATTTATAATGACTAAAATGAATGATTAAATATTTCTATATAATACATTCAACCACATTAATTCCTAAGGATAATCAAGTCAAATAAAACTCTTTAAGATTGACCAAAGTTGTTATGAAGTTTGATTTTTAGATTTGAATTATTAAATCTTAAAGAGCAAAAATGGTATTTGTTGTTTTGCCTCATCCCATGTTAGTAACTTATTGGTATTTAAAGAAAAATAATTAAGTAAATTTTATGGATTAATTAAGTTCAAATCATTAAGAAATTAATTTAATCAACTACTTAATCATGAGCCTTCAATGATATGCTTATGAGAAATTATAATTTGCAATGCTCCTAAAGGGACCTAATGCAATTAGGCTCATGCTTAAGAGTTGATTAGATTAAAGAAGAATTAAATTAAATGCTTATGTGATTTTCCCACACCCATGGGTTAACTATAAATTCACTTAATGATCTTTATGTTATTAAACACATAAAGGGAACCCATGAATTGAATTTGAATCTTGAACTAATTATCATTTTAGTTTGACTTAATTTCACCATTAATTTACTTAATTAGTATTTAATTAACAATAACATTAATTAGCCCTCCTATGGAAATGTACTTAAGAAAATAACTAGGAAAGAGACCCTAAGAGACTAGATCATGAGTGACATGATGAGATGACCTTTATTAAACTACAAAATTTATAATTTTTATATCATACACATTGATTTGGACAAAGGCTCGGGAAAATTATGCCTAAGTGCATGATGAAATTTGATTATTGGATAAAATAGTGGGGAGGTGTTCTCCACTATGAAGGATGCCCTACAGTCAAGCATTCCTCTATCGTGCAAGACTAAAGATCCTGCCTATTCAAGAGTGAAGCAATATGTTATGCATGATGTTAAAACATTCAACATTCAACTAAGGGGTTGTTAGATCTTTTAATTATATTGATTATAGCCTATGCTTTAAAGTGAGGTTATGAGTTATTTTAAAATTTAATTATGAGTTATGAATGGGGTAGAAAAATTAAGTTTTTATCTTAAAGAGCATACCGTATCCAAGCGACACATTCAAACATCAAGCTAAAGAAACTTAAGAAGAATATGCAATCTCTAGTGTGCAATATAAACACAACAATCAAATATTCATAAATTATCATGAAAGAATAAAATGTCATAATAAAATTTTATAATTACAATTAAATTAAATGTTATGGGGTCTTCATTCTTCATTCTTCTTTCTTTCCTTTTGATTTGATTTGCTCACGAGGCTTCATATGACATCCCGTGACTTTGTCTTATAGCCACTACTCATCCTAAACCCTATAGCACTAATCCTAATTCCTATTGCAAAATTACATATTTAGAAAATAAAATCTAACTACACACTGCAAAATAGATGTTAGTTAAATCAACCATATAAACCCAAGCAATTATATTCCCTAATTTGGACTTAGTACCACATGGGTAACCAAGCCCTGTCTAATGTGGATTATGCAAAAGGGGTACAACCAACCTACAAGCAAAAGTGTTTATATTTATTTTATCATCCCCATTAGCACAATCCCACAGAGAAAATAACATTAGGCTAACAATGGCCTAACATCCAGTCTATGCACAACACTCTAACATCCACTCTAAAATATTACATCACAAAATAAAATACAACACCATAATATACACCATCCTAAATTAGAGCTATACGTGGTGGCTTATCATTCTAATGTGTGTGTTTAGGCGTGTGGTATGTCTTAACTTGGCTTTGGAATTATAATTATCTAAGTTTGGAATGTTCAAGTTACACATGAGGGGTTTTCGTTCAAGTCATTAAGAGGATTTGCAAATTTGTATTTGTATTTTATTTCATTTCATTTGATATTCTCTTAGCATTTAATTGTTATAAAGAGAAGAAGGGATTTAACCTCCTTTATTCTGCTCTAAGTTACTTACTAAGGAGTGTATTATTATGATTTTAGTTTCATTTAGTGAATGATTTATTAAGTATTTTTATTAATTCTATCGAGGTTAATTTTAAAGGACTTTATTCAACATGAAAGGCATCTTAAGATTAATGAACTTTAATTGCCATCAATGTAGATAATGTTATATCATTCCTTTTCATCATTAATGACATTCATATGATTTTGAACTTAGAATACCTATACATGCAATGTGTTTTGGCACACTTAAATGATTGTGAATGCATATACTTTTAGTAGAAAAGAGGGATTTTTATTATTTAGTCAAATATACTTACATGTGTATTAAAGATTTAAGCAAGTAGGTGTTGTTGTTTAAACTAGGAAAGTCCAATAATCTAAGACCTCCTTGGGACTACTTAAAGCTCCATATTCACGGGATGTCCAAACTATATACTTATCTTAAATACACATGATTGTATGCACAACTATGAGAATGAGAATCATGCAAAAGATTGTATGTTAATAAATTTAATTATTCATGTAAAGTAAAGTTCTATCTAAATTCTAGTATATGTACACATAAGAATGAAATCAAGCATGTTTCATTATTAACCAGGGAGCGGCAATCTAAGACCTCCACGGGCTACTTAAAGTCTCGTATTCCTAGGATGTCTAGATTATATACTTACTAACATTCATACATTTGTAAACATACACATGAATCATAAAAATAAAATAATATTTTATCATATTTAAGCTATAAAAAATATAAATCATATAAAATATTCATAGACAACATCAATTCAAATCTTCATTTATAATTTTATAAATAGTTTTAAAATATATTAGTGATAATAGTCACACATATAATAGGAATAATCTAATACATGCAACTTACACATAATTAAATTTAATTGATTCTTTTATTTGAAAACATTAATTGATGATATCAAATGACATACAAAATTTATAATGAAACAGAATAATCAAACACTTCCATATAATCCATTCAACTACATTAATTCCTAAGAACAATCATACTAAATAAAATCATTTAAAATCAACCAAAGCTTCTTATGGAATTTGATGTTTATGTTTGAATTATTGAACTTAAGGAGGACAAAAAACATTTGTTATTTTTCCCCATCCCATGTGAGTGGTTTAATGTGTTTAAGTAAAAGGTAATTAAATTAATTTTATGGGTTGATTAAGTTGAAATGTTTAAGCAAATAATTTATTTTTTCTTTCCTAAGTCTCTTTAATTTAATTAGCCATTCAATAATGCGACTCCAATGACATGCAAATGAGAAATTAAAATTGCAACACACTTAAGGACCTAATGCAATGAGGTCCATGATTAAATATTAATTAAATTAATAAATAATTTAATTAAGTACTTACATGGTTTCCACCCATGGGTTATCCATAATTTTCTTAGGGGTCTTTATGCTGTGAACACATAAAGAGGAATCCACAAATTCTAATTATGACTTTTAATTTTGCTAAATTTCATCATTATTTCACTTTATTAATTCTTAATTAATCCTCTTAAATAAAATAGATTTAGGAAAAATAATTAGAAAATAGGTCCTAATCATTGTCCCCATCATTTTACTATTAATCTTGTTAAACATCATTAATGATTGGAATTTTACTGTTTGGCATTTTAATAATTTTTAACTTTAATTATTTTGTATTTTAATAAATATAAAATTGATTAGGGAGGGTAATTAAGATTGAAATTTCAAATACTCCAAATTACATGGTCAATAAATCCTTAAAAAATTATGACAGGTGAGGACATCCCATAAACATAACCCACAAAATTTGGGAACAATTGGCCAAGTAATTAAGCCTTAATTAGGGTAATTAGGCTAAACTTCAAACCCTAATTAAAGACTGTTCATTAATAAAACATTATGGATTTTAATTTTATTAAATTTTCCTCTATTTACCCTTTCCAAAATGGGTTTATTTGTATTTATTTGAATTTTCTACAATTAGTTACAAGTTTTCAAAGTTCGGCTATTTAATGACATTTTAATCACTTAGTTAACCTCCTAAACTGTTGGACCACAAAGATGATGCAATAGTGCTTTCCATGTGGAGCCATGGGATAATTTATTTAAATGTCGTCGATGTGGCGGTTGACTCAACGGCGGTGGGCATAGTTTCGTCCTCACCGTGTGATCTTGAATCGACGGGGAGACTAATCCCATGATTTCTAATGGATTAAATCAAAAATTTGATAGATTAAATCATGACCATCCATTTTAATCACATAGAACGGACTGATGATTCATCGTGCCCCAAGATGGACACCGCCCACCTTTCTTCACTTGATCCAACCTCACTTCAGGATGATGGGATCTCTAATATGTGCGGGGAGGAGATCTAAGAAGATCCTATGGCAAAATTGCATGCAATCATAATTTACTTCATAAAAGACCAACGCCTAGGGAAAATCAGTTTGCTAAATTTTTTGTTGGAGCTAGAACCAGCGGTCCATCGATTGAGGTAGCTTTGTCTTGAAGAGATGAAAACCGGTTGAGAAGATCTTGAGTTGCCTCCTCGCTAATTTTTCGTGGACCAATCTCCCTTACAAAGCGCATCGAGTTGGTCCTATGGTGCTTCGGTTATCAAATTGATCGATTGATTCATTTTGATTCACTGGAGTGAGGAGAAGCACCGTGGATTCTCGGGAATGGTCTAGGATTGCTCGTAACGTCAGTAAGTGAAGCTCAGGTGAAGTTTGAATGGATGGGTAGGAGTATACTCTCATCCCTAAGTGAACTAAGGGATGTGATTAGCTCAACCTTGGCAGTCCAACCCAAGTGGCGAGATGGCGCTGGACCTGAGGTGGAGGAGCTTGAGAGACGAGGCAAAGGGCATGGCGGCATGGGGTGTACCTTCTCCTCCAAGTAAACCAATGGGGAGCCAAAGGTGAGTTCACCCTCTCATGACCAAGGCTGAACCCAAATGCTGGGTTAGGGTCGATGGTTTTAGTGTCAAAGAATGGCCAAAGGTGGTCAAGGCTTGAGAGGTGGGTGAACCCATCCAAATATGGATTTTGTCTCATTTTGGTGGTTTGGCTGGGTCTTGACCCAAATTGGGTTCACCATGGGTTGGGTCCACTTGGTGACCCATGGTGACCCAAGGATGAGTCATGCCAAGTTTGGTTGGGTTTGACTCAATTTGATCCATATGGGTCAAATGTGGTTCAATTGGGTTAGGTTGACCAATTGGTCAAATTGATCATTTGGAATGTATTTCAATTGATTTGATTTAATTTGAAATGAATTTTATTTTATCTCATATGGATTCATTTGGGTCAAATGGGCTAAGTTGATAAATTTGGTCAAATTGCCCAAATTGGCTTGGGTGGAGGATTGGTTTAAGTTCAATTGATCATTTGATAATGATTGTAGGTTGATTTGAATCAATTTGGATTTGGGAAGGATTTGGTTCAATTTTGACCCTTTAGGTCAATATGGGCTAAATGGGTTAATTGGGTTAATTTGATCAAATTGGGTTTAATTGAAGGTTTGACCATGTTCAATAATCAATTTATGTTTGATTAAGGGCATTGGTTTCAATCAATTTGGTTTAGTATTTGATTTGACTCAATTTGGCCCTTTAGTTCAAATTAGATCAACTTGGGTCAAGAGACCAAATTGGCTTAGCTAGGATCAATTAATGGTCAAGTCATATTCAATACTCAATTTATGATTGATGAGAGCAATTGAATGCAAATAATTGGAGTTGGAATGAGATTTGGTTCATTTTGGTTCATATGGGATAATTGGTTCAATTTGGATCAAGTGATCGAATTAGTTCGCTTTGACCCATTGATTGCAATTGATCAATCAAGGATGATCACCAATCTTTATAGAAAAGGTCGGATGGATTGATTCAATCTAATTCGGTTGGATTGAAGTTTGAATTAATTTGGTCATTTAGGTCACTTTGGGTCAAGTGGACCAAATGGGTTAATTGGGTTGGAACCGGGTGTTGATAAGAGTTTAATGATGGATTGAAGGTTGATTGATGGCCTTTATTGCAATTGATTTAGGTTTGATTGGATTTTTGCTCATTTGGACCCTTTAGGTCAAATGGGCTAACTTGGGTTAATTGGACTCATTTGATTGGATTGGTTTGATTATAAGTCTTGGAAGGGTTTGAAATAGAGTATTGAATGGTTGGAGTGCTTTGTGAAGATCAATTGGATTTAGTTTATTTTAATGGTCTTGGATCATGGGGTCATGGTGGGATTAACTTAGGTTAGGTACTAAGTTAATTTGGCTTGGATCTTGGATAGAAAACAAAATTCAATTGAGGTTGGTGGCTTAAGGTTGGTTTTGGATGAGTGGATAAGCATGGGTCCTAGTTTTGGTCATAGGTTAGGTGAGATCTATTTGTCCTATGGTATATTGAAGCTTAGGGCATGCCTCCCTAAGTCTCTAGGCTTAGATTTAGTGTTCCCTTAGTCACTAGAAGTGTCTTATGATTAGGGAAGTCCTAGTGCTTAGAACAATCCTAAGTCTAAGATGGGAAGGATGAGTCCTCACCCAAAAGTGAGGTCAACATCATGATAAAATTTATTGGATAAATACTGCCTAAAGAATAAAGATTAGGAAGGACTAACCTCACTTAGATAGAAAAAAATGTTAAAAGCAAAATATTGTCCTAGGCATCATGATAAGAAACTAGATAGTCAATTAATAACTTTGAGACAAAGTAATTATCTTGTAACGAATACATGAATACTTATGAGGATCTAGTTTCTAGAACTAATTGTTGAAAATGATTGGAAATTAACCAATAAATTTGTTATTGGACTTAGGACTAACATTAGAAATGAAGTTGAATTATTTGACTCACAATCTTTAGAGGAAGCATTTCATTATGCCTTATTAGTTGGCCAAGAAAAGAAATCTTCTTCCATCTCTAAAACTAAAAGTCAAGTACCTTCCATTTCATCCCATAAGTCTATTGTTAGACCCACCCACCCAAATGGCTGACCCCTTTGCCTAAAACTTCTATTGAAGGGAGCTCTAAGAGCACTATGGAAGTAATATGTTTTAAATGTCATAAAAGGTCATATGCAAAATCAATGTAAAGCTCAAATCTTACTTTTAGAAGAAGTTGAAAACCTAATAGATGGTAATCTAGAAGAAGTTTATGATGACACCCCATTATCTGATGAATAATTGGAATTAACCGATGACCCTCGTTAATGTGATGAGATGTCTTATTGTAATTAAAATGATGCAGAGATTGGAGGAGAAAGAACATTTTAGCTTGTAAGTTTTGTGTAATGAAAATTGATGTAGGTTAGTTATAAATGGAGGAAGTGATATAAATATCATTTCAACACACCTTAACTCAAACCAACCTAAAATATAAACCTCACCTTAATCCATTTCATGTTAGTCGGGTAAATCATACACCTCTTCCCATCACCAATCAATGTTTAGTTCCAATTAAATTAGGAAGCTATGAGGATCAAATTTGGTGTGATGTTCTCTCTATGGATATTGCTCATATTCTCTTAGACGACCTTGGCTATATGATATGAATGTTGTTCACTATGGTAGGGAAAATACTTATATTTTGAAACATAATATTAATACTATTAAACTCCTACCAATAAATCCAAAGTGGAAAAATACTCCATAGCACTACATAAAACAACTTATGGCTTGCAACCTAAGCCTCTATTGAAGAAAAATGTCAAACTTTAATTAATTATCATAAAAATCTTACTATTAGGGTTAATAATACAATTTTAATTCTTGATTTAAACATATATTCTTTCTTCTTTGACCCCAAAGATAGAAACAATAGGTTTTGGAGCCTTACTAAAAAAGAATTTTTTGATCCATTTCTCCTTCACTTATTTATATGTAAAAGAAGTCATACTGCACTCTAATGAGACTATACCGTTGTGGTCTTTTCCCTTCTTTTGATTTTAAAGATACTTCACCCAATGAGCTTTCGATGAGCTCCCTAATCTAAATACGTCAACATGTTATTAAGTTATTATTAGGTTCTCAACTTCCTAATCTTCCACATTATAAGATGAACCCTGAGCATGTTGAGATTAGAAGACAAGTTGAAGAATTACTAAAAAAAGGTTTTATTCAAAAGAGTCTTAGTCCTTGTGCACCCCAGCTTTATTAATTCCAAAATATCGAGCTCAAGGTCCATTTATAAGATCTCATGCTAAAAGCCCAAGAAAATTCAAGAAAGAATAAGGTTTAGCCATTAACCCGCTCATTTTATGATTTCATTTAGTTATGTAATTTTAATTTTTTTCAAAACTCAGGTTTGAAATTTTGAATTTAAAATTCAAAGCATGACATGTGAGGTGGTTGAATCCACATAAAATAATAGCATGTAAATGGGTTGATGTCATAAAATAATAAGGCAACTTAACATTCACATTAATGGCCACCACCTTTCTCTCCATATTTTGAATTCTTTTCTTTTGAATGATGTTTATAATGGCTATAAATAGCCCTCCTTTATGGAATGAAAGAACATCTTTGGCAATTACAATTTATTTGAGTTGTTCTTGTTGTTTGAGAGCTTGTTGGACAAACTTAGACATTAGAGACTAGTTATCCAACATATCTTTCTTTCTCGTCCTACCCAAGTTCTCTTAATATCAAAAGGAAGAATGCCCACCTCCATCAATGGCACCAAGATGCGATACATATCTTTAAATTCTCGATAGCCTAGAAGCTGCTATGTCCTGGTCAAGGCTATGTATCGGGAACACCATTTTTGCATAATTTTTTGGGGAAATTGATGGAGGTGGGCATTCTATCTTTTGAGAGATTGAGAGAACTTAGGTATTGGAGGTGAGTAAAGAAAGATATGTTGGATAACTAGCACCCCACTAAGGATTGCAAGGTTTGGCCACCAAGCTCTCAAACCACAAGAATAATTTAAATAATTTGTAATTACCAAAAGAGCTCATTTCATTCTAACAAGGGGCTATTTATAGCCATTAGAATCATCTTTCAAGAAAAATAATGCAAAATATGGAGGGAAAGGTGGGTAACCACATTAATGTGAAGCATTAAGTTACCTTATTATTTTATGCCATCTACCCATTTCACATGCTATTATTTTATCAACCACCTCACATTTCATGCTTTGAATTTTAAATTCAAAATTTTAAACCTAGCGTATCTAAAAGAGAATTAAAAATTACATAACTAAATGAAATCATAAAATGGTTCTTAGCAGGGTAATGGGCTGCCTTCTTCTTCTTAAATTTTCTTGGGCTTTAGCTTGAGATCTTGTAAATGGACCTTGAGCTCTAATGTTTTGATCCATTTGATGCTCTACATCAAAATTCATCAATTTCTTGAAATTTTGGTAGTAATAATTCAGGTTAGAATTCACACTTAGTGCCAAAGCACTCTTCTCCTTATTCCGCATCCAAGATTAACTGAGAGAGGGTGTTCTCCTTACACCAAAACCAAGTTCAATGGTAGAGGCCTTCAAATTGGAAATCGACTTTGTTTGCAATGATTCTCTCCCTTTTACTTCAATTGTTTCAGTGAGAAAAGAGTGAAGTGAGTGCATGAGAGAATAAAAGGATACATAATGAAGAGAGTGAAAAATTTCCAATATACAATGGAAAGTGAGCCCCTGATTTAGTAGGCCCCTTTATAAGGAGCAACTTCCCAAACCTCTCTTGCACTTCCTTTGAGTAGTTATCTAGGAATAACTACGGTGGGTTGTTATATCCTTTTGGGCAAGTTATTGCCGTGGAGAGGTAGTTGGGAGTGTTTCTTAATTCATTAAAATAGCGACCTAGGCACCGTATAATTTCAACGGCACTATAGGTCAAAATGCTTTTTTTTTCTTTTTTTGTATGCAAATATAAATGTGTCCTAAAATTTTAATGTAATTAGGCTCATATGTAAAGATTAATTAAATAAATAAGAAAAAAACAAAATAATCAATTACACTTAAAATACCCTAAACCAATTGGGGATCTTGATTTTATTGATACCTCTTTTTAGAGCACAAGAGGGCTTGGTCAAAATTTTAGTATTCTACACTATTTACTATGATTTTTTTAAGCTCTAGGTTAATTAATTATTTAATTATTTAAATAAAAGCCCTTTAGGGTGATTTTGAGAAATAATTAGAACTAAGGCCCAATTAATTTCTATGGATGCCTTATTGTTTTAATGCTTAATTAGGTTTTCATAAATTTTTTAAAAATAATTATTAAATACACAAAATGACTAATTATGGTTTCAAATTTTATGTTTAAAATTTACTTGGCAAATTACATTGAGATTATGGGAGGTAGATGTCATTGTTGACCTCATTTTTGGATGAGGTTAATATCAATCTGAAATCAAGAATTAGGATATCCTAATCTCAAATAGAGTCTTCTAATTCAATGCAGACACAGGTTTAGTGACTGCAATTTTCCTTGGGTTTGATTTAACCTAATTAGCTTAGATGGAATCAACCCAAACTTCCAATTTGGATTAAATCAAATAAATTAAAATGAAATAAAATTAAAATAAGAAAACCAAATCTAAAGTCAAATCTAGTCAACATAGGTTTGACTTAGGTGGGGCCCCACCTAGTTAAAGGTCAACCTACCAAGAATTTGACCAAACCAAATCATTCCAAATATTCAAAATGATCAAATAAACATGATTAATCATAAATCTAAAGAAATACAAATTCATTTAGGTCTTAATTGGGTTAATTAGATCACTTAGTCTAAAATAACCCCAAATGGGTCCTATTAGGTTCAAACCCAAATCAAATTGAAACAAACTCAATTTGATTATTCAAAATCATTTGGAAATGATAATCAAGCATAAACCAACCCACCATTGGGTTTAATTTGGTCAAATTGGTCATTTGACCCAAATAAGACCTAAACTTAATCTTTAAAACCACTTTGGGTCAAATGGGTTGAAATAAAAAAATTAATACTAATTAAATGAAATCAACCACTCTAAATCATCTCACGCATGGGATCAATCATGATTGGAGCCCAAACCCAATCCAATTGAGTCAAGTTGGTCACTTGAACTCCATTGGAACCACATTTAACCCATTTAGGCTAAATGGGTTAAAATGAAATGAAATTTATAATTAAATCAAAATTAAGTGAATTAATGAAATCAAAACTCAATCAATCATCAATTCAAGATGATTGAATTCAAAATTAAAAGGTTTAAATTCAAATTCAACACTTTGAATCCAAACATTTGGTTTGGATTTCAATTTTCCAATCCAAGTCAAATGGATTCAAACCCAACCTCAAATTCATTTGATATTAAAACCATACATCAATTCAAACTTTGATGATGATGCCATGATCCATGAAAATAATAAAAAAAGGGAATTTAAAATTGAAAAGAAAAGAAAAGAAGGGAAATACAAATTCCCCTCTTCCCATGCAATCTCTTACCACCTCCTCATGCCATCCACCTCTTAAGAGGATGACCTTCAAGTAGGTCAACCAAGAAACCAAGGAAGCTAAGGGGATTTGGCTTTCTCCTCTAAGAAAACCAAGAAAGAAAAGAAGAAGAGGAAGGGAGAAGAGGTCATAGAGGGAAACCAAGCAAGGAGCCACCTTCCATTCCAAATCTCTATCCTAGCATGTTCACAAAGCTAAGGGAGATTGAACCCATCCCTTGGCCGATCTTGCCACAGGGCCATTTTCACCCATCCAACATCCAAAAGCAAGCTCTCCACCCATGGAAAGAGGGGAGGAGGAGCTTATTCCCTCCCCTTTATTTGAAAATATCCACCAAAGCTAGGGAAGAAGTTCAAGTCCCTTCCCCGGCCCTCTCACCATCTACATGACTGCAGATGGAACCAAAGGATGTCCAATGGTGAAATCCAAGGGAGTGGATTTTACTTCAAGTTGAGACTACCAACACCATCATCATCTAAAACTAAGCAAAATAAATGCTCCACCACATCCCTCACCATTGGGAGGCCGAGAATTACCAACCCAATAAAATCTGAATTGGGCTTGGTCTATGGACCAATTGGAGGGAGAGGATCTAATTCTTTTGGCACACAAGCTCCTACTATCATTCCAAAGCTTTTAAATCAACCCCGTCAAGATTGTCGGAATGGAGGTGCCATTAACACCCCTTCAAGCTTTTCAATTTTATAGCTTTGTGAAAACTTGATCTCAAGTGAGATCAAGCTATCCGATTAGTTAGATTTCATTCCACGATGGATTTGTAATTGAAAATGCTTAATTTTAATGGTTGGATGGCCAAAATCAAGTAGAATTGATGAAAGACTCTCGGTTCTCATTGTTTGAGGAAGGAGATGCACCATCCATTCCTTTTAAAAGGTACAAACAACCTTGATTTAGGCAAATCATTTGATTTAAACCCCTTAGGATGGAGCGATCGCGTGGACCGTCCAATCTTTGATCGTGCCCGCCAAAACCGCCCCACCACCTTTTACATGAGATCTACATGGATCCCATGTGGACTAATCCGTGCAAAATGCAGAGAGCTACCACGTCGACCGGGTTTAAAGAAGAAAATAGGGTTTTGAATTTAAAAAATTACTAAAATTACTCATAACTTCTAAAAAATCATAGACAACTAACTATAAATCAGAAAATACAAATGAGGGCTCTATGGATTCTTCACGGTGAGAGGAATCCATAAAAATTAAAATCCCCAATTTATTTGGTATTTTAAACTCAATTTGGGTTTAATTGAAAACTATTAAACCTTAATTACTCTCAAATCATAAATCCAATTAAATTGAAACTTAGGGTTAAATCACACCTTGTGAAACTTTTCATGAATTACTACAATGTAATTTTTGAGAAATAAAATTTCCAATCCTAAACCTCTAATTTAATCAAATAAATTAATATAAAATGAATTAATTAATGAAAAAATGAATCAAGGAACCTTAAATCAACTTTATGAACCTTAATGAACATTAAAACACTAATGAAACTTATTTACACTTAATAAATCACAAATTGACTTAATTAAGCAATTAAATGAATTAATTAATTCAAATAATGAACCGAACTTAATTAAATCATAATAAATCAACCAAATGTTCAATAATTCTGAATGAACCCTCTTTAGAAACATCTTCTAGAGAGGAATCAATGAAAAAAAAATCTCTAAATGAACTTCATTAAATTAGGCTTAATTTGGGTTTTAATAAATAGTTAAAACTTTAATTACACCCTAATCATGAATTTAATCAAGATGAAACTTTGGAAACATGAAATTGGCATGTAGCCCCACTTGCCATAAAAATCTCAAGCCCAATTGACCATTAAGTTGGGAATTGTTGAATTTCCAAACCTTTAGGTCAAATAATGAATTAAGAAACTTCATTAATCCATTAAGTCATAAAATAAAATTGAAATAATCTTAATCAATTTGTAAAAATATTTAGGAAGGTTCTCCAAACATCCTAAGTCAAAGAACTTAATAAAACTTGGGACTAATGAAATTAAATCTTAAGTTAATGAAATCAAATATTAAGACTTAAATCACCAACTCTTAATGAAATCATTAATCTCAAATTAAAGTTGTCTAAGAATGAACTCAAATCTTAGATTGATTAAATCAAATTAAATGAAATAAAACCTTAAGCTAAATTAAAGTTATAAATTAATACCAACATAAACAAACATTAAACAAATCAAATGAAACAAACTCAAGTCAAAATAAATCAAACTAAATAAATTAAATAAAATGAAATAAATGAAATTCAGATAAAATCAAATGAAATAATTTAAACCAAAATGAAAATCAAATTAAATCAAATTTAATTTCAAAAAAATGAAACATTAAATCCAAATTCAAACAAACTAAAAGAAATCAAAAGAATTAATTAAGATACTTAAGGATCTTTATACCTTTAGGATGAATCTTCATCTTAGGATGAGGATTTCATTATATTAGGAATTAGGATGTTGAATAGGGTGAGTTCCATTCAAAATGCAATCAATTCTAATTCAAACATCACTTCTAAATCACTCTAGTTGAAACTAACTAAAGGTAAAATAAAAAAAAAACTCAAACTCAAATTGAAACTTGAACTAAAAAAAGCCTAGCAAAGTCTTGCCACATAAACCTATCTTCTTCACACACTAGTTCAGGTCATAGACCCTAAACTTAGGTTAGTCCATTATGTGATTCTTTTATGATTCCTTGTGATGTTATTTGATATATTATGCTTCACATGTCTTGTGATATACTATTTTAGATTGCATGTCCGGATTATTTTCTGTTAGACCGGATAGTAGGATGTTCTTTCTAGATCTAACATTTTCATCTACAAGGGGCTATGCTAGAATGAATTGCTATTATGAATAAAATTAAAAAATGTTGTTTCTTGCAAGTATGCTTAAATCCTTAAGCATAGCCCATAAGACGTGGGCTTGGCAAGCATCTAATGTTAAACCTATGTGTTTGTGAAATATAATTGTTATGCAATGTTTGCATTTCTAACATTTATTTTCTTAAAAATTAATTTAATAATTAAAAATATAAATTTAAGCTTAGAATTAGGTTAGGATCTATAGGGTCTAGGATTAGCAAGAGCTACCCGGAGATGGTGTAGTAGTCCCCTGTGGAGCCCAATGGATGTCCTTGAAGAAGGAGAAGATCCTAGAAAGAAGACCTATAGATCTAGACTTGTAGTTCTAGGTTGGGGTACGTATAAGAGCTCTTATTTGCCTTTTCTTCCAGTGTACAGTGGTACTTTCGACCACATTGGCCTATTTTATAAATTAAATTAGCTTAATTTATTTTGGATGCATAATAGAATTAACCTAATTTTTTTAGGTTTCTTTTCGTGTTGTGCTTTCATGTGATTGAATGCTTGGATGATTAGGCTCATAGAAAAACTAAATTTTTATACCCAACTTAAATCTAAACAACTGAAACAAAACTAAAGAAATTAAAATTTCACATAAACTAAAGCCTTAGGTAAAACATAAAATCAATTAGAAATAATCAGGTTTTGAAATCTTGAAATCATATTGCTCTAATCCTTGAATTGGGGAACTTCTCCCATTGCACATAAGGGGAGGGTGACCACCTTCTTGGGAAGCCCATTGTATTATTGAATTGGCCCATAACTATTTCTAATTGCATGGCATTAGGCATAAAATGCATACCTAAGACCTTAAATGAATCTTGAATAAAAACATTTAAAATTTTGAAAAATGTGCATTAGTTAGATACAATTTCATATCTTAATTGATTCTAGGGGTTAAGGAGTGAATCTAGGTTCATAGATTCCTTTCATAAACATACAACAACCCAACCATCTTGCATTAATGAGACTTAGCATCTTGATTTTAAAATGCTTAGGTGGTGTTAGCTATTAGCCTCTCTAGGTGGGTGGTAAGTCCAAAAGAGTCATGGATAAGTTAGTTCTCTCTAGTGAGAGGAATGATTGATAATTTCCAAAAAATAGAATTAGGTTGAGCATCGACATGAGTCAAGCACTTATAGATTAGGTTACGAGCATCATTTTCAAGAATAAGTCTTCAACCCCTAAGCATTTTTTCAGTCTTGTCTTTGTTAGAATCTAAGTTCTAGACTTCTAAGAAAATGTCAACTTCAAATCTAAATTAAATTCAAAATTTTAAGCCTCAATTATAGGATAGTTGAAATGCCTAATGGGCATCCCAATATCAATAGGCATTTCCTACTTCATCCCATTTGACCTCTAAAAGAACTCTCTCGATTTGGACCGCTTCTCAATGAAAAATTCCAAAAACTAATCCTTTGAAAACCATCTTAGAAATCCTTAGAAATATTAACTTATTTCTTTAATCAAGAGTATTCTTAGGAAGAGACCCTTCTTAAGATGTAATTAACTATAGGGCTTGCCATTATAGGGAACCATGAACCCAGTTTAAATTAAACCATGTTCTACCTTCCATGTAGTTCAAGGAAAAAAATCTTTGGTACACGAAAGACCCATTAGCCTTAGGAGTCTTTTATTAAATGATCAAATCCAATATAAAAAATATGTTTATCTTCGAGATAATATGTTCATTCCTTAACGATGCATTTAATCATCTAAATAAGAAATTCCTAAACTCCATGTGGTGTCATAAAGTTTCTCCCAGTCATCTCAATGATCAATTAGTTAAGTAATTAAGGCTTAATTAAAATAATTAAGTAAAACTTCAAATCATAATTAATCACTATTCACTTAATAAAATTAAGACTTTTTTCTTGGATTCTTTTATTTACGCTTTCCAAAATGGGCTTATTTATATTTTTGGATTTTTTACAACTAGTTATAATTTTTAGAACTATTGACTAATTAAAATTAATTTTCGTACCTAATTATTCAATTTACATAAGTTAGCACTAGTGCGATAGCACTTTCCACATGGTGTCGTAGGATTAGTTATTAAAAATATTCCTCGTGGATGCTAACTCAATGACAGTTCACACACTTTCTCCTCACCCTTTGGATCATGGATTAGATAGTGGAGATTAATTCCATGGATTAAATTAATGAAATCTAATACAATTAATCATGATCATTCATTTCAATCACATAGAATGGACAGAGGATGATCCATTATCAACCTCTAGCTAGTTACAAATATTATTTTATCTTTTGCATTCAATCTAAGCTCATCAAGCTCATTTGATGGTGGGATCAAATGTAAAATGATCAAATAAGAGTTCTAAAGAGATACTACGGCTTGATTCACATCACATGCATATTTTCTTCACAAAAGATCAACACCTAAATGACCAAATCTATAGTTTGAGGTGATTAACTTGCGAAACTAAATACTACTAGTCTATCAACCAAAAAAGCTTTATCTTGAAGAGGCAAAGTCTTGTTGATAAGATCCTACCTTGACTCATCATCGAATGCTCTAGATATTAAGCTTCATACCCAATCATCAAAGTTTGTTCAAACTTGGTGTTCCAATAATCAAATCAATTGATTTATTTTGGTTCGTTATAGCTAGAGGATAGTGTGGGTGAGTTCAATTTAGATTTAGTGAAGTCTTGGTGGAGTTGGATGAGAGAGGTGTTTTGGTCTTGTTTGTGGTGGGGTGCATAGAAAGCTCGGGATTACGGATAACCGGGGAGTGCTCTCTCGGAAAGTGCGCTTAGGAGGAGAAGGTGTATACTCTCTTCTCCATGTGATACTAATTAAATTGGTTCATTTAGGCGTGATAGTCCCTCGTTAGTAGGAGTGGCCAATAATGGCAAGGGGATGAGTTGGAGGTCATCTAATGGCTGGTGGAGTTTGGTGGCTATTGGTGATGGGGATAACCCTTGGTGGATAAAGCAAGGGTTGACTAAGGTGAGAGAGATCTCATCTTGGTTAATGGTTGAGCCCAACAACTTTGAGTTAGGTCCAGTCACGGGGAGCTCAAACCATGTTAAGATGTCTTTGTAAGGCGAAGGGAGGGTTTAGACCTTCATACTTTAGGTTTTAATCTTATTTGAAATGTTTGATTCACTTGGTTTGGGCTAAACGAAGTTCCCCTTGGGTTGGGTCTACTTGGGAAGATCGATGGGGACCTAAGGGGAATCATTCCAAGTTTGGTTGGGTTTGAACTTGATTTGGTTTGGTTTGGCTCAATTTGGGTCTAATTGGATTAAGTTGGCCAATTGATCAAACTAGGTCAAGAGGGTTATTGGATCATGTTCAAATGATCAATTAGAATGTGTTAGTGTAATCAATTTGAAGTGGATTTAAGTTTGATTCATATGGGTCAAATTGGCCAAATTGGATTGGATGAGGGTTGAGTCATGTTTGATTGATCATTTGGCATTGATTGAAAGCTTTGATTTGAATTGAACTAGTTTAGAATAAGTTTTGGTTCCAATTTAGTCCTTTAAAGGCCAAATTGAGTTAAATATATCAATTGGGTTGGTTTGATCAAATTGGCTTTAATTTGTGGTTAGAGAGTGTTCAATAATAAATTTATAATGGATTGGAGGTATTGGTTGCAATCAATTTGGAATGTAATGTGTTTTGGCCCAATTTATCTCTTTAGGTCAAATTAGCTCAACTTGGGTTAAATGGAAAAATTAGCTCAATTGGGTTCAATTAATTATAATTAAGTGATTGATCATGATCAACAATCATTTTGGAAGTGATCGGATGAGTTGATTTGGTCTAATTTGTATTGAATTAAGATTTAACTCAATTTGGTGGGTTTTAACTCATTTGAACCTTTTAGGCCAAATGGGTCAAGTTGGGTTAGTTAGACCAGTTGGTAGAATTGGATTCATTGGAATGAATTAGAATGTTTAATTGATTATTTAGAATGATCATGAGGCTTTGGTTGATTCAATTTTGCTTAAGTCATGTTTAATTGAATTTTGGCCTTATCGGGTTCAAATGGTCAACTAGGGTTAAGAGCCAATTTAGTTCAATTTGATCCAATTGGATTGCAATCAAGGTTCAATAAAATTCAATTGAAGTCTAAATAAGCTTTAGTGAGTTCAATCTCAATTCAATTAGATTAATTTAGGATTTACCCCTTTTAAGCTCAAATGGGTTGAGTTAGGTCAACTTAGCCATTAAGCCAAATCATGCCTTGGTCAAATTAAGTTTAGAATCAATTAGCTTTGGATGAGGTTTGGTTTGTGATCAATTATTTTAGGTTTGAAGTTGGCTTAGTATATGGTTTGATTGGGCTTTGGGAAGGTGGGCCCTACTCAACATAAGTTAGGGTGTAACAAGGTTGAACCCTATAAGTCTCTAAGCTTAGGATTAGTGTTCTCCCACCACTAGATGTGTCTTAGTTGTAGGAGTACCTTATCTAGATGAATCCTAGATCTAATGAGTAGATGGTCAACCTTACTCTAAAAGTGAGATCAACACAACTCCCAATAGGTGGTGTAACTAACAAGGCACACCACACATATTGGTATTGATCGAGCTGGCCAAGCACATCTAATAAGTAATAAGTAAGAAATGCGTGCACCTAGCTAGAAGGCCAAGTAAATTTAGTGGAGGTCACAGAGTGAATTCATTTGAAAGTAATGTTTTGAATATAAGAACTTTGAAGTGAGCATATAGGATGCTTAAGGTAGACTATGGGTTTGGACAGGTTCATGATCTAAACTATTGGATTTCTCTTGTAGGTTAGTCACCTTGTTAATTAATTTCTTGAATGTTTTAATGGTAAACTCCTTAAGCATGAAAGAGATCAGCCATAAATATTCTTGAGGAGAATTTGAATGGCATGTAGCTCTTGAGTTGTGGTTCACATTTTATACTCGTTACACCACCGAGAATATAATCAACTAGGGACTAATTGGATTTTATTTCTCTATAATCAGTCCCCTAAAGTTACTCTATGTCGAGAATCTTTTGATGAATAATTTCTCCGGCTCTACAAAATACTTCATTGAACTATTGCGCTTTTCATATGAATCAAAAGTGAAAGGCTACTTGACAAATTGTTAGAAGAGTAGGGCATTATACCACTTGTATTATAGCAGTAGCCCGAGATGTGCATTATATTGCCTAGGGTTCCCACCGCTATCAAATACTTTGAAGAATGGTGGAACAAAATCCTGGGTATTGGACTACATTGAATTCTTTCGTAAAATCTACTCTTTGAAACCGATAAGGGCCCTTATGATTATGTCAATGCCTCCTCACTTATTATTCCACCATTTATTTAATATCCATTTCTTAGATTACTATACTATATGTGTCTTTTCTATAAAGAGCCGAACTATTGGTATCCTCTTCTAGTGGAGTGGTTTTCTATCTCAAGCAGTGCACCAACTGTCTATCAATCTCCATATGGGTGGATTGAGGTGCATCGACCCTTAAGAGCTAAGATAACTAATATTAGCTCCTCCATCCTCTTTATCTAACCCTAAAGAGCTAAGACAACCGACATTAGCTTGTCCATCCTCCTCTCATGTGATCAATTTGATCATCCTTTAATCTCTGATGTTAAAGATGCTTAGTTGAGTTTGATGCCTCACCTTCCTCAACTCTAGCTCCTTGAACATCAATGCTATGATGTTGCTCTCTATGGGAGGAGGTTTAAGTCTTTACCATGTGGACCTCTACTATGTAATCCGTGGAGGTCATCCTCTTCCATGTTAAAGTTAATTTTCTCTTCATCACTCTCATCCCTTTCCATATCATTGATGATTGCTTTATACCCAACTAGGACTTCCTTAGAGGACTTAACATTTATTTCTTAAAATGAATGGGGACATATCTAGGGTGATGATCATCTACTATATGAACCTTTGTAGAATGAGTACACTAGACATCTTGGGGATCAAGTGTTGAACATAACTGCTCTACTAACTTGGGGACCTCCCCACATCCTTCCTCTCCTCTTTCTTCTAACCTGTTGGGTAATAAAGTGATGCCAATACTCTTGGGCCACCATTCCTTCTCCATCGATAATGTAGGGGCCAAATGGGGAGCTTAGCCTAACACCATTGGTGTGAGAACATGAAGTGTGGCCTTTAGGTTGTAAGAGGATCACTAAGGATGAGGATTTCCTTCATATGTAGGATTTTGATACTTGGTGGTATTTCAAATGGTGAGACATGAACGAGTGATGGTGAATAGTGACTTGAATGGTGATAAGATGGTGGTGGCAATCGCACCAATATTGATGATCTCATCCTCGACCGGAACCAATGAGAACTATATTGTCTAAACGATCATCTCTATCACTAGCTAATCAAGGTAGTGATCCACTAATGTTGAGGCTACTCACTGGGCAAACCTCTTTCTGTCTCTTTTCCCCACTTAGATCGCTACCTTGGCCTCGTGGCCCTCTCTCGATGAATTTGGTTCCTAACACTTTAGGGATAAGTTGCCTCAATTCATGAATAAAGTTAGATTCTAAGCATCCATGGGTTCTCCCTACTCTCCGAGCAGCACCATAAACTAGTATAAGGCTTCCTCATCTCCTAGCCACCGCCTTATACTCCATAAATCATGAGGGTGATGCTACTATCTTCTTGGCATCCTCCTCTCCTTCTATAGTGAAAGAGGGTAAAACCTATTGCCACTAAGGAGGGAAAGGTCTCACTGGGAGAACCATCCTCAACTACATTGGATGATGACTTAACCTCCCTAGTCAACCTCTTATAGTGCCTCTTTAGCTTCTAGATCTTATTGTGATGTTGATTCTTGGTCAATTGAGTATGGCGAGCTTATAATGACCTTAATGTGAAAGAGACAACCCCACATAAGTATTTCCTTTCATTAAGAGGTCGAGGTTGTCACAGAGGTGATGTTAGTCCTAATTGTCCTAGTGGTGGACACAACTAGCACTCATGGGAGGGGAAACTCTATGGATTTCCTCTCAAAGAAGGAAACTTGTCGATCGCATGCCAAACCGAAGAAGTTGCTTCTTATCAATCACCTTATCCTTATTGATAGTGTCGAATGATAAGCCATCTCAAGTGATATTGAAGTGTTCAAAGCCCAAACCAAACTTGATAAAGAGTGCAGTGGTGAGTATGGCTTGATCCATGGCCAAATCCACACCAAAAGCAAAGGTGAAAATGAGCTTCCAAATGACATGTTATTGTTGTTGTTGCTTGGAGATGGGAAATTTGATGGCTTTGCCTCTTGGAAGAAAGGTAAAAGGGTTAACATATAGTGGACTTGATTTTGTTTGATTATATTTGAATTTGAATCTTTGCCCAATAAATTTTTTTTATATTATGTGAGGTTCATAATTTAGAGAGATATGATTTGGAAGAGGGACTTTAGTTTTTTTAACCTCATTATGATGTTAGTTCAATGAATTTTGCAGAATCAATGAACTTAATTTGCCAAATTTAGGTATGACAATAAGTTCAATGACTTGATGTTTCTTCTTTTGATTGCATGATTGATTTATTTTTGCTTTTACTTTTATTGGGGATCCAACGGGTTCTAGGATCTCGGAGAGAGAGATTCTAGACAGTAGAGAGGTTCTAGAACCAAAGGAGGTGTTAGTTATACTTGTCCAAGGATGAAATGGGCAAGGAATCCAATGGAAAGAAAGGTAGTCTTAAACTTATGAAAAATATGAGTCCACCACTGATTTTGGAGATAATGATTAACTACTGAAGATGGAGAGAAAAATCATCCCCAAGAGTCATTAGAAAACTCTATGATGTTTTTTTTTGGGTCGTAGGGATACAATGCATCTTAGGGGAACTTATTAAAATGGTCAAGTACTACATCAATGGATAATGTACTACCCTAAAAGTAAAAACTTCACCCAATAATAAACTCAATCATCTAATAAGGACTCTTAAGGAAGGCGAATCTTTAGTTTAAGTAAGGTTTATTTTACATGGATGAAGTAAAGCAAGGTTTATTTTATGCGAATCTTTCATTTTCTATGGAAGCAAGCCCCATAGTTAATTACACCCTAAGAAAAGGGAATTTCCCAATAATACTCTTTATTAAAGTTGTCAATTAATATTTCTAAAGATTTCACAGATTGATGATCAAAGAATTAGTAATTATTAAAGATCAAAAAGGGAAGGCTCAAGATAGGAAGAATTATTAATGGATTCCAAAGGTGGATAAGTATGAAGAATTGGTGATACTAAGAAGTCTAATGAGTGTTTCAATCTATCATACAGTGAGGCTTTATACTTTTAAAAGTGAAAATTATATTTATATAAGTTGAAATTTAATTAGAATGTTATGACTTAGATTATGATAACACAAGATTATGGAAATAGCTAAGAGATGAGGACTTATGCTCATAGCAAAAGTAAAATAAGCAACCTCTAAACTTATATTTAGAGAGCTATAACATAAGCTAAGAGCTCAACCTAAGTCTACTTGAGGAAAGTTGGATATATTAGTTCACTTCCACTAGAGAGAATAAATCAATCCCAACTCTTTTGGACTTACAACCTTAAAGTGGTCGCCAAAGAAACATCTCCTATGATTCAAAGACATGTGGGCTAGTCTTATGTAAATGGAAGATAACTAGGCTGCTATTTATTACAAATTTCATTCTATTTTGACTCATTATTTTAGACTCAAGCTTAGGTGATCTTATGCTTAAATGTATGTTGAAATTTAATTATGCGCTAAATCAGTGAGAAGAGGTGTTCTCCACTATAAAAACTACTCTAATAGGTCAAGCCTTTTCCATTATCATGCAAGAGTGGAGATCCCCTATTTGCAAGGAAGAAGCAATATGCATTCATGTTGTTAAGGCATACAAACTTACAACTAGGGCTTGGTAAATCTTTTATTTTTCTTGATTAAAATCTAGGCTTTAGAATAAGGTTATGAGTTTATCAAAATTTAATTATAATTGATTAATTAGAGTAGAAAATTTAATCTTTTAAAGAGCCTACCATTTCCAAGCCAAATAGTAAACATTCAAACTTTAAAAAACCTATGAAAAGCAATTATATCTATTACACAATCAATGTAAACACAATAATCAAACATCAATTTCTTAAAAGAATAAAAGGTCGGTTCTATTAGTACCGCCATACATCATGGAAATGAAAAAAAAAATTTAGCTCTACTCTTATATATCCTAGATTATAATTAATTTATAGTGAAAATAAAGCTATGGGGATCTTTAATTCTTCATCTTCATCTTCACTCCTTACATTGATACTCTAGGCATCACAGAGCCTCCCGCCTAAGCCTTTTAGCCATTACTTATCCTAAACCCCATAGCTCTAATCCTACTTCTAATGAAAAAGTTACATTTTTATGAAATAAAAATTTAACTACACCTCTAAGACAGAGATTTGCTTAACATACATTCAAGAAAAGAAATTATATTTTATGCATTTGGACTTACCTTAATGATTTGGGTTATAGAGACTAGACATCCTAATAGATTATGCTTAGGTACTTAAGTAATATCCGCAAGTAAAAAACATTTATATTTTTATTATTATAGTAGTCCCTTAAGCACAACCCTCGTAAAAAATATTATTAGTCTAATATCATCCTAACATCCAAACTACGCATAAACAATCTATCATCTAGTTTAAAATATCACATCATCACAATGAGTACCAACCTAACTTCCTTAGTATTCTAATGTCTCGTGTTAGCTTCAATGTTTATAATTTTTCAAAGATAAATGTTCATGTTCCCTATTAAGGATGATTACACTTTACATGATTAGTTGTTTGGACTAGATTTTAGACTTAGACCTCTTAATTTCATTTTTGGGGTTACATTTTGATATTAAAATATAAAGAGAGGAAGGACAAATAAAATCTACCATAATCCCTAAATTTAGGTTGAAACTAAGATGTGAAAATTTATGATTTGTAATCATCTTAATGATGTGTTATAAACTTTTATTAAACTCTATGTTTGGATTTGACTTAAAAAAATTTATCTAAGTATGAATGTCATCTTAAGATTAATAGAACTAAATCAAGGTTAATTTAATAGTATTTTCTTGACTTTGCTTCATTAGTCTTTAATATTTATTTAATTATATAAATATACTTATATTTATAATTTACATTAATTAACATATGAAATATGATGTATGAATTTGGCAAAAGAAATTAATCAATCATCCTTATACAAATACATACGCATTAGTAGTATAATGAATTTGTACAAGTACATGCTATTATTGAACCAAGGAAGTGAGGTAATTAAAGACCCACTTGGGACTACTTAAAGTCTCATGTTCCTAGGATGTCAATACTCTATACTTATTAATTCATATACATATGCACATACATATGGATATAATGATGAAATAGTGAAACTTTTAGATACTTTTAATCATATTGGCAAAATGATTAATCCTTAACATACATTTCAGCACAAATCTCAAAGTATGTGTCATTATTATCTGGAGGCATGAGGTATCAAGACCTCCTTCGCACCAATCTACCCCGTGTTTTAGGCTATATATCTATCACATTAAAGTTCATGCATGTAAGAATTAAATTTAAATTTTAATTATTCAACTTAATTTATATTTAGATTAATGAATACCATCGATTAGTTAAAATAATAATTTGGCATTGAATAGTGATACTAACCATGTTATTTAATTCAAAAGCTTACAATTAAATGCAATCTTTTATTTTATTTTTTGAAACATGAAAACATGTGGAATATAAATTTATGAATAATTAGAACAAAGAAATTAAATATTATCAAATGACCCATTCTCATTAATTCCTATGGACATTCACATTAGCCTAATCAAACTCATTGGTTGATTTTGAAATTTGATTTATTTAATCCTAAAGAGAAGAGAATATCATTAAATTTATCCATTGACCCATCTCTAATTATTAAGTGATTTAGATAATTATGAATTAATTAAGATTAATTAATTATTAAATTTATTAAGCCCTAAGAGAGCCTATAAATTCAATTAATCCCTAAGTATTAGGGGAAAATTTATAACACCACATATGATTTAAGAATTTCTTTATTTGGATAATCAAATACATCATCAAGGAATAAACATATTATCTCGACGATAAACATGTTATTTTATAATGGATTTGATCATTTAATAAAGGACTAAGGCTAGTGGGTCTTCTAAAGTACATGGGAAATAGAAGCGGGGTTTATTTTATACCGGGTTCATCATTCCTTATATGGGCAAGCGGCATAGTTAATTACATCTTAGAAATGAAGGATCTCTTCCTAAGAAAACTCTTAATTAAAGAAATAAGCTATTTTTTATGGATTTCTAAGCTAGTTTTCAAAGGAATGATATTTTGGAATTTCAATTGGGATTGCTCCAAAGTGGAAAGAGTTCTTTTGGGAACCAAATGGGATTAAGTAAGAAATTCCTTTAATAGTGGGATGCCTAGTTGATATTTCAACTATCCTATCATTGGACTTTAAATTTTGGAATTTAATTTTGAGTTTGAGTGACATTTTCTTTTAGAAATCTAGGACTTAGATTCTAGTAGCACAAGACTGTAGAAATACTTAGGGTTGAGGACTTATTCCAAGGAGGATACTTTAACCTAAGTTCAGATGTGCTTCTAACCCAAGTCGAGCTTAACCTAGTTCTATTTTTTTAGAATTATCATCCATTCTTGAGGGAATAGACCTATCGATTCTTTCTGGACTTATAACCGCCTAGAAAGGCTAGGTAACACCACCTAAGTTTATTTTAAATTCATAATGCTAAGTCTCATGTATGCAAGATGACTAGGTTGTTATATTTTGAGAATGAATTTAAGAGCCTAGACTCACTCCCTAATCCCTAGAATCATGTAGGGTATGAAATGCACCTAATTATGCACATTTTCTAACTTTTAAATGCTTTGACTCATGATTCATTTAAAGCTTTGAGGTATGCATTTTATGCCTAAATGCCATGCAATTAGAAGAAGTCAAACTTCTCTAAGAAGGTCATCCTCATAGGATATACCACTTATGTGCAATGAGTGAAGTGCCCAATTCAAGAGTTGAGAGAAATATGATAGCATGGTTTTAAGATGTTAATTATTTATAGTTGATTTTAGGTTATTTCTATGGCATCAATATATATTAAGTTTCAAGTTTCTTCATTTTTTTATTTTAGTTGAGTAGATTTAAGTTCAAGAAAAATTTAGTTTTTCCTAAGAGCCTAATCATCTAGGCATTCATCATAGAAAACATAGCATAAAAGAAACCTAAAAAAGTAGGTTGATTTTTTTACACACCTAAAATAAATTAAGCCAATTTTAAATTAAAGAAAGGTGAATGTGGCGGTACCACTATACACTTTAAGAAAGAGAAAATAAGTGGAGAGCTTTACCCTTATACAAGGTACCTAGAACTAAAGTTTAGATCTATGGGGCTCCTTTCTAGGATCATCTCCTTCTTTAGGGACCTCCATTGGGCTTCATTGGGGACCACTACAACAATCTGTAGGTCACCCTGTTAATCCTAGACCTCATAGTTCCTAACCTAATTCTAAGATCAAATTTATTTTTTTAATTCAAAAAATAAATCTTAAACCTTACAAAATAGATGTCGAAAATACAAATAACACATAACAATTATATTTAACAAACATATGAGCTTAGCTTAGTTGCCCAAGCCCACCTATCTTATTGGGCTATACTTAAAAGCTTAAGCATACCTACAAGAAAATAGTATTTATAATTTATTTATGATAACATTCCTTTTAGCATAGCCCCTATAAAAGACAACATTAGTTTTAAAAGAATGTCTTACCATACTAACTAGCAAACAATCTTAGACATGTCTAAAGTAGTACACCACAAAGACTGAAAAGCACATCACATCACAACACAAAATATCATAGAATATCATAGATTGACCTAACCTAAGTTTAGGATTTGTGACCTAATGATCTAGTGTGTGAAAAATAGGCTTGTGTGGCAAGACCTTACTATGCCTCATTAGTTCAAGTTTTAATTTGAAGTTTTGAAGTTTGTTTGATTTTTTACCCTTGGTGGTTTCAATTCAAATTATTTAATGATTTGGGATTTTTATTTCAATTTTTGAAATTCATTTTTATGTTAAAGTGAAGTTTAGGTTTTCAAGAATGTACAATAAATTAGATTCCATTTTTTGGGTGGAACCCATTCTATTCATCATCTTAAATCCTAAAAGAATGAAACATTCATCCTAAAGATATAACTAAGATCTTAAGTATCTTAATTAGTTCCTTCTAAATTCATTTAGATGATTTGATTTGAATTAAGTTCGTAATTTTAATTCTTTTGAAATATGATTCTTGTTTTAATTTATTTTGAGATTATGTGTTTCTTCTTGGTTTAATTTTATTTTCAATTTGATTTGTTTTTTGGATTAAATTGGTTTAACATTTTTTTTATTAATGTTTAGTTTGAATTATGTTTATGTTTAGTGAATTGATATTCATTTAGTTTGAATTATGTTAACCTAACACATTTAGGTTAGTGTTTTAATCTAATCTTAGCTTACATTGATTGTGGATTAAGATTTTATTAATTATTTGATTATGAATTTATTAGCCTTAAGGTTTAATTAAACTTAATATTCTTTATTATTTTAATTAAACCTTAAGTATGTAAGTTATCAAATTTTTTTGATTGAATGTTGGAGAATTATCCTTAAGTGTTCTAGTGTTGATAGAGATATTTCAACTTATTTTTATAAATTTTGTGATTTTGTAAATTTTTTTAATTATTACTTGATTTATATTGACCTAGAGATTTCAAAATTCAATAATTCCTAATCCAAAGGTCAATTGGGTTTGAAATTTTATGGCACTGGGATTCATTTCCAATTTCATAATTTCAAAATTTCATTTTAATCAAATGCATAACAAAGGTGCAATTAAAGTTTTAACTATTTAATTAAAACTTAAATTAAGTTTAATTTAGGAGTAGTTAAATATGGGTTTTATTTTCTTAGATTCCTTTTGAAAAATGAATCCATTGAGAGTTCAGTTAGAATTTTTTAGAGTTTTGGTTGATTTATTATGATATTTCTTAGTTCAAGTTAATTAATTGAATTAATTAATTCAATTAATTACTAAATTAAGCCATTTTGTGATTTATTAAGTTTTGTGGGTTTGATTGACATGTTTAAGTTCATTAGGGTTTTCTATGATGATTTAAAGTGATTTGATCAACTTTCATGATCTATTTTACTTAATATTAATTTATATCATTAAAATTGAAGTTTGGAGTTTGGAATTTAATATCTTTTGATTAACTATGAGATAAATCATGAAACTTTTCTAAGAGGTGCATTTAACCCTAATTTTAGTTTTCAAAAGTTTCATTTTAATTGGATTAATGGTTTGTGATTAATTTAAGTTTGATTAACTTCATTTAAAGTCAAATTTATCCAAAATTACCTAAAATTAATTAGGGATTTTAAGTTTAATGGATTATACTCATGGAGATGAATCCATAGAGCCCTCATTTATATTTTATTTATTATGATTTTTTTATTTTAAGTATTTTTTATACTTTTAATAATTTAAAATGAAAAAACTCATTTTAAATGGCATCGATGTGGCGCCATTACCATGTGGCAAGGCACCATTGGGTAATGCAGATCCATGAGGATCCCACATCAAAAGCAACGCCATGTGAGATTGATCTCAACCGTCGATCTTCAATTGATCGGTGGTCCCGATTTTGCCCGCTATTTCTATAGGGATTTAATCAAGCGTCGGTTAGAACCAGCCATCCATTTCAAATGGAAGGAATAAATGGCGGTATTCCTTGTTCTCGGTGGTAAGAGTTGGATGTTGTCTATTGAATCGACAAATTTTTGATGATCCATAGCAATTTCAACACGATTTCTGTTGAAAATCAATCAAAGATCAATTTGCAATCAATCAATATTGTTTGATCCCCTCATGGGTCAAATTTCCTTCATAAAGATCTAAAGAATTTTAATGAAAGTCGGTTGTGAGGCATGCCTCACCGATAACAATCCCGAAGGTTGCCATGCTCCAAGCACCTTCACCTTGATGGGACAAAGCCGTGGATGTGATTTGGTGGCATGCCACTTTGCAAAACTCCTTGGAAACCAAGGATCATCCATTTCTCATCGGTTTTGGTCTTCCTCGGCTCACCCTGGTGACAAGCCTAGTGCAGATTGGTTTGAGGTCACCTCAACCTCTAGAATGTGTTGGGGTGACCAATTGGCCATGAAATGCTCTCCTCTTTTATCCATTGGAGGCGAGAGGTTGGCCACCGCTTTGGATGAATTTTTTTGCTTGCCGGTGGTGAGAGGTTAGGGAATGCTTTAAATTGCCTTCCCTTCATCTTATGAACATTTTGAAATGAAAATATGGAGAGGAGAGGGCCTCTCTCCTCTCTTTCCATACATGGAAGGGAGCCATGCATATGGAGCTTTAGGTGGTTGGAATCGGCAATGGGGATTTGGCCGAGGGTGGGTTTGGTCCCTCTTGACCTTATGAATGTGTTTGGATGAGTTTGATGGGAGGAAATCTTTTCCTCCCCTTCCTTCCTTAGATGAGAGCCTTCCCTTGGGAGATCGTCTCTTTCTCTTCTTGTTATCTCTCATGGAAGAAGCCAAATTCTCCTTTGCTAAGGGATGGCCACTTGATTCCAACCCTTGGAATCATCTTCCAAGAGGTGGTCAAAATGTCTTGATAAAATCCAAAGGGGTCTAGATGATGGGAGGAGGAAGAATCACTAAGGCATATTTCCTTGGTGAAACTTTTTTTTGCATACCTCCTAATCTCCCATTGACTTTTCAATTATGGCTTTTAGCATCATCTCCACAACCTTTAGTTTAGTGTTTAGCAACCCATATCAAACCCAATGTCGGTTTGAGGTTAAATCCAAATCCATTTGAGTTGGGTTAGAGGTTTGAACCCAATTTATGCCATTTAGATTCAATACATTTTAACTTTATTTATTTTGATTTAATTCATTTAATTTTAGGTTCAATTATCTTTAATTGAAAATTTACTATGTTTTAATTTGATTAATTCTTTTAGGTTCACTTTAACCCTTTTAGTCTTAAATGGGTTAAGCTTCCCATTTGGTTTAATTGAATTTTGTTTGGACTCCAATCATGCTTAATAACATATATGGAGTGATTTAGAATAATTTATTCATTTAGCTTGAGGTTAAATTCAATTTTGACCCATTTGACCCAAATTAGGTTTAATGGGTTAAGCTTGGGTTTATTTGGGTTAAATGAACAATTTGACCAAGTTAGACCCAATGATTGGTTGGATTATGTTTGATTATCAATTTTAAATGATTTTGAACAATCAAATTGAGTTGATTTTAATTTCTATTTGAATCTAATATGACTCATTTAGGTTCATTTAGACTAAGTGGTCTAATTAACTTAGGGGCTATTTGGGATCAATTTTGTTTTCTATTTTCTATTTTTATTTTTATGTTATTTTTAGAGAGGTTTTATGTGATAGTGTTTTTATTTTGAAAAACAAATAATGTTATTTTAAAAATACTCAAAACATCTAAAAATATGTTTTGAGTGTTTTAAAAAATAATAAGTACAATCAAACAAGTTTATTTTTTCAGAATATAAATAAAACAAAATAAAAATACAATATAAAAAATAAATAAGAAAAGCGATCCCAAACGGCCTCTTAAGTAAGGCCTAAATAAATTTAAATCTCTTTAGGTTCATGATTAAATATGTTTATTTTATCATTTAGATCATTTGATCAAATTTTGGTGGGTTGACCTTTGACTTGGTGGGACCTACATATGCTAAACCCATGGTAAAAGGGTTGGATTTGACCTTGATTTAGATTTGGATTTGTTCATTTGATTTAATTTGAACTCATTTTGGTTTATTTGGATTTCTTTTGATTTAATTCAAGTTCGAATTTGGGTTAAATCTACCTAAACCCATTAGGTTTGATCAACAAGGAAGATGCACGGGTTACTAAGTGTAGTGTCCTAAGCACTTAATTAGGAGGCTCTAATCTAAGATTAGGTGTCCTAAGCACTAATTTCAAAAATGATATTAATGTTATCCGAAAATGATGTCAACAAGTATGAATAATTATGACAAAATTATTAAAAATATATAAATGAAATAAATGTGTCCTGAAATTTCTAATGCAATTAGGCTCATAATTAAGGGTAAATTATATAAATGGGGAAAACTCAAAATCATCAATTACACTTAAAATATCCCAAACCAAATGGAGATCTTGATTTCATTGAAAACCTCTTTATTAGTAAAGCACAAAGAGGGCTTGGTCAAAATTTTAGCAATCTCTATTAATTTCTTGGCAAATTACCTTGAAATATTATAAGAGGTAGAGGTCATCCCAAGGATTAATCATGTCAGTTCAATTAGATAAGTAATTAAGTCTTAATTAACTTAATTATGTAAAATTTCAAATCCTAATTAATCACTATTCACTTACTAAAAATTATGGATTTATTTTCTTGGATTCTCCTCTATCTAAGCTTTTCAAATTGGGTTTATTTATATTTTATTAAAATTTCTATAATTAGTTATAATTTTAGAAATTCTTAGAACTCATTTTAGTCTCTAATTAATCAATTTACATAATCAAGGTTGTGCCGGCCAATTTTCACTTGGCGACCTTTATTGGTTACTTAAAATATTGTCGTGGTTGCCTCAAGAATGGACACACTTTCTCCTCGTTCAATCATGGATCGATGGTGGAGATTAATTCCATAGATTAAAAGAATTAAATAAAAAAAATCTAACATGATTAATCATGACCATCCATTCTAATCATGTTGAAAGGATGGTGGATGATCCATCATCGACTTCCAATAAGAGACCATCACTCATCTTTTGCCATTTGATTTGAGCTCACCGGAGCTTGATTGATAGTAGGATTGAATGCAAAATAATTAGGAGCCATTCTAAAGAAATCTTATAGCTCCATTCACCTCACATGCACATTTTCTTCACCAGATCAACACTTAAATGACCAAAATCTATGGTTTGAGGTGATTACCTTATCGTTAAAATTTGATGGTCCATTAACCGAGATAGCTTCACCTTTATGAGACAAAACCTTGTTAAGAAGATCGCATGTGCCTTCTCGTCAAACACTCCGAGACCAAGCTCACGCCACAGCTCAGAGATTGATCAATTTTGGTGTTTCTATAATTGAATCGACTCATTGATTTGTTTTGATTTGTCAAAGGCTGAAGGATGGTGAGTTTAATTTGGATTTAGTGAAGTCTTAGTGAAGTTGGATGGGAGAGGTGCTTGGGTTTGAAGTGGTGTTAGTCTTCTGGAGGTGGGGTGCAAAGCTCTAGAATTCTAGGTGACTTAAGGGAGTTCTCCTGGAAAGTGTGTTCTTAGTTTGAGTGGGTGAGGAAGTGTATACCCTCCTCCTCCATGAACCAACAAAAATAGTTGGTTTGCTATGGTAGCCCACCGATTAGGGGTGGCCGAAATGATAAGGGATTGATGAGGTGGAAGTCCTCTAATGGTGGAGTTTGGTGGCTAGTGGTGATGGGGACAAATTTTTTTGGATGAGAGTCGACCAAGGTGAGAGGTACCTCACCTTGGTAAATGGCTAAGTATAATAGCTATGGGTCAAGTTAGTTAGTATGGGAGAGCTCAAGGCATGCTAAGGTGGATACCTAAGGCAAAGGGAGGGTTGGACCTTCTTATTTTGGGTTTTATTCTATTTGGAACCATGGTTTAAGTTTAACCAAGTTCACCTTGGGTTAGGTCCACTTGGGTAGGTCAATGGGGACCTTACCTAAAGTCATGCCAACATTGGTTGGGTTTGGACTTGGTTTAGTTGGGTTTTGCTCAATTTGATCCATGTAGGTCAATATGACTCTAATTGAGTTAGGTTAAAAAATTGGAATTGAGTCAAGAGGGCTATTAGATCATGTTCAAAATATAATTTGTAATGTGTTGGTACAATCAATTTGATTTAATTTGAAGTGTATTTAAATTTAACTCATATGAGTTCATATGGGTCAAATGGGTTAAGTTGACCAATTTGGTCAAATTGGCGAGATTAGAGGTTGTGTCATATTTGATTGATCATTTGATATTGATTGAAGTCTTTGAATTAGATTGATTTGATTTAGAATAGATTTTGGTTCAATTTGATTCTTTAGGCTAAATTAGGTTAAATTGGTGAATTGATGGTTTGATCAAATTGGCTTTAATTTGGTGGTTGGAGAGTATTCAATAATCAATTTATGAAGAATTGGAGGCATTGCAATCAATTTATTTTGGAATGAGTTTTGGCCCAATTTGGCCCTTTAGGTCAAATTGGGTCAAATAAATTAGCTCAATTATGTTTAATTGATTGTAATTAAGTGATTGATTATGATCAACAATCATTTTGAAAGTTATTAGATGAGTTGATTTGGTTCAATTTTGATTGAATTATGATTTGACTCAATTTGGTCTACTAAATTAGGTCAAGTGGGTCAATTGGCTTGATTGGGTATTATTGGGATCAATTGAGTGTTATTACATGTTTGATAATGAATTTAAAGTTGATTGGTTATTTTGGTTTCAATCAATTTGGGTTATATTGAGTTTTGACTTATTCGGACCTTTTAGGCTAAATGGGTCAAGTTGGGTTAGTTGGACCAATTTGGGAATTGAATTGATTGGAATGTTTAATTGAATATTTAGAATGATCATGAGGCTTGAGTTAATTCAATTTAGCTTAAATAAAATTGAATTGAATTTTGGCCCTATATGGTTCAAATAGGTCAACTTGGGTGGTTAAGTGCTAATTTAACTCAATTTGATCCAATTAGATTGCAATCAAGGTTCAATCAAATTAATTGAGGTTCAAATGAGTTTGGGTGAGTTCAATCTCAATTGGATTGGATTAATTTAGGATTTACCTTTTTAAGCCTAAATGGGTTAAGTTAGTTTAACTTAGCCATTAAGCCAAATCAAGCCTTAATGGGCCAACTTAGGTTAAAATCAATTGGCTTTGGTTGAGGTTTGGTTTGTGATCAATTAGTTTGATTTGAGAAGTTATCCGGTATATTGTTTGATTAGGCTTGGGGTGGGTGGGCCTTACTCAACCTATGTCAAAGTCTAACCTTAGGGCTTAACCCTATAAGTCTCTAAGCTTAGGATTAGTGTTATCCTAACCCCAAAAAAGTGTCTTATCTATAGGGTACCTTAATGTCTAGATGAATCCTAGGTCTTAGGAGAAGATGGTCAACCTCACTCCAAAAGTGAGGTCAATGAATGCTCGGGTCGTCGATCCCAACTCGATATCCTAATTATGGCCCATCTTGAGATAGAAACTAATCCTTGAATTGTTGGATCTAATTGAAATTAAATACAATGGTCTAGGATGAGTTATATTTATTACCATACATCTAAAAGTCCAAATTAAAGGATTTCTCTTTTGATTTTGCCTTAAATTTTTTAATATGCATCATGGCTTAAACTTTTAGGGAAGACACCTTATAAGACATAGAACTTTGGAAAAATAACAACCATGAATAACTAATTAAATTATAATTTTAAAATCTAATTTCCACTATTTTAAATGTATAAAATGCATAAACATATTCAAAATTTGTGAAACATATACATAAAGTGTATGACAACAAAATAAAATCTTGTAAAACATTTAATTTGTTTGAATGTAACATAAGAGGGTTAAAAATTTTCAATCAACTATTATACTATTCAAAACTATAAAAATTCAAGTATACAATGAAAATTAAGAAAAATTAGAGAAATGTGTAAAACATCAACTCAAATATCAAAAAAATATATATTTTAAACAAAAATAAGTTATGTAATTTTAAAAGAGTCAAACTATTATTTTAAAATACAAAAAAATAGAAATACATTTGGGAAAATTATGAAACATTTAAAGAATATTTAAAATAACTTTAAACTTACTAAGAAATTTCATAATTTTACATAAGATAAGTTAATTATAATTTTCAAATGTAAATTAATCATTTAAAAAAATTTAATGAAAATTTAAAATATTCTAAAAATTATGAAAATTAACAGATTGCTTAAGATACTAATATAAGACTTCTTTGAAATTTTCATTTTTTAAAATTAAAATCAAAATTTTTTGAATATCCAAAGTTATTTAAGCGGTATTAAAAATAAAAAATTAAAAATAAATTTAAAACAAATATGAATAATTTTTTTTATCTCCAATTATCCACTATTTTAAATTCTTAAAATACTAGGACATCTCTAAAAGTTGTAATTTATACATAAGGTGAAATACAACAACATAAAAATTTATAAAAATTTAAATTTAAATGAATTAAAATAAAAAAAGTTATGGATATTTGAATCTACCATTTAAAAAAAATTAAAAAAATAATAGAAATTAAAATATTTATTAAAAATTATAAAAATTAGGGGAATGCTCAAATCATCAATTCAAGATTAGAAAAACTTTCATTATTTTGAACTAAAATAAATAAATTATGTAATTTTAATTATGACAAAACATTGTTTATAAATACAAAACTAATAAGTGCAATTTAGAAAAGGAATATGTAAAATAATTATCTAAACTCATTAAACAAATTAATTTTTTTACAAATAAGAAATAATAATAAATTTTAAATTAAATTAATTATTTTTTATAAATAAGAAAATTAAATAAAATTTAAAATATATTAAAGAATTTTAAAAGTAAAAAAAATGCTTGAATACTAATCTACAACTTTTATAAAAGTTTCATATTTTTCTAAACTAAAATTATTATTTGATAAACTTTCAAAATTATTTAATCAATTTTAAAAATAATTAAAATAAAATAAATTCAAAATAATTATGAATAATTCTTTGAAAGTTTATATTGATAATTCAAATATTCAAGAAAGTTTATATTGATAATTCAAACATTCAAATCATTAACATCTTAGATAATTCGTAAGAATTTTCTTAGAGCACTTATGTGTCTCGACTCCTTACACATGAATTTTCATTAGATGAGGCATCTACCATATGTAGACATTAACATAGTATATCTCTAGGTTTGTTTCATTTGATCTCAAACTTGCTCTATTTATGGGATTTATTATATCAATCAGTCTATTTGCACCACTTTGTGTGTACATGGGATGATCACCTCTTTGAGGTATTTCAACTTGTTGGGAAAATACATTAACTAAGATTATCCTACATAATAATCTAGGATTTGATTAATCATTAAGCCAACGATAGATAACGCATCATAGCATATATTATCTAAAGATTTTCCACACTTAATTAATCCTTTGGGTTGGTTATCCTCCTACAAAAAAAAAACACATGTTAAGTTGATACCCTTGATATTCTCCTCACTAATGTCTACATGATTAAACAATCTTTATGAGTTGGTTATGCATATTGTCACCTAACTCATTCTTAGTATGGTTGCCTTCTTACAACCCTACTAGATTTAGATAAACTTGATCATCTCTTTAGATCAAGTTCAATGATAACTAACCACTATTGATTAGTCTTTATCTTACTTAGTAATCAATTACACATGACCAAGTTTTTCTTAATTCGGTTATCCATTAAGGCGAAAAAATCAAGACTTCAATATATACCTCTACTTAGTCCTATTCTTTTCTTTATGAATGAAAGAGTGATCCATTCATTCTTCTCTTTGCACCATGAACATTGCGATATTTGTATAACTTTGTTTTAAATCTTTGGTACTCAAGCTTGCACGAATACCAAATTTTAAACTCATTGTTGATCTTGTTAGCTATTATTTATCATATTGGTGCATATGCATGATAGTTGACACTTTGAGTTAGATTATGACCTATTAGAACCTAAATTTAACAAAAGTATGTTTAAGTAATTTTATTATTATTAAATAGAAATTTATTTAATAATTAAATTATTATATGACCAATTGATGGTAGTTGAACATCTTAAATCTATCACTTTATTGTTGATACAATACACATAAAGTGATAAGCCTTAAGATGATTGAGTTACTTACTTTATTTAACTTGGTTAGTCAAGATCATATAAGATTGTCTTTAAGAATAGTTCAACTTGCACACACTTACATGCTCGATAGTTCACAACCTTATAACCATAGTATATGGAGGTTGCATTAGGTCACTTTGCATACACCATCTTTCAACTAGTTTGGACCGGATTTGTGAGAGTATGGCTAGAGTTATTTTACATTACTTGATTATCCAAATTGTATTATGTTGTGCCACTCTATTTTGTATTGTTTTTAGTTTAGAACTACATTTTTTAGTAGTGACAAACATTTGACCAATACTTTATTATATTTTATAGAAGGGTTTGTGCCAAAATAATAAATATGTGATATTTGTTTTATGATGTGGATATTTTACTTTACTTATATTGTACTATAATGGATCTATTTAGGTTAGAGTTTTTTTGAATTATAACACTTTTATGAGTTTTTCACTATAAAATTAAAACATAAACTAAGTTTCATAACCCATTACTTGGAGACACCATACGAAAGACAAATATATACTTTGAATTAGAAGGACCAAGAGTAGAGGTCTTGTATTGACCTATTGAACTTATTCTTCTATAGCCATCTAAGCATAATGACTTCTCGACTACCTTGTTTACTTGTATTACAACTTTTTCTTTTCTTTATTGTAATGTGTTTCTCAAGATTTGACTAAAATTTGTATAATATAATAGGCTCTTAAGACAAAAGTTAGTTTTCTATTAACTTTAATAAAAACTTAAGTAACTCTTAAAATGATTAGTATAACTTTTAAATATTAAAATTAAGGTCTTCACTAGCAATCTTTTTTCTCTAAAATAAAATCCCCTAGCTCCTTTGTATCTCTTAGAAGAAATATAAAGTTGTGTCTTTCCAACATTACTTGTTGGAACTCATCATAACATAGCCTTCACCTAAGAATATATTATAAATCTCACAAAGGGATAGATAATTTGTATATCATGCATAACCTAGTCAAGATAGAGCCTTAGGTTTGCTCAGTTTTCAATGAAAATTAAAAGCTGTAGTATGTTAGGTAGTAGTATTATAACCTAGACAAGTTTGTAAGTATAGTCTCCATAATCTAGCCAAATGGATAGTTTATCGCTCATACTTTCTTTTGCAGCATGTATTTGCTTATGTTGAGACTATAAGTTCAACATTTCTAGCCATCATCCTTAAAATCCCCATCTATGATTCTTTGTTTTATTTCCTAGGTTAGGGCATGAAGTCAACTCTAGATAATACAACTCACGATTACTAATAAAGCATCTCATGGCTAGGTGGGTTGACTATCCTCCCATGTTAAATAGCTATGAGCTTGACAAATTAAGATGATTGATCCATGAGATCCGACTAAGTCTATTGCTACATTTTCCTTAACCTTCTCTATTAGCCAAACATACTTTTTATATAGTCTTTGGTGGTTTAGCGATTATTATGTAGGCATTTTGTATATCAAATTGTCATTTTAATTTATTATAATAATTTATCCTCTACCTTGCAGATAATCATTCAATATATGGACTAACTTACTATAGTAATTACTACTAAAGTGCAACCCTTTTCTTTGAAAATCCAAAACAAATAAAGCAAAATTAATATTTATACTTTCATTAATTGAAAGTTTTAATTGAGGAGTTAGTAAGTGCACTTAATTAGTAAATACATCTCTTTGGGAGAATGGGTAACCCACAATCTTATTTCCTTTATTAACTTAATGAAATACTTATAAATAGATATTGATGCAAGTTTAGATTCTATCTTCTATTTTTTTGCGAAATTTATTTGTTTACCTCATTTTGGATGAGGTTGACATCATTCGATCTTAGTAATTAGGATCTCTAATCTTGGATTAGGAGCTTTGAATTAGATACTTACGACACTACATTTAGTGGCTAGGTGTATCTCCAAAATAAAATTAATCAATAAATTGAATCTAGTCAAAATTTGAGATTAAAACTAAATTTAAAAAAAAGTTAAATTAAACTCAATACCCTAAGGTGAAAGTTTAGGTCAACCTAATGGACCTCACCAAGATTTGAACGACTCAATTAGTTAAAAAAATTAAATCAAGCAAACTTTAAAATTTAATAGAAATAAAATCAAATATATTTGAATTGAAATCTAAATTCAATTGAGCCTATATTGAGGTAGTTGGGATGGTTGATCCAATTGACCCATTTAAGCTCAAAATCACGATGTCCAAGAAAAATCAAATAAATCAAAATAAATAAAATCAAATATTTTTTTTAAATCAATGTACAAATATAAAAAACCTAAAAATAAATCTATAAGTGGTCCGAGTGGATAACCAAGTTATTTGACTTGAGTTGACCTCATGTGGGCCCCACTAAGTCAAAAGTCAATCAATCAAAATTTAGTTAAACTAAGCTATCCCAAAGACTTAAAATTATCAAATGAATATTTTCAAACATAAAACTAAGCAAACTTAAATATATTGAGGATTCAAGTGGGTTGATTTGGCCACTTAATCCAAATAGACCCAAATGGACCTCATTAAGCCTAATCCAAATTGAATTAGAAATTAATTCAAATTAAACATTTCAAACCACTTTAAATCATAATTAAACATAATTCAACCAATAATTGGGTTAGATTTTACCGTTTTGTCATTTTAACCCAAGTGAACCCATCTTAACCCATTAAGCCATATTTAGGTCAAAGTGGGTTAAAATCAAAACCCACCTTCAAATCAATTAAAATTAAACCCAACTTCATATCAAACACTTAATCAAAGATGATTGAAACCCAAAGCAGATCTTAATTATGTCAAATTTTTTCTAACTTAATTAAACCTAACTTACATCATATAAATCTAAGATGGGTCATTGTAGGTTCAAATCAAAATCTAACCCAAATCTAATAAAATTAATTGATCTAAATCATTTGAAATACTCAATGAAATAGAATTAAAGTTCAAACACACTTTGGTTGAGTCAAATTGCTCATTTGACTCAAATAAATCAACCTAATTCATTTAGGTCAAAATTAAGATCAAGCCTAAATCAAATAAAATCAATCAACTAGAAACATTGTAAATGATCAATTGAACATATTTGAGTTTAAATCTAAATCCTAAAGTGGTAGATAAGTTAATTAAAATAATTTAACCCATTTAGTGAAATGGGTTAACTCTAATCTAAACTAAATCAAAACTCCATAAAGTTTGGGCCAATTCCTAATTCATTAAAGGTCAATTGAAAGTAATAAACCTAGTCAATCAATCTATTGAATTCCCTAACCTAATTCATCCCAATTCAAATCAATCCAAGTGGGTTAATTTAAGCCTTAACACAAAAGCAACTCAAGAAAACTTAAATTATCCTATGGTTAACTTTGAGCTTGATCAAGGAAAACAACAACTAACCTAAGAGGAGGCAAGGTGTTTCCATAAGGTGAGGTGGATCTATGGAGAAGGAAAATCGAGCCACCTAAGCAAATCATGTAAAATTTTCCCATGCTCCCTCCATCATTACATTTAGCCACTTCAAATTATTTCTCTGATCTCTCCACCGCCTTCAAGAGTGAACCTAGGCTCCAATTCCCTAAAATTGGCCACCTCTTACCCTCTAAAGGAGTGAGGCTAAAACTATAAACAAGAGGAAAGAAGCCTCAATTTTGACCTTGATGCTTCTTACACCTTCCCTAACTTAAAACAAAATCAAACGAATCATTTCCTCCACTCCCTAACATCTCTAACCACTATTCAATCAAACACCAATCATGTTGGTCTCCATAGTAATTGAGGAGGGAGGTGCAAGATCTTTCCTAAAGTTTCCTAATCCGGACCTTCCTTCCAATTTAGTTTTGTCCTTAATGAAGCCCATTTTATTGAGGATAGAATCAAACCATATAGATCTATTGTAAATCAATCCTTGATCATTTTACAATTGAAATCTCATATTTTGTAGCTTAGAGCACCGTAAGTCATCCTTTAATGGTGGGGCGACTCTTGGCTTATGGCAAGAGATTAGGGATAAAAAACGACCATTTGTTCCTTTTCTTTAGGACGACGAGTAATTTAGAAGCATAACTTGATTTAAACATCCATAGGAAACCACAAGATGACTCGGACCATCCAATCTTTAATTGGACAGTCTAATTCAAAGCTCATCCCCAGCCACTTTATAAGTTGCATCTACTTGGATCCATCTAGCGAATCCCATGTCGAAACATGGAAAGCGAAGTTAGTACTAGGTCGCATTCATTGAGTTAAATGGTAAAGTTATAATTTATGAATTAAATAAATCTAAAAATGTGGAGAATTTTACAAATTTAAAAAATTAAAATATTCAACCAAAAAAAGCAAATAAAGGCTCTATGAATTCAACTCATTGAGAAAATCCATTAAACCTAAATTCCCTCATTTTATTAAGTAATTTAGCATTAATTTAAGTTCAATTAAAATCCATTAAACCCTAATTAAATCCAAAATAGTAATCTAATCAATTTAAAATTTTAAAGAATTAAAATTAAGGTTAAAATACACCTCGATAAAAAATTGGGGTTTATTAATTAGTGAAATGAAACTTATGAATTTTCAATTTACCGAATTAATTCAATAGTATTAAACAAAATGTGAAATTAATTGAAATCATAATAATAAACATTAGATAACTCAAGAATTCCATCAAAACTCTCTCAAATTCATTAAACCCTAAAATCACATAATTAGGGTTAAATAAATTAATTAATTCAATTAATTAACTTTATAAAATCATAATAAAATGAATAAACATTCAATATTTTCAAATAAAACATCTTTGGTTCATCTTTCAAAGAGGAATAAAAGAAAATTAAAAGAATTAATTAATTCTCAAAATTTTATCCTAATTTAAGTTTTTTTAAAAACACTATAATCTTAATTAGTTTTAAAATACATGTTTTGATCATGATGATACATTAAAGAAATGAAATTAGCATGGAACCCCACTTGTCATATAAATTTTAAAGTAAAATAACTTCTAGATCATAAGTTATGAAATTTTCATGTTCTAAGACTATTTAAATCAAATAATAAATATAAAAATCATAGAAATTATAAAAATTTTCAAAATCAACTCAAAACATTCCTAATAACATCGGAGGACTTAAAAAAAGACTCTTCAACCCTTTAAATCTAATAAACCTTAAAATCACATGATTGTAGCTTAATAAAAAATTAAAGAAATGTGATGAATTAAAGTCTAAGAAAACCAAATTGATAAACTTATAATAACATTTATAATTTCTGAAAGGTATGATCAATCAATCCTTAAATTCAATATTAAAATAAGATTTATTAAATATAAAATCATCTCAAATTCACTTAATACTAAATGATCAAATTGAAATATAATTGAAAATGAATTCTTGATCAAATTATCAATAACATAAACATTTAAATAACTTATAAGCCTTGACTAGTTTAGCTTAGGTTTGCTATCCTAGGATTTCACCTATGTAGTTTTCCAAAGCTAAGATTAGAAACCAAATCAAATGAACATTAAATTAAAATTAATCTTGAATCTTAACTTAATCAAATTAATTAATTAAACTAATTCAAACATAATTAAATTTAATCAAATGATCATTAAACTGAAATAATCAACATACAAACTAAATAACTAAATGTAATAAACTTAAATAAATGATCAAACTCTTAATTGGAATTTAAACAAAAGATCTCATCAAATTTTAATCAGATCAATAGTTAATTAAAATAAGACATATTAACCAATTTAAATTTAATCAAAATAAATGAAGATGTAAGATCATTAAATTGAAACATTAAAAATTATTTAATTAACATAATCCACATAAAACTTAATAAAATTTATAAAATGAAACCTAAAGAAAGGAATAAAACATTAATTGAACTATTAAAATTGAATTAAACAAAATTAGAATCCAATAAATCCAAAAGCGAACACCAATAATCACAAGAAATTAAATAACCTCAACAAACTTGTTCTTTGAACTCTTAACTAAATCAAACAAACATCAATCAAATTAAACTCGGTTTAACTAAATCTTCTAAATAAATCAAAAGTTTAATTAAGATACATTGGTTCTTAATTTGACTCATAGAATTGATTTTCATCTTTGGGTGAAGATTTTATTCTTCTAAGCTTAGGATGTTGAATAGTGGGTTCTACCTCAAGCAAAATCAATTTTATGCTTCATTATGTAAATTTTAAATTCAACTTTAACATAAAAATAAAAATAAAACTAAAAGTGAAACAAAATTTAAAACCAATTAAATCACTTAAATTGAAATTATCTAATGGTAAAATTAAATAAATCTCTTAATTTAAATTAAAACTTAAACTTTGAAAGGCCTAGTATATTTATATCACACAAGTCACTTTTTCACACACTAGATTGTTTGGTCACTAACCCTAAACTTAAGTCGGGATGGTAATTTCTTTATGATGTGATGTGAAGTGATATCTTTCTTATTTTATGGTGCAATATTTTAAATTAGGATTAGAGATTATTTGCTCGCTACTAGATGTTAGGACACTTTTTAGACTAATATTATCTTTGTATTAGGATATAATAAAATAATAATTAAATATTATTTACTTGTAGGTGTTTCTTAAGTCCCTAAGCATTGCCCAATAAGATAGGTGGGCTTGGTAATCATTGGTGCTAAGACAATATGTTTGCATTATAGTTGTTGGTGGTGTGTGTTTTTCCTAGCATCTATTTTTCTTGGGATTAGAATTTTATTTTTCAATTTTAAAATGTAACTTGATCCTAAAATCAGGTTAGGATCTATGGGGTCTAAGATTAGCAGGAGTTGATTGTACTGTTGGTTGTCTCCTATGCGACTGAGGAGGTCCTTGAAGAAGGCGATGATCCCAGTAAAGACCCCCATAGATCAATACTTTAGTTCTAAGGCTGTATAAGAGCATAGTTCAACTATAAATTTTTTCTTCTAGGATGTACGGTACCCAAGCTTACTTAATTTAATTTAATTTATTTTGGGGTGTGCAATAGAAACAACATGATTTTCATAAGTTTATTTCTATGTTTCATGTGTTGTGATGAAGCTTGGATGCATTAGGCTCTTATAAAAATTAATTTTATACCACATTAAATTAATTTAATTTAAACATAAAGAAAAATTAACTCATAACCTCACTCAATTAAAACTCTAGGCATAAACAACTAAAAGCAACTTGAAAAAATTAGACTTTTGAACCATGATTACATTTTCTTTTGAACTTCTTGAATTAGGCTTTATCCATTGCACATAAAGGGACATCGACCGATGAGGATGAGCCCTTCCTAGAGAAGTGTGTCTTCTCTTATTGATTTGGCCCATAACCTTTTTTAACTATATCTCATCATAGGCATGATTTGCATTCCTAAAATCTTAAATAAAATTATGTGTCAAAATTACATAAAAATAAAAAAATTATTGTATTGGCTCGAAGCATAAGATGCCGGTCATGATCTTAAAGTTACGAGTGAGTCTAGGTTCATAATTTTCTTTTCCTAATACAATAGCCTAGCTATCTTGCATTCATAAGACTAGACTCATGGATTTAAAATCATTTAGGAAGTGTTAGCTAGTAACCCTTCCAAGAGTAAGTCCGGAAGAGTCAAGGATAGATTTTAATTCTTAAATGAGATAAAGACCCATAATTTTTTAGGATTAGACTAAGTCAAGCTTGATTTGTATCAAAAGCTCTTTTAGAATTAAGGTTGAGCATCCTACTAAAATAAATGTTCACTTACTAGGCATTTATACAATTTTATACTATTAAAATCTAAGCCCTAAATTTTTAATAAAATTTAAATTAAAATTTAAATAAATTCAATCTCAAACATGTAAAGCCCAATGATTGGATAATTGAAATGCTTATTGGGTTTCCTAATATATAAAAGCATTTCTTACTTAATCCCTTTTGACTTCCAAAAAAAAAACACTTCCTCATTAGAGCATTCTCTTTTAAATTTCCAAATTAACTATCATTTGAAAACCAACTATGCAATCCAAAGAAATAAAAGTCAATTTTATATTCAAGAATTTTTTTTGAGAAATTCTATTTCTCTAAGATGTAATTAACTATAAAAACTTGCCCTTATAGGGAACTATGAACCCTCACTAAAATAAACCTTGTTTTTCCTCTCCATGTAGTTTAGGAAAAATTCTTTAGTAGATTGTAGACCCATCAATCTTAGTAGTTCTTATTAAGTGATTAAGTCTAATATATGATAATATATTTATCTTTTAAGATAATATATTTATCTATTAATGACATATATGATCACCTAAATAGGTGCCCTCGAGATCGTGTTGTGTTCCAAATAAAAATCCAATCTTATTTATAATCATATCACTCATTTAATACATTTACACCCCAAAAGGAGTTTAGGCACAAAAGACTTATTTGGAATAAGTGATTGGAAAAGGAGCTATCAATGTTGTGATTGAAAAAGGAGCTATCAATATTAATTTTAAAACATTGCTTGGGAGGCATTAACCAATCAATAAAAGTCCATTAAGGTCATGTTGAACATGGAGTAATCCAAACCATGTATAGCTATGAGCTCCCTTCCCAAAGCATCCTTCAATAAGCCAAAGGTTGTAGCTTTCTTGAGGTAGGAGTGAACAAGACACACAACGATTTAGAGTTAAAAGAGTGTTGTTGTGCTTTGATTTATTCTTGTCAAACCCATAAACCTAAACATCAATATAGGGGTTAGTGTAAATATAAAATGTGGATAGGAGTTCTTCCAAAATGGGCAATTGGCGGGGATTAGAAATCTTATTCTTTTATATATTTAGTCCCAAATACTCGATAGTGTTCCATCTTGTCATGGTTTTAGGCATTGCAAGAACAAGTGGAGAGTGATTCAAAGCTATTGTAATGTTTATATTTGAAAGCTTGTTGGACTCTTTTTTAATAATGTTTTCATTAGTTGGAAGGAGATTTCTAAAGTCTCAAACAAAAGAAAGAAATAAATGGTTTAATGCTCTTGTGCCATATGGATTTACCCCATTCACAACTAGCAAGAGGATTTTTAATGTTATATAAGATTTTTGTGAGATTTTAGTTGTGCAACTGAATTCAAAACATTTGTTTATTAGAGGCACTTGGGTTAATGAGAATTTTGAATATTTATGTTGAGATGTGGTTGATAGCGCTTTATTCTAAACAATTGATCCCTCGATTAAGAAAGAAATGACGACTTATTGGTTTCCTTGGTCACTGACCCTTGGATAAGGTGGGATAGTGGTTCATTGTTTAGCCATGTAAAATACTAGAAGCTTATATTTCCTACTCTAACTTTCCATTTGATAACACTTTCAACAAGTACCCTAAAGTTAGGCATTTATTTTCAGATGAGAATCTTTTGTCCAAACTTGAGTAAGCATAAGGTAGATGTGTTTGCTATATTTTTCTTTGACAAAAGTGCCCAAAGAGATCTTTATTGTTATAATTTGACCCAAAGCTTCATGGCATTGCACTCCATATTATCTTGAAGGGATTTAAACTCCAAACCACCATCTTCCTTGGGTTTGCATAGTTTTCTCAAGAAGCTCTTTGATAACCTCTCTTATTGTCATAGCAAAAAAAGTATTAAGAAGAGATTTAATTCTCCTTTAGGTATTCATAACCATATTGACAATTTTAGAGCATGCATGGAATAGAAATTAGGATACTCAGAATCATAGTGATCCTACTACAAAATGAAAGATTAAGTTGTCCTAATTCATGATCTAAGCTTGAATTCGGCAATCATATCTTAAGTAAGCCTTCTTAGTCCTACCAAGAAACAAAGTATTTCCAAGGTATTTAGTGGGGAGATGAAATATCAAAGATAGTAAATCTACGATCCATCTAGAGTGACTTTGTGAGATGTGTTTGCTATGAAATATGTTTGATTTGTCTTTCTTGAATTTCATGCCGACCATAGATTTAAAGTTTTGTAAAGTGATCATACTTTAACTGATTTTTTAGATGCTTTACAAAAGATTAAAATGTCATCGACTAAAAGAAGATGAGTTACAAGGATGCCACCAATTGTGTGAAATATATGTGAATGGTGGTTCTCCATGGATTTGTTGAGAAGGGGAAAGAAATAATTCGAATAATATAAAGATGGTGGGGAAAAAGGAATCTCCTTGCTTCAATCTTTCTATCGATTTGAAAAAAATCAACATTTTCTCCATTAATAAGGATTGAATAATGGTTGTTTGAGATGAGTCTATGGATTAAGTTGCAAGACTCAACTATAAAATTTATTGTCAAGAGCACTTGATGAATGAAATTCCAATAAGTGTATCAAAATCCTTGTGAAGAACTAGTTTGATGGCCATGTTCGCCCCACATTTGTAATTGATATCCTAAATAATTTACTAGGCAAGAAGCATGTGGTCACCTATGTCTTTTCCATGAGAAAATGCACTCGGTTTAGGCTAACTAGATCAAAGAGATGGCAAGTGCAACCATATGTTAATTATTTTCGATAATCTTGTGGAAAGCTATGGAAAGATTATTAGGTTTAAAGTCCTTCCATGATTGAGGTGTGGCATACTTGAGTTTGGATATAATAGTGGTAGAATTGAAGTCATTAGGAATATGCTACCCAACAAAGAAATCTTGGATAGCTAAAGAAAGGTCATGTTTAATGATATCCAAGTATTTTGATAAAAGGCTAATGAAGAACCATCGGAGCTATTTTGTTTCTATCCAAGGAGAAAAAACTTGCTTAATTTCATCCATGTTTAGAATGGCACTAAGATCATGGTGAGTGGTTGGAAGCCGATTTTGACCAAATGTAAGAACACTGTATGTGTTGGGAAATCGCTCTTGAAATAAGAGGCATCCTCTTTGATAAGTTGATAATTATGGATCTAAGGGCTTGTTGATTTTTTATCTTATGAATGGTGAGTTGTTCCCTTCTTCTTCTTATGTAAGCATGGAAGTACTTTGTGTTATGATCACCTTCAACAAAGTTAAGTCTAGTAGTTTTTTTGTGCCAATATGCCTCCTCCATCTTAAGCTTTCTATCATCAATTGCCTCAAAGAGTCTCATTAGTAAATGGTGAGTAATGATTGGAAAGCTAGTTCTCAAGTGATTGGGTGATAGTTCAGACTTGAGACACAAAGCACCTAACTTATAGCTTCTTTATTTTTGATTTCAATCCCTTTGAGATAATTTTATAAAGTTTCAATAATCTAATCGGTTATTATCTAACTCGCTTTCTAAAGGTTTTTATGAAGGGGTTATAATTGTCATGAAGAGGCCACATATTGAGAAATATAGTAGTGTAAAAATTGGTTTGGTGATAATCTCAATTTTAATATGGATTGAAGCATGGTCGGATGAGAAATAAGATAGATGGTGTAAGAGATGAGGATGTGAAGTTTTGAATGTATGTTATCTAATATTCTATCTAATCCTTCTTGTACTTTACCCTTTTTTAGGTAAATTTGCAACCAAAAAAGATAGCATCACTCAATCGCTTTAACAATTGATTCAACAAAATTAGCCATTGGTTTTGTAAGGTTGTGCCCCACTTTCTTTTCTTCCCATGTACAATCATGTTGAAATCACCCTCCACAAGCTAAGGGTCGTTGATTAAGCTTCCAAGGTGTATGAGTTGGTTCGATAAATCTATTTTTCCTTCATGATGTGCATGTAGCATAGTCAAAAGTGGCATAATATATGTTCTTCAAGGTGATTTTACATGAAAAAATTATGAGTGGTCAAAAATTACCTCAATACTAAAAAGCTAGATTTTGTGGTAATAGTTTGTAAGGACCTTATGTATTCTAAAAAATATGAAGAGTTTCTCACTCCTATTGCAAGAAGAAAGTGGTTATAGGATGCCAAAGACACCCGACTTATGTTTATTAATGAAGTGTCGATTCTAGCTTTTAGGTTTAATGATACCCCTAACATTCCAAATTAGGATGTTAATCATTAGAAATGTGGTGGATCTACATGCTATCTAAGGTAGGCAGATTGCAAGTGCTATTGGATTGCTGATTGCTATGGGTTGATCTATTAGAGAAAGATTTTTTATTTTGAGCTTTCATCACCTAAAGTAGATTCACATTAAACATTTAAGAAATAGAAGCACCAAGGAAACTCATTCTATTTACTAACAATTTTTTTGTAAATGTTACAATTCACTAATTATCACATATAAAACTTAGTATAAGTAGGTGCACACCTTTTTTAAAGTCAAAAATGAAAACTATTTAAACAACCTTTTGATGAATGAGAATAAGAGAAGTGTAAATCAACACAAGTGAATTTTAAATGCCTAATTTTATTTTATTTTTTGAACTTTCAAATCTAAAGAGTTCATGCATTCTTTTTATGTAAAAAATAGGAAAAAATATAAGCTAAATTGTGCATTATTTAAATGGGTAATGGAAAATCTCCTACTTCATGGGTTCGGAGAAATTTAAATACTTTTGTTTAAGTTGAGTGGCAATCAATGCCTAGTATTACACACCAAATAATCAACAATCACTTCAAGACATAAAACTAACCACTCCAAGCATAACTCATTAGAAATAAACATTTCCTTAAGAGAATAATTTTTGAGAACCATAATATCTCCTAGATCAATTAAATAGGTTCTTAGAAGCTAAACATTTTAACTTGATGGTAAAAATTTTATACAAGTAAAATGACTTTATATAGAAATAATTTTCTCCTTATAGATTTTCTATTTTAAAATTTATAATATTATTATTATACCTGATTGACAAATTTATAATAATACCCAAATAATATTTATTAACCTTTATATTAAGTAAATCATCAATTAATATTGATTTGATAATAAAATGCAAAATTACTACGATCATATTATGTTACCATTGTCATATTGTATGATCAAGTCAATTTCTTACCAAAAGGGTCAAATAAAAATAAAAAACATATGTTAATAAATTTAAATTAATAAACATTCCATATAATATGATGCTTATTATATAGTATAATTATTTTAATTTTGAATAAATTAATTAATGCAATTAATCCTACTAACTTATTTTAATAGATAGCATGGAATATAGTGTAATACTAAGTTAAACTTTCATTAATTAGATAATTACTTAACTAATCAAGTAGTTTAAACTAATTTAAACTTGAGATTGATTATGATTGAACATTATCCATGATTAATAGTAGGATTTGTCTAAAAATTTTTAATTATGCTTATTTCATCATTTAGTTAACTTTAATTTTAAATGTTAGTGCGTGAAAGTTATCTTAAAATCTATAATATCTAATAATACAATACATGATTAAAGCTTGATCTTGTGATTATAGTTGGATTTTCTTGAGCTAATTTGTTCATTTATTTTATTTTATTTATAACTTTAAGATGTATTTAGTGCAAAAATGCAAAATCAATGTATAGTAGAAAATCATGATGAAACACCACTATCGATGAATAAGTTGACACAAAAATAAATAATTCAATGTCAATTATGAGGTGTATGAATGCTTCTAAGGAAGAAAAAGGCTGAGAAAAAAGAATATTTTCTAAATTTATATCTTATGTAAGGAAAAAAGGTGTAACCTATGAATGTTGTATCAACACATGCTATGATTGTTGTATTAACACATGCTATCACTAGAGGAAACTTTACAATTGAGCTCAAAACCATTCCAAGTCAGTTGGCTCACGCATCCCTACTTATGACAAATTAATGTTTTATTACAATCAATATAAGTAACTATATTGATCAAATTTTTTTATGATGTTCTTCCAAAGGAAATAATTCATATCTTATTAGAAGAATCACAACTTTATGATTTGAATACAATCCATTATGGTCATGAAAATATTTATGTATTCAAATATAATGAAAAATTAATCAAATTATCCTCCATAAAGCCTAAGGAAATGAGGTCAATTATACCCTCTTATAGAATTCTTTATGTACCTCCTCATAAACCTAATTACTACAACATAAAACCAACTAGAGAAAATTGTAAAACTCTAGTTGATAGTGATATCACCATTTAGCAATAGGGAGGATACTTCATATATTTTTTTTGCAAATCTCTTAAAATACAAATCATAATCTTAAGGTTTAGATACTTAGTTAAAGAGTTCAATGATCTTACTACTCTTTTCATCTTGCACCTTAAAATCTTTAGTAAATATTAACGATCACCACATACATGTTGTGCTCTTAGATCTATTATCTAAATTTACCAATTTAGTTCTCCATGACTTACTAAATAAGTTATCACCATTGAGAGATATACAACATACTATAGACCTAATTCTTGGTTCACAATTACATAACCTACCTCATTATAGGATGAATCCAACAAAGCATGTATAATTAAGATGGCAAGTAGACAAACTCTTCAAGAAGGGTTTTAGCTAAGAAAATCTTAGTCCTTATGTTGTACCCATTTCTTAACTTCTAAGAAAGATGGAACTTGGAGGATGTGTATTGATAGCATAGCGGTACATAAAATCACAATAAAATGTAAATTTCAATACTTATGTTGGATGACATGTTAAATCTTATTTGAGGTTCATCTTTATTTCTAAAATTGATTTGGGGAGTGGATACTATTAGACAGGCTAAAGGGGTCAAATATCTTCCAGTATTTTTTTGTGTGCATAAACATAAACTTAGAATAAAAAAATAAACTAGGAGACACTCTATCTAGAGTATCTTTAATAATTTCATGCTTTGAATTTCAAATCCCTGAATTAAGGACTTTTCATTACCCATTTATCATTCTAGATGGATATTTTTATCAACATAAAATGTTATGTATTCCTAAAACAACCTTATGAGAATTCTTTAATTTTTTAACTACATTTAGGTGGTATATTAGGACATTTTGATAAATTAAAGATCCAAATATTAGTTAAGCAAAAGTTTTACTAACCATCACTATGAAAAGATGTTGACGTAATGTAGCTCGAGTTGGACTTATTTCCAAGCTAAAACTATCAAACAAAATCGAGTCATTACACATCATTAACTATTCCTCCTTGACCATGAGAAAACTTACCTATATATTTCACATGAGGATTACAGGATGCCTCATGACATGATAGTATATTTTTTCATTGTATATAGATTTTCTAAGATGGCATATTTCATGCCTTGTTCAAAATCAAATGATGCATCTCATATAGCAAGATTGTTCTTTAAAGAAATTTTCAGGGTTACGAGTCCCATCCACTATAGTTTTGATACTGAGATGTCAAATTTATATCTTATTTTTAAAAACTTTATGAAAACTAATAGAAATACAATAAAATTTTTTTTTTGCATTTCATCCACAAACTAATATGGACAGGCAAAAGTCATTAATAGGACATTAGATAATTTACTAAGATATTTAGTTGAGAAAAACTTAAGAAATTGGAATCTAAAATTAACTACATTTGAATTTGCATATCGTAGTTCTATTTTTTAGATGACCTATAAATCAACTTTCGAGATAGTTTATAGATATAACCCTAAAATACTTATTGACCTAGCTAATACACCTACTCATGCATTTTTTTGATTCAAAGATATACATTTGCATGTGATTTTCTTAATATTTATGATATCATAAATAAATAATTGCAAATATAAAATGCTAAGTATGCTAAGCAAAAAAATAAAAATAAAAATTTTAAGAAATATGAGATAGATGATTATGTATTGGTTCACATCCTTTCAAAGAAATTTCCTTCCACAAAATATAAAAAGTTATAAGTGAGAGTATATGGGTCATTTAAAATTAGTAGGAAATTTGATAGTAATGCTTATATTCTTGAAATGTCTCCTCACATGTTTATTAGCCAAGTTTTAATGTGAAAAATCTAATATCTTTTAAAAGAGTTTCCTAACTTCAAAATTTATAGAATAATACTTTTGTAGGAAGAGATATAAATTATTTGTAAGTACCTATTTAGCCAACGTTCTTGGAAGTGAAGAACATCATAACTAAAATTCCAATTGATGATAATACCATTAAGAGATTCTTAACTAGGCAAAAAAGACAAGCCAACAAGAGAGGATTCTTGGATGAACTTAAAGTTCTGAGCTTTGCTCATCTTGAAGACTTTAAAATCCTAACTCTTCATAGAAGAATTCTTTGGGGTCCAAAAGAATTGATGTAGCACATTAATGGAGGAAATGACCGATCATAAGGTCCCAAACCAAAGCTTAAACTTATGAGGACTTTTATTAGACTTTATGCATTTTGGTATTTTATGTTAATGTCCCATGGGTTATATTATGTAGTACTATATGTATTTGATCATGTTTAAGTGTTGTATGAGTGATTTACAATATTTTATTTTAAGTCAAGTATTTATAGTGAGGTTGTGATTTTACTTAGTGATTTTGTAAATTTTAACTTTTATTTCAAGTAATCACATATTCTTATACCTATAAAATTATTTGACATGGAGGATATTTTGAAAAAATTTATTATTGGTTCTGGTATTTTCTAGAGATAAATTTGGATAGTGACTTAACTATTGAAATTAGCACATCTTGAAAACATTTCCTTTGAGTTTTTTAAAGGGCTAATCCTTGAAGGAACATCTTATAAAAATATATTTAAATATATTTTTTTATTTTTATTTGAAAAATTTTTTTTTACTTTCCATCTAGTATGAAAGGCCATGATATGGACAAGCATAAATGAGTGGTTGGAACATCTCTTTCACAAATGGCCACCAACCCCTAATCTTTTATTTTTTATCTAAAAGTTTTACCTTAAGATATTTCTTATAAATATGAGCTAAAATTTTTGTAACTTTGTTGAATGAATTATTTGAGTGAAAATTACTCTTTTTTTCTTGGTTGGTACTTGGTGGCTCAAGTTTGTATTTTCTTTGGTGAGAAAAGGTTGTTATCTTTATTCTATTTTATAGTTATTTTTATTCTCTTAATCTCATATCTCAACTTTTTTTAAATATTTCTCTACATTTTACCTAAAGTCTTGTAATGCTAATAAATTATTAGTACATATCAAATTATATTTTTAGTCATTAAATTTATAATTATGGGATTAGTGAGTTTGTCTAGAGACCAACTAGGAGAGCCATGATGTAGCACATCATGAAAAAAAAAATCAAATTATTGGTCCATTATAAGTGTTAAGGCTAAAGTCCAAAGAAGAGAAAAATAATCGACCTAACCAAAAGAGCCCAAGAAAAGCCCAATAAATGGCCCATAATCTAATATAATTAAAATATGTTTTATATTTTCAATTTTTAAATTTTTTATTTGTCATCTAAAAGCTTATATGACTAGCCTTGATATGAAAGAGGCATTAAAATGTGGTTGGAATATCTCCTTCATAAATGGCCACCATCCCCTTTTCCCTCCATTTTACCTTCAATATTTTAGCCATAAAGTCTTATAATACTTATAAATATAAGATAAAATTCTTTATAAATTTAGTTGTTGAATTAATTATTTTTAATGAAGTGTTACTTTTTTTCTCTTGATTGGTACTAAAATTTGTATTTTTTTTTAGGTGAGGTAAGGTAATTATCTTTATTCTATTTATATGGTATTTTACTCTCTTAATCTCTTGCACTTAACTTTTTTAACCTCTTTTCATATTAGCATCTTTCAAGATCAACCATCACCCATCCTAAACCTTATATCTACTCCAACGTTTCACATAAATTATAATTAAGTAAGATTAAGACTTAATATCATTCTCTACTAATTACACCAATTTAAACTCCACAAAATCTGTATCTAATTTAAATCATTACATATTGAGTTAACCGCTCATAACTAGTATAGCTAATTATCCTTTTAAAACACATTTCATAAAGAGATCTTCCAAATTAGCTTAATTTGAGCTAGTCTTGATGTTCTATCAAGAGATTACACTAAACCCCTCATCTTAAAAACTATAAATCTCATATTTGGACACTAATATGAAGATCCATAACCTTTTATCTTTTAACCTCACCAAAATTTGGTAGCATTAATTTCATCATTCATTTTACCATCCTAATATTTTTTTCTAAAATTGATTTGAAGAGTAATTATAACCAAACTAATATTCAATCAAAAATGAATAGAAAATATACTTTTAAGACCTTTGATGGACTTTATGAGTGGTTATTTTGCTCTTTAAACTCTTAAATGATTCTAACATGTTCATGAGTCTAATAAATACAATCCTTAAGCCTTTATAAGAAAATTTTAGTCTTATACTTTGATGATATTTTGATTTTAAAACCATACAAAATAGGCCAACTACATCAACTTAGATAAATTTTGAAACTTTGAAAAATGACAAGTTATACATTAATTAAAGAAATGTTAATTTTAAAAAATTTAGGTAATTGTCTAGAATTTATTATTTCTATGGTTAAAACAAAAGGCCCTACCAAAGTTAGAGTAAGTTTAGATTAGCCAACACCTAAAAGTTTCATTGATGTTAGAAATTTTCATGGTCCAACCATTTTTTATATGATACATAAAAAAATTTAGCATCATTATAGCTCTAATCACGACTTATTGAAAATAGATAATTTTTTTAGACCTAGTTAAAATTAATATTTTAATTATTTATGTTCTTATTATTAAGCTTCTTGGTTTCATCTTAAGAGTAAATCTAGTAACCTTTTTATTAAATAAATAAATGAATCTAAATTGTGATATCAACAAATGATATTTATTTTATGTTATTATCCAATGCTACATATAGAGTTGATTCTTAACTCGAGACCATTACTCCATTAAATTTATAACATAATAAAAGTTAAGTCTTAAGCATGCCAAGTCCAAGTTTCTACAAGATTATTCATTAGTTCTTAAATATAAACTTGGGATTGTGAGCAATTGTGGATGTATTATCTAGGATAAACTTGATCATCTCACCTTCAAAACTTAAAATTCTAGGATATAGTTGAATTCATGATAAATATTCAGTTGGTTTGACACTTATTTGATTTATATAGAGTGATTAGATAAACTTCTAAACTTGCAAATAACATTCTCTAAGATTAATGGATATTTATATTAGGAAAAATAACTTTATATACCTAGAATCTTTTTATAGAAGATGAACTCTAAGCTACATTTTAGAGAGTTAGTTGGAAAATTTGAAAAATATAAAACTATTTATTTAATAAAAAAATTAGTTTTATTGGCCTTCACTTAATGAGATGTTTAAAGATGGTTTGCCCAATGCCTAACTTATAAGTAAGCTAAGACCACCAAATAAAAGTATCATCCTACCCCATATAAGCCTTAGAAAGTTGCCTCAAAGATTTTATCTTAGATTACTCCATATAGCTCGAGACATGATAGTATCTTTATGATAATCAATTGATTTAATAAGATAACTCATTTTTTGTTTTGTTCAAAACCATATATGTTACTCAAAATCTATATTATTTTTAATGAAATTTTATGTTTACATAGCCTACCTTCAACTATTGTTTATAACCATGACGTTCAATTTATTTCATATTTTGAAAGATTTTGTGAAAATTATTTAGCACTACATTAAAAATTTTATCTACCTTTCCTTCTCAAACTTACTAGGGCCTTATAGAAAAAAATTTAGCAAATTAGTTTTTTTTATTTACCTACCTCAAAATTTTCTATAATAGCACTATTTCTAGAACAACAAAGACTTCACCTTTGAAATAGTATATATGAATAAGTCACCACACTTATGACTAGTTAAGAAGGGTGATGAAAATGAGATATAGAAGCCAACTACATAAATAATAAGTTACTCATAATGTGCAAACTCACCATCTTAGTGAATCAAAACCATATTCATCAAACTTGCCAATTGTTGCTTAGTGCTCACTTTACACTAGCAGTCTTCTTTACATTTGAATTACCATACCTCCTCAAAGGGGATCATTTTTACCTCTTCTTAATAGAGGACCAAAGAATCTTCACTTTTAGTTATCTCTAGGAAAAAATATTTCTTATTCAAATCTTCTTCAAATAACAAATTGGGGATGTTTCTTACACTTTTTTCATTTTCTACTCTATTTTTAACCATGCTTCCTAGGTACCTAAGAAGGTTCTACTTCATAACATGAGAAAATTTGGATTCAACCTTTTAGGTGCAATGAGCATGGATAAGTCCATGAACTAGAATTCAATACAAATTAAAGCATGACACTTAGCCCAAAATAACTCAATAGGTATGGAGCTAAATACCCAGCTTTATTATGCAAGAATATTTGAAAGACTTGGATGATAGAATCACCAAGTTTGTGCAAGCAACCATGGAGAAGGGCCATAATAAGTAGCCAAAGGTTAGAGTAAATGAAGGTCTTCAAGATCATGATGCACGACTTCGATTGGGGAATTATCTAGAACACCTAATATGGATGATGAGTCATACTATTTGATCCGTAAGAAGACATACAAAAGAGCACATGAATCTAGTCAATGCTTTCTCTAAGAGAATCATGGAAGCTTTGCCCCCACATAGATTCAAGATCCCACACTTGGTCATATAAGAGCCATTGACCCAATTAACCACATAGCATACTTTGAATCAACAACATCCCTATTGGACTTGGATTATAGCATGAAGTGTTGCATCTTCTTCAAGACTATCAAAGAATTAACCCTCATATGGTTCTCATGACAACTAGTAGGAGTTATAATCTCATTAGTCAATTTAAAAAAATGTTCTTAACACAATTTGCTAGTGCATAGAAACAATTGAAAAGTTCTTAAGAACTTTTGCAAATGATGCAAGAACATGGTGAATCCTTAAAGAAGTTCATCGCCCACTTATAAAAGGAAATGTTGGAAGTAAAAGACATAGAACTCATGGTGGTGCAAGCGCACTCACTCAAAGTTTAAGGAAATAACTATTCATAAATACACATGGGCTCCAACAACCCAAGACACTTTCGTTGAATTACTTGAGTGAATAATCATGTAAATTCTAAGGAATATAATGAAGTTATTCAATTGAGATTAACAACTCATATGAAGAATTCAATGAAGTGATTTCCATTGAAGCAATTACTTGGTTATAAATTTTGAGTGTGGAAACTAGATAAAACAGATGGTGAAGCAAAATGCCTACATACAAATGAGGATTCAAAATACATAAATCATTACCCAAGAGGTGAATGCTCGTAACCTTGGCGACCTTCTTTTAAGAGTGTTGATGGTTTGGTAGAAGCCATCTAGAATAAAGAATATTTAAAGCATCCACCACCTATGAAAGCTAATAGAATTTGTGATCACTCCATATATTATTTATCACCGAGAACATGGAAATGACACTATGAAATATCACCGCTTATAAAACTTAGTTGATGAGCCAATTAAAGCTCTAGGAATTAACCAAGAGAAAAGATAAAGATGTAAGAGAAATAGACAACAAACTCACCATAGTGCATAATCTACATCCCTCGAGTTGTACATTTTTTAGAGGGGATGGGGATTCCTTGAGAGGAATGAGCCTCAAATGATAATAATCTAGAGACATTAACAACCATAGTGCATACACACCTTTATAATTTATGTAAGCTTTTCAAAAAAAAAGACTATCTGAGAGTGGCAACTCATATAATGATGTAATTGTTGTCATGACACCAATCATCAATTATAAAATTGGTAGTCTACTAATTGATATTGGGAGTTTGGTCACATCATTTTCAAATCCATATTTGATAAGTTAGATTGGCAGTTCTAAATTTGCCCCACCTGTGGGACAATGTAAGGCTTTTCAAGAGAAAGAAGAGAAACATAAGGGATAATCACTCTTTCCATAACATGTGGAGAAGGCAAGAACTAATTTTAGAAATGGCCAATTTCATTATCGTTGAAGCACCCCACTTTCAACACCATCTTTAGCTTATAATTATTCAACACATTTGGAGCAGTGGTATCAAGATATCATGTATCAATCAAATTTTTTGCATGAGGGAAGAGATTCTTAAAGAAAACTTGAACCAATTTAAGACTTGTTACATAAAGTGATAGGTGGTTTAAGAAAAAAAAGATGAATTTTTTACAATTAGATGCCTCATGCACTAGGATAGAGAAATCAAAGTGGTTCCAACCATGAAAAATCATAAGAATTATTAGAATTAGTTTGACTTTATGTGCCAAGCATAAGAGGGCCCAAATCCAAACTCTCTAAGATGATATTGATGTGTTCAACTAGACTATGGCTGAAATGCCAAGTATCAATATTAACCCCTCAATGTGGAAAGTTGTTTTACCTATAAAGCAAAAAAATAAGAAAGACTACTACTACTCACTAACAGTTAAAGAAGTCATCAAAATACTCAAAATAAGCTTCATTTGAGAAGTCTAGTGCCCATAATGGGTGTGAAACATAATAATGGTGCATAAGTTGAGTGAGAACTAGAGAATGTGTGTCAACTTTAGAATTTGAACTCGACATGCCTCAAAGATAACAATCTCTCTCTAGGATAGACACACTAATTATAGTAGGCTACTACTGATCAATTTTACGGATGTGTTCTAAGAATATTATCATATACAAATGTATTGACCTACTCAAAGAAGATGTCTTTCATTATTGAAGAAAGAATCTAATGCTACAAGGTATTGCCTTTTGACACTTAAGAATGTAGGGGTGACCTATCAAAGAATAATATATCTAGTATATAGGAATTAGAAGTAAAGAAATGTAGAAGTTTATATTGACAACTTGTTGGTCAAGATGAGATCAAGATCTTAAGAAGACTTTCACCATGTTAAAGAAGTATAACAACCTTTCCAAGCAAAAAAAAAAATTTAATAACTCGATTATGACTTTTACTTTATTTTCTTTAATCACTCTACTTTTCACCACTTAAGAGATGGATATGATTTTCCCTTTGTCAATTACCAACAAAAAAAAAATTTATTCTCTTCATGATTAACTATTTCAATAAAGGGATTAAAGTCACTTGCTTGAATTTACAAATTTTATTTGATGTCATGAATACCCATGTCATTCACCATAGATAATGGAGTTCACTAATAGAAGGTTAAAAGAGTTTTGTGAGTTCAAGGAATATAATTTAAGTTCACTTTGGTGTATTATCCTCAATGTAATAGTCAAGTGGAAGTAGTGAATTAGAATATCCTCAACATACTAAAAGGAAGCGAGATGGTGCCAAAGTGAGATGGGTGAATGATTTACCCATCGTGTTACGGTCTTTTAGAATGAGTTTGACTACATCAATTGGACATACACCATTCACATTATCACATGGAACCACAAAAATGTTTCCATTGGAGTACAAACTTCACCTAAAGAGTCCTATTCATCGAAGGGCTAGGCAAAAGTACTAGTGAATGGGAGAATGTGAATTATGAGGCAATGGAAGATGCACTTCGAAGAATTCATGGTTGAAGCATCATTGAGATAAAAAGAAATAAAGAGGCAAATGGATGAATATTATAATCACCATGTCAAAGAGAAACATTCAAAGTCGGTGACTTAGTGCTAAATAAAGTAGATGTAGCAACCTAAGAAGGTGTATTAGGAAAACTCATCCAATACAAAAATAAAGTTTTCTAGTTTGGCCAATAGAACTAAGCTTTTTACACATTTTTTACTTTAAGGAGTGCCAAAATGTTTAAAAATGTAACTTAAATTCTCAGGGAGTTGCATGGTGACTCAAGGTGCTCGCATGTCATTTTGGCCCAAGTATAAGGCTCAGTTAGAGAAGGGGTAAGAGAACACAGCTTGGTGCACCATTTTGGCCCGAAAGAAAAGTTGAGAAAGAAATCTTCAAGGTAAAATTATGAATGCTCATTTAGTTGTTAAAATGACCAACTCATTATGGTTGAAAACTAAAAATAGCGATTCACCATTGTTGGCATCTTAGAAGACTAACTCTCCATGACGCAACTCAAAAGATGAACTCACCATGGTTGCAAATAAAATGCCAACTTGCCATAGGTTGGCTAAAATGACCAACTCTCCATGGTTGGTAGCTCAAATCTATAATTGGCAATAAAAGACCTCTCTGATTGCAACCCGAGACCAACTGATCATAGTTGGCAACAAAAAGACCAACTCACCATAATTGGCAACTAAAAGATTAACTCTCATGGATAGCAACTCAAAAGACCAACTCACTTTGGTTGGCAACCAAAAGACCAACTTTCTATAGTTGGCACCTAAAAGACCAACTCACAAAAGTTGGTAACTAAAAGGACCAACTTCCCTAATGGGCTACTATAAGTACTTACACGATACTTCTCTAGATCGATAATCAAAGATAGGAACCTACCCGTAGATGGATCTTATATCTTTTGAACTATTGGTAAGACATTTTACATAATAATAAGCCTAACAAAAGAAAAAAGAAAAAAAATAGTTGTGGGTAATTCTCACCCACATCCTAGATAAATATTTGGCAAACATGTATGTGACAAAACATTGACCACATTTTTTGAGGTTAACATTCACCTTCTTAGTTCTAGGGTTTGATCTAGATACTTAAATTTTTCTCACTTAAAGATAAGACACATATAGTGGTTGGGAGAACACTAATATATGCCTAGAGACTCATAGAGTTCAGTCTTAGGGTTAGATTAACTTAGATTTTAGGTGGGACCCATCTACCCCAACTTCAAACTAAAATTCTTATATGCAAAACCAAACAATCACATTATATTCAATATCTCAAATCCATCCAAATCATACCCAATTTAGTGTTCAATTTGGCTTAGTGACCAATTTGAACCAATATAACCCATCTAAGCCTAAAAGGACAACCAAAATTGACTCAAACCATTTGGGGCCTAACCAAGACTCAATTTGGAAAATTAGCTCACCTAACTTAAGTTGACCCAATTAAGCCCTATAAGGCCAAAATCAAGCCCAAATTGTTCCAAACCAAATTGAACTAACTCAAAGCTCTATAATCATCCCAATCATATAATAAAATATCTTGTATGATCAATTGTAACTCATTTGGTCAATTAAATCATCATAACCTAATTTGAACTCTGAGTTAAAAATTCAATTAAACCCAAATCAAGCCAAAATAATTTATACAATCACCTCCATATAAATGATCGATCATAAACCAACACTTAAACTAGCTAAGTTGGTTAATTTTGCTAATTAATCTACTTAACCTAATTTGTCCTAAAGGGATAAATTGAACTAAATCTTGATCCAATTCAAATTGGATGAAATCAACACTTACAATTAGCCCCAAATTAATATTGAACACTTTTCAATGATCAATTCAACCCAATTTGGCCTAAAGGTCAAATTTAACTAAAACACAATCCTATATAAATTTAAATCAAAGCATATGTCAATCCCAAATGAACAATCAAACATGACTTAACCATCAATTGCAAACAACTTGGCCAATTTGACTAAATTGGTCAACTTAATCCTTTGATGTGTTTGAACTTATATAAGCCAAATTCAAATCTACTCCAAATTAAATCAAAGCAATTGCACTAACACATTCCAATTCATCAATGGAGCATAACTAGTAATCACTTAGGTTCAATTTGGTCAATTGGTCTACTTAAATTGGACATAAATTGACCTATAAGAGGCCAAATGAGCCAAACATAATCAAACTTGGCATGACTTATCCTTGACCACCCCCCCCCAACCAATCAAATGACTTGCCCAAGTGAACCTAACCCTCCTAATTCAGTTCAAATCAATTGAACCAATGGTCCCAAATAAAATAAAATCCCAAAATAACGGTATAATCCATTTCGCCAAGAAACACCTTTAGCGTGTCTTGAGCTCTCTAGCTAACCTAAGGTTATTTTGTCTAGCCATTGACTAAGGTGAGGCTACCTTCACCATGGCCAATCCTTGGTTGAACCACCATGCCCTATCCCTTTACTTTTGGCCACCAACCTCTCTCGTCATTGAGGAAGGTCCAACACATCTCTCATGCCAAAAAAAACCACCCCACTACTTGGGAGGCTACCATGGATTGAACCCACTAAAATGGCAGTTCATATGGGGAAGAGGGTATGCACCTCCTCACCCATTCAAATCTCAATACACACATTCTCTAATGCCAACCCTTGAGATCCCGAGCTCCTCATGAATCTCATCACCGTGAAACTAAACCTACTCACCAAAGTGTCCCAAACACCCAACTTCACCAAACTCGTCCCCAAGCCTAATTAAGCTTCTTTACACCTTCTCCACACATAAACGAATCAAAATGAATTGAGAATCACTCAATTTGAGCATCAGAAGACCATAGACCAACATTAGCAAGCTCATGATGGTGCGTGGTCTTTGGAACCAATAGTGAGGAGGCAAGGGTGACTTCTAGAGCGGCTTCATCTCTACCAAATGAATTTACCATAGTCATTGGATTGTTGATCTTGAGCTCTTGAGGTAATAACTCTTAAACCATAGATTAGCCCCTAAGTGTTGGTCTTCTATAGTGTTTGCATGTTTCAATTCTATCAAGCCATAGGGATCCCTAGAATTTCATCTCTTGATTATTTTTGAATCATTTCCCCTTGAAATAAGCCTTGGTTTGCTCGAGCAAGCGGTAAGAGGTGAGCGACCTCAATCTCTTTCTAGAGCTTGAAGATGAATCATAGATCATCCATCTCGCATGATTAGAATGATAAATCATGTTTAGATTTTTTTTATTTTAAATATTTTAAAATCATGGGTTTAATCTTGATTGTTTAGTAAAATCTTGTCCACCACCGAGTCAACATCCATGGGGATGGTTTAAATAACTAATCTCTTAACACCATACATAAAGCACTACTAACTCAACACGACTTTATAATCTAGTTTAAATAGATTTAAAAATGTGATTAATTAGACAAAAGTTTGAAAAGTCATAACTAATTATATAAAATTCCAAAAAATATATAAATAAATACTCTCTCAAAAGCTTAAATAGAGAAGAATTTAAGAAAAAAATTCTTAAATACAAAGACTAATTAAGATTTGAATGCTTTTATTAATATTAAAATTAAACCTTAATTACTTAGCCAAATGACTTAAAATTTTAGGTAATTATTCCATGGGATGAACTTTTTTGCCAATAATTATATCAAGTTAATTAGGTGAGTACATTAGAGATCCATATTTTCAAACTTTAATTACTTATTTTATATTTTTTAGAAAACATATTTAATTAAAATAATTATAAAATTATTAGGGATGGCTAAATATATATATTAGAACTTAATGGTGACTAGAGAAATTTATTTAGACTTTTGATCTTAATTATTTCTCAAAATCATCATCAAGGTGCATTTATTAATTAAATAATTTATTAATTTCCTAGGAATTAGACAATTCATAATTAATTGATTATATCTATAAAAAAATATGATTAACCATTCTTTGTGCTTAAATAATACAAATGTTTCTAGTGAAATTAGAAATCTCAATTGGTTTAGGGGTATTTTGAGAGTATTTGATGATTTTATTTTTTTTCACATATATTTAATAAGTCTTAAAATATAAGCCCATTTTAATTAGAAATTTTTTAGTATGTTTATTTCATGTTTATCTTTGAATTTCTCATAATTTGTAGCCTAATATTTGGTGTGTAATTAAATTTTGAAGGTTTTAGGATTTATGAGATTAAATAACTAATTTAATCCAAATTAAATCATAAAATTCATTTAAATCACTTTTAAATCATTTGATAAATAGAGAATTATGTGATAATTTTAGAATGTTGGTCTACTGAATAGGCTTAATTAACTTTGACTTTGAAGTTTGTTAATTGAGGAACTTGATTATGCTTAGAAAATATTAATTTTATATTAGTAGCCATAAGATTTATTGATTTTAAGTAGATTGCTTTGTGATACCAAATGAATTTCTTTATTCATCTATAAATGTTTAATTCATGCTTCATTTCTATTTAAAATTAAAATTTATAATTGTTGTTGTGTTGATAGTATAATTATTATCACTATTAAACCCCAAAATAGTTTATTTATATAAACTAAAAAATTTGTATAAATCTAAGCTAAAGAAGAAGATAATTAATGTGTGTGTGTGTGTGTGTGTGTGTGTGTGTGTGTGTGTGTGTGTGTGTGTGTGTGCGTGTGTATATATATATATATATGTCATTTATATGTATGATTTACACGCTTGAAAGTATATAGTATGGACATCAGGAATAGGACTACTAGTCAGAAGGAGTACTTAGATACCTTGACTCCTTGATTTAATAATGGTACATACCTAAAAAGTTGTGTAGATAAATATGTATAATGGTTAAATTATTTTTGATCCATCATTATAAAAATTTTAAAATCAACATACTTATTCAAGCTATATTTATACATACATATAAATAGATAAACAAGTATATAGTCTAGACACTCGGGGTGTATGGCTATTGGTCCGATGGAAGTCTTGGATATCTCAACCCCTTGATTTAATAATGGAACATACTTGCAATAAGTCTAATATATTTGTATGTATACTTATGTGTAGGAGTTCATAAATTTCTTCCACAAAAATTCATGCATATACACACCAACATGAATTTTAATCAATATTGCTAAGCTAAAATACACATATTCATGCATGCATTAATATATCAAAGTCTTAATGATATAGGTATATTAAATCAAATTTCTTCCTAACAATAAAAATGAATAATTATTTTGAAATGAAGTACTAAAATGGTGAAGAAAAATTAAAGGATATCATTAAGCATATCATGACTTATTCCCATTAATCTTATGAGGCCTTTAATACAATCATAGTTTTATTTAAACTTAATCCAAATTTAAATACTAATGAGAATCTTAACACTTCATTAGAAAGGCTTAAAATTTATAAAATGCATCTTTAGATCTAACATTAGGGAAGGGTGTTGAAAAGAATGGGTTTCACATCAAATGAAACTTATGAATTTTCACACTCTTTAGAACATTAAGTTTGGCTTGAGAAAAATTAAATTTGTAATTTAAAATTCACTTCTTAAGTTATTAATCACATGAATAAAAAAACCCTTTGGTTATTCATTCAAACTTGTCAATTAATTTGCAACTTAAAATTAAATCTACTATACCACACTAGCCTTCACACACACTTTAAAATAATAGGCCACTCATAAATGAAAAACTTTAATGAAATTATCATGTATTGCAAAGTAAAAAATTTATTATTTTATAATTTATTTTATAATTTTAAGTATTTATGATAGGAAATTCTTTATTAGAGGAAAAAAAGAAAGAAAATACAGTATTGTGCAACAACACCTAGGCTACATTTATTATGCATTGATACTCAGTGTCGGAAAAAAACTTCTAAATATAGAAGATGGCATCGAGCCAGATTTATAGCACTAATGTGACAAAATCATAAACTTGAAGCCAAAATTAGAGAGCATAGTGCCTAGACACTATAGAACTAGTGTTGAGATGCTACAACTCGACCGAGCAATTTTAATAGTTGTAGAAGGTAATTTGAGCGTTTGAGTGGTTTTAGAGCGTTTTCAAGGGGAAACAATAACTATGCAAGTGACTTAAAGACTATAAATAAGGGATATTAAGCAATGTTAAAGAGTTTTTTTGTTAAGTGAGTGAGTCTAATGAGAGTATGTGAAAGTGTAGTGATAGCACTTGGAGAATGACACTCAAGTGCTATGAGTAGTGTGTGTGTGTGTGTGTGTGTGTGTGTGAGTGTTGTGTGGGTAGTGTGGCGGTGCATTCTTCTTAAGCAAGTGGTAAAGAAGGAGATCAAAAATAAGCAATTTTAGTGCGAGATGATGGCTATTTCCACGAGGAAGCGGTAAAGGATTGTGAAGAGTTGACTTGGAAACTTAATCTTATGCTCTTTCCTTTCTTCTATGGCTATCATTCTTGTTATTTTACAATATTTAATGAGTTTTCATCTTCTATGAAGCACTAATCTTATAAAGTGCTTTGAATTCATGTGAGTTTTAGATGCATTGTATTATATTGAACTATGTTTGTGGATTAATATAAAAATATTATTTGTGCTTTTCCTAAAATTAGTGTTATGCTTTTCTCCATGTTTTATTTATTTTTGAAGACCAATTACAAAGTTAAAATTTAGTGTGATCTATAGATATCGATGTAGTCCTAGAAGAATAATTAAGAAAAGGAAAATGGATGTACTAAAATCCCAAAATAACATGGTCCAATCCCCTTCTTTGGCCAAGAAAGACCTTTAGCATGTCTTGACTCTCTAGCCCAAGGTTATTTTGTCAAGCCATTAACAAAGGTGAGGTTACCTTCACCATGACCAATCCTTGGTTGAACCACCATGCCTTGTCCTTTTACTTTTGGCCACCAACCTCTCTCGGTCATTGAGGAAGGTCCAACACATCAGTCTCATTCCTAAAACAACCACCCCCAGCTTGGTAGGCGCCATGGATTGAACCCACCAAAAGGTGGTTCATATGGGGAAGAGTGTATGCACCTCCTCACCCATTCAAATCTCAATACACACCTTCTCTAATGCTAGCCCTTGAGATACCTAGAGCTCCTCATAAATCTCATCAGCAAGACTAAACCTCCTCTTAGCCAAAGTGTCCCAAACACCCGTCACCAAACTAGTCCCCAAGCCTAATTATTCTTCTTTACACCTTCTCCACACTTAAGCGAATCAAAATGCATCGAAGACCATCTTAGACCAACATCGCAAGCTCGTCGGTGCATGGTCTTTGAAACCAACAGTGAGGAAGCAAGGGTGACTTCAAGAGGGGCTTCGTCTCTACCAAATGAATCTACCATAGTCATTGGATTATTGATCTTGAGCTCACGATGAGGTAATCACTCTTAAACCATAGATTAGCTAAGTGTTGGTCTTCTCGTAGTGTTTGCATGTTTTAGTTCGATCAAGCCATAGGGATCCCTAGAATTTCATCTCTTGATTATTTTTGAATCATTTCCCCTTTGAAATAAGCCTTGGTTTGCTTAGATCAAAGCGGTGAGAGAAACGATATCAACCTCTTTCTAGAGCTTAAAGATAAATCACGACCATCCATCTCACATGATTAGAATGATAAATCATGTTTAGAATTTTTTTATTTTAAATCTTTTAAAATCATGGGTTTAATCTTGATTGTTTAGTGAAATCTTGTCCACCACCATTGAGTCAACATCCATGGGGATGGTTTAAATAACTAATCCCTTCACACCGTATAAAGCACTACTAACTCAACGACTTTGTAATCTAGTTTAAATAGATTTTAAAATGTGATTAATTAGATAAAATTTTGAAAAATCATAACTAATTATATAAAAATCAAAAAAATATATAAATAAATGCTCTCTCAAAAGCTTAGGCAGAGAAGAATTTAAGAAAAAAATAAACTCTTTAATTTTTATTAAGTATACAATGACCAATTAAGGTTTGAATACTTTTATTAATATTAAAATTAAACCTTAATTACTTAGCCAAATGACTTAAAATTTTAGGTAATTATTCCATGGGATGACCTTTTCTCCAATAATTATATCAAGTTAATTAGGTGAGTACATTAGAGATCCATATTTTCAAACTTTAATTAGTCATTTTGTGTTTTAAAAAAAACTTATTTAAATAAAATAATTATAAAATTATTAGGGATGGCTAAATATATATTAGGAGCTTAATGGTGACTAGAGAAATTTATTTGGACTTTTGATCTTAATTATTTCTCAAAATCATCATCAAGGAGCATTTATTAATTAAATAATTGATTAATTGCCCTAGGAATTATAAAATTCATAATTAATTGGTTATATCTCTAAAATTATGATTAACCATCTTCGTGCTTAACTAACAGAGATGTTTCTAGTGAAATTTAAATTCTCAATTAGTTTAGGGGTATTTTGAGAGTATTTGATGATTTTAATTTTTTTCCCATATATTTAATTAGTCTTAAAATATAAGCCCATTTTAATTAGAACTTTTAGAGTATGTTTATTTCATGTTTATTTTTGAATTTCTCATAATTTGTAGCCTTATATTTGGTGTCTATTTAAATTTTGAAGGTTTTAGGCTTAATTAGATTAAATAACTAATTTAATCCAAATTAAACCATAAAATTCATTTAAATTGCTTTTAAATCATTTGATAAATAGAAAGAATTATGGGATAATTTTAGAAAGTTGGTCTCTTGAATAGGCTTAATTAACGCGTTGACTTTGAAGGCGTTAATTGAGGAACTTGATTATGCTTAGAAAATGTTAATTTCATATTAGTAGCCATAAGACTTAGTGATTTTAACAAAATTGCTTTGTGATACCCAATGAATTTTTTATTCATCTATAAATGTTTAATGCATGCTTCATTTCTATTTAAAATTAAAATTTATAATCGCATGTTGTGTTGATAATATAGTTATTATCACTAGTAAACCCCAAATAGTTTATTTATATAAACTAAAAATGTGTATTTGTATAAATCTAAGCTAAAGAAGATAATTAATACATATATATATATATATATATATATATATATATATATATATATATATATATATATATATATATATATATATATATATATCATTTATATGTATGATTTACACTACTTGAAAGTATATAGTGCGGACACACGGGGAATAGGACTACTAATCAAGAAATACTTAGATACCTTAACTCCTTGATTTAATAATGGTACATACCTGAAAAGTTGTGTAGATAAATATGTATAATGGTTAAATTATTTTTGTTCCATCATTATAACAATTTTAAAATCAACATACTTATTCATATTATACATACATATATATGGATAAACAAGTATATAGTCTAGACACTCGGGGTGTATGGCTATTGGTCCAAGGAAGTCTTGGATATCTCAACCCCTTGATTTAATAATGGAACATACTTGTAATAAGCCTAATATATTTTTATGTATACTTATGTGTAGGAGTTCATAAATTTCTTCTACAAAAATTTATGCATATACACACCTACATGAATTTTTAATCAATATTGATAAGCTAAAATACACATATTCATGCATGCATTAATATATCAAATTCTTAGTGATATAGGTATATTAAATCAAAAATTTTCCTAACAATAAAAATGAATAATTATTTTGAAATGAAGTACTAAAATGGTGAAGAAAAATTAAAGGATATCATTAAGTAGATCATGACTTATTCCCATTAATCTTATGATGTCTTTCATACAATCATAGTTTTATTTAAACTTAATCCAAATTTAAAGACTAATAAGAATCTTAACACTTCATTAGAAAGGCTTAAAATTTATAAAATGCATCTATAGATCTAACATTAGGGAAGGGTGTTGAAAAGAATGGGTTTCACCTCAAATGAAACTTATGAATTTTTACACTCTTTAGAACATTAAGTTTGGCTTGAGCAAAATTAAATTTGTAATTTATAATTCACTTCTTAAGTTATTAATCACTTGAATAAAAAACCCTTTGGTTAATCATTCAAACTTGTCAATTAATTTGCAACTTAAAATTAAATCAAAGCCCTACTATACCACACTAGCCTTCACACACTTTAAAATAATAGGCCACTCATAAATGAAAAAACTTTAATGAAATTATCATGTATTTTAAAGTAAAACATTTATTATTTTATAATTTATTTTATAATTTTAAGTATTTATGATAGGAAATTCTTTATTAAAGGAAAACAAGAAAGAAAATACTGATTGTGCAACAACACCTAGGCACTACATTTACAATGCATTGATACTAGTATCAAAAGAAAAACTTGTATATAAATAGAGAAGATGGCATCACGCGTGATTTATAGCACTAATGTAACAAAATCAAAACTTGTAGCCAAAAATCGAGACCATTGTGCCTAGACACTATAGAACTAGTGTTGAGATGCTACAACCGACAGCAATTTTAATAGTTGTAGAAGGTAGTTTGAGCGGTTTGAGTAGTTTTGGAGTAGTTTTCAAGGAACGGACCAATAACTATGCAAGTGACTTAAAGGCTATAAATAATGGGGATTAAGAAATGTTAAAGAGTTTTTTTGTTAAGTGAGTGAGTAATGAGAGTATGTGAAAGTCGGTGATAGCACTTGGAGAGTGACATTCAAGTGCTATGAGAAGTGTGTGCGTGTGTGTGTGTGTGTGTGTGAGTGTTGTGTGCGTGGTGTGTGCATTCTTCTTAAGCAAGTGGTAAAGAAGGAGATCAAAAATAAGCAATTTTAGTGGGAGATGCTAGCTATTTCCACGAGGAAGCAGAAAGAATTGTTAAGAGTTCACTTGGAAACTTAATCACGAGCTCTTTCCTTTCTACTAAGGTTATCCTACTTCTTATTTTACAATATTTAATGAGTTTTTTAGATTCTCTGCTATGAAGCACTAATCTTATAAAGTGTTTTGAACTCATGTGAGTTTTAGATGCATTGTATTATATTGAACTATGTTTGTGGATTAATATAAAAAATTATTTGTGCTTTTTCTAAAATTAATGTTTTGCTTTTCTCCGTGCTTTATTTATTTTGAAGTGACCAGTTACAAAGTTAAAATTAAGTGTGATCTAGAGATATCGATGGAGTCCTAGAAGAATAATTAAGAAAAGGAAAATGGATGTACTAAATATCCATTAATGTGCTAAAATTCCGAAGTGCTAAATAGCCATTAAATATATGTCTACTTTTAGGATTTACAATCATTTCAAGAGAAATATGGGTAATTAAATTAATCAAAATTTACCCTAGGCAAAAAATTGGCGAAAGGAATTGGTTTGGCTATATGTCTAAACATAAAGGGTATAATTTTTTCTATTGATTAACACTACAAGATTAAAATTATTCCACTACTTAGTTAAATATAATACACAATCTAAAATTTTTATAAATATAGAGTAATATTTTTAAAATTAAGAACAACGACCTTATTTTATATAAAATTTTATTTCAAAAATTAAAGTATAATTTATTCTTAATATTTCACTTAGTTGAATATAAATCAAGGCTATTAATAGATTAATACTTAACTTAATAATATTTTCAAATTGTTCATCATGGAAATGATACTCTATTCATCATTATATTAATTGAATGACACGTGCACTTGCGCACACCATTTTTAGGAGCAAGTTTTTGGCAACATTGTTGGGATCTAGTGATATTTTAATTAAGTTAATATTAAGAGAATAACCTATTTTTAATCCAACTTATTTATTATGCTTTAATGTTGTTTGAGTGTAGTAAATTGATAGAATTATAATTGTTAGTTATGAAATTAATTGTGTTCAACTTTTACTTTATTGTATAAGTGAAAGTTGATTTCAAAAAATTATTGTAATCACATATTATGTTTTTGAATTCAAGATTGTTTGTCTATTTTATAGGCATAAAATAATATTAGAATAAATCTTGTGCAACTTAATTCTGAAAAAATTAAAATTAGATAGTTTTGGAGTTTGCTAACATTATAATCCTAGTAATCTTATTGATAAGAATCAAGCATTCATGTTTAATGAGTATAGTGATCTAAATGCAAAAATGCTTAATTATTTAGCTAATAGATTAAATGATCCATTCTTAAGTACATATAATTTTAGTTGGAGGAATTATCCTAACTTCTCATGGAATAATAATAATTCAAACTTTAATCAAAATGAGAATATGGAAAATTAGAATAGTAAGTATTTTAATAATAATCAAAATTATATACTTATAATTCCATTAGGGTATCCTCCTCAAAATCAACTTAAAGAAAAAAGGCTTCACTTGATGACTTATTGTTATAAATGAGTATCCAATTATAAAATTAAACCGCTTTTATTAAAAAATTTAGAAATCTAATTAAGGCAATTGGCTAATGACCTCAAAATAGACCACAAGGTAGTTCACCTTGTAATATATAAGTAAATCCTAAGGAGATGGATAAAGAGTAATGTGGTGTTTATTTTGTATGTGGGGACACCATGCTTATCATAGGGGCACTAATTGAAGTGATCGGTATGCCATTGAGGTATGATGTACTATCTCAAAAGATAGGGACATCACCCTATAATAGATCGAATCATCTAATAAGGCATGATGGGTCTTCAAATATACAGATTTTTCCCTACTTTACATGGATGAATAAAGCGGGGTTTATATTAATGGGTTTATATTAAGTCCAGTTCTTAAGTTCCCATGAAGGCAAGCCTTTATAGTTAATTACATCTTAGGGAATGGGATTCCCTAAGAATACTCTCAATTAAAGTAGACAATTATTATCTCCAAAGATTTCAAGGTTAGACTAACAAAGGATTGGATATGTTTGGAAAATCAATTGAGAAAGTTTAAGGAGAAGACTTATTTTAGAAATCCAAAGGGAGGAAGTAGGAAATGCTCATGATACTAGGAAGCCTAGTGAGCATTCCAATGTATCCTATGATGAGGCTTTATACATTTAAAAGTGAAGAGGTTTTATTCATTTGAGTTGAATTTTTATTAGATTGCTAGGGCTTATAATCCATCAACACAAGGTTGTGAAGATGCCTAAGAGGTAAAATTTATGCTTATAGGTTGAAGGAAATAGCTACCTCAGATCTTAAATCTCATGAGCTTTAGCACAATCTAAAACATGACCTAAATCTAAGCGAGTGGACATAAGGGTTTATCCCCACAAGAGAGAGTAAACCCATCCGACTTCTAGACTTATAACAACCTCGGTGGCTACCATTTAACTCTTCCTATGATTTAAAACTATGTAGCTTGATCTTATGAATTGCAAGATAGATGTGGTAGTTATTTAATTTTGAAAGACACTAAAGTCCTAAACTCACTCCCAAGAAACTAGAGCATGAGTAGTATGATCATATGGCTTAATCTACAAGTGTAAAATCTTTTCAAATTTTATTTTATGTTAACATGATATTTTAGATAAAGGCTTTGGGATTTCTTTATGCTTAAATGCTTGATGAAAGTTAATTATTGGCCAAATCAAAGAGAAAGAGGGTAAAGCTCTATCATCAAGGGTTGTCCTCATGGGTCAAGTGGTCCCTATTGTGTAAAGATGGAGGCCCTCATTTTTAGCAAGAGTAATAGAAGATGCATGATGTGAGACATACAACATACGCTTAAGGGGTTTCTAAATCTTTTAATTATTTTGATTATAGCCTAGGCTTTATGGTGAGGTTATAAGTTATTTAAAACTTTAATTATGAGTAATTAGTTGGATAGAAAACTTATTTTTATCTAAAGAGCCTACGTATCCAACCACACATTAAAGCATCAAACATAAAGCAACTATAAAAGATGCAATCCGATGCAATCTAAAAAAATCATCAATCAATTTTATAAACAAATATAAAAGAATAACAGTGGTGTGTGGTCTATGCAACGAAAAGAGAAAATATGGGTAGAGCTCTACCCTTATACAACTGGTATATGAAAGAATAATTATAATTATAAATGATTATATGCTATGGGGTCTTCATTCTTTATTTCTTCATTTCATCATGTCATTTATCTCCTTCACTTTTAATTTGATTGTGCTTCAAAGGCATCGAGGGCCTCCCAAGACTAAGCCTTCTAGCCAGCTCATCCTAATCTACCATAGAACTAATCCTAATTTCTATTACAAAATTACATTTATATAGGAAAAAGTAAATCTAACTATACCTACAAAACAAAGGTTACCTAAACATGCATACAATCTCAAGCGGTTATATGTATAATTTGTACTTAACACCCTTCATATTGGTTACCAAGCCCACTTATCTTAACTTGGATTATTCTTAAGGGTTTAAGCAACATGCAAATAGAGCATTTATATTATTTTTGAACATCCCCTTAAGCACAATCCCTTGCAAAAAAACATGATTAGGCTAAGAGCGCCTAACATCCTCTACAAAGCATACACCTTAACATCAGGTCTAAAACATTGCATTACAAAATAAAATATAGATCACATATCTTGTCCTAACTTAGGACTAGAAGTGGTAACTTATAATGTGTGTCGAGGCTTTGTGACATGTCTTAACTAAGCATTAGAGTTATGCTTTTCTAATAGTGGAAGAATTTAATTTGTTATAAAGGTTTATTTCATTTCAAGTTATTTAATTAATTTGTAAATTTTATTTTATGTTTTGTTCTATTTCATTTGATTTGCACTTAGCATCTAAGTGTTATAAAAGAAGAAAGAGGATTACCCTCCTTCATACCTACCTCAAGCCACTTTTTAAAGCACATTTTATGACTTGATTCTCTTTATTGAATGGCTTATTACACATTTTATTAATCCTAAGTTTAAGTTAACCTTAAATAATCCTATTCAATGTGAAAGGCGTCATAGGATTAATATATTTAAATTACTATCACATTACATATATTAAATAATTCCTTTCCATTATATATAATATGCATATGACTTTAATACATAACACATCTTTACATATCATGTATTTTAGCAAACTTAAATGGTGATGAATGCATATGTCTTGGGATTTATATTTTGTTTGATTGAATTATTTATTTTATGTAAATTAAAGCTCTATCTAAATTCATATATAAAAATACATAATAATGAAATCAAATAAGTATGTGTCATTGTTAACCAAGGAAGTGAGGTAATCAAATGACCTCCTTGGGGCTACTTAAAGCCTTGTATTCACGGGATGCCCGGACCATTTATTTATTAACATTCAAGTTTATGTAAATCTATATATGAATCATAAGAAGAGAGACTATTTTTACATATAATATAATTTTATGACTTAGATATTTTGGATGCATGTATTCTTTAATAATAAAGGGGATTTTCATATTTTAATTAAGCATGCATACACATGTATAAAAGTTGTAAGAAAGTATGTGCCATTATTAACCGAAGTGAGGTAATCAAATGACCTCCTTGAGGCCAAAAGCCTCAGTTCCTGGATGTCTTGACTATATACTTGCTATCTTAAATTCATATGAATGTACACACAACTATAAGGATGAAAATCATGCAATGATTATATTTTCTTTAATTGAATTATTTAGGCATATGAATTAAAGCTCTATCCAAATTCTAATACCAAATTACATAGGAATGAAACTAAATTAGTATGTATCATTGTTAAACCAGGAAGTAAGGTAATCAAATGACCTCCTTAGGGCTACTTAAAGCCTTGAATTCCTAAGATGTTCAGACTATATATACCCATTGTTATTCAAACTTATGTAAATCTATATATGAATCATAAGAAAGAGAGCTTCATTTATCATGCTTAAGCTATAAACACATGCAAATCCTATATGTATTCATAATTACTATCACTCCACATGTTATTATAAATTTATAAACTTTGGAAAATATATTTGAATTTATTAGTGATAATAGCAACACATATATTAAGATAAGCCAACACATGCAAGCTTACATAAAGAAAATTCATTTGATTCATTTAGATTTGAAAACATGAATGCATGAACCCATATGGCATACAACATTTAAAGTGATTGAAAAGGAATAATTAATAATAAACACATGGTTCATTCAATTAAAATAATTTCTAAGGACAATTATATTAAATTAATTCATTTAAAGAAAACCATAGTTCATTATCAATTTATAATCTAGTATTTTGATTAATTTCAAAGAGGATAATATATCATTTGTTATTTTAATCCCATTCTCACATTAGTATTTTAATTTGGTTTAAGAAAAGATAATTAAGTGGATTTATGAATTAATTAAGTTAGATCCTTAATTAAATCAATTAATCACTCTTACCTATGCTTCTTTAATTTAATTAACCACTTAACTATGAGCCATAAGTGACATGAACATGTGAGGAAATAAAATTACAATGCTCTAAAGGACCTAATGCAAATGGCTCATAATTAAGGGTTAATTAAACTAAAGAACCTAATTAAGTACTTTTATGATTTGGAAATCATTTTGGAGATTTTGAAATAGCTCTAGGAAGCTTTCCAAGAGTGTATTTTTCTAAGTCAAAATGAGGGGTTATATCCCCTCCCTTAGATCAGATGGCTCGAGTTGCTTCCTCATTTTTCTAGTCAACCACCATTCGAGACTGGAAAGGTCAAGGTCAGTCCCATGTGGCTCTTTGGTTGGCTAAAGGCTTTGGTTTATGGCTTAAGATAGCTCCCTCCTTTCTTATCTCCATTGGGTTCATTGGTGTGGGAGGTGAGTTAACTCACCTCCCCTTGGTCATAACCGACCTAGCCCACTTGGGCTAGGTTAGCCTAGGTAATGTTTCATTTGGGGTATTGGATGACATCCAAGTGATAAGAGGGGAAGTTAACTTTCTAATTTGGGTTTGATCCCGTGGGGCTTTATTCAATGGGTAATGCCTTGGATTGGGTCTTAATGGTTGGGCTAGCTTTGGGCTGACCCATGGTGAGTCTAGGTTGGGTGATTTTAATGGGTTTGGACTTAGTTTGAGTGGGTTTGGATCAATTTGATCTATGAAGGTCAAATTAGGCTAGGTTGGTTCAAATCGGTCAAACCAAGGCTTGGGTCAAATTCAAATGATGATTTGGAGTATTTTTTGGTTAAATTGGCTTGAGTTAATTTAGCTTGGATTTGATTTTGGCTCATTTGAAGTCATATAGGTCAAATGGGTCAAGTTGACCAATTTGACCAAATTGGCCAAATTAACTTGGGTTGGGGTTGATTTGGGTTTGATTGATCAATTGAATATGATTATATGCCTCATTTCAATCAATTTGGATTTGGTTTTGATTTAGGTCAATTTCACCCTTTAGGTGAATTTGGGTTAAGTGGGTCAATTGGGTTCAATAGGTCAAATTAGGTTCAATTGAGCTTTGGTCAAGTTTAATAATCAATTTGGAATTAACTTGAGCCATTGGTTGCAATCAATTTGGGTTATATCTTGATTTGACCCATATTGCCTTTAGGTCAAATTGGGTCAACTTGGGTCAAAGGGCCAATTAGGTTAGGTTTGGCTCAATTGATGGTCAAGTCATGTTCAAGGATTGATCTTAGGGTGTGAATCATAGGTTTCAATAAATTTATCTTGGGTTGAGATTTGGCTAGTTTGATTTATGTAGGTTATGTGGGTTGACTTGGTTTGACCCATTTAATGGCAATTGATCAATCAAGGATGATTGATAATCACATATGAGATTTTGGTAGGTTTGGTTTAATCAAATTTGGGTAGGATAAGAGTTTGGTCCAAATAGGTCAAATTGGTCACTTTGGGTCAAGTGGACTATTGGGTTTAGTTGAATCGATTTTAGGTTGAATTGAGTTTAGTTGGATTTATATATGGATTTAAGGTTGACTTATAGCTTGATTGCAACGATTTTGGTTGAAATAGATTTTGGATTATGTGATTTGATTGTAAATTTTATTTATATTTGGGATGCTGATTGGGGAAATAACTGATTTGTGAGAAAATCAATTGAGTTTGACTTGGATTGAAGGCAATTTTGGTTAAGTCCATGGGATCAAATCATATGGCTTATGCTAGGTTTGATTTGGTTTGGATTTCAATTTAGTTTGAAATTGATTGTATATTTGGTATGGGTTGATTGAAGAGTTGAATTGACTTTGAGAAAATCAATTGAGTTTGGTTTGGCTTGAATTTATTTTAGTCCATAGGATTAAATCATATGTCTTAGAAAATGTTGATTTGATTTGATATTTGGTTTAGGTTTCAATCAATTTGTTTGGAGTTTTAATTTGGATTTGGCATTTGAATTTAGATGAATTAGATTTGAGATTTGGTTTAGCTTAAGAAGGCAAGTATGGATTTTGTTAGGCTATAGGCTATCTAATTTTCCCAAATTCTAAGGCATACCCTAATCCTATGATTAACCCTTCTAAGTCTCTCTTGGGTTAAGTGTTCACCTAATTACTAGAATTGTCATATGACTAAGGAGAATCTAGTGTCTAGAAGACTCCTAAATCTAAGGAGAGGAGATTGAGTCCTCACTCCAAAAGAAAGGCCAACAAAAGGACCCTCAATAGGTGTGGTGTGGCAAGGGTGCACTACGCGTGTGGCATTGACCAGGTGATCAACACGTCCATAAGATTTCAAGTGCTAATGAAAATGATCTATACCTAAACCCAGGGGTAAATAGAATCATGATCTTAGTGCAATTCAACTCATCTCATGCCAAAGGCATAAGAGAGTCAAGAAGATTTCATGAGCATTTCATGTCAAGGGCGTGAAGGAGGATTCGTTGTGAAATCAAACATGAATTGGATATAAGATAAACTTATGCTAGGGCATAAGGAAGAAATCCACTAAGGATTGATATTTGAGTGGATTTGTTCTAATCCACTTGATTTGATTTATGGAAGGGAGATCCGGTTGAGAATACATGCTTGAATCTAGGGATCAAGGTTGGATTTATTTTGATTTAATTTATTTAAATGTGGGGCATATCCATTAGGGATATGGGCCTAAATCCATTGGGATTAAGACCAGGTTTAATTTGTTTTAATTTATTATGGCTCCCTTTGGAGAAGTTAGTTTTGGATCGATTCATTTGTTTGATTTGTTTGTATGATTTGGGCTCCACGGGGAGAAGAGTGTGATTTAACTCCCAGGGAGAATAAAGTTGGATTTAATTTGGTTTGATTTGAGGCATATCAATGATATGAGCTCATTTGAATTTGATTGAATTAATTTTGATTTGATTTATGGACTCTATCGGTGTGCGATGGACCAACTAAGAAGGAGCCATGGGGGCCTTTATCTTAGATTTACAAATCCAAAGAGGTTGTCTCGGTTGTGGGGTAGAGCTATCCAACCTAAAGTTTGCCATTCATTATGAAAGCGACTATGCTAGGAAGAAAACATAGTAGACTTACATCTTCTAAAGCGAGAAATAGCCGGGGTGACTATTAGATGCTAACAAATCAGACAACCTAGGCGACTATTAAGTAAGTCTTGAGGACCTATGTCAACTCAAGAAGTCAAAATTAATGTCATTTTAATTTCATTTGATTTGATTTGGTTGACCAAAATTAATTTAGTTTGATTTAACTTATAGACCTAGTCGATTATGCGATGGACCCGAGAATGGGCTATGTCACGACCTATCTCAAATTTATAAGTCCATAGGGGTAGTCTCGGTGTGGTATCCAACCTATGGGTTGCCTTTTGTGCAATGACTATGGTAGGAAGAAAGCATAGCGACTTATATCTTCCAAAGTAGAAATAGTCATTGGGGTGACCTGTTGGTAGCACAAAAATTGAACCCGAACTAAGGAAACTCTGCGTGAGTGCCCGAGGACTTATGTTAACTCAAAAGTAGTCATGCGATTCCTGAGGAGTTTTCGACACGCCTAAAGATAAGATGTGCTTGGGAAAAGGTACCGCTAGGGATGTCCTCCGATCCATAAGAAAATATATATATTGTTTGTTTATATGTTTACACGGACCCTATGAGTGTGTGATGGATTGCATGGAGAAGAATGTCATCATCGGACCTATCTCAGCTTACCAATCCAAAGAGAGAGTCTACATCTGTAGTACAAACCTTCCAACCATAGAGGTGGTTATTATGAAATGGGAATTGTCCAATCGATAGTAACTAGGTAGTGTCTAGATGGGATCCAAATAGAGTACCCAGGGAGGTGTCGCTAGGGGCATTATCGATATCGAGAAAGCTATATGCGTGATGGCCAACTCAAGGAGAATGTGAGGGACTTACATTTGTCATGAGTGGTGTATCCATCGGGTGGGTCCTTGTCGACATAGTGACACCAACCAACCTAAGGTGCCGGTCGTGTGCGATGATCAATCTAAGAAGAAGGCGTATGAGACTTACATCTTCATAGATAGAAATAATCATCGAGATAGTATGTCATCGGTGAGGTAGATGCTATCTAATCTAGGGTGACTACTAGAGGAGTCCCGGTGAAGGATTAGACCAGACTTGATGTAGTTAGAAGAAAAGGAGTCACTGGAACCTTATCCTAAACCTCAAATATACTCAGACGGTGCCGCTAGTCCAAGAAGAAAGTGTACGTTTACATGTATTTGAATTATCAAGTATATAGTCTAGACATCGGAACATGAGACTTTAAGTGGTGCCAAAAAGGTCTTAGATAATCTCACTTCCTTAGTTTAACAATTGACACATACTTGTTTAATTTCATTTATCTATATACATGTATTATAAAATAGGATAAAACCTTTCTCTTTATGCCATTAGATTTTATAGAAAAAATATTTTATATAACCTTTGCCTAGTTTTATTTCTATGCTTATGTATATGTTTACATGTATTTGAATTAGCAAGTATATAGTCAGGGACATCCCAAAACACAAGGCTTTAAGTAGCCACAAGGAGGTCTTAGATAATCTTACTTTCCTAGTTTAACAATGGCACGTACTTGGTTAAATTTATAATACATGTTTGCATATGCTTAGCTATAAGATGAAATCTTTCTTTTTTATCAAATTAATACATTCATTCATTAAGTGTACAAAAATATGAGTATATTGCATGTATATGTGTTAAATGAAATATTTCATGTACAAAACCACTAGGGTACTTATCTTGGGTTCTCTTGCACCTACCTTAAACAAGTCATGGTGGATTCATAAATGTTTCCAATTTGAAGAGATTGAATTTGAAATGAAATTTTTATTAATGAAAATTGCTTTCAAACATAGTTCTATGGGTACTATTTATTTAGGTAGAGCCCATTGATTGGAAGCATCGAGTGTTATCCTCTATGATTGATAAGTTGATATGATCTTCCTTAGTAGCTTTATCTTTGGCAAAAGGGTCTTCCCAAGTGGGTTCAAACTTGCCTCCCATCTTGCGACGAAATAATTGGTGCCTTAGAATTAAAATAAGCTCTCCTACTTGAAAAGCTCTAGGATGGACCAACTTGTTATGAGCTTAAATCATTTTGAATTTGTATAACTTGAGGTTTTGGCATGCGTAGGAATCTCTCCTCCAAACTTTGAGCTCTTCTAATATGACTTAGTGTTCTACTCTATTGTGATCTTGCGACCCGCTATCCTTAGTGATGAGAGTTGGACTTCTATTGTTGAAATGACTTGCAACAGTAAGGAGAAAAGAGTATCTGGAGTTACGTAGTGTGGTAATCCCATAAAGCTTCAACTAATTGATAATGCCACTATTTGTTGTCATCGTTGTCTTCTTGAGTATCTAGATGAGAGTTTTGTTGAAGGCTTACGCTAAGTCATTTACTCTCATATAATAGATGGTAGAGTATCTCTAATCTATGTTGTGTCTCTAGGAAAAGTTATTGATTTTGGTGTTATTGAATGTAGTACCATTATCGAATATAATTTAGCGAGGCACCCCAAATCTATATGATATGGTTCTTTAAAAGCTGGAGCACATCTTTGAGTTGTCACCTCTCGATGGAATCACCTCTACCCATTTAGAAAAGTAGTTGGTAGAGGCTAAGATAAATAGATAACCCTTGGAAGAAGGATGATCAATTGGACCCACTATATTAGTACCCCAACATTGAATGGCCATGAGGCCAATGTTAGATGTAAAATGTTGGGTGATTGATGTAGGACCACTCCATGTACTTGGCATTGATGGCATTGCTTAGCTACATCCATGCAATCTCATCAATGACCAATAATATCCGAAGTCTCTTGATTTTGGCTTTCATCTTGCGAGAATTGGTGAACTTTGCATAATCTTGAGTGCACTTTAGTCATGATCTTACGAGCTTTGTACTTTTCAAAACAACATAACCACATATGATCGAAGGACCGGTATAAGATACCATCCACAAGGGTGTAAGAAAGTGCCCTTTATTTCATCGATGTGCTTGTGACTTCTCTTGAGGTAGTTTTCCTTTACTTAGGTAATCCATGAATGGTTGCCTCCAATCTTCTCATCCTTTTTTGGCAATGACAACCTCCCTAGAGAGTATTTTTTTATGAGTTCAATGTCAACAAGAAGTAGGACTTGCCTATTTTGGACCTCTATTGATATAGACTCATCTTCAAGACATGCCAACTCATTGAAAAGCTTGGCTAAAGCATTTGCTATGGCATTTTCTCCTCGAGGGATCTTATAGATGGTCCCTTTTGAATTTGGGCCAACAACTCCATTGTATACTTATGGTAGTGATGGAGCCTATGCTTTAGAATCTTGTAGGACCGATTTGGTTGACCACTAATTGGGAATCCCTAAAGATGTTGATGTTTTGGATGCTTAGCAAGATGGATAACTCCAAACCGCAATCGAGCCTTATAATCGACTTTGTTGTTGGTGGAAGGATCATATAGATGATATGAGAATCTCATCATATTATGATCAGTTAGGAGAACTATTCCTACCCCGCCTTTCCTGAAAAAGTTGATTGTGGTTCTTCTCCTCTTTGAGAGGAAGCGCACCATCAAAGTACATCTCCCCTGGAGAATGCTAGTGTCCCCTAAGTTCATGATTTATCCATCAGTAGGTCACACTAAGCAAAGAATCGCAAGAAGTGGATGTGATACTAAGAAATCTATGAGTGGTACGTCATTTCACCGCGAGGGTATGAAAGTGATGTCAAACTATGATAGGATCATGGACCAACATGCCAACCATCCAGATGTTAGTCATATCATGAGATATTGCAATGGATTGATTCTAGAGATCAAGTTGACTTTATGAGAAATCATACAATGTCATAGCTTTTGGGATGCAAAGAAGAGCTAGGCAATGCTTCTCAATAAGTGGATAATTTGCTTGTATGGATTAAGCGATGGATGAGATAGTAGAGTGCATTCTCCTTCCCTTCATCATTGGCTTGGGCCAACAAAGCTAAGGAATTATCTAATGTAGTAGTGTAGAGTATCAAAGGCTTTCTTGGGATAGGGGCTACTAGGCGATGTCATCGGATTGCTTGGCATCTTTAAAGCCACATTGGCACTTATCATCCCACTTAAACTTGGCTACCTTTTGACAAGTGCTTAGAATGGATGGAAACTTCGATAAGTTGGGTATAAAGCATCTTAAATATGTCAACTCTTGGAATGATCCGAGTTGAGTTAAACTTTTAGGGGTTGGCATTTCTAATATTGCTTTAATCTTCTGGATCAATTTTATTTCGATTAAACAACAAACTAAGTAATTTTCTTGAAGCTACTCAAAAGCACACTTGAGGGTTCATTTTGAGGTTAAATTATCTCAACCATTCAAAAAATATTTTAAATCAAATAGATGGTCTTTCTTTTCTTTGCTCTTGACCACGAGATCATTGATGTGGCATTCGACTTGGTGATAATTGAGTTTGTCAAAGATTTGAGTCATGGCCTGGTATATGTCCGACATTTTAAAGCCGAAAGGCATGACTTTATAGCAATAGATTGATTGGGGTTCTAAAGGCAATGTTCCTTTCATATTTAAGGGCCATCTTTATTTGGTTATATATCTGATGAACCATCAATGAAAGAGAAAGCATGAGATTAGGCAATGTCCAACATCAATTTTGGTATTAGTAGTGAAAAATCGATGCATATGTGAGTTTGGCCATCTTCTTCTTAACAAGGATGACACAAGCTAACCGGGTTGGGTATTTATCCTCCTAGATGAAACCAAAGATCAATCAATCGGTTTCTTGACTTCATAAATGATCTATTGTTCAATGTCTAATTGCATACATCTAGGAGCTTGCTTGATAGGGTTAGCATATTCTTGTATTTCTAGTTTATGGATCATTATGTTAGGAGCCAATCGGGCATCTCTTCATAACTCCATGCAGAGAAATCCTTAAACTCAATGAGTAGCCTAACTAAGTAGATTTCAATTTCATTCAACATGGAACGATGTATGCCAAACGTAGATTTTCTTTAGTTCCCAAATTGATTTCATTGAGCTCGTCGATGGTTAACTTGATTTCTTGTTTGAACTCGGCGGTGCATCTTTGACTTGGAAATCATCCGGGTCTTAAAGTTTTTAAGCACACCTCCTCATATGAGTTAAAGTGATTTGAAAAGAACATATTAGATTCCAAATGATTAGTGATGATGAGGCATAATCATCATCATCATCTGGACCCAATGTCAATCCTAGTCTTGGTCTTGATTGAGAATTCTTGCATTTGTTATTCCATATCCTTTCAAAGTAATGTCGATGCTTAGATAGACTATGTGGGATTAACCCTTTCTTTGCTAAATTATGAACACAAGGTGAGTACCAATCAAAAAGTAATTATATTAAATCTTTATATGAATCATCTTCAACTTCTACATCAATTTCTTGACTTGGGGATGATGCTCCAAGAAAGAACCTCTAAATCTTCACAACTATGGATGATTTGGGGCTTCATTAACTACCAAACCCTTTTATGAGAAAAGTGGGGTTAAAGCTAAGGTTCCCAAGCAAAGCGTTTCACATAGAGGGGATTGGATACACTTATGCTTTTTTCTTGGAAATTCAATATTCATCACTATCGGCAGTGTCACCTCCAAGAGATCTACTATTGAGAAGAGGCGGAACGTGATAATCATATATGACTCATCCTCACTAGATTCTAAGTCTATATGGATAGTAGGTGTACTCACGGTAGCCGATAAATGTCTGGTGGTGTAGGTATGGGCGTCTTCCACCCTTGGGACGCCTCACTTACCTCTTCCTCATCCTAGTAGAGGTCGGGTCATCCTCCCCATTTGTTGAATGGAGTAACTAAATGTGGGTGGAATCTAATCTACTTCACTTCACCTCGGTATTTTCTCGCACCCTTGTCTTTTCAATTCCATTTTCTTTTTTCTTTTCTTTTCTTCTTCTTTTCTTTTCTTTCTTTTTCTTTTCTCCCACATAGGGATTTTGACTAAGTTCACGAGAATAGACTTTTGGTTTTAGGCAAGGTAGTAGGGCTGCATCCCCATATCTTAACCTCGTGACTGTAAATTATTTAAGATCTCCTTTGACACAATATTGATCCCACCTCTCATGAACTTGATGCACTTATGTAGAGGATGGAATAATATTGCTCTATGTATCCATGATCTTCCAAGCAAAGCATTGAAAGATGTATCCAAGTCTATTATGTGAAACTTGGCTTTTCTTCCAATCATTTATCTCTAGTGACAACACTTAGAGCTAAGGCCCTCTACTTGTTCATTGAATTCTTTCATCATCCTCTCCTTTTGGAGTTTAGAGATGTTAATCCTCAAGTAAGCAAGGGTTCTTAGACTCTTAATGTTGACTGATGTACCTAGGTCAACCAACTCTAGATAGCATGTATCTTCCAACATCCGTAATATAAAATAGCTTATACTCGATCATTCCTAGAAGTAGTTCTTCATCACGAATGTAACTCTAAGATGTTCTTTGAGTAGTGTACTTCTTCTCTAATAGGTCATTGAGCCAAGCATAACTCGATCAAGCAAGGCTTTGACTAGAGATTTCCTCATCTCTTTGGATAGGATAAGGGCATCATATATGCTTAACTTTGCTGAAAATTTTCTACGATATGCTAGGATATTATAATCAACTCTAGGTTGGTCCTCCACAAGCATATCCATAAGTGGAGCATCTTGTGGAGGGGCTATCGCTCACTAAAACCAATGACATGTTTACCCTTATCTTGATGTGCTACTAGGAGGTAGAACTTTGCCACGCGTGGGTTGACTTTGACTTCTTGGAATGATGAGTTTGTGTAAAGTTCTACTTGCTCATCAAGCATACTTATAGCTTCTCTCAGGATCCTTAGAGTTGGATGACTCAAGTCAATCTCAAGAGGTGAACGATTGATTTAGAGAAGAATATCGATTCTAAATTAGAGAGGAATGGATCGAACTATTTGAGCTATTATTATTATTTTGACTCAAAGAGCTTTCTATGAGAATGAAATCGAGCATCAAAAGTAGAAAGGATGTAAGTAGAATCAACCTTCTTCTTTAATTTCTTTAATTTGGGTGGAGTTGTATGATAGATATCAAGTAAAGTAAGCGAGAATGAGGGGTTTGGTGCCCTCATTCGTGGATACAATTCTCCCGTCAAAGAGGAGCTAGAGGAGGTAGTAGGCTGTAATGGTGGAAGGAGTGCTGAACTCGGATGGTGGTTATGTTAGATCTATCATGGGCAAGTGTGGTGCGCTCTTCTCTGGGCTTCCACCTTCCCAGTTATCCTTTGCAACTAGCAAATCTTCATTTGGTATTAAAGGTTTTGAGATGCTTGAACTTGTAGAGAAAGTTTCTTGATCTTAGAAATGATTTTCTTAGAGGTGAGATAAGAAAATATCCCATCCTTTTGGTCTTAAGATGATCGAGGTATCCCAAGGATTACTCTTATAGAACTAGATGGTTATTCTAATAGATATTCCTTAGGGATAACTATGGCTCATGACTTATAGCTATGCTCAAGCCAATCCTTAAAAGTGATACAATCTTAAGACATAGCCTAACATGTAGTGGTAGGGCAATAGCTCGATCATCTTTCCCACTTCCTTGACCTCTTAGGCTCGGTAGCTAAAATCGGGTTTCTTCAAGAGATTCTTAAAGATTTTCTTGACTACCTCCCTCTTGAATGAATATGGCTTGCTTAATCTTTTAGCAAGAGTAGGTGAAAAATAGTTACGGAGGTGCATATGGATACCACTCGGGTAGGTTCTTTGTGGCAGTGGTGGCCATTGTGGTAGTTGTGATGGTCGGTATAATGGCGAGGTGGTGGAAGAGGAGGTGACAAAGAAGGTTCGAGCTCATGGCCTCTCATACTACACTCTAGCTAGTTGTTTCCCTCGTCCACTAATTCAACTATCCCAGCTTCTTCTCAAATGCCTTCTACAACTTGGGCCTATATGATTTGTCCAGAAGGGAAATTGATTGGCTTCCTCTTATAGCCTTGTTGATTAATTTCTCAAAATATTTTGATGGTGAATCCCTTAAGTATGAAGGCGACTAGGTCATGGATATTCTTGAGAATCTCAATAGCATGATATTGATAGTTGTGGTTCACATTACATACTCATGTTGCCATATAAGAATGTAATCAACAAGGGACTCATTTGGTTTCTAATTTTCTACAACAAGGTCACCTACAGTTACCCTTTATTAAGGTCCGTGAATCTCTTGATAAAGAGATGCTCTAACTCAGTGAAGGTATTTATCGAGTCATTGGGCGGTTCATATCAATCAAATGCAACACTTGATGGGCTACTAATGAAGAGATGGAAGAGAAACAGTGTCACGTCATGGCGTTGCAACAACCATTTCAAATGTGTAATATGTTGTCATGGATTCCCGCCATCAAAGATCTTGAAGGATTGTGGAACAAAACCCTTGGGGTATTGAACTACGAATTCCTCAGATAGGGTCTACCCTTTGGAATGGATGAGCTCCACCGTGATTACACCAATGCTTCCTTCACTTGCTACTCCATCATCTATTTGATATCCTTCTTATGCATGGAAGTGCTATCGATGACCTTCTTATGTGAATAATCGAATCTTCATCCAAGGGAGTGCACTTAGGATGATCTATGGTATGTACCAACTCTGATTGGCCACCATAGAGGAAGGCGTGAGGCTGGGCGGGTTCTGCAATGCTAACTACCATCAACTCTTCTACCCTCTTATTTGGTCATCCTTCTATTTGAGTGGTGGAGGTGTTGAGTTGAGTGAGAGAGGTGTCACCTTCCTCAACTATAGTACCTTAGGCAATGTTGTTTCCTTTATAGGGATCCTCGTGTACCATGTGGACTTTGGCTAAGTCATCCAACACATCATCCTCATCGGGTTGAAGTCAACTCTACCCTCTTCCGATGAATGGTCACTCCTTACTATCTATTTAATCACTACATGGTAGTCTTTATAATGTCATCAAAAGAACATTCATCTACTCTAGGGCTCTATCAATATAGGTGGGTGGAACCTAGAATGAACTCTATAGATTGTATGCATTGAATACTTTGAGTGGTGGGGTGCAATCCCTAGCTGTTCAACTATCATGAGGACTATGTCGGTATCCCTTCCTCTCTCTCTTCCTTCAGAAGGTGGAGCGACCATGATGCTTTTGGGTGCCACTCCCTCTTTACCATAGTTGAAGTGGAAGGCCTAGTAGCGACCTCACCTCAATAGGTGGAATAGATGGAGTGGGATCCTTGGGCCATATCTAGATCACCAAAGGAGTGGGTCTCTCTCCGACTTGGGCCTATGTAACTTGGTGGGGGCTGTGGATGCCAAAACTTGGGCCGTGAAGGTGGGCGATGATTGGGCGATGTGATGGTGGATCCACTACCTCTCCACAGAAATATCCTCCTATGACTCACAATGCCGGGGAGAATTTTACGATCATAATGATTACACCTAATAGCTCATCGATCGGAAAGTCCATCAAAGTGGAGGCCCGACTACCTAGCGTGCCTCTTCCTCTCGCTTGGTCACTTGGACAACAACCCTAGCGTTAGTGGATCTCTCTCATGTTTATGACCATTAACACTCCTAGGGATCAGACTCATCGTAATGTAACATCTTTGGACTCCAAGCATCACGTGGGCTCTACACTGGTGAAGAATATACTTTAAACACATAAGACTTCCTCCCCATCCCTGGCGTGTCTCAAACTCTATAGATAGTGGGGGTGATGCTCGATCCTAGTAATCCTCCTCTCCTTCTAAAGCTAAGAGGGGTGAAACCTACTACTCGAGTGTCAGTCTCACGGGGAACCCTCCTTAGTAACATGAGAGAGGCATCATCTATCGCCTCACCTCATACTCATATTACCGCTTGACCTTGTGGTTGTTGTTATGGCTTTGTGTCTTAGTGGGTGGGGCAGTGGGAGCTAGTACCAACCTCGAAGGTGGAAGAGACTATCTCGAAGCTAAGATAGACCTCCCTTTCAAAGTAGAGGGAACAACATGTGGTGCTAACCTCACTGGAACTATAGTGTGGGCAACAAATTATACTGCGACAGCGGGGTGTAGAAACCACAGTGGCCTTCCTCTTAAAGGGAAACTCGGAACCATGCACATCGAAAAAAGAAGTGGCTTCTTTCACGCCACCTCCTCCTTATTGGCATGGTGACGGTCCCTCACATGTGACTTTGAGGTTCTCAAAGCCAAGTTTGAACTATATCACAGGGGTAGCGATGAGTATGGTGGCTTGATCTAAGGCCAAATCCACACCAAGCAAAGGAAAAGATCAACTTTCTAGAAAACATGGTGAAAGCTAACGAGCACTAAAGGGAAGAACGGGTTGATATCTCTGCATTTTGAAAAAGAATTGGATTGGACCCTTGCTCATCTTGAATTGTTGCTTTTGATTTGATTTTGAAATTGAACCCACATTTAACAAATTTAAATATGCTAAATGGGGTTCATTATATTGGAGAGATTTAAGAATTTGGAGGAGAGACTTTGTCATGAATTATTGAATCTAAATTTGATTTTGGGACCCAAATCCAACAAATTTAAGTATGTCGATGGGGTTCATTTATTTTGGAGAGACTTTGGAGATGTATTTGTTGTATTATTTTATTGGAATTTGATTTTGGAAACCCTTACTTAGCAAATTAAGTATGCTAAATGGGGTTCAATTATATGTTTGAATATTTTGAAAGCTTTTGTCTTAATGGTTTGATTATTGTTTGTTTTATGTGTTGATTTGATTTGAAAAGAATAACTCTCATTTAAAAAATTTAAGTATGTTAAATGAGGTTCAATTATGTGTTTGCTATATATTGTTGATTTAATCTTTGAAAAGGAAACTCTTATTTGACAAATTTAGGTATGTCAAATAGAGTTCAAATATATGTTTGATGCTTATTGTTAGAGTTTAATTTTGTATTGAAGATGAGACTCTCATTTAAAAAATTTAGGTATGTTAATTGGAGCTCATGTTGTATGTTTGCTTGTATGTTGATGTGTAGTTTTGATTTTGGTAATTGAACTCTTACTTAACAAATTTAAGTATATTAAATAGAGTTCAAAATGTGTGTTGGATATTTTGATTTCAATTTGATTTTGAAATGGAACTTTTATTTAACAAATATGGGTATATTAAATGGAGTTCAACTATATGTTGTTTATCTTGACTTTATTTTTTATTTTGAAAAGGAAACCCTCACTTAGCAAATTTGGGTATGCTAAGTGGAGTCCAATTTGTATGTTGGTTGTTAGATTTTAATTTCAATTTTGAAAATGAGACTCACATTTAACAAGTTTGGGTATGTTAAAGGGAGTTAGTTTTGTTTGAAAATATTTTGGCTATTTTAATTTTGAAAAGGGAATCTTCATTTAACAAATTTAAGTATGTTAAATGGGATTAGTTAATTTTGAAAGAGGGCTTGAATATGTTTATTTTGAAAGAGAGGTTTGTTGTTTGATTAAATTTTGATTTTGAAAAGGGGAACAATCACTTAGCAATTTTAGGTATGCTATATGAGGATCAATTAATTTTATTTGAAAAAGTAGTTTGAAAGATTTTGATTTTGTTTTACTTGAGTTTAATTTTAGAAGAGATCCTTCATTTGGCAAATTTTATTATGTTAAGTGAAGTTCACGTGATTTTGCTTTGAAAACATTTTGAAAATTTTACAAAAGATTTTATTTCTTTTACTTTAGATTCCTTTAAAGTTTTGTTAAATATGAAATAAACCTTGCTTCACCAAGCTAGTGGTAAGAGGTTTCAAATTCTATTTGATTTATATATTTTCATCTCCTTTCTTTAATTATCATATTATTGTCTATTGGGGACATAATAGGAGTCTTAGGACCTACACTAGAGTGAGCTCCAAAACCTAGATGTTGGCTACCTTTGCTTAAGAATGAAATGAGCAAAGAGCCAATGGAAGGAAAGATAGTCTTGAGCACATACAAAATATAAGTCTACTATTGATGCTTGGAGATGATAATTGTCTACTAGAGATGAGAGAGGAACACCTCCTAAGAGTCGTTAGAAAATCTGGTGTTCATTTTGAATGTGGGGAGACACCCAGATCATAGGGAGTGCTTATTGAAGTGATCGAGTACAACATTGAGGTATGATGTACTATCTTGAAAGATAGGGACATCACCCTACAATGGACCTAATCCTAATAAATACTCTAAGGCATGACGGGTCTTTGAATGTACTAGAGATTTTCCCCTACTTTACAGGATAAATAAAGCAGATTTATATTAAGCTAGGTTTTAAGTTCCCTATGGAGGCAAGCCTCTATAGCTAATTACATCTTAGGGAATGAGATTCCCAAATTACTCGATTAAAGTAGACAATTGTTATCTCCAAAGATTTTAATGTTTGACTACCAAAGGTTAGTTATGTTTGAAAAATAAATTAGGAAAGTTCAAGGAGAAGACTTATTTTTAGAATCTAGGAAATGCTCATGATACTAGAAAGCCTAGTGAGCATTCTAATCTATCCTATGGTGAGGCTTTATACATTTGAGAGTGAAGAGGTTTTATTCATTTGAGTTGAATTTTATTAGATTGCTAGGGCTTATAATCCATCAACACAAAGTTGTAGAGATGCCTAAGAGGTGAGGATTTATGCTTGTAACCTAAGGAAATAGCTAACTCAGATTTATGAATTGTCCTTTAAAAATATTTTTAGTCTTTAAGTCTTGATTGTCAACACACCATGTGCATAAGTTTTGATGACTAAAAAGGGTCGACCATCTTGATTGCTATAGAGTCTATGCCCGGATCAAAATAACCAAACCAATCCCTTTAATTTGCTATCATTTTACACTAAATTAAAATTTGATTAGTTAGTTTTTTCCAACATCTCCCTTAAAATGTGAATCAAAAAGTAGTAAAATCATTTAAATTGCTAGTTAATAAATCTATTTATTTTTCTTTATTATTCCTCTAGGACTCTTGATGTCTCTAGATCACAATGAATTTTAACAATATAATAGGCCACATTATAAGTAAATTAAGAATGAAGAAAATCAAAATACATTTCACATGAAAGAACAAATAATTTTCCTATATCATATCATATTCCAAGTTGAATATATGCAAAGACTCAAAATTTACACAAATCTAGAGCACTATTTAGTTACTCATTTTACAAGAAAATAACTCAAAGAATAAAACCATGAGATAATCAAATAAAAGAAGAAAGAACTGAGTAAATTCTTTTAAATCCTTGCTAATTCCCCATAGAAATGTACAACATTTCTTATGTAAATCAATTTTGGATCTCCTTCTAATTAACACACTCACAAACTCACTGAGAGAACTTGAAGTATTACACTCCAAGTTCTTACACATCGTCTCACTAACACTTAGTACAAACTTTTCTATAAAAAACTCTCTTACATTGTCTAGCACCCCTATTTATAGCCTAAGTATCACTTTAGTGTTGACTCCCTCCAATCCGAATGAAAATGCCTAAACTACTTATTGAAACTACTTGAAATTGCTTTGTCAGTCTTCATTCACGGTCTTTGTTAAGGCGATGTCTATGCACTAGATATAGCGTGGCACTATATCTTCTATCTTTTCATCAATTCTAGTGCTTCTTTATGATGTAATGCCTAAAATATAACACCTAGGCTCTACCTTTACTACCTTGATCTTTTCAATTTTGGCGATAATCGTGATCCAAAGAACTAGGTGTTTTTTTACTATTCTTTCACCAAAATTAGCCTACTATAATCTTTTAGCGAGTCTAATTTTCACCTTTTCTTCATATATCTAAAAATTTCTTATTTCAACATAAAAATAATGCAAATAATATTTTCTTATATCAAATAAACATAATTGAGGCACTAAACATATAAATATTTTCACATGAGCACTTTTAATCATTGAGTGCAAGTCATGATAAAATAATTAAAGAACATCTGCTTGCATCAACAATAGGCACATGAAAGACTTGAACTAAGATGAGTACAAAAAATCCTTCTAATAAATATATATTTCTTTTATTACAATGAACGGTAATAGAATAACACTCACTAACCTCTCTTTACATTATCTTTAATTTACTTTAGCATGGGGTCCGAGTGCCATTCCTCAGTGAGTGCCATTTATCAAACAAATATGCGATAAAGAGAAGACCTTCTAGACTGAAATGAGTCTCAAGTGAGGTCATGTAAACTTTCATGGATGCTAAACTCCTTTATGAATCACTTCTATAGCTTGCACACTATGACTCAACCTCTAAATATCATTTGAGAATCATTCAATTTCTACCTCGATGAATTCATGTTCTACTCTAAGAGAGTGATTCTCATCTATAAATCAATAAACTTGGTCCTATCAATAAGAGCCAATGGCTTTGTTTCTATGCCTCCCCCTCGGGTGAGAAAACTCATTACCTCAAACTTGCCATTATCTTAGTGAGTAGAAGGAGGAAAACTCAGATTTCTTGAATGACTTTCTAAGTGAAGCTAGTAGCCCTAACTCATGACAAAGAAGGTGCTATGGATGTTGTTCCTTGAAGGAGTGGGGCTTCTCCCAAAGGAAGACTCGGTGCCATTGGTGAAAGATCTCAAGTTTATGCAATGAGGAATGAATTCATCAAATATTGATAAGGGGTTTTAATAAAGTGGTTAGCTAAAGGCAAGATCTTAGGGAAGGGAACCTATTACTAAAATGAATGAACCTCCTCGCCACTTAGATGATGCCTAACAGTTCACCCATGGTGAGGTGGATAATCTTTGTGACTACTTGGAGAGCTAAGAGAAATATTCTAAAGAGTGATGAGTACCCCTCATCGCTTTCCATTAATGCTTGAACACTCATTATGCTAAGCTATAATAGCAAGAATACTCAAAGATCATATTAAAAAAAACTCAAATGTCAAAAGGATAAATCCTAACTCGAAAGACATTCCTCCACTACCATTTTTCAGATGTAGCTCCCAACTTGCTTACCAAAACCTTCTTGAACACGATTTGTGGTTAGGACAACATCTTCCTCCTCTTGAACACTCATAATCAGTTCTGGGCAATATTTAAGAAGGCTTCATCATAAAATGTACACTCTCTATCTAATGAGGATGTGCCCTTACATCCACTCGAGAATCCTCAATGCTACTCTTGGCTAGAGCAGAACATCTACTCGTGCAAGGGTGGTTGAAGTACTCATTTTGACTAGATAAATAGTTGTGACCTCGATTGATCTTAGCCTTTTTCAACTTCTTCTAAAGACCTATAAAGATTTCTAAAGAATCGATATCACCACAAGGCCTCTTATCATCTATAAAGAAAATTATATTTCTTTGCCGAGAACAAAACTTAGCAAAAAAATAAGGGATACACCAATCTCTGACATGCAAAATAAGGGATATAATGCCTCAAGGGCAAAGGTCCTTTTATAACTCGAGATCTGGGAGGACACCAAAATAAGGAACTATGTCAAAGGTGATGTGACACAAATGATGAGAAATTATTTTCTAAGATTTATTAAATATTTAAATCCAATTGACTTTTCATTTTTCTATCCTTTTGTGATCCACTTCTATAAGGAGCGGCGAATGGAGGAGCTAAATGTATGCTCAAATTAGTGAATAGATGAGGATGATCACGATGAATAACGTCACATTATGATCAAGTATGCCACCCATCAATGAAGACTCACCACACTTATGGCATGTTGAGAAGGGAACTCAATGACAAAATTATGATATGGGAGTTGATTACATGTATAACAACTCACCCTTATTGCATACTCACCGCATATAATGGTTACACATTTAGAGTATACCTTTGGATGGATCATCTCAATGACTCGAATAACACTAATAATTGAACTCGCCACTTGATGATAAGTGCTTGCCTCACATTGTTGAGTCCTCTCGTATTTGACTTACCTTAAATGTATTTACTATATGCAATAACACTAATCATCTCATGCATTATCTAATATTATATTTTTATTTACCAAATATTTTCAAAGTCTCCGATGCTATTAAAAGAAAATTGAATTGAGTAATGACAAATATGCTTCTAAAGTAAATCATAATAAATTAATAAAAAATAATAAAGATTATACTTTGATTTGCATCTATCCCGAGTGATGCTAAATACAAAGCTCAAAAAATACATGCAAAGCCTTGTTGAAAGTACTTAAAAACATAGGATTTAATGTATATTACCTTAAATTTGCCTCTAATATGCCAATTCATTCAATTATTAATATTAAGGCATTTCTATCATATAAAAAAATTAGCGAACCACCAATTATTCATCAAACTCTTTAGTAGAGACATAATTACACACTTATAGAATCCCTCACTTTTGGATATTGATCATATCATCAAGAAGTGCTTACTAATTTATCTATTAAACCTTGATTTTTGGTTCATTGGAAGAATAAATTACCTACTAATGATGCTTCCATCATGACTTAAAGACCTTAGCCCCATAACTAGTAGAAGACTTCTTGATTTAAACTCTAAAGAGTAAAGTTAATTGAGCCCATAAAAGCGATATATCACATCATAAAAAAATCAAATTAAAGTTCCAATTATAAAAACTATGACTAAATCCCAAGGAAGAGAACAAAACACTTGACCAACTACAAGAGCCCAAGCAAAAGCTCAATAAGACTCATAATCTAGAATATTTTAAATATATTTTATATTTTAATATTTTTATTTCTTTTTATTATCTAGAAGTTTGTATTACTGCCAATGTATGATGACTACATTAAAATGAGTGGTTGGAACATATCCTTCGTAAACAACCACAACCCCTCCTTTCCACTCTTTTTTTCCCTCTATTTTTCTCTCCAAAAGTTTAGCCCTAAAGTCTTATAAACTTATAAATATGGGCTAAAATGCTATGTAACTTTATTTATTGAATGAATTATTTGAGAGAACTCTTTGTGAGGAAAATTTATGAGACCACATAAAGTTTAGGAATTTCTTATTTTGATGATCAAATGCATCATTAAGAAATAAACATATTATCTCGGAAGATAAACATGTTATCCTATAATGGATTAGATTATTTAATAAAGGACTTATAAGGCTAATGGGTCTTTAATGTACAAGAGAGTTTTCCCTGAACTACATGGAAAGTATAACAAGGTTTATTTTAAGTTGGGTTCTTGGTTCTCTATAAGGGCAAGCCCATATAGTTAATAACATTTTAACAAGGCTCTCTTTCAAAAATACTACTTGATTAAAGAAATAAGTTATTATTTCTATGGATTTCTAAGTTGATTTTCAAAGGAATGATATTTATAATTTCAATTGGGAATGATCCAAAGTGGAAAGAGTTCTTTTAAATGGCCAAACAAGATGAAGTAAGAAATTCCTTTTGATATTGGGATGCCCAGTAAGAATTTCAACTATCCTACCATTGGGCTTTGAATTTTGAGATATAATTTAGATTTTTAGTTGACATTTTCATAAAATCTAGAGTTTAGATTCTAATAGCACAAGGCTGTAGAAATGCCTAAGGTTGAAGACTTACTCCATGGAGGATGCTTTAGAACCTATGTTTATAAGTGCTTGAACTTATGTATATAAGTGCTTGCACAAGTCGATACTCAACCTAATTTCATTTTGGGAATTATCGGTCATTCTTCTCACTCGAGGGAATAATCTTATTCTTGACTCTTTTGGACTTACAACTTACCAAGAGGGGTTGCTTGCTAACACCACCTAAGCACATTTTAATTTCATGATGCCAAGTCTTATGTATGCAAGATGGCTAGTGTTATACTTTAGGAAATGAATCTAAGAACCTAGACTTACTCTCTAATCCCTAGGATCATGTAGGGTATGAAATGCACTAATTAATGCACATTTTTAGATTTTATATGTTTTGACTCAATAATCATTTTAAGCCATGGGTATGCAATTTATGCCTACATGGTATGTAATTACAAGAAAGTCATGGGCCAAATCAATATGGATGGCATAATTCCCCAAGGCATTCATCTTCATAAGTTAGATGCCCCTTATCTGTAATGGGTGAAGTCAGAAATCAGAGTTGAGCAATATGATTGCATGATTTTCTAGAGCTAATTATTTTAATTGATTTTAAGTTTTGTCTAAGGCTTTTATTTAAATGAAGTTTTGAATTTCATTAATTTTTTATTTGAGTTGATTAAATTTAATTGGGTAGAAATTTTATTTTATTTTCCTATGAGCCTACATCCGGGCATTCATCACGGAAAACACATCACACAAAAACCTAAAAGCAGGTTGATTTTATTGCCGGAAAAATAAATTAAGCCAATTTAAGTAAAATAAGATCAATGCGATTGGTACCACGTACACACGGGAAGAAAGGAAAATGGATAGATGAGCTCACTTATACTGACGCCTAGAACTATAAATTTAGATCTATGGGTCTTTTTTCTAGGATCATCTCCTTCTTCAAGGACCTCCATTAGGCATCAAAGAGGACCACTACAACGATCTGCTAGTAGGGTTAGCTCCTATTAATCCTAAACCTCATAGATCCTAACCAAATTTTAAGCTCAAATTTATATTTAAAATTCAAAAATGAATCCTAAGCCCTCTAAAATAGATGTTAGGAAAATACAAACAGATACAATAGTTATATTTCACAAACATTTGGGCTTAGCATTAGCTACTGCCAAGCCCACCTATTCTATTTATGCCTGGACTTAAGCTCACCTACAAGAAAATAATATTTTAATTTATTTATGATAGCAGTCCTTTCTAGCATATCCCCTATAGAAGATAATGTTTATTCTAAAAAAAACATCTTATCGTCCATTCTAACAAGCAAACAATTCTAGACATACAGTCTAAAATAGTACACAACAAAGTCATAAAAAGCATATCACATCACAACACAAAATATCATAAAGTATCACAAAATGACCTAACCTAAGTCTAGGGTGCGTGACCTAATGATCTAGTGTGTCAATTGAATAGGCTTTTCTTGGAAGACTTTGCTAGGCCTTTTAGTTCAAGTTTCAATTTTGAATTTTGAGTTTGTTTGATTTACCTTTATATGTTTTCGATTCAAATGATTTAAGGATTTGTTTTCATTTTTTTTTTGTTCAGTTTTTATTTTCTTAAAGTGAAGTTTAGATTTTCAAGAATGGAGAGTAGAATAGATTCCACTTTTGGGTAGAACCCATTCTATTCAACATCCTAACCCCTAATGGAATGAAACCTTCAACCTAACATGGAGATTCATCCCTAAGGCCGGACTAAGATCCTTAAGTATCTTAATTAGTCCTTTTAGTTTCATTTAGATGATTTGAGTTTTGAGTTCAATTTGGTTTAATGTTTCAATTTTTTTGAAATTTAATTTTTTTAATTTATTTCTTTTATTTGATTTATTTTTCAATCTTGAATTAGCTTATTTCTAATTTGGTTTGATTTGTTTCATTTAATTTGGATTGAATTAGTTTAACTTTTAGTTTGAATTATGTTTAGGTTTGTTGAATTCATATTTATTTCATTTTGTTTTATTTATGTTAACCTAAGACACTTAGGTTAATGTTTAATCCATTTTAAGGTTACATTGATTGTGGATTAAGATTTTATTAATTTGTTTGATTATGAATATATTAGCCTTAAGGTTTAACGAACTTAATATGCATTATTAGCTTCATTAACCCTTAAGTGATCAAATTATTTGGTTTAAGATGTTGAAGAATCATCCTTGAATGTTCGGCGTTAATAAAGATTATTTCAAGTTATTTTATGAATTTTATGATTTATGAATTTTCTATTTATTATTTGATTTATATTGACCTAGAGATTTGGAAATTAAACAATTCATAAACTAAAAGTCAATTGGGTTTGAATTTTTTATGGGTAGTGGAGTTTTTTGCCAATTTCATATTTCCAAAGTTTTATTTTAATCAAATGCATAATTATAGTATAATTAAGGTTTTAAATATTTCATTAAAACCTAAATTAAGCCTAATTTAGTTAGGATTATTTGGGGAGTTTATTTTTCTTTGGTCTCTCATTGAAAGATGCTTCAAAAGATGGTTAATTCATAATTTTGGCAACTTGGTTGATTTATTATGACTTTTTTTAAATTTTGCTAATTATTTGAATTAAATAATTCAATTAAATATCAAATTAGGGCATTTTATGGTTTATCAAGTTTTAGTGGGTTTCATTGATGTATTTAAGTTCATCAATGTTTCTTATATTAATTTAAAGTTTTTATCCATTTTATGATTTATTTCATTTTATTTTAATTTATTTTATTAAAATTGAAGTTTAGAATTTGAAATCTGATATTTCTTGAATTACTTTGAGATAATTTATGAAAATTTTTCCTAAGGTGATTTTAACCTCAATTTCAGTTCTCCAAAGTTTCATTTCAATTGGATTAATGGTTTATGATTAATTTGAGTTTAATTAATTTCATTTAAACCTAAATTAAGCCAAATTTACCCAAAATTAATTGAGTTAGAGTTTAATGGATTTTGCCCATTAAGATGAATCTATAGAGCCTCATTTATATTTTGTGAATTTATATTTTATTTTCTATAATTTTTAAAGTTTTAGATATTTTTTAATAATTTTGTAATTATTTAAAATGGGATTTACTATTTCAAAATGGCGGTGCTAATGTGGCCTTTGCCATGTGGCGTGGTGCCACTGGTAGCGTGGAATCCACATGGCGACCAAGTCAAAAGTGATGCCGCGTAGGATCAACCTTGACCATCTCATCAAGATCGGATGGTCGATTCATTCATGATTTTCTTAAAGGATTTAATCGATCATGCGACCCTTAGTCATCCATTCTAAATAGATGGCACAAAAGTAGAGATTATTTATTAAGCGTCTCCAACGAGACGGATTCTATACATCAAATTTGATGGATTTTCGATGATCTAAGGCTGAATTTGATGTGATTTTGATTGCAAAATGATCAAGGATCAATTTGTAATTAATTTATATAGTTTGATCCTCATGGGGATCAAATTCATTTCACCAATGACCAAAATTGAATGCCATAGAGGTTGGCTATGAAGCATACCTCAACTCCAATGATCTCCGGTGTTGGGATCGTTCGAACATCTTCACTCGATGGGGCGAAGGTATGGATGTGATTTGGTGGCTTGCCTCCACCAAATGCTTAGGAGACCAACATGTGACAATTTTAATCGAGTTTGGCGGTTCTCTCGATGATAAAGGGCGTAATGAAGATTCGTTTGAGGTCAACTCAACCTCTAAAACATGTTGAAACATTCAATTTGAGGTGAAACACTCCCCAGTATTGTTCCATTAAATTCCAATGGGTGGCCACCATACTTGGCCAAATTGCAGGTAGAGAAAGTTTAGGGAATGCTTCCTTTCTTCATCTCCTCCCTTTGTAAGTGTTTTGGGATGAAGATAGAGAGAGAGAGAATGAGTGGGGAGAGAGAGAGAGAGAGAGGAAAGGCTACCGACAGCGTGAGGGTCTGCTGGGGTGGATTTTGTCCCCTTGAGTTCAGTATCTTTGATAAGAAATTGGAGGGAAGAAGGCATGTCCTCCATTTTCTCCCATGGTAGAGCTAAGCTTCCGGCCTTCTTTCTTTTTTCTCTTCTTCTTTTCTTCTTTTCATGGAGGAGACCAAGTCCTCCTTTTCTTGAGGGCTGGTCAATTGATTCAAAGTCTTAGAACCATCCTCCACAAGGTGGTCAAAGGTGGCTTTGATAAAATCCAAAGGATTTTAGATGAGGAGAGAAATCCACCAAGCATCTTTACTTGGCCAAAACATCCACTCATCTCCCCTTTAGCTTCACTTTTGACTTTTGGCATCACCACCCTAAGCTAGTGTGTGGGCCTAAATTAAACCCAATGTGAGTTTGAGGTTAAATCAAACCCATTTGAATTAGATTAAAATTTTAAACCTAATTCAAGCATTTGGATTCAAAGTATTTGTTTTATTTAATTCATTAAATTTTATATTTAATCATCTTTAATTGATGATTTCTTATGTTTTATTTGATTAATTCATTTAGGATTTGAATTAATTTTGAATTCCATTTTATTTCAACCTATTTAGGCTTAAATGGTTAACATTGATTTCAATTGTGTTCAAATGACTTATTTGACTCATGTGAACTTTGCTTGGACACCAATCATGCTTGATCACATGTATAAGATGATTTGGAGTGATTGATTTTATTTTATTTCAATTTTATTTCAATTTTATTTTAATTTGAACCCATTTGACCCATGGTGGGTTTTAATGGGTTAAATTTTGGTTCATTTATGTCAAATGACCAATTTGGTCAAATTAGACTCAATGATGAGTTGGATTATGTTTGATTATCATTTTCAAATGATTTTGAACAAACAATTTCAATTTGGGTTTGAACCCAACAAGACCCGTTTAGGTTCATTTAGACTAAGTGATCTAATTAACCTAAGTGAGGTCTAAATAAATATAAATCTATTTATATTCATGATTAAACATTTTATTTTATTATTTAGAATGATTTCATTTAGTCAAATTTTGGTGGGTTGACCTTTGACTTGGTGGGGCCCACCTAAGTGAAACTAATGCCAAATGGGTTGACTAGATTTGACTTTGATTTGGATTTGGATTCATTCATTTAATTTATTTTTGAATTCATTTTTTTTATTTATTTGGATTTATTTTGATTTAATCCAAATTTGGAATTTTAGTTGAAGTTCAACTTAAGCCCATTAGGTTAGATCAAACCCAAGGAAGATGTACTAGGTTATTAGATGTAGTGCCTTAAGAAATTAATTAGGAGAATCCTATTTAAGATTAGGACATTCTAATTATTAATTTTAGAAGTGATGTTAACATCATCTAAAATGAGGTCAACACTCTTTTCTCTAGCTTGGGACTTGATGGCTCAAGTTTGCCTTTTCTTTGATGAGATAAGATAGTCATCTTTATCCTATTTTATAATTACATTTTCCTCTCTTAATATCTTACTCTTAACTTTTTTTAAACATCTTTTTATGTCCTTATCATCCTTTAAGACCAACCACCCATCCCAAACTTCATAATCATTCCAAAATTCTACCTAAAGCTCTTAGCCAAACTAGGTATGACTAAGACCTAATCCCATTCTCTACCCCTTGATACCCATATAAACATCACCAAATATAACTATCTACTCGAAATCATTATTTTATATTTTAATATAATCATCTATAATTATTTTCAATCATTTATCTCACCTAAAACCATTTCAAAAAGATATTCTAAATGAACCCAAATTAGCTCAATCAGCTAATATTGGTAGTTCTACCAAAACACCATAATAAATGCCTCAACATCTTACCATAAAATTCAAATCTCATTCTTGGAGATTAATCTTAAGATTCTTAACCTTTTATTCTTTAATATCATCAAAACTCTACCGCCACCAAAGCATAGCTAAGTTTAAGATTCTACATTTGGTCCCTTGAGTTTAATTATATAGCTATCATAGTGGGACTTTGGTTATAAGAAAAGGTATAATGGCATGGAAAAGTTTAAATATTAATGTATAGAGTAAGAACCATCTCTATATGCTTAATAATTTAAGCATTAAACTAACTAAGCCTTATTTAACATAAGCTTTGCTAGATCAATGATGGTTTCTTAATTTATGATGATTATGGACAATTCAAAGCTTACTTAAAATTAGTCCCAATCAAATGGAGTAAGTTAAACCATGGGTTACACATACTTTATCTTAAGGCAGCTTTACTTAAGGTCATGTTTTTTATTTTGGTCAAACTTAGGTATAAAAAACTAAGTGGACCACACAAGCTAAGTTTACTAAGCATCCTTAAAATAAGTATAGATATGTAGGTCTACTAATTTGCAATGAGTAATACTTCATGTTCACTTAAGCAACATTGGGCTAACCTAAGTTGGCCTAAAGTCAATCATAACATGGACTTGAGTAAGATTTAAGAAGCCATAATTATCATTTTAGGACTAGATTGTCCAACTTTAAGGGATTTTATGATGTTCAAGTCCATGAATTGGGCCTTAGCTTAGTCTAGCTTGACCTAAGTTATGATTTGGGGAATTTTGATTACGCTAAATGGGTCCTTAGAGGTTCTTTAGAGTTAGTTAGCTATTTTATAATGAATTTAAGTAATCATGAGCTTAAGTAAACCATGGTGTAAGTTTAACTAATTTATGGCTCATAGGAATTAGTTATGTAATCAAAGCTCAAGGTTGACCTAATGGATAGATAATAATTTATTAAGCCATTAATACTTATCTCACTTCATATTAATCACTATGAAGTTCTAGTTCAATTAATTATGTTGATATAAGCATTATGTGGCTTTATTAAGATAAGCTTGATTTTAGTATAAAGTATGGGCCAAATTAACTTTAATTTAATTAGACTATGTCTTAATTAACATGTTTGATATCAACTCAGTCTATCCAACCTAACATTGTATTTATTAATATATGGTTGGTTTTTCTTTACTAAAATTGACTAAGCATATTAATCTAATTTGAATTTGGATATCTCTAATTAGATTAAGTGTATTCAATATTTAATTATGATAAGATGATATGAGCTCGGGATGGGTCACTTAATGTAACCAATTTGGTGAATAAGGGCTCTTTTAAAATGTCAAAGAGAGTTAAGATGAGATTGTTAAGGGTTAATTTAGAGTGATCTTCAAGTTACACTAATAATTAAAATAAAGAACATAAATAAATCTAAAATCAAAACTTTAAGTTACTAGGACTCATATAAAACTCTAAATCATTTAAAATAAAATGAAAATTGTAGATATTATTATTTTTATTTGTGATCTAAAAATGTTTAACACTACCATTGTTGGTCCCAAGTCCGGGATGTAAAATATGGAGGGTTGTGATAAAATGACGATGTAAAACTTGTTGAAATAATCATGACATGAATACTTTAAAACATTGTGTTAATGCTAGGGCATCCCCGAAGTGACACATTGTATGGCCAATCTGATGAAAAGTATACAAGGTTTGCTACATCGCACACGGTGTAGTGTTAAAAAAACAAGGGTTCCCACATATGACGGAAAAGAAACTAGTCCATGAAACTAGAATTATGTTAGGAACTTGGAATATAGGTACTCTTATAGGTAAACTAATGGAATTAATATATATTATGGTTCATAGGAAGATAAATATTTTATGTGTTCAAGAAACTAAATGGGTTGGGGAGAAGGCCAAGGGGATTGATAGTTTAGGTTATAAACTTTAGTATTCAGTAGAACTCAATTAGAAATGGTGTAGGTGTGATTATAGATAAAAGTTTGAAGGATAATGTTATAAATATTAATAGGCGTGGAGATAGAATTATAACTTTAAAGATTATTATTGATTCAAAGATTATCAATGTTATAAGTGTTTATGCTCCTCAAGTAGGTTTGGATGTAGGCTCAAAAGTAAATTTTTGGAATGAATTAGAGGGATTAATACAAAAGATACCTCTTGAAGAAAAGTATTTATTGGAGGAGATTTAAATGGATATGTTTGTGGAGTGGTAGAAGATTTTAAAAGTATTCATGGTGGTTATGGATATGGAGTGACTAATAAAGAAGGTAGGACTATATTATAATTTGCTTTTGCCTATGACTTTGTAGTTGCTAATACTTTATTTAATAAAAGAGATGAGCATATTATTACTTATAAAATGGACCTAGTAAAACATAGATTGATTATTTTTTTGATAAAAAATAGATCATTTTGATTGTAAAGATTGTAATTCCAAGTGACAGTTTAAATACCCAACATTGATTATTAGTCTTAGATTTTAAGATGAAAGGTTGGAAGATGAAAAATAAATCAAATTATTATCATAGGAATAGATGGGGACACTAAAAACACTAATAAAAATATTTTAAGAACAAGCTACAAGAGCTTAGAATTTGGGATGTTCATAAGGAAGCTAATGCTATCTTTGGAAAAAGTAGTAAGTGAAATTAAGCAAGTTACTAAAAATGTGCTTGGAGAATCAAAATAAAAATCTTCTTTTAATAAAAATAGTTAGTGGTGGAGTTAGAATATGCAAGAAAAGATTAAAAAAAAATAAGCATTGTTATAAAATTTGGTTTAGATGTAAAACTCGAGAATTGGGAAAATATAAAGTCGCATGTAGAGATTCTAAGAAAGCAATATATGATGCAAAAAATTTAGCTTTTAGTAATTTATAAAATAAATCAGATAAGAAAGAAGGTGAATGATGTATGTATAAGCTAGCTAACCAAAGAGATAGGAGAAGTAAAGATCTAGCTCAAGTGAGGTGTATTAAGGATGAAAATCATAAAATGATTTTCTTAGAAAAGGATATTGAAAATAAGCGGATGAGGTATTTTGATAAACTTTCAATGAAGGATCTAAAAATATGAATGAATTTAGCAATCTTATTACCCTAAACAAAAATAGAGAATTTTTTTATCATCGATAAGCAAATCTAAAGTTAGAGAAGCATTAAAGAAAATGAAATATAGAAAAGCGAGGACCTAATGATATTCCAATAGAAGTGTAGAAATTTATAGGAGATCAAGGAATTTCTTGGCTTAAAAATCTTTTAATGTTATTTTAAAGACTAAAAGATGCGAGATGAGTGGAGAAAGAGTTTGTTGGTTCCTATATTTAAGAATAAAAGGTGATGCATAAGAGTGTGCAAATTATAAACAAATTAAGTTAATGTGTCATACATTAAAATTATGGGAGAGAGTAATGAGCATAGGTTACGATGTGATATAAAAGTTTCTTACAATCAGTTTGGTTTCATGCCAAGTAGATTTACTATGAATGTTATACATTTGTTAAGAGGTTTGATGGAGAAGTATAGATAAAGCAAGGAGGATCTACATATGATATTTATAGATTTAGAGAAATCTTATGATAAAGTTTCAAGAGATGTTCTTTGGAGAGTTCTACAAAAGAAAGGAGTTAATATTGGTTATATTCAAGTCATTAAGGATATGTATATTAGAGCTATTACTTGTCGCAAAGATAAGGGGATTGACAAAATAATTTTCTATTTTAGTTGGATTACATCAAGGATCACTTTAAGCCCTTACCTTTTCTTTAGTTATGGATGTTCTTACCGGGCATTTACAGAAGATGTACCTTGGTGTATGCTTTTGCGATGACATTCTTCTTGTTGAAAAGACTAAGAGGAGTCTAAGAGAAACTTGAATTATGGAGGTCAACCTTAGAGTCTAAAGGTTTTATTTAAGTAGATCTAAAACCTAATATATGGAGTGTAATTTTAGTTATAGAAGTTATAGTGGTAGTGTTGTGACATTAGGTGAACAAGTCATTAAAAATAGTGAGTGATTTAGATATTTAGGCTTTATTGTTCAAAATGATGGTGAAATAGATGGAGATGTTATTAGTAGAATTCAAGTTGGATGGTTGAAGTGGAGGAATGCATCCTAATATGTGATAGAAAAGTATCGCTTAAACTTAAGGGGAAATTTTATAGGATGATGGTAAGACCTACAATGATTTATGAGAATGTTGGCCAATAAAGAGAAGCATGAAGCTAATTTAAGTGTTGAGATGAGGATGCTCGGTGGATGAGTGGTTTTACTCTTAGAGATAAAATTCAAGATGAGCATGTTCAAGAAAAGTTGGAGTAGCTCTAGTGGTAGATAAGATTAGAGAGAGTTGCCTTAGATGGTTTGGCCACATAAAATGTCGTCCAATGATCCGCTTAGGAGAGTAGATGTATTAGATTCACCCTATGTTAAGAAAGATAGAGATATACCTAAAAGACATGGTTAAAATGTATAAAAATGACCTTAGTATACTTGAATTAAATGAGAAATTGACACATAATAGGACACAATGGAGAAAGGATTCATAACCCCACTTAGTGGGTTAAAGGCTTGTTGTTATTGCTATAATATAAAAAATGTTTCATTAAGTTTCTTAAGGTATAAGTATTTATTTTTGAATTTATCCCATTATAGGCCACAAAAAATCTCTATGGTTAGCGTTACAATTTGGGTTGATAAATCTTTAAAAAATAGTGGGATTGAGAAAAATTAACACTTAGGCATGAAAGATAAAATTTTTTACCATAATTCTAAATAATTTCATGCAATTTTGTTGAGTCTAGATATACCCAACATCAACCATAATCAAACTAGGTTAATTCTACCCTAGAATTAGCCAACCACAATAATGACTCAAATTATGGTTTTTAGTAGGGTAATTTTAGGGAAAATAATTTTAAAAGATAGTTGACTTAATCATTAACACAAAAATATTCTATAAAAGATCAACACATAAATTTAGATTATCACGACCTCACTTTTGCGGTGAGTTCTCAATCTCTCCATCTTAGATTTAGAAGTCTTTTGGACACTAAGACTTCCTTTGTCATATGACACTTCTAGCACTTAGTGAACACTTAACATAAACCTAGAGATTTAGAAGGGTTAATCATAGGATTAGCTATGCCTTAAGACTTGGGAGATTCACCTACCCTACAACCCTAACCCAATCCATTTTCACCTTCTTAATCCATAACCAAACCTCAAATTCAATTCAAATACCAAATCCAAATCCAAACCCAAATTCCAAACCATATGATTGAAGCTCTTGACCAAATCTAAACTCAAAATCAACCAAAGCCCTATGGTTTTATCTTATGGACTTAGCCTTAGCTAAATTCAAATCAATCCTAACTCAATTAATTTTCTCAAATATCAATTCAACCATTCAATCAATCCATCAAACTTACAATCAAACTCAATTCCAAGTCCAAATCAAGATCCAAGTTAAATATCCAAACCCCTAAGTCCTTTGAATCAATTTCATGAACTTAGCCAAAATCCCATCCAAATCAATCCAAAATCAATTGAGTTTTCATAATCAATTTATATCTTCAATCACCTTCCTAAATATAAATCAAATCTACATTCAAATGATCAAAACTAAATCAAACTAAATTAAATTAAATCAAGATCCAAATTTAAGCCCTATGACTTACCTTCATGAGCTTAGCCAAATTTGCCTTCAAATCACTTCAAATTCAATTGATTTTTTCATGAATCAATCATATCATCAATCATCTTCACAAATATAAATGAAATATACATTTCAAATGATCAAAACTAACTCAAACTAAATCAAAATCCTTCTTAAAACCCTTTGAGCTAACTCCATGGTGGCCAAAATCTTTCATTCCAAAACCCAAATTCAATTAATTTTCTCATGAATCAATCATACCTTCAATCATCTCTCCAAATATAAATGAAATCTACAATCATTAGGAAAACCAAAATTAACCCAAGTCCTAACTTAGCCCTCTTGACTTGAAATACTCAAAAGAACCAAAACTCATCCAAACCCAACTCAATAATTGAGTTTATATATCAATCCCAAATCCATATATAAACTCAACTAAATCAAACTCAACCCAAAATCAAGCCAACCAAACCCAATTGGCACTCTTGACCCAAATTGACCCAAATTGATCTAAAAGACCAAATTTTGTCAAATCAAAATATAAACCAAATTGATTGTAACTAATGGCTCAAGTTCATTCAAAATTGATTGTTGAACTTGACCAAAGCCATGATTGGACCCAATTGACCCACTAAACCCAAATTGACCTAAAGGGTCAAGTTGACCTAAATCAAAACTAAATACAATTTCATTGAAATCAAAGCCTACAATCATCTTCAATTGGTCAACCAAACTCAAACCAACACTAATCCAAGCCAATTTGGCCAATTTGGTCAAATTGATCAACTTAACCCATTTGACCCATTTGAACTCAAATGAGTCAAAATCAAATCTAAGCCAAATCAAACCAAACCAATGACACAAATACATCCCAAATGATCATATGAACTTGACCTAACCTTGGTTTGACTCAATTTGACCAACTAGTCAACTTGACCCAACCTAATCCAATCTAACTTAAATGAGTCAAATTGAGCCAAATCAAACTAAATGAACTCTAAATCACTTGAAATTTGGGCTAACCCACTTTTGACTCATCTCAAATTTGCCCAAATCAAATCCAATGCTAAATGACTATTCTACCCTTGGGTAAAGGGTATCGCATGAGACAAATCACCCATGTAAGTGGCCATTTCCATTCTTTGGCTACTTGGTACTCTCAATGGTCCACCTAGGCACATAGGACACTACCCAACCTAACCCAAGGGGTTGTTTAGTTGACCATGACCCATGGGAGCTGAAATCTCCTCACCCTCCCCATTTGTGCACATGGAAACCCAAGGACACCCACTAATCCCTTTTGTAGCCACTTCCCAAGTTTTGGCCAACTAAATTGAGCCACCTAGGATGATTCTCTACCATTCCAAACCACCATCGGGTGGATATCCACTAGAAGAAATCAAGTGATCCACTGATCTTGGGAATGATGAGGTATACCCCTCATTTCAATCCAAATCGTAGAGAGAGCCTTAGTGTGAGTTAAAGAACCCTGGAGAGTATCCCAAAGCTTCCTAGAGTGTTTCCCAAGCTCCCCAATCTCCCCTTTGTTGAATTTCTTCAAGATGATACATGACACTCCTCCATTGATCCCATTTACTCAAACCTTCACCAAAGTCAAATTAACTTTGCACACACCATCCCTAGAGCCCACCAAGAAAGAATGAATCTTCCCCGAGCTCCCCAAACATCAAAGATAGGGCTTTGATCAACACCGCCTTCCAAGCTCGTGTGTTGGTCTTTCAAGCAAACTACACCAAATCAAGGCTCGTGCTAGTAGGATTCATCTCCACTAGAAGCTTCCTTAATAAGATTTTCCACGATCTTGAGCTTCATGAGGTATGCCATTAAAACCAACCTTGGGTGAAAATTTTGTTGGAGCTCTTTGAAGAAAATGTTCATCTTGTGTGACATTGATCCCCTTTGATCGATGTCGTGAAGGTGTGGGATCCTTTTGGAGTTGATCCAAGCTAGGGTAGCTCGGATCATGAGAGCAATGGTGGACGGACTCGTTCTTCCTCACTCACATGACGATAGATCATGCACGTCCATTTTATATGATCGAATGGATGGTCGGTGATTTGATCTAATAGATCGGTCTAATTTAATCCTATTAAGTCATGGGAATAACCATGGTCCCGATCTTAGATCGATATGACGAGAAAGCGCATATGTCACCCATATAAGCACCGAGTCAAATAAGTTTTAAGTACCCAATCCACGATGTGGAAAGTGCGTCGTGTTAGCCACGTAAAACATAAGATTAGGCTATAACTAGGCTTAATTAATCCTTTTAATGGTTGAAACTTCTAAAAAATATAAAAATGCAAATAAATACTCATTTTAAAGGTATTTAAAGGATAATTAATTAAAAATGATTTTAATTAATTTTGAATAGTAATTAAGGCTTAATTAAGGTTTAATTAAAAGTTAATTAGCTTAATTACTTCTTAATTATTTCAGCAATTAATTCCAAATTTTGTGGGTTAATTTAATGGGATGATCTCTACCTCCCATCAATTTCTTGGGATTTATTGCTTAATTAATTAAGGAAATTGACTAATTATGCCCTAATTATTCTCTTAATCTAATTAATCATTAATTAATTGCATGAACAGTAACAAATTGATTAATTAAGTTCATTAATCACTATTCAACAGTGAATAGACTAATGGAATGGGATTGGGACCACTTTCCTAACCTCTTTCCTAAGTTCATTTCATTTTCAAAAGGAAATTAATTAAAGCTTAATTAATCAATTAAATTGCTTGATTAATTAAATTAAAATTATAATCACATTAGAACTTAATTAGTGAAATCTTGGGGTAGATCTTTTAGGCATTTTAAAACCTAAGGGAGTTTAATGAAATTATCGTTAGTCCACATGTGTAGGAAAACCATAAGAGTAATTAATTAAGTCCCTTAATCTAACTAACTATTAATCATGAGCCAATTATTTATTTTCCATGCATATCACATTGGCTCATAATTATTGGTTAATTATTTTAAGGTGGCATAAGAAAGAGTTAATTAATATATTTAATGCATACCACTTAATTAACTCATAAAATTAACTTAATTATATTTCATTAAACCAAATTAATTAACAAACATGGGAATGGGATAGGATTAGCAAAACTCTTTCTCACATCCTTAAATCCAATCAAAACATGAAATTAAAATGATACTAAGAAAGCTTTGGTTTACTTTAAATGGCTTTATTTAATATGATTGTCCTTAAGAATTAATTTGCTTGAATGAAATCATGTGTTTGTGTTTATTTATTCCTTTCTAACCATGCTAAATTTGGTATGTCATTTGAATTCATGTGTTTGTGTTTTTTTAATGTAAGCTTGCATGTGTTGATTTAATTTAATATATGTATGGCTATTATCACTATTAAATCCAAATATATTTTTTTCAAAAGCTTATAAATGAATAATAAAATGTGTCATGATAGTAGCTATGAATACATATAGGTTTGCATGTGCTTATAACTTAGGTATGTGAAGTAAAGCTTTCTTTTCCTTAATTCATGTGTAGTTTTACATGCATTTGAATGTTAATAAGAATATAGTATGGACATCCAGAATACGATTTTAGCTTTAGCCCCAAGTAGGTCATTTGATTACCTCACTTCCGGTTAATAATGACATGTATTTATTTGATTTCCTTTACATGTATTTCTACATTAGAATTTGAATGGAACTTTGTTTCACATACATAAATATTTTAATCAAACAATGTAGTTTTTTGCATGATTTTCTTCCTCAGATTTACATATACATCCATGTGTAGTGAGATAGCAAAGTATATAGTCCGGACATCCCGAGAATCTGAGGCTTTAGCTAGCTCTAAGGAGGTCATTTGATTACCTCACTTTTCTGATTAACAAAAGCATGTATTTGTTCATTTCTCTTTACATGTGTATGTATGTGTAGATAAAGGAGGAAAATCCTTTTTTACTAAAAATGCATGCATTTAATTGATTAAGTGTTGGTAATTATTAGTCATGTGATTTGGAGCTTTCTTTCTTATATTCATGTATATAAATTAACATAAGTTTGAATGTAAATAGGTATATAGTTTGGACATCCCAAGAACATGAGGCTTTAGTTAGCCTAAGGAGGTCATTTGATTACCTCACTTCTAGTTAACAATGACATGTACCTATTTAATTTCATCCCTATGTATTTTTGTATAAGAATTTGGATAGAGCTTTAAATAAATATAATTAAATAATTCAATCAAAATGAAAATACAAACTTCAAATACATACATACATTCATCATATAAGTATGCTAAAATGTGTTGCATGTATAGATACACCTATAATTAAAAATTATGTGCATGTTACATGTGATTGAAAGGAATGATTTGATATATATCATATGATAGTAATTAAATTAGATTAATCTTAAGAATCCTTTAACATTGAATACAATCATTTAGAGTGAACCTAAACTTAAGATTAATTAAAATGCATAATAAGCCATTCACTAAAGAAAATTAAACCAAATTAACATATTTTAGAAAGTGGCTTAAGGTAGGGATGAAAGGGAATGATCCCCTTTCTTCTCTTTATAACACTTAGTTGTTAAATGTAGGTCATATGAAACAAAAAAAATACAAATTTAAATTCTCAAATTCATTAAACCACTTGAAGTGAAACCAACCTTTCATGTTAGATTAAATCTTTCCATACATAGAAAACTATAACTCTAATGCCTACCAAGATATACCACACAAGCCTTAACACACACATTAGATTTAAGTCACCACTTCTAGTCATAAGTTAGGATGGTGCATGATGTAAGGTATGTTTTATTTTTTGATGCATTATTTTAGACTAGATGTTAGGATGCATATTTCATAGACTAAATGTTAGGCCACTCTTAGCTAATCATATTTTTTTGTAGGGGATTATGCTTAAGGGATGCTTAAAATAAATATGAATACTCTCTTTCTAAGTTGCTCAAACCCAAAGCATAATACAAGTTAGGATAGGAGGGCTTGGTTACCCATGTGCGGTGCTAAGTCCAAATCATATAAATATAACTACTTGGGATTGTATGTGTGTTTTGCTAATGCTTATTTTGTAGGTGTAGTTTGATTTACTTTTCATATTTTCAATATAATTTTTTAGAAATTATGATAGGTGCTATGGGGATTAGGATGAGCATTAGCTAGAAGGCTTTGTCTTGGGGTGCCATGTGATGCTTTGAAGCCTACCAAATCGAAGCAAAGAAGTGAAGTATGAAGAATGAAGAAATGAAGACCCTCATAGCATTTATTCATTTATAAATTTTAATTATTCTTTCATATTCCATGTTGCAAGGGTAGAGCTCTACCCATCTTTTTTTTTTTAGGGTTGTATGTGGTTTTCGACCCTTCATAGCATTTATTCATTTATAAAATGTTTGATGATTTATTTAGTTTGTGCATTAGAAATGGCATGTTTTTTTCTAATTTCTTTATATTTGATACTTTAATGTGTGGCGGATGCGATTAGGCTCTTAGGATAAAATAAATTTTCTACACAAGTAATCACTCATAACTAAAGTTTTCTATAACTTAAAATCTCACCATAAAGCTTAGGATGTAAATTAAGATAATTAAAAGATTTAACATCCCCTTAGTTGAATATTGTATGTCTCACATCATGCATGCACATTATGTTGCTCTTGAAAATAGATTTCCATCCTTGCATGATAAGGGAATGCTTGATCTATGAGGGCATCCCTTGTATTGGAAAACACCCTTTCTCATTGATTTAGCCAACAACTTTATTTCATCATGCATGTAGGCATCAAAATCTTAAAGCCTTTATCAAAATGATGTGTCCAAAATGAAATAGATTTTGAAAATATTTTGCATTAGATTAAGTCATTACTCATACCACTCATAAGTGGGTTTAAGGACTTTAGTCTCTTTCTAAATAAATAATAGTCCAACTATATTGCAATTTCATATGAGACCACATGGATTTAAAGTCATAGGATGAGTTAGGCATTCGACAACTCAGTGGTTGTAAGCCCGGTGAGGCGGTTTATCCTCTTGTGGAGGTAAATCTTATGCCCATCTTCACTTAGATTTAGGTCATGCTTTAGCTATGATAATGCTCCCTAGGTTTAGGATTCATGGTTACTATTTTCTTGGACTACAAGCATAAATTCTCACCTCTTAAATATTTCCTCAATCTTATGTTGTTGGATTATAAGCCTTAATAATCTAATGAAATTTCAACTAAACCAAAATAATTCTCTTTAACTTCAAATATATAAAGCCCAACTATATAATAGATTTGAATGCTCACTAAGCTTCCTAGTATCATGAGCATTCCCTAATCATCTCTTTTGGCTTCCAAAATAAGTCTCTCCATTTGATCTTTCCCCAATTGATCTTCCAATTATAGTCAATCCTTTGATAATCTAACCTTGAAATTTTTGGAGACCCTAATTGTCTACTTTAATCAATAGTATTCTAAGGAATTCACCTTTCTTAAGATGTAATTAGTTATAGAGGCATGCCTCCATAGAACTTTAGAACTCGGTTTAATATAAATCCGCTTTATTCATCGATGTAAAGCGGGGAAAAATCTGGTACATTCAAGACCTATCATGCCTTAGGAGTCTTTATTAGGTGATTAAGTCCATTGAAGGGTGATGCCTCTATCTTTCAAGATAGTACATCAAACCTCAATGTCATACTGATCACTTCAATAAGTACCCCTACAATCGTGGTCTCCCCCACCCCAAAATAAACACCATAGATTTTTCTAGCGACTCTGGTAGTTCCTCTCTCCATCTTTAGTAGAAAATTTTTGCATGTAAGCATCGATAGTGGACATATATTTTATAGAAGCCTAAGAATATCTTTCTTTCCATTGGCTCTTAGCTAATTTTATCCTTAAGCACTAGCCATTATCCTTTAGGTTTTAGGACCTCACTCCATGCGGTTTGAAACCCTAGGTCCTCTAATATGTAAAAATAAATTAACTAATGAAAGGAGATGACTAAATTTAGAATCTCTTTACCACGAGCTTGGTGAGGCAAGGTTCATCCCATATTTAAGAAAGTTTCAATAAAATTTAAACTACATAGGTAAAGTCCTTTCAAAATTTTCCAAAAAAGCACTTTTTTTCTTAATAAAATCATTTTGAAATGCACTCCACATAACATGAAGTTTACAAAACATAAAACTTTCAAATCTCTTTTCAAATAATAAAGATAATAAAGCCTCATTTAACATACCTAAATTTGTTAAATGAGGACCCTTTTCAAAAATCAAAATCAAATATGCATCATCAAAACCCTTTTCATATTTTTTTGAAAGCACATTTTTCAAAATAAAATCAATCAATCAACCAACTCCTTTTAACATACCTAAATTTGTTAAATGAGAGTTCTTCAAAATATTTCAAATATTTAAAAAAATTATTAATTAACCAACTCCACTTAACATACCTAAATTTGTTAAAGGAGTTCCATTTTAAAATCAAAATAAAATTAAAATTAACATATCATTGAGCTTCACTTAACATACCCAAATTTGTTAGCGAGAGTTCTCTCTTTTCAAAGGAAACATCACACAAAATCAAAACTCCATTTTCACATACCCAAATTAGTCAAATGAGAGTTCCATTTTTTAAAATCAAAATAAATTGAATTCTATTTAACATACCTACATTTATTAAATAGAGTCCCCTTTTCAAAATCATGAATATTAAAACACATTTGAATTCCATTAGACATACCCAAATTTGTCAAATAGAATTCCATCATAAAAGACACATAAAAAAATTAAACTCTATTTAACATACCATTTTTTTAAATAAGAGTTTCCCTTTTTCAAATCAAAATAAAATAATAAACACACTTGAACCCTACTTAACATAAAATTTGTTAAGTAAGGGTTTCATTTTCAAATCAACAAAATATCAAACTCATTTGGGATTTACTTAGCATACCTAAATTTGTTATGTAAGGATCCCATTTTAAAACAAATCAAACAAATCAAACTTATGATAAACATCATTGCAAACAAAAATACTTTCAAAATTATTTTCAAACATACATTTGAATCTCATTTACCATACCTAAATTTGCTAAGTAAAGATTCCAAAATAAAATTTTTGAACAAAGGATAAAACAAAACAAATTCATCTCCAAAGTCTCTCCAAATGAATGAACCCCACTCAACATATCTAAATTTGTTGAATGTCGATTCCAAATTAAAATTAAATCCTATGACAAGTCTCTCCTCAAATATCATAATCTTTCTATTCAATGAATTAGCATACATAAATTTTTCAAGTGGGTTCAAATTCCAAAATCAAGAATCAATGATTGAAGGCGGCAATTAAAGCAAGGGGTCTAATTGGTTCTATTTTTAACAAATGTAGATAGATGTCCTTCACTCGCTTAGTCAATCTTCTATCATGTCTTCTAGAAAGATGATTTTCTCCTTCCCGTCGGTGTGGATCCTTGGATTAGCCATACTAATAACACCACCACGCATGTCATTCAGATTGGGCGTGGTTTGGTTGTTGAGTCACACTTGAGGGGCCAACCCTCACGATCATCAATAGAGGAGGTAGTAGGGTAGAAGCCACCTTCTTTTGACCTCCCATTAGATTCGGTTTCCCTATGAATAAGAAGGCTGAGGTTCCCATGGTAGTTCGGTATTTATTCTATCTATTTTGGTACTAGTTCCAATTTTATTTTTCTTGCCGGTTATTACGGTGCTTGTCATTCGGTTTGTTATTGCCCACCATTGCGGTCAGTGAGGCACCTCCTCATTAATTTCCCCATTGAGGAAACCTATCTTGGCCTCAGAGATAGTCTCCCACCTTTGAGGTAGCTTCTAGCTTGCTCCACCACCAGATACAATGCCTCAATAAGAATCAAAGGTCAAGTGGCACTATGAGCGTTAGGTTAAAGATCGGTACCTCTCACGTTAAGGAGGGTTCTCTGACACCTCTCTACTCACGTGGAAGTAGGTTTCACCCCTCTCAACTTTAGATAGAGGAGGATTATTGTATTGCCTCCACCACCAACATAGTTTGAGTTACCAATTAGGGAGAGGGAGCCCTACGTAGTTCTACGATCAGTTATTCAGGATGGCGGATGGATGCTGAGTGCATTTACATTATTTTGAGGACTTTGATCCCTAGGGTGTTAGGGATCATATAAGAAAAGAAAGCCTTAGAAGCTGAGTTGCGCCTAAGTAGAAAGAAAGGAGAGGAGGATGTATGCTAGATGGTGGTGGCCTCCACTTTGATAGATTTCCCGATCAATGGGCTAAGCGGGCCAATCATACCAATAGTATAGTCCTTATAAGAACCACCCGTGGGAGGAGGCTCGATGGAGGCGTGTCTCCACCATCACAGCTCTTGCCCACCATTAGCTATCCAAGTCCCTCCTTCTAGTCTACCAAAGTATAGAAGTGCATCAGGAGAGATCTCCATTAGTGATCCATGGCTAAGGATCCCACTTCACTTACGCCCATTGAGGTGAGGTTGAGCTCCCCATTTGACCTTCCACCTCTGTGGTAAAGAGGGAGTGGTGACCCAAAGTGCCATAGTTGCTCCCATAGCCATTAGAGGAGGAAGGGAAGTCTTCGGTCCCATGGCGGTTGACCCCTAGTTAGAGTACTCCATCAATAGGCGTTTACACATAGCTTTAGAAGAGTCACAATCATCAATGTCTATGATCTATTCTAGTAGAGGTGATTGTTCACTAGATGACATCTAAATAGTTACTTTGTTGAGATCGTAGATGGGTAGGAGTGATCTTTCTAATCGGAAGAGAGTACATTTTGACCCAATAAGGATGACCTATTAGAGAATTCAATAAAATTCCATACGGTTGATACTCAAGGATCCCTCCATAGATACCATCAAAGTCGGAAAGGTGTTATGGTTGAAGAAGATGATGCTTCATTCAACCCAACACCTCATTCGAAACTCAGACATAAGGATGAGCGGTCAATAGGATGGAGAAGAGGGTTGAGATTTGTTACCAATAGTTCTAGTACTCCAAAACTAAGCTCCGGTTTTGCTAGTCCCATGGAGGCCGATCGGCTAAGCTCTTACATGTCTTAGATCCTCCCAAGAGTACCTCTCCCATGAATGATAGTGATAGTTTGCATAGGAAGGTCATGGCTACCTCCATGAATGAGAGGGACATCAAAGAGATGGTGGAATAACAAGTGAGGGAAGCATTGGCACAAGCAGGAGCTCATCCATTTCAAAGGGTTGGCTCAAGGAATTGATGTAGTACCCCAAGGGGTTTGTGCCACCATCTTTCAAGGGTTTTGATGACGGTGAGAACCAGGTAACATATGGATCATTTCAAGAGCTATTATTGCAGCGCTCATGGCTGACACACTTCTCTTACTTTTTCATTAGCATCGTCGGATGTTGCATTTGATTATCGAACTTCCCAATGGTTCGATGAAGACTTTTTTTGAGTTGGCAACTCTTTATCAAAAGATTTATTAGAGGGTAATTATGAGTGACCTCATTATGGAGAAGAAAAAGCCCAGTCCCTTGTTGATTAAATTCTCGGGTGGCATAACGGTATAAAATATAAAACGGTTGTCCAAACGACATCGTTGAAATTCTTCTCAAGAATATCCATGGCCTAGTCATTTCATGCTCAAGGGTTTTACAATTAAAACATTTGAGAAATTAATCAACAAGGCAGTTAGTGTACAAGGAAGCCAAGCGGTTACCTTTCCAAGACCAATCATCTAAACCCAAACCCGCAGAAAGTGTTTGAGAAGAGGTCAAATAGTGGTGTCAATGGGAGGAGAGCGACCAACGAGTTTAATTTGAGGGACCACAAGCTCTCCTTTGCCACTTTCTTTTCACCACCCATCGGTCATCAGACTATCACATACATCACCACCTCCATAGTACACTCGGTAGTAGTACTCATATCCACCATCAAGTGCTACTATCCACCTACTCCTCTAAAAAGTTAAACAAGCCCTATTCATTCAAGATGGTAGACATGAAGATCTTTAAAATATTTTAAAGAAACACGGTTTCTAGCTCGAGCCTAAGAGGAAGAAGTGGGCAAGGCGATGATCCTAACTTTTCCCCTACTACAACATGTTAGGCCATGTCTTAGAGGATTGCATCACTTTCAAAGGCTGGCAGTCTACAAGTCGAGTTCCATAATAAGGAATACTTGTTAGAACAACCATCTAGTTCTATTAGAGTAATCCAGGGATACTTGATCCTCTTAAGACAAAAGAAGGTTGGGATTTTTCTATCTCAAACCTTTAAAAGATCATCTTTAAGATCAAGAAACTTTCCTTACAGTGCTTGAGGCACTCAAACCTTGTTTGCAAGTTGCCAGGATAGCTCGAGGAAGGTCAAAGCTCAAAAGAATAGTCCATACTTGCCGATAATCCGGTGGCGTAACTACCATCAAAGCACTCCCTCCACCATTGCACTACTTTTCTACTAGTTCCTCTTTTGTGAGAGCATTGTATCGTGATAAGGGCATCAAATCTCTTACTTTATTACTTTACTTGATTCCTATCATGTACCTCCACCTAAAAGAAATCAATGAAAAATAGAGTCAACTTATATCTTCTCACTTACGATACTTATGATTTTATTCACTGAAAGCTCTCTGAGTCTAAATAATAATGATAGCTCTAATAATTCTAATCCTTTCTCTCTAATTTAGAATCAAATTTTACTTTTAGAATCAATGGTTCACCCATTAAGATTGCTTTGGAGTCATCACTCAAGGTCCCATGAGATGTTGTAGGTATGCCGATGAGTAGGTAGAACTTTCCACCAACCGCCATATGAAGTCAGTTAACCTACATAGTAGAAAAGTTCTACCTCCAGGGTAGCAATGATAAGTGTAAGTAAGTCATTGGTTCTAGTGACATAGCACCTCCAGGATGCTCCACCTATGGATATGCTTATGGAGGGGCGTGGTAAAATTATATAAACATTTATTTAGGGATGTATACTTCATATATTTAATCTATTTGGAATAAAATGAAGATAGAAATATACTCTTAGCATTTGAACACATAGATCTGCGATGTTCTTATTAAGGTGATCGGTGTGACATTGAGGAGAGGTGTACTATCTCAAAGATAGAAGTCATCACCCTAAAATGGACCTAATCACTAAATAAGGACTCTAAGGATAATGGATCTACATATGTGAGATTCTTCCCACATTTTATATGAAAAGTAAAGTAGGATTTATTTTAAAGCTGGGTTGTTAAGTTCCCTGGAGGCAAGCCCCATAATTAATTACATCTAAGGAATGAGATTCCTTAGGAATACTCTCGATTAAAGTAAATGATCATTGTCTCCAAAGATTTTAAAAGGTAAGACTATCAATTCGATTATTTTTAGAAAGTCAAATCGGATTGATCAAGAGGAGAGAATTCTTATCGAAGCCAAATGAAAATAAGTAGGGGATGCTTAAGATACTAGGAAACCTAGTAAGCACCCCAAACTACCTATGGTTGGGCTTTACATTTTGAAATTAAATTAATGTGTTTGAGTTGAATTTTCATTAAAATGTTTGGGGATTACATTTTTATGGTATAAGGCCATGGAAACCTAAGAGGTGAGGATTTATACTTATAGCCCACAAAGGGGAGAAGCAAACCTCAAAACCTAAATCTATGGAGCTTTGAGGGCTAAAAGCATGATATAAATCTAAGATGAACATGGGTATTTGGTTTACCTCCACAAGAGAGGATAAACCACATTTATTACAATGCTGGGGAGGCCACCAACTAACTCCTATGATTTCAAATTCATGTAGGAAAGTCTTATGTTTAAGCAAGATAGCAAGGTTGTTATTTATTTAGAAAGAACTAAGTCCTAAACACACTCTAAAGAGCCTAAATCATGTAAGGACATGCTTCAAATGACTTAAATCTAATGCAAAATTTTCACATTTTTATTTTTTATTTTGGACAATCATTTGACTCAGCTCTAGGATTTATATGCCTAATGCATGAGAAATAAGATTATGAGCCAAAATTAGCAAGATAAGGGGTGTGTGTTTCCACCATGGTCAATCAAGCAAGTTCTCGAGCAAAGGTGGAAGCTCTCGATCAAGAGTGAAATAATATACTTACATGTAATGTTAGAAAAGAAAGTACACATCTAGCTAAGGGTTACTAATTCTTTTATCTTGATTTTAGCCTAAGATTTGGTGAGGTTATGAGTTCTTTTTTTTTAATTTTGAGTTATTTAATTTGGTAGAAGATTTATGTTTTCCTAAGAGCCTAATCGTCATCAGGATATATCAAGTAAGGAAGAAACTAGGAAAACATGTCATCTTAATGCACAACTAAAAACATCAAACATTTTATAAAGCTAAAACAAAAGAATAAAAGGCCATTTGTGGTCGAGCACCACCACACAAATCTAAAATAAATTGGATAGCTCTACCCTTATACAACGGATTACAAATAAATTAATTTACAATCAAGTAAGGAAATTCATGTTATGGGGTCTTCATCTCTTCTTTTCTTCTTTCTTCTTTCTTCTTTTGGTTCCTTCTTTTGGATGGTTGGAAGGTGGTTGCTCTAAAGGCTTCACATGGTACATAAGATGTAATCTTATGATGTTCATCCTAATCCCATAACATTCATTCCAAAATCCTATTATAAAATTACATGAAGAGGAAAAGTAAATCTAACTAACACTTGCAAAATAGAGATTAGCTAAATAAATCATACAAATCCCAAGCATGTATATTGGACTTAACACCCCACACATGGGTAACCAAGTCCACCTAGCCTATTGGATTATGCTTAGGGATATAAGCACGCACAAAAGTATTTATATTTTTATTACACCCTTAAGCAAAATCCTCTGCGAAGATAATGATTAGACTAAATTTTCCTATCATTCATTCTATGCACATACACCCTAACATCCAGACTAGAAATAATACATCACAAAATAAAAGCAAACATCAAACCATGCACCACCCTAACCAAAACTAGAAATGGTGACTTAGTCTAATGTGTGCTTTAAAGGTTTGTGTGGTATGCTTAACTATGGCTTTAAGGCTTAGATTTTCTAAGTGTGAAGATGTTCAAAATAGATGGGTGGTTCATTTAAGTGTTTAGTTGATTTGGTTTATTTTTTTGGTGATTTATTTTGGTTTAATTGAATCCTATTAATTACTAAGTTATAAATAGAGGGAAAAGAAAAGAACTTCTCTTTCCTTCCCAACCTTTAGTAATTTCTAAAGTGGATTTATATTTGATTTTCTTTAGTTAATATATTATATGTGTTTTAATTAATCATAAGTTTTATATTTTCCTAAACAAACTTATTCAAAATAAAGTCATTTTAAGATTAAGTAAAGTGAATTAATATCAAAACACACATCACTTTATTTCTTTCCCAACATGTATAACATGCATATGAATGAATCCTAAGCATATCTATACATACAAATGGAAATGTTTATCACACTTTATAATGAATGCTAAGAAATGTTACTTAATAAAATTGGAATGCTTTATGATGCATGATTTTCATTAAGTACAAAAGGGTATTCTTTTATCCTTTATTCATATGCACATGTGTATGTATGAAAATCATAAGTGAGATGTGTGCTATTGTTAACACCGGGGTGTGAGGTACAAGACCTACATAGGGCTTCTTAAAGTCTCACAACCCGGTTGTCAGACTAATATATCACTTTTCTTAAATACATATGTATACAAAAGAAATAAATGGAGAAAGAAATGCAAAGTTTATGTTTATTTAATTTTTGGTTTATTTATGCCATTTATATGTGTGAATGTAAAGATCCTTCTTAGATTATAACATGGAAGAAGATTAGAATAGATTTTAAATAAGTGTTAAGTTCTTTTAAAAAACTATACACTTTGCAAATCTTATTCAAATCCATGTTAAGAGGAAAGAAATGAAACAAACATAAGACACATTTTATATTCACATGCAAGTTTATAAATAAAATATAAGTAGAATATCTTTCATTTTTGATATTTAATTTATAAGTTTTGAAAATAATTTTGAATTTTATAGTGATAATAGCCATTCATATTTCTACTTTAGCTAAAATATGCAATTTGACATAAAGAAAATATTTTATTTTAATTTTGACTTGTAAAGATATGAATGCATGAATTTCAAATGGCATACACATTTAGCATACTAGGAAAGAAATAAAGTGATGAAAGAAATAAATTCATTCACCTAATTAATTCTAAAGACAATCTATGAAATAAGAAAGTTTAAAGTGAATCAAAGTTTGTTTAATGTAATTTTTGTTTTGAATTTGTTTTATGCTTGATTTAGAAAATGTGAAAGAATGCTTGCTGGTCCTAACCCATTTCCCTATATGTGTATGGCATTTTTTTTAATCTTTAGATGATTAGATGATTTTATATTTTGATTAGGTTAAGGTATGAATTAAGTGTGTTAATTACCTTACCTATACCACCTTAGCATTAACCAAATAATTATGAGCCAATGGTATGACATAAAACCATACAAGGAATTTAAATCAGCAATGCACCTAAGAAGAAAAGGGCCTAATGCATTTAGCTCATGATTAATGATTAATTAAGCTAAGCTTTAAGTTAAGTAATAGCATATTCCTTCTTCCACATATGAGTTGGATTTTGATTTCCTTAATGTACTTAGGTTATTGAACACCTAAGCATCCCAAAGTGAATTAGTTAAGTTCTAGAAGGTTTTAAAATTTTATCAAATTAATTAGGTAATTGGTGGGTTAATTTCTTAATTGAATTTGGATTAAGGAAGGAGGAGTTTAAGGAATAGCTGGAAAATTTCCCAAATTATTCCTCCTATTCATTTAAACAAACCTTAATTAACTGTGGATTAAACCACTGATTATAAACTAATTAGGCTTAATTACATTAAAGAGTGATTAGGAATGAATCTAGCAATTACTAATTAAAATATTAATAAATCCCAAGAAAAATTGGGGGCGAAGTCATCCTCTAAATACACATGAGAAGTTTGAGATTAATTAATGGAATAATGAGAGTAATTAACCAAATTACATTCCCAATAAAACCCAAATTGAAATAACACTATTCAAAATCCATCAAAATTAGTTTTATAATATTCTACATTCAATTATCTTTCATATGCAATTTATTTCACATTTTTTTTATTTTCTACACTTAGATATAAATATTTGAAGTTTCCATGATTAATTAAAATAACTTAATCTCCTAATTATATAGTTAATCCGTCGATGCGTGGAGGTAGCGGCATACACTTTCCACATGGCGATGGGGTGGCTATTTAAGTAATCATCATAGCATCATGTCGGTCGGTGTATCTTTTCTTCGTCCATCAAGGATCGAGCAGGTTAAATCTATGGTTCTTAAAGGATAATCCATAGACCCTATGTGGATTAATCATGTCGTCCATTATATCACGGCACTCGATTCCCTTAGAAAAGCTTCATCTAGTGGAAGCTTTGTTGAAGGAGGCCTTGAAATTGGATGGATCTTCTTAGAGGCTAACTTCACTTTCACTTGGTTTTGGTTGAAGTATCACCTCCCTTGCCTTTGGAGCTTGGAAGAAGGTTGGGGTGAGTTCGATTTGATCCTCACGAGGGTGCTTGAAGGACTAATTGGCTTGGTGTAGTTGAGTCAAATGGAATTCAAGTGGAGTTCCCTATTTTAGTCTATGAAAATCGAGAAAATGGAAAATGGATTACACTCTAGAAGCTTGGCATCACTTGGAAATGGCTCCTCTAGCTTCCCTTTCCTCAATTGAATTGAGACTAATGAAATGAATTGGAATTAGGGGAGTATATCTCCTCAGAGCAATCGGACGGTGAAGGATCTTGATATTTTGATCCAATTGACCTCATTCCATGGGTTTGTTAGGGTAGGAGTGTCCTTGCATTTTATTTGGAGTGAAGAGTGGTGGTGGAGCTCCCATGTGCTACTTCAATTGGAGGAGGGATCCCATGTGCTTAATTTCAAGTGAGGTGGTGTTTGACCTTGGGTTGGGTGAGATGACCCAAACCCATTGGGTCAAGTGCACCATGCTCATTAGTGTCCACTTGGTCCACTAGAGAGTGTCAAGTGGTCATGAGGAAGATTTGGCCAAATTCCAAATGAATTTGGCCAAAATTTATCTATAGTTTAGGGATAAAATGGTCATTTGGCTTTGGTTTTAATTTGAATATGTTTGGTATGATTGAAAATGGGTTGGCCAAGTTTATTAAATTTGGAGTTAGTTTGAAGTGATTTGACTCATGTTGACCCATTTAGGTCAAAATGGGTCAACTTGGGTCAAGTTGATAAATTGGTCAAATTGGGTCAAACAAAGGGTTGGTCAAGTTCATATGACCATTTGAAATGTATTGGTGGTTTTGTTTGTTTCAATTTGATTTATATTTGGTTTTGGTTCAATTGTGTTTGTTTAGGTCAAATGAGTCAAGTTGACCAATTTGACCCATTTGACCTATTTGGGTTAGTTCATGGGTTGGCTTAGGTTTCATTGGTCATATGAAATGGATTGGTATCTTTGTTTCCAATCAATTTTGGTTTAATTTGATTTGCTCAATATGACCCTTTAGGTCAAGTTGGGTTCAAAGTCAATTGGGCTGGGTTATGTCTAGTTGGCCAATTGGATCTTTGGTCAAGTTCAACAATCATTTTGGAATGAACTTGACCCATTGGTTTCAATAATTTGGCTTAGATCAAGTTTTGACATATTTTGACTTCTTAGGTCAAATTGGGTCAACTTGGGTCAAGTGGCCAATTGGGCTAGGTTAGGCTCAAATGTTGACTTGGTCAAGTTCAAACATTGGTCATGAATGAGTTTTGATCAATGGTCAATTTGGCCTATGGTAGATTTTGGCTATGTTGGGTTTCATTTTGGCTAAGTGTTGACTTGGTCAACTCTTAGGTTTGACTTGGTTTGACCCAATTTGAGTGATTAATCATCTTATGATGATTGTTGATCAGATGAGAGAGGTTAGGTGGGCTTAGTTTAATCCAATTTGGTTAGGATTAGAATTTGGCTAATAAGGGTACTTTAGGTCACATTGGGTCAAGTGAGCCTAAGTAGGTCAAATGGCATGGTCAAAGCTTGATTTGAGTTTGATTGAACTCACATATGGACTTATGATTGAAATATAAATCTATTTGCAAGTGGTTTGAAGTAAATGGGTTTGATTCATTTGACAATTTCAAGTTCAAAAGGGTGAACATGAGTTTGACTTGGGTTTGATTTTTTGAATTGAGTTTTGGTTTGATGATTGAAGTTTGTGTTTATATTTGGATTCATGATTATATGGTTGAATCATGAAAGAAAAATCAAGGGTTTGGCTTGATTTGAAATTTATTTGGCTAAGTTCAAGGTTTTGACTTGAAAGGGTTAGGTTGGATTTTGATTGAATTTGAGTTTGATTTTGGAGTTAGTTTTGATTGTTTGAATTTATATTTCATTTATATTTGTGAATATAAATAAGAATATAAATGGGTTATAAGAAAATTTCATGAATTTGAAGTGGTTTGAACTTGATTTGAGCTAAGTCCATGAGAAGGGATCAAAGAACTTAGGAAAGATTTGGATTTGAATTTTGTATTAGTTTGATTGATTTGAATTTATATTTTATTTATATATGTGAATATAAATGAGAATATATAAATGGTTGTGAGAAAATTTCATGAATTTGAATTGATTTAGATTTGATTTGAAGTCCATAAGAATGAATCTAAGGACTTAGGAAAAATTTGATTTGGATTTGAATTTTGGATTTAGTTTGATTGATTTGAATTTATATTTCATTTATTTATGTGAATATAAATGAGAATATAAATGGATGTGAAAATTTCATGAATTTGAATTGAATTATATTTTATTTAGGCTAAGTATATGAGAGAATCAAAGGAGTTAGGAAATATTTGATTTGGAATTTGAATTTATAAGCTTCAATCATTTGGAATTGATTATGGATTTCAATCATTTGGAATTGATTTGAGTTTAGACAAAATCAATTAGAATTTATTTAAGTTTGACTTGAAGGAAGGAAGTGAGAATTTGGTTCAAGCTGGATAGGTAAATTTTCCTAACACCTAAGACATGACCTATTCCTATGGCTAACTCTTGTCTGTAGGGCTAGGTTGAGTGTCCACCTCATCACTAGATGTGTCTTAAGACTAAGGATCTCTTAAAGTCTAAGAGAGTCATATTTCTAAGATGGAGGGGTTGAGAGCTCATCCAAAAAATAAGGTCAACAAAGGTAGGTGTAGTGTGACAAAGACCACATATATGTGAAAAATGATCAACAACACCCGATCATAAGCAATAATAGAGATGATGTACTCTAAGCCAAGGTGAAGAAGAAATCAGAGCTTAGTACAATGTGACTCTACTTATGTTAAGGACATAAGAGAGGGAAGGAGGAATCACTAGATAGAGTATATGAACCTTCCATTAGATAGGTTCAAGTCATCCACAAGGAGATGAAAGGTTTGATTTGATTCTCATTGGAAAAATTGATTTGATTCAATTTGTCATTTGTTTAATTGTGTTTGTTTTGACTCCATGAGGATAGAAAAGTGAACTCTCCCGGGGAGGCAAGTTCAAGTCATCTATAAGGGAGGGGTTGTGAAATATCGAGGGATTAGAATTGAGTTGATTGGGAACTAAAAAGCATCTCAGAAGAGAAATAGGATTTTGATTTGGATTGATTGATTATTTTAATTTTGTTAGTTTCACTCATAGGAGGAAGGTTGAATTTGTTTGATTTTTAATTTTGGATTTTGAAATGGACCTTGTTGGTTTTGATTGATGCACTAAGTAGAACCATGGAGGCTAACTTCATTTATAATCTAAGTGGTAGTCTACCACACATAGTAGCACCAAAGGGAATGCCTTTGATTGTGCAATGGTTGTACTAGGAAGAAAGCATAGTAGACATCCTCCAAAGTAGGGACCCGGTTGTTGGGGTGACCTATTGGAAAACAATGGATCAACCCAACATGGGGTTATTAAGTGAATGCGGGGACTTAGATCAAAAGATAGTCAAGATTAATTTCATTTTTAGATTTATTTTGATGGATTTCATTGGTTTGTGATGGATCACATTGAGAAGGAGCTTATATTAGCCTAGACCTATCTGGTTGCTAAACTAAAGGGAGTAGCTTCTTGGCGATGGGAGAACTATCCAGACCAAAGGGTGCCTTTCGGTTTGGAATAATCAATTCAAGGGAATAAAGCTCAAGGACTCATCTTCCACTACAAAAGACCCGGGTGATCGGTTCTTTGGACAATAAATCAAACCCACCTAGGCCATCAATTATATCATGTTAGAAAAAATGCATCATAGTCTTACATCTTCCAAAGTGAAAGGGCTGTCGGGGTAACTTGTGGAAAAATATATTGAACCGACCTTTGGGATGACTGAGGGTGACTAAGGCCGGGGATTTATCTCCTCGGTAGTGCAATTCCTATAGGGAGTTTAGCATTCTGGACCGCTAGTTTGTAGGGATCAACCGAGAAGGAGCTTATATCTAGACCTATCTGGATTTATAGAACTAAGGGAGAATCTGCATCCTGAACAAATTCTTCAACCACAAGGGTGGCTACTAGGAAAGGGGACTGTCAATCCAAAAGTAACCCGGTAGTGTCTAAATGGGGTTGCAAAGGACATGATCCAAATAAAATGCCCATTGGGAGGGGGCTGGGCTTGATCCAAAACCACGGAAGATAACATGGCTAGTCATATATCAAATAGTGTTGGGTGGCCAACTCAAGAGAAAACACAGGACTCACATCTACCAAGAGTGGAGTATCTCGGTGAGTCAGATAGCAAACATCAACCAACCTAAGGTGCTGTATTTGCAAATCAACCTAGGAAGAAAGCTGGGAACTCACATCCTCTATAGTGGCGATTGTGGGATAGTCTATCTTCGACATGCCATCCAACCTAGGGTGACTGAGTGAATTCCACTAGGGGACATACATCAACTCAAATGTAGTCAAGAGAAAAGGGCCTTTTGGGGACTTATCCTAAACCTCAAATATACTGACATAGTTAGATCATGATAATTAGTTCAAGAAGAAAGCTGGGGACTCACATATTCTTAAGAAAATCAACATGAGGTAGCTTGGTAGATAAAGTCTACCATACTAACAGGTGCTCGTTGGTTTGCAATGGTCAAGTTAGGAAGAAAATGTGTGGACTCATATCTTCTAAATAAGTGATTCTTTGGGGTGACTAGAGGTAGCATGTGGCAGACCTAAACTGACTAATGAGTAAGTGCCATAGGGCTTGCTCCCATGTAGCTTTGAGATAAGATTTATGTTTGTTCTTGTGTTCTTGTTAAAGGGAATAGGATGTTGCTTGGGTTCTCTTACACCTACCTAAAATCGTTGAGGATTTTGATGAAATGGTACCACGGATGGCAACCAGAACTCCTAAGAAAGGATGTCACTGGGTTCTCTTACACCTAACTTAGTTATGTCGAAATAGGATGCCTCTTGGGCTCTCACACCTATTCTAATAGCATCGAGAGATTGTGTTTGATGTGTTTGTGTTGTGAAAGAGGATAGGATCTTTGGGACTTTTACACCTATCCTAAACACTCATGAAGGATTCACAAGATAAGTAAAAATTTGAAAGAAGAGAAGATTTTGATGAAATGGAATCGATTTTTTATTCTTTCATTGATAATTATTTCAAACATGATTTTTATGGGTAATATTTCTTCAAATATATCCCATTAATTAGAAGCGTGTTCCCCTTTACAATCAATAAGGATAAGATCTTCCTTTGGTAGGCCTTCTCTATGACATGCCTTCCTAAGTGGGTTCAAACTTGCCTCCCATCTTTTGATGGGCAATAGTGGTCTCCTTAGGACTAACACAAGTTCTCCTACTTGGAAAGACCTAGGCGGACCCATTGTGAGCATGAATCATTTTGGCCTTGTACAACTTGAGGTTCATGCCTGTGACCTCCTCCAAACCTTCAAGCTCTTCTAACTATAACTTTGCATTTATATAATGATCTTGTTGCCCAATGCTATCCTTAGTGATGGGAGTTGAACTTCTAAAGTAGAATGGCTTGGGACCCATACTAAGGAAAATGGGGTAGATTGCGTTGGAGTTCGGTATGTGGTGTGGTAGGCCCATAAGACTTCAACCAACTCATTCCACTATCATTTGTTGTCATCAAGAGTCTTCTTTAGTATTTGGATGAGAGTTTTGTTGAATACTTACGCTAAGCCATTTGCTCTGGATAGTAAATGGTGGAGTTTCAATCTATATCATGTCTTCTTTGTTGATCTTGGTGCTTTTGAATGCAATACCATTATCAAATATAATTCATCGAGGCACCCAACCTATATATGATAGGTTCTAAAAATTGAAGCACATGTTGAGACTGAAAGTGGGATTGCCTCGCCCACTTGGAAAAGTAGTGTGGCGGTAAGATGAACGATGACCATTGGAAAAGGAACATTGATCAAACCGATGCCAACACACTCAAATGGCCATGAGGCGGTAGAGTGTAGAATGTTGGGTGGTTGATGTAGGACCACACTATATGCGACCGTTGGCATCTCCTACATCCATGCGATCTGTAATCATCGAAGGCCGGTAGTATCCTAGTCTCTTGATCTTCATCTTCATCTTGACCGGATTGATGCTCCACATAGACTGAATGTACCTGGTTACAATGCCATGGGATTCATGTTTATCTAAACAATGTAACCACATTTAGTCAAAGGATCGTCGGTATAAGGTGCCATCAATGAGAGCATAGGAGATAGCTCTGTTTTCACTGATGGGCTGTGACCTTTCTTGAGGTAGTTTATGTGTTTAAATAGTCTATGAATGGTTGCCTTTAAAATCTCTCCTTGTCCTTATCATGGCAACCTCCCCTTCAAGAGAAAGTCTCGATGAGTTCATCATCAATAAGGGATAAGACTTGTCTATTTTGGACTCTTATTGAATGGACTCATCTTGACATGCCAATTCTTTGCAAGTTTGGCCAAAGTATTTGCTTCTTGTGTTCTCACTCAGGAACCTTATAGATGGTGACTTGAGGATTTGGGCCAACACTTCATGGTATACTCATGGTAATGTGAAGCTTGGGTTTGAGAATCTTGTAGGACCTGATTGATAACCAATTAATCCCCAAAGATGTTGATGCTCTTGACACTATTATGATAGCTAACTCAGACCATCAATCAAAGCCTCATACTCGCCTCATTGTTGGTGCGATTGGAAAGATAGTATGAGAATCTCATCACATCGTGATGCGGAGTTAGGAGAACTATTCCTACCCCCCTTTCTAAAGGGTAAAATGGTGCTTCCCCTTTAAGAAAAGAAGCGCACCATCAAAATACATCTCCCATTGGTGGTTGTTAACCTCCCCTAAGTTCATTATTTGTCATCAGGAGATTGTCATTAAGCGGAGAATGCGAAGTGGGTGTCTTTGCTAAGAAATGCTAATGCTTGTCCTTTTACCGTATAGAGGGGTATGAATGTGATATCAAAAGAGAGAATCATGGACCATCATGCCAAATGTCCGGATAGCATTGGCCATGTCATGAGATACTATGGATTGGTTCTGGAAATCAAGTTCATCTTATGAAAAAGCATATAGTAGTAGTTTTTGGGAGGCAAGATCAAAACTAAGCAATGTTTCTTAATAGGTGGATAGTTTACTTTAGCAAATTAAACAACAGTGAGGTAGAGAGAGCACTCTCCTTCCCTTCATCATTGGCTTGGGAAGTGCAGAGTCACCAATGCGGTGTAGAGGATGAGTGCCAGGATAGAGTGCTAGAGGCTTCACCAAATCTTGATATCTTCAAAGGCATCGCACTTGCCATCTACTTAACTTGGCATTCTTTTGACAAGTCTTTGAGAATGGTTTGCATCTCAATAGGTTGGAAATAAAGCATCTTAGATCATTAACCATCCTTGGAAAGATCGAGTTGAGTTAAACTTTTAGGAGGTGGACATTTCTAAGATAGCTTTGATCTTTTCTAGATCCATTTCTATTTATTGGTGAACAACAAACCCAAGGAATTTCCACGAAGCTACTCCAAATGCACAATTCATAGGATTCATTTTGAGGTTATATTATCTTAATCATTTAAAATTACTCTCAAGTCAAAGAGATGGTCTTCCTTTTCTCGCTCTTCTTAGATCATCAACATAACACTGATGATAATGAGTTCATTGAAGATCGAGTCATGGCCCATTGGTATGTAACGCATTTTAAGGAAGGCATGACCCTATAACAATAGATTATGATCGGGGTTTGAAAAGTAGTGTTTATTTCATCCTCGATTATCTTGATTTAGTTGTAGCCATGACCCATCCATGAAAAGAAAGCTACATGAGATGAGATGGCACCATTAATTACGGCATAGGAAGGAAACTCATCCTTAGGACATGCCTTGTTTAAGTCCATAAAATTGCATATGCAAATTTGGCCATTCTTCTTCTTCTTGGGATGACATTGGCTAACTAGGTATATTTTCCACGATGAAAGCATCGATCAATTTCTTGACTTCAAAAATGACATGTTGTTCTATTTCTAATGCATGCATCTAGGATCTTGCTTGATAGGGTTAGCGCTAGAATCTACTTGCTTGTAGGACGCTAGGAGATAATCCGAGCATCTCTTCATAACTCCATGCAAAAGCGGTCCTTAAACTCATTCAATAGCTAACTAAGTCATTGGTTTCTTTTTTCATTCGACAATTGATGTAAATTGAGCGTGGATTTTCTTTTGTCCAGGTTGATTTCTTTAAGCTTGTCGATTGTTGAATGGATCTCCTCTTCAAATTCTAGTGCATCTTTGATTTGGAGATCATCTGATCATCGAGGTTTTTAGACACACATCCTCATATGCATTGGTGTTGTGTGAAAAGAAATTTATCGGACTTCAAATGATTGGTAACAACTAGCGTAATCGTCATCATCACATCTTGTACCAAATCGATCTTGATAATGCTTCCACTTGTATTGTTCCACGACTTCTCAAAATATTCGACTATGCTTGTATATGAGGAACCAAACATTTTGTATAAGATTATGAACACAAGTAAAACTCAAAGCGGTAATTCCAATAATTCTTTTTGAATTATCCTCAAGTTCTACATCAACTTTAGGGCTTGAGGAGGATGATCCCAAAAAGAATCTCTTTGGCTTCATATCTTTGGAAGACTAAGGGGCTTCCTTAACTACTAAACCTTTAACTTTTTTTTTTGTGAAAGTGAGGTTAGAGCTAAGGATTCCTAATGATAGTTTTACATACATCGATTTAAATATTTTGCTTTGTTTAGAGGCCATCCTTCATCGATGTCCTCGAGTGTCACCTCTAATGAAACCCGTGAGGGGTTGGTTGGTATGCTAATCACATTAGACTTGTCCTCAGGTTAGTCTAGTCTATGTGAATAGTATGGGTACTCCTATGAACTGGACCATAACTCCTATTAGGCTGGCCACCAGGGTCTTCCACCTCTCAGCGCCTTTTTTTTCCTTTATCACTAGTGGAGGTTGAGTCATCTATCCACATGTCCATATGATATGATGAAATGAAGCGTGTGGAATGTGATATGCCTCTATTTCTTCTTCAATTTTCCTTTTTTGTTCACTTGGATTTTCATTTTTATTTTCTCTTTCTTTTTTCTTTTTTTCTTTTCTTCATTTTTTTCTTTTGCATTTGTGTTTGAATTTTTCCCAAGTTTATGAGAAAGTGTATTTTGAGAAAAGATAGTTAGCATCCTCATATATCTCAATCTCTTTAACTATGGCTTTTCATCTCCTTTGACATAGTACTCAATCACATCCTTCCGAACTTGATGTACTAATGGAGGAAGGATGGAATCATCTTGTTATGATATATCTAGCTTCGAGCAAAGTAATGAACAAAGTATTTGAATCAATAATATAAAACTTGGCTTCAATCTTCCTATCACCTATCTCAAAGGTAACACTATGGAATCTAAAGCTCGCCTTGTTCATTGAATCCTCTCAACATCATTTGATCTCCTCGGAGTGTGGAGATGTCGATCCTCAAATAAGCAAGGGTCTTTAGACTCATAATGTTCACGATGCACCTAGATCACGAGAACTCTAGCAAGTCGAATCTGTCAATGTAATGTAGGGGGCGGTTGTGCTCCATGTCCCCAGAAGAAGGTCTTTATCTGTGAAAATCTCCGAGCTTCTCTAGAATAATGTGCCTCCTCTCCAATAGAGGTTAGGCGAGCTAAGCATATCTCAGGATCAAGGAGAGCCTTGATTAATGATTCCCATCTCTTTGGATAAGACAAGGGCATCATATGCTTAGCTTAGATGGCAACTTTCTTAGGTGAGAGAGGACATTGTAGTCCACCTTGGCTGATCCTCCCAATCATATCTAAAGGCAAAGCATCTTGTGGAGGGGCTTCTCGATCCTCACAAATAATGACTTGTTTCCCTCTATCTTGAGGTCTTGCCCTTCTGAGGAGGTTGACTTGGTGATCTCTTGTGGTAGGTAATGGAAGATTCTACACATGCTCACCTACGACTTCTCCTATAAGACCCTCAGTGATTTTAAGTCTATCTCAAGAGGCAAACCTAACATTTAGAGTAGAAAATCCAACTCTCAATCAAAAGAGGAAGATAAGAATTATTATAGTTATTATTTAGACTTGAAGAGTTATTAGGAATAGATTGGACAATAAATCAAAAGTGACACATATATAATTCAAGCTAGCTTTTTATTCAATTTCTTAGATTTGATTGGAGGTGCCAAGTAAAAATTAAGTAAAGTAAAGGGTAAATTTAATGCCTCTCATCCATACATGATGTCTACTAGAAGAAGAAGAACTATAGCTAGTGTAGTGCTGGTAGTAGAATGGTGGAGGCTGGACTCGATCGATGGTTTGCCTTACTATCGGGCATCTTAGCTGTTGAGCTCCCCTTTTGAGTTAGCTCTAACTTGCAAACCTTCCTTGATGTTGGTTTTGGTTGACTGCACGAAAGCTTCTTGATATTGATACAATTTTCTTAGAGGTTTGGATAAAGAGATATCCCAATCTTCTTTGGTTTTGGAAGGATCATAGTATCCCCAAGGATTATCTAATGGGGAATGATGGTTGTTCCACAAGGTATTCCTTGGGGTGACTATAGTCTTGAAGCAATGTTCAAGCTAGTCCTTAAAAAAGCAAACTTCCAAAACATGACCTAGCATATGGTGGTATGGGCAAAAGTTAGGATCATGGATTTTCCCACTTCTAGTCTCCTAGGTTCTTATTGAAAATCAAGCTTCTTTAAGAAGTTTTAAAGATCTTTCGATTACCTCCCTCTTAAATGAATAAGGCTTGTTAAGTTTATTGAAAGAGTAGGTGGACCATAGATACGGGTGGGTATGTACCACACTTTCTTGATGATGGTGAGGAGGAGGCAGTGTAGGCCATGGAGGCAGGTAGGGCTACCTCCTGGTGGGTAGAGGTGGAAGCAACAGCTGGTGTGGTCTCTCAAATTGCTCTGGCCATTTCCCTTATCCACTTATCCTGGTTTCTTCTTATATATACTGGCATTAACTTTATTGGTAGATCTGGAGAATATAATTGTTTGGCTTCTCCTCAAGCTAGCCACCTTGTTGATTAATTTCTCAAAAGTTTTGATGGTGAAACCTTTGAGCATGAAGGCAACATTGATATTCTTAAGTAGAATCTCAATGGTGTCTTTATTCAAATGGCTCATTTCATACTAAAACCATGCCATCGAGAATGTAATCAATGAGGGACTCACCATGATTTTGTTGAGCCACAATGAGATCATCAGTGACCCTTTGTTGAGCTCAGCAAACCTCTTGATAAAGAGTTGCTCCAACTTCGACAAAAGTCTTCACTAAACTATTAAAAGTTTAACATACCAATCAAAAGCTATCCTTACTAAATCTCTTGAAGAGATGAAAGAGTAAAGCATCACGCCGTTGCAATAATTAACTCTAAAATTTGTAATGTGCTTGAGTTCCCACTACCATCAAAACTCTTGAAGGAAGGAGGCATGAAACCCTTAAGATATTGAATTGCATCAAATTCCTCGGTAGGTCTACCCTTTGGGCGATGATCCTCCTCGAGCCAAGCTGCTTCCCCGCTCAACCATGCTCTTGATATCTTTTTCTTGTATGGAGGTATTATCCTTCCTATACATGTTGGTGCTACCTTGCTCTAGAGGTAAAGTCTTGGGTCCAAGACATGCACCAACTGGTGACTATATGGTAGGATGAACTTGGGGCTTGGTTCTACAATGCTAAGATAGCTAATATATCTTGAGCCTCTTCTCCATCATATATATATCTTTTCATCTTTCTATATTTGTGTTAGGAAGTGTTGGGTGAGTGGGTTGTGTCTTCTGCTCGGTTAACACCTTCCATAGTTCTTTGCTCTAAGGAGGGATCCCATGGTATCTACCATGCAAACCTCTATTAAGTCTCCCAATAAATCATCTTCATTGGGATCCAAATCTTCTCCTCATCGACCATCCTTCTAGGATCTCTTTCTTCTCCATGAAATAATGAGCCACTATATCATCTAGAGAGTGATCTATCATAACTAGCACAAATGACTTTGGCTGTGGTGGGATCACTATCATGTCTTGTGAGGCAGGACCTCCCTACAATTGAAGAATCAACCCATGAGGGCTATGCTCCTGGAAGAAATGTGCTCTATTTGAATCATTGGGTGACACTCTAGAGGCTCTATCATCATATATTCACTATATCACCTCTCCCTCTGTTGTGATGATCTCTATGTCTTGTATGGTGGTGGTGAAGGGATGACCACTATGCTTGGTTATCATTCTTTCTTCATGATTGGGGTGGCCAGGCAGAGCCTCGCCATAGGTGGTGTAGATGGGATGTTATCTCTTCCATAGATCTCCGGTCCTCTTCTCCCATGTTGTGATCATGGCCTTTAACTGGGAGAGGAAGATGTAGGAAAATGGTAAAGTCTCCTTGGAAACCGCCTCTATGTAGCGGCCGATAATGCTTATGGGAGCGAGGCGCATTCCCAGTTCTTTGTAGGCTTCCCAGCAAAATCCCCGCCATGAGGATATTTGCTCGCTCCGCTGGGGGGACCTCCATCTCGCGATGTGGTATAAACATCATGGATTCTTATCCTTTGGGTCTTGGAGGATGGCGGGGTAAAATGGGAACTCGGGAAATCCCTGGGGTGCACCTTCCCTTTGGGTATGAATAATTATTCCTCCCCAGTGGAGTGGGCATAGAGGCTGCATCCCTCGCCTTCCCACTACCTTCTCTTTGTGAGGGCTATCAAAATCGAGCTAACAATGATGTCCGGTCCCACCCCTTCACGATGGTCATTGTGAGGTGCCCTCACATATATCTGGAGCCCCTACCTTAAGTGATGGTGGCTGAATCAGCGGGAAGGCTAGCATCAGGAATCCATCGTGGGGAAAACATATCTCACCATTACTGTCATTTCAGACTAAATTAAATTTGAGCGTGCAATGTTGAAAATAAACTTGAATCGATTTCTTGATTTAGAATTTGAATTTAGAATTTGAACCTACTCAACAACTTGAAAGTGTTAAGTTGTCAAATGATTTAGAATAGTTGAGATTTTATTGGAAGGAATTTTTTGGATGTAGAATCCACTTTAAACAAATTTGGATATGTTGAAAATGGGTTCAAATATTTTGAAGAGATGCTTCCATAGGTTCATATTTGAATTTTGATTTTGATTTTTTGGACCCTTTATTTAACAAATTTGGGTATGTTAAAGTAAAGGGTCAATTTTCTTTGATTTGGATTTGTGATTTTGGAATTTACTCACTTAGTAAATTTGGGTATGCTAAGTGAGATATTTTGAAAACAATTTCTCCTTGTTGTTTCTTTGTTTGCTTTGTTTTGTGAATCATTTGTGATTTGAAAGAAAATGGAATTCTCATTTAGCAAATTTGGATGCTAAATGAGGAAATCAAGTGTGTTCTATTTTGGAAAAAAATATTTTTTGAAAATAGGATTCTTAAAATTTGAGTATGCTAAGAAAATCCTAATGTATTTCTTTTATTTTGGATTTGATTTTGAAATATGATCCTTAGCAAATTTAAGTATGCTAAGGGAATCTAATGTTTCTTTTGCTTTTGGATTTTGATTGAAATAGACTTCATCTTAGCAAATATGGTATGCTAAAATGAAGCTCCAAAGTGTTTTGGATTTTGTGAAATGGACATTTCACTTAGCAAATTTGTATGCTAAATGAAACTCCAAAAAAAGTGTTTCAAAATTTTCATATTTTTTGATTTTCTTTTTTGAAAATGGAAACTTCACTTTAGCAAATATGGCATGTTAAAGAATGAAGTTCCAAAAGTGTTTCATTTTTATTTTGGATTTTGTTCAAAATGGAGACTTCACTTTAGCAAATATGGTATGCTAAATTGAAGTTCCAATGGTGTCTTGAAATTTGTAAAATGGAGATTTCACTTAACAAATTTGACTATGCAAAATGAAATTTTGAGAATGTATTTCAAATTTTGTGTTTTGAAAGGGAGACTTCACTTTAGCAAATGGGACATGCTAAAATGAAGTTTCTAATGTATTTTGAAAAATTTTGTTTTGTTGATTTTGAAAGAGAGATTTCCACTTACAAATTTGGTTATGTAAGATGGAAATCAATTATGTTTCATTTTCAAAGATGTATTTTCATGTGTAATTATTGCTTTTGAAAGAGGAAATTCCAACTAACCATATTTGGAATATGTTAAGTGGAATTTCATAATAATGTCATTTTATTTGGAAATGAAATTTCCATTCAATAACTTTGGGTATATTGAATGGAGATATTCATATGTGATTTTGAAAGTTTATTTTTGATTTTGATTGAAAATGAAACCTCCATTCAATAAATGTGGGTATATTGAATGGAGAGGTTTCATATGTGCTTTTGAAAATGTGAAAATTCAAACCTAACACATGTGGAATGTGTTGATTGGAATTTCAAAGTTGTGATTTTGCTTGAAGATGTAATATCCTTCCAACACATTTAGATGTGTTGCATGGAAACATCTTCAAGCTTTGTACTTTTGAAAACATGATTATTGAAATTTTAATTTTGAAAATGAAGTCTTCATCAAATTGAATTTGAAGAAGTTCATTTGTGCTTTTTGAAAATGTGATTGTTGGAACCTTATTTTTGTAAAGATGATCCTACATATAACAATCATGAATATTGTTAGATGAAAGTGATTTAAGAAAATTTTTGTTCAAAATATTTTATTATGCATTTTGAAAGAGTGCATTTTGAAAAGCAATATTTTGATGAAGGATTTATTTTGTCTTTATTATTTTAGAATGAGCCTTTCCTTACCAAAAAATGGTAGGGAGGAAGTCTTTAATTAATTATTTTTTATTAAACTTTTTTTTTACCCATTGGAGATGGGGTTTTAAGACACGGGGTGAGTCCAAAAAACCTAAAGATGTTGGCTAGCTTAACTTAAGGATGAGATAATCTAAGTGCCAACGGAAGAAAGATAGTCTTGGATTCATACAAAAATACAAACCTACTATTGATACTTGGAGACAGATCATTTACCAAAGATGGAGAGAGGAACCATCCCCGCGTCATGAAAAATGTGGTGAAAAATTATATAAACTTTTCTTTAAGGATGTATACTTCCATCTTCAATCTATATGGAATAAAATGAAGATAGAAATATACTCTTACCATTTGGACTCCACATAGTATGTTCTTATTAAGGTGATCATGTGACATTGAGGAGAGATGTACTATCTCAAAGATAGAAGTCACCACCCATGAACCTAATCACAATAAGGACTCTAAGGACAATGGTGCATATGTAGATATTCTTCCCCACTTTACATGAAAAGAAAAGTAGGGTTTATTTTAAACCAGATCATTAAGTTCCCTATGGAGGCAAACTCATAGTTAATTACATCCCAAGGAATGAGATTCCTAAGGAATACTCGATTAAGATAAATGATCATTGTCTCCAAAGATTTTGAAAAGGTAGGACTATTAATCGATAGGTTTATTTTAAAATTTAAATGGGATTGATCAAGAGGAGAGAGTTCTTATCAAAGCCAAATGAAAATAAGTTGGGGATGTTAAAAGTAGAAAACCTAGTAACCCCAAACCCTATGGTTGGGCTTTACATTTATGAAATTGAATTAATGTGTTTGAGTTGAATTTTCATTAGAATGTTAGGGCTTACAATTCCATGGTACAAGGCCATGGAAATACCTAGGAGGTGAGAATTTATACTTATAACCCAAAGGGAGAAGCAACCTCGAACCTAAATCTAGAGCTTTGGCAGGAAATCATGACCTAAATCTAAGGAAAAATGGGTATTTGGTTTACCTCCGAGAGGATAAACCACCATATTAGACTTATAACGCTTGGGGTGGCCAACTAACTCCTCCTATTTTAAATTCATGTAGACAAGTCTTATATTTAAGATAACAAGGTTGTTATTTATATAAAAGAGACTAAGTCCTTAAACACACTCCCTAAAGAGACTAGATCATGTAAGGACATGCTTCAAATGACTTAAATGTAATGCAAAATTTTCACATATTTTATTTTTTTTTGGACAATTATTTGACTCAAGCTATAGGATTCATATGCCTAATGCATGAGAAATAAGATTATGGGGAAAAGTGAGATAAGGGGTATGTTTCCACCATGGCTCTCACAAGCCAAGTTCTCTAGAAAAGGTGGAAGCCCTCCAATTCAAGAGTGAAATAATATGCTTTTTTGTGCATGATGTTAGAAAAGAAAGTATACATCGAAGGGGTTACTAATTTTTTATCTTGATTTTTAGCCTAAGCTTTAGGTGAGATTATGAGTTATTTATTTTTAATTTTGAATGGTTTAATTTGGTAGAAGATTTATTTTTCCCTAAGAGCCTAATCATCATACATACATAAAGTAAGGAAGAAACTAGTAAACATCTTAATGCAAGCTAACAAAATGTCAAACATTTTATAAAGCTAACATAAAAGAATAAAAGGTCAATTGAGGTCAAGCACCACAAACCTGAAATAAATTTGGGTTACTAAGCTCTACCCTTATACAACCGGATTACATGAATTAATTTACAATCAAGTAAGGAAATTTATGTTATGGGGGCATCATTTCTTCTTTTCTTCTTTCATATTTTTTTGGTTACTTCTTTTTCTTTTGAATGGTTGAAGCAAAGGCTTCACATGGTACATAAGATAATCTTACCAATGTTCATCCTAATCCCCATAACATTCATTCTAAAATCCTAATTGCAAAATTACATGAAGAGGAAAAGTAAATCTAACTAACCTGCAAAATAGAGATTAGCTAAACAAACTATACAAATCCTAAGCATGTATATTGGACTTAGCACCCACACATGGGTAACCAAGTCCTATTGGATTATGCTTAGGGGTATAAGCAGCACAACAAAATCTTTTATATTTTATTATAGTGCCCCTTAAGCAATCTCACAAGAAGATAATGATTAGACTAAATCATCCTACCATTCATTCTACCATCCACACTAACATCATAGACAATACATCACAAAATAAAAACAAACCTAAGCTAGAAATGGTGACTTAGTCTAATGTATGTGCTTTAAAAGGTTTGTGTGGTATGCTTAGCTATGACTTTAAGGCTTAAATTTTCTAAGTGTGAAGATGTTCAACTTAGATGGGTGGTTCACTTAAGTTTTTTAGTTGATTTGGGTGATTTTTATTTGGTGATTTATTTTGGTTTAATTGAATCCTATGATTAATCACTAAGTTATAAAGAGAGAAAGAGAAGAGAACTTCTCTTTCCTTCCCTACCTTAAGTAATTTCTAAAGTGGATTCATATTTGATTTTGTTTAGTGAATGTCTTGTTATGTGTTTTAATTAATCCTAAGTTTAGATTTCCTAAGAAAACATATTCAAAAATAAAGGCATTTTAAGATTAAGTAAAGTGAATTAATATCACAAAACACATCACTTTATTTCTTTCCCAACATGTATAAAATGCATATGAATGAATCTAAGCATATCTATACATATAAATGGAAATGTTAGCACACTTTATGATGAACTAAGAAATGTTACTTAAGAAAATTGGAATGCTTTATGATGCATGATTTTCATTAAGTAAAAGGGGTATTCTTTTATCCTTTATTCATATGCACATGTGTATGTATGAAAGGCATAAGTGAGTATTATTTATTTAGCACTAGGGGTGTAAGGTACAAACCTACTTAGAACTTAAAAGCATCCGAACCAGGGTTGTCAGACTAATATACCACTTTCCTTAAATAGATATGCATGTACAAAAGAAATAAATGGTGAAAGAAAGATGCAAGGTTTATGTTTATTTAATTTTGGTTTATTTTTTATATGTGAAAATGTAAAGATCCTTCTTAGGTTATAACATGAAAGAGGATAAGAATAGATTTTAAACAAGTCTTATTTTCTTTTTAAAAGAACTATACACTTTGCAAATCTTATTCAAATCTATGTTAAGAGGAAAGAAAGGAAATAAACATAAGACACATTTTATATTCACATGAAAGCTTATAAATAAAATATAAGTAGCATACCTTTTAGTTTTGATATTTAATTTATAAGTTTTGAAAATAATTTTGAATTTAATAGTGATAATAGCCATTCATATTTCTACTTTAGCCAAAACATACAATTTGGCATAAAAAAACATTTTATTTTAGTTTTGATTTTAAAGATATGAATGCATGAAATTCATATGACATACACATTTAGCATGCTAGGAAAAAAATAAAGCGATGAAAGAAACATAAATTCATTCACCCGATTAATTCTTAAAGACAATCCTATGAAATAAGAAATTTTAAAGTGAATCAAAGTTTGTTTAATGTAATTTTTGTTTTGAATTTGTTTTATGTTTGATTAGAAATGTGAAAAAAATGTTTGTTGGTCCTAACCCATTTCCCCATATATGGCATTTTAGTTTAATCTTTAGATGATTAGATGATTTTATAGTCTAATTAGGTTAAGGTATGAATTAAGTGTGTTAATTACCCCTTACCTATACCACCTTACGTTTAACCAAATAATTATGAGCCAATGATATGACATAAAATCACAAAGAATTTAAATCAATAATGCACCTAAGAAGAAAAGGGTCTAATGCATTTGGCTCATGATTAATGATTAATTAAGCTAAGATTTAAATTAAATAATTTCATAATCCTTCTCACACATATGAGTTGGATTTTGATTTTTAATGTACTTAGGTTGTTGAACACCTAAGCATCTACCGAATTAAGTTAAGTTAAAGGTTTTAGAATTTTATCAAATTAATTTAGGTAATTAATGGGTTAATTCCTAATTTGGATTAAGGAAGAAGGAGGGCTTTAAAGAATAGCTTAAGAAAAATATCCCAAAATTATTTTCTAAACCTCCTATTCATTTAAACAAATCTTAATTAACTCAATCAAGGAATTAAACCATTGATTACATACATTAGGCTTAATTACATTAGGAGAGTGATTAGGAATGAATAAAATTACTTTAATTAAAACATTAATAAATCCCAAGAAAATTAGAGGCAAGTCATCCCACTAAATACACATGAGAAGTTTGAGATTAATTAATGGAATAATTAGAGACTAATTAGAATTACATTCCCACAAAACCCTAAATTCTAGAAAATAATACTATTCAAAATCCATCAAAATCAATTTTATAATATCTACATTCAATTATCATTCATATGCAATTTATTTCACATTTTTTTATTTTTATACACTTAGATATGAATATTTGAAGTTTTCATGATTAATTAAGTAATTTAATCCCTTAATTATATAGCTAATCCCATCAATGCCACGTGGAGGCGATGCGACGCGAGCTTTCCATGTGGCGCGATGGGAGTGGCTATTTAAGTAGTCACACCCTATCGGCCAACGTTAGCGTTATGTGCTTTCTCTCCATCCTTCCAATCAAGAATCGATGGTGAGATTAAATTCATGGTTCTTAAGAGATAATTCATGGATCCATGGATTAATCATGGCCATCCATCCAAAATGTGGATGGACAACCCATGATTCATCCCGAGTTCTCTTGCGGAAGGGGAGCCATCCACATTCCATGGCAAGATCCGAGCTTGATTGAGCTCGGATTGAACCAAAAGTTACCCACACCATCATCATGCAAGGAAGATCACATCCAACGAGTAATTTCTCATGGGATGAAACTTTACTACAAAGGACCACTATGGCTAAATTATGCTTAGTTTCATGGCTTACCTCACTGGAGGCTATCAGCGCCGATTCCCTTGGAGAAGATTCAACTAGTGGAGATTAAGCTTTGTTGAATTTTGAGGCCTTAAAATTGGATGGATCTTCCTAGAGGCTAACTTCACCTTCCTTGAGCTCGGTCTTGGTTGAGTAGCACCTCCCTTGCCTTTGGAGCTTGGAAGAAGGTTGGGGTGAGTCTGATTTGATCCTATGAGGGTGCTTGAAGGAGAAATTGCCTTGGTGTTGAGTATTGAGTTTTCCAATTCAAGTGGAGCTCTTTTTAGTACATGAAAATCGAGAAAATGGAAAATGGATATCACAGGAAGCTTGGGATCACTTGGAAATGGCTCCTCTAGCTTCCCTTCACTCAATCAATTGGAGACTAATGAAATAATTGGAATTAGGGGAGTATATCTCCCAGAGCAATGCCGAGAAGGATCTTGCCATTTTGATCCAATTGACCTCATTCCATTGGTTTGTTAGGTTGTTAAGAGTGTCATTGCATTCGGTTTGGAGTGTAGGTGGAGTAGTGGATCTCCCATGTGCCTAATTAAAGTGGAGGAGAGATCCCAAGTGCTTAATTTCAAGTGAGGTGGTCAATTTTGACTTTGGGTTGGGTTATGACCCAAACCCATTGGTTCAAGTGCACCATTCCACTTGGTCCACTAGGAGAGTGTCAAATGGTCATGAGAGATTTGGCCAAATTCTAAGTGAATTTGGCCAAAATTTACCCTATGTCCTAAGGGTAAAATGGTTATTTTTCTTGGATTTCAATTTGAATATGTTTGGTATGATTGAAAAATGGGTTATGCCAAGTTTCAATGAATTTGGAGTTGGTTTGATATGATTTGGCTCATGTTGACCCATTTATGTCAAAATGAGTCAACTTGGGTCAAGTTGACCAATTGATCAATTGGGTCAAACCAAGGTCAGGTCAAGTTTATATGACCATTTAAAATGTATTGGTGGTTTTAGTTTGGTTCAATTTGATTTATATTTGATTTTGGTTCAATTGAGTTCATTTAGGTTAAATGGGTCAAGTTTACAATTTGACCCATTGATCTATTTGGGTTAGGTCATGGGTTGGCTTAGGTTCCATTGGTCATATGGAATGGATTGGTATCTTTGTTTCCAATCAATTTTGGTTTAATTTGATTTTGGCTCAATATGACCGGTCAAGTTGGATTCAAGGTCAATTGGGCTAGGTTAGGTCTAGTTAATTGGAGCTTTGGTCAAGTTCAACAATCATTTTAGATTGAAATTGACCTATTAGTTTCAATTAATTTAGCTTAGATCAAGTTTTGCCATATTTTGACTTCTTAAGTCAAGTTGGGCCAACATGGGTCAAGTGGCCAATTGGGCTACGCTAGGCTCAAATATTGACTTAGTCAAGTTCAAACATTGGTCATGAATGAGTTTTGATCAATGGTTTCAATAAATTTGTCCTATGGTGAATTTTGGCTATGTTGGATTTCATTTTAGCTAAGTGTTGACTTGGTCAACCCTTAGGTTTGACTTGGTTTAACCAAATTTGAGTGATTGATCATCTTATGATGATTGTTGATCATGATGAGAGGTTGATGGGCTTAGTTCAATCCAATTTGGTTAGGATTAGAATTTGGCTCATAAGGGTACTTTAGGTCACTTTGGATCAAGTGAGCCTAAGTAGGTCAAATGGCTCAAAGCTTGATTTAGTTTGATTGAAGTCATATGGACTTATGATTAAAATATAAATCTATTTGCAAGTGATTTGAAGTCAAATGGGTTTTGATTCATTTGACAATTTCAAGTTCAAAAGGGTGAACATGAGTTCGACATGGGTTTGATTTTTTGAATTTAGTTTTGGTTTGATGATTGAAGTTTGTGTTTATATTTGGATTCATGATTATAGGGTTGATTGAATCATGAAGAAAAATTAAGGGTTGGCTTGATTTGAAATTGATTTGGCTAAGTTCAAGGTTTTGACTTGAAAGGCTTAGATTGCATTTTGATTGAATTTGAGTTTGATTTTGGAGTTAATTTTGGTTGTTTGAATTTATATTTCATTTATATTTGTGAATATAAATAAGAATATAAATAGGTTATGAGAAAATTTCATGAATTTGAAATGGTTTGAACTTGATTTGAGCTAAGTCCATGAGAAGGTATCAAAGGACTTAGGAAAGATTTCTTGATTTAGATTTGAATGTTGCATTTGGTTTGATTGATTTGAATTTATATTTCATTTAATATGTGAATATAAATGAGAATATAAATTGGGTTGTGAGAAATATTCATGAATTTGAATTGATTTAGATTTGATTTAGGCTAAGTCCATAAGAAGGAATCTAAGGACTTAGGAAAGATTTTGATTTGGATTTGAATTTTGGATTTAGTTTGATTGATTTGAATTTATATTTCACTTATATATGTGAATATAAATGAGAATATAAATGGTTGTGAGAAAATTTCATCAATTTGAATTGATTTAGATTTGATTTAGGCTAAGTCTATGAGAGAGAATCAAAGGACTTAAGAAATATTTTGATTTGGAATTTGAATTTATACGCTTCAATCATTTGGAATTGATCATGGATTTCAATCATTTGGAATTGATTTGAGTTTGGAGAAAATCAATTTAAGTTAGAATTTATTTAAGTTTGATTTGAAGGAAGTAAGTGAGGAATTTGGTTCAAGCTATAGGGTAGGCAAATTTTCTTAACACCCTTAAGGCATGACCTATTCTTATGGCTAACTCTTCTAAGTCTCTGGCTAGGGAGTGTCCACCTAATCACTAGATGTGTCTTAAGATTAATGATCTCTTAAAGTCTAAGAGGAGTCTATGTCTAAGATGGAGGGATTGAGAGCTCATCCTAAAAATGAGGTCAACAAGCACCAAGCGAGTTGTTACAATGTCCAGCTCATCTTAGAAAGTTGTTGGGTAAGTTAAGCATATATGACACCCTTATCTTATCCAAAGAGATGAAGGAATCTCTAATCAAGGCCTTACTTGATCTAAAGATATGCTTGGCTCGATCAAGCATCGAAGAGGAAGCATGCCACTCAAAGGACATCTTAGAAGTTACATTCGAATAAAGACTTACTTAGGATGATCGAGCACAACCACCCTCTTTACATTATAGCGGATATTGGTAGATTCAAGCTATCTAGAGTTTTGGTTGACGTGCATCAATCAACATTATGAGTCGAGAACCCTTGCCTACTTGAGGATCAACATCTCCACTCCAAAAGAAAGGATGATGTTGAGAGGATTCAATGAACAAGGAGAAAGGGGCTTTGGCTCCATAGTGTCTCCCTTAGAGATAGATGATTGGAAGACCAAAGCTAAGTTTCATATTATAGACTGAGATATTTCAACACTTTCCTTAGGAGGCCATGGCTACATGAGACAACACCCCATCCTCTCTATGTATGAAGTTGAGAGGTGGGATCTCATGTCAAATGAGATCTCAAGCCATTTAAGGTAGGTATACGAGGATACTTTACTACCTCCCTCAAAATCAATAATTCTATTCGTGAACTTGGCCAAAGTTCAAAAATAAAAATAAAATAAAAATAAAGAAAAATAGAAAGAAAAGAAAAAGAAAGAAAAAAAGAAAAGAAAAAGAAAAAAGAAAATGAAAATGAAAATAAAAGGGAGCGAAATTGACTTGGAATAGGAAATGGAGCGACATTAGATTCCACCCACGCTGCTCATTCAAGAACATATGGGTGGGATACCACCACCGTGTAGAGAAAGAGGCCTTCAAAGGCCTAAGGGTGGAAAACCTCTTTATTGGCCACCCAGAGAGAGAGTACACCGCTATCCATATGGGCTTAGAATCTAGTTCAAAGGATGAGTCTTATATAGTTAGCACACCACTAGCTCTTCTCAGTAGATTCCTTTGGAGGTGACACTCCGAAACCGATGAAGACCAAGCTCCAAATCCAAGAATGAGTGTATCCAAGTCTATATGTGAAAGCAGCGTTAGTTGGGAACCTTAGCTCTAACCCCACTTTCTTTTAAAAGTTGAGGGTTTAGTAGTTAAAGAAGCTCCTAAGTCATCCACATATGTGAAGACTCAAAGGTTTTTTTCTGAGCATCATCCTCAAGTTAAGAAGTGATGTAGAACTTGAGAATGATTCATATAAAGATTTAATAGAATTACCTTTTGATTGATACTTACCTTGTGTTCATAATTTAGAAAGAAAGGGTTAATCCCACATACTTGGTCAAAGCACAGTCAAACTATTTCAAAAGAATATGGAAGAATAAGTGAAAAAGCTCTCAATAAAGATAGATTTGGATTGATAGTGGTTCTAATCAATGATGATGATTTATCATCACCAATCATTTGAAATCTAATAAGTTATCTTCAAATCACATTAACTCATATGGAGGTGTGCTTAGAAACTTTAGATGGTCCGATGATTTTGAAGTCAAAGATGCACTTCTAGAGTTGAAGAAGAGATCAAGTCAACCTTCAAAGCTCAAAGAAATTAACTTAGGAAGTGAATAAGATCCATGCGACATACATCAATTCTTTGTTGAACCAAGTTGAAACCAATGATTTAGTTAGGCTATTGAGTTTAAGGAGTATTTCATAAGAGTTATGAAAAGATGTCCGATTTATCTCTTGACGTTAGTCCACAAACAAAAAATAAAGCCTAGTGCTAACCCTATGAAGCAAGCTCTTAGATGCATGCATTAGACATTAAATAGTAGGTTATTTCGACGTTAAGAAACCGATCGATGTTGATTTCATCTCGAAAAAAAACCCTGCTTGGACAATGTCATCTCAAGAAGAAGAATGGTCAAAACATATGCGTCAATTTTAGGGACTTAAATAATGCATCTCCAAAAGATGAATTTTCACTACCAATACTGAATTGATGGTGGACATTGCCTCATCTCATGTCTTCTCTTTCATGGATAGCTCATCCGGATATAACTAAATAAAGATGGCCCTTGAAGATGAAAAAAATACTTCCTTTCAAACCGATCGAATATATTGCTATAAAGTCATGCCTTTTGACCTTAAAATGTCGTGCTACCTATCAACGCCATGACTGAATCTTTGATGAACTCATTCATCATCAAGTTGAATGTTACGTCGATGATCGATAGTCAAAAGTAAAGAAAATGAAGACCATCTCTTTGACTTGAGAGTAGTTTTCAAATGGTTAAGTCAATTTAACCTCAAAATGAACCCCCAAGTGTGCATTGAGTAGCTTTAGGAAAATTCTTTAGGTTTGTTGTCCGATATCGTGGATTCAAAATCAATTTGGAGAAGATTAAGCGATATTAGAAATGCCACCCACTAAAAGCTTAACTCAACTGATCATTTCAAGGGTGGTTGGCATATCTAAGACACTTTATATCCAACTTATCAAGAATATGCAACAATTCTCGACTTGTCAAAAGGATGTCAAGTTCAAGTGGGATGATAAGTGCCGATGCCTTTGAAGATATCAAGCACCGATGATTTACTAGCTCTAGCCTATCCCTAAACCGCTCATATTATATAATGATGCATTAGACTCCTTGGCACTTTTTTTGGCTCCAATGACAAGGGAAGAAAAATGTGCTCTATTACCTCAACCGTCCAAATCCTACAAGCAAATTATCCACCCATTGAGAAGCATTGCCTATCTTTAATCTTTGCATCCCAAAAGCCACAACATTACATGCTTTCTCATAAGATGAACTTGATATCTAGAATTAATCCATTGCAATATCTCATGACACGTGATGTTATCCGGATGATATTATCCATATGGTTGGCACATTGGTCCATAATTTTATCACGTTTGACATTACTTTCATACCTCCGTGAAATGAAAGGATAAACACTCACAAATTTCTTAGCACCACACCAACTTCCTACCGAGTCTCGATTAGCAATGACCTCCCCGATGAATAAATCATGAACTTAGGGGTTACTAGCATTCGCCATTGGGAGATGTACTTTGATGGTGTGGCTTCCTCTCAAAGAGGAGAAGAACCATAATCTACTCTTCCGGAAAGGCAAGGGTAAGAGTAGTTCTACTAACTGGACCACAATGTAATGAGATTCTCATATCACCTATCCAATCCTTGCACCAACAACGAATATGAGGCTTTGATTGCCGATCTAGAGTTAGTTGTTACTTTAAGCATCCGTAACATCAATATCTATGGGGATTCTCAATTAGTCTAGTCATCAATCAAATCATTGGGTCCTATAATTCTAAAGCCTAAGCTCCTTCACTACCACAAGTACACTATGGAGTTGTTGGCCCAAATTCTAGAGGTTACCATTTACAAGATTCCTCGAGGAGAAAATGCGTAGTAGATGCTTTAGCCAAACTTGCCAAGGAGTTGGCATTCTAAGATGAGTCCATATCAATAAATGTCCAAAATAGATAAGTATTATCCTTTATTGATCTTGAACTTATCAAAAGTGCTCTCATTAAGGGAAGGTTACCATTGCCAAAAGGATGAGTTAGAGGCGTTATTCATGGATTACCTAAATAAAGGCAAACATCTCAAGAGAAGTCACAAGCCCATCAAATGAAGCAAAAAATACTTTCTACGCTCGTGGATGGCACCTTATACTGGTGGTCCTTTGATCATATAAGGTTACTTGTTTGTACAAACAGACTCATAAGATCATGACCTAGTACACTCGAATTATGTAAAGCTCACCAATGATCTAAAGATGAAAGCCAAGATCAAGAGACAGGATACTACCGCTATCGATGATCATAAATTGCATGGATGTAGCTAAGCATGCCACTAGTGTCGTACATGGTGTGGTCCTACACTAACCACCCAACATTCTACATCCTACATTGGTCTCATGGTTATTTGAGTGTTGGGGTATTAACATAGTGGGTCCGATTGACCGCTTCCAAAGGTCATCGATTCATCCTATGCTAGCACTACTTTTCTAAATGGGTGGAGGTGATTCCCAGAGAGGTCACAGCCAAGATGTGCCTTATTTTTAAGAACCATATCATATAAGTTCGGGTTCCTTGATGAATTATATTTGATAATGGTATGCATTCAAGAGCACCAAGATCAATAACTTTGTCCAGACACAACATAGATTAAAGATATTCTACCATCTACTACCCAAGGGAAAATGGCTAGAAGCCTTCACAAAACTCTCATCCAAATACGAAGACACTCGGATAACAAGTGATATTGGCAAGTGCTTAGTTGAAGCCTTGTGGGCCTACCGCACCACTTACAGAACTCCAACTCTACCCATTTTCTCCTTAATGTATGGGTCCAGCCATCCTACCATTAGAAGTCCAATTCCCATCACTAAGAAGCAAGCAAGATCACAATAAAGTTGAATGCCGATTGTAATTAGAAGAGCTCAAAGGTTTGGAGGAGAGATGTTTACGAGCATGCAACCTTGAATTATATAAAGCCAAAATGATTCAAGCTCACAATAAGTTGGTCCCCCTAGAGCTTTTCAAGTAGGAGAGCTTGTTTTAGTTCTAAAGAGACCAATTATTGTCCGTCAAGATGGGAGACAAGTTTGAAGCCACTTGGGAAGGCTCTTTTGCCATAGAAGGCCTACCAAGGAGGATCTTAACAACTTATCAACCATAAAGGAGAGCTACGATGCTTCTAATCAACGGGCTTTACCTAAAGAAATATTATCCATAAATTCATGTTTGGAAATCTTTATCATCAATAAAATTCCTCTTCAAATCAAATCTTATCTTCTTTAAAGCATTTTGCTTGTTTATGAATCTACCACGTGTGCATAAGAATAGATGTGAGGAACCCAAGCGGTCTATCCTTCATCAACACAACATAAATACAAACTATGCACAAACACATATATTTTTTATCTCGGGCTACTTTGATGTGGCATAACACTCCCAACATCACTCACTCAATAGCTCTAGGTCGCCGTTACCACGATAGTGTGTTACCCTAATGGTCTTCTTACTTTGGAGGATGTAAGTCTATTATGCTTTCCTCCCAGACCACCGCACATCAATGAGGGCCTTATTAGTATTGTAAGCCTTACTACGCGGTTGGTAAGCTACCATCATGATGGTTTCATTTAAGAGGATGTAAGTCCTATGCTTTCTTCTTGAACTAGCCATCGTAATCGACTAGGTCGAGTATATTTAAGGATTAGAGTAAGTCCCCAACTGCCTTTCCTCCTAACTACTTTGAGTTTGGGTCCACCATCTGTGACTCCCAACTTAGTAGCCATAGGTCGGGTTTGATTAGTTGTGCACCAACAAGTCACCCCGATTGTTCCTTGCTTTGGAGGATATAATTCTACAATGCATTCTTCCTATAGCTTGTTGCACACCAATGGGCAACCCTAGGTTGGATGGCACTGCCGCAAAAAAAATATCCTAGCAATCGCCTACTTTAGGAAGATATAAGACTACATGCCTTTTCCCTAGACCGATCACGACATCGACAGGAACCTTAGGTTGGTTGGTGTTCGCTATGCTATGACCCACCCGGATACACCACTCATGATAGATGTAAGTATGTTATGCTTTCTCCTTGAGTTGTCCACTGCACCTACAAGCTTTCTATAGGGTCCAATATAACGCCCCTAGTGGCACCTCCCTCTGTGGCACTCTATTTGGATCACATCCTTTGTGACCCCATTTAGATAGTACTGGTTACTTTTGAATGGGACAATCCCCTTTCCTAAACCACCTCTATGGTTGGAGATTCTATTCCTGAGAAGCATTCTCCCTTGGTCCAATAAATCTAAGATATGTCAAGTGACATAGCCCCTTCTCAATGTGGTTCCTCGACACCAATAGGGTTCACAAAAATATATAAATAAAAAATATATATATTCACTTGTGGATTAGGAGAACACCCCAACAAGACTTTTTTTTTCTAAGCAACGCATCCTATCTTTAGGCAAGTAGCAAAACTCCCTATAAGAATCCACTACTACTTGAGTTGAGATAAGTCCCAAGCGGCACTCTCTCAATAGTCACCCTTAGGTTGAGTTTGACGATTATGCCACCAATAGGTCACCCCAATGGTTATTAATTACTTTGGAAGATGTAAGTATACTACACATTCTCTCTAGCAGACCATTGTACATCGAGCAACCCTAGGTCGTTGATTTATTATGCTACCAGGTCACCCGAGGTGTTCATTATTTTAGAAGATATAAGTCCATATGCTTTCTTCTTAACACAACCGCTTTAACAAAGACACCCCTTAGGTTAGATAGTCCTACCCTTCGACCGGCTACCCTTTTGGATCGGTAAATCTATGATAGGCTCAGCTCTCGTAGTCCCTTCTTAGTGTGGTCCATCGCACAACCGGCGATTCATAAATCAAATCAAACTAAATTGAACCAAATCAAATCAAAGTAAAATAAATCAAATGAAATTAAAATGAAATTAATATTGACTACTCTTGAGTTGAGGTAATATCCCTAGTGGCACTCTCTCGAGTCTCTAGGTTGGGCTTGATTTGCGCATCCAACAAGTCACCCCAACGGTCCGCCTTGGAAGATGTAAGCTGCTACATTGCACACTAAAGGCAACCCTTGGACCTTACCTTGTGGCTTGTAGATTATCCCTTTGGACTTGTAAATCTGAGGTAGGCCAAGGACAATATAGCTCTTCAATGGGTCCATCACACACCAGTGGTCCATGAATTAAATCCATCAAATTTGATCAAGTTCACGCCTCCAATATTCTCTCAATTCAAAATTGACCTTCCTGGAGTTAAATCACATTCCACCCTTAGTGGAGCCCATAATAAAACATACAATCAAATAATCATATTCAAAATAAAATTCAAATCTTTGTATTCCCCAATGAATACACCCCAATCAAATCAATGAAATTAACTCAAATCCATATTTCTATGGATAGCTCGAACCTCGCTTCAAGTGGAAGGTTCACATACTCAATCCATGGTGGATTCCTTCTTTTATACCCTCGGCATAAACCTCTCACATGTCATGACCAATGCATATGTGATCCCTAGCATCTTCCTTCATGTCCTTAATATGAAATTCCAACCAAATCTTTCTCCCTCTTATGCCCAGCACAAGATGAGTTGCATTGCACTAAGATCGTGATTCTATCTACCTTTTAGGTTAAAGTTTAGATCATTTCTAGTACTTGCAATCTTTTGGATATTGATCATCTCGATCAACAATATGTGAAGTGTGTCTTATACCACACCTAATGGGGTCCTTTTATTGACCTCACTTTTGAAGTGAGTTCTCGCCTCCCATATTATATTTAGGAGTTTTCTAGACTAAGACTTATTTAGTCATAAGAAACTTCTAGCACTTAGGTGAACACTTAACCTAAGCTAAAAGATTTAAAAGGGTTAATCATAGGATTATTTAAGACTTGGAGTGATTCACCTATCTACAACCTAAACCCAATCCATGTTCACCTTCTTAAGCCATAACCAAATCTCAAATTCAATTCAAATATCAAATCCAAATCCAAACCAAATTATTGAAGCTCATGACCAAATCTAAACTCAAAATTAACCTAAGCCCTATAGTTTTATCTAATGGACTTAGCCAAATTCAAATCAATCCAAACTAAATTAATTTTCTCAAATATCAACCCTTCAATCAATCCATAAAACTTAGAATCAAACTCAATTCCAAGTCTAAATCAAGATCGGTTAAATCAAATCCAAACCTAAGTCCTTTGAATCAATTTCATGAACTTAGCCAAAATCCCATCCAAATCAATCCAAAATCAATTGATTTTCTCATAATCAATTTATATCTTCAATCACCTTCCTAAATATAAATCAAATCAACATTAAAATGATCAAAACTAAATCAAACTAAATCAAATTAAATCAAGATCCAAATCTATGTTCTATGACCTACCTACATGAGCTTAGCCAAATTTACCTTCAAATCACTTCAAACTCAATTGATTTTCTCATGAACCAATCATATCTTCAATCATCCTCACAAATATAAATGATATATACATCAAATGATCAAAATTAAATCAAACTAAATCAAAATCTTCCTAAAACCCTTTGAGCTAACTCCATGGGTGACTAATTTTTCATTCTAAAACCCAAATTAATTTTCTCAATTTAATCATACCTTCAATCATCTCTCTAAATATAAATGAAATCTACTATCATCAACCCAAACCAAAATCAACCCAAGTCAAACTCAACTTAGTTCTTTTACTTAAAATATTCAAATAAACTAAAATTTATCCAAATCCAAATTATTGCAATTGAGTTTATATATCAATCCCAAATCCATATATAAACTCAACTAAATCAAATTCAATCCAAAATCAAGCCAACCAAATCCAATTGGCCCTCTTGACCCAAGTTGACCCAAATTGACCTAATAGATCAAATTGGGTTAAATCAAAATATAAACCAAATTGATTGCAACCAATAACTCAAGTTCATTCTAAATTGGTTGTTGAACTGATGACCAAAGCCATGATTGGACCCAATTAATTGAACCCAATTGACCCAATTGAACCCAATTGAAACCCACTTAGCCTAAATTGACCTAAATGGTCAAGTTTGCCTAAATCAAAACCAAATCCAAATTCATTGAAACCAAAGCCTACAATCATCTTCAATTCAATCAACTCAAACCAATGCCTAATCCATGCCAATTTGGCCTATTGGTCAAATTGCTCAACTTAACCCATTTGACCCATTTGAACTCAAATGAGTCAAAATCAAATCTAAGCCAAATCAAATAAAACCAATGACACCAATACATCCTAAATGATCATATGAACTTGACCCAACCTTTGGTTTGATCTAATTTGACCAATTGGTCAACTTGACCTTACCTAACCTAATTTGACCTAAATGAGTCAAATTGAGCCAAATCAAATCAAATGAACTTCAAAATACTTGAAATTTGGGCTAACCCACTTTTGACTCATTTTAAATCTACCCAAATCAAATCCAATGCCAAATGACCATTCTACCCTTGGTTCAAAGGTATCACATGAGGTAAATCACCCATGTAAATGGTTATCTCCATTCATTGGCTAATTGGCACTCTCCTAATGTTCCACCTAGGCACCTAGGAACCAAGGACACGCCCAACATAACCCATGGGGGGTTGGGTCTCCTCACCCTCCATATTGATGCACATAGAAACCCAAGGACACCCACTAATCCCTCTTGGTAGCCACCAAGCTTTGGCCAACCAAACCGAGGCACCAAGATAATTCTCACCATTCCCACCACCACGACCCGGACATCCATTAGAAACCAAATCAAGTCGAGCCATTTGATCTTAGGAATGATGGGGTATACCCCTCATTTCAATCTAAACCAAAGAGATAGCCTGTGTGAGCTAAAGAACCCAAAGGAGAGTATCCCAAAGCTTCCTAGAGCATTTCCTAAGATCCCCAATCTTCCATTTTCCAAATTTCTTCAAGCCAAAATAGGCACCTCCATTAGATCCCATTTTATTAAACTTCCACCAAAGTCAATTTAACTTGCACACACCATCCCTAGAGCTCAAGCAAGAATGAATCTTACCCAAGCTTCTAACACCATAGGACTTGATCAACTCAGCCTCCCAAGCTTCAAGTGTTGGTCTTCCAAGCAAAGTACACCAAATTAAGGCTCGTCGACAAGAGTCTTCACCCCAACTGCTTTCCTAATTACCACTACTAGCTGAGCTGAGGTATGCCATTAAAACCAACCTTAGGTGAAAATTTTGTTGGAGCTTTTTCAAGGAAATGTTCATTTCATGTGATCTTGATCATTGGATCCCCTCGATCAATGTCGAGAAGGTGTGGGATCGCTTTGGAGTTTATCCGAGCGCAATCTCGATCATTCTCCTCTTCTCCTCCTCGCCACGTGATGATAGATCACGCACCATCCATTTCACGGATCGAATGAATGGTCATGATTAAATCTGATTTAATCCTATTAAGCCGCGGATTAACGTGGTCATCGATCTTAGATCGAATGGTGCAGAAAGCACGTCTGTGCCATGTAGGCATTAAGTCGATAAATTTTAGGTAATCCCATGGTACCATGTGGAAAATGCACCATGACACAGGAAAGCACGCCACATGGCACCATGGGATTAAGCTTTAATTAGGCTTAATTAATTCTTTTAATTAAACTTCTAAAAAATCATAACAAATCATAGAAAGATCATAAAAATAAAAATAAATACTCATTTTAAAGGTATTTTAGAGGAGAATTAAAATAATTTTAATTAATTTAGAATAATTAAAGCTTAATTAAGGATTAATTATAAAATTAATTAGCTTACTCCTTAATTACTTGAGTAATTAATTCTAAATTTTGTGGATTAATTTAATGGGATGATTGTGGATTAATTTAATGGGATGATCTCGCCTCCCATCTTTTTTTTTTTGGGATTTATTGCTTACTTAACTAGGAGAATTGACTAATTAAGCCCTAATAACTCTCTTAATCTAATTCATGATTAATTAATCCCATAAATAGTAATAAATTGATTAATTAAGTTCATTAATCACTATCCAACAATGAATGTACTAATGGAATGGAGTTGGGACCTCTTTCTAACCTATTTCCTAAGTTCATTTCATTTTTCAAAAGGAAATTAATTAAAGCTTAATTAATCAATAAAATTGCTTGATTAATTAAATTAAAATTATAATCACATAAGAACTTAATTACTGAAATCTTGGGGTAGATCTTTAGGTGTTTTATAACCTAAGGAGTTGAATGAAATTATGATTATTCAACATGTGAGAAAATCATAAGAATAATTAATTAAGTCCCTTAATCTAACTAACTATTAATCATGATCTAATTGCATTAGGTCCATTTTATTTCTTAGGATCATTACAAATTTATTTTCCATGCATATCATGGTGGCTCATAATTATTTGGTTAATTACTTTAAGGTGGCATAAGAAAGGGTTAATTAATATATTTAATGCATACCATGACTTAATTAACTCATAAAATTAACTTAATTATATTTCATTAAATCAAATTAATTAATACACAAGAATGGGTTAAGATCAACAAACATCTTTCTCACATCCTTAAATCAAATCAAGACATGAAATTAAAAATGATACTAAGAAAGCTTTGGTTTACTTAAAATGGTTTTATTTAATATGATTGTCTGTGGAATTAATTTTATTGAATAAAATCATGTGTTTATGTTTAGTTATTCCTTCCAATCATGCTAAATTTGGTATGTCATTTAAATTCATGCATCCATCTTTTCAAAATCAAGTAAAGCAAAAAATGGATTTTCTTTATTTAAGCTTGCATTTGATTTAATTTATATGTATGGCTATTATCACTATTAAATCCAAATTTTTTTTTTAAAAGCTTATAAATAAATAATAATATGTGTCATGATAGTAGTTATGAATACATATAGGTTTGCATGTGCTTATAACTTAGGTATGTGAAGTAATGCTTTCTTTTCCTTAATTCATGTGTTTTACATGTATTTGAATATTAATAAGTATAGAGTCTAGACATCCACGAGAATATGAGGCTTTAGCTAGCCCTAAGGTAGTCATTTGATTACCTCACTTCACAGTTAATAATGACACATTTATTTTGATTTCATTTACATATATTTCTATATTAGAATTTGAATGGAACTTTGTTTCATATACAAAAAATATTTTAATCAAACATAAATGTAATTTTTGCATGATTTTCTTCCTTTTATTTACAAATACTTCCATGTGTAGTGAGATAGCAAAATATATAGTTTGGACATCCTAGGAATATGAGGCTTTAGCTAGCCCCAAGAGGTCATTTGATTACCTCACTTCCCGGTTAACAAAGGCACATACTTGCTCATTTCTCTTTACATGTATGTGTATGTAGGTTAAAGGAGGAAAATCCCTCTTTTCTACTAAAAAATGCATCCGTAATTAAGTGTTGAATAATTAGACATGTGATTTGGAGCTTTCTTCCTTATATTCATGTTTGTAAATTTGCATATGTTTGAATATAAATGGATATATAATTTGGACATATTGGGAACAGGCTTTAGTTAGCCCCAAGGAGGTTATTTGATTACCTCACTTCCTTAGTTAACAATGGCACGTACCTATCCAATTTCATCCCTATATTTTTGTATAAGAATGTGGATAGAGCTTTAAATTAATATAATTAAATAATTCAATCAAAAATGAAAATACAAACTTCAACTACGTACATACATTCATCATATAAGTATGTAAAATGCATGTGTATAGATACACCTAGGATTAAAAAATTATGTGCATGTTACATGTGATGGAAAGGAATGATTTGATATATATCGATAGTAATTCAATTAGATTAATCTTATGAAATTGTTCACATTGAATAGAATCATTTAGAGTGAACCTAAACTTAGGATAAATTAAAATGCATAATAAGCCAAACACTAAAGAAAACTAAATCAAATTAACATACTTTAGAAAGTGGCTTAAGGTAGGGATGAAAGGGAATGATCTTTCTTCTCTTTATAACAATTAGTTGCTAAATGTAGGTCATATGAAATAAAAAAAATATAAATTAAAATTCTCAAATTCATTAAACCACTTGAAATGAAACTAACCTTTCATGTTAAATTAAATCTTTCCATACATAAAAGCGTAACTCTAATTCCTAGCAAGATATACCACACAAGCCTTAACACACATAAGAATTAAGTCACCACTTCTAGTCCTAAGTTGGGGATTGCATAATGTAATGTTTTGTTTGTGATGTATTATTTTAGATGATGTTAGGATGCATGTTTCAGAGACTGTTAGGCCACTCTTAGCCTAATCACATTTTTTGTAGGGGATTAAGGGATGCTTAAAAATAAATATAAATGCTCTCTTTGTAGGTTGCTCAAACCCCAAGCATAATCCAAGTTAGGATAGGTGGGGTTTACCAGGTGCTAAGTCCAAATCATATACCTGCTTGGTATATGTGTGTTTTCCTAATGCTTATTTTGGTGTGTACTTAGATTTACTTTTTCTATTTTCAACATAATTTTGTATTAGAAATTAGGATTGGTGCTATGGGAGATTAGGATGAGCAAAGGCTTTGTCTTGGGGTGCCATGCGATGCCTTGAAGCCCATCAAATAAAGAAGCAAATAGGTGAAGTATGAAGAATGAGAAAATGAAGACCCCAGTAGCATTTATTCATTTGTAAATTGTAAGTATTTTTTCATATCTATAGTATAAGGGTAGAACTCGACTACCATCTTTTCTTTTCGAGTTATAAAAGTATCAATCCACCGGCCTCTTATTCTTTTACATTATTTTATAAAATATTTGATGATTTATTTAGTTTGTGCATTAGAAATGACATGTTTTTTTCTAGTTTCTTTATATTTGATACTTTAATGTGTGTCTGGATGCGATTAGGCTCTTAGGATAAAATAAATTTTCTACCCAAGTAATCACTCATAACTAAAGTTTTCTATAACTCATAACCTCATCATAAAGCCCGGATGTAAATCAAGATAATTAAAAGATTTAACCCCTTATGAATGTTGTATGTCTCACATCATGCATGCATATTTCACTCTTGAAAATAGGATTTCCATGATATGGGAAATGCTTGACAAAGGGCATCTCTTGTGTTGAAAACACCCCTTTCTCAGATTTATAACAACTTTATTTCATCATGCATGTAGGCATCAAAATCCTAAAGCCTTTGTCTAAATGATGTGTCCAAATATGAAATAAAATTTGAAAATGTTTTATATTAGATTAAGTCATTACTCACACCACTCATGTTCTAGTCTCTAGGAATGAGTTTAAGGACTTTAGTCTCTTTTCTAAATAAATAATACCCAACTATCTTGTAATTTCTTAAGACAAACCAAATGGATTTAAAATTGTAGGGGAGTTAGTGGTGATAACTGTGTGATTGTAAGCCTAGTAGTCAAGTGATTTATCCTCTCTTGTGGAGGTAAACTTTATGCTCATCTTAGCTTAGATTTAGGTCATGCTTTAGCCTATCTAAGCTCCCTAAATTTAGGATGTGAGGTTACTATTTTCTTTGACCTACAAACATAAATCCTCACCTCTTAGGCATTTCCTCAATCTTGTGTTATTGGATTATAAGCCCTAGTAATCTAATAAAATTTCAACTCAAGCAAAATAATTCTCTTCAACTTTAAATATATAAAACCCAATGATTGGAGATTGGAATGCTCACAAGGCTTCCTAATATCATGAGCATTCCCTACTCATCTCCTTTGGCTTCTAAAATAAGTCTCTATATTTGATCTATCCCATTGATCTTCAAAATATAGCCAATCTTTTGATAGTCTAACCTTGAAATCTTTGGAGACCCTAATTATCTACTTTAATCGAGTATTTCTAAGGAATTCACTTTCCTTAAGATGTAATTAACTATGGAGGCTCACCTTCATAAGGAACTGAACTGATTTAATAAAACCCTTGTTTATTCATTCATGTAAAGTAGGCAAAATCTCATATTCAATGATCATCATGTCTTAGAGTCCTTATTAGGTGATTAGGTCCATTGAAGGGTGATATCTCGATCTTCGAGATAGTACATCATAGCTTAATGTCATACCCGATCACTTCAATAAGCATATCTACGATCGTGGTGTCCCCTCCCCACATCAAAATAAACACCACGATTACTCACCTAAGTAAACTTGTAGGATCACCAAATTCTCCTCTTATGTTGGCCTACCAACAGCCCCAACACCACTTTCAAATTTTGATTTTAAAAGAACTAAAAACATTCATTACAACAGAACAAAGGTTTTATACAACTTACATAAGGTCAAATTCACACATAGAGGGAAAGGAGAGAGCTTATTTAACTCCACTCCCACCAATAAGCTACCAACCTTCTCTTGATTAATTAATTAGAATTATAATTTGGCATTATTCTCTTTTTTACATGAAATAAATTCTTGAACATAACATTTGATACAAGGAATTCACACCAAGAATAACATAAACATAACATTAAATAAAAAGACTATTAAGTCTTCAATATCTTCATTTCCTTAAGTTTTAATCTACCCTAATGGTTTCTTTACTCATTATTATTGGACCTACATGCTTGGCCTTTAATTTCCTTAAGCTCTTATGATTGGGCCACCGTGTTGTTGTACTACATCATGAGGTTTTAACAATGTTTAAATCCACTATATGTAATTGATGTTTATATGAATAGCCTAAAAAAATTGTATTTGAAATTAAAGGGGTTATGAGGTGATAGTGGGAGGAAGTGAAGGTATAGCAATCAAAAGAGGTTATGGGTGGTGACTACCAAGCATGGAAGTGAAATTGTCCTTAATAATAATAATAATAATAATAATAATAATAATAAGATAAGATGAGGAGGAGATCTTACCTAAAAAAAACTTGAATTGTCTTATAACTTCAAAGAGAATAAAAAATTAACTTTTGATGCAAAAAATAAATAAATAAAATAATAATAATAATAACATCAACAAAGATACATTGAGTGAGGGATGTGATTTTCTACTCTACTCACTAAACCAAGAGATTGATCGGGAAGGGAGGTCTATCAACCTCACTCAAAAAAACTATGAAAATTGATTGTTGTAATGCACAATTTATCGGGATGACTTTATTTTCCCAATATTAGACATTAAGCAATACCTATGTTATATTGTTATTGTTATAATGTAAAGATAGACAAGGGAAATGACATGTATTATATAATATTTAGTTAATGATTTTTATACCATAGATTAAATATTTAAAAAATATTATAAAATTAATTATCATTGAATATTTAAATTGGTGAGAATTGAGAAGAATGAAAAGTAGCAAAATCAAATCGAGGACTTAAGAGAAAACTCAAAGGTATTGGTTGAGTTTCAAGATAAACAACCACCCAATTTTTAAGAATTAATTTAGAATACTTTTACTCTAATTTGATAAGTAAAATTTGACTCTCTCTCTCTCTCTCTCTCTCTCTCTCTCTCTCTCTCTCTCTCTATATATATATATATATATATATATATATATATATACTTAGAGAAATATCTTTATTATTTATTTTCTTGAAAATTCACTTTGAATGAAGTTAAATTTTTTATATTAGCTTGCTTATAAAAGTCGATCAAGAAAGAAATTTTTTCAAATAGAAGTTTAAGAAGACTTCAAGCAAAGTACAAGCATGATTTGGGTAAGATTCAAACAATGTTCAAATAAGAATTGAGCAACATCAAGCATAATTTGAGCAAAGGTCAAACATTTTTCTAGCCTAGTTTGAATAAGATTCAATGATGAGTTCAAATAAGTTATAATATAGTAGAATTAAACATTTAAGATTTGCTTATTTGCTTAACATAAATAAATTTATATAATTGGTAGTTTCATAATTGTAAGATGAAGATATTGTAGTGGGAATAGGTAGGGCTTTGGATTTGATCTCTCCCTTATGCCTTCCTTCTCTTCATCTTGTGTTGAAGAATGTTAAATACCCCATTTTAGCACAAAGGGGTTTCCCATTGGTGATCTTCTATAAGTAGCATCAGAGAATAATTCATGCTCAAGGGAGGACATCATAAGATCTAAATATGAAACTAGCAAGATTCAATAATGAGCTCGATGAAAGATTCTAATCTTTATTCTAACTACTTTGCTTCAAAATGGGTTTCAATAAGATATCTGAAAATACAAGAGGGATAATTTCATCTCAAATAAATTTTCAAGCATATTTAAAAAAAATCAAATTTATTTTTAAATAATTTATACTAAGTCTTTGATAACAATAATATTTTTATTTATTAATCAATTAATTTTTTTATATCATAGTTACATTAACATAAAGGGATGTTACATACATAACACATAATTCTTATGTATTTATATATTTAACACCTAAAGCCTAATATTTATAAATTTAATACTTCTTTATGTATGAAAATTTGTATTTTATTTTAAAAGTTAATGATGTTGATAATTTTGATGTAATTTAAAGATTTATATATTATTTATGTGAATAATAATTTAAGTGTTACATATAAATATATGAAAATTGTGTCTTATGTATGTAAATGCCAATGAAGGGATGTTTAAATTTTAAAAATTTCCTAGTAAGATTTTGACAGCCCTGACCCTTCTGTGACCATCCCTCCAGTGTTTCACCGAGTTTGTTACCGCCAATAACGCCGCGGATTGGGGACTTCCAACCAAACATTTCCTTTTTTATTCACCTCCATTTTCTCTCCTTCGTACCTTCCGTTCTGTGTCTGGACCAAAACTAAAGTCCCATATTGATATCATATAGAGATTTTGATCCCAGGGTCGTAACCTCGACACATCTCCCCTTTCCCATTTTGCCATCCCACGGTGCTCTTCAAGGTTAGATGTGCATCATCTCCCTATTCTTTCTTCTTGGGTTTTCCTCTCTGACATTTAAATGCAAAGAATGCTGGTTTTTGACGTGGGCTTGCATATTTGATTTGGTTTGGCTGAATCCACTTGTTTGATTCTCCAAGTTCGTTTTTTTTTCGTGCATTGTAATTCCTAAAGATTTAGTTTTTCGCAGTTGGCCTTTTCTAATGAATTTGGATTCCTTCAATACTTTTCATACATATCCTGTTACGAGGAAGTTATCGATGTTATTTTGGTGCTGTAATTTATATAATTTATACTTTGCATCTAAGGGAATTTCTTTTCTCTGAAAGGCATAAAGCATGGCTGAAGGGGAGGATATTCACCCTCTTGTCTGTGATAACGGGACTGGAATGGTCAAGGTACCAATACTCATCTTGATTACAAAACTTTAATTTTAAGGAAACTTTGTTGGTTGTTATTTAGTTCATCTCACAATAATCCTTGAAATAGATGTGCCATTTTATCTGATCTTGTAACAGCTTGCTGCTTTTTTCTTAACCTCAGGCGGGATTTGCTGGAGATGATGCTCCAAGGGCTGTCTTTCCTAGCATTGTTGGTCGCCCCGTCATACTGGGGTAATGGTAGGCATGGGTCAAAAGATGCATATGTTGGGGATGAAGCTCAGTCGGCGTGGGATTTTAACTCTAAAATACCCAATTGAGCATGGAATTGTGAGCAACTGGGATGACATGGAGAAGATTTGGCATCACACTTTCTACAATGAGCTCCGTGTGGCCCCAGAAGAACACCCTGTTCTTCTTACTGAGGCACCATTAAACCCTAAGGCTAATCGTGAAAAGATGACACAAATCATGTTTGAGACCTTTAATACTCCAGCTATGTATGTTGCCATTCAGGCAGTACTCTCTCTTTATGCTAGTGGACGCACAACTGGTGAGCTATTCCAATTCCTTTCTTTGCAAACTTTTGATGAGGTAGAAACAATTCCATTTGTGATATATAACATGCTGAAAAGTATTTGCTCTTCCTTATTGTTCCAGTAATAGATTGACTTAGGCCAATGCTGAAACAGTTCAGGCCATTTTATTCATTTTCAATAAATTGACTTCAACAAATTTATATATTTTTTAACATCTGTATAATGAACTTAGCTTGTTTCAAAACCTTTCACTATGTCTGGTATGAGTGAGACCGATCATTTCATCCCAATTTTTTGCCATTAATCTACGCTGTCAAAGTTCCTATCATACCTTATCTAGGTTGTGTATGTACCTTTCCAAATTTCATCATTCATTGAAGAAATTTCATCTTAAACTCATGAATTAACTGATGTACTTTAGGTCATTTGGCATACTTTACCATTACTCGTGTTTGTATAACATCTTCTCAAAGGTTCAAACATTTATTTTCCCAAAATGATAGCTTCTCTTTCTTATTGTGTAATATTATTGATTATCTGTCCTCTGGCAAACATAAATTTTGACATGAAGTCAATATGCTTATTTGACTTTAAAGGACTGGCAAGTTTCTTGGGGTTCTAATTGCAATTGTTATACTATTGATCCATGTTAAAAGGAAGTGATATAGGCCTGGATTCAAATATTCCAATTCTAACTTTGCTGTTGAATGAGTTATTTGTGTATGGGAAGCCATGGGGTGTGGTGGTGGAATGGAGTGGTGTTGGAAGGAATGGAGTCGACCAATTATGGGAGACCATGCTTATCCAAGAGCATATAGTTTGACTTAGAAATTTAGGGTTTGTCTGATGTTGAAAGCAAGAGTTTTGATAACACTTGTAAATGCTTTAGGAAGATTTATAGATGTGATATTGAGTTTGTTGCCATTTTCCATGTGAGTTATGGTAATGAATTAGGATAAAAATCAAAACTGAAGTCATTTTTTTATTTATTGTGGCCAGTTGGATGATGAAGGAGCTTTCATCTTTTCCTTTTTTCATTGGAAATGGATTTAATAATATGATGGTAGAGAAGATGTCAAAAGGTGGAGAAGTGATTTTATTTGAAAACTATAGAAGAAAATATTGTATAAATAAATCCACTAGAAAGGGAAAATCTCTCAACCACCTACTAGAAGGAGAGAAGAAGATGAACTCAATCTTCAAACTTTTAATTTCAAATCTACATTAATTCTTTATTACAGCAAAATATATATTTAAATTATTACAGGTTTTCAACTGTAAATTTCAATTTTCGTCCAAGTTTGGTTGGCTCCATATTTATAAAAGAAAGCTAGAGCCTAAGTGAAGGATGAAGTCTGCTTTCGATGTTTTGTGGAAGATACTGAGGTGAACTTATGTGTGGTTGAAATCGCATGTTGACTTTGCTTTGACTGCCGTTTGACTTTCATTAATTTATATGAAGTTTTTACTCAGTTTCTCCATTTAAAATTAAGAACTTTTTTAGTATGGCTAGCAACTTCACTGGGCTTCATTCTATATATTATATTCTCTGAAAATGACTCCTTATTTTATGTTTTATTATTATAACCTTATCACATAAAGATTCAACACATTCCCTTGCACACCTTTCTAATATGCTTAACAAGATAATAACACATTTAACCTTACAACAATACATTGTATTGTTACAATATAAAACTATAACTAAATAAAATATATGAATATAATAGCATTTCTTTGCCATAGACTTTGTATTGCCTATATTGCACTGCATCAACTTCCCTAGATTCAAAAGAATTCTTCTCTGAAGTTGAAGCTTGTGTTCTTATTTTCAAGATCTAAAATAAATTTGGATAGTTCCTCTAAATGTAAGCTAAGTTTCTTTAGATAGTAGCCTATATTTCCACATTACCATAAATCTGTTCTTTTTTACCTATCATTTGGTGTTTCATCTGATGTGTTGCTATTCACTTCAAATAGATTAGATTGAATGCTTTCACATGCTTTGGCTGTTTATATCACCTGTAAAGAGTTAGTCTTGAAGTATTTATGTGATATATTTTCTTGGAATGATAATATATCTTCAATATTAAATAGGACTTATATATGTCATGTAATAACTGCAAAAAATATACATTTCATCTAATTTTCCAAAGTATTTTTAAGGTGCACAAGCCCTTGATGGAGCCTTTTACACTTGAACGTATTTCTTTTCTGGTCTAATTATTATCATTACATATTTATCCTCTATACAACAATGACAAGCCCTTATCATACTATGTGGGGTTGGCTATATGAATCCTTCTTCTCCATTGTGTTCTATTAAGGGTCAAATTCTTATTTAATTCAAATAAAATAAGATCATTTTCATACTACCTAACCAAGTCTTCTTAAGTCTACCTCTACCTTTCTTCACATAGGCCAAATTTAATACATCTACTCTTCTAACCGGGTTATTAGATGTTCGACGTTTTATTTGACCAAACAATTTAAGGTAACTCATGAATCTTATCTATTACCCGAGCTACTCCAACCTCTTCATGTATATAATTGTATCACATTTTATCTCTAAGTGTAAAGCCACTCATCCACTTGAGCATTCTCATCTCGCAATACTTAATTTTGTTTCTCTTTTATTGGCCAACATGCTCCATAAGTCATTGCAAGTCTTACCATCATCTTATATAATTTTCCTTAAGTTTAAGCGGTACTTTTCTATCATACAACAAGTCGGATGCATTCCTCCACTTCAACCATCCAACCTGAATTCTATTAATAACATCCCGTCTATTTCACCATCATTTTGAACAATTGACCGAGATTTCTAAAATTTTTGTTCTTTGTAATTACTTGATCACCCAATGTCATAACCTAGCCCCACTACTAGATCTTTTACAACTAAAATTGCAACCCCTATATTATGTTTTGGATCTACTTAAATGAAAGCCTTTAGACTCTACGGTTGACCTCTATAACTCAAGTTTCTCTTAAACTTCCTCACTAGTCTTATCAACAAGAAGAATATCACCAGAAAAAGCTTACACCAAGTTCTATGAATGTCTAGTAAAACATCCATTACTAAAGCAAAAGATATGGGCTTAAAGTCAATCCTTGATGTAATCCAACATAAATAGAAATATACTTGGTCAATCCTCCTTGTATTTGAGCACAAGTAATTGCTCCAAAGATATACATCCTTAATGACTTGAATATAAGAAATATTAACTCCTTTTTTTCTAGGATTCTCCAATGCACTTCTCTTGGAACTTTATCTTATGCTTTCTCTAAATCAACAAATATTATATGTAGATCCTCCTTCATCTTTTTTGCTTCTCCATCAAGCCTCTCAATAAATGTATAGCATCCATAATAGACCTACGGCATAAAACCAACCAATTCGACTTGCACGCCATGTGGACCAGCCTAGTGGTTCTTGGTTTCATTCCTCTTAGGACCCTCATGTCACACTCAATTACAAATTCTATAAGAATTTTATATTATGTGAAAATATATTTCTATCAAGATTCATGCCATAATTAGAAATCCAAATTTATGATATTTAACTAACTCTAATTAAACAAAATTAATCATAAAATATGTAAATAAAATGGTAATAAGGAAAAGATTCTTTAGATAAGAGATCCATATCTCACACTAGTACTAGAAAATGTCTTTTCTTGAAGTTATTGATCAATATTTGCATCACACTTGAAGAATTTGGATTCTATAAATGCACAAGTTTGATAGAAAGGTGTAGATTTCATTAAACAATAGTTTCTTTTACTTCCTTTTCTACCCTTTTATAATCACAAAAGACCCTAAGTCAACTGCCTCTAAATCCAAAGGTTGAAATTCCAATATTAGCTATAATATCAAAACATAATCTATGGATCAAATAAATCCCAAAATTGACTACATTACTAGAGATGTAATCCATTATTTATAGCAAACCTCTGAAACAATTACAGTACTGGGGTGATCATTTATGATTTTAGCTACAATGTCAATTCTAGAAGTCACTAAAATTAATTTATTAGATCAATTAGCTACAAGGGATAACTTAAGTTTGACAATTAACAAAATTGCTGATGCATAATTCCATCCGTTAGAAGAAATTGAATGAGAATAGAAGTTTCGGTTGGAGGGAACAATGAATTAGTGGGTTAACGGAACAATGAACTAATAATGAGTATACATTTTATTCATCAACATTAGACTTATAATTGTCATAACTAACATTCAAGTTTCGTGAATATCTTCATACAAACAATGCATATTATGCGATAATTGTGCAAACTCATTAGGTTTATCCGTTTCATGAAGTTATAACTATTTTTCATCATTTATATTATTACTAAAGCATTCCTATCATTATTTTTGTTAATGCACACCAAACTAATTCTAATGACACTCAATCACATGCCTTCTCATGATCAATATAATCTAGGGATATGCATGGGTAATTTGGATGGTTTGATTCAAGAATTCACTAAACAATTATTTTTTGTAGTAAAGATTAGAAAAATGAACTAATCAAATTATTTTTGAAACTAAACTAAACCCAATCAAATTTAACTTCGGTTAGTTATGTTCAATTTTTGATAAACCAAAATATATTTAGCTTTAACAATAAATTTAATTATATTTAATTTAAATAATATATATAAGAAGAATACCAAATAATCTTTGTGCTAGTTTATAATTTTGACATGCTGAATAAATAACATCCATGTTGTATGTTGCTTTTTATCTACATGACTTTATTTATTTAATATTTGAAAAATTCATATAAAGTGATTTTGGATTTGATTGATTTTACTAAAACAAAAATAAAATGATTAACCAAAATGAAAGAAATTTAAAATTACAATTAATAATCAAACTGATATACTAACAACTGAATCAAACAATTAAATAAGGTTGGTTTGGTTCTATTTTTTGTTTTATCTAAATAATACACTCTAATAAATACTACATGAGATCTTTTCTTTCTTTTTGATATTTTTTTTATTAATGGCCTTAGCAAAAAATACCTTCACGTGGATCTTTGTGGCATGAATCCAAATTGTCTTCAGTATTGACATGACTTTTCTAGGATATTCCATGGCTTTCTCCCATAACTTAAATATTATGCTCATAAATTTGATTCTTTCAAGCCTGCACAAGACAACATTCACATCTTCTTTTATAAAGTATTTAAATGCATTTCCTCTAATTATTTGGCCCATATTAGTTTTGAAGATTTCATTGAAAGACATGTTAATCAACTATCTCCTATAATTTTGAAATCTTAAAGGTGTATCATCTAAACATAAACTTTCGTTTATTTTTTATGAACAATTCAACTTCACTTTTTTGAATAGTGTTGTAATATATTTAATAATTTTTTTATGATGCTTTTTTGAAAGATTTCATCATTAAGCTGTCATTTAGTAATTTCTCAAAATAGCTAACTTGTTAGTTTTATTATTTATTAATATCCTAATAGCTTCATTTCTAATATGTCTAATTTGATAAAAAAAATTGATCTTCTATTTATTACCTTGGCTATTTTATATATTACTTTTCTCATTTCTTAATAAATCATTAAAATTGTAGTTTTTTGCTTTCCATATATCCCTCTTTACAATGCTTCTAACTTTCTTATGATTGTTGTAAGCATTAGTAGTTTGAGAAAATTTTGTATCATCATAACTTATGTTTAATTACTCTCCCCATAACTTTATTGTATGACACATTAACTTAAACTTATGTTTAATTGCTCTCCCCATAATTTTATTGTATGACTCATTAACTTAATTCCTTTATAATTTGCACACTCTTGTGCATTACCTTTATTCTTAAAAGTAGGAATTAACAAACTCTTTCTCCACTCATCGACATCTTTTAGTCTTTAAAATAATATTAAAAGATTAGTAAGCCAAGAAATTTCTTTATCTCATAAGCATTTCCACACTTCTTTTGGAATATCATCGATCTTATTATTTTTTTACACTTTATTTTCTTTAAAACCTTTTCAACTTTAATTTTACTAATACAATGATAAAAGTAAAATTCTCAAGTTCAGTTACGTGTGCTATTTGGGAGATTATTAGGACTATAAAATTTAGACAGATGAAAATTATCAAAATATTTTATCAACCTATGTTTAATATCCTCTAAGAAAAATATTTTATGATTTTCATCTTTAATGCATTTTACTTAAACTAAATCTTTATTTCTCCTATCTCTTTGTTTGGTTAATTTATACATACATCTTTCATTCTCTTTAATATCCGCCTATAATATAAATCCCTAAATGTTAAATTCATCTTATATTGCTTTCTTAGAACCCTGCTTACACTTAATATATTTCCCAATTTTCCGAGCCTTTATATTTAAACTAATTTTTATAACATATTTTTTTATTTTTAATCTTTTCTTACACATTTTGATGCCATTACTAACTTTTTTTTATTAAAAGAAGTTTTTTCTTTTATTTCTTCAAGCACATTTTGTGCAACTTATCTAATCTCATTTGTTATATTTCTCACATTATTTTAGTTTCCTCATAAAAATCTTAAATCCTAAGATCTTGTAGCTTACTCATAAATATATTTTTATTATTATTCTATGGAACTCTCATCTAATTCTAGGATAATATTTAATTTATTTTTTATCTTTCAACCTTTCATCTTAAAGTTCAAAATTAGTAGTTGATGTTGGGTATTTAAACATTCAGTATGACTTTACAATCCTTACAATTTAAATGATATATTTTTCTTATCGAAAATAATCAATATATATTTTATTATGTCTATTCTTATAAGTGATAATATGTTCATCTTTTTTTTTTTAAAATAAAGTGCTATAAAATCATAAGCTAAAGCAAAATCTTATATAGTCTTAGCCCTTCACTTGTCACTAAATTCATATATCGGGAATCCTTTTAAAATCTTCTACCACTTTACTAACATGTTCATTTAGTTCTTTTCCAATAAATACATTTTTTCAAGAACTATCCTTTGTATTAATCCCTCTAGAAATTCCAAAATTTTTCTTTTAAGCATACATCTAAACCTATAGCACAAGAGTGTGCAAATTATAGAGGAATTAAGTTAATGTGCCATACATTAAAATTATGGGAGAGAGTAATTGAGCATAGGTTACGATGTGATACGTAAGTTTCTCAATCAGTTTTGTTTCATGCCGTAGATCTACTATGGATGCTATACATTTGTTAAGAGGTTTGATGGAGAAGCATAGAGAAAGTAAGAAGGATCTACATATGATATTTATTGATTTAGAGAAAGCTTATGATAAAGTCTCAAGAGATGTTCTTTGAGAGTTCTAGACGAGAAAGGAGTTAATATTGGTTATATTCAAGTCATTAAGGATATGTATACTAGAGCTATTACTTGTGTCCAAACACAAGGAGGATTGACAAAATATTTTCCTATTTCAGTTGGATTACATCAAGGATCAACATTAAGCCCTTATCTTTTTACTTTTGTTATGGATGTTCTTACGAGGCATTTACAAGAAGATGTACCTTGGTGTATGCTTTTCTGATGACATTCTTCTTGTTGATAAGACTAGAGAGGGAGTCCAGAAACTTGAATTATGGAGGTCAACTTTAGAGTCTAAAGGTTTTTTAGTTTAAGTAGATCTAAAACTGAATATATGGAGTGTAATTTTAGTTGTAGAAGTTTTAGTGATAGTGTTGTGACTTTAGGTGATCAAGTCATTAATAAGAGTGAGCGATTGATATTTAGGCTCTATTGTTCAAAATGATGGTGAAATAGATGGAGATGTTATTAGTAGAATTCAAGTTGGATGGTTGAAGTGGAGGAATGCATCCGCCTATTATGTGATAGAAAAGTTCCACTTAAACTTATGGAAAAATTTTATAAGATGGTGGTAAGACCCGATGACTTATGGTGTAGAATGTTGGCCAATAAAGAGAAGCATAAGACTAAGTTAAGTGTTACGAGATGAGGATGCTCAGTGGATGAGTGGCTTTACTCTTAGAGATAGAATGCAAAATGAGTATGTTCGGGAAAAAGTTGGAGTAGCTCAGTGGTAGATAAGATTAGGGAGAGTCGCCTTAGATGGTTTGGTCACATAAAGCGTCGGTCAGATGACCCGATTAGGAGAGTAGATGCATTAGATTTGCCTTATGTTAAGAAAGGTAGAGGTAGACCTAAAAGACTTGGTTAAGATGTATAAAAATGATCTTAGTATACTTGAATTAAATGAGAATTTGACACATAATAGGACACTGACCCCTAGTGGGATTAAGGCTTGTTGTTGTTGTTTGTATACATCTAAACCTACTTGAGGAGTATAAATATTTATAGCATTAATAATCTTAGCATTAACAATAATTTTAAAGTTATAATTTTATATCTAATTCTATTAATTTTCATAACATTATCCTTCAACCTCTTGTCTATAATCACATCTACATTATTTCTACGACTCTATCATAATACAAAAGTTTAGAACTTAAATTATCAATCTCCTTGGCCTTACCCATTTAGTTTCTTGAATTCATAAGATATTTATCTTCTTATGAATTATAATATATATTAATTATGTTAATTTATCGGTAAGAGTATCTATATTCAGTCTCTATCCTAATTTTAGTTTCATAGACTAATTTTTTTACCCACATCCATCTATAATGTGGGAACCCTGCTTATTTAACACTGCACTCAGTGTCGATGCAATAGCCCTTCCTTTTCACTCTATTTAAGTCATACAATACATCACTTCCGTGGAATGCCCTAGCATTAACACATATATTATAGGATTCATGTCATGATTTTGCAACAAGTTTTATGCTAGTTGTTGACTACTTATAGCCACCCTCCACTTTTCTCATCTAGGACTTGGGACTAGACAAAGACATATTTACCCTATATATATGTATAAATTTTGGAATCTTAGATTTATTTATAGACTTAGTATATTAAGTATTACTTTCTTCATTTTATTTTCTCACATTTTCATTTAGATCTAAAATCTATTGAAAGATCCTCTTGAGCTATTTGAGAATTATGAAAAGCAATATATGTTTCTTATTGTTGATTAGTTGTGATTTCTCTTGCTTGTAAGTAAAGCAAGAGTTGTTTCATCTAGGGTATTCTCAAAACCTAACTTCTGTTTTAAGAACAAATGAGTAATTTTACATAAATATTACCTATTTTGCATTTATTGGTAACCCTCTTTTGGCCAGTATACAAAATGAAAGTTTGATGCAATAAGTAATGTCTTATTTGCATAGAACTCTTTATCATATGTAAAATATTTATATCTAGCATGTTGCATGCTTTAATGGTTACTCTAAGGTGTACTCAATGAAAGTTGGCAGTTTCAATGCATGGAAAGAATTATTAGCACTTTGATCAAATTAAATTTTTCATGAGCATGAAGTTTACTTAAACTTGTCTTTCTTTAAGATGTCAATAAGTAACACAACAATGGTGCTAAAATGTCCAACAAGTTTTTTGTAGAATATGTCCAATTCATAAATACTTCTAATATTTATGAAATATTTAAGAGTAGACCAATTAGTTTTGGATTTGAATTTAATAGGACAAAATTCAAGTTCAAAAGTCATCACTATAAATCTTATACACATGACTTTTGACTCGAATATACACTTCTTTAAGTGTACATATAACTTTTTTTCTTATGTTTATTCAAAATTAGCCTAAGATGATGGAGATGCTAGTCTTTATTTGTACTAAATATGAGGATATTATCAAAATAAATCATTGAATATTTTCTAATAAATTATTTAATTTGGCATTCATCATCCTCTTGAATGTATTTGAAGTATTAGATAATCTAAAGGATATCACAAGTCATTCATATAGTCTATTTAGGGGTTATCTTTTACTTATTTTTATGCTTAATCATAATCTAATTGTAGCTACTTTTACATTGGTCTTTATAAAATATGTAGCCCTTGAGATTTGATCCAATATGTCTTCAAGGCTATGTATAGGGATTCTATATTTGATGGTGATTATATTAATATCTCTACTTTTATGTACATCTTCCTTGATTCATCCATCTTTTGGGGAAATAATGCTAGACAGTACATAGAGTATGGCTTTCCTAGAGAAAGCCTTTTCATAAGAGCTCATCAACTTGCTTCTTCACATGCTCAAATGGGCTCGCTCCATAATATGTGAGATTTGGTAGCTATGAATGAGAACTTAAGCTTGTAGAATGCTATATCTCTCTCATAAGAGATTATAACAAGTATTTGTCTCTCAATCAACTCGGGTATCATCTCCTTCACATGTAGAAGGTGAAAAGATGATAGAATTTTCTAGAAAAATTACTAAATCCAACTATATAAATGTTCATATTAGAATCTAACATAGAATTTGTAAATTTATGGTCAATGTTTTTTAGGACTCCTTCATAGTACCACACATGTCCATAGTTCAAATAGCGCACACTATAGTGCATAGCGTAATCTGCACTACCTACGTCATTTTATGATGCAATATTGGAGGATTAAAGTAGCTTATTATTTGGGCTATGCATTGACAATAATGCATGATGTATAACCCTTATATCACACTTTATTTATTTAGATGATTTAGCATTATAAATTAATATTTATATATATATATATATATATATATATATATATATATATATATATATATATATATATATTTTATTATTGAAAATTTTGATTTTATATGCCCCATAATGCCTAAAATTAGAGAATTATGTATGTTGTTTCATTTCATGGGATAATGTACATAAAAGCTTCATTTAGACCAAAAAACCCCTAGAATTCAAAGGGATGCTCGAGCATTAACAATCTTTTCTTGCCCCTTTTTATTTTTAGTACCTTTCTCATCTTCAAGGATTCTCATTCACAATAATGATTTTGTGATAAAGTTTGTCTTTGTCTCTGTCTAGTCATTTAAGATTAGAAGTCTTGATGGTATGCATTTGGTTATTTAGATTTTGAATTATCATTTGGACTCTGAAGTTATACCCAAAATAACATTAGAGATTAAATTGCTAGCTTTGAATATTGATTGAAATTTATTTTGATCTTGATTAATGTGTTCAGATAAAAATGAATATTGTTTGAAGATAATTTGAATCTTGTTTGCTTTTCGAGTAAGGTTTGAACAATGATTGAAGTAAGTTTGATTGTGGTTTGAAAATATTTTAATTAAGGTATCAATAAGATTCTATCAATGTTGAAACCATTTTTAAACAAGTTCTAGTGTGGTTGGTCCATTCGATCAAGGTTCAAATATTATTCAAAGATTTTCTATTTAATAGTCTTCCATGTTTAGCTAAAATTTTATTCATAATTTTTTAAGATATTATACCATGTTTAAAATAATGTGCACTGGTCCATGCACTATAGCTCTATGTGAATCTTTATGCTATGATATATTATTTGTCATTGACAAGTATGTGTATAGTCCAATCATAATCAATTGAATTTTGGGCCTTTTTTTGTGAATGTGTGAATTATTTATCTTAAGTGGATTATTTGAAGTAGATGGTTGACTTTCTTAAATAGCTTTACTATATAATGTTTGATAATTCAATCATGGCATTTGAATACATATGTATTCCTTTTATCATAATATTTGATATTTCTTTTAAATAGCTAAAGCTTCCTGACCAATATATGTGTTAGAACCATGAGAAATATATTACACAAATATGATCATCATAGTTTTCCATTATTATTATTATTATTATAGATTTGCTAGTGATTGAGAGAAATGCATGATTCACCTAGCTTACATGAAAGGTCGTTGAATGTGATTTAGGTTTTACATTTGCTTTGTCAAAACATTGGTAGATAAAATATTCACTGCATTGTTTCTATCAATCACTAATCTATATCTCTCATCTTTGCATGTGACATACATGCCAAAGATAATCCTTCTCCAATCTCATGTTTCTTTTTTTTCCTACGATCAAATATTTCATATCACCCAAATGAGGCTCACTACTCTCTTAAGTCATCATGAGATAATAGTGTGCATTAATTATCTCCTCAATATTCAGATCTTCTTGATCATACTTCTCCTTTTAAAAAATAATAATTGGGTTTTGTACACATATAATTTTCTTATTATTTCAAGATGTGGACTTTGTAATGATTTTAGTGCCTTAAGAACAACTGGAGGAGGTTAAGGTCTAACAAGTTCTAGTAACAGTGATGGTTGTAAACTTCTCTTGTTTTTTAATGGAAGGCATAATGAAATGCATCCCTAAGGATTTGACGATCATATAACTTTATCTCATTCTTTATTTTCATCATTTAGCCTGTCACAAACTTATTGACAAATTGTTAAGCAACATCAGTATTAACTCATCTTAGCTACTAAATCCTTAGAAAATATTCAAGAACTCGGTCATTTAAATACTCTCTTGCTTAAGAGCTATATACTACTCATATAATTTTTGGTTGATTTTGGTGGCAAGTCCTTTATGTAGAGATAAATTGTTCCATGGTTGATTTTGGTGGCATGTTTTGAGTTTGTTCAATGTGCAAAGACAATATAATTATGCAACCAAATAAATTTTATTTAAGTTGTGTAAAGTGGTGTGTGCTTAGTAATTTGCAATGAAATGATAACTCTTAAACACAAGCATTTCTATGTGTGGACTGGTCAACACAAATAATTATACAATCAAGTTAGCTTAATTAACACCAAAGATAGCTAGATTATGTAAATTTCTCTAGTTTGCAATTGACATTATTGAAGTGAATTATTGAAATGACAATTTTGGTTATGAAAGCAGTTAGCATTTGAGTAGTGGAACTCACAACTCAATAAAAGGTCACTCAATAATTATTTGTAGGTGGATTAATAGAAAATGGCAAGTCCTTTATGTAGAGATAACAATTCGACCTAGTACATGATTTTCATGGTATTGTCATTAAACCCTCCAAACCTACCATCTAAGCATGAAGACTTGATTCATTTAAAAGAAATAAGCATTAAAAGGAAGATTTATCCAATTGCAAATTAATAAGTGAACAACTTACATGTAGCTAAACCTGCATGTTGTCTTTTCCTTAGCTGCCCTGTTATTCTCGCGTTAATTTATTTGAATTTTTTAGTCAATTTCTTCATTCAAAATTGACAATTTCATGCTATGTCCAACCACTTCAACTAGCCTTGATCTTGTATCTTCTCCCAAAATGTCTCATTGTTTTATATGTTTTGTTGTAACCCTTGATGCATAGAATATTCAAAACCTACACATGCACACTTTTCTAACATATGCAATAAGATAATTACAATACATATAACTCTGCAACAACCCATTGTCTTGTTATAATACAAAATTACAACCATATTAAAGATATGATTTTAATAATTTTTTTTTCATTGACTGGTGAGTGGTCTATGATGCATCGTATTAAAAGGACTCACTTTTGCTAATTATTTCACGTAGCCCGTCATTCTCCTATTATTTTTTTTTCGTCTTTCTAGGATATACTTTGGTCTCATTGTGCTTATGAGTTCTTAAACAGGTATTGTTCTTGATTCTGGTGATGGTGTCAGCCATACTGTCCCAATCTATGAAGGCTATGCTCTCCCCATGCTATCCTTCGTCTTGATTTAGCTGGTCGCGACTTGACTGATGCTCTCATGAAGATCCTAACTGAACGTGGTTATTCATTCACCACTACAGCTGAGCGTGAAATTGTGAGGGACATAAAGGAAAAGCTTGCATATATTGCTCTTGATTATGAGCAAGAGTTAGAAACTTCGACAAGCTCATCTGTAGAGAAGAGTTATGAACTACCTGATGGACAGGTGATCACCATTGGTGGTGAGCGATTCCGTTGCAGAGGTGCTCTTCCAGCCATCAATGATTGGTATGGAGGCAGCAGGCATCCATGAGACAACATATAACTCAATTATGAAGTGCGATGTTGACATCAGGAAGGATCTTTATGGAAATATAGTATTGAGTGGCGGTTCAACAATGTTTCCTGGTATTGCTGAGAGGATGAACAAGGAAATCACAGCTTTGGCTCCAAGCAGCATGAAAATTAAGGTGGTGGCTCCACCTGAGAGGAAGTATAGTGTTTGGATTGGAGGTTCTATTTTGGCATCTCTTAGTACTTTCCAACAGGTCTCTCTCTCTCTCTCCCTCTCTCTCTCTCACACACACACTTTGATGAGCATAGTTTTTTAAAACAAATCTTTTGGGCCAATAAAATAGTGGCAGAAAGTATTTTGCATTAATCGCATGAAATAATAAAATTTTGCTAATAATCAGATTAAATACGGTTTCATCTGCTTTTCTGGTACCTGAATTTGATCCATAAAGCAGGTCCCTTTTTTTGCTATTTCCTTCTGACATCATTTGTTTGTATAAGTTCTCTAGTACAAAGTTCATAAACATGACATGCAATATATCAGCTATCATTCAAAGAAAGCACATTATTCATATGGCTGTAGTTTTATGTGTTTCAAAAGATCATCGAGCTTCCTTTTCATGAACCTCTTTACTGTTGCACCTTGCACATGCCATAACAACCACTTTTCATAAGACTCCATAGAAAAATAAAATAAAATGCTGCACTGTGAAACTCAACATAATAAAAAAAAATCACTAATATATGATAGAATTGTTGACCACTTATTTATTTCTCACCTGAATTAACTTAAATTCAAATCAAACACCCCTTGATTGTTATTATCTGTTGGACATGAATTTGATTTTTCACGGTGTATAACTTGAGTACTTGTAGCATTTCCATTTAAGAAAAAAGTATACAACTTGGAAGGAGATTAGAATGCACCACTCTTTTAAAGAAAGCCTTTTAGTTTTTGTTCCAATTGTACATCAAAAATTCTAATTACCTCTCATAACTGATAGCAGATGTGGATTTCAAAGGCAGAGTACGATGAATCTGGGCCATCTATTGTACACCGAAAATGCTTCTAATGGAAACCAATCCTTCAATTTTACCTTCTGTTTGCTCCTTGAATAACAAACATGACTGCGCACGACTTCGTGGATGAAGGCTCTTTCAGCAGAATGATTGTCTATTAACTCTCTTGTTGAAGATAGTCAGTAGTTCGATTTTTCTCTGATTGTTGCTGGACTTTTAATCTTTGTTGCTTGGATATGCATAAGACGTGAAAACCTTTATTTAATATTTTTTATTTATATTATGGAAGTAACTACATTTTTGTTTGTTATTAGCATTGATGAGGCTTGCTCTTTATTTGTTTTTTTTTTTTTTTTGATTGACAAAAGATGTGTTTTTTTTTTAACTTGAAATCTGTAAAATTTTTGAATTTTTCGTGTATCTTAAAATATTTTATGAATAATTTAAATCAAAAGGTATGTGGCTATTGGGGGGTATTCTGCGCAAATGGGAACTTCTATGCCCCTCTAAGCATTATGGGATGTTCTCTCAAGTTTAACAATTATTTGTTGCCCTTTAATTTGTTTGAATATTTTAAATTTATAGGAGCTTTTAGTAATTTACAATTGGGAGTCTTTTGAAATTTTGGTTTAGCTTTGATTTGTAATTTTGAAAATTTTTTTTTTATTATTTGGCATGTGTGTATATCTTCTATTTTTTTTTCAATATTTGCCTTAAAGTATCCTCTTATTAGTTGTTGAGACTTTTTTTATTAATTTTTATGAATGATGAACAATAAATTACAAAATATTAATTTTGTACCATTTGTGATTTTCTTACACTAACCCATCGCCAACAAAAAATCGAATTAGTTGAAGAAACAACCAAAAAAAATAAAAAAATTCAAAATTTTGCGTGCCACCCAATAACCCACATAAGGAATTAATGGTTCCAATTGCTTTGGACAGTTTGGACGAATTCAATATTGTGACTAGCTTTTTTTTTTCCTTCATTGCACATGAAAAATATTTTTTTTTTTGGGAAATTGAGCCTTAAGGGCATCTAATTCACATACTCGATGAGTTTCGAACCCTTGTCATTGGGATGGGAACGGATCCCTCCACCAACAAAATGGGCAGGCTTGTGCACGTGAAAAGTACTTTGGGAACCTCTTTAGATAATTAGCCCATTTTCAATTAGGTAGAAGAAAAAATGTCAAGTTATAATGTATTCTTATCAGATTTTTTTTTTTTTTTTTTGAAAAATGAGGGTTTAGCCCAATTAAATTACCCAAGGAAAGAAGCAAAAAAAAAAAAAAAAACCGAGAGAGAAAGGAAATACACTAAGGATCACTCAAGGATCCCAAAACAAAGGGACTCAAGGACTAGGTCTAACCGATGCCCTTACCAAGCAATCATTTCGATTGCCCTTCAAACAACCATCCATTCCAAAAAACCAATATAATAGGGAAGGATAGAGATCTTTAGTAGTGAAATATGAGAATGGGTTGTTTTAGGCAGTAACAACCATTAAAAGCAACCCACAAAGAATGTAAAAACTACCCCAAGGATACAACCACTAACATCAAGCCATCCGAAGGATCGCAAGGTTGATGGTGATACCACCACCCAACCAGCCCTTGAACTCATCATCGTCCCACAAAACAATTCTATATAAATTCCTATCACCTCACTCTCATAATCAAGAAACAAAAATAAAATAAAAGTCAAGTCATCACATCATCCCACACTAGTAGGACTAAAATCATATCCTCATAATTCCTCCACCTTTCTAGGATAATAGAGGTAGAGGTAGGCCAAGTGGATTTAAATTTCCAACGCCTAAATTTAAAGGCAACTCGTGTTTTAATCTTCATGCAAAGAAAAGTATAAGATGAATCTTGCTTTTGAAATAGCCTATTATTCCTTTCATATCGATGGTATAGACCATAATCCCAAGAATCAAGAGATACAACCTCCTCGCACCTGATGCTCAAGGGTGGAAGAAGCCAATACTTATAGATTAGGTTGAAAGAGAAAAAAACTCCGTTAGGAAGAAGATTTCTAAGAAGCTTAAAGGAGAAAGGGAAAAAATAGGTGTGCATGAGACTCCCTTTCCGGTCAAAAGCAACATTCTAGAATAGGGCCTAGACCCCTGCTATGAAGCACATCGAACATTTGAGCCCATAAATATAGGCCATCCAACGTAAAATGACGTAGTTAACAACATACTCTTTAAACCAAATGTCTTTTGTCCATTCCAACCGATAAATGAATAAACATAGAGTCCAAAATCCTTATATTGGAGATATTCTTCTCACCATTCCAAAAGAAGGAATCGCCTGCAGATAGGGACAAGATTGATAGAATTATAACATGATGGATTTATATTTTGTAGCTCCTCGAGAAGAAGCCAATTTTGATGTCCAATAAGGAAGCCAAAGAAAGAGAAATGGATTTAGAGAGCAAGATGTGTCGCCCAACCAAGATCAAATCAACCTCAATCGAGAAGCATTTTGTTGGAGTTCCCTCCATAGGGTGGAGGCACGAAGAGATTTGTTCCAAGTTGAGTCGCACTTGTTCCCACACATAGCAAAGGTTTCCCAATTCAACACTTTCCATAAGACCTTACAAAGAGTATTGATTGTATTTACCGATAGAATGCCAATCCCACCCTTACCTCTAGGCAAGTAGTCCTAGACCAAGATATTAGTGACTTCCTAACTAGACGCCATGAAAAAAGAATTTGTTGTAATGGTGGAAATCTTTCTTAGGATACATTTAGGAAACACTAAGCCCCTCAACCAATAAGCAAGGTAACCATTTATCGAGGACCTAATAAGTTGAAATCGCCTCCCATAAGAAAGCCACTTAGACTTCCACCCAACAAGCCAAGATGAAAACTTATCTAGTATGGGAGCAAAGTGATTTGTCTTCATAGCTCCTGACTAAGGGTAGGCCCAGGATATTTAAATGAGAATTCTCCCCTTTGAATGCCCAATATATTGCAACAAAGATCAGCTTCCAACGATTGCTTAGAGAAACATATATGAGATTTGGTGATTGACTTCCAAACCAAGAAAAAGAAGAGAATAGGGTCGAGAATATTGTAGTGAAAGAATAGTTTGAGTATCAACTTCTCCAAAGAAATGTATGCCATGAAAAGGAGATGGAAAATGAAGCAATTACACGAGGAAAGCGGCATAAAATTAGAGTTCAAGACACTCTCATCCATGATGCAGAAAAACATCCATTATGATAAGAAAAGGAAATGGGAGGCACCCTTGTCTTAGCCCATTGGAGGAAGGAAAATAGCCTTTAATTTGTCCATTGAAGACAATGGAAAAAGGATATCATTATACAAGTCTCCACCCATTTAACAAAATATGTGGAAACCTTTTCTCGAGCCTGAAGAGTTTTTTGACGGTTGACATAAGGGCCTTTTGAGGTCAAGCTTTAAGCAAAATGCATTTAGATTGCCCTTCATCTTAAAATCAGCACAAATCTCTTGAGCCAAAGCAATATTGTCCAATGTCCCTATGCTTTATAAATCTTGAGCATGATGGATAATAGGAAGAACTAGTTTAAGACTGTTGTAAAGGACTTTAGCTATTACTTTACTAAAAGTATTGCACAAAGAAATAGGTCTAAAATCAAATAGAGAATTGGCATGCTTAAGTTTAGGAATTAAAGTTATAATGCTATGCTTGAAAAAAATCTGGGGTTGCTATGTCTTGAAGAAATGATGAGACAAGGTGAATTGCTTCCCAATAATATCCCAACCTTGGATAAAAACTTTAATGTAAATCCATCTACACGGGGACTTGTCTCCATTTATTCCATGGAGGGTAGCAATTATCTCTTGATCATAAATGGGATTCCCAAGATCATCATAATGAGTGGTGAAATGGTCTTACCAATAGGGATATCCATGGAACAATCTAGGGATGAGCATGACTTATTGAATAATGAAGAGTAGTAATTGCGATTTCATCTACAATCATACTAGGATTTGTTAAGATTCCCTTGTATGTGCTCAATTCTTTAATGAGATTGGCATTCATCTTCTCCTTGATAGAATAGTAAAGGTACTTGAGATCATCATCCGCATGAGTTAGCCAAAAGTTCTTAACCTATTGTTGAATCCAAAGACTCCTTTTGTAGTCTACATATATCCGCATTTATATCCGAATATTGTGTAGAAAGGTGGTATTTAAAGGATCACTTTCAAGTAGCTTCAAGCATTCCTCATGAACCCTCTTTAGATCTATCAATTGCTTATCCAAAGGTGAGAGCTCCCAAAAAAAAAAACTCTTAAGGGATTCTTTAACCTTTTAAGTTTCTTAAACACAAAGGAGGGATCACCACAAACAAAAGGAAACCATAATCTTTTAATAACATCGAGAAAATGATGATGGATCACCCAATAGTTAAAACATAAACCTATGAGGTTTTGTTCATATTCTTGCAATGAGACAATAAAGGAGAGTGATCGAGAGAGAGCGGGGTTATCTTGTACCATGTGATATTACAAAGTGCTCTATCTATCTTGCTCAACGGCAGATCCATTTTTTGATTCACCAAGTGAAAAAAAGGCTGCTAGGAAGGTCGAGTAACTCGCTTGGTTCACACATCCATAGAAGTAGAGAGAAGCGAATAGAATCCCACAAGGATCTTTTATCCCTATATATATTATGTGCATATATCCATATGACCCGGAATCTCATAAAGAAAGGAGAGGATACTCCATGAATGAATTGAGAAGTGGAAGGAAGGGAGTAAAAGAGATGACATTAGAATTCCATTTCAACCAAATTGCCCACCGTGACGGTCAAAATTATTTCAACTTTCCTCAGGAGAAGAAAGTAAGTTTCTTATTTAAAAGTACATCGATAAAGAATCCCTACTTAATTTGGATTCCAAGGCAAAACATATCCAGATTAAAGTCCTTTATCATTCTTAGACAGTGGTGGTCGTTCACCAAGAGTCCCCTTACATTCCAAAGATCCAAGCTTGGGAGACCTCATTTGGAAAAATCAATGATTTTTCTCTTTCTTCTTAGACTTTGATGCTAAGAAGGCTTGGGTAGCAGAGACTTGGATGTATCTTTATCTTCTATGTTCTTCCCTAGCATTTTTTTAAGAGGATCCAAGGATTTGCTGTAATTAGCTTTAGAGGGAGAAGTTGCACCGATCAAGTGGTAATGTTGTAAGTAGAGTTTGAATTAGAGGTGAGAGCCATGGTCTCTTCTCGATGGAGGATCTGCATCCTCCCTATCCCGAGAAGAAGGTGACCGAGCTAGGAGAAAATTAAGGTCATTGATGGGGTTGGAGTTTTGTGGAGAAGGTTCCATCCATGGGTCGTGGTCTTCCAAAGAAGTAGATGAAGGAATCATTGCCCGTTTGGTAAGACTTGTTCAATATTAGAATGGATCATTTCAACATTATGAGATTGGATCCGAGTAGTATTCTCAATGTCCAACGGTTAAGATTGTTAATTGCGTGATTAGTTCGCACTTGGGGTCTACTGCCACCACGAGCCAAAGGGCGTGAATTAAGGGACACCGAGAAGCATGTAAAATGTAGAGCACTCACATGTCCGAGGCTTCCAATCATAAATGATGGGCTCCTCAAACTTTTGTCCATTTAGATTCATGATAATTGAATCGTGGAGAGGAGATGAATGATTAATTTGCAGATTCTAACGAAAGTAAGTCGGACTTGGACGCCATCGATTATCTACGCAAGGGGAATACTAACTTTGCTCGCTACTTAGAGAGTCCTTCCTCATTCCAACGACAACGGAAGTTTAGAAGTTTAATCCATAGAAGGATATCAAAAAAATTCTCCTTGACCGGTCGAAATCCCTCGACCACTTTTAAAGATAAAAGTTCTCTTAGAAAACATGGACTACTCCCCAAACTAGATCAAAATCTTCTTGTAAATTTAAATAAGAAAAGTCTCCCTCAAGGTGAGAAGATCTCACCTTTGAAAGACCATTTGTTTTGATGGCCACCATAGGAGTCAGAAGGGTTTCTTTCCCATGGCGCCGACAAGAGAAAGTTGCCATTCTCTCGACTGCATCAAGCTCACCTCCAAGAAATAAATTTCTCATTTGTCAAAGGAATATAGGACAGGGGAGTGATTTTCTAGAAGCATTATGAGAGTTCAAAACTCCTTCCAATTGTAGTAGGAATGGGGACGCTGGAGGGGCGGGGATCCTAGAATTAGACAAAAGTGCCAAGACCGGAGCTCAAGTTGGGTTTGAAGAAAGAGAGGGAAATGAGGAAGAGGAGGCTAAATCAAGATTCATGCAGGGAAGGGGAGAGAAGAGGACCAATGGAACAAGTGCTTATGACCGTGACCTCCAAAGCCGAGGCCGAGAAGTGAGGAGCTGAACCATGAACCAAAATGAGTAAGATGTAGTGTACCTTCCATCAAGATCACCCAAGGAGCAGAACCAGCACACCAAAACCAAGAGGCGAAAACCTTAGCTCTCATTCACCCCTTCTTTCATTCAAGATATTCACTATAAAGAGTGTGGCTTCCCTTCACCTACTTTAAACCCAAACCCTAGCGCAAAAAATTATATTAGAATTTTTCAAAACAATGGCACTTTATAAATTACTTTTATCTTCATTTTTTTAATTTTATTTTTTATTTAATGTTTTATGTAGAAAATGAAAACTTACTAGCATAAATATTTTTAAATTTTAATACTGATGTCTTTAAAATTAAAATTAAATATTTGATCTATAAATTAATTATAAATATCTTTCTTTTATAATTTTAATTGAAAGATGAATGCATAAAGCATATAAATTAAACTTTAAATATAAAATATAATAATATAAAAATTAATGAATATATATTAGAACATTTTTTTACTTAGATCCAAAGTTGTCTCGATAATATCAAAATTCTACTAAGAGGATTAGAAAAATCTAATATAATAATGACCAAAAGAGAAGGAAATAAGGAAGAGAAAACATTTTAGTGTGAGAAGATTTAAGATTATAATAGCTCTAAACACCTAAGTAAACTCATATATAAAATTGTTTCTATGATTCTTTCTATGAGGATTTTGGTAGTGCAAAATGCCACACTTTGAGTCTTAAAAAATAAATATACTATGGGACTATTATATTTAAGTGGAACACTCATGGCTTCACTAATTATTTTATCTTTAAGAGCCATTGTTGTGAAAATGGTGCTTATATATATATATATATATATATATATATATATATATATATATATATATATATATATTATATCTTTAATAATGGTGTTGATTTGACTAGTGCACATGTTAGTAACTTGTAGCATCTTAGAAATATGAATAGAACTCTCTCACTTTGAAGTTTAGCTCACCTAATTACCTTTTTTTTCCCCTTTTTTTAATTTATTCTTATTCTATTAAGATAGTTTGCACCCTAGTAATCAAAAGTGAAAATGTGACCAACCACAAGTTCCTCCAAAGTATTATTAGAAAAAGTGAATGGAAGGCAAGAATAAATCAACTAGTTATAATGAGAAAAAGTTTAATTAAGGGTGAGGCAATTAAAGCAATGAGAATGTTACTACGCAAGTGGTTCAACCACATTTTATGTTGACATCCTCAGATGTAATCGTATTTCTTAATAGATTAGGTCTTATGAATATAACAAATTCTACTTCTTAAACCCAACCTTAGTTACAAAATTTATGATGACGAAGTTCCCTTGACAATTTCTTAAGAAGAGCACTATACCTTTAAAATTTATTAGTGAATTAACCTAGGTAGAAGGATATCGTACATACATATCTTCAATATGAAGTTTTGGGCAAATTGGTGGCTAGCTAGCTATTGAAGTCATAAGGGAAATAGTACTTGCCTTGTTAAAGGAAACGTTGCTATGGTGAGTCTTCATCGGTGCAATATAAGGGAAGAGGAGGAAGGAGAGGATGTACCCTTCATCTCACATAGGAAGGTCGGGTGAGACGAATGATTGGACCGGCTACCATGAAGGTGGTAGTTGAGGAATGCCTCATTGAGGTGAGACTTACCGTTATTGCATACCACAGTCTCTTCATTTACATTTTTACTTTCTTCTTTAATTGTAAATGAGTGTGACTACTGCTCAAGCCTCGATGATGATGGTGAGAGGCACCGCCTCTTCAAATTATTTTCTCTAACAATCTAGGTAGCCTCATAAAATTACTTCACCTTTCCATTAGTGATTTATTAGGAAATTCTAATAAAGTGGAATTCGGTTATTCGATAAGTGGCGCTCATTCCCATGACTTGGACCTATAGAAAATCCCTTTATTAAAATTTCTTTTTTAATTTTTAATGAATTTGTTTCTCATCAATTGGCAACAACCCCAATTTTGTCACAAACTGACTTGGAGATACCTGTTGACTTGGTAGAGAGTTCACATCAACAAGGAATGACCATCAAAGCTCCCATCATTGTGACCGGTTCACCTCTATTTATATCAAGGAAATGATGATCGTGTTTCTCATGCTCATAAAGATAGTATGAGTCCGTGAAGGGAGAGTCTACTCGCAATTGGGGATAACATGGAGAAAGAGCAATGAGTATTCTCGACTCCTTTGAGGTCGCCACTCTACTAGGGAGATTACTCTCCTAGAAGAATCCATAGACTCATCCTAGTGGGACATAGGCAATCTGTGATCATAATTAGAGCTGGAGTCACAATGACAACAATCCTTGGAGGTGGAGTATCATCACAACTTTCTGTCATAAGGGCTAACATAGCATTACTTTAGAACTCACCAAGTCAGAGTATGTCCCTTTTCCTTTCGATGCAAACTTCTTATTTCATTATATTTATGATAAATGTGGACTTGTTAAAGACTGGAACTCGTGCCCTATAACCAAATTATTGAAAAATTGATGTATAAGAGTTATAGCAAGTGTGTTGTACTTTTTTGCCCATTTTGTAAAAAATAGAAATAAAAAATAGTAAATGTTTTATATTTCACTACTTGACACTATTTAATTTTTACCACAATTGAGCATTAATTGTTTTCAATAGCCACTATTGCTTAAGATATTTGTTGGATTAAGGTAAGAATTCCTTCATATAATGCTTGATGTGACGCCTATGTGACCATGTCTTTCTTATCGCTTTCTATAAATTCTTTATAATTGGGGAGCTTGAGACTTTATTGCTCATCGAGATAAGCAAGTAGAACTACTTTGTGAGTAGATCCTAGTTTCATTCTTGTTGCAAGTAAGTATAGATTTGTTGAAGAAGGTCGCTTTTCCATTACGACCTCAGATTCTATGGCTACTATGATGATAACCTTAACTTCATCGCAAGTGACCAAGAAAAGAGAGTGCCAACTCGCTTAGATTGCATGGTTGTGTGTTCCACTCACTCACTTTAAGAATGGGTTTGGGCTCTTTCTTCTTTGTGAGTGGGTAGACATTCAAGAATTTTTTTCACATGGTGCGTGCCCAAATCCTTCCCAATTTGGTGGCAAGCATCACCACCTTCATCCCGTTCTTGTGAGAAGAGGACATTTAGTGGAGTATAGGCCATTTTCGTGAGCATTCATGGATAAAGGTCATCAAGATGGGACTTTGCAATTTTACTAACCTTGTTGAAAATTCACGCTTTGTAGAATAAAGTACAAAAGTGGAGCTCACAAATTTTTTTATTAAGTGTCCATCACCATGACCTATGTCAATTGTCCCTCTTCCCTATCCGGTGTGAGTAATGCACCAAGCTTAGTAAGCCAAATGTTAAGGAAGAGGAGGTCATGATGAGACGCATGGCGACATTGAATATTTTTCTCAACCTTCACTTTAGCAAGATTACTACTATCCTCCATGAGGTTTTCTTTATATAATTGCTATTCACCTTTACTTTTCCAGTCATCTTCTTCTCATTTTTTCTTTATTTATTCATATAAGAGGAAACCGCAGTAGCACTGACTTTAGCTGACGCTTCAATTATTTTGAGGAAAATGAGTGTGAAATAGGTGAGCAAGTGGCTGGTGAGGACCCAACCTCTCTCAAGTTTGGAAAAGAGGGATAAGAGGAATGAGAGCCAAGTGCGTCTCCTACTACCATTGATGAGGCGGGTTGAGTATCATTTTGAGAAGTCCAAAAAGAGCTACGAGCTCAACTCCTCATAATCTCCAATAGAGCACCGAGGAGGAGGAAGAGCAAGGTGAAGGCTCAGAGCAACTTCACTACAAACTTGCACGAGCATACCTGGAAGCCTATGAACTCGACCCTCCATCTTCTCAAAAGAGTTTGATGAGTTTCTTGGTGACATTCATAATGCTCACTTGCCATATGCTATTATGACCACCCGTGCCATGGCATGTCACGATTTATGGAGTTTGCCAAAAATTCTTTGAGATAAGAAAAGAGGTCCACACTAACAAGTCCAAGATGGAGAGTATGAAGAAAAAGTTGATATCTCTTAAAGCCAAGCATAAGAACATTCAGGATGAGGTTGTTGCCAAGGGCGACTTTAGAGTTTACTTGCCATATGGAGGTGAAAAGAGAGTTAGAGGAAGAACTCTTTCATCGCTACTGAGTTTCAAAAGAAAGAAGCGAGTTCACTGAGTTTCTTGATTATGATGAGTACCATGAGCTTCGATCAAAAGTTTAAATACAACATCAACTTCATTATCGTCAAATTAATGAAACATGGCCATTTGGATGCTAAGTTTTGGACTTCTCCAATGTGCTCACACTCCTGGACTCATGATAATGATGATGATGAGGGTAACACAAGTTGATGCATCCTTTCTTTATTCATCTATCCAAATGTATTTCCTTTTTTTCTCTTTTGTGAGTAGAATGGATGCACTTTACTTGATTTATTATAAAGATTTTACAAAATAAAAAATTGTGATTGGATATAATTGTATTTGTAGTCAAGCACATTTATCTAAATGGTTATCGATTTTTTTTATTTGTTAAGCATTATTGTTAAAATAGGACCGACCGGGCCGGTCAAATCGCTTTAATCATGAATTGATCATAAGGTCGCTTTGATCACATTGAAAACCAGATTTACATTGAACTAGTAAAGCTAGTTCGACCGTTAAACCGCTAACCAATCTCAAGTTTAAGAAACCTCTCGGTTCAAGAAATTCCTCCTTTATCAGATTTTATATTATTTAATCAAAGAATTACAATTTTAAATAAAATTTATATTAATATTTTTTAATTATTTTATAATCTTTTATAAATTCTAAAAATCTTATTTTATTAACACGGATATAATTAAATTAATTTATAATATAACCACCATGCACCCACCCAAGTAGTTTACTGGGTTACCCTTTGAGCTTTTTATTATATATAAAGAGTGCAATACTTATTCTTGTTTATGGTATGAGACTAAAGAGTGCAACTATACTTTAATTTTGAGAAAAGTAAAGGGCATTGAGATAAAACTCATAAAAAAATATAAGAGTAACATTTAAAATTTTAACTCTATAGTCTTATTAGAAATTATATTTCATAATATAAAACTGTTATTTGAAAAAATAAATTTTATAAATATTATGCATATATTTTTTTTTGTTAGATCACTTTATGAAGTTTTTAAAATAATAATTTATATTTGAAATTTATATTTTTATTATAATATATATATATATATATATATATATATATATATATATTATAATAATATTTAATAAATAATTTTTATATATTTTATAAAATTTTAAAAATAATTTTTATATTTTTAGTACAAACTATAATTTTTATAAATTAAATTCTTATTATAAATTATACTTATATTCATAAACTTATATAATAAGTTTTATATTAATTTTAAAACATTTAATATACTCATGAAGATTTATAACACATATATAAGTATATCTTAATGAGCTTTATGCATTTATTCTATTTATTTTTTTATTAGAATTTTTTCTTATATTTATATTATTGTATCATTTAATTAGACCAATATTTAATCATTTTAACGCTTATTATGTTATCTAGTTCAACCTCGATTGAACCATCGAACCTCTCCTTCTTTCGGTTCTTTATCTAGTCCAGCTTTTCACAACCTTGTTGCTAGGTATTGAGTAAGTGTGTGGTCGCTAAATTGATACTTGATGGAATCTTAAATAATTTATCCATGACTTTGAATTTTTGAGTCATTGATTTATTCAAGACCTACTTAGGTAGTTGAGTTAACATAGTGAGTTTTGTATGCTAAATGGACACTCATTGTTTAAATAACATATGCTAATGACTTAGACTATTTGGAGAGAGCATCCCCATGGATAGTCTTTTTAGTTTTATGAAGTTAGCATATACTCACTAGAGTGATACTTGCTTATTGATGTTTGAATTACTCGCTTATAACTTAAATTATTTTCAAGTCACTAGCCAATTGAAAGAACTCTCCTCGAGATCACGTGAGTACAACTAGTCGATATACCGCTGGAGCCATATTCTCTTATTGATTGTTTGAATAACTTTGATCATGACTTAGAATATTAAGTCATTGATTGATTAAGAGAATCTTCCATGGTGGTCATATTTAAAATAGCAGTCAAGTATACCCTTTTATTGGTTGCGCCATTTCATGAGAGATTGCATTATGCCTTTAGTTGCCATCTAAAAGGCTTAACCTTGATTTGCCAATTATTCCTACTATAACTTGGAGAGTTGGCCATTTTAGGTTTTAGATGCCGATCTTATAGGGTGTCGCTCTTACATTATAATCACCACCTCCACAAAGTATTAATCTTTAGTTGCCAATTAGAAGAGTTGATCTTTATGAATTTTAGTTGTTGATGCACGGGATGTCGCTCTTACACTATATTCACCAACTTCATAGAGTATTGGTCTTTAGTTGCCAATTAGAGAGTTTATCTCTTTAGAGTTTCAGTGTGGACCTTAGGGGTGTTGATTTTATACTATAATCACCAATCACATGGAATGTTGGTATTTTAGTTTCCAACCGAGAGTTAGTCTTTTGAGTTTAGTCGCTTGACCTCACGAGGTATCGATCTTCAATTACCAACCGCATTGAGTGTTGATCTTTTAGTTCCCAACAAGAAGAGTTGGTCTTTTTGAGTTTAGTTGCTCACCTCACAAGGAGTCAATCTTACATTATAATTGCTAATGCATGGAGTGTTGGTCTTTTGGCTAACTGTGAGAGTGTGTTATTTGTTTTCGATATATATGGGGACACCATATCCGAGGGTGTACTTATTAAGGTGATCGACTGACATTATGGAATAGTGCACTATCTCAAAATATAAAAATTACTATCCTATATTGGACCTAATCAACTAATAAAGACCGAAAGACATGATGGGTCTTTAATATACCAAAGATTTTTTCCTACTTTACATGGATGAATAATGTAGATTTATTTAAACCGAAGTTCTAAAGTTCTATGAGGGCAAGCCCCATAGTTAATTATGTCCTAAGAAAGGTGAGTTCCTTAAGAATACTCGATTAAAGTAGACAATCGCGTAAAAAGATTTCAAAGATAGACTATCAATAAATTGGCTATGTTTTAAAGATTAAGTGGGAATGCTCAAAAGAGAGACTTATTTATCAAATGTTTGGGCTTTATATATTTGAAATTGAAGAGAGTTGAGTGATATAGAACAAGGATTTATGATAGCCCAAGAGGAAAATAACAACCTCAGATCCTAAATTTAAGGAGCTTTAGCGAGGGCCAAAGAACATCCTAAGTCTAAGGTAAAATGGTATGTTGTTTACCTCCATAAGAGAAGGTAAACTACCGATTGGACTTATCACCGCTTTAAGTGACAGCCTAACTCCTCATACATTTTAAAATCATGTGGTCAACCCATATGTTTTGCAAGATGGTAAGATGGGATGTTATTATTTAGTAGGAAACTCAAGTCCTTAAACCCACTCCATAAGAGATTAGAGCATGTGTGGTATGAATAATGACTTAGTCTAATGCAAATTTTTTTAATTTTATTTGATTTTGGACTCTTCATTTTGACAAAGGCCATAGGATTTTATATGTCTAATTACATGATGAAATGAGATTATTGGATTAATGAGAGAAAGAGGTGTTTTCACCATAAGGGAAACCCTCAAAGGTTAAGTCTTCCCTATCATGCAAGGATGGAAACCCTCTTTAGCAAAAGTGAAATAAGATGACATGCATGATCTTAAGCATACAACATCTAGCTAAAGGGTTGTTAAATCTTTTAATTGTCTTGATTTAATACCTAGGCTTTAAATGAGGTTATGAGTTGTTTAGAAAATTATATGAGTTGTAGTTAGAGTATAAAGTTTATTTTTTCTAGAGCCTAACCGTCTAGCCTCACATTAAATCACCATACATGAAGAAACTAGGAAAATACATGCCATTTCTATTACACAATTAATTATAAAGCATCAAACAATTTATAAACCCAATGTAAATGAATAATAGGCGTAGTCTATCGCCATCCAACCAAAAAAGAGAAATGGGATTGATTTAATTGAATTGGGATTGATTTGAATTTTAAGGCTATGTCCATATGATGAAGTCAAAGGGCTTAAGAAGGGTTTTGGAATTTAATCATGGGGTTTTATGGAGAAATCTTGAACTTGAATTTGGTCATGGGAATGATTATAAGTCTTAAAAATTTGGTTTGGTATTATTTTAAGGTTTGGTTTGAGAAGGAAAGCATGGATTGGGTTTAGGCTATAGGGTAGGCAAGTTTTCCTAAGTCCCTAAGGCATAACCTATTTTTATGGCTAACCCTTCTAAGTTTTAGGTTTAGGTTAAGTGTTCACTTAATCACTAGAAGTGTCTTAAGACTTAGGAGCTCTTAGTGTCTATAAGAGTCCTAGATCTATGATGAGAAAGTTGAGTACTCACTCGGAGGTCAACAAAAGGGTGCCCAATAAGTGTGGTGTAACTAACGGCACCAAGTGTATGTAACACCAAGATGATCAACAAAAGGATTGCAAGCACTAATGAAAATGATCTACCCCTAAACCCGAGATGTAGATGAAATCAAATTCTTAGTAATGCAACTCAACTTATCTAGGTCATAAGAGAGGAAGAAAGGATCCACCGAGGAATCAAGTATGTGAACCTTCCACTAGAGAAGTTCGATTTTCTATAGAGAGGATAAGGGTTTGCATTTGATTTGATTTAGGGAGAAAAGATTTGCTAGGTAGAGGATATGATTTGCCGCTAGGGAGAAATTTGATTGGTGGGCATCCATTGGGGATGAGAAATTGATTTGTTTATGATTGACTCGGGGAGAGGATGTGATTTTGATTTTGAGGGCACATCTACTTGAGATATGAGTTTGGGATCCACCGGGGATAGGATGGGTTTAATATATGGATTTCTTTGGTTTATTTTAGGGGAGCATCCACTAGGGATAAGAGTGGATGGATTTAATTTAGATTCCACCAAGGAAGGATGGTGAATGTAATAAAATGGACCTTGTTAGTGTGTGATGGATTCACTAAGAAGGGGCTATATCCCTAAGCCTGCCTTAAATTTACAAATCCTAATGGATAGTCACTTGGACTAACCAACCTAAGGGGTGCCTTTCTGCAACGATCAAGTTAGGAAGAAAGCTTGTAGACTTGCATCTCCTAAATAAAGAACCACTAGGGTGATTGGATAGCACAATAAATCAACCCAACCTAGGAGAATATTGAGCAAATGCCACACGATGGACTCACATTTACTCATAAATAGTCAAAATTAATTTCATTTTAATTTAAGATAGACCTGTTGATGCGATGGATCCACTAAGAAGGGGCTAATATCGCCTAGTCTTAGATTTACAAATTCAAAGGGATAGTCTACCTACGTGTGGTAGAGCTAACTAACCTAAGGGGTGCCTTCGGTGCAATGGTCAAGAAGAAAGCTTGTAAATTTACATCCTCCTAAATAAGGAATCACTTGAGTGATCGTTGATAGCACAACAAATTGAGCTTGAGAGCTAATGAGTGAGTACTACAAGGGGCTTTATCCCACTTGAAAATAGCTTGAGATAAAAGATATATGTTTATTTTCTATGTGGTTGTGTGTAATTTATGTTGGTGTTGTGTTACAAAAGGATATGACACCACTTGGGTTCCTTACACCTACCCTAAACACATTGTGATTCACAATCAAAGATATTTCTAACCAATATGAAGAGATGGAGTTTGAGATGAAAGAAATTTAGTTGATAATTGATTTGAAACAAAATTTATGGATAATATTTCTTTAGGTAGAGCTCATTGATTGGAAGCATTGGATGTTCTCCCTTACAATTTATAAGTCGATAAGATCCTCCTTGGTAGGCCTTCTCTATGTCAAAGAGCCTTCCTAAGTGGGTTCAAACTTGCCTCCCATCTTTGACAGCAACAATTGGTTTCCTTAGAACTAAAATAAGCTCTCCTACTTGAAAAGCTCTAGGATAGACCAACTTAGTATGAGCTTGAATCATTTTGGCTTTGTATAACTCGAGGTTCATGCCTAGAGGCCTCTCCTCCAAACCTTCTAGCTCTTCTAACCACAACTTGGCATTTTGCTCGTTGTGATTTTACTACCCATAACTATTATTAATGATGGAAGTTGAGATTCTAATGGTAGAATCCTGCACCCATACACTAAAGAGAATGGGGTAGATTGAGTTGGAGTTCTGTAGTGGTGAGCCCACAAGGCTTCAACCAACTACTCATGTCACTATCACTTGTTATTGTCGCGTCTTCTTTAATATCCGTGATGAGAGTTTTGTTGAAGGCTTCCTAAGTCATTTTCTCTTGGGTAATAGATGGTAGAGTATCCAATCTATGTTGTGTCTTCGGTCAAAGTTAATTTTGGTGCTCTTAAATGCGACTATTATTAGATATAATTCATCGAGGCACCCCTAACCTATATATGTTATGGTTCCCTAAAACTAGAGCACATCGGTCAGGATCTCTCCGAGTGGGATTGCCTCCCACTTGGAAAAATAGTTAGCTAGAATGAATGATGACCCTTAGAAGAAGGAGGATCGATCGGACCCACTATGTCATCCCAACACTCAAAATGGCCATGAGGCCAATGTAAGATGTAGAATTTTGGGTGGTTAGTGTAAGACCACACCATGCACCTAACATTGGTGACATCTCCTAGCTATGTTCATGCGATCATCAAGGCTAGTAGTATCCTAGTCTCTTGATTTTAGCTTGCATCTTTGAACCAGATTTTGCTGCATGAACCTTAATGTACCTTGGTCAATCCTATGAGCTTTGTGTTTGTCCAAACAACATAACCACATATGATGATGGACCTCATATAAGGTGCCATCCATGAGAGTGTAGGAAAGGGCTCTCTGCTTCACCGATGCTAGTGACTTCTCTTGAGGTAGTTTGTCTATATTTAGATAATCCATGAATGGTTTCCTCTAATATAACTCCTTATCCTTTTAGTAATGACAACCTCGCCTTTAAGAGAGAGTCTCGATGAGTTCACATCAGGGATAAGACTTGTCTATTTTGGACCCTTATTGGTATGGACTCATCTTCCAAACATGCTAACTCTTTGGAAAGCTTGGCTAATGCATATGATATTGCATTTTGCTCGAGGAATCTTATAAATGGTAACCTCTAGGATTTGAGCCAACAACTCCATCATGTACTGGTAATGATGGAGCTCCTTCAAAACCTTTAAGACCATAATTTGGTTGATAACTAGTTGAGAATCCCTAAAGATATTGATACTCTAGATGCATAGTGTAATGGCTAACACTAGGTTGACAATCGAGCCTCATATTCAGCCTTCATTGTTGCATAGGATTGGACATGATATGAAAATTTCATCACATTGCGATCCGAGTTAGGAAAACTATTCCTACCCCGCCTTTCCTAGAAGAGTAGATCATGGTTCTTCTCCCTTTGAAAGGAAGCCACACCATCAAAATACATCTCCTGCCAAATGCTAGTGTCCCCTAAGTTCATGATTTATTCATGGGGAGGTCATCACCAGGCGAATCAAGAGGAACTGGGTGTGCCGCTAAGAAATCCACTAGTGTTTGTCCTTTCACCGCACGAGGGGTACAAAAGTGATGTCAAATTATGACAAAATCATGGACCAACACGCCAACCATCCGGATAGTGTCGGTCGTGTTATGAGATATTATAGTGGATTGATCATAGAGATCAAGTTCACTTTATGGGAAAACATGTAATGCTATAGCTTTTGGGATGCAGATTAAAGCTAGGTAGTGCTTTTCAATAGGTGAATAGTTTGCCTTAAGGGATTAGATGATGACTAAGATAGTAGAGTGCATTATCTTTATCATTGGAATGGGCTAACAAAGTGCTAAGGAGTCATCTAATGCAGTAGTATATAGTATTAATGGCTTTCGAGATATACTAGAACCGACAACGCCATCGGTAGTGTTTGAGGTCTTTGAAGGCATGTTGGCACTTATCATCTCACTTGAACTTGGCATCCTTTTGACAAGTGCTAAAAATGGTTGGCACCTTCATGATAGGTTGGAAATAAAGCATCTTAGATATGCCAACCCCCTTGAAATGATCTGAGTTGAGTTAGACTTTAGGGTGACATTTCTAATATCACTTGATCTTCTCTCGATCAATTTCTATTCCACAAGTGCAAACCCAAGAATTTCCTGAAGCTACTTTGAATACACACTTGTGGGAATTATCTTAATCGCTCAAAACTACTCTCAAGTCAAAGAGATGGTCTTTCTTTTCTTTACTTTTGACTATAAGATCATCAATGTAACATTCAACCTAATGATGAATAAGTTTGTTGAAGATCTAAGTCATGGCCCACCGGTATGTTGCACTAAGATTTTAAGGAAAGGCATGACCCTATAGCAAAAGATTTTGATCGGTTGAACATAGTGTTTCTTTCATCTTTAGCCATCTTTATTTGGTTATAACCGATGAGCCATCCATGAAAGGGAAGATTGCATGAGATGAGGCAATGTCCACCATCGCTTATGGTATTGGTAGTGGAAAATCATCTTTTGGACATGCCTTATTTAGATCCCTAAAATTGCATATGTGAATTTGGCCATTTTTTCTCTTGGTTGACACTAGCCAACTAGGTAGGATATTTTTCTCCCCGATAAAATTAGCATTGATTAATTTTTTTTGACTTTAAATGACCTACTGCTCAATGTCTATTTGCATGCTTCTGGAGCTTGCTTGATAGGTTAGCACTAGGATCTATTGCTAATTTATGCTACATTAGAGATAAATGCATCTCTTCATAACTCCATATGAATCGCCTTTAAACTAAGTTAATATCTAACTAAGTCATCAATTTCAAGATCATTCAATAAAGAACTGATGTATTTCGATGTGAATTATCTTTACTTTCCAAGTTGATTTCTTTGAGCTCATCGATGGGTGACCCGATCCTTCTCAAACTCTAGCATGCATTCTAACTTCAAGATCATTTGATCATCTAAAGTTTCTAAACACACCTCCTCATATGAGTTAGCATGATTTGAAAAGAACCTATCAAGTTCCAAATGATTAATGATGACTAGTACAATGATTAGCATCATCGACCGACCGATGCACCAAATCCTAGTCCCGGTCTTGATTGAGATGTCCGCTTTGGTTGTCCCATAACCTTTCAAAGTAGTCCAACCTATGTTTAGACCATGTATGTGGGATAAATCCCTTCTTTGCTTAAGAATACAAGGTGAGTACAATCAAAAGGCATTTGTATTAAATCTTTATATGAATCATTCTCAAGTTCTACATTAGCTTCTTGCCTTGAGGATGATGCTCCCAAAAAGGACCTCAGTTCTACCATCTGTGGATGACTTAGGGCTTCCTTAACTACCAAACCCTCATCTTTCTAGAAGAGTGGGGTTAGAGCTAAGGTTTCCAATTGACTCTAATTGTCTCATATGTAGACTTGGACATATTCATCCTTTGCTTTGGAGCCCAATCTTCATCACTATCTTGCTCAATGTCACCTCAAAAGGGATTTGCTATTGTAAAGAGTTGGTCGGTGTGCTAACCACATAAGACTCATCCTCTAAACTAGATTCTAAGTCTATGTGTATAGTAGGTGTACTCTGTGGTTGGTACATGCCTCATATTGGGTGGACGGGAGGCTTTCCACCCTGGGCCTAAACTATCCTCTACATCTCACTGGTGGAGGTCGTAATCCTACCCATGTTTGAATGGAGTAATGAATAGGGTGGAATCTAATGGCTCTATATCTTCCCTTGAGTCCATGTCTCGCTTTATTTTCTTTTTCTATTTCTTCTTTTTTCTTTTCTATTTATTTTTCCTTTTCTTTTCTTTCTTTTGTCCCTCTTGGGGATGTTGGTTAGATTCAGAGAATGGACTTGATGGTTTTGGGGAAGAAAATAGGCTACATCCTCATATATCACAATCTCATGAACTGTGAAGGGCTTGAGATCTCCTTTGATGCATTACTCAATTTTACCTCTCATGAACTTCATGCATCGATGTAGAGGATGAAGTTTGTTTTCATGTATCCATGATATCCCAAGCAAAGCATTGAAAGATGTATCCAGACTATGATATGAAACTTGGCTTCAATCTTCCAATCATCTATCTCTAATGACTATAGAGCCTAAGACCCTCTCGCCTTGTTCATTGAATCCTCTTAACATAATCCTCTTTGGAGCATAAAGATGTTGATCCTTAAGTAATCAAGGGTTCTTAAACTCATAATGTTGACCGATGCACCTTGGTCAACCGTAACTCTTGATATCTTGTATCCAATGTCCACTATAATGTAAAGAAGGTTGTTGTGCTTGGTCATTCCTAAGCAAGTCTTCATCACGAATGTAACTCCTAAGATGCCTTTGAGATGTGTGCCTCCTCTGAGTGGTTAATGAGCTAAGCATATCTTTAGATCAAGGAGAGCCTGACTAGAGATTCCCTCATCTATTTGGATAAGACAAGGGCGTCATATATATTTAACTTAGTCGGAAACTTTCTAAGATGTGCTGGACATTGTAATCAACTTTGACTTGGTCCTCCATAAGCATATCCATGGGAGCATCTTGTGAAGGGGCTATCCGCTCACTAGAACCAATGACTTTTTCCCTTATCGAGAGGTGCTACCTTGGGAGGTAGAACTTTGCCACTACAAGTTAACTTCAATGACTTGAATGATGAACTTATAAAAAAGTTCTACCTTCTCATCAGTATACCTACAACTTCTCCTATGGGATCCTCGAGTTAGTTTACTCCAAGTCAATCCCAAGAGGTGAACTCGATTGATTTAGAAAAGAAAGTCCGATCAATAAGAGGTGGATCAAATGTTTAGAGCTATCATTATTATTTTGTAGACTTAGAGAGTTTTTGAGAGGAATAAAATCTAATATATAAATGGACAAGATGTAAGTGAAAGCTTTCTTCATTGATTTCTTTTGGTGGAGGTACAAGATATAAATCTAATAAAGTAAGTGGTAAGGGATTTAATGCCCTTGTCCATTGATACAATGCTCCTACTAGCAAGAGGAGCTAGTGGAAGAAGTAATAGCTACAACCGTGGATGGAGTACTGGACTGACTGGTTTCACCGAACTATCTTGGGCAAGTAAGGTGGACAACTATTGCGCCGCTAGTATCACCTTCTTCAAGTTGTCTTTGGCAACTTGCAAACCTTCCTTGGTGTTGAAGATTTGAGATGCCTCCTGTAGAGAGAGTTTATTAATTTTAGAAACTACTTTTAGAGGTTCAGATAAGAAAATATCCCAACCTTCTTTCATCTTGAGAGGATCGTTTTCCTAAGAATTATCCTAATAGAATTGGAAGGTTGTTCTACTAAGTATTCCTTGGGGATGACTATGATGCGACTTGTAGCTACACTCAAGCCGCCCCTTAAATATAATACAATCCTCTAAGACATGACTAATCATGCTGGGTAGGGTAATAGATTGGATCATTACTCTGCCCACTTCTTCCTCTTGGGCTCGTAATTGAAAGTCGTTTCTTTAAGAGATTCTTAAATATTTTAATAACTACCTCCCTCTTAAATGAATATGACTTATTCAATCTATTAGCAAGAGTATGTGGGTAATAGCTACCTAGTGGGGATAGGAATACCGCTTGAGTAGCTATGATGTGGCAAGAATGGCCATTATGGTTGATATGATGATCGAGGTGGTGGCAAAGGAGGTGGCAAAGGAGGCTACCGAGCTCGTGGTCTCTCATACTAGACTCGCTAGTTGCTTCTCTCATCCACTAACACAACTATCCCTCTTTCTCAACACCTTCTATGACTTGGGCCAAGATGATTGGTCGAGAAAGGATAATTGATTGGTTTCTTGCAAGCTAGCCACCTTGTTAATTAGTTTCTCAAATATCTAGATGGTAAAGCCCTTAAGCATGAAGGCAACTGCACCATGAAAATTCTTGAGGAGAATCTCAATGGCATTGTCGGACATTATGGCTCACATTTCATGCTCGTTGTGTCACTTGAGAATATAATCAACAAGGGACTCATTGGAAACTTGTGTCACTACAACAAGATCACCTACAATCACTCTTTGATAAGCTCCAACAAACCTCTTGATGGAGATGTGCTCCAACTCAAAGAAAAGTTCTTATCGAACCATCGCTATACCAATCAAATGCAACCGCGCTATCAAAAAAAATGTTTGAACAATAGTGCATCACTACCACCGCATTGCAGAACGACTCTAAAATGTGTGATATGTCGATGGGTTCCCACCGCCATTAAATATTTTGAAGGATGGTGACACCAAACTCTTAGGGTATTGAACTACATCAAATTCCTCCGGTATGATGTACCCTTTGGAATAGATAAGCTCCCGCTTACACCATCATTTCATTCATTTGTTGCTCTACCATATGCTAGATATCCTTCTCATCCATGGAGGTGCCATTTATAACCTTCCTATGCAAACTACCAATGTCATCCTCTCATGAGTGCACTTAGGACACTCTAAGGTATGTACCAACTGGATGGTCGCCATCATGGGAGAGGGGTGGAAACTAGGGTTGAGTTCAATGCTAAAACTATTGCCATCAACTCCTTAATCTTCCTTCCCATCTTGTCAATGTTAGCATCCTCCTCTGAACCGGTGTAGAGGTGTTGAGTCGAGTGAGAAGTGTCACCTTCCTTAAGCATGACACCTTCCCGCTAGTTTGATCTTGTTGTAAGTGATCCCCGAGTGTCAACCATGTGGACCTCGATGTATCATCTAGCATGTCATCCTCATCGATCGTCGACCTTATCATCATCATGATCTATGTGGTCACTCTCAAGAATTTTCCTCTTCTCGATAAAGTAGTCCGCTAATATCTAATCTATTGATCGCCTACTATGCCCGATTGGACTAGGACATATACTCATTAATCGTAGGATTGTGATCTTCGCTTTGCAATGGACACTTCATGCTATCAAGACTTCCTCACTAGGAGGATCAACTATCATGGGACCGTGTCTATGTCGACGCCTCTCTATCTCTATATGTTGCGTCGCCACTCCTTCCTAACCACTGAGGTAGAGGATTGAGCAAGGGAGCTCAATCTCACCTCAACAGAATGGATGGGGTGATCCTTGGGTTGTAGCTATATCACCGAGGGAAGGCTCCCCTGATGGGGCTTCAATTTTGGTAGAGTGGTAAATGCTATGAGCTAAACCGGTGATGGTGGACTAAGAGGAAAGCAATGTGATAGCAACACCGACGCCTCTCAACCGAGGATCTGCCTATGGTGGACTATGCCAAGAAGAATAATCTTATCGAATGACTAGCCCTAACAGGTAATGACATCAAGAAAATTCATCAAAGTAGATGTCGCCAACTACCGAGCATACCTCCGCTTCTCTGCAGAAGATACTCAAGCTTCGTGGCTCTCTCTCTATGGATCTAACCCTTAATACTCTGGGGATCATGGATCATAAGTCAAACAAGGTACAAGACTCTAAGTGTCCAGTAAGCTCGCCGGCATAAAATAGTCCTAAGTCCCAGACATAGAGCCTCCTATGCTCTAGCCAATGTATCATGGTATGTTGATGGTGGAGGAGAAGTAGCAATTTTTTGATAATCCTTCTCTCCATCCGAGGCGAGAGGGGTGGAACCTACTACCACTCGAAGTGGAGAGGTTTCACGGGTGAACCCTCCTCAACTATATGGAAAGTAGTGTCAAGTTCTTCCGTCGCCGCCATGACCTCAATCTTTTAATTTTGTTGTGGCACTAGATGCCGTGAGCGGTCGAGTGAGAACTGCACCTATCTCAAAAGTGGAGGAGACTATCTGAGCTAAGATAGCCTTCCTTTGGGGTGACCAACAAAAGGTAGCAGCCTAGAGCTATGTGAAAAATTGGATGGATGTATTGAACCGACACTAAATGAGGTGTGGGGACCACTATGCCTTCCTCTTTAGTGAGGAAAACTCATAATTAGATGGATATCCAAGGATGAGTGCCTATCCCGCCACCTCCTAGATACTAATGGTTATGAGGGTCGCCTCACAAGTAATAGATCCCTCAAAGCCACACCAAAGTAGATAAGGTTGGAAACATCACCGTGGTGAGATTGGCGATCCAAGGTCAAATCTACACTAGAAGGGAAAGAGAAGATGAACTTGGAGCCATGATCACCGCATTGATTGGAAGTCTGACCGACTAATCAAATCGGTGCATTTGTTGTAAATATAATTGAGTCGCACCGCCTTGATGTTCGCCTTCAATCATTGACTTTATACTTAATTTGAATTTGAACCCACACTTAACAAATTTAGGTATGCTAAGTGGGGTTCATTAAATTTTGGAGAGATTTTTTATACTTGAAGGAGAGACTTTGCCATGTGATTTTGATTTAGAACCCATACTCAATCAATTTAAGTAGGTTGGGGTTCAAATATTCTGAGAGACTTTAAAGATATTTGTATTATGTATCTTGTTTGAAAATTTTGATTTGGAAAACCTTTACTTAGCATATTTAGGTATGCTAAGAAGAGGTTTTGATTATATGTTTAAAAATTTTGTGAAAGTATCTTGCTTGTGATGATTAGTTATATGTGACATATGTTCATTTGAAAATGGGGTTTCTTACTTAAATAATTTGGTATGTTAAGTAGAGGCCAAATGTGTTTGATATGTGTTTGAAAATGAGACTCTCACTTAACAAATTTGGTATATTAGGTGGGAGTCAAGTGCAATTTGATTTAAAATTTGAAAATGAGACTCTCACTTAACAAATTTGGTATGTTAAGTGAGAATCAAATGTGATATGATTTGGAAATGAGATTCTTACTTAACAAATTTGGTATTTTAAGTAGGAATCAAATGTGATATGATTTGAAAATGAAATTCTCACTTAACAAATTTGGTATGTTAAGTAGGAAACCAAGTGTGATTATGATTTGTGTTTTGAAAATGAGACTCTCACTAACAAATTTGGTATGTTAAGTGGGAGCCAAATGTGATTTGATTTTTTGAAAATGAAGCTTTCACTCAACAAATTTGGTATGTTAAGTGGAAGCCAAGTGTGATTTTTTCTTTTGAAAATGAGACTCTCACTTAACAAAATTGGTATGTTAAGCGGAGACCAAATGTGATGTAATTTTTTTTGAAAATGAGACTTCACTTAACAAATTTGGTATGTTAAGTGGGAGCCAAATGTGATTTGATTTATTTTTGAAAATGAGGTTTTCACTTAACAAATTTGGTATGTTCAGGAAGTAAAAATGTGATGTGATTTTCTTTTGAAAATGAGACTCCTACTTAACAAATTTGGTATGTTAAGTGAAAGCCAAATGTGATTTGATTTGTGTTTTGAAAATAAGACTGCACTTAACAAATTTGGTATGTTAAGTGAAAGCCAAATGTGATTTAATTTGCTTTTGAAAATGAGACTCTCACTTAACAAATTTGGTATGTTAAGTGGGAACCAAATGTGATTTGATTTGTTTTTTGAAAATGATACTCATTTAGAAAATTTAGTATGTTAAGTAGAGCCAAATGTGATTTGATTTATTTTTGAAAATGAGGCTTTCACTTAACAAATTTGGTATGTTAAGTGAAAGCCAAATGTGATTTGATTTGTTTGAAAGAGGGGAAATCTATTTAACAAATTTGGGTATGTTAACTAGAGTTATTTTTTGAATTTTGGAAAAGGAACTCTCATTCAACAAATTTGGGTATGTCAAATGGAGTCCAAAATATGTCATGATTCCATGTGTGTGATCTCTTGCTTTTGAAAAGGTGGAAACTTCAACTCAGCATATGTGAAATATGTTAAGTGAAGTTTCAATTTTATGCTATAACTTTATTTGAAGATAGGATCTTAATTTAACAAGTTTGAGCATGTTGAATAAAGGTGGTTATCTTCAAAAGTGTGCTTTTGAAAAGAGAGAAAACTCTAACTCTAGCATATGTGAAACATGTTAAGTGGAGTTTTAATTTTATGTTATGATTTTATTTGAAAATAGAACCTTCATCCAACAAATTTGGGTGTGTTGAATAGAGATAACTATTTTCAAAAAAGATGCTTTTGAAAAATGATTTTGAATTTTGATTTTGAAAAGAACCTCAATGTAATAATCATAGGGATTGTTAGATGGCTTGGTTATATGAGTTTTATGCATTTTGAAAATTTCTTATGAATTTTGTGCATGATCTTTTGTGAATTTTGAAAAGTGCATTTAGAAAGTGACATTTTGTGAAACAATTTATTTTCTTAAATATTGAATGAACCTTGTGTCACCATGCTAGTGGTAAAGAGGTTCTAAATTTTTGTCATCTCCTTTCATTAGTTAATTTTATCTTTCACTTATTGGGGAATAATAGAGGTTTTAAGACCTAAGGAGTGATGTCTTAAAACCTAGAGGATGTTGGCTAGCTTTGCTTAAGAATGAAATAAGCTAAGCTAGAAGGAAAGATAGTCTTGGAATCAAATGAAACATAGGTCCACTATCGATGCTTGGAGACAAAAATTATCTAGTAGAGATGGAGAGAGGAACCATCCCTAGTGGAGTCACCGAAAAAAATTTGTGGTTTCTTTTTCAATTTGTATATATGGGGACAACACGGATCTGAGGGTGTACTTATTGAGGTTTGATATTAAGGAATAGTGCACTATCTTGAAAGATAGAAATCACTACCCTATAATGGGTCTAATCACCTAATAATGACTCTTAAGGCATGATGGGTCTTGAATATACCAGAGATTTTTCCCTACTTTATATGGATGAATAAAGTAGGGTTTATTTAAATTGAGTTCTATGGGGGAGCAAGCCCCATAGTTAATTACATCCTAAGGAAGGTGAGTTCCTTAAGAATACTCTTGATTAAAGTAGGCAATTATTATCTCAAAGATTTCAAAGATATAACTATTAATAAATTGGCTATGTTTGGAAGATCAAGTGGGATAGATCAAGGAGAGACTTATTTATCAAGCCAAAGGAGATGTGTAGAGAATGCTCATGATACTAGAAAACTTAGTGAGCATTCCAATCTATCATATGGTTAAGCTTTATATATTTGAAATTGAAGGGAATTAATTATTTAAGTTGAAATTTATTAGAAAAATAAGACTTATAATCCCACATACCTAAGAGGTAAAGATTTATGTCAGAGCAGGGGAAACAACAACCTCGATTCTAAATCTAGGGAACTTTAGCAAGGGACAAAGCACGCCCTAAATTTAAGGCAAAATAGGTATATTATTTACCTCCATAAGAGAGGGTAAACCACTCAACTGCTAGACCTATCACCATCTAGAGTGCTAGCCTAGCTCCTCTTACACTTTAAAACCATGTGGTCAAGTCATATGTTTTATAAGATGGTTAGGATGTTATTATTTAGAAAAATTAAAGTTCTTAAACCCACTCCCTAAGAGATAAGAGAATGAGTGGTATGAATAATGACTCGCCTAATGCAAATTTTATTAATTTTAATTTTATTTTGGACTCTTCATTTTGACAAAGGACATAGAATTTTATATGTCTAATTGCATGATGAAATGAAATTATTGGATAAATTAGAGAGAAAGAGGCATTTTCCATTACAAGAGAGATCACAAAGGTCAAGTCTTCCTCTATCATGCAAGGATAGAAACTCTCTTAGAAAAGTGAAATAAGATGACATGCATGATATTAAGCATACAACATCTAGCTAAGTGGTTGCTAAATCTTTTAATTATCTTGATTTAATACCTATGCTTTAAATGAGGTTATGAGTTATTTAGAAAATTAGTTATGAGTTGTAGTTGGGGTAGAAAGTTTATTTTTCCTAAGAGCCTAACAAAGTCTAGGCCACATTAAATCACCATACATGAAAAAATTAAGAAAATACATGCCATTTGTATTACACAATTATAAACAAAGCATCAAACAATTTATAAACCCAACATAACTGAATAATAAGTCGGTTGGGTACCACCGCATAACCTAAAAGAGAAATGGGTATGAGCTCTACCCTTATACAACCCAGATATAAAAGAATAATTATAATTACAAATGAATAATTGTTATGGGGTCTTCATATCTTATTTCTTCATATTTCCTTCATCCCTCCTTTGATTTGCTTGCTTCAAAGGCATCATGGGGCCTCCCAGGATAAAGCCTTCTAGCTCGCTCATCATAATCCCTCATAACACTAATCCTAATTCCTAATGTAAAATTACATCAAAAATAGGAAAAATTAAATCTAATTACACCCACAAAATAAGTATTAACTAAACACACCATACAACCTAAGCTATATGAATAATTTGGACTTAGCAACACATGGGTAACCAAGTCCACTGTCTTAATTAAGATTTTACTTAGGGTTATGCAACTTGCAAAAAAGAGAACATTTATATTTTTTTAAGCTCCTCTTAAGCACAATCTTCTACGTAAGACATAATTAGGCTAATCTTGACCTAACATCCAGGTTTAAAGCATACACCCTAACATCTAGTCTACAACACACACAAAATAAATATACATTAAACCATGCGCCCTAACATAAGGCTAAAAGTGGTGGCCTAATCTAAGGTGTGTGTTTTGAGGCTTGTGTGCTATGTTTTAACTAGGCTTTAGGGTTGTCATTCTCTAAGTGTGAAGGGAATTTAATTATAAAGGGTGATCTCACTTTAAGTGGCTTAATTGATTTGTGAGTTTTACTTAGTCTTTTCTTCTTCTTTTCACTTGATTTACACTAAACCACTAAGTGTTATAAAGAGAAGAAAAGATAGGATTACTCTCTTTCATCCCTATCTTAAGCCACATCAAAAGCAAATTATTTAAATCAATTCTTTTAGTGAAAGGCTTATTACATATTTTAATTAATCCTAGGTTTAGGTTCACTTTAAATAATCTCATTCAATAAGAAAGGCATCTTAAGATTAGTTGGAATTAATTACTATCACATAACACATGTTTGTTCATTTCTTTCCATCATATATATAGCATGCATATGATTAAGTCCTAAGCATAACTATACATGCAATTTATATTTTAGCACACTTAAATGATGAATGTAAGCAAATGCACTTGAATTGATGTTTCATTTGGTTGAACTATTTTGTCATATTAATTTAAAGCTCTATCTAAATTCTTTCACAAAAGCATAAGAAAAGAACTCTAAATCATATGACTAATCAATCCAACCAATTGAACATAATATGAATGTCTTTTAATAGAAAAATGGAGTTTTCATTCATTAGATCAATACAAATTTAAATGTATGAAAGTTTTAAAGTACATCACCATTATTTTGTACTAGGGGAGTAAGGTAGGAATCTTCTTGGGGCAACTTAAAGCGCATCCCTAAATGTCCAGACTAATATACCCAATATTCTTAAATACATATGGATGTATAAGCAACTATAAGAATAGAAAACCATGCAAAAGAAGAGTTTGATTTAATTGATTTATTTATGTGAATGAATTAAAGCTCTATCTAAATTCTAATGTCAAAATGCATAAGAATGAAATCAAACGGGTACTTGCCATTATTTTGCACTAGGGTAGTGAGGTAGGAACCTCTTTGGGGCTAGTAAAGTCGTGCATCTCTGGAATGTCTAAGCTAATATACCCACTAACATTCTTACTTATGCAAATCAACATATGACTGAAAGAAATGAACTTTACTTCATACACTAAGCTCATATTCACATGCACTTCCTATGTATGTATAACTAAAGTCACAATATATATTATCATTCATTATTAAGCTTTTGAAAATATATTTGCAATTTAATAGTGATAATAGTCACACAAATTTTAATTAAGCCAACACATGCAAGTTTGACATAAAGGAAACCATTTCATTTAATTAATTTATGAAAGAAATGAATGCATGACTATAAGTGGCATACAAGATTTTAACATGATTAAAAAAAATAAAGAAACATAAGCATGTAAATTTATTCAATCCAATTAATTGTAAGGACAATCCTATTTAACAAGCTTATTTAAAATAAATCAAAGTTTCTTAAAGCCATTTTGATTTCATGCTTGATTTGATTTGAGGGATGTGAAAGAAGTTTGCTAATCCTAATCCCATTCGCCATATGTGTGAGTCAACTAAATTTAATGAGAAGCAATTAGGTGATTTTTATGGATTGATTAAGTTAAGCATGGATTAAATTAATTAATTAACCCATACCTATGTTACCTTAAGGTAATTAATTAAACAATTATAAGTTAATATGATGTTTAAATAAATTGAAAAGTAAATAGCAATGCTCCTATGAAATAAAAGGGGCTTAATATAATTAGTTAATAATTATTAATTAATTAAGAAACTCACTTAATTACTTTTATGGTTTTCTCACACATGTAATTAGGCCAATAAATATTTTAACTAAACCCTAATTAAGCAAAAAAATACTATTCAAAATTAATTAATAATAGTTTTATTAGAATCTCCTCTAAAATACCTTCAAAATGAGCCCTCATTTGTTATTTTTGGATTTTAATACAATTGTTATAATTTTGAAAAATTCAACCATAAAAATAATTAAATAGCCCTAATTAAGCTCTCATTCCATTGACACCATGTGGTCAACTAACATGATGCTTTCCACGTGATGCGATAGGATAGGTTATTTAAATTGGCACATCACGCGGTTGAGTCACGACGACGCGCGTGGACCGTCGATCTAAGATCGATGACCATAATAAATCTCATGGTTAAAGAGAAAATAGAGGGGATCTAAGCGTGATTAGATTAGGACCGCCTATTCCAATCACGTAACGGCCGACCGTGATCTATCTCCCCGAAGGGCGAGACGGATGTCATTCATCTTTCTCCATTCAATGAGCTCACCAAAGCTTAGATGGAGATCAAATCAATATCACACCTTTGGGGAGGCAAAATGAGGAAATTCAATGGTGAAAATCTCATGACATGGAACTTTTCTTCACAAAGGACCAAACCATTTTCCTACAAGGATTAGTTTTAATGACATACCTAAGCTTATGATTGGTGGTTCCAATGATTGAGGAAGCTTTGTCTAGAGAGAAGCCCTATTGAATAACGAGCTTTGAGGTGGATTGCTCTAGAGACCAAGATCCTCCATTTGAACATTTGGCCTTGATCGAACTCATGCTTAGAGTGGATTTGGAGCTCAAGAAATGGCTTTAATGGCTTTAATGACAATGAGGATGGTGTTTGGAAGTTTAATTGAAGTTTGGTTTAATTGAAGTTTGGTTGAGAGATGGATGAGTTTGAATCAAGGGAGGGATGCCCTATTTCTACGCACAAGAAGGGAGTATTCTAGTGAAGGGAAACTCGAGAAGGCTTAAGGAGGCTCTAGTGATTTTGAAAACACATAAGAAGCTCATTGTGTTGAATGGAGATAATCCCTATGAGAATTGAGGGAGTATACCCTCGATTAAGCTTGATGGATGGATGGGATCCGTCCTTTTTTTGGCCTGGTTCACTAACGCCAGTCTAGAGGGTCTCATTCAACTCTACATGTGGGGAGGTCCAAGGTAAGATATGGGCATGTGGCTAATTTCCTCTCCCTTTGTCCATGGGGTTCAGCTTTTAGTGAGGAGGAAGAGTTGGGTTTCCTTTGGTCCATTCTGATCCTAGGCTTGCTTAGGTTGGGAAGGCTAGGCATACCTCATTTAGCACTTGGATGGTCGCCAAGTGATGGGAGAGTAGACTTTGCCAAATGAGAAAAAATCCTATGTGGAGAGGTTTGTCCAATGCCTAATCCCTTGGGTGGGGTCCACTTTACTTTTAGGAAGATTTTGGGCTGACCAAGAGTCAATTTGGGTTGGTTTGGTCACTACCCCATTTGTTGGTTTTGGGTGCTTTGGCTTCATTTAGTCAAATGGGTTCATATGTGTGCATGTTGGGTTGGGTTGACCAATTGGTTAAATTGGGTCAAACCAAGGCTAGGTTAGGTTCAAATGATGATTTGAAGAGTTTTAGTTCAAGTGATTTCAATCAATTTGGCTTAGGTTTGGTTTTGGCTCATTTGGATTCAAATAGGTCAAATGGGCTAAGTTGACCAATTTGACCAATTGACCAAATTGGTTGAGCTAGGTGTTGGTTCAAGTTCAATTGGTTAATTAAAAATTTTTGTAGCCTTTGGTTTGATTTGATTTGGGTTTAATTTGGATTGTGGCTATTTTGACCCTTTAGGCCAATTTGGGCTATGTCAGTCAAGTTGACCAATTGGTCAAATTGGGCTCAATTATGGCTTTGGTCAAGTTCAATAAGTGATTTGTAATGAACTTGAGCCATTAGTTGCAATCAATTTGGGTTAAATCATGATTTGACCCATTTTGGCTTTTAAACCAATTTGGGTCAACTTAGGTCAAATGATCAATTGGACTTGGTTTGGCTCAGAGGGTTTGATCATGTTCAATCATTGATTATGAATTGGTTTGAATCAATGGTTTCAATCAATTTGGTATATGGTGGGTTTTGGCTAGTTTAGGTTTCTTTTGGGCTAAAGATTGACTTGGTCAAAGCACCAAGTTGACTTGGTTTGACCCAATTCGTAGTTGATCATCCTAGGATAATTATTGATCATGATATGAGGTTTGGTTGGGCTTAGTTCAATCTAATTTGGGTTGGATTAGAACTTGGCTCAAAAGGTCTTTAGGGCACTTTAAGTCAAGTGGACCTAAGTGGGTCAATTGGTTTAGTTTTGGCTTGATTCAAGTTTAGTTGAACTCATATATGAGCTTAGGATTGAAAAATAAATCCAAATGCAATCAATTTGAAGTCTAATGGATTTTGGCTCATTTGAAGTTTTCAAGTCAAAAATGCTAACTTGGGGTTGACTTGTGTTGACTTGAATTTGATTTGATAATTGTAGTTTATGTTTATATTTGGATGATTTATTGAAGGAAAGATTGATCCATGAAGAAATCCATGGGTTTTGAATTGATTTGGGTATCATTAAGCCAAGTTCAAGAAATTAGCTAAAAGGCTAAAATTGAAAATTTGATTTGATTTAGGTTTTGGCTATTTAGATTTATTTCATTTATATTTGGGAATATAAATGAAGATATAAATGATCCATGAGAAAATCACTTAAGTTTGGAGTGATTTGGAAGCAAATTTGACAGCTTATAGATGTAGGTCAAAGGGCTTAAATAAGAAATTGATTTAGTTTGATTTATTTTTAGTCATTGAGGGTGTGGTTCATTTGTATTTGTGAATATAAATGAATGAATAATTGATTTATAAAGATACCAATTGATTTTGGCTTGATTTGGTTTAAGATTTGATTAAGCCAATGGAGGAAGTTCCATTGGGCTTAAGAAGGGATTTTAGCTTAGTTTGATTTAGTTTGATTTAACTTTGGCTATTTAAGTTTGGATTTCATTTATATTTGTGAATACAAATGAAGGAATGACTAATTTATAAAGAAATCAATCAAGTTTGAGTTAATTTGGGTTAAAATTTGCTTAAGCTTATGAGAGTGAGTCATAAGGCTTAAGAGGGAAATTTGATCTTGGATTTGATTTGATATTGATTTGTTTGGTTTAGGATTTGGATTTGGATTTGGTAAATGATTAAAGGGTTGAATTGATCTCTTGAGAAAATCAATTGAATTGGGATTGATTTGAATTTGGTTAAGGCTAAGTCCATATGAAGAAATCAAAAGGGCTTAGGAAGGGTTTTGAAATTTAATCATGGGGTTTTATGGAGAAATCTTGAACTTGAATTTGATCATGGGATTGATTATAAGTCTTGAAAATTTGGTTTGGTATGAATTTAAGGTTTTGTCGAGAAGGAAAGCATGGATTGGGTTTAGGTAGGAAGTTTTCCTAAGTCCCTAAGACATAACCTATTTCTATGGCTAACCCTTCTAAGTCTCTAGGTTTAGGTTAAGTGTTGACCTAATCATTAGAAGTGTTTTAAGACTAAGTAGCTCTTAGTGCCTATAAGAGTACTAGATCTATGATGTGAAAGTTAAGGACTCACTAAAAGTGAGGTCAATAGAGAGTTGATCTTTTGAGTTTGGTCACACCGATCTCATGGGGTGTCAATCTTATATCAAGTCGCCAACCGCATGGAGTGTTGGTTTTTTGAGTTCAATCACCAACCTCTTGGGGTTTTAATTTTAGACTATAGTTGCCAACCATATAGAGTGTTCATCTTTTAGTTACCAACTAAGAGAGTTGGTCTTTTTTTAGTTTAGTTGTTAATTTCATGGGGTATTAATCTTACTATAGATTATGTTAAGTAAGTTCAAATTAAAAGTTGCTTTTCTAACATTAATACTCTTGGGCCAAGAGAGGTGCACCAAGTATTGATCTCCTACCGATTTGCCACTAAGTAAGACCTTTCCTTGGGTTAAGAATGATGCACTAAGTCCGAGTCATCACACAAGTCCCTTAGTGTTCTTGCATCAAGAGTTGGCTTTGCTCGACATCAAGATCTCTCGTGCCAAGAATGGTGCATAAAGAATTCAGATCTCCTACTGACTTTCACTTTTCAAGTGGGACATGTCATTGGGTCAAATGACACATTGAGTATCCTATGTCACCACATAATTCTTTTAGTGTGGGTTTTTCCATTTAGCATCCGGGTATGCTCCTTTGATAGCTACCATTATCCCATGAGTTAACTCATTGAAGGAGCAAAATATAAAAAAATTATTATTGGAAATAAAAATATACATAATATTCAAAACTAGTAAAATGAGTACTAATTAGAAGAACTTTCTCTTAGAGATCAAACTTCTTCAAATCTCTAGCTTTCCATGTTCTTAGTATGTCCCGCTTGAATGAGATCATAGTCGATGTAGGACCAACTTGTTCCTTAATTATAAAAGTTAAAGTTAATCTAGAACAATTTGTTGGGCATCGACATCTACTTTCTTGATTCTAGGTCGCTACTTTTGAAATGCTTCTCCTTCATATAATAGTTATAGTATTAGGCCATTCACCTTTTTATTTTCTCTTGTCTTTGTGATGCCTCAATTCTAAGTTCTCCGAGCATGTTAAGCATATTTTCCATAGCCTCTAGGTTCACTTTACTCCACTCACTAACTTCACCTCCTATTCTTCCATTATTAGAACTCTCTTGCTCTAAGCTTCATACTTGAGTAGTAGAATAGCTTCTATGCCATGCAACAATGTGAATGATGAGTGTCTTGTTGTACTAGTGGGAGTCATTAGCAGTAAACGTGAGTAATGTGTTTAATTATTTTGTTATGGAACTTTCAACCTTCTTTTTTTTAGCAAATTAAGGAACTTCTTCGGCTTCCACTTATTTGTTACTCAGTAGGTGATCGATGTAAATTTCAAATTGATTCCTTGAGACTCACAAAACTTAATTAGACCTTTCTTAATGCATTAGTTCCCATTATCGTGATGATGTGGGTGAGTGTCCTACCTCCAAATTGGCTATCACACTCTACAAAATTTATTTATTTATGAACCTTCCTTTGCTTAGACTCTCTTACACATCTGAGGTTGAGCGAGGCCTTCCAAAATAACTCTCCTCCTATAAATAGGTATTAGGATGCTCTAATTTTTAGATTCTTTGTCATTTATTTGATTTCCCTAGTCTATAAGTAATCTTGGGTCAACCCACTTGGTGAGTGTCCATGATCAACTTGCATTAACCCTCTAGGTTAGTTAAATGATCACATGCATATATCTCACTAGCTTGAGATAATAGATAAGTGAGTTGATTCTCTTAGAATTTGCTCAATCCTAAATACCCCAATCACCCAATTTTTCTTTTTTACTTTAGGTAAATTTTTTAACAAGGACTTATCTCAAACTTCATATTCTCCATAAACTTGTACTATTACAGCTATGAGTTAAAATAAGTTTCTACAAACATGGCTCCCAACTCACTAGAAAATCTCGATGGTGAGCTTCATATTCAACTTAATTAATCATCATCTTGAAGCTAAATTTGAGATTGAGTTATTATGATTCTTGTACTTTTAGCACTATGCTTATGCCCATTGTTGGCCCATCAAAAGAGCCATCAATGTATAAACATCACAAGGGTTCGGATTGATGAAAATATCTTATGAGCTATTGAAGTCAATAAGAAAATTTGTGAGTGCTTGGCTTTAATCATGGTTTGATACAAGTATGATATATTAAACTCACTCAACTCCACAAACCATTTTAATAATCTTCCCGAATGATTAAACTTAGAGAATATAGATTTAAGTAGGCTATTAGTGAAAACTTATATGGAATGTGCTTGAGGTAAAGTCTCGTTTAGAGATGATTAGTGAGTGAAGCTTCTCCATGAGTGGGTAGTTTAGCTTGGCACCTCATAGAGATTTACTAACATAATAGATATGCTATTATTTTTCACCTTCTTCTCTAATGAGGATTGAACTAATTGAGTCTTCTTTTACTCCTATGTATAACAACATGACTTCTCTCTCTTTTGGACACTACACCAAAGGAGGTGATGCGTGTAGAGTCTTTAAGTCACTAAAGTGTTTTTATATTCTAGAGTCCACTTGAATTTTTTTTGCTCCAATGAGAACCATGACAAATGGTGAGCATCATTCCTCCTTTGAGATAAATCTACTCATTCCTATTACTCACTCAATAAGTCATTGTAGCTCTTTCACATTTCTAAGTGAAGGAATGTCATAACTTTTACTTTATCTAGATAGCCTTTATTGCTTTGAGGTAATGAAATTTATTTGAAACTTCCCTACTCTTGCAAAAAATGCATTTTAGAGAGTTAAGGTGCATATTGTATCCTTTTAATGTGGGAATGTCTCTTTAAGGTCTTGGATGTGTTGGATTGGTGACTTGCTTTTGACTAGATGGTCATCCACATAGACTTTACATTTCTCCCTTTCTACTCTTTGAATACTCAATTCAATAGTCTTTGGTAGATTGTCCTAGTGGATTTTAGTCTCAAGTGTATAACTCTATAGTAGTATACTTCTTTAGTAGTAATAAAAGTTAATTTTTTTCAAAATTTATATGGTACATTTGAATTTAATAGTATCATGATAATGCATTTAGGAAACTCATCTTTGAAAATCCGTCGAGTCCGTAAGCTCTTCTATTCATGGGAAATGATACTCACCCTTTGGATATGCTAAGTTTAGAATAATAAAGTACATACATATTCTCTATTTGCCACTTGACTTGTATCATTACACATTGGATGTTTATTCTAGGTATTGAACCTCTCTAATAAAATTTTCTTTGAGCAACTTGGTAACCTCCTAATTAATAGGCTCGATGAGCCATTGTTTTCCTCATTTTCTTCTTGATGGACGCATGAAAGTTTAGGCGATGAAATGCAATGTTGTTGTCTATCATCAAAATCTCCACTCCGCCCAAGTGAATATGTCTAAATTGTCCATAAAGATTCCAAAGAGGGTTTCTTTATTTTCGTGATAGAAAGTTGATCCGACCTTTAATACTCACTCATTGCTTTGTGTGGTCAAACTTTCTTCTATCTCTTCGAGGACTTCATTCATGTTCATGCAATATCCAAATGTGATACTTTATCTTCTATATTTGACCCACCCATGGCTTCCAAATAGCACAGGATTGGTTGAGGTTTCCTTTGATAATAACTTCTTCACCTCCAATGAAAAATTTAATAGTTACATGATACACATTACTCAATATGTTAAGTAGAGGTTGGTCAACAATAACATTATAAGTTGTAGGATCCTCTACTATGATGAAGTCAACCATGGCTATGAACTATTTCTTTTCCTTTCCCCAAGTGATGAGGAGAGTAATCATCCCTTCGTTCTCTCTATTCTCCTAAGAAACTATATAGTTTTCTTCCTATGGGTGTGAGTTTAGAATTTCCTAATTCCAACTTACCAAAGATCGATTTAAAAATAACATTGACAGATCCCTATGTCAATCAAAATGATTCCCACCTAATAGTTGGAGAATAATGTCTTACTATGACTACTTTGTTGTAGGGATTCCCAATAACTATATCCCTTTAAAAAAATCTCACCGGATGATGGTCATAGATGGTTCTGCATCATGATGGTCGAGCTTACTTTACATCACAACCTCTTCATACTCACCTTTTGGAAGACTCTTTATCACCTCTAAAGATAGAAGGTATGACTCTAGTGATATGAATAGTGTGCATGTAGTTCATTGCTATCTTTGATGACTTCTTTATCTTTCATCCTAATAAACCGCTTGGCCATTAACACTATAAGAGGAGTTGGTAGGTTGTACATAATCAGCTCCTTGATAGCAAGTTCTCGGTTTCTAAAGCCTCACCCTAGTAATTTTGGTCGCTCCTCTTTTCCATACTCCACTTTTGATACACGACCGGGTAATCACTTCAAGATCTTTTAGCCGCCTTTAGTTTTAGTCGTGATCTTGAATCACTTCATTGTACTATTTAGTATTTACATGGTTATTTGATATCTCTAGTGATTCAACAAGTGTCTTAGGCTATTGGAGCCCTAAGTCATATTTGAAAGGTCCCTCTTTCAAACCTTGAGTGAGTGTTGCTTGAGCGCATGTTTATGGTCTTTAACTTCTAGCATTTCTTGTTGGAAGTGAGTGGTGAATTTTCTTAAGGATTGTCCGTTCTCTTACCTCATATGCAATACATCATGAGAACTTTTTAGAAGCTTCTATGTGTAAGCAATTTGCATAGCAAATATCATTTTAAAATCAACAAATAATGTTATAACTCTCGAGGAAAACATAAGAACCACCTAAAGGTTGACTCTTTGAAAGTGATAAGAAAAAGTTGCCACTTCATCATGTCATCTAAGTCTAGTAGTAATGTGGTTAACTTGAACTATGTTATATGATCAATTTGATTTGTTCGACCTTTGTATTATTTAAGATGAAGGATCTTGACCTGAGGAGGGCGAGCTTCAATAATCTTCATGAAGAAAGCATCATTTAGCTACAACTACTTCTTTGATACTCTTCATTTATTACATAGGATTTGTTGAATCTAAATTTGTTTATGGATGGAGGAAGAACCTTTTGAGATACCTTAGAAATAGGATTAGAAAAGATTGCTAGCATGAGAATATAGAAGTAGAAAAGTGCAAGAGAAATATAATCTTTATTGCTCGTAATGCTCATAACATAAATATAGGGACATTGGGAATTAAGTCATCCTTTCATTTAGATTTACAACCTTAGACTAGTACTATGGCAACATGTGCCTTCAGACATAACATCAAAAGACACATCCTTAGATAAAAGTGAATTTTGATCTTAGACTCTAGTTTTGAGTTAGAAAGGTCGCCAATAAAGCGATAGGTAGGTCGATGGGAAAGAAACCAAAAGAAAAATCTTACATACAAGAATATTAGGCACAATTCATGCATCATCGATGCTCTCTCTAGCTATCCCTCTTTTTTACTTTTGACCGGAAAGTGGGTGTGGCTATCCAATCCTAGTTGATTTATCCATCTGATCCCACCCTATTTCGTTGAAAGAGAAGGTACTAGACCTTAGATTATTTTTTGGGAATAAGTTATTTTCAACAAGAGTATGTGAGGGAGAAAGTGACATGACAAGTAGGTAATATAATAAGAATTCTTAATTGAATCTAAAGAATAGAGTCTATGACTATTGGTGTTAGATTTCTTCTCGACTCTAGCCTTTTTTTTATCAAAATTGAAATAGTTCGATTAAGAGCTAAAAGGTCCCTCAGAAGAAAGAAGTCCCCTTTTATCATATCAAAGAGTGAGAATACATAGAAAAATCATATAAGGTAAGATTAATATAAGTGAATTCTTACATAAGTTTATGGTGATGAGCAAGTATAAATCCATCAACTTATAAAGTAGCTTGTTCAAATGAGTTTTGCGATTAAGGTGAGGTGGAGGACATTTGTCACATTGTTGTTCTTCATAGTTACCGATGTTTACAGTTTGATTATGCTTTACCGATCGCTTAATTCTTTCAGTCACTTTGGGTCGATCTATCTTCCTTGTAGGATGCTCCTTTCAATGAGTATATTTATTCGGGACATTGAGTACCCTTAATGTGAGTACACTTATCTTGACCAGTATATTTACTTGTGCTTACCCTATACTTTGAGTATACATTTAGCTCCTCGATTCTTCTAGTTCTAGTAGAGGTACCTCATAGAAAGGAAAAAAAGAATAATCACTATAAACATTTAATCGATGAGAAAATTTATGTCAATATTAAGAGGCCACATCACCTTTTCTGATCTAATTTCTCAATGCTATAGAGGCTCTACATGGATCTTTTTTTCTTTTTTTATGTGCTTGACATTCCTTTAGCTACTTGTTACGATAAACTTTCTACTTTCTAAGAGTTGACTCTATAAAACATATTAAAACATAATCAGTGGATGCAAAGAGACATCACAATGATATTGATCCTGTAATTATATGAGAAGGCCTTCACGAAAAGGCCAAAATCAAGGAAATTAAAAGAATCCATTTCCATTTCTACAATTGATGTGAGCGGTAATTACTCTAATCACAACAACCATCACCCGATTATTACCCCAACTTGTGAGGAGAACTTAGCACCCACATATCCGTGGAGCGGTCAGGAGAGTGTGCATCCCATGATTATTCTTCAAAAGAAGAAGGAGGGAAGATGCATCTTTAATTTGGTGTAGGAAAGTGATGGTGAGTGAATGATTAGGCCGACCACTATGAGGATGACTGAGAGGAAATACTTACTAAGGTGAGAGTTACTCATTATTGTGTATTTCAAATCTTCTTTATTTGAGTTTCTAACTTTCCTTTTTTTGGCCACACTTGAGTGAATCTAGCATTCAAGCTTTAGAGGATAGTGAGGGACACTCACCCATCCCTTAGGTCATCTCCTCCAATAGTCAAGGTAACTTCAAAGAGTTGCTTCACCTTTTCGTGGGTGATTACTAAGCCATTTCCCAAGTAAAAGGAATTCCATTTACTCAATTGATGGCTTCTCCTCCTAAGGGTTGTACCCATAGAAAATCCTCTTATTTAAATTCCTTTCCCAATTTTTGATGAATTTCTTTCTCATAAACTAGTGGCAAGTCCATCTTTATCGACTTTATTTACACTACAAGTAGATTTGGTGGAGATTTCTCCTTAGCTTAGGGTGACTATCGATGTTCCTATCACCGAGACTATCTTCACTTTTATCAACATTAGAGAAATGATGGTCGATCAGAGTAGCTGGGAGTAATGGGTGAGTCAACCCGTCAACTTGGGAATAATGCGAGGAAGAGTGATGAGGATTCATGGACTCCTCCAAGATCAAGACTCTATGAGGGGAGGTCACCCTCTAGGGAGGCCTTAAGCTCTTCGGTGAAACATGAGTGAGCTCGAGCACAATTGGAACTAGAGCCAGTGATGACAATCCTTGGAATTAGAGTACTAGCACAAATTTATGACCATGAGAGCTAAGATAACATTACTTCAAAACTTAATTAAGTCAAAAAAATACTTCCCTTGTCCTTTATGGCATGAATTTTTTATTCAATTTTATTTATTGGAATGGTACACCCATCGAGGACTAGCACACCAATCTTATAATAAAATTACTAAAAGATAATTTGTTTAAGGTTATATCAACTGTGTTATACGGTGTTTTTTTAGATGTAGGGTAGGCACCACCAGATCAGGGGTACTTATTGAAGTGATCAGTGCGATATGGTATGATGTACTATCTTGAAAGATAGAAGTATCACCCTAGTGGACCTAATCACCTATCTGCACTGTAAGGTAGTGAGTATTCAAATATACCATAGATCTTTCCCTACTTTACATGGAAAAGTATAATAGAGTTTATATTAATGAAGTTTTTAAGTTCCCTATACGTGCAAGCCTCCATAGTTAATTACATCTTAGAAAATAGAATTCCCTAAGAATACTCTTGATTAAAATAGGTAATTATTATCTCCAAAGATTTCAAGGCTAAACTATCAAAGGATTGGTTATGTTTGGAAAATCAAATGTGAGAGACCAAGTAGAAGACTTATTTCGGAATCCAAAGGAAGATAAGTAGGGCACTTATAATACTTGGAAGCCTAATAAATGCTCTAATTTATCCTATGGTGAGGCTTTATATATTTGAAAGTGAAGAGGTTTATTTTGTTTGAGTTGAAATTTTATTAGATTGCAAGGGCTTATAATCCATCAACACAAGATTGTAAAAAATACCTAAGAGGTTAGGATTTATGCTTATAGCAAGGAAACTAACAACCTTGAATCCTAAATCTTGGGAGCTTTAACACAAGCATGACTTAAATCTAAGTGAAAAGGGGACATAAAGGTAAATCTCCATAAGAGAGAATAACCCTGCGCTTAGAACTTACAACTTGGAGTGGTTGCTAGTTAACACCTCATATGATTTAAATCCATGTAGGCAAGTCTTATGAAATTACAAGATGGCTAGGCTATTATTTAATTGGAAAAACTAAAGTCCTAAACCCACTCCCTAAGAGACTAGAGAATGAGTGGTATAAGCATACGACTCAATCTAAAATACAAAATTTTACAATTTTTTTTTTTTGACTCATCCATTTGGACAAAGGCTTGGGATTGCTTTATGCCTAAATGCATGATTAAATAAAGTTATTAGCTAAATTAGTGAGAAGAGGGTGTTCTCCAACACAAGGGATGCCCTCACAGTCAAGCATTCCCCTATCGTGCAAGGGTGGAGATCCCCATATTCAAGGAAGAAGAAATATGATATGCATGATGTGAGACACACAACATACAACTAAGGGGCTGTTAAATCTTTTACTTATCTTGATTACAATCATAAGCTTTATGATGAGGTTGTGAGTTGTTTAAAATTTACTTATGAGTAATTCGTTGGGGTAGAAAAATTACTTTTATCTTGAGAGCCTACCATATCTAGGCCACACATTAAAGCATCAATCATAAAAAACTATGAAAAAGCATTCCATTTTTAATACATAATTTTAAACAAATCATCAATCAATTTTATAACTACCGTAAAAGAATAAAAGGTCGGTGCGATTGGTCTTTGTGCAAAACAAAATAAGAAAAGATGGGTAGTGAGCTCTACCCTTATACAACCCAAAATATGAAAGAATAATTACAATTAAAATAAATACATATTATTGTGGTCTTCATTCTTCACTCTTCCATCTTCATTTCTTTGATTCAATTAGTCTCTTCTTTGATTTGGATGTGCTTACTTCAAAGGCATCACAAGGCAGGATAAAGCCTTCTGCCACCGCTCATCCTAATCTCCCATAATAATAATCCTAATTCCTATAATTACATTCATATAAAAAAAGTAAATCAAACTACACCAATAAAATAGATGTTAGCTAAACATACATATAATCCCAAGCGGTTACATATATAATTTGGACTTAATACACGCATGGGTAACTAAGCCCACCTTTCCTAACTTGGATTATGCTTAGGGGTTTAAGCAACCTATAAAGAGAGCATTTATATTTATTTTTATGCATTCCCTTAAGCACAATCCCCACATAAAATATGGTTAGGCTAGAACGACCTAACATCCAACCTCTGAAGCATACACCCTAATGTTGTTTGTTGCTTGGTTATCTTCAATCCCTGATTTTTATGTGTTTTTTCACTGTAGGTTTAGGCCATTTTGGATCAAATGGTGAATAATTTCTGATGATCTAGCTTTTAATAGCTATGTTGAGCAGTGTATTTGGTTGGCTACTCCACATTGAGCTTATGCATGGAATGCGTCTTCTGATTATTTGCTTTACAACAAGTGTGCCCCTGGGTTTGTAGGCTATGATGGCTAGGTTGATTTCACTCATATCTTGGTGGTAGCGAAATTGTGATGCAACCCTTCTTTGGAGGTTTGGATGCTCATGTTTGTGGTTGCCCCTTTTATGGGTGGTGAGCTGAGCCTTTCCTTCATTTTATTATCTAAAATATCCTTTCCTTTCCTACCTTCTCGGTTTACTTGCACTTCTTTAGCTAACCCCTTTTGATGTTTGCGGGTTTTGTATTTTCTTTGTAGGTTCCTTATCTATATGTGGCATATCTTTCATTATTTTCACAAGCTTTTTTCGAGGATGGATCTATGGCTCTCATTCATGTGCTTTTGTACCTTTAGCTATTTTTTCTTTTGTCACTTCCTTCTCTTATTTTAGTTGTATTTATATAGGAGATTTACTCTCTAGGTGATTGTAGCTCTTTAAGCAATAGTTTTGAGTTTACACCCTTTTAAGGACCTTGTAACCCCTTTTTTGTGGCAATAAAATTCCCCTATATGGGGTTCTTTAAAAAAAATTCTAATGTGTGTGTTAAGGCTTTTGTGTGGTATGTCTTAACTAAGCATTAGAGTTGTATTTCTCTAAGTTTGGAAATTTTTTGAGTTAACATGAGGGTGCATTTTATTTGAAGTTGTTTAATTGATTTGTGAATTTTAATTTGTATTTTATTTTGTTTCATGTGATTTACACTTAGCATCTAAGTGTTATAAAGAGAGAAAAGAGGATTGCCCTCTTTCATCCCTACCTTAAGCCACTTTTTAAAGCATATTAATTTGATTTAGTTCTCTTTAATGAATGTCTTATTAAATGATTTTAATTAATCCTTAGTTTAGGTTAACTTTAAATGACCTTATCCAATATGAAAGGATTCTTAAGGTTAATTTAATTTAATTACTATCACGTGAAGTATACTAAGTCATTCCTTTCCATCACATGTAACATGCATATGATTTAATACTTAGCATATCTATACATGCAATATGTTCTAGCACACCTAAATGATGATGAATGTGTATGTTTGGAATTTATATTTTCCTTTTGGTTGATTTATATGAAAATATAAATTAAAGCTCTATCCAAATTCTACATAAGGATGGAATCACATAAGTACGTGTCATTATTAACCGAAGTGAGATAGTCAAATAACTTTTTTGGGGCTAACTAAAGCCTCATATTCCCGGATGTCTAGACTATATACTTATTAACATTCCAAACCTATATAGGTTGGCATACATGAACATAGGAAAGAAAGCTCCAAATCACATGACTAATTAATTCAATGACTTAAATAATTATGGATGCATGCATTTTTTAGTAGAAAAGAGGATTCTCATTCCTTAATTAAGTACACACATATATATATAAGGCATAAGCAAATACGTGTCGTTGTTAACGAGAAGTGAGTTAATCAAATGACCTCCTTGGGGCTACTTAAAGCCTCGTGTTCTAGGGATGTCCGGACTATCTACTTGTTTTCTTAAATACATACAGATGTATAGATAATTAGAAGAAAGAAAATCATGCGAGATTGTATTCTATTTGATTGAATTATTTATGTACATGAATTAAAGCTCTATCCAAATTCTAATATCAAAATACATTGGAATGAATTCAAATGGGTATGTGCCTTTGTTAACTAGTAAAGTGAGGTAATAAAATGACCAACATGGTGCAACTTAAAAGCCTAGTATTCAGGGATGTCTAGACTATATATATATATATATATATATATATATATATATATATAAGAGCTTCACTTCATACACTTAAACTATAAACACATGCAAATCCTATATGTATTCATAACTATAAAATAGAAAATAGTTTTGGATTTAGTAGTGATAATAGCTACAAATATAGTTAATTAAGCCAACACATGCAAACTTACTTAATTGAATTACATTTGTTTTATTTCGATTTAAAAGATGAATGTATGAAACCAAATGACATGCAATATTTAAAGTGATTGGAAAGTAATAACTAAATATAAACATGTGATTCATTTAACTAAATTAATTCCAAAGGATAATCACATTAAATTAAACCAAAGCTTTTATTAATTTTAATTTTGGATTAAACTTAAAGAGGGAGAGATTATTTGCTATTTTAATCCCAAGTTGGTAGTCATAATTGATTTAAGGAAAGGTAATTAGGTGGATTTTGTGCATTAATTAAATTGGATCATAAATCAAATCACTTAATTACTCTTTCATATGCTTCTTTGATTTAATTAATCATTTAATCATGAGCCACAAATGATATGAATATGAGAGAAAATAAAATTGCAATGCTTCTAAAAGCCCTAATGCAATTAGCTCATGATTAGAGATTAATTAAATTAAATAATATGATTAAGTACTTTTATGATTTTCTCATACTTATGGGCTAATCATGATTTCCTTAGAGGTCTTTATGCTATTAAACACATAAAGAGCAACCTAACTTGATTATTGATTATCAGTAATTAATATTTTAACTTGATTTGTTTTCACATATATTTGATTGATTAATTTAAACTATTTATTTTTTTAACTCTCTAATCTCTCTCTCTCTTTGTAGTTCATTTTAGATTTCAAATGGATTGTGTATGTTAAATTAAAATTTATTGTTTTGTTATTTTATATATATATATATATATATATATATATATATATATATATATATATATATATATATATATATATATATATATATATATATATATATATATAATTCATGTTGGCTAGAGTAGTTAGAACTTTAATGGTCTTGGTCTATGACAAAACTTCCTTGCAAGTAGATCTTGATCTCCTTTCATTTTCAATGAGTATGGCTCTTCTCAAGGTCTGCTTCATCTTTCCACCGAGCTTAGATCAAGAAGATTCTAGAGTTGGACTCCTACAACCTTAGTATTTTATGGATACTATGGTGCAAATCCAAATTTCATTGTGTGAGTCACCAAGAATATCGAGCATCTCAACTCGATAAGGATGCATGAGCTATGCATTCTACTCAACCATTTTAGGAATGGATTCGACTTCTTCTTCTGCGTAAGTGGATATACATCCTTAACTTATTTGAAGTGGTGTCGCTACTTCTAAACTCTGGTGAGCATCATAACTTTCATCCTATGCCTATGAAAAGAATGCCTTCCTTGGATCCTAAATATTTTCTCTTGCTCATTCATGGTGAAGGGCCGCCATGATGTGATTGTACAATTTTTAACTTTACTAAATTTTATAATCTCCAAAATAAAGTAGAAGTGGTACTCATAGCTTCCATTTGTGAAGAGTGCATCATAGTAGCCGTTGACCATCCCTTTTCTTTACTATCCAAGGCTAAGAAACTTGGCATGTCAGTGTAGGAGGAGGAGGTAATGGAGGTTGTAGAGTTGCATCCTTAGCGCCTCTTTACCTCCACTTTGTGGTTACCATCATCCTTAGTAAATATTTTTCTTTCTACTAGTCCTTTTATTCTTTTGGTGACTCATTCTTCTAATTTTTTCTTCTTTATTTACTCACAAGAGGAGACTCCTATGGCTCTGAACTTAGCCTTAATGTGCTTCAATCCCTTGATCGACAAGTGAGTGTAGCTCCCACTAAACCGATGAGGAAAATTTAAGTATAGCCTAAGAAAAAAAGCAACAAGCTTAATTCCCTATAGTTGCTAGTAGAGTTGTAACTCTGTTGAAGAGGAAGAGTGTGATCCCACCCATGAAGCTTACAAGTTAGGATCATCCATCTTAGCATGGGACCTTGACAAGCTCTTGTGGGACCATTTGAATGCTTTCCTTTGACATGCTATTATGATTGCAGGCATTAACATGGCGTCAAGTTGGGAAATGTGCATTAGTTTCTTGGGAAGAAGAACAAGAAGGCCATTATGAGTAGGTCCTAATTGGCACAAAGAAGAAACGACAACTCTCAAAGCCAAGTACAAAGACCTTGGGTTGAGGTGGCTTCCCAAGAAAAGGAGAAATGAGGGTGACCATGGAGCTGTGGAGGCAAAGAAAGAATTAGAGGAGGAGCTCTGCATTGAAATAAAGAGTTTCAAGAGAATTCGAGTTCACTAGGTTTTCGATTCCAAATAGTATAAAGAAATCTTGCCATAGAAGTTCAAGGATGATGCCAACTTTTATCACCAAGTTGGTGAAACATGGTCATCTTGATGCTAAGTGCTTAGACTTCTAATATATTTGTGTTTTCAAACTCAGATAATGACTATGTTAGCGTTTGAGATACATCTTTTCCTTGATTTCTCTATAATTGTTTTTTTTGAGAAAGATGATTATATCATACTTTCTTAACTATAAAAAATGTTATATGAAATAAAAATCACAAGTACATTTCTAATTGAGTATAATTATATGAATAGTGATTGGATTTTATTCTTTCAGTATTTCTAAATGAATGTTCGATACTCATTGGTTGATGTATAAATGGCTCTATTTATAACATAGAATGTCTAGAACACGATTAGTAATATTTTCTCTAAGAAGTCTCTTTAGCATAGTGACTTTGTATACTCACTAAATTGATACAAGTTCATTGACATGTGAGCAACTCGCTTGATGTCAACCACTTGGAAGAATCTTTCGAATAGTCATAGCTAATTTGCATATTCTTGCGAGGATAATGCTCACTTGTTTGAATGAATCACATGACTTGGAATATTTTTTATCCATTAACCAATAGAAAGCACTTCCTTGAATGGTTGCTTTAGTATCATGAGTTCATATACACTCATTTGATACTCATTTATAGATGTGTGAATAACTCTCCCGACTTAAGATGTTGTAGTCTCATTCTATGTCGGTTTCCTTTTTAAGAGTTAACCTTGACATGTTGTTTAAGAGAATTAATCTTTTAAATACTAACTAGGAGTTTAGTTATCAACTTCATAGGGAATCAGTCTTACATTATAGTTGCTTTGCATGGCATTATTGGTCTTTTAATTTCCAACTAGGAGAGTTAGTATTTTGAGTTTAGTTTCGACCTTATGGGATGTCGGTCTTACCTATAGTTTCCAACAACATAACATATCAAAATTTTTAAATTGCCAACTAGAGTTGGCTTTTGAGTTTAGTTGTTGACCTTACAGTGGCGGTCTTACACTATAGTTACCAACTACATGGATGTTAGTCTTTTAATTGATAATAAGAAGAGTTGATCTTCTAAGTTTAGTTCTGACCTCATGGAGGTCTTACACTAAGCCTCAAGGATAGATTATTAGACTAGTCTTCTTGGGCCAAGAATGGTATGCCAAGTATTGGTTTTCTACTTTATTTCACCTCTCACCAACTGGGACCTTTTCTTGGGCCAAAAATGGCACACCAAGTATTATGAGTAATTACGTAGCTCCTTGAGGATTAAGGGTTTGCTTTTCTTGACATTAATTTTTCTTGGGCCAATAATGGCATGCCAAGTACTCATCTCCTCCTTCTTTATTACTCATTGAGTGGGATCTTTCCTTGGGCCAAAAAATGATGCAGTATCCTTCCAGTCATCATTAGCTCCCTTATCATAAGTCTCACCCTTCAACTTTTGAGTAGGCTCCTTTGGAAACTATCATTATCCAACAAATTAACTTATTTAAGAAGCAAAATATATAAAACATCATTATTAAAATAAGTACAATTGATAGGAATTTTCTCTTAAGAATAAAAATTCATTATATATCATTCTATGCCATTGGTATGTCTTCATCGAATGAGATTATTGTTGGTATGCTTTGAGGGACTTGCTCTTTAATTATGAAAGATCCATCTCAATTATGGGCAAGTTTGCCCTAAACTTTATGTTGAATAGCCATTTACTTTCTTTAGCATAAGATCACGCTTTTGAAATGCTTATCCTTCACATAGTGATTGTAATACTTGGCCATCGCCTTTTTTTTCCTCTTATTTTAGTTATGCCTCAATTTTAGTTCTTCAAGAATGTTGAGTGTGTCTTCTATAACCTTTAAGTTTCGGCATCCACTCATCATTTCCATCTCCCATTGTTTCCATCATTAGGACTCTTTGACTTTGGACATCATAATTGACCCTAGGATGGCTTTTATGCCATGTGATAATGGGAAAGACGTGTGTCTAGTGGCATTAATGAGTCGCCTAAGTGCCCAAAGTATAATGGGTAGCGTATCTACTCACTTAGGCTTTGTACTTTCAACCTTTTCTTAAGCAAGTTAAGTATCTTCTTATTAGTGGATTTCACTTGTCCATTGCTCTGTGATGCATTATGTAAATTTTAGCGATTCCTTGAGACTTACAAAATTCCTTTAGATCTTTTTGAAAATTGAGCCTATTAGCGATGATATCATTGGCAACCCATACACAGAATTATGTAAGTCCAAATAAAATTTCTTATTACATAAGAGGTGATTTTTATTTGTGGCTTAGCTTGATCCACTTTAAAATGATTGATCATAATAAGAATTCTTTATCCATTGGTAATTGGCAATGGACTTATCATATCCATTACCCAAATAATGAATGGCCAAGGACTAGGGATGGGTTACAAAGATTATGATGGATACTTCTAGAGTGTTGTAGATTTTAGGTATTAAATGCAACTTCTTGCAAACTTTTCATCATCCATTCTTAGTGTGGGCAAGTACCCTGTAAAAATTATATTGAGTGTCCTTTCTCCTAAGTGACTTCACTAGCTAGAATGTATTTCCTTAAAACTTTCTTTTATGCCATTTTACACAAATAAGGTTGAGCAAGGTCACCAAACCTTTAGAATAGCTCACCTCTTATATCACAGGTATTAGGTTTCTTTGATTTTGAACCTCCTCAAGTCCATCATTTCTCCAATTTTCATAGTCTATAAGTAGTTTTTGACGTGGTCAATCTTGGCTAGTATTCATGATCTATCTACATCAAGTTATCTTTTTTTTGATACTAAGTGAGTTGAATGACCGCATACTCAGTCTGCTTGTAGATAATAGGTCAATGAGTTGGTTTTCTTCTCTAAGAATGGTCAATCTTAAAATATTCTTATTGTCCAATCTTTACCTTTACTTTAAATAAATATTTCATCAAAGGCTCATCTCAAACTTCATATTAACCATTCACTTGTATTACCATAAGTTATGAGTTTGACTAAGCTACCACATGTGTGGCTCAAAGTTCTTTAGTAAATCTTAAGTTAGTGAGTAAAGCTTTGTATTTTGCTTGATTATTTGGCACTTTCAAGTTGAATTTAATCGTGTGATGGTGATCCCCAGAGTCTTCATCACTATACCTTCTCTTATAGTTGATTTGCTAGAAGAGCCATTGATGTATGATTCCACAAAGGCTTCAAGTTGATGAGAATATCCTTCAAGTTCGAGGTCAATAAGAAAATTTGTGAGTGCTTGAGCTTTGATCATGGTCTCTGCAAGTATGATATATGTTGTTCTATGGACCACTTGAGCAATCTTCCGAATGATTGAGCTAAGTGAGCACATACTTAAGTGACTTATCAATGATGACTCATATAGAGTGTGCTTTGAAATAAGAACATAGTCACTAGCCAAGTTAATTATTGCATGTGCAAGTTTTTCCATAAGAGGGTAGCTCAAATCACCATCTCATGAGATTTACTAACATAATTGATGGACCACTTCCACCTTCTTCTCCGATTAGAACCAAGTAGAATTTTTTCTAAGTATAGTAACAAGACTTCCCTCTCCTTTAGGCTTTATAACAAAGGAGGAGATTCATTAGAGTCTTCAAATCATTGAAGGCCTTTGCACTGTTGGGATTCACTCAAAATTCTTCACTCTCGAGAACTTTGAGAAATGATGAGCATCATTATCTAGCTTAGATGAACCTATTCAATCCTACAACTCTCCCAATAAGGCTACACTTATTTCACGTTCTTGGGAGGACATGTTGAGTATAGCCTTCACCTTATCGGATTCACCCCTTATTCCTTTAGGGTAATGAGGAAGCCCAAAACTTCCTATACCACCAAAGATGCATTTTAGAGGGTTAAGGAGCATGTTACACCTTTTCAATATGGCAAATGTCTCCTTGAGGTCTTGGATATGATACATTGGTGACTTGCTTTTAACTAGCATCATTAAAATAGACTACTATATTTCTCCCTTCGCTTTTTAATACTCAATCCATAAGTCTTTGGCTAGTCACCCAGCATTCTTTATAAAAGGCATAACTCAGCGATATAATCCCTTAGTAGTGATGAAAGTCATCTTCTAGTTTGTAGGGTTCATCTGATGATATCATAAGGTGTCTAGAAAACTCATCACTAAGAGTCCAATTGCCAACTTCATAATTTTGTTTACTTGTGGGAGAAGATACCAATTTTTTAGGCATGCTAAGTTTAAGTCGGTGAAGTAGGCGATCCTCCACTTGCCTCGACTTCTACACCATCACCACTTTTTTACACCCATTCAAAGTACTAAAATTCTCAATGAAATTGGCTTTGAGTATATTAGATGTTATTTCCTCATTTTTTTACTTGACGGGTTATGCTTGGTGAACATTCAAGCAATGACAAGCAATTTTGATATCGATGCCCAACATCTACTCTTGTCAAGAAAACATCTATATTGTCCATCAGTTCAAATAAGGGCTTCCTTGTGTTTGGGATAGAGCTAACCAGGTCACCCATTACCTTGCGATCAAATTTTCTTCTATCTTCTAAAGAACATTGATTCTTGTTTGTACTTTATCCTATTATACTTCTCCTCTATGTGACCTCATTTTAGAAGACATCATTTTAGCAATAAAATGATATCAAGTTTAAATGAGGATTTCCTACTTCAAAATTCAAAGGCAAACCTAAAGTCAACTCTAGTCAACCTAAAGTTGACTTAGGGCCACTTGGTAAAAAAAGTCAACCCACTAAAATTTGACTAAATTAAATCACCAAAAATATTCCAAATATCAAATAAATATTTGTGATCATAATAGAAATTTGAGTTAATTAAGGCCTATATTAATAAATTAAATTCCTTAAATCAAAATGACTTAAATAGGCTACATTGAACTCAAACCCAAGGAAAAGTGAAATAAACCCAAGATGATTGTCTAAATCATATGAAGATGGTAATAGGATATAACCCATTCTATTAAGTGCAATTAGGTCAAATGGGTCATTTGACCCATAAGAAGGTTTAACTTATCTTAACCCAATTTGGGTTAAGTGAGTTAAACAAAATATTAGAAGGTGGAAATTCAAAATCACTTTAATCAATACATGGGAAGGAGATTAATCCTCTTAAATATTATTAATGAGGTAATTAACCTCATTAAGTAATAAAATCAAAGAACTAAACAAAAAAATAAAAATAAAAATTGGATTAAGAAGGAAAGATCCATTTTTCTGCTTATCTCCCCACCTCTTTAGCCTGGGAGATCCCATCACTAAACACCCAAGCCAAGGAAGGGCATAAGAGCTTAGCATATAGGAAACCAAGTATAGAAACTTCCCAAGGAGAATTAAGCTCAAATAAATCCTCATATCCAAAGCAAAACAAAAAAATCCTCAAGTGCTCTCAACCATTGTAAACCATCAAAATTGAAAATCCAATCCAAAGGTTGGTCTAGAGATCAAACTAGAATTGCTCAATTCCTCAGAAAATTCTATTGGAGCGAATTGGAATTGATTACAATCTCAAACTCCTAAATCAAGGGTGCATTGATGACCCCTCTTTTCTTCAAAGCTTTTGGCCTTGATCATTTTCCCATAAAGCTTGTTCTCCGGTGAGATCAATGTATGGATTGAAAGAATACCTTTCAACGATCATTAACACTTTAAATCATCCAATTTCATTAGGCGATCCCCATCACTAAAAGCGACCAAGGGAAGCCAAGGAAGAGCATAAAGCTTGACCATATAGTAAACCAAGCATAGACACTTTCCCAAGGAGAATTAAGCTCAAATAAATCCTCACATATTTAAAGAAGAAAATGAAAGTTCCCCTCCCTCCAAGTGCTCTCAACCATTGTGAACCATTGAAAGTCCAATCCAAAGCTTGGTTTAAAGATCAAACTACAATGAATTCCTGCACAAGGCTTTCTATTGGAAGCTATTAGAATTGATTTCAACCTTCAAACTCCCTAAATCAAGGTATTCCATTGATGACCCTCTTTTCTTCAAAGCTTCGCCTTGATTGTTTTCCCATAAAGCTTATTCTCCAGAGATCAAGGCGTATGGATTGAAAGAATACCTTTCACGATGAGTAGCACTTTAAATCATCCAATTTCATTGCCTATATCAAATATTAACCAAATATCATGGGCCGGTCCTCGGCTCCCAGGTTGGGGGAACAAAATTTGGACTGCTTTCTTTTAAGCAGCCAGATCTAGGCATTTTAATCTTATTAAATCCTTTTAAGAATCGCGAATGATCAGGCAGATCCGTCGGACGATATAGGATAATCCATGGGATCAACCGTGACACACATTTTGATTTCCGCAGAACCGCAAGATCATGAGACGATCTACGATCGGTAAACTAATCCTACTCATTTTAATAAAACCACGTGGACCCTCACTTAAAACCATTAAAGCTGTTAAACAACGATTTACTTAATTTAAATAAATTTAGAAAACTTCAAAAATCATATAAAATCAAAGAAAAATTAGAAAAATACAAATAAAAGTTCTATGGATTCATCTTGATGAAATCCATAGAAATTAAAATCTCCAATTTATATTAGGTACATTTTCCTTAATTTGGGTTTAATTGAAAACATCAAATCCTAATTACTCTCATATTAATATTTCAATTAATTTGAAACTTTGGGAAAGAAATTAAGATTAAAAAAATACCTTAGGTAAATTGTTGGGAATTTAACTCTTTAAAATCAAATGAAATAGAAATTTTATGTTTATTAACCTTTAAATTAATTAAATTAATTATCTTTTAGTAAAATAAATTAACACTTTAATCTAATAATCTTAAATCAACATAATGAACATTAGAATATTAATTAAACTTAATTAAACCTATATGAACCTAATGGATCACTAATTAACAATTTGGTAATTAAAAGACTTAAATAATTCAATTGAACTTAAATAAATCATAATAAATCATTAGAAACTATGAATAAACCTTCATTTTAAAAGGTATTTCTAAAGAATATGTTAAAAATAAAATATCTTAATGAATCTTAATAAATTAGTTAATTTAGGTTTTAATGAAATAATTAAAACCATTACATCTTAATCAAGTTGAAACTTTAGATATAAAATTGGCATGTAACATAATTATCTCAAACCAAATTGGTCTATAAATTTGGAATTCTTGATTTTCCAAATCTCTAGGTCTCATTGAATCAACAAATAAATTGAACTAATCAAAATAAACATCAAAATACTTAGGGTAATTCATCAAAATTTTCTAAGTCAAAGAATTTAATCAAATATCAAAATTTTAAGAAAATCAATACTTAATGAAATTCAAACATAATTAAACAACTTAAGTTAAGTTTAATGAAACCAATCATCCTTAATGAATTTAAATAATGAATCTAAAACCTAGGTTAATTAAATCAGATTAAGAATAATCTATGAACAAACCCAAGGTATTAATTCATATTAATGACTTAAACTTAAGCTTACAAATCCATGATTTAATATCTTAAGTTAAATTGAATGAAATCAAACTTAAATCAAACTTTTAAATTAACATAAGCCAAATCAAATGAAATCCATATAACTTAATTCAAAATGAAATAAATCAAACAAATTAAATCAAATAAAGTAATTCAAACAAATGAAATAACATAAATCAAACAAACATAAATAAAATCAAAAGGATTAATTAAAATACTTAAGGATTTTAGTTAGACTTTGGAAACTTCATTAGATTTAGGATGTTGAATGGAAAGAGTTTCATCCAAAATGAATCATTCATTCTTCATTCTTGAAAACCTATACAACTTTAACCAAATAAAAAATGAACATAAAAAATGGGAATTAAATCATTAAATCATTTGAATTGAAACCAACCAATGGTAAAAAATTAAACTAATTCAAATTTCAAACTTCAAAACTTAAACTTAAAGGCCTAGAAAAGACTTACCACACAAACCCCACTTCTACACACACTAGATTATTTAGGTCACACCCTAGATCTAGGTTAGATCATTCTGTGATTTTCTTTAATCTCCTATGATATGTTGTGTTGCTTCACATGTGTATGTGTGTGTATTGCTTAGACGGATGCCTAGGCTTATTTGTTTGTTAGACTAGATGTTAGGCATTCTTCTAGATTTAACACTATTTTCTAGGGACTGTTAAAGGGATCGTAATAAATAAATCATAAAATTGTTGTTTGCTTAGGTGCTAAAATCCTTAACATAGTCCATAGATAGGTGGGCTTGGCAAGCAACTAATGCTAAGCCCGTATGTTTGTAAATATAAAACTTTGTGTTGTATGTATTTCCTAACATCTTTTTGGCTTAGGATTTCTTTTGAATTTTAAATGTAAATTTGAGCTTAGAATTAGGTTAGGATCTATGGGGTCTAGGATTGGAGTGACCCAACCAGAGATGGTGTGGTCCCTGTGAGCCCGATGGATGTCCCTAAGAAAGAGACTTTCCTGGAAAGAAGACCCATAGATCTAAACTTGTAGTTCTAGGTATGTATAAGAACTCGCGCCAATTTTTCTTTCTTCGGGTGTACAGTACCACTGCATTGGCCTTTTCTTATATAATTTAATTTGATGATTTATTTTGGGTACATAATAGAAACAACATGCTTTTCTTAGGTTTCTTTCATGCTATGTTTGTGTTGTGATGTATGCCTGATGTAGGCTCATAGGATAAACTAAATTTTCCCAACTAAATCAATCAAAAAACATAAAAATAAATACAACTCATAATCTTCATAAAAGCCTAGGTATTAAAGCAAGATAAAATATGTAGCAACCCCTTAGCTAGATGTTTTAATATCATGCATAATCATATTATTTCACTCTTGATTAATGAAGGACTTCCATCCTTTACCTAGGCTTGACCTTTGAGAGCCTATGATGGAAGTACACCTTCTATTCATTTGGCCCATAATCTTTTCTAATTACATGCATTAGGCATAAAATTGTATTCTATGGCCTAAAATGAATATTGAGTCAAAATTATAAAAATCTAAAATATGCATTAGTTAGGTGCATCTTCATACCCTACATGATCTTAGGGATTAGGGAGTAAGTCTAGGTTCATAGATTTCTTTCTAAAATTACAATAACCCAGCCATCTTGCATTCATATGACTTAGCCTCATGGTTTTAAAATGTGCTTAGGTGGTGTTAGTTGGAAGCCTTCTCAGGCGGTTGTAAGTCCAAAGATGGATAGGTTAGTTCCTTCAAGTGAGGAGAATGGCCAATGATTCCCAAGGATAGAACTAGGTCGAGCATCGACATGTGTTGAAGCACACAGACTAGGTTACGAAGCATCTTTTAGGAATAAGTCTTCAACTGCAGTCTTGTCTTTCTAGAATCTAAGTCTAGATTTCTAAGAAAATGATAACTTGAAATCTAAAATTAAATCCCAAATTTGAAACCCAATCATAGGATAGATGAAATGTCTACTTGGGCATCCCTATCAATGAATTTCTACTCTTTTCCATTTGACTCTTAAAAATAACTCTCCAATTTGGACCTCTCCCAATTGAATTTCCAAAATCAATCCTTTGAAAGCTACCTTAGTAGTCTTTAGGAATAACCACTTATTTCTTTAATCGAGTATTCTTAGGAAGAGACCCTTCCTAAGATGTAATTAACTATAGAGGCTTGCCTTTATAGGGAACCATGATCCCGGATAAAATAGACCTGTTCTACTTTTCCATGTAGTTCGGGAAAATACTGGTACAAAGACCCATTAGGAGTCTTTTATTGAAATGATTGAATCCATTATAGGAGAGCATGTTTATCTTTCAGATAATATGTTTATTCCTTAATGTATATTTGGTCATCTAAATAAAATATTCTAAACTCTATGTGGTGTCATTTCTTTCTCTATTCCGGAGAAAAGAACCAACATATTTTCTGACTCCTAGGAATGGTTCTCTCTCCATCTTTAGAAATAGGTGGTTATTTCTATATATTAGTGTACTAGTGCCACTCACGGTCAAGATTGCCTTTCTTTCCATTGGATACCTCTCCATTTCATTCTTGGTTGAGCTATCCAACATCTTGAATAGAGGTTCTAGAACTCTTCATTTGTCATAATTAAATGATTGGGTCCTAGAACCAAATCCCAAAATAAAATGAGAGGTGAGAGAAATAAATAAAAATCAAGTCATCTCTCTTATGACCTAAATCTAGTCAAGATGGATTTGAAACCATTCCAATATGGAAAAGAGATATTAAATTTAAAAAAGTATGAAAAGTACTTCAAGATTTGAAAAGCAAATCTCCAAAAATAAAGTCTCAAAATTAAACTTATCCTTGATCTTACTTTGGCTTTGTACTAGAGCTAAAGAGAAGAGACAGTCCTTGAATGAACTCCCTTTGTTCTACTACATTCAAAGGTGTCAAAACACCTAAGGATATAAATTGAGATAAAGGAGTTCCTTCAAACCTAAGAAAACTTAAATCAAAAGGAGGCATAGTTGTACCTATTGCCCTTTTCCCACCATGATTGAAGTTTGAATTGCATTTAGAAAGAAGAATAAAAAAAAAAAAAAAAAAATCATCCCAAAAAAGAGAATGCCTTATTGACCTTGGGAGAGGTTGATTAAGGAACTCAATGAAAATCTCTATTCTTATAGAAGAAAATTATACATGAATGCAAATCGCTTTAATCTTAATTTCCACAAGTCCACTAGAATATTGGAAAACCAACTACTCAAGTTGATTGGCCAATTCTAAGGAGTGACTTGGAGGTAACCTTCTTTTAGCCAAAATCTTAAATTCTTAAGAGTTTGGAGAGAGTCAAAAGAGGAAGATGACATGACATAAACAAAAATAAAGTGACAAGATTCACTTTTGCTTCTAATCTAGAAGAAAAGAGAGGGTAACAAAGAGAATTATGATTCTCTTGATAAAGTTGAAATGAATGAAATTTAAATCAACTTTCTTAATGGGAGTTTTCTCCCATTGAATGAAATGATATTCCATGATTGGCTTTAATTAATTTTAAGGTTAAATCAAGAAGAAAATAAATGAAGAAGTTAATCCTTCTAAAGAAATCATGACCTTAGGATTGGGTCCTAAGGGTGATATATCTATCTTAGAGTGAAAGTATGAAATCCTATCTTTGAAAAGTTGATAGATAAATCACTTAGACTTTGTCGTCCAAATGAATGAAAAATGCCTTAATTTTCAAGACTAAGGTATTATATGCTTTCAATACAAAATGAATCTAAGAGAATATCCTTTGCAATGTCTTATTTTTTACATTATCTTAATGTTAAGTATGGTGGTCAAAGAGTCCATTGCAACGAGATTACCTTTAATCTTATATGTGTTATAAAATAAAATACAAGTCAAAATTTGACTTTCTAATAGCACATCATCTACCCTAGAGGGTCCTCTTTTAAATGATGATCTCTAAATGAATAGATCATGAGGTCTATTGATCTATTGAGGATAGAGTTAGACCCTTCCCTTCATATCAAAAGGAAATTCTTGAAACTCAAATTCAAAATGGTAGAGTCATACCACCTCAAATGACATTGAAAAGAAATGGAAAATAAATCATCTTCAAAATGTGATGTTTTGCCCATCTTAGAAGTTGCTTGCAAAATCAAGCATCATAATGCTCTATTATAAAAATAAAATAAAATATAAAATAAAAAATGATGAAAGAAAGTAAAGCAAGGCATTACATAATCATGTAATTTGCCTTACTTAACTATAAGCAACTTCCGATGTGGCATTCCACTATAAAGAAGTTCTAGGGTTATCTTCTATGATGAAGATAGACTACTAAGAACTTATTAACATCTTAGTCGATGTGGAAAATTTAAAAGAAGAAAATCTCTAAAATATATGTTGATCCGGTGCATCGGTCAACATCAAATATAAACATAAAGTGAATTTATATAGGCTCAATTCTAATCAAGCTTTGATAAGATGATGCCATATAAATTCAATCAAATAAAGAAAGAAGTTTTAGCTTCATGAAAATTCAATCTTAAAAACTCAACCTAGAAAAGAACTTAATTTCAATCACATTGTTGGTTGAAGCCAAAATTCAAACATGAAAAAGCAACTTAGAATTCATGAAACATCTTTAAATGCTCTTGGATGGTCCTATCCATAAATAAAAAAAGGAATTAAATGAAAGAAAAAAAAAAGAAACATATTGATTATTGAAGGATGTTCATATTCATCCTAAAGTGTTGAGTCTTTAGGAATATCATTCAACTACTCCTAAATGACCTCACTAAATATTTGATTCCAATAGAAAATCTGATTTAGTGTAAAGTTTTCAAGGAAGTCATTATACCAATCTTAAATGACTCACTCCACTAAATAATTTTGAATTCAAAGTGTAACATCTTTAGAAAGTCATTTATCAATCTTAAATGGCTTTACTAGATTTATTGTTCCATGAAAAGATGAAAAAGAAATAAATGTTGGATCATATTATATGATCAATCAAACATAGACTTGAATCATATCAAAAGTCAATCAAATGTGTATTTGGACAAAAAGTCAAATACATCAAATTTCCTAGCAAATCATTTAGTGAGTCATTTCATAAAGAATGAAATGTTATGAAATGAGTCAAATACATTTATCTTCTTAGTGAATCTTGTAACTAGGAAAATTACCAAATGTAACCTTTCATAAAGAAATGAAATCAGAATATTACAAAAAAAGAAAGAAAAGTAAAGGAATGGAAGGACTATATCCAAGAGCAAAAGGATGAAGTCTAAAATTTCTAAGCATGTGAACATTTTTTAACTTTAAACTTCTCCACATCAAAATAAAGTGGTAGGTTAGAAGTCAAAATTGTCCTTAATAACAAAAATAATCGATATCTCATGCTTTGTCATTTTAGCCTTTGCCATGATTGGGTGAGCTCCTTGGCGGGTTAAATAAAAGATAGTGGATCTTCTTTTTTGAGTCCATATCTTTTGAATGGCAAAGATTCTATTCTATTACCATTTCAATGAAAAAAAAATACACAATAAAATTAACATAGCAATGAAATAAAATAATGATATCTCATGCTTTTTCATTTTAGCCTTTACCATGATTGGGTGAGCTCGCTTGGGTTAAATAAAAGATAGTGGATCTCTTCTTTTCAGAAACCATATCTTTTGAATAAGATTCTATTGAGTATATTCGATTTAAATGAAGCAAAGACACAATGTAAATGGACATTTTAACTTTAAACTTCTCCACATCAAAATAAAGTGGTAGGGTTAGAAGTGAAAAATTTTTCTATGAACAAAATAAGCTATATCTCATACTTTTATCATTTTAGCCTTTTATATGATTGGGTGAGCTCGCACATTAAAAGAAGATAGTGGATCTTCTTTTTGGGTCCATATCCTTTGTATGGCAAAGGTCTCATTGAGTACACTGATTCCATTGTTGTCTATAACCATGAATAAGAAAAGTTATGGAATTATAGAGCCATTTAAAAGCTTAAGTAATTTGGGTCCTTTCTTTTCAAAAGGCACTCTAGCACATTGCATCAATGTTGTTTAGATGTGTCGGAGATTTATATAGTCTTCAAGTTTGTGATGCACCCTTAGAATTTGAAGAAAAATCCAACTCCATAATTGACAAGTTGATATCAATGATCTAACTCTTTAATGAGTTAGCTATTGATGATTTGATCAAGCTATCATTTGGGTTTAAAGACTACTTTATCTGGAAATAAATTGAAATGATCTCGATGTAGCGGTCCATAAACTTAAGCTTGATGCCATTTCAATAAATTAAGTCCCTTGATGTGGTCAAATTCCAAAAGAAAACAAATTTTTTGCTAAATTAAAAGCTAGAAAATGATGGTTGTACATAAGAAAATATTCTTCTTGGTTAGCTAACATCATTATATGACCCACATCTTGGGACTAGGGTAGAATCTTTACCTTGAAAATGGGTTCATATTACCCATATTTCATTTTAAAATCAAAAAATATTTTCATGCATAAGATTATCCTTCTTAAGGATAACTTATCTAAAATTGTCAAATTAAAATAATTCTAGAAAAATAAAAAAAATTGAAAGCATATGATATGACATTCAAAATCCTTATAAGAATGTTCTTATAGAGTCATATCATTTAGTCTCAACATATTGGGGAAATTTAGCAAAAGGGTCATGATCAAGATTTCTTATAATCCCACTTTCAATTAGGTAGAGGGTTATATTGAAAATCTTGCCAAAGAAGAAAAAAATAAAAGAAACTTCAATATGATTTGAAGAACAATTGTTACTATATAAGAGTCTTGAAATTTACTTTTGAAGTAATTTCAAAGACCTTGTAGTAAAATAGAAGGATCAAAATGCAAATAAGAAATTAATCAAAGACAATTATGAAATTTTATTTCCTATAATAATAAATCCATTGAAGAAATTCAATTTCAAACTTATCAAGAGAATCTAAATTTCTTTAATAAGTTAATCCTTTCAATTCCCTTATTATTAGGGATAAGAATTTTGTGTCTCTATGAGAATCCAAAAGATTATCTTGATTCTCATTCACTTTAGAAAGCTTTAAAGAAATCTCTTGATCTTCATTGAATCCAAGAGAATGCCTTATAAGCTATTGATTCATGTTAATAAAGTAAAAATAAAATACATGTTCAAACAAAAGAAAATGAAATTTCATTTGAGAAGCATTGGTTGACTTTGGTTCTTACTTTAAAGAACTACAGTCACATGCAAGCTCAAAGAGGTAGAATTCTCAAGTTATTACCCTATGATGTCTTGCCTTCAATGAATTAGACATCTAGCATGGTTCATTATAACTTTGAGATATAAAAGAAAAATGATGAACTTCTATGCTCATGGCATAATAAAGCATTGGTCCAAAATATACCCAAGTCTTCCTTCAAAATAAATTCCAACTCTTTGAAACCTCCTTCACTAAACTTCTTCTTCATGTGTAAGGAGTATTAGTGAAATCAAGAAATGGAAAGCAAACCTTCCATTACCCTTTCATCAAGTTAGACTAATCAAGTAAGGATTAAGTCCTTGAGACTCTTGCTTATTAGCCAAAACTTTTGAGGATTAGGAATAAGTCACTTTGACCCCTTTTCTCATCCATATCACCTAGGATAGATCAAGCCCTTTGTGGCACCTTTCATACATGACTTGAGATGGGAACAAACATGGCACCTTTCTCATGTCTTTGGGTTTGAGCCAACTATGGCACCATTCCTACCTTTTGTGTACATGATTGGACAAGCCATCAAGGCCCCTTTCATGCTACAGTTAGGGGATTAAGTCTTTATGACTCCTTTCTAATAGCCATAAAGATATAAGTCCCAGTTGACCTCTTTCTAATCATCGAGGAGCAAGTCCCTCGCACCTACCATCATGTACATGATTGGAACAAGCCATCAAGGCCTCTTTCATGTTACACTAATAGCGAAAGATATAAGTCCCCCATTCTTTCTAATCATTAGAGTAGTCTTCGTGCATCCTGTACATGATTGGAACAAGCCATCAAGGCCCCTTTCATGCTACATGTGAGTTAGATTGGATTAAGTCTTTATGACCCCTTTCAAATAGCCAGAAAGATATAAGTCCCCAATGGCCTTCTTTCTAATCATCGAGTAAGTCCCTCGATCCTACCTTGTGTACATGATTGGAATAAGCCATCAAGGCCCCTTTCATGCTATGCACATAGATTGGATTAAGTCTTTATGACCCCTTTCTAATAGCGAAAGATATAAGTCCCGTGGCCTTCTTTCTAATCATCGAGTAAGTCCCTCGGTATCCTACGTGTACATGATTGGAACAAGCCATCAAGGCCCCTTTCATGCTACGGTGAGTTAGATTGGATTAATTCTTTATGATGCCTTTCTAATAGAGAAAGATATAAGTCCCAATCGACCTTCTTTCTAATCATAAATAAGTCTCTGGCATCCTACCTTGTACATGATTGTAAAAGCCATCAAGGCCCCTTTCATGCTACATAGGTGAGTTAGGTGTATTAAGTCTTTATGACCCCTTTATCGAGAAAGATATAAGTCCTTAGTTGGCCTTCTTTTTAATCATCTAAGTCTAGTGGCATCCTACCTTCATGTACATGTTTGGAACAAGCCATCAAGGCCCCTTTCATGTTACACAAACTAGTTAGATTGATCAAGTTATGACCCCTTCTAATAGCGAGAAAGATAAGTCCCTTAGTTGGCATTTTTCTAATCATAGGAGGAAGTCCTCATCCTATTTTGAGGATTGGATCAAGTTTAAAGGCCCTCTCCTCTCTTTTTGGATGGATGTTTATGACCCCATCTTATTAACTAATCACATGAATCACCACTCTCAGAAGAGTATGTCCCTTGAAGGCATTTTCCTTGACCATAATGATTGCATTAGGGTTAGACAATCTTTGGGTCTACTCTAAGCATTCTTCTTCATCCTAGAACTTAATGAAAGTTAAGTTTCTAAGAATAAATCACACTCCAAGAAAAGATAGATACATATACCTATCTTTCACAATGAAAATCAAAATAAAATTCAAATAAAAAAATCAAAGTCATGAATTGGAACCCCAAGCATACTTGTATGTTGATAGTCAACAACAATATGCAGTGTATTCTAGTTAATCCACTACACATATTGGGGGTCCATTTGTTGACCTCATTTTTGAAGATATCATTTTAGCAATAAAATGATATCAAGTTCAAATGAGGATTTCCTCCTTAAAATTCAAAAGTCAAACCTAAAGTCAACTCTAGTCAACCTAGAGTTGACTTAAGTGAAATCAAAAGTCAACCCACTAAAATTTGACTAAATTAAATGACCAAAAATATTCCAAAATATCAAATAAATATTTATGATCATAATAAAGAAATTTGAGTTCATTAAGGCCTAGATTAAGTAAATTAAATTCCTTAAAAACAAAATGACTTAACTACATTGAACTCAAACCCATAGAAAATTGAAATAAACCCAAGATGATTGTCCTAAATCATATGAAGATGGTAATAGGACATAACCCAATTCTCTATTAATTGCAATTGTCAAATGGGTCATTTGACCCATAAAGTTATTTTAACTCATCTTCAATTTGGGTTAAGTGAGTTAAACAAAAAAAAGGTGGAATTTCAAAATCACTTTAATCAATACATGTGGGAAGGAGATTAATCCTCTTAAACATTATTAATAATTAACCTCCTTAATTAATAAAATCAAAGAACAAAAATCAAAAAAATATTTAAAAAATGGATTAAGAGAAGGAAAGATCCATTTTTTCCTTCCTATCTCACCTCAGCTAGACACTTGTAGAGGAATCTTAGCTACTTCAAGGATCCCCATCACTAAAAGACCAAGGAAGAGCATAAGAGCTTGATATAGGAAACCAAGCATAGACACTTCCCCCAATAGAATTAAGCTCACATACATCCTCATATCTAAGCGCAAAATGAAAGTTCCCCTCCTCCAAGTGCTCTCAACCATTGTGAACCATCAAACAAAAATCCAATCCAAAGCTTGGTCTAGATGAAACTACAAGGAATTGGCTCAATTCCCCTGAAGACTTTCTCTTGAGAAACAAAACTAATTGATTTCAACCTTCAAACTCCCTAAATCAGGTATGCCATTGAACCTCTTTTCTTCAATGCTTTGATCATTTTCCTAAAGCATATTCTCCAGTGAGATCAAGCCGTATGGATTGAAAGAATACCTTTCAATAATGTAGCACTTTAAATCATCAATTTCATTTATATCAAAAGATATTACAGATTTCATGGACGTCCGGCTCGAGAGGTTGGGGAGACAAAATCGGAGCATTCATTTCTCTTAAAAGAATGGATGGTCCAGATCTAGGCATTTTAATCTGATTAAATCATTTTAAGAATCACGAGAACGATGGACCGTCCGTCTGTGATCGGATCGGCCAGGATCAATCCATGCGTGACACATTTTGATTTCCGGAATCAGAGATCAATGGAGCCATCCGATCTCGATCGATAGTCCAAAACTAATCCGCTCATTTTAACCACGTGGGACGTCGCCAAAAGCGTTAACAATGGTTTAATTAATTAAAATAAATTGAAAACTTCAAAAAATCATATAAAATCAAAGAAAAATTAGAAAATACAAATAAAAGTTTTATGGATTCATCTTGATGAGGAATTCCAGAAATTAAAATCCCCAATTTTTATTGGATACTTTTCCTTAATTTGGGTTTAATTTAAAAATATAAACCTAATTACTCTCAAATTAATAATCCAATTAATTTGAAACTTTGGGGAAATGAAATTAAGATTAAAAATATCTTAGGTAAATTTTGGGAATTTAACACTTTGAAATCAAAAAAAAATTTTATGTTCATTAACCTTTAAATTAATTAAATTAATTATCTTTAATAAAATAAATTAACACTTTAATCTAATAATCTTAAATCAAATATAATGAACATCAGAATATTAATTAAACTTAATTAAACTTATATGAACCTAATGGATCACTAATTAACTCAATTTGGTAAAAGAATTAAATAATTCAATTAAATGACTTGAACTTAATTAAATCATAATAAATCAACCAATTAATCAAAATTATGAATAAACCCTCATTGGAAAGGTATTTCAGTAGAATATGAAAATAAAATATCCTAATGAATCTTAATAAATTTGGCTTAATTTAGGTTTTAATGAAATAATTAAAACCTTAATTATACTCTAATTTCTTTTAATTTGAAACTTTAGATATAAAATTGCAAACTTACTTTATCTCAAACCAAATTGCTCTATAAATTTGGAATTCTTGATTTTCCAAATCTCTAGGTCAATATGAACTAAATAATAATTAAGAATAATCATTCATTGAATCAACAAATAAATTGAACTAATCTAAAACATAAATACTTAGGGTAATTCATCAAAATTTTCTAAGTCAAAGAATTTAATCAAATATCTAAATTATAAAAAAAATCAATACTTAATGAAATTCAAACATAATTAAATAACTTAAGTTAAGTTTAATGAAACCACTCATCCTTAATGAATTTAAATAATGAATCTAAAACCTAGGTTAATTAAATCAGTTAAGAATAATCTATGAACAAACCCAAGGTATTAATTCATATTAATGAATTTAAAACTTAAGCTTACAAATCCATGATTTAATATCTTAAGTTAAATTGAATGAAATCAAACTTAAATCAAACTCTTTAAATTAACATAAGCCAAATCAAATGAAATCCATATAACTTAATTCAAAATGAAATAAATCAAACAAATTAAATCAATTAAAGCAATTCAAACAAATGAAATAACATAAATCAAATCAAACATAAATAAAATCAAAAGGATTAATTAAAATACTTAGGATTTTAGTTAGACTTTTGGAAATTTCATTAGGATTTAGGATGTTGAATAAAAGAGTTTCCATCAAAAAATGAATTATTCCATTTCTTCATTCTTGAAAACCTATACAACTTTAACCAAATAAAATGAACATAAAAAATAAATTAAATCATAAATCATTTGAATTGAAACCAACCAATGGTAAAAATTAAACTAATTTAAATTTCAAACTTCAAAACTTAAACTTAAAGGCCTAGAAAAGACTTTACCAAACCCCACTTCTACACAGATTATTTAGGTCAGGATCTAGATCTAGGTTAGATCATTATGATTTTCTTTTAATCTCTATGATGTGTGTTGTGCTTCACTATGCATGTGGTGTATTGCTTTAGACTAGATGCTTAGGCTTATTTGTTCGTTACGGATGTTAGTGTTCTTTTTAGATTTGACACTATTTTCTGGGGGGTGTTAAAGGGATCATTGTAATAAATAAATCATAAAATTGTTTTTTTCTTGCTGAAAATCCTTAACATAGTCCATAGGGGGTGGGCTTAAGCAACTAATGCTAAGCCATGTTTGTAAAATATAAAGCTTTTGTGTTGTGTGTATTTCCTAACATCTATTTTGCGAGGGCTTAGGATTTTCTTTTGAATTTTAAATGTAAATTTGAGCTTAGAATTAGGTTAGGATCTATGGGGTCTAGGATTAGCAGGTGACCCAACTAGAAGATGGTGCGTGGTCCCTGTGGAGGCAGATGGATGTCCCAAGAAGGAGACTTTCCTGGAAAGAAGACTAGATCTAAACTTGTAGTTCTAGGTGGGTTGTATAAAGGCAAAACTTCGATTTTCTTTCTTCGGTGTAATGAAGTACCGTTGCATTAACTTTTCTTATATAATTTAATCTAGCTTGATTTATTTTGGGTGTAATAGAAACAACATGCTTTTCTTAGGTTTCTTTCTATGCTATGTTTGTGTTGTGATGTATGCCTAGGCAGGCTCATAGGATAAATTAAATTTTTATACCAACTAAATCAATACAACAACACAACAACAATAAATAAATAAATCATATAATAAACATAAAATTAAATATAACTCATAATCTTCATACAAAATCTAGGTATTAAACAAGATAAAATATGTAGTAACCCCTTAGGCTGGATGTTTTAATACCATGCATAAATCATATTATTTCACTCTTGATTAATGAAGGACTTCCATCCTTGCCTAGGCTTGACCTTTGAGAGCTATGATGGTACACCTTCTTCTATTCTGATTTGGCCCATAATCTTTTTCTAATTACATGCATTAGGCATAAATTGCATTCCTATGACCTAAAATGAATTTTGAGTCAAAATTTATTAAAATCTAAAATGTGCATTAGTTAGGTGCATCTTCATACCCTACATGATATTAGGGATTAGGGGAGTAAACTAGGTTCATAGATTTCTTTCAAATTAGCCAAATCTTGCATTCATATGACTTAGCTCATAGTTTAAAATGCTTAGGTGGTGTTATGCGACCTTCTCCGGCAGTTGTAAGTCCGTAAGAGTCGATAGGTTAGTTCCATCAAGTGAAGAATGGCCAATGATTCCCAAGGATGGAACTAGGTTGAGCATCTAACATGTGTCAAGCTAGACTAGGTTCAAGCTTCCTTTTAGAATAAGTCTTCAACCATTTTGTCTCTTGCAATTTAAGTCCTAGATTTCTAAGAAAATGATAACTTGAAATATAAAATTAAATCCCAAATTTAAACCCAATCATAGGATAGATGAAATGTCTACTGGGCATCCCATATCAATAGCTTACTCTTTTCATTTGACTCTTAAAAATAACTCTCTCCAATTTGGACCTCTCCCAATTGAATTTCTAAAATCAATCCTTTGAAAGCTACCTTGGTAGTCTTTAGAATAACCACTTATTTCTTTAATCGAGAGTATTCTTAAGAAGATACCCTTCCTAAGATGTAATTAATTAGAGGCTTTCCTTTTAGGAACCATGATCCCGGGATAGACCCATTAGTCTTAGGAGTCTTTTATTGAAATAATTGAATCCATTACAAGAGCATGTTTATCTTTCAAGATAATATGTTTATTCTTTAATATCATATTTGGTCATCTAAATAAAATATTCTAAACTCTATGTGGTGTCATTTCTTTTCTATCAGAGAAAAGAACCAACATATTTTTAGTGACTCTGCGGGGAATGGTTCTCTCTCTCCATCTTTAGAAATAGGTGGTTATTTCTATATATGGTGTGTACTAGTGCCACTCAGTCAAGATTCCCTTTCTTTCCATTGGATACCTCTCCATTTCATTCTTGGTTGAGCCTATCCAACATCTTGAATAGAGGTTCTAGAACTCTTTGTTTATCATAGTTAAGCGATTGGGTCCAGAACCAAATCCCAAATAAAATGAGAGGTGAGAGAAATAAATAAAAAAATCAAGTCATCTCTATGACCTAAATCTGGTCAAGATGGATTTGAAACCATTCTAATATGGAAAATAATATTAAATTTAAAAAGTATGAAAAGTACTTCAAGATTTGAAAAAAATCTCCAAAAATAAAGTCTCAAAATTAAACTTATCCTTGATCTTACTTTGGCTTTGTATTAGAGCTAAAGAGAGGTGATGAAGATGTTTTATTTGCATTCAAAAGGTGTCAAAACACCTAAGGATATAAATTAAGATAAAGGAGTTCTTCAAACCGAGAAACTTAAATCAAAAGGAGGCATAGTTGTACCCTTTTCCCCACCATGATTGAAGTTTGAATTTGCATTTAGAAAAGAAGAAAAAAATCATCCCAAAAAAGAATGCCTTATTGACCTTAGGGGTTGATTAAGGAACTCAATAAAATCTCCAATTCATATAGAAGAAAATTATACATGAATGCAAATCACTTTAATCTTAATTTCCACAAGTCCACTAGAATATTGGAAAACCAACTACTCAAGTTGATTTTCCAATTCTAAGGAGTGACTTGGAGGTAACCTTCTTTTAGACCTTTTCAAAATCTTAAATTCTTAAGAGTTTGGAGAGAGTCAAAAGAGGAAGATGACATGACATAAACAAAAATAAAGTGACAAGATTCACTTTTGCTTCTAATCAATAGAAAAGAGGGTAACAAAGAAATTATGATTCTCTTGATAAAGTTGAAATGAATGAAATTTAAATCAACTTTCTTAATGGGTGTTTTCTCCCATTGAATGAAATGATATTCCATGATTGGCTTTAATTTTAAGGTTAAAGCAAGAAAAGAAAATAAATGAAGAAGTTAATCCTTCTAAAGAAATCATGACCTTAGGATTGGGTCCTAAGGGTGATATATCTATCGCTTGAGTGAAAGTATGAAATCTATCTCTGAAAGTTGATAGATAAATCACTTAGAACTTTTTACTTTCCAAATGAATGAAAAATTCCTTAATTTTTTTAAAATAAGTATTATATGCTTTCAATACAAAATGAATCTAAGTAGAATCCTTTGCAATGTCTTATGACCTATTTGACATTATTTTAATGTTAAGTGTGGTGGTCAAAGAGTCCATTGCAAGCTAAGGTTACCTTTAATCTTATATGTGCTATAAAAGAATGCAAGTTAAAATTTGACTTTCTAATAGCACATCATCTACCCTAGAGGGTCCTCTTTTAAATGATGATCCTCTAAATGAATAGATCATGAGGTCTATTGATCTATTGAGGATAGAGTTAGACCTACCTTCCCTTCATATAAAAGGGAAATTCTTGAACTAAAATTCAAAATGGTAGAGTCATACCACCTCAAATGAGATTGAAAAGAAATGGAAAATAAGTCATCTTTAAAATGTGATGTTTTGCCCATCTTAAAGAAGTTGCTTGCAAAATCAAGCATCATAATTCTATGTTATAAAATATAAAATATGAAATAAAAAAATAATGAAGAAAGAAATGAAAGTAAAGCAGAATTACATAATCATGCAATTTGCCTTACTTAACTATAAGCAACTTCGATGTGGCATTCCACTATAAAGAAGTTCTAGGGTTATCTTCTATGATGAAGATAGACTACTAAGAACTTATTAACAACTTAGTCGATGTGGAAAATTTAAAAGAAGAAAATCTCAAAAATATATGTTGATCCGTATCTAACATCAAATATAAACATAAGAGTGAATTTATATTGGCTCAATTCTAATCAAGCTTTGATAAGATGGTGTCATATAGATTCAATCAAATAAAGAAAGAAGTTTTAGCTTCATGAAAATTCAATCTTAAAAACTTAACCTAGAACAAGAACTTAATTTCAATCACATTGTTGGTTGAAGCCAAAAAAACATGAAAAGAGCAACTTAGGAATTCATGAAACATCTTTAAATGCTCTTGGATGATCCTATCTAGTCCTAAATAAAAAAAAGGAATTAAATGAAAAGAAAAAAGAAGAAACATATTGATTATTGAAGGATGTTCATATTCATCTTAAAGTGTTGAGTCTTTAGGAATATCATTCAACTACTCCTAAATGACCTCACTAAATATTTGATTCCAATAAAAATATCTGATTTTAGAAGTGTAAAGTTTTCAAGGAAGCCATTATACCAATCTTAAATAACTCACTCCACTAAATAATTTTGTATTCAAGTGTAACATCTTTAGAAAGTCATTTTGTGCTAATTTTAAATGGATTTACTAGATTTATGTTCCATGAAAAGATGAAAAAGAAATGGAAATGTTGAATCATATTATATGATCAATCAAACATAGACTTGAATCATATCAAAAGTCAATCAAATGGTGTATTTGGACAAAAATTCAAATATATCAACATTCCAAAGAAATCATTTAGTAGAGTCATTTCATAAAGAGTAAAATATTATGGAAATGAGTCAAATACATCTATCTTCTTAGTGAATCTTGTAACTAGGAAAATTATCAAATGTAACCTTTCATAAAGAAATGAAATCATAATATTACAAAAAAAAAGAAAGAAAAGTAAAGGAATGGAAGGACTATATCCCAGAGCCAAAGGATGAAGTTTAAAATTTCTAAGCTTGTGGACATTCTTAACTTTGAACTTCTCCACATCAAAATAAAGTGGTAGGGTTAGAAGTCAAAAAATTGTCCCTAAATAAAAGTAATCAAATAACTCATGCTTGGTCATTTTAGCCTTTGCCATGATTAGGTGAGCTCGCGGTTAAATAAAAAGATAGTGGATCTTCTTTTCAAGAGTCCATATCTTTTGAATGGTAAAGATTGAGTATACTATGATACCATTTCAATCAAACAAAAATACACAATAAAATTAACATAGCTTGAATGAAATAAAATAATCGAGATATCTCATGCTTTTTCATTTTAGCCTTTGCCATGATTGGGTGAGCTCACGGCAAGTTAAATAAAAGATAGTGGATCTTCTTTTCAAGAAACCATATCTTTGAATGGCAAAGATTCTATTGAGTATATTGTTATTTCAAATGAAGCAAAAGACACCCAATGTAAATGGACATTTTAACTTTAAACTTCTCCACATAAAAATAAAGTGGTGGTTAGAAGTGACAAATTGTCCCTAGCGAACAAAAAATAAGCATATATCTCATAGTTTGTCATTTTAGCCTTTACCATGATTGGGTGAGCTCGCTTGGTAGGTTAAAAGAAAAGATAATGGATCTTCTTTTTAGGGTTCCATATCCTTTGTATGGAAAAGGTTGATTGAGTATAATTCCATTGCAAGTGGTCTATAACCACGAATAAGAAAAGTTATGGAATTATAGAGCCATTGCAAAGCTAAAAAAGCTTAAGTAATTTGGGTCCCTAACTTTTCTTTTCAAAAGGCACTCTAGCACATTGCATCAATGTTGTTTAGATGTGTCAGATTTATATAGTCTTCAAGTTGATGTACCCTTAGAATTTGAAGAAAAATCCAATTCCATAATTGACAAGTTGATATCAATGATCTAACTCTTTAATGAGTTAGCTATCGATGATTTGATCAAGCTATCATTTGGGCTTAAAGACTACTTTATCTGGAAATAAAATTGAAATGATCTCCAGATGTGGTCCAAAACTTTAGCTTGATGGCATTTCAATAAATTAAGTCCTTTTCATTGGTCAAATTCCAAAAAAAAAGTAAATTTTTGCTAAATTAAAAGCTAGAAAATAGAAATTGTACATAAGAAGAAAATATTCTTCTTGGTTAGCTAACATCATTATATGACCCACATCTTGGGACTAGGGTAGAATCTTTACCTTGAAAATGGGTTCATATTACCCATATTTTTATTTTAAAATAAAAAATATTTTCATGCATAAGATTATCCTTCTTAATGATAACTTATCTGAAAATTATCAAATTAAAATAATTGTAAATGTAAAAAAATAAAAAAAGAATTGAAAGCATATGATCTAACATTTAGAATCCTTACAAGAATGTTCTTTTATAGAGTCATATCATTTAGTCTCAACATATTAGGAAAATTTAGCAAAAGGCTCATGATGAAGATTTCTTATAATCCCACTTTCAATTAGGTAGAGGGTTATATTGAAAATCTTGCCAAAGAAGAAAATAAAATAAAAGAAACTTCAATATGATTTGAAGAACAATCTATTACTATATATAGAGTCTTAAAATTTACTTTTGAAGTAATTTCAAAGACCTTGTAGTAAAACATAGAAGGATCAAAATGCAAAAATAAGAAATTAATCAAAGACAATTATGAAATTTCATTTCTTTTAATAATCAATCCATTGAAGAAATTCAATTTCAAACTTATCAAGATACTCTAAATTTCTCTAATAAGTTAATCCTTTCAATTCTCTTATTGATTAGGGATAAGAATTTTGTGTTTCTATGAGAATTCAAAAGATTATCTTGATTCTCATTCACTTTAGAAAGCTTTAAAGGAAATCTCTTGATCTTCATTGAATCCAAGAGAATGCCTTATAAGTTGATTCATGTTAATAAAGTAAAATAAAATACATGTTCAAATAAAAGAAAATGAAATTTCATTTGAGTGGCACTAGTTGACTTTGGTTTCTTGCCTAAAGAACTACACGTCAGATACAAGCTCAAAGAGGTAAAATTCTCGGGTTATTACCCTATGATGTCTTGCCTTCAATGAATTAGACATCTAACATGGTCCATTATAACTTTGAGATATAAAAAGAAAAATGATGAACTTCTATGCTCATGGCATAATAAAGCATTGGATCCAAAATATACCCAAGTATTCCATCAAAAATACATTCCAACTCTTTGAAAACTCCTTCACTAAACTTCTTCATATGTAAGGAGTATTAGTGAAATCAAGAAATGAAAGCAAACCTTCCATTACCCTTTCATCAAGTTAGACTAATCAAGTAAGGATTAAGCCCATGAGAATCTTGCTTATTAGCCAAAACTTTGAGGATTAGGAATAAGTCACTTTGACCTCTTTTCCTCATCCATATCACTATAGGATAAGATCAAGCCCTTTATGGCACCTTACTATATGACTTGAGATGGGAACAAACCCTTGTGACACCTTTCTCATGTCTTTACGGGTTTAGAACCAACCTACATTGGCACCATTCCCCTTTTTGTACATGATTAGAACAAGCCATCAAGGCCCCTTTCATGCTACAGTGAGTTAGATTGGATTAAGTCTTTATGACTCCTTCTAATAGCAAAGATATAAGTCCCCAGTTGACCCTCTTTCTAATCATCGAGTAAGTCCCGATTGCATCCTACCTTGTGTACATGATTGGAACAAGCCATCAATGCCCCTTTCATGTTACACTAATAGCCAAAAGATATAAGTCCCCAGACCTTCTTTCTAATCATCGGGGCAAGTCCACTCGGCATCCTACCTTTATGTACATGATTGGAACAAGCCATCAAGGCCCCTTTCATGCTACAGTGAGTTAGATTGGATTAAGTCTTTATGACCCCTTTCTACCAAAAGATATAAGTCCCCAATCGGCCTTCTAATCATGAGTAAGTCCCGGTCGGCATCCTATCTTGTGTACATGATTGGAACAAGCCATCAAGGCCCCTTTCATGCTACACGGGTGAGATAGATTGGATTAAGTCTTTATGACCCCTTTCTAATAGCTAGAAAGATATAAGGCCCTTAGTCGGCCTTCTTTCTAAGCATCGAGTAAGTCCCCGGTCGACATCCTATATTTTGTGTACATGATTGGAACAAGCCAGGTCCCTTTCATGCTACACGAGTTAGATTGGATTAAGTCTTTATGACCCCTTTCTAATAGCGAGAAAGATATAAGTTCCCAATTTTCTTTCTAATTATCGAGTAAGTCCCGGTCACATCTACCTTGTGTACATGATTGTAACAAGCCATCAAGGACCCTTTCATGCTATACAAGTGAGTTAGATTGGATTAAGTATTTATGACCCCTTTCTAATATCTAGAAAGATATAAGTCCCTAGTTGGCCTTCTTTCTAATCATCGAGTAAGTCCCTAGTCGACATCCTACCTGTGTACATGATTGGAACAATCAAGGCCCCTTTCATGTTACAGGCTAGTTAGATTGGATTAAGTCGTTATGACCCCTTTATAATTGCCAAAAGATATAAGTCCCTTAGTTGGAATTCTTTCTAATCATATAGGAGAAAGTCCCGGTTGGCATCCTATTTTGAGGATTGGATCAAGTCTTTAAAGGCCCTCTCCTCTTACTAGGATGGATCACTCGTACCCCATCTTATTAACTAATCACATAAATCACCACAACTCTCAAGAAAGAGTAAGTCCCAAGGCATTTTCCTTGAGCATAATGATTGCATTAGTGTTAGACCAATCTTTGGGTCTACTCTTAATAGCATTCTTCTTCATCCTAGAACTTATTGAAAAGTTAAGTTTCTTAGAATAAATCACACTCCAAAGAAAAGATAGGTATACATATACCTATCTTACACAATCAAAATAAAAATATAATTCAAATAAAAAAAAATCAAAGTCATGAATAGGAACCCCAAGCTTATACTTGTATGTTGATCAATCTAGTCAACACACATATGCTGTATTCTAGTTAATCTACTACACATATTGGGGGTCCATTTGTTGACCTCATTTTAGAAGACATCATTTTAGCAATAAAATGATATCAAGTTCAAATGATGATTTCTCCCTTCAAAATTCAATGTCAAACCTAAAGTCAACTCTAATCAACCTAGAGTTGACTTAAGTGGGCCCATTTGGTCAAAAGTCAACCCACTAAAATTTGACTAAATTAAATCACCAAAAATATTCTAAAATATCAAATAAATATTTATGATCATAATAACAAAGAAATTTGAGTTCATTAAGGCCTAGATTAAGTAAATTAAATTCTTTAAATCAAAATGACTTAAATAGGCTACATTGAACTCAAACCCAAGGAAAAGTGAAATAAACCCAAGATGATTGTCTTAAATCATATCAAGATGGTAATAGGACATAACCTAATTCTCTATTAGTGCAATTGGGTCAAATGGGTCATTTGACCCATAAGTTAGGTTTAACTCATCTTAACCCAATTTGGGTTAAGTGAGTTAAACAAAATATTAGGTGGAAATTCAAAATCACTTTAATCAATACATAAGGAGATTAATCCTATTAAACATTATTAATGAGGTAATTAACCTACTTAAATAATAAAATCAAAGAATTAAACAACAAAATCAAAAAATAATTAAAAATGGATTAAGAGAAGGAAAGATCCATTTTTCCTTCCTTATCTCCCCACCTCTTTAACCTAGACACTTGTAAGGCGGGATTCTTAGCTACCTTCCAAGGATCCCCATCACTAAAACCCGACCACGGGAAGCCAAGGAAGGGCATAAGAGCTTTCCATATAGGAAACCAAGCATAGACACTTCCCAAGGAGAATTAAGCTCACATACATCCTCACATATTTAAACGAAGCAAAATGAAAGTTCCCCTCCCTCAAAAGCACTCAACCATTGTGAACCATCAAAACTGAAAATCCAATCCAAAGCTTGGTATAGAGATCAAACTACAAGGAATTGGCTCACCTTCCGGCAAGGCTTTCTCTTGGAGAAACAAAACTATTGGAATTGATTTCAACCTCTCAAACTCCTAAATCAAGGTATGCCATTGATGACCCCTCTTTTCTTCAAAGCTTTCCCTTGATCATTTTCTATAAAGCTTGTTCTCCGTTAGTTCAAGTCGTATGGATTGAAAGAATACCTTTCAACGATCGTGTAGCACTTTTAAGCCATCCAATTTCATTACCTATATCAAACGATATTAACCAAATATCATGGATGGTCCTTGGATTGGAGATTGGGGAGATGAAATTTGGATCATTCGTTTCTTTCAAAAGAAATGACGGTCCAGATCCGGGCATTTTAATCGATTAAATCCTTTTAAGAATCTTGGGAACGATCCGCATCGCTCGATCCGTGATTGGACTACTCAGGATCGTCCGCGGATCAACCCAAGCGACACATTTTAATTTTGTAAGGGATCAACAAGAACCATTCGATCTCGATCGATAGTCCAAAACTAATCTCGCTCATTTTAATGAAACCGTGTGGGACGCCACTTAAAATCAAAATCATTAAACAATGATTTAAATAATTAAAATAAATTCAAAAGTTCAACAAATCATATAAAATCAAAGAAAAATCAGCAAAATACAAATAAAGGTTTTATGGATTTATCTTGATGAGAGGAATCCATAAAATTAAAATCCCCAATGTTTATTGGGTACTTTTTCCTTATTTTGAGTTTAATTAAAAATATTAAACCCTAATTACTCTCATATTAATAATCTAATTTATTCAAACTTTGGGGAAACTAAATTAAGATTAAAACGTACCTTAGGTAAATTTTTGGGAATTTAACTCTTTGAAATCAAATGAAATTGAAATTTTATGTTTATTAACCTTTAAATCAAATAAATTAATTATCTTTTAGTAAAATAAAGTAACACTTTAATCGATAATATTAAATCAACATAATGAACATCAAAATATTAATTAAACTTAATTAAACCTATATGAACCTAATGGATCACTAATTAACTCAATTTGGTAATTAAAAGAATTAAATAATTCAATTAATTGACTTTAACTTAATTAAATCATAATAAATCAACAAGTTAATCAAAATTATGAATAAACCCTCATTGGAAAGGTATTTCAACATAGAATATTTTAAAAATAAAATATCTTAATTAATCCAAATAAATAAGGCTTAATTTAGGTTTTAATAAAATAATTAAAACCTTAATTACACTTTAATTACATATTTAATCAAGCTGAAACTTTAGGGATATAAAATTGGCATGTAACACCACTTGTCATAATTATCTCAAACCAAATTGTTCTATATATTTGGAATTCTTGATTTTCCAAATCTCTAGGTCAATATGAACTAAATAATTAAGGATAATCATTAATTCATTGAATCAAAAAATAAATTGAACTAATCTAAAATAAACATCATAAATACTTAGGGTAATTCATCAAAATTTTCTAAGTCAAAGAATTTAATCAAATATCTAAATTATAAAAAAAATACTTAATGAAATTGGACATAATTAAACAACTTAAGTTTAATGAAGCCACTCATCCTTAATGAATTTAAATAATGAATCTAAAACCTAGGTTAATTAAATGATTAAGAATAATCTATGAACAAACCCAAGGTATTAATTCATATTAATAAATTTAAACCTTAAGCTTACAAATCCGTGATTTAATATCTTAAGTTAAATTGAATGAAATCATACTTAAATTAAACTTTTAAATTAACATAAGCCAAATCAAATGAAATCCTTATAACTAAATTCAAAATGAAATAAATCAAACAAATTAAATCAATTAAAGTAATTCAAACAAATGAAATAACATAAATCAAATCTAAACATAAATAAAATCAAAATGATTAATTAAAATACTTAAGGATTTTAGTTAGACTTTTGAAAACTTCATTAGGATTTAAGATGTTGAAAGGAAAGAGCTCCAAAAAAAAAAAGGGATCATTCCATTCTTCATTCTTGAAAACCTATACAACTTTAACCAAATAGAATAAACATAAAAATGGGAATTAAATCATTAAATCATTTGATTTGAAACCAATCAATTGTAAAAATTAAACTAATTCAAATTTCAAACTTAAAAACTTAAACATAAAGGCCTAGCAAAGACTTGCCACACAAACCCCACTTCTAAACACACTAGATTATTTAGGTCACGGACCCTAGATCTAGGTTAGATCATTTTGTGATTTTCTTTTAATCTCTGTGACATGTTGTGCCGCACTTCACTTATCTGTGGAGTATTGCTTTAGACCGGATGCCTAGGCTTGTTTGTTCGTTAGACTGGATGTTAGGGCATTCTTTCTAGATTTGACACTATTTTTTGTAGGGGACGTGTTAAATGGATCATTGTAATAAATAAATCATAAAATTATGTTTGCTTGTAGGTGCTAAAAATCCTTTAACATAGTCCATATAAGTGTAAAGTAACTAATGCTAAGCCCATATGTTTGTGAAATATAAATTGCTTTGTTGTGTGTGTATTTCTTGACATCTGTTTTGCGGGGCTTAAGATTTCTTTTGAATTTTAAATGTAAATTTGATCTTAGAATTAGGTTAGGATCTATGAGGTCTAGGATTAGCGGTGAGTCAACAACCGGAGATGGTGTAGTGGTCCTTTGTGGAGCTCGATGGATGTCCCGAAGAAGGAGACTTTTGGAAAGAAGACCCATAGATATGAACTTATAGTTTTAGGGGTTGTATAGAACCTACTAATTTTCTTTCTTTGGTGTATAGACCCATCTGCATTGGCCTTTTTTCTTATATAATTTGATCTAGCTTGATTTATTTTGCGCAATAGAAACATCATGCTTTTCTTGGGTTTCTTTCTGTATATGTTTGTCCGTGATGTATGCCTGCGTAGGCTCATAGGATAAACTAAATTTTATACCTAACTAAATCAATCAACAACAACAACAAGCCTTAATCCCACTAGGTGAGGCAAAATCATATTGTTTCAATCAAACATAAAATTAAATATAACTCATAATCTTCATACAAAATCCTAGGTATTAAAACAAGATAAAATATGTAGCAACCCCTTATGGATATTTTAATACCATGCATAAATCATATTATTTCACTCTTGATTAATGAAGGACTTCCATCCTTGCCTAGGCTTGACCTTTGAGAGCCTATGATGGAAGTACACCTTCTTCTATTCTGATTTGGCCCATGATCTTTTCTAATTACATGCATTAAGCATAAATTGCATTCTTATGGCCTAATATGAATCTTGAGTCAAAATTTATTAAAATCTAAAAAATGTGCATTAGTTAGGTGCATCTTGATACCCTACATGATCTTAGGGATTATGGAGTAAATCTAGGTCCATAGATTTCTTTCCTAAACGCAATAACCCAAACCATCTTGCATTCATATGACCTAGCCTCATGGTTTTAAAATGTGCTTAGGTGGTGTTAGTTGACAACTTTCTCCAAGCGGTTGTAAGTCCATAAGAGTCAAGGATAGGTTAGTTCCTTCAAGTGAAGAGAATGACCAATGATTCCCAAGGATAGAACTAGGTCGAGCATCTAACATGTGTCAAGCACCGTAGACTATGTTCAAGAATCCTTTAGGAATAAGTCTTCAACCCGAGGCATTTCTACAGCCTCTTGTGTTGCTAGAATCTAAGTCCTAGATTTCTAAGAAAATGATAACTTGAAATATAAAATTAATTCCCAAATTTGAAATCCAATCATAGGATAGATTAAAGGTCTACTTAGCATCTCGTATCAATAAACATTTCCTACTCTTTTCCATTTGACTCTTAAAAATAACTCTCTCCAATTTGGACCTCCTAATTGAATTTCCAAAATCAATCCTTTGAAAGCTACCTTAGTAGTCTTTAGGAATAACCACTTATTTCTTTAATCGAGAGTATTCTTAGGAAGAGACCCTTCCTAAGATGTAATTAACTATAAAGGCTTGCCTTTATAGGGAACCATGATCCCGGATAAAATAGACCTGTTCTACTCTTTCCATGTAATTGGGGAAAATATTCTAGTACACAAATGACCCATTAGCCTTAGAGTCTTTTATTGAAATGATTGAATCCATTACAGAGAGGCGTGCTTATCTTTTAAGATAATATATTTATTCTTTAATGTCATATTTGGTCATCTAAATAAAATATTCCTAAACTCTATGTGGTGTCATTTCTTTTCTCTATTCTAGAGAAATGAACCAACACTCTACTGACCCTCCAATTACCTTTAGATAGCATGCACAAGATTGGTTGAGGTTTCCTTGAATAGTAATCTCCTATCCTATAGTGGGGAACTTGACCACTACATGATTGATACCACCACTCTAGATGTAGTAGTGGTGACCAAAGATATCATCTGTGGTAACTAGGGCCTCTACTATGATGAAATCACCATGATTGTGAATTACTTCTTATCTTTCCCTAAGTGGTGGGGACGAATCATGCCCTCAATTTAACTATGCTCTCTTGAGTAATAGTGCAATGTTCTTTCTTGAAGTTTGGAATTAGTTAGGCCTAATTTATCAAAAATTGATTTGAAAGGATATTGACGCTCCCATGTCAATCAAAATGCTCTCATGTGGTAGTTGAAAAAATAGTTATCACCACAACTACATCATTATAGGGATTCCCAATAATAGGCCATCCCTTTCAAAAAACTTCGGCATGACAAGAGAGTAGTAAAGGGTGCTCGCATTATGGTGTTGAGTTCACTTCTCCATATCATAGCCTTTTTCATACTCATCTTCTTAGAGGACTCTCCATTGCCCCATAGATGGTGAGTCGACTCTAGTAATGTGGATAGTATGCACAAGTACAAGCTCTTTATTAGCTTTGACAACTTATTTGTATTTCCTTTTGATAAACTCCTTATGCTTTCCCATTTTATCAACTCGTCCACTAAAGTCTTCAATTGGTGACACCCTTCAATGTCGTGGCTATGATCACGATAAGCACAATACCTTGATCGATCACATACCATTAGCCTTCATGGGTGGAAATATCTTAACAAAATCTTTATTATAGATTATCTCTACAAGCTTTATCATGGACACTCCCAGGAGGAGTGGCTGTGGTTACATATAGTCACTCTTGGATAGAGAGAAGTATCCAAAACCTTTATCCGGTACTTATGATCACCTCCTTTTATTGATTCTCTACTTTTGATATCTTTACTTGGAGCCAATCCAAAAGGCCTCTTTAATGAGTCTTTTGTCAAGCATCCTAGTTGAACCACTACATTATACTCTTTAGCATTGACATGATTGTTCACCAACCTTAATGGTTTGGTGAGTGTCTTAAGTTGTTGGAGCCCAAGGGTATACCTAAAGGGTCCTTCTTTTAAACCCTAAGTAATTGCGTTGAGTGATGTGGGATCTAGATCATTGACCTTTAGCATCTCTCACTAGAAATAAGTGATAAACTTTCCTAAGGACTTTCTAGACTCATCTTAGGAGAGCTTGAGAACTCTTCAATGGCTTCTAAGTGCAAGAAAATTGCATAGTAAATAACCTATTGAAATTGATAAATGATGTAATGACTCTTAAAAGATAGCATGAGAACCACCGAGAGCTAACTCTTTGAAAGTGGTGTAGAAGAGTCCACTCTTCATTGCATCTTCGAGTCTAGTAGCGATGTGGTTGACTAAATATGGATGGTGGGATCTATCCGACCTTTGTAGGATTCAAGATGCAAGATCTTGAACCTATGAGGTGGGTGAGCATCGTGATCTTTATAGAGTTGGCTATGGCTACTTTTTTAACACACCCTTTTCTTGTAGTGTCATAGGAGTCATCCTCAAAATTAGAGAATTTGGGTGGATGAGAATTGGGGACACTAGATGGGTGTCTCCTTTCTCACCAAGCTTGGTAAGTAATAGATCTAATGGATTCTACATTCTCCTTTAGTTTAGGCTCTTCATGGTGCAATTTTTTAATATCCACCTACACCAAGCAAGTGATCCTATCCTCCATGTCATGTAAATCTGTTGAGTTGCAAAATGTTGGACATTTTGCTTTATGTTTTCTGAGTGATCTCATGTTAAGGGTCATACTTCACTTTATATCTATCTTATGGTTCAAATCATCATCCATGCTCACCGCACCTAAAATGATGTTGAATCCAAATTTGATTATGGATGTAAAAAGAACCTTTTGAGATACTTGAGAAATAGGGATAGGTGAAAATATTGCTTACATGAGGATAATGAGGTAGAAAAGTGTAAGAGAAATATAATCTTTACACTTAAAATCTTAGAATGAGAGTATAACATATCGAGTAAAAGCCTAAATGTCCCTTCAAAAGAAAGAAATCCCCTTTTATAATATTAGAGAGTGATAGTACATATAAATATCATATAAGGCCAATTTGATATAATTTATTTTATTCCTACAGATGGTGGTGAGCAGTATAGATCCATCAACTAATAAAGCCAAGTAGTCCATTGTTCAAAGAAGTGTAGGAGTGAGGCCGGGTGGAGGAGGGTGGTCACATTATTCTTCTTCATAGTTGCGGATGCTAGAGAGTTGGATTATGCTTTGTCAATTTTTTTAAAGTCTTTCACTCACTAGGTCGATCTATCTTTTCTTATTGGATGCTCCTTCTAATAAGTATAGTTATTTTAGGTTGTCGAGTACTCTTTATTTGAGTACACTTATCTTAGTATATATTGGGCTTACCCTCCGTATGGAGTATAGGATTCATCTTAAGAGTTGGATATCTTAGATAGATAAGAGCTAAGGACCCTAGATGGGTTTCTTCTTTCTCATCCACTTGGTAGGCCGATCTAATGGATTTTTCATACTCTTTGGTGGGTTCTTCATGGTGTGCTTTCCTTACTACATAAGGTGAGTAATTTTTCTTCCATGTCTTACAAATCTTATTGTATTATGAATTATTAGGCATTGCTCCATGTTCATTGAGTGATCTCACACCTAGAATCCTACTTCACTTTGTATTTGACTTCTAGTTCTTAACCTCATTCACACTCTTCACACTAAAAGGATGTTTAATCCAAATTTATTTGTGGATTGAGGAGGAACTTTTAAGATACCGGAAAATAGGGTTGGACAAAATATGATAAATAAGAAGAAAAGAGAGTAATGAAATGCAATAGAAATAATAATCTTTATTTCTCATGATCAAGTACAAAGACTAGTGGTGCGAGAGAGGCAAAAGGTCCTCTCATATAGAAAGCTTTTATAATATCAAGGGGTGGCTATACATAGAAAGTAGATATAAGGTAAATCGAGTACAAGTAGATTCCGCTAGCTAGGTATACATGTGAGCAAGTATGTATGTGTCGTGAAAGTGAGAAACCCTTAATCATGTGAGTATGGGAGTAAGAATTAGGCTAAAAGAGTAGCCACTTTGTTACTTTGAGTATTTGCCTAATGTTGGTGAGTTGATTCATGTTCATTGGTCATTATTCACTAAGTCCTTATCTTGATGGTTCAGGTTGATTTATCCTTATTGGACCCACCTTCTAGTGAGCATACTTATTTTGAAAGCCATTATTGTCAAGTATCTTTTATGGTGAGTATGCTTGTCTTGGTACATAGGCGCCAAGTCACTTATGCCTGCCAGGGTATATAGAGGGATTCTACCATTAAATGAAAATGAAAACTTATTTTGTTATAAGAATCAATGAGATTATCTATAATATTTATAAAAATATTATATTATAAATAATTTGAGTCTATACCTTTTAAAGAAATAACATCCATTAGGCTCATGGCATCTAAGTTCTAACATTTAAAAGGCCAAATTATAATTATTGTTAAAATATAGAGCCTTGTTGACTTTATTTTTGGATAAGATCAAGATTATCCGACCTAGTAATTAGGACCCCTAATCTTAGATTATGAGTTTTCTAATTAGGCACTCGGACACTACACTTAGTGACTAGGTGAGCAAACTAAAATCAAATAGTAAATCAAATCAAATACTCAACTAAAAGTCAAAACTAAACTTGAAATTAAAATCAAGCTCAACACTCCAAAGTGAAAGATTAGGTCATCCTAGTGAATCTATATACGACATCTAACCCAATTGAATTAGTTGAATCTAATTAAATCTAATTCTAATCAAATTCAACAAAATAAGTAAAATAAACTCATTTGAATTGAAATCAAAATTTGATTTAGCCTAAATCAAGGTGGTTGGGATGTTTGATCCAATTAGCCCATTTAAGCTCAAAATTACTTAAATCCAAAAAAAAATTAAGTAAAATTAAAACAAATATCTCTATGGGGAAACTTTTTTATGACACCACATAGATTTTTAAGATTTTTCATTTTTAAATATGTCATTATGGTATTAACATATTATCTCAAAAGATAAATATGTTATATAATTAATTCAATTACTTAATAAAGACTCTTAAGGTTAGTGGGTCTTTTAATATTCTAGAGATTTTTCCATTGAACTATATGAAATGATAGGATAAGGTTTATTTTATCTGAGTTCATAGTTCCCTATAAGGGCAAGCTCCTATAGTTAATTACATCCTAGGAATGAGGAATCTCTTTCTAAGAGTACTCGATTAAAAAAAATGTCTTTTTATTTTTATGGATTTCAAAGACTATTTCAAAGGAATGCTAATTTAGAATTTCAATAGAGAATGCTTCAAAGAGGAAAGAGTTTTTTTCAAAGACCAATGGGGTTGATTAAGAAATGCTTATAGATACTAGGATGCTCAATAAGCATTTTAACTATCCTATCATTAGGATTTATATTTTAAGATCGAATTTAATAAAATTCTAAATTAACATTTTATTAAAATTTATGACTTAGATTCTAGTAGCACAAGACTACAAATGGCTAGTGATTGAAGACTTATTCTAATAGGATGCCTCCATGCCAAGTCTACAAATGCTTCTAACATAAGTTAGGGCTTGACCTAAAGTAAATTTTTAGGAATTATCGGTTCTTTTTTTGCTAAAATAAATAAACCTATCTCGACTCTTCCGAACTTATAACCCTTCTAGAAGGGATGCCCTAACACCACTTAAGCCATTTTGAAAACTAAAAGTTTGATCTTATGTATGCAAGATGGTTGGGCTATTATATTTAGAAATGATGTTAAAAATCTAACTCACTCCCTATCTCTAAGATAATTTTTGGCATGTTATGTACCTAACTAGTGTAATAAATTTTGCCATGTATATATTTTGACTAACAATTCATTTTAAAGGCCTTGGTTATACAATTCATTCCTATAAAGAGATGTAATTAGAAATAGTCATGAGTCAAATCAAAATAAGAAGGCACACTTCCTCAAGAAGGGTCGTCATCCTCAAAGGTTAGATGCCCATTTATGTACAATGATTGAAGTGCTTAATTCAATAAAATGGACAATATGCTTATATGGTTCACAAAAGCTAATTATCTTTAGTTACTTTTATCAAGTGAAATTAAGCAAGTTGCAAAAGATGTGCTTGGCAAATCAAAAGGAAAAGCTTCTTTTAATAAGAATAGTTGGTGGTGGAGTCGAGTGTGCAAGAAAACATAAGAAATAAGAAGCATTGTTATAAAACTTGGTTTAGATGTAAAACTTAGAGAATTGGGAAAGATATAAAATGGCTGTAGAGATTCTAAGAAAGCGATATATGATGCAAAAAATTTTAGCTTTTAGAAATTTATACAATAGATTAGATACCAAAGAAGGTGAAAGATGTATGTATAAGTTAGCCAACCAAAGAGATAGGAGAAGTAAAGACATAGTTCAAGTGAGGGGTATTAAGGATGAAAATAATAAAGTGCTTTTCTTAGAAAAGATATTGAAAATAGGTGGATGAGGTATTTTAATAAACTTTTCAATGAAGGATCTGAAAGTACGATTGATTTTAGCAACCTTAATACCTAAAAAATAGAAAATTTTATTTTATCGTATTAGTAAATCAAGTTAGTGAAGCTTTAAAGAAAATGAAATGTGGAAAAGAGGACGGATAATATTCCAATAGAAGTGTGGAAATGTTTAGGAGATCAAGGAATTTCTTACAAATCTTTTAATGTTATTTTAAAGACTAAAAGTTGCTAGATGAGTGGAAAAGAGTTTGTTGGTTCCTATATTTAAGAATAAAGGTGATACACAAGATTGTACAAATTATAGAGGAATTAAGTTAATGTGCCATACATTAAAATTATGGGAGAGAGTAATTGAGCATAGGTTATGATGTGACGTAAGTTTCTCACAATTTGATTTCATGCCGGTAGATCTACTATGGATGCTATACATTTGTTAAGAGGTTTGATGGAGAAGTATAGAGAAAATAAGAAGGATCTACATATGATATTTATTGATTTAGAGAAAGCTTATGATAAAGTCTCAAGAGATGTTCTTTGGAGAGTTCTAGAAAAAAGAAGTTAATATTGGTTATATTCAAGTCATTAAGGATATGTATACTAGAGTTACTTGTGTCCAAACACAAGGAGGATTGACAAAATATTTTCCTATTTCAGGTTGGATTACATCAAGGATCAACATTAAGCCCTTATCTTTTTTACTTTAGTTATGGATGTTCTTACGAGGCATTTACAAGAAGATGTACCTTGGTGTATGCTTTTGTCGATGACATTCTTCTTGTTGATAAGACTAGAGAGGGAGTCCAAGAAACTTGAATTATGGAGGTCAACTTTAGAGTCTAAAGGTTTTCGTTTAAGTAGATCTAAAATTGAATATATGGAGTGTAATTTTAGTTGTAGAAGTTTTAGTGGTAGTGTGACTTTAGTCATTAATAAGAGTGAGCGATTGATATTTAGGCTCTATTATTCAAAATGATGTTGAAATAGATGGAGATGTTATTAGTAGAATTCAAGTTGGATGGTTGAAGTGGAGAATACATCGGCTATTATGTGATAGAAAAGTTCCACTTAAACTTAAGGAGAAAATTTTATAAGATGGTGGTAAGACTTGCAATGACTTATGGTGAAGAATGTTGGCCAATAAAAGAAACATAAGACTAAGTTAAGTGTTACAGAGATGAGGATGCTCAAGCTGGATGAGTGACTTTACCCTTAGAGATAGAATGCAAAATGAGTATGTTAGGAAAAAGTTGGAGTAGCTCAGTGGTAGATAAGATTAGGAGAGTCACCTTAGATGGTTTGGCCACATAAAGCATCTGCCGTCAGATGACCCGATTAGGAGAGTAGATCGTTAGATTTGCCTTATGTTAAGAAAGGTAGAGGTAGACCTAAAAGACTTGGTTAAGATGTATAAAAATGATTTTAGTATACTTGAATTAAATGAGAATTTGACACATAATAGGACACAATGGAGATGAAGGATTCATGTAGGACCCCACCTAGTGGGATTAAGGCTTGTTATTTTTATTGTTGTTGTTGTTAAAGTTGTTTAAATTTAGTGGGGAAGAAATTTTATTTTTCCTATGAGCCTAACATGCCAAGCATTTCATCACAAAACACATCATAAAAGAAATCTAGAATAAACATGCATTTCTATTGTGCACCCCAAAATAAATCGAGCCATATTAAATTAATAAAATAGGCCAATGCGGTTGGTTACCACTATACACCCTAGAAGAAATAGAAATAGAAAATGAATCGAGCTCTGCATATAGCCCGACCTAGAACTATAAGTTTTGATTTATGGGGATCCTTTTTCACAATCTTCACCTTCTTGAGACCTCCATGGGCTTCAAAAGACCATCAATCGATAAAGTCAACTTCTACTATTCCTAGACCTCATAGATCTTAACTTAATTCTAGGATCAAATTATGTTTTAAAATTTTAAAATAAATTTCTAATCCTTAGAAAATAAATGTCAAGAAATACACATAACACATCAACAATTTATATTTCAAACATACGCTTAGAATTAGTTGCGACCCACGTATTATTAGGCTATGCTTAGGGACTACGACTTATTTTTTATTATAGTGGGCCCTTTATGCATAGCCCTTGTAGAAAATAATGTTAGCCTAAAAGAACACCTTAACATCCAAACTAGTGGGCAAACAATCCTAGCCTTCTAGTCTAAAACATTACACCACTAAATAAGAAAAATATTTCATGTCACATCATCCTAACCTAAATTTAGGGTCGATGACTTAATAATCTAATATGTGAAGGAGGGGCTTGTGTTGTATGTCCGTGCTAAGCACTTGTTTAAGTTTAAGTTTAGGTTTAGTTTAAAATTTAATCTTTTACTTTTCATAATTTTGATTCATAGGTATGTGCCATTATTAAACTAGATGTTCAAGGTATCAAGACCTCCTTGAACCAATAGCCTATGACCTCGGTGTCCGGACTATATTCCATATGATAGCGAGTTATGAAATGTTTTGTTTTATTTTGGTTTCCTTTATTTTATTTTAGAATTTGTTCAATTTTACATTAGGGAATTTCAAATTAAGTGATTTAATTGATTTATGAGTTTATTTTTTTATTTTAGGCTTATTTTTATGTTAAGATGGAATTTAGGTTTTAAAGAATGTAGAACAAAATAAACTCCACTTTGGTCGAAACCTTTTCTATTCATCATCTTAAATCCTTAGATAATAAGATTTTCATCCAAAGATTAAAAAAAAATATTCTAAAGGTCCAACTAAGAACCTAAGTATCTTAATTAACCTTTTTTTAATTTATTAGAAAGGTTCATTTTAAGTTAGGTTTGATTTGTTTAATATTCAACTCTTCTTTTGAAATATGGGTAAGATTTATTCTTCTTTTATTTATTTTGATTTGATTAATGTTTCTTAGTTTGATTTATTACCTTTAATTAAGATTTTAAGTGTTTTCTTAAACATGAACTAGAGTTTAATCATATATCATGATTAAATTTTATTTGATGTTCACTTTAAGTTCTTTTTGATTTCAAGTGATTACATTCACTTATATTCTATGATGTTTAATTTTTTATGTTGTGTAAGATGTATATAGTTTCATGACTTAGATTTTTGATTAAATATTCATTTAATCTCATATGTTATAATTATTTAATCTAATTGATTGGAATTAAATTGATTTCATTCCTTTATTTCATTAATATTTATGTTTATTAATTAGAATAGGTTAACTTAGTTAATTTAAGTTAATCTTTAATTCAAACTTAGTTTAAAATTTTTGATTTCATCACCCATCATTTAAGTGATCTATTATATTTCAATTTCATAACTTAGGAGAATTCATTAACTTATGCACTTTTGATTCATCACTTAGTTTGATTTTAATAAAATATTATATGCTAAGATTTTATTATTGAATTAAATCTATTGAGGTGAAGCTTTGCTTATCAATCATAACCACAAAAGCTTAGTGAATGAACTACTTAAGGTACCAAACCTAATCGGGGCAATTTTAAACTTCTAGGTTATTTATATTTAGTTGACTTTCTTAATCAATTTCACTCTTGCTTAAAATTACATCATTTATTAATGTCAAATGGATTTAAAATAATTTCAATATTAATAGATTTCTTGTTAGGATATGAAATTGAGGTTGATTAACACTAGTTTTCAATTGATTTACTATCAATTTAGCAATTTAATGATTTAAGATTTCACTAGCTTTGTATTCTTAATCATTTCTTAAATCCTAAATGTAACTAATTGAATTCTTTAACTTATGAGAGTTAGGAAATTTTTCATAAGTGTTATGATGTTAATAAAAATGTTTTAAGTTAAATCCATAAAAATTTATAATTTTTGTAATTTCTTACTTTATTATTTGATTTAAATTGACCTAGAAATTAAAAATTCTATAACTTTTGATCGAGAGGTCATTTGGCTTTGAACTTTTTTATGGCAAGTGGGGTTCTTCACCAATTCAATCTCTTTAAAATTTAATCTTAATAAGGCTTATATTTCAAGACTAATTAGGGTTTGAATTATTATAGTATAACTAAATTTATCTTTAATTAGAAGGAATTAATCATCAATTTTAGTTTTCTTTAACTTTTCTCTAGAAGATGCATCCATAAAGGGTTTAGTTAGAATTTTTTGGAGTTTTGTTTGATTTATTATAATTTTTAAAGTTTAGATCAATTAATTAAATTAATTACCTAATTAAGTCATTTTAAATTTTTTAAGTTCCAAAGAGCTTTAATATTTCCATAGCTTCTTTAGTGTTTGTTATGATGTTTTAAGTTGATTTTATAAATTTTCTAAATTTTCTTAGATTTTATTATTTTAATTTTTTAAATTATGGTTTTGAGATGATAAATTTTATATCTTTTGATTCTATCACCAATCAATTCCTAAACCTTTTTGTAAGGTATGTTTTAGTGTTAATTTCAATTTCCTAAAGTTTCAAATTGATTGGATTAATGGTTTGAGTTTAATTTGGATTTGATTATTTTTTAATTAACTCAAATTAACTCAAAAATACTCAATAAAATTTGAGAATTTTGGGTTTATTTTATTTTATTAAATTAGGAATTTGAGATGAGAAATTTAATATCTTTTGATTTAATCAACTATCAGTTCCTAAATTTTTATGTAAAGTATGTTTCAACCTTAATTTCAATTCCCCAAAGTTTCAAATTGATTCAATTAATGGTTTGAGTTTAATTTGAATTTGATTATTTTTATTAAACTTAAATTAACCTAAAAGTACTCAATAAAATTTGGGAATTTGGGGTTTATTAAATTCCTTTTCTAAGATGAATTCATAGAGCTCTTATTTGAATTTTTTTAAAGTATTTTATTTTTATGAATTTTTAAAGTTTCAAATAATTTTAATGAATTTTAAAATCCAAAATTAGGATATTTCTATTTTCCCCATTAGTGTGATGGGGTTAGACTTTCTACATTTCACATCGTGATTGATCCACATGGTCCATGGTCGGTGGAGGTGAAAAATGCAAGATTGATTAAGGTGGACCATTCAAAGAAGACGGTCCTTATTTAATTCATGAATTTAAAAGGATTAAAACTCAATTTCATCTAGTGAAATCACGCCATCCATTCTAAATAGAAGGAATGGATGGACAAAATTTGTCTCTTTTCTTTGCTACAAAATCGAGAATCATCAACCTAAAAGGGGTAAATTTTGGCAATCTAGGCGATTTCAAATAATTTTGATTGCAAAATAATCATGGATTGATTTCCAATCAATCCATATGATTTAATTTCACCCACATGCAAATTTTGCTTAACAAAGGACCAAAGTGCAATTGGGGTGGTCGAGTTTGAGACATACCACACCGGTGTTAATCCTGGTTGGTGGAAATGCTTTGAACACCTTCATTGAGATTGATGAACCTCTAGGAGAGAAATTTTGTTTCTTCCACACCAAACACTATGGAGGCTGAGCTCTACTTGTTCTCTGGTGGGTTTTGTAGAAATCATTTAGATAGTGGGAGATCCGAGGAGGGTTCAATTCTTCTTCTCTTCACCTCGAGAATGTGTATGAATGCTTAGTTTCTTGATAGATGCTTTCCTTACTATTTTTCCTTTTATGGATGAGAGCCTATCTTATGGAGAATTTAAATAGGAATTTTCCATGGTGATTTCCACCCTTGGACTCTCCTTAAAATGGTGGTTGATTGAGAATGGGTTTTAATTAGTTAGATGAGGAATGGGAAGGATATGGAGGAAGGGAGATTGGGTTTGGCTTCTTATTCATGGATTTTGGTTTTCTTTTTTTATTTTTCATCGCTACAACTCACTTACCATGAAATTTCTTAGCTTTATAGCACCATCACATACCCCTAAAATTGATGTTTGGATGTCCAAGTTAGAGCTATGGTGAACCAAGAGTCAAACTCAAGATCATTTGGGTTAGACTTGGGTTTAGGTACTTTAGTTTAATCTATTTGTTTATCTTTTGCTTTTGGATTAATTATGGTTAATTCATTTTATAATTGGATTTATATTTAAGTTATAATTGTGTCTAATTTCCCATGGGAAGGCTTGAAAGCCAAGTAATCTATGGGATTTTAATTAACTTAAGTTAGTTTGACCCATTTAATCAAAGCTGAATAAAATTGAATCTTTAAGCTCAATTGGTCACTTTGAGATTTAAATTAAATTCCAATTATTTTTTTTAATGAATTATAATAATGTAACTTGATTGATTTCATTGGATTTGGAATTGATTTTGGTTTTGTTTCAACTTGACCCATTTTGACTTAAATGGGTTAAGTTAAATTCAATTGAGTTAAATGACCAATTTGACTCAAATAAAATGCATTTGGATTTTAATAAAGTATTTTAGATGATTTAAATCAATTAGTTTCATTTCATTTTAGGTTGATTTTGAATTTAAACCTGTTTTGACCTAAATTGTGTTTAATGGATTATTATGGATTTAATTGGATTTAAATGACCAAATCGGTCAAATTAGTCCCAATAATTGGTTGAATCATGCTTAATTAGGATTTTAAAATTATTTTTGATATTTTATTTAAATTAATTTTATTTTATTTTGATTTAAATTTTGATAAGGCTCATATGAGTTTATTTAGATCAAATGATTTAATTAGCCTATTTGAGACCTTATTATATTTAGATTCATTTAGATTTAAGTTTACACAAGTTCATTTGATAATTCTAAGTCCTTAGAATGATTAAATTTGGTTAAATTTTAATGAGTTAACCATTGACCTTTATTTGAATTTAGTTTTAAATCCATTTATATTCATGCACGACTTTAGGCTTTTTTTTTGATTTAATTTAATTTTATTTTAGTTTTATTTGAATTTCTTTGGGTTTAGGTAAATTTTGAGTTTAAATAGGTTAATTAAGTCAACCATTCAACCACCTCAATTACCTTTATCTAAACTTAATTGATTTTAGACTTTAATTAAAATGTGTTTAATTTAGGTGTTCGTTGAATTTTATCAAATTTGGGATTGCTTTGAGTTCACCAAATCTAATCTAATAGGGTTAGGTCAAGTCAAAGGAGGCCACTTTATGGTGTTTGGCTTTTAAGTTTGGTTTTGATTTAGGTTTATGATTAGTTTGATTTCTTATTTAATTTTGATTTAGTTTACACACCTAGTCACTAAGTGTTGTGTCTTAAAACCTAATTAGGAGATCCCTAATCTAAGATTAGGTATGCTAATCACTACAATTGGAAATAATGTTCCATCATCTAAAAAAAAGCAAAATCAAATCAAACAAAAAACATAAAATTAATGTACAAATGTAAATGAACCCAAAAATAAATTTAGATGAAGTCAAAGTGGTCAACTAAGTCATTTTACCTATAGTTGATCCATGTGGGCCCCACCAAGTCAAAGGTCAATCAATCAAAATTTGACCAAATTGAGTTATCTCAAGGACTCAAAATTATCAAATGAACACTTTCAAATATAAAACTAAATAAATCTAAATTCAATGAGGATTTAAGTGGGTTGATTGGGACAATTAACCCAAATGGACCTTGTTGAATCTAAATTCAAATTAAGTTGAAATTAATTCAAATAAAACACCCAAAATTATTTGAAAATTATAATTAAATATAATTTAACCCATCATTATGTTTAATTTGACCAATTTGGTCATTTAACATACGTATACTCATATTAACCCATTAAGGCCAATTTGGATCAAAATGGGTCTAAATCAAAATAAACTTCAAAATAATTGACATTAATGATCCAAATCATTCTAAACACTTAATTGAGTAAAATTAAAATCCAAATTCATTTTAATTTGAGTCAAGTTAGTTGTTTGATTTAAATGAGTTCATCTTATCTCATTTGAATTGAAATAAGTGTTAAAGTGATTTCTAACCAAAATTAAACTTGAAATAATTGAGAATGATTGAAATTAATCACTACTTAAAATTATAGATGATCAAAACATATAATTGTATAAACTCCAACCCCTAAAGTGACTACTTAAGCTAATGATCCACTTTGACACATTTGAGTCAAATGGGTCAATTTAGGCTAACCATGGACAATTCATGTGAAATATGAATCAATTGCTCCACCGAATGATGTAGTAGGCAATTAACAATGAGAAACACAAAACTAAATCCAAATAATTAAATTGAATCAAAAAATTTAAATCAATATAAAGCAATATAAATTTAAATGGTATAACATAAAGCACAAATCTAAACCCAACTCAAATGAACTTGAGCTCAATTTTTAGTTCACTTATGGCATGACTTGGGTAATAGGGAGCAACCCAAAAGGCATGGGATGTTGAGGTGGCAAGGGAGGATGAGGTGGAGCTCATGAAAAGCAAGCTTGGCTGACCCACTCCCATCACATCAAACCTTAGCCATGCCTCATCTTTCACCCCTTAATCCATTTAAACCTCATCTTTAACCTTCCGCCTTCTCCATCATGATGAGATTCCAAATTCCCATGGCGGCTGCCCCACTTCAAACCATTAAAGATGCTCTTGCTAAATATAAAGAGGAAGTTTGAAGCATCAATTCCACCTTTGTACCATTCCTACACCTTGCCTAAGTAAAACAAACTCGGATGAACTTTTCCCCTCCTCCAACCTCTCCAGATCACTCACCACACCAAACTCCAGTGAGTGACATTCATGCATAGTCTCCATAATAAACTAAAGGGAAGCATAGCACCAATTCATTCCTAGAGCTTCATTTCAACTCCTCAAAGCTTTTGAAATGAGAAAATTTATTGGGATCAACATCGTGAGATATGCCATCTCACGACCTCCCCAATTTTAGTCAATTTTTTGTGGAGTAAACTTGATATTTAATGAGGTCAAGCCATTTAGATCCCTTCTAAGCTATCCCTTGATTGTTTTGCAATTGAAAACACGAAGAATCATGACTTAGATTACCAAAAAATCACTACCATAAGGTCGATGGTTATCAATTCTCTAATGGTGTGGATAAAATCACCACCATATGTTTCTTTTAATTAGAATGGATGGCTATGATTTAGAACCTTGAATTCAACTAATCCCCTTAAGGAAATCACATGTTAATCTTGAACCTCGATCTTTGATGGGATGATCCCTAATCAGTCATGCGTGCCCATCACCATCTCATGCGAGTCCATGTGGATCTACATAACCCAATAGCTTGGTGCCATATTTAAAGCAATGCTTCGTCACATCAAGCTAACTTGGCTAAGTGAAATTCAAATTATTTTAATTAAATAAATCCAAAAAAATTCTCAGAACTTTAAAAATTCATACAAATTAAAATATTTAACTAAAAAATGTAAATAAGTACTCTATGAATTCATCTCGGTGAGGAAATCAACTAAACCTAAAATCCCAATTTATTTTGTGCTAAATTTGCATTAATTTGAGTTTAATTAAAATAATCAAAGTTAAATGAAACTAAAACACACCTCCAATAAAAATTTGGAGAATTATTGATGAATAAAATGAAAGTTATGAATTTTCAACCATCAAAGCCTAATTTAATAAAATAAATTAATATTAACCCAAGAAAATTAAGGAAAATATGTAATAAACTAAAATTAAGATAATGAACATCAATAAACCTAAAAACACTAACAAAGCTCACTAAAAACTCATTAATCCTCAAAATGGCTTTTAGGATTTAATTGAATTAAATAATTCAATTAATTAGGCTAAACTTATAAAATTCATAATAAATTGATTAAAATCCAAAAAAATTAAAATAAACCACCTCTAGATTCATCATTTAGACAAGAATTAAAAATAAAAATAAAATCCTCAATTAATTCTTAATATGTTATGCCTAATTTGCATTTTATTGAAAATATTAAAACCCTAATTAGTCTTAAAATATATTTTTGATCATGGTGAGATTTTAAGAAAAAGAGATTAGTAAATAACCTCACTTATCATTAACGCGTTTTGAAGTAAGGTGACTTCTAGATTAGAAGTTATTAAAATTTCAACTTCTAGGCTAATTTTAACTAAATAATAAATAAAAAATTACCTAAATTATGAAAATTCACAAAATGAATTTAAAACACTTTCAATGTCATCGAGGGACTTAGAAAAAATTCCTCAACCCCTTAAAATTACGGAATCATAGTAATAACATATTTAGGTTTTAAGAAAAATTAAAGGCATGAAATTAATTAAATCTTAAGTTTTAAATTAGAAAATACATAATAAATCAAATAGATAGCTAAAATTATGATTAATTAATCTCTGAATTCAACATTCAAATAAGAATTAATTAAAATTAAAATCATCCCAAATTCAATGTAATATTAAGTGAATAGTTGAAATTATAATTAATCATAAATAATGGATCCAATTATCCAAAACATAAGCTTCTTAAGATGTAATTAATTATACCGGCTTGCCCTTATAGGGGACTAAGAACCCTATAAAATAAACCCTACTCTATTTCACCATATAGTTTAGAGGAAGAATCTCTAGAATCATGTAGACCCATCAATCTTATGAGTCTTTTATTAAGTAATCAAATTCATTATAAAGTGTATTTTTAATATTAAAAAAAACCATTTTTTTAGTTATGTTTCTTAGGTGTTACATACATGGCCTTCAAGAAAACAAATGCTTCAAATTTCTAAGTCAAACCTCATATGTTGTTGTTGAGGCTTAATGAACAATAATTCATCTAATAGGCCAAATAGAGCATTAAAATTTGAAAGGCTATTGTCATTCAAATCACTTATAAATAACATGTTTTATAACTGAATTTCTTATTAAAGTAACTCGAGATCCTCATCAAGTTGTTAAATTTCTTCATCACTATCATTAAAAGACTTGCACTTAAGATTGATTTACTAGAATGGAGTGTATGATACACATTCTCATCATTATTTAATTTCTTGGAATTACTACCTCAACCTCTTTCTTTACTAGCCATTCTACATCAACATATGGAAGAGAATATAAATGAAAGTATAAGAGTTTATTTATATTTATGGTTTTAAGGATAATCGAGTGTATCAAATTTTGTATGCATATACCACTCAATTTATATATTTATCCTTATATAATTAACTAAAAGGTGTTTATGATCACCCATGATGGTGAACTCTTCACCTCCACAAGAGTAATTGATGCACTAATGCATAGAAAAATGTGACATCTTATATTCATATATCTAAGGACAATTAAGTAAATCATAAATGATGTATTGGTATTAATAATTAAAAATTATCTTCTATCTTGAATTCATTAAATTGAAGAAGAAGGGTGAAAAAGCTAAAAGTTTTTCATACCCATTTAATTGAAATCATTTAGCATCAGTATATCTAAGCTTAGTTTCCTTAAATTTAAAGTAAAAAAACAAAAAAAGTTTTAATTATCATGATATTAATAAAAGATCTAAGGTTTACCAAGATATGATTTAAAGTGTTGTTATATACCGAGCAAGTGTCTTACAAGGTTCATTTGTGATTTATTATTGTATGCTCTAAATTATTATATTAAAGGTGCTTGTTAAGTTCTTTAATCAAATGACCTTCCTTCAACCTTTTAGGAAAGTATGTTTAAAAACTTTTGGCTCAAAGAGTGCTTTCACTAGAATTTGATGAAGTTCATGAGATAACCTCAAAACATCATAAATACTTAGCAAGGAAGATAACTTCTTCAATTGTGCAAGTGTTGACCTCACTTTTAGTGAGATTGACATACACCTTAGTTGTAGGGATTCTATCTTAGCACTAGATTTCTTTACCTAGAGTCTTAAGACACCCTTTATAACTAGAATGACCCCAAACCCAAACCTAAAATCATGAAAATATTCCCTAAGGCTAGTTCTATTAGACTAGTAGGCCCCTCATAACACAAATCAACCTAAACCTCCCTAGACCAAACCAAGTACAACCTAACTAGTTGTAACTCTAAACCCAATTCTATCAATCATAATTAGGCTCCAAATACCCATTTGGTCCATTTAGGCCACTTTGACCAAAACCCAAGCCAAAATCAAATAATCCTAATCCAATTAACCTAATGATACCCAAGGCATCAATCATACTCAAACCATGCCTAATGGAAGTCCAATGTGGTTAATTAGACTTAGCCCAATTTGATCCATTTGGACATTAACAAGATAAAACCAATTTAAACCAAGAACACTTGAAATTAACCTTGCCCAAACCATTAGAAACACTAATCAAACATGCATGATCCTTGATTGGGGTCAATTGGGTCAATGGTCCACTTAGCCCAAGTTAATCTAATTGAACCCTATAAGACCAAAATCAAATCAAACCATCTCCAAACCAAATTAGGCAAGCTTAAGGTCCCAACACATACATGATTGAACACAACTCACATTAAAGTGAAACCCAATTTGGCCAATTGCTTCACTTGACCCAAATATGCCTAAGTAAACCACATTAAGTCAAATCTCAAATCAAAAGTGAAATTAGACCAAACTAAACCCCACCCCTTCCCCAACACACATTTGGATTGACATATGAACACAATCCAATAGTCCTTTATGCCTAATTTGTTCAATTCATCTACTTTACCTAAATTGACCTAAACACTTCACATTGAGCCAAACCCAACCAAACATGGCATGGCTCTTCTTTGAACCACCAAGGGTTTGCCCAAGTGAACCTAACCCGTGTGAGTCTAGTTCAGCCCAAACTAAGGGTATAATTAGAGCAACTATAATTTCTTGAAAAGTAGTGGTTAAGCTACAATAGAAGAAGTTATTATCTAAAAATTATGATGGGTATTATAATCTTTTTTAAAAATTCAGATCATAGCTTTCTAGCGACCATCACACTCTATCAAATAAAATTCAAAATATAGCCTTTTCCATTACAACATCTTAAGATACATACAAAATGTAATTTTCTAGAAGCCACATATGCAGGTGCTTAAAGCATCACAGTAGAAAGCGCCCTAAATGCTTAAGTGAACCAAGATTTCAAAAAAAATTCCTAAAATGTCATGATCTAACCCCTTCCTTTGCTTTGGAAATACACTTTACCACTCTTTAAGCTAACTAAGTGACTAAACCTAAGCTAAAGCTGCTTGCCCAACCATTGACTCAAGTGAGTTCTAAATCACTAAGGACAACCCTTAATTCACTTACCATGGAATGTCCACTTCATCTCACTACCCTAAACTTAGCTAGCCACTAGAATAGCTCCACCTCACCCCACAAACCCTCTTTGGCATCCAAACCCCAACCATAACAAACCTCTTCCAATGTCGAATGCCTCAAACAATGCTACCCATTCAAATCCTAAATTAATTAACCCCATACTTTCCCCAACCTTAAGTGTTCTAAAATGAATTGTGCCCCCACTGATTCAAGCTCACGAAGGTAGAAAAGATTGAATTCAAGTGATATTTAGTCTGCTTTAGTCTCGTGAGCATCCAAAATTGAGGCAAGTGGGGATCTCCATAGTATGGTTTTGTCTCTTTAAGAAGAAGCTACCTCAATCGGTGAAAGGCGATAAGTTTTTCTTAGTTTATGAAGTGTTTTATCGATTCATTAGGATCCAACCATCAAAGCCACTACATTTTTCTTCTTGATCCTTCCGCAATTAGATGAATAAAAATCCAAGTTAGCTTGAATTTGATGATAAAGGTAGATGGTCCTTACTTCTTAATGGAGGAAGCATTCATTCTCTGTGACTAGAATAGATGGTCAAGATTTTTCATTGTAGAATTGATTTAATCCCTTTAGAATCATGGGTTTAATTTGAATCATTTGATCTTTGATCCAATGACTTAGATCAAAATTATGTTAGTTAACCATGCTAGCATCACTTGGAACTCATATTATGATGATTCCTATCATACCACATATAAAGTTCACTAAGTCAATGCCACATATACAAATCTACTTAATAGGCTAAATATGTTTTAATTAGCCAAAACTCTAGAAAATCATAACTAACTATATAAAATCATAAAAATACAAATAAATACTCTTTAAAATTAATAAAGTGAGGAGAGTCTAAAAAATTAAGAGCCTTAATTTTTATTAAGTAGATAGAGGGTACTTAGGATTTAACTAAAATATTTAATTATAAAATTAATCTTAAATTACTTAACTTACCCAAATGACTTGAAGTTTTAATAAAACATTCTTAGCAATGTTCTTTGGTTTGCATAATAATTTCATGAAATTTGGTTGATTGTATTAAGCGTTGTGCATTTTAAATCTTTAATGATGTGATTAACTTAATTATTAAAGTGAAAATATAAATCACCAAATTTATATTTTAATGTTTAGGCACACTTGTTTAACATGAAAACACTTAAAAAATAGTAAGACCTCTAGTTCTAATTAAAATTTAAAATCATTATAATTATGGTTAATTGGCTATTAATAATTCAATAAATCATTTTAAATTTTAAAAATTCATAACTAATTATATAAAATTCTAAAAATATAATAACCCCTCTTATTGCATAGTTATATAGAGGTATTAAATGAAATCAAAATCCTTAATTAGAGTTGGGTATTTTGGTAGTAATTAGCTTTATCATTGAAATCTTGATTGGTGTAATTATCCTAAATTATGTCCAATTACTTTGAAATTTTAGGATGGATTTTATATATTATTTTGGATATTTGTGATTTTTCTCAAAATTTTGAGCTTATGCTTTATGATTTGATAGGATTTTAGGGTTAATTTAAAACATAATTTGATTAACTAATTTAAAATTTATAAAATCATAAAATTTCACTTTATGGTTTTAAATCACCTTATGAATAAAAGAATTATAGAAAAATTGTTCAATATGTTAAATCCTTTCTTTACACTATTTGTCTTAGTTAAGCTTAATTACACTTAATTAATTAACTTCTTTCAATAAAATTTTGTTAAAATTATTTAAGTTCAATCGAAATGGCTTAATAATCTTATTAATGACTTTATGATTAGTGAGAATCCTTACTAAAATCTTCATGATGATTTTTTCTTAAAATTATTGAAGTTCAATCAAAATGGCTTAATAATCTTATTAATGACTTTATGATTAGTGAGAATCCTTACCAAAATATTCATGACATCTTGGTGCTAAGCATGATTAGTGAGAATCTTAATCCCTAGACTTAGCTTAGGTTGATACTTTGATGTATTGATTTTTTTTTTTATTTTATAATTTAATGTTTTAAACTAGTTTTAGGGATCTATAAGCATATACTAGATGTTATAGTGTTGTTTACTTGACTAATACTATTTTTTTTTTTTTTGCAAAGGTTATGCTCAATAAATGAGTCGTTATAATGATTCAAATATAACATATTTTCTTGTAGGTGCTACTAGCTTAAACCTCGAGCATAGCTGTTATGACACATAGGCTTAGTATCTGGTGTTAAGCCCACTATATATAATATAACTACTTGTGTGTATGTGTGTTTTATCTAACTTCTATTTTACATGTTTAGTTAAGATTTTATTTTTAAATTTTAAATGCAATTTGTAGCTAGAATTAGGTTAAAGCCATGGGATTAAAGATGGGCGTGACAAGAAGGCATGGACCTAAGTGGCCCTATGAAGCTTTGAGAACTTGCCATGAAGATGAAGATGAGAAGACCTCCATTGGCTTTTTTGTTTGCTTAATTTTAGGTTAGGTTGTTGGTGCAATAGAGTCAAGTTGCAATGAACAGAGGAAGGAGTGTGCAAGAACTCTCCATCACCAAAGTGAAAGGATCACAAGATATCACCAACTCTCTCATGAAGGTCGACCATCAAGCTCCAACCAAGAGTTCTTCACTCAATTTTTAACAAATAAAATCCAAAAGTCCCTATTACACGAAATAAATATTTATATAGGATACAAACTCAAAATGTGTGTTCCTTCAAGATAACCATTAAAAATTGACATAAAAATGAAAGTCGTTGTCTTGCACCACCTAGAGCAGGTTTTTTTTTTTTGTCTTTGTACCCAACTACAGACCGACATCAAATTATAGCTCTTAAGAGCTAGAATACTATTATATATTTAACTCTTAAACACTGATCTCAACCATAACTTACTTACAACATTTAAAATGATTAAGCATATCATCTAACATATAATATAATGCATGGAACACAAATATAAAATACTACAACACATGTAACATAACATAAAGTCTCATAAGATTTTCCTTTTGGATTAAGACTATGATGATGTCTTCTACTTTAATAAGTGTTGGTGGATAAATACTTACAAATAATTTTTATCTTCTCCTATAAAAATATCATCTTACAAATTTGGAGGTTGGGTAACTCCTTTAAAATATATTAGATCTTTCACATTAAAATAAGACTAATAAACATGTTAGGGGAAATTTAAGAACATAAGCATTAGTATCAAGTTTTCTAATAATTTTAAATGACCCACATGCTCTCATTTGTAAATATTTTAAGTTTGATGAAAGGAAACCTCTAAGGATGGATACATACATAATCACTTATCTCATATTTCTTGAAAATTTTATTTTTTTCTTTTGTTTAATATACTTAGAATTTTTAATTTTTTTTATTTATATCTTTATGATATGAAAGTCACATGCATATATATATATATATGCATGTGACTTCATAGCCTTCATAAAGATATAAAAATAACTAGAAATAAAAAAATGCTAAGTATATTAAACAAAAGAACAAAATAAAATTTTCTTGTGTTACGTGATTAGGTGTGTTAGTTAGATCAATTGGCATCTTACGACACCCATAAACTATCCCAAAAGGTGATTTGTGGGTTGACTTGAAAATGACATTATCATAGGAAAATTTAGATGTAGGTGCGACCTCATTTTTTGGATGAGGTTAATATCACTTTTGAAATTAGTAATTAGAATGCCCTAATCTCAAATAGGAATCTTCTAATTCAATGCTTAGGACACTATATAGTGACCTAGTGCACCCTCTTAGGTTTGATCTAACTTAATTAACATAGGTGGACTCAACCCAATTTTCAAATTTGGATTAAATCAAATCAAATCCAAATAAATCAGAATGAAATCAGATTAAAATAAAAGAACAAATCCAAAACCAAACCAAAGTCAAATCTAGTCACCCATTTGGCATAGGTTTGACTTAAGTGGGTCCCACCTAGTTAAAGGTCAACCCACCAAGAATTTGACCAAATTCAATCATTCTAAATGTTTCAAATGATCAAATAAATATGTTTGATCACAAATCTAAACAAATTCAAATTCATTTAGGCCTTAATTGGGTTCATTAAACCAATTAGTCTAAATGAACCTAAATGGGTCATATTGGTTTCAAACCCACAAATTGAAATCAATTCAAGTTGATTACTCAAAATCATTTGAAAATGATAATAAACACAATCCAACCCATCTTTGGGTCTAATTTAATCAAATTAGTCATTTTCCCAAATGAAACCCAAGCTTAACCCATTAAGCTCACTTTGGGTCAAATGTGTTCAAATTAAAATCCAATTGAAATTAAATGAAATCAATCACATAAAATCATCTCATACATGTGATTGGACATAATTAGTGTGTGAAAATAATTTAATTGAGTTAAATTGGTCATTTGACTCAACCAAATCCAAATTAACCCATTCAAGGAAAAATTGGTCAAGTTTGACTTGGAGTTGGGCTAAACCTTCATGTGGCATGGGTTAAGTCAATTCTAATCATCCAATGGACAATCAAGGATGATCCAAATAAAAGTTTAAAACTAATTAATGGTGGTTAAAGCATTTAAAACATAAATTAAATCTAATGCTAAGGTTAATCACCAAATATATTCAAATTGAAATGAAACCTATGGAACTTATTTAAATTCATCCTTGCATGGATTAAAAGAGGTTGCCAAGTAATCTTAATTAAATTAATCAAATTTCAATCAAGAAAAAATAATAAAATTATTTAATGGCAAGAGGGCTCATGTGGAACAAAGTCCACTTTGATTTCCTTAATCTCTTATCCCTTTGAATCCCATCTCTTAGCTTCAAGACAAGAGATATGGCTACCATCAATTAAAGGCCAAAAAAGGAAGATGAGATAAAATGAAAAATTTCTTCTTCAAAGGGAAAACCAAGAAGAAACTAAGGAATAAGGGAAGGAGCCTATGGCTTAAGGAAGGAAAATGGAGTAATTGCCTTTCTCTATTCCATTCCATTATCCAAACTTATTCATAATCCAAATCATGAATCAATTCCAAATCAAATGATTGAAACCTATGATCAATTCCAAATCCAAAACCTTCCTAAGCCTTATGAATTACATCCATAAGCTTAGCCAAACCCTTCAAATCAACCTAAAGCCAAGTGATTTCTTTATAAATCACTTATTCCATCATTTATACAATTATAAATGAAATTGTCATCCAAATCATCCAAATGAAATGTATATAAATCAAACCAAAATAAAACCCCTTTTTCAAACTTTTGACTTATCGTGGGTGGAAGTTTTATATTTCGCCTTCATCTATCCTCCTTCATGGTGGAAAGAAGATAAATGAGAACATGAATATAATGCCTAGATGCCATGTAGATTCAGATGTACTTATTAGCGTGATTGAGTATGACATTGAGGAGAGGTGTACTATCTTGAAAGATAAAATCACCACCCTACAATGGACCTAATCACCAAAATAAGGACTCTTAAAGATATTGGGTCTGTGTACTGTGAGATTCTTCCCTACTTTACATGAAAAAGTAGGATTTATTTTAAATCGGTTCATTAAGTTCTCACAGGGCAAGCCCCCATAGTTAATCCTAAGGAATGGGGATTCTTAGGAAAACTCTCGATTAAGGTAAATGATCATTCTAAAAATTTTAATAGGACTATCAATTGATTAGCTCATTTTTTGAAGATCAAATGGGATTGATCAAAGAGTGAGTTATTATCAAAGCCAAACGAAGATAAATAGGAGATGCTCATGATGCTACGAAACCTGAGCATTTTAAACAATCCTATGATTGGGATTTACATTTTGAAATTGATTTAATTTATTAGAGTTGAACTTTTCATTAGAAATTTAGAGTTTATGATTCCATAACACAAGATTATGGATATATCTAAGAGGTGAGGATTTATGTTTATGGCCCATAAAGAGGAGAAGTAACCTTAGAACCTAAATCTAGGGGCTTTTGAGGGACAAAAACACAACCTAAATCTAAGCAAAATGGGTATTTGGTTTGCCTCACAAGAGAGGACACACCACCCAAGCGACTTACAACTGGGGGATGGCTACCACTAACTCCTATGATGTTAAGTTCATGTAGGCAAGTCATATGCTTTATGCAAGATAGCTAGGTTGTTATTTATTTAGAAAGAGACTAAGTCCTTAAACTCACTCCTTAAGAGACTAGATCATGTAAGAGCATGAGTAATGACATAAATCTAATGCAATTCATATTACATTTTTTTTTATTTTTGACAATCATTTTGACTCAAGCTAATATGATTCATATGCCTAATGCATGAGAAGTAAGATTATTGGCCAAAATTAGCGAAGGGAGGAGGTGTGTTTCCATCATGGCACTCACATGTCAATCCAATTTCTCAAAAGGTGGAAGCCCTCCAATCAAGAGTGAGATAAGATGCATTTATGCATGATGTTATAAAAGAAATACTCATCCAGGGGTTGATAATTCTTTCATCTTGATTTTAAGCCTCAGAGTTCTTTATTTTTTATTTTGAATTGTTAGATTTGGTTAAAATTTATTTTTCTTTAAGAGCCTAATAATCATATCGGTCATACATAATGTAAGAAAGAAATTAGGAAAAGGATGCCACTTAATGCACAAGCTAAACAAATCATCAATCAATTTCTAAAGCTAATCACAAAAGAATAAGAGGCCATTATGGTCGGGCATCATCGCACAAACCCAAAATAGGGTGGGTGAGCTCACAGCATATTGTACACCAGGATTGATGAATTAAGTACAATTAAGCAAGGAATTCATTATTATGGGGTCTTCAAGCTTTCTTCATTCTTTTTTCTTCTTTTCTTCTTCTTTCTTCTTTGGTTCCTTCTTTTGGATGATGGTTGGAAGGTGGTTGCTCCAAAGGCTTCACATGGTACATAAGATGAGATCTTATGACCAATGCTCATCCTAATCCCATAACAATCATTCCAAAATCTAATTGCAAAATTACATGAAAAGGAAAATAAATCTAATAACACGCAAAATAAGATTAGCTAAAATAAACCATACAAATCCCAAGCATGTATATTGGACTTAACACCCCACACATGGGTGACTAAGTCCACGGCCTATTGGATTATGCTTAGGGGTATAAGCACACTAGTATTTATATTTTATTTATTTACATACTTAAGCACAATCCCTACAGAAGATAATGGTTAGACTAAATCATCCTACCATTCATTCTACATATACACCCTAACATCATAAAACATATATCAAATAAAATCAAACATCAAACCATGCACCACTAACCTAAAGCTAGAAGTGGTGACTTAGTCTAATGTGTGTGCTTTTAAGGTTTGTGTGGTATGCTTAGCTATGGCTTTAAGTTAGAGTTTTCTAAGTGTGAAGAATGTTCAACTTAGAGGAGGGTTTCATTTAAGTGTTTAGTTATTTTGGGTTGATTTTATTTTATGTTTTGATTTGGTTCAAGTGAATCCTACAATTAATTACTAAGTTGTAAAGAGAAAAGAAGAGAACTTCTCTTTCCTTCTAACCTAAGTAATTTCTAAAATTCATGTTTTAGTTTATTTAGTGAATGTTTTATTATGTGTTTTAATTAATCCTAAGTTTAGATGAACTCTAAACAAACCTAAAGAAAGAGCATTTTAAGATTAAATAAATGAATTAAATTCACAAAACACATCACTTCATTTCTTTCCCAACATGTATAACATGCATATGAATGAATCTAAGCATATCTATACATACAAATGGGAATGTTTAGCACACTTTATGATGCATGCTAAGTAATTTACTTAAGAAAATTTGAATGTTTATGATGCATGATTTTCATTAAGTAGAAAAGGGGTTTCTTATCCAATTTTCACATGCACATATGAATGTATGAAGGCATAAGTGAGTCTGACACCATTGTTAGCACCAGGGGTGTAATTATAAGACCTAGGGCTACTTAAAGTCTCACAACCCAGGGTTGTCTAATATACCACTTTCCTTAAATACAACATGTGTACAAAGAAATGAATGGAAAAGAAAGATGCAAAAGTTTGTATTTATTTATTTTTGTTTATGCAATTTATATATAAATGTAGGTGTCCTTCTTAAGTATAGCATAGAATGAATAATGGAATTAGGAAGTGTTGTGTTCTTTTCAAATGAACCACTATACACTTTGCCAAATCTATTCAAAACTATACTAAAGAGAGGAGAAGGAAAACTACTAAGCACATCCTTATATTTTACTCACATGCAAGCTTATAAGTAAGATATAAGTAACACACTTTTAGTTTTGATAATTGATTCATATATTTTGAAAATAATTTGGATTTAATAGTGATAATAGCCACTCATATTCTTACTTTAGCCAAAACATGCAATTTGACATAAAGGAAACATTTTCATTTTAAATTTGATTTTTGAAAAGTATGAATGCATGAAAACCATATGACATACACATATTTAGCATGTTGGGAAAGAACTAAAGTAATGAAAGCATGTAAACACATTCACCTTAATTAATTCTAAAATAATCTTATGAAATAAGAAAGCTTAAAAAACAAATCAAAGTTTATTTAATGTGATTTTTTTTATTTTGAGTTTGATTTAATTTGGAAAATGTGAGGTGAGTTTGTTGTTCCTAACCCATTCCCACATGTGTTTGATATTTTTTGTTCAATTTTTAGGTGATTAGATTCATTTTATATTTTGATTAGGTTAAGGTATGAATTAATGTTAATTACCCCCTTACAACACCATAGTTAATCAAATAATTATGAGCCAATGAGATGACATAAAACCACACAAGAAATTTAAATTGTAATGCACCTAGGAAGAAAAGGGGCCTAATGCAATTTGGCTCATGATTAATGATTAATTAAACTAAGGGGTTTAACTTAAGTAATTTCAAAACACCCCTCACACATATGGGTTGAATTTTTGATTTCCTTGTGCTCTTGAACACCTAAGCATCTACCCAAGAAGAATTAATTAAGTTAGGAAAGTTTTAGAAGAAATTAATTAAGAGGTAATTAGTGAATTAACCATTAATTAAGAGGATTAAGGAAGAAAAGGGGTTTAAGGAATAACAGGGAAATGCCCCAAAATTATTCCCTAAACCTCTATTAATTGAAATAGAACTTTCAACTTCAAAGGATTAAATTACAACCCTTATATTATAAAGGGGATAATTAGAAAATGAATTAGCAATTTCTAATTAAGCCACCAATAAATCCCAAGAAAATTAGGGGAGGTGAAGTCATCCCCAAAATACACTCAAGAAGTTTGGGATTAATAGTTAATTAAGGGTAATTAGCAAATTAACATTCCCAATAAAATTCAGAGAAAAGAACTATTCAAAATTAATCAAAATCAATTTTAGAATATTATATGTTCAATTATCTTTCCAATGCAATTTATTTCATATTTTTTTATTTTCTATGTTGAGATATGAATTTTAGAAGTTTAGTAATTAAAATTATTTAAATCCTAATTAAATCCTTAATCAGCAATGCATGCGGTTGGCATGCACTTTACATGCATCGCCTAGTTGGTTATTTAAAACATCACATGTGGCCTGGCGGTGCTTTCACTTTCCCGACCATGGATCGAGGATTGATGGTAGATTAAAACATGGATCTTAGGAGGAAAAAATAAAGATATTATCTGGTCATCCATCCATCAAAATGTATGGATGGGCTGAGATCCATCCTATAATTTCACAGCCATGGGATCATCCATGTTTGAGGCCATGATCGAGCTCGATTGAGCTTCATTGGGATGAAACTCAACCCACACCATCAACATGCATCGTAGATCATATCTAGCATCAAGATCTATGCCATTCATTTCTTTCACAAAGCTCCAACCACATTGAATTTAAGCTCAAATGGCCTCACGAGGTGATCGCGGCTCATTCCCTTGGTGATGCATTGAGGAAAGCTTTTTTGAAAGTTTGAGGTTGGGTTGATCTCTATGGGTCACCTCCTCCTCCTTGAGCTGGCTTGATTGGATTGGATCCCTTGCTTCAAGAACTTTAAAAAGCTTGGGCAAGCTCAATTGAGCTTGATGGAGTGTGCAAAGGGGGAATTTTGAGTATGGAGTGAATTGACTTTTCAATACCTCCTTGTCAACTCTAAAATGAGAAATGATGTTTCAAATCCTCTAGAAGCTTGGGACTCTAGGCTTGCTCAGTTCTAAACTTCAATATGAAGGGAGTTAAATTGAAATGAATTAGGGAGTATATCTCCCCTTTGGAAATCGGACCGAGCATAGGCTTGCCATTTTGATCCAATTTGATTAAGGGTTTGTTGTTTAGGACTATCCTTGAGTTTAATTTGATGGAGGAATGGTATGAACTCCCATGTGCTGAAATAAGTGGAAGCATGATTCCCATGTGGCCATTTCAAGTGGTCAGTTTGGCCATTGGGTCAGTTGGGTGACCAAACCCATTGGGTTGGGTGCACCACTCATAGTGATCATTTGATCCACTAAGAGATGCCAAGTGGGTATGAAGAGGATTTGACCAAATTCCAGTGGAAATGGCCAAAATTTACCTATGGCCTAGGGTAAAATGGTCATTTGGTGATTTTTTGAATTTGATATGTTTGGTATGTTGAGAAAATAGGTTTGGCCAAGTTTCATTGGATTTGGAGTTTGTTTGGTATGGTTTGGCTCATGTTGACCCATTTAGGTCAAAATGGGTCAACTTGGGTCAAGTTAATTGGTCAAATTGGGTCAAACCAAGGGTTGGGTCAAGTTCATATGACCATTTGAAATGTATTTTGGTGGCTTTGGTTTGATTCAATTTGGTTTAGGTTTGAATTTGGTTCATATGACTTCATTTAGGTCAAATGGGTCAAGTTGACCAATTGACCCATTTGACCTATTTGAGCTAGGTTTAGGTTTGGTTCATATGAAGTGGATTGGTATCTTTGTTTCCAATCAATTTTGGTTAAGTTTGAATTTGGCTCAATATGACCCTTTAGGTCAAGTTGGGTTCAAGGTCAATTGGGTGGGTTAGGTCTAGTTGGCTTGAGGCTTTGTCAAGTTCAACAAGTGATTTGGAATGAACTTGACCCATTGGTTTCAATCAATTTGCTTAGGTCAAGTTTAGATCAAGTTTTGACACATTTTGACTTTTTTAGGTCAAGTTGGGTCAACTTGGGTCAAGTGGCCAATTGGGCTAGGTTAGGCTCAAATGTTGACTTGGTCAAGTTCAAACATTGATCATGAATGAACTTAGATCATTGGTTTCAATCAATTTGGCCTATGGTGGATTTTATGTATGTTGGGTTTCATTTTGGCTAAGTGTTGACTTGGTTTGACCCAATTTTGATTGATTGATCATCTGATGATTGTTGATCATGATGAGCTAATAGTTTAGAAGGTACTTTAGGTCACTTTGGGTCAAGTGAGCCTAAGTGGGTCAAATGGCTTGGTCAAAGCTTGATTTGAGTTTGATTGAACTTGTATATGGACTTATGATTGAAATATAAATCCATTTTCAAGTGGTTTGAAGTCAAATGAGTTTTGATTCATTTTATAATTTCATATTCAAAGGGTAAACATGGATTTTGGCTTGATTTTTTGAATTGAGTTTTGATTAAGTGATTGAAGTTTGTATTTATATTTGGATTCATGATTGGATTGATTGAATCATGAAGAGAAAATCAAGAGTTTGGCTTGATTTGAAGTTGATTTGGCTAAGTTCAAGATTTTGACTTGAAAGGCTTAGGTTGGATTTTGAATGAGTTTGAGTTTAATTTGGATTTTTTGATTGATTGAATTTATATTTCATTTATATTTGTGAATATAAATGAGAATATAAATGGTTATGAGAAAATTTCAAGGATTTGAAGTGATTTGAATATGATCTGTAAGTCCTTAAGAAAATCAAGGACTTAGGAAAGATTTTGAATTGAGCTTGAATTTTGAATTTAGTTTGATTGATTTGATTTATATTTCATTTATATATGTGAATATAAATGAGAATATAAATGAGTTGTGAGAAAATTTCATGAATTTGAATTGATTTGAAGATGATTTAGGCTAAGTCTTAAGAATTAAGGACTTAAATATTTTAAATTTGGAATTTCAACTTGGAATTTGATTTGATTGATTTATTTATATTTCATTTATATATGTGAATATAAATGAGAATATAAAGTTATGAGAATGAATTTGAATTGATTTGAATATGATTTAGACTAAGTCCTTAAGAATTAAGGACTTAGGAAATATTTTGAACTTGGAATTTCAATCATGGGTTTTCATGGGTTTTAATCATGGATTTCAATCATGTATATTGATGTGAGTTTGGAGAAAAAAATAAGATTGATTTGAGTTTGAGAAAATTTAGGATTGATTTGGAATTTGACTTGAAGGAAGGAAGGTGAGGAGTGGTTCAAGCTAAGGGTAGGTAAATTTTCTAACACCCAAGGCATGACCTATTCCTATGGCTAACCTTCTAAGTCTCTAGGCTAGGTTGAGTGTCCACTAATCACTAGATGTGTCTTAAGACTAAGGATCTCTTAAGTCTAAGAGTCTATGTCTAAGATGGAGGGTTGAGAGCTCATCCTAAAAATGAGGTCAACAAAGGGCAATAGGTGTGGTGTGACTAAAGAACACCACATGTTGACAAAATGATCAACAACGAAGATCACAAGCACTAAGAAATCTACCCTAACCCAAGGTGTAGAAGGAATCCATCTGCAATGTGGCTCTACTTATGTCCAAGACATAAGAGAAGGAGGAATCCACTAAGGGATAGAGTAAGTGAACCTTCCACAAGCGGGTTCAAGTCATCCACAAGGGGATAGAGATTTGATTTGAGTCTCACTAGGGAGAAAAGATTTATTTGAGTTTCATTGAGGAAGAGGGTTGAATTTGTTTTAATTTTTATTTGTTTAATTTGTGTTTTGTCGGGGATGAAAAGTGAACTCTCCAGAGAGAGTTCAAGTCATCCACAAGGGTTTGTGAAATCCTGAGGGATTAGAATTCTAGATCAGGGGCTAGAAAGATTTGCATCTCACTAGGAGAAGCAAAAGATTTGATTTAGGTTAATTGATTTGATTTCTTTATTTCATTGTATTTGTTTGTTTAAATTTTTAGATTTTGGATTTTGAGATGGACCAGTTGGTTTGATGGATCACATTGAGTAGGAGCAATGGAGGCCTAGTCTAACTCATTTACCAATCCAAAGGGGTAGTCTACTAAACACATAGTAGCCAACCAAAGGGATGCCTTTGGTATATAGTAGTTGTACTAGGAAGAAAGCATAGTACTTACATCCTCAAAGTAGGGACGATTCTTTGGGGTGTGTATTGTAGGCAACAGATTGAATCAACCTAAGGCTATTGAGTGAATGCCGTGGACTTAAATCAACTCAAAGATAGTCAAAGGTATTTTCATTTTTAGATTTTTTTGATTATGATGGATCCCATCATTTATGATGAACTACACTAGTAGGGCCATGGAGGCCTAGACAACTCAGATTTACCAATCCAAAGGGAGTAGTCTACCAACCACAAAGTAGACTATCAACCAAAGGGTGCCTTTCAATTTGCAATGAGTTAGAAGAAAGCGGGGACTCACATCTTCCAAAAGAACCAGGGTGATGGTTTAAACAATAAATCCCGACTAGGGACTATTGAGTGAATGCCTGGGGACTTAAATCAACTCAAGGATAGTCAAAGATTAATTTAGATTTATTTTGATGGATTGGTTTTGATGGATCAAACTGAGAAGGAGCTTATAACTAGACCTATCTCGATTCTTGAACCAAAGGGAGTAGCTTCCCAAACTATCGACCAAAGGAGTGCCTTTTGGTTTGCAATGATCAATTAAGGGAAGAAAGCTTAGGGACTCACATCTTCCACTATAAAAGACCATTTGGGGATCAACAAATCGAACCCGACTCAATTTGTGAAAATCATGCTAAAAAGAATGCATCATAGTCTTACATCTTCCAAAGAGGAATGACTTGGGGTAACTCATTTATGTCAAAATTGGAACCTAAGAATGACTACGAGTATCGACTGATTTATCTCTCTTCGTAGTGCAATTCTATGGGGGTTCTCGACCGCCTAAAGATAGGATGCTTGCTTGGGAAAAGGGCCCTTTGGGGCTTGAATTCTAATCCAGAGAATTAATTTTATTTTTATTTAATTTGTTTTATCATGGAGTTGGTTTGTGAGGGATCAAGCGAGAAGGAGCTTAGATATAGACTATCTCGATTTACTAAACAAAGGAGAATCTTCATATCTGAATAAATTCTCCAACCAGTGGCTAGGAAAGGGGCCAATCCAAAAGTAACCAGGTAGTGTCTAAATGGGGCAAAGGTGATCCAAATAGAATGCTCACAATGGATGGGGCCACTAAAGGGCTTAATCCACCACGGAGAAGATGACATGGCTAGTCATATATCCAATAGGTATTGATGTCCAACTCAAGGAGAAAGCTGGACTCACATCCCAGTGGTGTCATGTTAACATAGCAACATCAACCAACCTAAGGTGCCCGGTTTGCAATAATCGACTAGAAGAAAGCTCGAGGACTCACATCCTCATAGGAGAATTGATGGGATAGTCTATTTTCGGGTGCCATCCGACCTAGGTGACTCTTGAGTGAATGCCTGGGACTTATATCAACTCAAAGTAGTCAAGGAAAGGAGCCTGGGGACTTACCTAAACCTCAATATACTTAACCTAGTTTATGCATGATGACTAGTTCAAGAAGAAAGCATGGGGACTCACATCTTCTTAAGTAAAGTCAACATGAGGTAGCTTAGGCGGGTAGTGAAGCCTACCATACTAACAAGGCACTCATTTATTTTGCAATGATCAAGTTAAAGAAAGTGAGGACTCACATCCTCAAACTAGTGACTATTGACATGAAGCATGTAGACCCAGACCGAAAGAGCACTAATGAGTGAGTGCCACGGCTTGCTCCCACATCAAATAGTTAGAGACAAAGATTTATATTTGTTTTGTGTGTGTGTTAAAGGAATAGGATGCCTCTTGGGTTCTCTCACACCTATCTAAACATTGGGATTTGATGGTGCCATGGATGGCAGATTCCCACTAAGAAAGGATCACTTGGGTTCTCTTACACCTAACTTAGTTGTGCTAATTAAAATAGGATGCCTCTTGGGTTCTCTCATACCTATTCTAATAGCACCGAGATTGTGTTTATGTTATGAAATAGGGATAAGATGCCGGGGACTCTTACACCTAAACACGTCATGGATTAAGAAAGCAAAACAACTTTAAGAAGAGAAGATTTTGATGAAATGGAATCAGATTTTTGTTCTTTGATAGAATTATTTTCAAACATGATTTATTTCATGGGTAATATTTCTTTAGGTAGATCCCATTAATTGGAAGCATCGGTGTTCCCCTTTATAATCAATGAGCAAATATAATCCTCCTTGGTAGGCCTTCTCTATGGGGGGCCTTCCCAAGTGGGTTCAAACTTGCCTCCCATCTTTGTGCAACAATTGGTCTCCTTAGGACTAACACAAGTTCTCCTACTTAGAAAGACCTAGGTGGACCTTGTTGTGAGCTTGAATCATTTTGGCCTTGTACAACTTGAGGTTTGGCATGCTGTAGGTGACTCTCCTCCAAACCTTGAGCTCTTCTAACCAACTTTGCATTTTGCTCAAGTGATCTTGTTACTCAATGCTATCCTTAGTGATGGGAGTTGAACTTCTAAGGTAGAAGCTTGACCCATACACTAAGGAAAATGGATAGATTGAGTTGGAGTTGGTATGTGGTGCGGTAGGCCCACAAGGCTTCAGCTCATGCCACTTCATTTATTATCATCGAGTCTTCAAAATTTGGATGAGAGTTTTATTGAATGCTTCCCTAAGCCATTTGCTCTAGGATAGTAGATAGTGGAGTATCTCCAATCTATATGTCTTCGGTGAAGGTGTTGATCTTCATGCTTTTGAATGCATTACATTGAGATATAATTCATCGAGGCACCAACCTATATACGATATGGTTCTTGAAAAAAGTACATGTTTGTGACCTCTCGAGTGGGATTTCCTCGCCCGAGAAAAGTAGTCGGTAGCTAGAATCGGTGACCCTTGGAAGGAGGATCGATCGGACCACAATGGTACCCCAACACTCAAATGGCCATGAGGCCAATGTGTGTAGAATATTGGGTGGTTGGTGGAGGACCACACCATGTACCCTAACACGATGGCATCTCTAGCTACATCCATGCGGTCTATAATCATCAAGGCTAGTAGTATCCAAGTGATCTTCATCTTCATCTTGATTGATGTGTGCTCCAGACGTACCCGTTATGCCATGGGCTTGTGTTTGTCTAAATAACATTTGGTCAAAGGATCGGTGCAGGTGCCATCAGCGAGTGTAGGAGAGCTCTCTATTTCACGATGGGCTTGTGACTTTTCTTGAGGTAGTTTGCCGGTGTTCAAATAGTCTATGAACGGTTTCCTCCAATCCGACTCTCATCATTTTTGGTAATGACAACCTCCCCTTCAAGAGAAAGTCTCTCAATGAGTTCAACATCAATAAGGATAAATACTTTTATTTTGGACCCTTGAAATGGACTCATCTTTGACATGCCAATTCTTTGGCAAGTTTGGCCAAAGCATCTTCTATTGCATTCTACTGGGGAACCTTGTAGATGGTGACTTGAATGCCAACTTCATGGTATACTTGTGGTAATGATAAAACTTGGGTTTGAGAACCTTGTAGGAACCGGATTGATGACCAAGTGAGAATCCCCAAGATGTTGATGCTCTTGACACTAATAGTGATGGCTAACTCCATACATAAAATCAAAGCCTCATACTCAACTTCATTATTGGTGCGGGGGTTGGAATAAATAGTATGAGAATCTCATCACATGATTAGTTAGAGAACTATTCTACCTTTCTTAGAAGAATGGATCGTGGTGCTTCCCCTTTATGAAAGAAGGCACCATCAAAATACATCTCCCATCAACGGTTGACCTCCCTAAGTTCATGATTTATTCATGGGAGATCATCACTAAGCAGAGAATCATAAGAAGTGGGTGTCTTGCTAAGAAATCTAGTGCTGTCCTTTTACCACATGGAGGTACGAATATAATGTCAAAGCAAGCATCATGGACCATTGCCAAACATCGGATAGCATTGGCCATGTCATGAGATCTGCAATGGGTTTGTCTGGAGATCAAGTTCACCTTATGAAAGCATATAATGTCATAGCTTTTGGGAAGAAAAGATCAAAAGGCAATGTTTCTCAATAGGTGGGTAGTTCACTTCACTTGGCGAGATGGCGGGCGAGGTAGTAGAGTGCTCTCCTTCCTTCATGGCTTGGCCCAACGCGAAATTCATCCAATGCGAATGTAGAGGATGAGTGGCACCGGGATAGAGGCTGAAGCTGGCGACTTCACCTTGATGTCTTCAAAGGCATGCGGCACTTGTCATCCCACTTGAACTTGGCTTTTGACAAGTGCTGAAAATGGCTTGCATCTCCACGATAGGTTGGAGATAAAGCATCTTAGATATCTAACCATCCTTGGAAGGATCGAGTTATGTTAAGCTTTTAGGAGGTGGCATTTCTAAGATAGCTTTAATCTTTTTTTAGGATCTATCTCTATTCCCGTGACAACAAACTCAAGGAATTTCCGAAGCTACTCAATGCACACTTCAAGGATTCATTTTGAGGTTATATTATCTTAACCATTCAAAAACTCTCTAGTCAAAGAGATGGTCTTCCTTTTCTCTCTTGACTACTTGATCATCAACATAGCACTCAACGATGATGGATGAGTTCATTGAAGATCTGAGTCATGGCTCGTGGTATGTAGCACCGCATTTTTTGGCCAAAAGGCATGACCTTAGATTACATTCGGGGTTCAAAAGTAGTGTTTCTTTCATCTTTAGAGACATCTTGATTTGGTTGTAGCTAGATGACCCATCCATGAAAGAAAATACATGAGATGAGGCGATGTCCACCATTAATTTAGGAAGGAAACTCATCCTTAGGACATGCTTTTTTTAAGTCCCTAAAATTTACACAAATATTTGGCCATTCTTCTTCTTAAGCATGACATTGGCTAACGGCGGGTATTTTTCTTCCCGATGAAACCCATCGATCAGTTTCTTGACTTTAGAAATGACCTATTGTTCAATTTCTAATTGCATGCATCTAGGAGCTTGCTTGATAGGGTATTAGGATCTATTACTAGCTTGTGTGGACTTACGTTAGGAGATAATCAGGCATCTCTTCATAACTCCATGAGAATTAGTCTTTAAACTCTCAATAGCCTAACTAAGTCATTAGTTTCTTCTTCATTCATGAACGATGTACCGGGCATGGATTTTCTCATCCGGTTGATTTCTTTAAGCTTGTCTATTATTGAATGAATCTCCTCTTCAAATTATGGAGGTGCATCTTGATAGATCATGGATCATCGAGGTTTCTAAACACACATTCTCATAAGAGTTGGTTGTGTGAAAGAACCTATCGACTCCAAATGATTGGTAACAATTAGTAATCGCATCATCGACCCATCTTGAATCCCAAATCTACTCTTGATTGTGCTTCTCTGTATATATTGTTCATAGCTTCTCAAAATACTTTGACTATGCATACCATGTATGAGGAACCAAACCTTTTACGTATAAGATTATGAACACAAGAGTAAAAGTCAATGGTAATTCCATTAATTCTTTAAATGAATCCTCCTCAAGTTCTACATCAACTTAGGACTTGAGGATGATGATCCCAAAAAATCTCTTGCATCCATTAGAAGACTTAGGGGCTTCCTTAACTAAACCTTCAACTTTTGAGATGAAATGAGGTTAGAGCTAAGGTTCCCAACTACTTAATAGTTTCACATAAACTGATTCAAATACTTTGCTTTGTTTGGGCTTGGTCTGTTATTGGATCAGTCACCTCAATGGAATCCGAGAGGGGTTGGCTGGTATACTAATCACATTAGACTCATCTCAAAGGATTCAAGTCTATGTGAATAGTAGGGGTACTCTATGAACTGGAACATAACCTGTTGGTGATGGCCAACCAAGGGGTCTTCCACCTCTGAACTACCCTATTTTGTCTCTGCCTCTTCTAGTGGAGGTTGAGTCATTCTACCCACATGTCCATGATGGAATGGACTGTGGGTGGAATGTGATATGGCTCTATTTCTTCTTCAATTCCCCTTTCTTGTTCACTTGGATTTTTTATTTTCTTTTCTTTTCTTTTGCTTCTTTTTTTTCTTTTAATTTTTTCTTTTTTGTGTTTGAGTTTTGTCCAAGTTCATGAGAAAGGGTGTGTTGAGGAAGATAAGGTCATCCTCATAAATCTCAACCTCTCTAACTAAAATGGCTTTTCATCTCCATTGAGATTTAATCCATCCTTTTGAACTTGATGATGGAGGGAGGATGAATTATCTTATTGATGTATCCAAGGGCTCAGTAAAGCAAGAATGAAGTATTTGAATCAATTATGTAGAACTTGGCTTGATCTTGGTCACCTATCTCCAAGGGTAACACTATGGAACCTAAAGCCCTCTCACCTTGTTCATTGAATCCTCTCAACATCATCGATCTCCTCAAAGTGTGGAGATGTCGATCCTCAAATAGGAGAGTCTTTAGACTCATAATGTTCACCGATGCACTGGATGAGAACTTCAGCTGGTCAATCTACCCATGTCAACTGTGATGTAGGGGCGGTTGTGCTCCAAGTCCCCGGAAGGTCTTCATCTATAAAGTGATCCCCTTGGCTTTTTTTTTGCATAATGTGCTCTCTCACCTTAGAGGTCAACTGAGCTAAGCATATTTAAGATCAGGAGAGCCTTGATTAATGATTCCCTCATCTCTTTGGATAAGATGAGGGCATATATGTTATCTAGATGGCTTTCTTAGATGAGAGGACATTGTAGTCCACCTTGGTGATCTTCCATAAGCATATCCAAGGGTGGAGCATCTGTGGAGGGATGACTTGTTTCCCTCAATCTTGAGGTGCTACTAGGAGGTAGAACCTTGCCACTCAGGTTAACTTGTGATAATGGAAAGCTCACGCATCGCTCATTGCTTTCCTATGGGACCCTTGAATCGATGATTCCAAGTCTATCTCAAGAGGCAAACCCATAGTATTGAGTAGGTCCAACTCTAATCGAAGAGGAAGATTAGAATTATTATAATTATTTTGACTTGAAGAGTTATCATTAAGAATAAGTAGACAACCCAAAGACACAGATGTAATTCAAAGCTATCTTTATTCTTCAATTTCTTGGATTTAATAAAGGTACAAAGTAGAAATCAAGTAAAGTAAGAGGGTAAGGGATTTGATGTTCTACTAGTATAAGAAGAAGAGCTAAAGTAGAGAAGTCTCGATGTGATAGCTATAATGGTGGTAGGCTGAGGCTGGACTCGGTCGGTGTTTACTTCTATATCTATCCTACATACGTCTTCTTTTCTTTGAGCCCTATTTCCTTGAGCATTAGTAACTTGCAAACCTTCCTTGATGTTGGAGGTTTGACTCGAGCACTTGCAAGGAAAGTTTCTTGATCTTGAATGATCTTTTTAGAGGTTTTGGATAATGAGATATCCCAACCTTCTTTGATTTTGGAGGATCACAAGTATCCCCAAGGATTACCCTAATGGAACTAGATGGTTATTCCATGATATTCCTTGGGATAACTATAGCGGTCTTGAAGCTATGTTCAAGCCGCCCTTGAAATGAAGCAATCTTTCAAAACATGACTAGCATATGGTGGTAGGGGCAAAGTTGGGATCAGTGGCTTTTGCCTACTTCCTCGATCTCCTAGGTTTGGGAAGCTAAAATCGGCTTCTTTAAGAGGTTCTTAAAGATATTTCATTACCTCCCTCTTAAATGAATAAGGCTTGTTAAGCTTATCTAAAGAGTAGGTGGACCATAATTACGGCTACCATATGTATACCTGTGATGTGGTTGAGGCGGTGGTGGTCATGTGGAGGCTACTATGGAGGCGGTAAGGCTACCTCGATGGTAAAGGAGGAGAAGGCTGAGGTCATGGTCTCTCGGTGATCTCTAGTTGCTTCCCCTCTATCTCTATCAATGTTCTCGCTTCTTCTCATAGACCTTCTGGCTTTGCTTAACAAGCGATCTTGAAAAGCAACTATTTGGCCTCTCATTGTAGGCTAGCTTTATTGATTAGCTTCTCAAATTTTGATAGTGAAGCCCTTAAGCATGAAATTACATATTCTTTAGAAGAATCTCAATGGCATCTTTCAAACATTTTATTTAATTTCATACTCGTTACGTCATTTGAGAATATATAGTCAATAAGGGACTCAGGGTGTTGTTGCTAGATCACCAATAATAACCCTTTGAGCTCAAACTCTTGATGAAGAGTTGCTCCAACTCAAAAAATCTTGAACTATTAGGAAGTTCGCATACCAATCAAAAGCTATCCTAGGCTACTTGATGAAGAGGTGGAAAAAGAAAAGCGCCCTGTTGCAACAATTGGCTCTAAAATGTGTGCTCGGGTTTCCGCCATCAAAACTCTTGAAGGAAGGTGGCACAAAACCCTTTGGATATTGGATTGCATCAAATTCCTGTGGGGTCTACCCTTTGAACTGATGATCCTCCCCCGGGCTTGAGCCAATGCTTCCTTCACTTCACAACCATGGACTTTATGTCTTTTTCTTATATGGAGGTACTTTCCACTACCTTCTTATATATGCTAGTGCTACCTTGCTCGATGGAGATAAGGTCTTGGTGGGTCCAAGATAAGCACTAACTCAGTGAGTCTTTTATTGTAAAGTCCTCAAGTCTCATCCTATCTCATCTTTCTATTTTAATTATGCTAGGAGGTGTTGGTGAGTTGTGTCTTCTCAACTCATCACCTTCCATCTGCTCTAAGGAGATCCTCAGTATCTACCATACACCCTCGAGTCTCCCAAATAAATCATCTTCATTGATATCAAAGTTGGTCTTCTCCTTCACCAATCATACCCCAAAATTTCTTTTCTTTCCATAAGATAATGTGCACTATGTCCTCTAAAGAATGATCAATAGGCACAAATGTTTTGGGATCGATGTGATCATGTCATGCGAGAGGCCGGACCTCCCTATTGGAGAATCAATCCTATGAGGATGTACTCACTAAAGAGACACACTCCTTAACTTTGAAAGGTGTGACACTCTAGGAGGTCTACAATCATGGGTAACATGGTTATCACCGCTCCCTCTACTGTCATCTCCATGTCCTACTGTGGTGGTGTTGGTGAAGGATGACCACTATGCTTCGGGTCACATTCCTTCACCATTGGGTCAAGAGGCGCGAGCTTCGCATCACCACGGTAGATGTAGATATGGATCCCCGCCAAATCACCAAGCGGTATGCTTCTCCCGGATGTGGCCTTGGTGGGCCGGAATGGAGTGACATGAGCGGCGGCGATGGTGGATGGGTGTAAGCGGTGTGGTGAGAACACCGACTCTATGAAGGAGCTATCCTCATGATGAGTGGTCCCGGTAAGCAAGATATTGTATGGTCATGCGGGTAGCATCATGGAAAATCAATGAGTGCGAGAGCTTCGATGGCGGCAAACCTCCATCTCTCCCTGGTGATATAAGCATGTATGGGCCTCTTTGGCCCTTTCCTATTAAATGTTTCCCCCACATGGGATGATAGATCTCAAATTAAATTGAGCTCCAAACTCGAAAAGTCCATAGCTCACCTAGCATAGAGGCGATCGAGGAGCATACGACCTCTATCACTATGGGGTGATGCTTGAACCGGTGGAGGTGAAGTATGGATCCTCTAGCATCCTCTAGACCCAGAGAGGATGAAATGGGTTCATTGTCACTAGGGGGAAGTCAAAATAGGCAACTCCTTAACAACAATGGTGGCTCCATCTCCCAGCAATCTATGGTACCACTTAATCAAGCAATTTTTGTTCCTTCTCGTGTCCGGTAGGTGGGTAAGTAACAGACTCAAAGTAGGGAGGCAATCCCACGGGATCAAGGAGCCTTGGTAGAGTGCTTGATGAGTGGGTGCCCCCTCACTCTGAGCATGGAAACCATAGGGCACACTAAAATTAGTGTCTTTGTAATGTCACATGCTAGTGGAACACTTTTCCTCTTGAGAGGGGTATCAAAATCGATGATAAATTGATCTATGACCACTTCTACCCACCAGTCACTTGATAGTTGTGAGGGGAGTGCCTCACTTCCCCCCTCAAACCTACTAAATGGATGAGATGTGTGTGATCATCGAGGGAAGGTTGGCGATCAAGGCCAAGTCCATGTCTGGGAAAGTAAACACAAACTTGTGAAAATTTATAATCAATTAAAATTGAAGAGCTGATAGCATGATTGAAACTAATGTTGAGAACTGCAATGTTGGAGACAAGCATGGATCAAATTTTTGTTTTGTTGATTTCTAAATTTGAATTTAAAATTTAAACCCACACTCAACATCTTAATAGTGTTAAGTGGGTTCAAATGGATTTATAGAAGATTTAGAATTTTGATTGGAAAGAGGAATTTTTTTGAATATGAATCCACTTTCAAAAAAAATTTGGATATGTTGAAAATGGGTTCAAATATTTTTAGAATGATGCTTCCATAGGTTCATATTTTGAATTTTCATTTTGATTTGAGGACCATTTCCTTTAACAAATTTGGGTATGCTAAAGTAAGGGTCAATTGGTTTTGATTTTGATTTGATTTTTGGAATCCACTCACTTAGCTAAATTTGGATATGCTAAGTGAGGTGTTTGAAAATAATTATTTCTTTTCTTTTTATTTGTTTTTTTTCATCTTGTGAGTCTTTGTAGATTTTGAATATTGGAATTCCACTTAGCAAATTTGGGTATGCTAAGTGAAGAATCCAAGTGTGTTTTATTTTTGAAATTTTTTTGAAAATAGGATTCTTAGCAAATTTGTATGCTAAGGAAATCCTAAATTGTTTCATTTGTTTGAATATTTTGATTTTGCAAAAGTAGGATCCTTAACAAATTTGGGTATGAGAAAATCCTAATGTGTTTCCTTTGTTTAGATTTATTTTTTTATTAAAAGTGGATGCTTCACTTAGTGAATATGGTATGCTAAAATGAAGTTCCACTTGATTTTTAAAATAGAAATTTCACTAGTAAATTTGAGTATGCTAAATGAAATTCCAAAGATGTATTTAAAATTTTATGTTTTGTTTTGTTTTGAAAATATGGAGCTTCACTTTAGCAAATTTGGTATGCTAAAGAGTGAAGTTCCAAAGGTGTTCTTTAGAAATTTTGTGAAGTGGAAGTTTCATTTAGAAAATTTGAGTATGCTAAATGAAATTCAAAGGTCAAATTTTGGTTCTTTGATTTTGAAAGGAGACTTCACTTTAGCAAATGGGGTATGCTAGAATGAAGTTCCAAATGTGTTTGAGATTTTGTTTTAAAGAGTGGAGACTTCACTTTAGCAAATGTGGTATGCTAACATGAAGTTCCACATGTTTTGAAATTTTGATTTGAAAAGTGGAGACTTCATTTTAGCAAATGCATGCTAGATGAAGTTCCAAATGTTTTAAAAAAAAATTAATTGGAGACTTCATTTTAGCTAATGTGGTATGCAAAAAATGAATTTCCAAATGTGTCTTGAAATTTTATTTTGAAAAATGGAAACTTCACTTTAGTGAATGTGATGCTAAAATGAAGTTCCAAATGTATTTTGAAATTTTGTTTTGAATTTGGAGACTTCACTTAGCAAATTTGAGTGTGCTAAATGAAGTTCCAAATGTGTTTGAATTTAGAAAACTTAATTGTTAAGTTTTAATTTTGAAAAGAAGTCTTCCATTTCACAAATTTGGGTATGTAGGAATGGAAGTCAACCTTATTTTTTGAAATGTGAAATTTTTGTTTTGTATGTGATTATTGCTTTTGAAAGAGAGATTTCCAACTTAATCATATATGAAATATGTTTAGGGGATTTCAAATGATATTATTTTCATTTGGGAAGAAACCTCCATTCAATAAATGTGGGTATATTGAATGGAAAGGTTTCACATGTGCTTTTTTTGAAAGTTTTATTTTTTTTTTATCTTGATTTTGGAAAGATGATTGTTCATTTTATTTTGAAAATGAAATCTTCATCAAATGAATTGAGGGAAGATGTTCATTTGTGCTTTTGGAAAAGATTATTAGTTTTATTTTTGAAGATTCCTACATGTAACAATTATGAGAATTGTTAGATGAGGATGATTTAGAAAAAAATTTTGTAAAATATTTTATTATGTGCATTTTTGAAAGAGTGCTTTTTTGAAAAGAAAGATTTTTTTCTTTTTATGAAAAATTTATTTTGTCTTTATTATTTTAGAATGAACCTTTCCTTTTCATAAAATGATAAGGAAGAAGTCTTTAAATGTTTTCTTTTATTAAACTTTTATTTTTTACCCATTGGAGAACCTAATGGGGTTTTAAGACCAACACGGGGTGAGGTCCTAAAACCTAAAGATGTTGGCTAGCTTGACTTAAGGATGAAATAAGTTAAATGCCAATGAAAGAAAGATAGTTTTGGGTTCATACAAAAGTACAAACCCACTATCAATATTTAGAGATAATGATCATTTACCAAAGATAGAGAGAACCATCCCAACGAGTCAAAAATCTTGGGTGGAAATTTTATATTCTCTATCCTCATCTTGGTGGAAAGAAGATAAATGAACAGAAATATAATGCCTGGATGCGCATAGATCATGATGATATTAGGGTGATGGGTATGACAGAGAGGGTACTATCTCGAAAGATAGAAACCACCCTACAATGGACCTAATCACCAAAATAAGGACTCCAAAGGATGTTGGGTCTTTGAGGTGTGAGATTATTCCCCAACTTTATATGGAAAAGTAAAGTAGGGTTTATTTTAAACCAAGTTTGTTAAGTTCCTATAAGGGCAAGCCCCATAGTTAATTACATCCTAAGAATGGGGATTCCTTAGGAAAACTCTCGATTAAGGTAAATGATAATGTCTCTAAAGATTTCAATATAGTAGGACTATCAATGATTAGTCATTTTGAAGATCAAATGGGATTGATCAAAGAGAGTTATTATCAAAGTTAAATGAAGATAAATAGGAGATGCTCATGATGCTAGAAACCTAGCGAGCATCTCAAACTATCCTATAATTGGGCTTTACATTTTTGAAATTGATTTAATTTGTTTGAGTTGAATCTTTCATTAGAAATTTAGGGATTATGATTCCATAATACAAGATTATGGAAATTCCTAAGAGGTGAGGACTTATTCTTATGACAAAGGGGGAAGCAATCTCAAAACCTAAATCTAAATCTAGGGAGCTTTGGCGAGGGCAAAATACAACTTAAATTTAAAGCCAAAATGGGTATTTGGTTTGCCTCCACAGAGACACAACTTGGACTTTTACCACCTAAGGGTGACCTCCAACTAACTCTTCCTACTATTTTAAATTCATGTAGGCAAGTCATATGCTTTATACAAGATAGCTAGGTATTTATTTAAGAAAGAGATTAAGTCCTTAAACTCACTCTAGAGACTAGATCATGAGCATGAGTAATGACCTAAATCTAATAATTCATATTACATTTTATTTTCTTTTTTGGACAATCATTTTGACTCAAGCTAATAGGATTCATATGCCTAATGCATGAGAAGTAAATTATTGGCCAAAATCGAGGAGGTGTGTTTCCACTGGTCAAAAGCTAATTTTCTCAAAAGGTGAAAACCCTCCAATCAAGAGTGAAATAAGATGCATTTATGTATGATGTTATAAAAGAAATACTCATCCAAATAAGGGGTTGCTAATTGTTTTATCTTGATTTTAAGCCTAAGCTTTAGGTGAGGTTATGAGTTCTTTATTTTGATTTTGAATTGATAGATTTGGTAGAAAATTTTTTCTCTAAGAGCCTAATCATCATCCAGCCATGCATAAAGCAAGGAAGAAACTAGGAAAAGGATGTCACTTAATGCACAAGCTAAACAAATCATCAATCAATTTATAAAGCTAATCATAAAAGAATAAGAGGCATTGTGGTGACCCAGCTAACCAAAATAAATTGGGTAGGAGCTCTACCATTATACAACCATTATAAATGAATTATGTATAATTAAGCAAGGAATTCATTGTTAGGGTCTTCAAGCTTTATTCTTTCATTCTTCTTTTCTTCTTTCTTCTTCTTTTCTTTTTCTTCTTTGGTTTCTTCTTTTGGATGGTTGGAAGGTGGATGCTCCAAAGGCTTCACATGGTACATAAGATAAGATCTTATGACCAATGCTTATCCTAATCCCCATAATAATCATTCTAAAATCCAATTACAAAATTACATGAAAAGGGAAAAATGGAAATCTAACTAACGCCTACAAAATAGAGATTAGTTAAAACAAACCATAAAATCCTATGCATGTATTTTGGACTTTAACACCCCACACATGGTGACTAAGTCCACTTGTTCTATTGGATTATACTTAGGGGTATAAGCACGCACGTAAAAGCATTTATATTTTCAATTATTACACCCCTTAAGCACAATCCCTATATAAGACAATGGTTAGACTAAGATCATCCATTTTAGTCTACAACATGCACCACATCATCTAAAATATTACATCACAAAAAGAAGTGCAAACATCAAAACATGCACCATCTAACCTAAAGCTAGAAGTGGTGACTTAGCCTAATGTGCTTTTAAGGTTTGTGTGGTATGCTTATGGCATTAAGTTAGAGTTTTCTAAGTGTGAAGAAGGTTCAACTTAGAGGAGGGTTTCATTTAAGTTGTTTAGTTGTTTATGTTGATTTTATTTTATGTTTTAATTGGGTTCAAGTGAATCCTTAATTACTAAGTTGAAAAGAGAGGGAAGAGAAGAGAACTTCTTTTTCCCCTACCTTAAGTAATTCTAAAGTGGATTCATGTTTTAGTTTTGTTTAGTGAATGTTTTATTATGTGTTTTAATTAATCCTAAGTTTAGATGAACTCTAAAAAACCTATTCAAAAGAAAGGGCATTTTAAGATTAAATAAAGTGAATTAAGATCCCAAAACACACATCACTTTCTTTCCATGCAAATGAATGGATCCTAAGCATATCTATACATACCAAATGGGAATTTTTTAGCACACTTTATGATGCATGCTAAGTAAGTTACTTAAGAAAATTTAAATGTTTATGATGCATGATTTTCATTAAGTAGAAAAGGGGTTTCTTATCCAATTTTCACATGCACATATGAGTGTATGAAAGGCATAAGTTAGTAAAGGCACATCATTAGCATCGTGTAAGGTACAAGACCTACTTGGTTAAAACCTCACAACCAGGGGTTTTCAAACTAATATACCACTTTCCTTAAATACAAACATGTGTACTAAAGAAATGAATGAAAAGAAAGATGCAAAAGTTTGTAATTGTTTCATTTTGGTTTGTTTATGCAATTTATATGTGAAAATGTAGGTGTCCTTCTTAAGTCATAGCATAGGAATGAATAGGAAATGGAATTAGGCAAGTGTTGTGTTCTTTCAAATGAGCCATACACTTTGCCAAATCCTATTCAAAACTATACTAAAGAGAGAGAAAGGAAAACTACACTAAGCACATTCTTATATTTTACTCACATGCAAAAATAATAAGTAACACAATTTTGATAATTGATTCATATATTTTGAAAATAATTTGGATTTAATAGTGATAATAGCCACTCATATTCTTACTTTAGCCAAAACATGCAATTTTGACATAAAGGAAACATTTTCATTTTAAATTTGATTTTGAAAAGCATGAATGTATGAAATCATATGACACACATATTTAGCATATTTGGAAAGAACTAAAGTAATGAAAGCATTTAACACATTCACCTTAATTAATTCCTAAAGACAATCTTATGAAATAAGAAAGGTTAAAAACAAATCAAAGTTTGTTTAATGTGATTTTTATTTGACCTTGAGTTTGATTTAATTTGGAAAATGTAAGGTGAGTTTGATGTTCCTAACCCATTCCACATGTGTTTGATAATTTTTTTCAATTTTTGATTAGATTTATTTTATATTTTGATTAAGTTAAGGTATGAATTAAGCATGTTAATTATCCCTTACACACCATAGCATAGTTAATAAAATAATTATGAGCTAATGAGATGACATAAAACCACATAAGGAATTTAAATTAGTAATGCACCTAGGAAGAAAAGGGGCCTAATGGAATTTGGCTCATGATTAATGATTAATTAAACTAAGGGGTTTAACTTAAGTAATTTCAAAACACCCCTCACACATATGAGTTGAATTTTGATTTCCTTGATTGTACTTAGGCTCTTGAACACTTAAGAATCTACCCAAGAAGAATTAATTAAGTTTTGGAAAGTTTTAGAATTTTATGAAATTAATTAAGAGGGTAATTAGTGAATTAACCATTAGAGGATTAAGAAAGAAAGGGGTTTAAGGAATAGCTTAGGGAAATGCCCCAAAATTATTCCCTAAACCTCCCATTCTTCACAGACCTTAATCAACAAAGGATTAAATCACTAATCAAACTTTTAATTAACCTTAATTACAATAAAGGGATAATTAGGAAATGAATTAGCAATTTCTCATTAAGCCACCAATAAATCCCAAGAAAATTAGGGGAGGTAGAAGCCATCCTCAAAATACACTCAATAAGTTTGGGAATAGTTAATGGATTAATTAAAGGGTAATTAGCAAATTAACATTCCCAATAAAACCCAAATTTGGAGAAAGAATTACTCAAAATTAATCAAAATCAATTTAGAATATTCTATGTTCAATTATCTCTCTAATTTATTTCATTTTTTATTTTTCTATGTTGAGATATCAATTTTAAAGACTTAAGTGATTAATTAGAATTATTTATATCCCTAATTAAAACCTTAATCCTGGTGCCATTGACGAGCATGCACTTTACATGCATCATTGTTATTATTTAAAACATCATATCATAGTGCCACATGGCGGCTTATTTTCTCTTTTCTATCCATCAAGGATTAGATGATGCGATTAAAGATGTAGATCTCGTGAGGAAAAATAAGGATATTATGCATTTTAATCTCGATCCATCCAAATGGATGGATGGCGAGATCCATCCACGAAATTACTTTGAGCCATGGGATCCATGTTTGGCCATGATATTTGATTGAGCTCAGGGTGGATGAAACTCAACCACACCATCAACATCCTAGATCACATCTATCGATCAAGATCTATTTCATTAACATTTATTTCACAAAGCTCCAAACCACATTGAATTTAAGCTCAAAAAATGGCATACCTCACAAGGTGATCAGGCCTTCGTTCCCTTGAGAAGCTTCATCGGTTGAGACAAAGCTTTGGTAAAGTTTGAGGGTTGAGGTTAAGTGGATCCTCTTGGGTCACCTCCTCCTTGCCTTAAGCTTGGCCTTGATCAAATTGGATCTCCCTTCCTTCAAGAACTTGAAAGAGAGCTTGGCAAGCTCAATTGAGCTCACGATGGAGTGCGGGGGTGTCAATTTGGGTCGATGGAATTGGGTTTGGGTGCAATTTGACTCGACATGAATGGGTTGAACCAAACATAACCCATTTATTAAATGGGTCAAAACTTCAACTTGATCTTCAACCCAAACTTGGACTTATCGATTATCGACATGACCCAATGATCTACTTATATATATATATATATATATATATATATATATATATATATATATATATATATATATATATATATATATATATATATATATATATATATATATTAAAAATGAGTCAAAAGTGAAAAATCAGTTGTGGGTGTGTAAAAATAAGGTCAATTTTGAGTCAAATTTGAGTTGAGTCAAAATCAAGTCAATTTTGGGTTGGTGGGTCAGCGAAGCCAACCGAAAATCAAATTTGTCAATTTCTTTGAACCCACCCAAAATTATTTGGGTCAGCGAACAAATTTTTTGAGTGGTTCATGTCGAGTTATCATGTCGTCAATTATTGACACCCCAATGTGTGCAAGGGCACAAATTTTAAGTATGGAGTCAATTGGCTTTTCAATAGATCTCCCATTTTCAAACTCTAAAATGAGAAATGAAGTTCTCAAATCCTCTCTGAAGCTTGGGAAGACTCTTTAAGGCTTGCTCGAGTTCCTAAGCTTCAATCAGAGGGGAGTTAGAATTGAATTGGGGAGTATATCTCCCCTTTTGGCAAAGATTTGAGCATAAGCTTATCATTTTGATCCAATTGCCTTGATTCCAAGGGTTTGTTAGGCTATTAGGACTATCCTTGAGTTTGATTTGGCTAGAGGTGGGAATATGAACTCCCATGTG